>CM042242.1:46425754-47811588 GCA_023566225.1 Romanogobio albipinnatus
AAATATTCTTATATTTGCCCATAGGTAAACTACATTTTTAAATAATAAAAAATCTTAATTCAAGATATGTTCTTTGTAAACAAGTGTGTGTATGTATATATATATATATATATATATATATATATATATATATATATATATATATATATATATATATATATATATATATATATATATATATATATATATATATATATATATATATAAAATATATATTTTGCAGTGTACACACATAATCTGCATTGGTGTGAAAAAAAAACAAAGTTTAGATTCACCCAGTAGTTGATTTCAGTCATCTGGGGATGTCAACCCATTAGACTTTGCTTAGATTAATTTATTATGCATGAGTCTCAAATGTTTGTGGAACGTGATATTATGTTTGCGGTGGGTTTCAGGACTTTGAAATGAATGGAGAGCTGAAGATGGGTGTGATCTGCCTGCTAGAGGAGGTGTTGAGAGACCCAGACCTTCTGCCCCAGGAGAGGAAAGCCACAGCAAACATACTAAGGCAGGTTGCATAAGAACAACCTCTTACACTTTCTGAAAGTCACTCTGGACAGGAGCATCTTTAAATATAAATGTAGATCTTTTTCGAGATTTTATTTTCAAGGGAAACATGAAGGCTGATTAGAGGAAGTTGGCTTTTTTTCCCCCAGTGCCCTTTCTCAAGATGACCAGGATGATGCGCAGTTGAAGATTGAAGACATTCTTCAGATGGTGAGAATATATTATAGTCTTTGTACATGTGTATAGACCCACTAAAATTGCTTGAGTAGTGCAGTTTTCTTTCCTGTGTTGACTTCTATATAGCCAAAAGATTTTAAATTACATATAAATAATTTATAATAATTATGGTCTATCTATCTATCTATCTATCTATCTATCTATCTATCTATCTATCTATCTATCTATCTATCTATCTATCTATCTATCTATCTATCTATCTATCTATCTATCTATCTATCTATCTATCTATCTATCTATCTATCTATCTATCTATCTATCTATCTATCTATCTATCTGTCTGTCTGTCTGTCTGTCTGTCTGTCTGTCTGTCTGTCTGTCTGTCTGTCTGTCTGTCTGTCTGTCTGTCTGTCTGTCTGTCTGTCTGTCTGTCTGTCTGTCTGTCTGTCTGTCTGTCTGTCTGTCTGTCTGTCTGTCTGTCTGTCTCTCTGTCTGTCTGTCTGTCTGTCTGTCTACAGATAGATAGATGGATAGATGGATGGATGGATGGATGGATGGATGGATGGATGGATGGATGAATGGATGGATGTTCACCCCAGCTGTTTCACATGTCCATAGATGTTTTATCACATACAGTTATATTTCTGGTCCACATCTCCGAAGTTTTAGATCTCAAAAAAGGCAAGAGGTTGGCATGCCTCATGAGGCAGCATTAGGCTCAGGGACCGAATTACATGTTCAAACTGCAAATCTCTGAGCAGCAGGACTCTAATTACAACTTCAAACAGCGAGACGGAGCGCCTGTTGCTGTCTGCCACATGCAAATTATACACAGCAACGCTGCAAAAAAACACAAAAACACACTCTATAAGACATTTCAGGATTTCCTTTGTATTCCTAATATCCATGTATTGTTGTAAATGATCATGCTATTGCATTTCAAAGCCCCGCTGGTGATATCTGCTGAGTTTCAATTTTAGAATCATGGTTTTGAAGGGCTTTCTCCTGTTGGATAAGCACCTCATGTTGGATATGCACGTCATTGGCAGTATAGAAAAAAATCGCTATGTTTATTAATATTGTGAAAGAGGCATATGCACTGTAAACAGATGTGCTTTATTATGCAGTCAGTTCCACATATTCATGCTATTACAATGCTATTATTGTACATTTAACTAACAATTTATGCAGCACTTTGTTGTAAAACGGCTTGAGAGTGTGCTACATTAGCTGATTTTAATGTTTCTTATGTACCATTGTTTAAAGGCTGAAGGCAGATAAATGTATTCACACAGCTGTGTGATATAATGTGCTACTGGCAGCACCATAGTGGGCTCACTAATTACAAACACAGCGTGTGATGTGTGTGTGTGTATGTGCGTATGTGTGTGTCTGTGTGTGTGTGCGCAAGGGCATGTTTTTGATAACATGTTGCCTGGACACACATACCCTTATCTTGCTTATGAAATCCTCACCTGCTGTGTTAATTGAAAAGTGTCTGTGCCAAAGAAAATGCAACCAACAGTCACTCATTGCTAATTGGCAGTTTAATTATAGATTTTCATCAGTTTATATATGTGTACAAATCTGTGTAATTTCTAGCCATCAAATCAGCATCAGCTCATTTTTTTGCACTTTGGCATTATAGACTGTTGTGTTATAATATGAATACAAGGGATGATATGCTGATAGATTATATAATATGCTAAAGGGATATTTCACCTCAATTTTTTTTTTTTTTTAAAACCTGTACGACTTTCTTTCTTCTATGTAACACCAAAGAAGGTGTTTTGAAGAATGTTCATGCTGCTCTTTTATGTGCAATGAAAGTGAATGATGACCACATCCATAAAGCAAGATTTTCCCTTAATATTGATTTAAATTCCACACACACACACACACACACACACACACACACACACACACACACACACACACACACACACACACACACACACACACACACACACACACACACACACACACACACACACACACACACACACACACACACACACACACGAATGAATATGCATTCTTGCAAAATGCATTCTCACAAAATGCATTCTTTTGTGTTCCATTGAAGACTTAAGGGAGAGTAATTTTTTTTACCCTTTTCAGTTACTGGAAACAAAAATGGAGAAACAGACACAGTAATGAATACAGGATTTTTATATACTCTCTAGATATGCAGTATTTATAATACCTGGAAGAGTTATTAAACAATTGCAGGGTCATTTATCACAGTAAATACATTTTATGTGTCTGTTCGTCTCATCCAGGCTGAATGCCCAAAGGCTGAGTGTTTCGAATCTCTGTCAGCAATGGAGCTAGCTGAACAAATCACTCTTCTTGATCACATCGTCTTCAGGAGCATTCCCTACGAGTGAGTAGAGCTTCAACACCGTACAGAGAGATGCAGACCTCAAGCCTCTAAAGGCATCAGAGAAAAATGCATGAACAAATCTATGTCATTTTTATTGCACATTTTCATTATGGGCCTCAAAAAAGCTCCTTCCTGTTCATGAGAAGAAGCCTTTGCAGACCCACATCTATCAGAATACACTGACTGTGTTGTTGCTCTAGGGAGTTCCTGGGCCAAGGATGGATGAAGACAGACAAGACAGAGAGAACTCCATACATCATGAAGACAAGTCAACACTTTAATGATGTGAGTGTATCAGCTATCTTCGCTAGTTATAGGAAATACCGGGGAAAGTTGTCACATTTCAGTAAGAGTTAAATGTATAATTACACTTAGTTTTCTCTAATGGTCATGTATTTTACTTTTAAACACCTAGTTCAAATGCTATTAGAATATTTGGTGACACTTTACTTAAAGCCTTTATATATAATGCATTTTAACTTTGGTTACAATTATTTATGACAAGATATAATGCGTTATAACATACATTATGAATATCTTTGTAACGCATTATACATAATACATAAAGGCTTTAAGTAAAAATGTTGCAGCATATTTATCAATAGTTATCCCAATATTGGAATTTTTGAAAGAAAGATAGAGATGACATCCATTCATCATGATTTGAGCTGATATTTATGGAAAAATAAATCCTAAAAGAACAGGTGATTTCACAAAAATGTTTTTCATAAATATCCAAGTCATGTTGCATTTTCATTGAGGCATGTTTCACACAAGTTTTAAATGTATCCAATTTATATTTTCTAATTACAATATTTGTTTGCCACAACAATGGTATTATCATGGTAACATCTACATACAGATATCTTTAATGTCTCATGATTGAGTTACTGTTCATATTTTGCTACAAATAGGCAGTGTAATATGGCAAATATGTATTGGAAAATGTTGTCACAAAATGTGTTCATTAACAAAGCATATTGTTTCCAATAATGATGGAAATATTCTGTTTCTTTGTGTGTTTTTGCCAATACGTTAAGGTACAGTACACTGTAAAAAGAAAAATCAGGTCTCCAATTGAACATTTTCTAGTGACTGATCACATCTACATTTTTCAGTTGGCCAAATGGAATTTCTGTGAATTGATGCAATTTAATGAACAGAAATTCAATTTGGCCAACTACAAAATGTAAATGTGATCAATCACTAGAAAATGTTCAATTGGAGACCTGATTTTTTTTTTTTACAGTGTATGTGTCCATACAGAAATTGATTTTCAAAAGTTATCATAGTCTGTTAAATATTCACTGGAGTAAAAAAGTGTGACAACTAGCCCTGATCACTTCCTCCAGTTATAAAAATGTCTCTCTCTTTCTCTGTGTAGATGAGTAATCTCGTGGCCTCTCAGATCATGAGCCACACAGATGTTGGCTCTAGAGCCAGCTCTATTGAAAAATGGGTAGCGGTGGCTGACATTTGCCGTTGTCTCAACAATTATAATGGGGTCTTGGAGATCACATCTGCCCTGAATCGGAGCGCCATCTACAGGCTAAAGAAAACATGGGCTAAAGTGTGCAAACAGGTGAGAGATGCACTGCACTGTAACGTTTTGTGCAGTAGATTATATCAGTGTGGTAAATGATTCACCGCTGTTGTGTCTTTTCAAACAGACTAAAGCACTAATGGACAAACTACAAAAGACTGTGTCATCTGAGGGAAGGTTTAAAAACCTGAGGGAAACTCTAAAAAAGTGAACATTTTGAGAAACCTACATTATTATTACTCCCCTGCATCGTTTTATACATGCAGCATGACTTGTATGTGACCTCATTTCTGTCTTTCTACAGCTGTAATCCACCTTGTGTTCCATATCTGGGTATGTACTTGACAGACCTCGCATTTATTGAAGAGGGAACGCCAAACTTCACAGAGGAAGGTCTGGTTAACTTCTCAAAGATGAGAATGGTACGAATTTATACCCTGGATAATTTTCTCTGGGATTAATTCATACTTAAGTCAATTATTGTTGAGATGATGTGGATAGACTGATAAATTATGACACTCTGTCTGCAGATATCTCATATCATACGAGAGATCCGACAGTTCCAGCAAACTCCCTACAGAATTGAGCACCAACCAAAGGTTAGACAAATAATTCGATTGATCTCAGGTATGCAGACAGTGTGTTGTCTGCACTGCGTATACCATTCATAGACATTCAATGACTATTATTTGCAGATGCAATTTATAGCGATCAATGCTTATTAAATCATGTGTGTGTATATATACTATATTGCCAAAAGTATTGGGACACCCCTCTAAATCACTGAATTCAGGTGTTGCAATCACTTCTATGCATGGCCACAGGTGTACAAAATCAAGCACCTGGGCATGCAGACTGCTTCTACAAATTTTGTGAAAGAATGGGTCGCTCTCAGGAGCTCAGTGAATTCAAGCGTGGTACCGTGATAGATTACAACCTGTGCAATAAATCCATTCATGAAATTTCCTCACTACTAAATATTCCATGGTCAACTGTTAGTGGTATTATAACAAAGTGGAAGCAATTGGGAACAACAGCAACTCAGCCATGAAATGGTAGGCCACGTAAAATCACAGAGCGGGGTCAGTGCATGCTGAGGCGCACAGTGCACAGAAGTCACCAACTTTCTGCAGTCAGTAGCTACAGACCTCCAAACTTTGTGTGGTCTTCAGATTAGCTCAAGGACTGTGCCTAGAGAGCTTCATGGAATGGGTTTCCATGGCCGAGCAGCTGCATCCAAGCCTTACATCACCAGGTGCAATGCAAAGTGCTGGATGCAGTGGTGTAAAGCACGCCATCACTGGACTCTAGAGCAGTGGAGACGTGTTCTCTGGAGTGATGAATCACGCTTCCCTGTCTGGAAATCTGATGGACGAGTCTGGGTTTGGCAGTTGCCAGGAGAACCGTACTTGCATGACTGCATTGTGCCAAGTGTAAAGTTTGGTGGAGGGGGGATTATGGTGTGGGGGTTGTTTTTCAGGGGTTGGGCTTGGCCTCTTAGTTTCAGTGAAAGGAACTCTTAATGCTTCAGCATACCAAGATATTTTAGACAATTTCATGCTCCCAACTTTGAGGGAACAGTTTGGGGATGGTCCCTTCCCCAACATGACTGTGCACCAGTGCTCAAAGCAAGGTCCATAAAGACATGGATGCGAGTTTGGTGTGGAGGAACTTAACTGGCCTGCACAGAGTCCTCACCTTAACCCAACAGAATGATGAATTATGCTGCGTTCACCGTGTCTAGTTTGACCCGTGAACATTTTGAATCCATTTGTGCGTCCGCGGCGAATTGGACGTGTGTAGAATTCGAGCGTTTGAAGCGAAATAGACACGCGTTCAAGGCGCTCCAGGAGAAATATGTCATAAAACACCTCTGCCTCTTTTCATTTTCATTAAAAATGTATATTAAACATTAATAACCACACAAATGTGGTCCAGGCAACTCCTACATTATCTTCACTGCATATATATTTAAATATCCTTAAAAAATAAAGTTATGAAACTTCTCTTTGCCCTCAGTCAAAACGATTTGGTGACAACAAATTATAGATTCATGACACCAAAGATCACCCGTTAGATCTACACAAGATGCACCACTCCAGGACATCAGAGCCAGCCGAGGAAAGGCTGCTCTTGCCGGGGTTATGAGCGCTGAGTGCCCGGTGGTCGCCTGGATCTCACAACTCCAAAAACACAAGATCATTTTTTTTAAATAGGCGCTCTCTTTATAAATAAACCACAGATTTGAGCTTTAAACAACAACATTCTCACCTTTTGTGACACCTTTTTCTCACATTTTGTGACACAATAGTAGTATTTTTAAATTATGCAGGGTTTCTCATCACGTCACTTTACCACATGACCGCAGCAAGCAGGCTCCTGATTGGTTAATGCGGTGCGATTTGACGCCAAAGTTCAAACAGTTCAACTCGGGCGTCAGACGCGAATTTGCTTCAAACGCAAACTGGACGCGTGAATGAGGAGGGTTCGCGTCCTTCGCACCACCGCGGGACCTCCAGACGCGCGCCAATGCGCCTTTCCATTGACTTAACATTGAAATCACTCGCGCCAGGCGCTCTATTCGCGTTTGGTGTGAACGCAGCATTAGAGCGGAGACTGCGAGCCAGGCCTTCTCGTCCAACATCAGTGCCTGACCTCACAAATGCACTTCTAGAAGAATGATAGAAGAATGATCAAAAATCCCCATAAACACACTAAACAACTAAACCTTGTGGAAAGCCTTCACAGAAGAGTTCAAGCTGTTATAGCAGCAAAGGGTGGGCATATGTAAATAAACGTATAGGCAGATTATATTTACTTGAATTTTATTTTATTTACTTTATTTTATTGATTATTTGTCAATATAGTGTGTGTGTGTGTGTATATATATATATATATATTTGCAGTTGTATTTAAACCTCAGCTTTTTATTATTAATAATTTAAATCACATATGATTGTATTTATCTATTTATTTAAATAAGTATATACATTACTGTTTGTTTAAAAAAATACATTAAAAATAAATGAATTCAGGAATTAAATAATAAAAAAACGGTTTAGTTTATTTTTCAAATAAATGCTGTTCTTTTGAGCTTTCTATTCATCAAAGAATTCTGCAAAAATATGAAGCAATATCAACATTGATAATAATAATAACAAATGTTTCTTGAGCACCAAATCAGCATATTAGAATGATTTCTGAAGGTTGATGTGACACTGAAGACTAGAGTAATGATGCTGAAAATTCAGCCTCGCATCAGAATAAATTATATTTTAAAATATATTAAATCAGAAAACATTTATTGCTGTTTTACCGCATATTTGATAAAATAAATGTATTTTACTTTTTGTGTATGAGATGCTTTTAAATATGTTAAGAAATAATTATGAGTTAATAAAATATTTGTATTAACTGTTTTAAACTTTTGTGTGCGTTATGTGTAATTTTTATTTGTATAATGTCTTATGTAATCTATTTCTCCTCTAATTTGTAATCTGTAATCTAACTGTTTTCATGTACTGTTTTCATGTCCAGGTCACACAGTATCTTCTGGATAAGACCTTGATTATGGATGAGGACACACTGTATGACTTATCTCTCAAGATTGAACCCAGGCTTCCTGCATGAACTACAACCTCAGTACCTGGCAGCTTCCATCTAAATGTGCTTCTCACTCTTGGGATGTTTTGAAGGCATGAAGCATGCCTAGTGTTTGAGAAAGAGGGACGCGAAGGATGGAGGGAACATGTCTGTTTGAAAGTGTGGAAGGGTAGAGGGTCCAGATTTGGAAGAGAGTATTAAACAGTGCTCACCACCACAATGTCACCTGAAGGGTCATGGAGATAAAGGAAAGAAGGATGAAAACTGGCCAATGTCAGAGGCCAGGGGTCATGAGTGAGTTTCAGGGTCTAGCAGATGGAAGAGAGTGGGTGAAGATATGTAGCATGTACAGAAGTAGAGCTATTCGCCAGTTTGTATGTAGTGTATTGTGGCCCCTGGCACATCCCATCATTGGTAATGGTAGTGACTTTGTGCATGAACTAGACTGTGGGTTTGCTGTGCGCTTTGCCTCAACTTTACACTCCATGTGCTTTCCCATCTGCCAACAGCTGGCTGCATTGAACCAAAATGCCACATGATAATTTAAAAAAGATACATCCATCTTCTAACTAATGGGAATGTATAGTAGCTTTCTAAAATACTAACCAGTTGTAGATGATATTTTTATTTGCGTATAATCCCCCTGAAGCGATGTGGGCTCTTTAAACAAATGTGCCTTCTCACATTCACAGACACTTGTAAATGAAAACTAATGTCTCAGCAATGCTTGAAAGTTATGATATTAGCAAATGATTGCCCTCTTTAGCAAATGACAGAACAGAGATATTCAGACTATTTAAATAAATAAATACAAGTATACATTAGCATTTTCTTCTCAAATTCTAAAACATCTCACTTGAATGGCATCCGCTTGCAGATAAACTCCACTTGCAGTAGTTTGCATCATCCATGCATTAAAAAGTACAAGTTGACTTGTTATTGTGCAATGCAAACCTTTTCCGATCTGATGTTACAGTAAATTGAGGCTTTGCCGCCCCCTATTGGAGAAAAAGCTCATTATCGTTAAATGATTCTTAACTAAATGAAAGGAATTCTGACTCTTCAAGTTCTTCAATAATCAAAGATTTCCTGCTTTTTAATGTAACGACCCTCCTGGTCAGCTAACCAGAAAAGAGGGCCTCTCCGTTATTTGCATGACAAATTCAGTGATCGCATGTTGGAAAATGCATTGCAAGACATGTTTTGTGGTCATGTGTCATTCAGCTGCTGTGTAGCCTCTTTTAAACTCTCTAGAAACCTCAAGTAAAACAGATAGATGAATATATTTAACTTCTCATTTGACTGCACTTCTTTATCTAAATACTTTTATCATAATAGCTGGAGATTTCATATGCATAGACTGGCAGAGAACTGTCAAATTGGCCATAAATATATATCTACCACTGTGCTGTATGAAGACAATGTTGTTTCTGTCTGATCCTTCTTTTCTTCAGAGTGGGACGGATTTCTATTCTTTATGTGCGAGTGTGTGAAATGCATGAGAGCGTGTACTGTAGGTGTGAATGTGATCTCAGAGGTGAGTGGGTTGGAAAGGTACGAGTTACACTCTCATCAATGTAGCGTTGTTATCTTTAAAGCAAGTGTGACGGTAGTATTTATTTCCTGGCATATTTATTTGACCGTTTTTGTATATAGTGTGTCAATATGGGTTTATGATATAATGTGATTTTTGTCCCCGTCCATCGCCATGTAATATTTTAATTTCTGGAAGTACTCCTGTAATTGTTACATTTTGATAAACGTGTTAAGAAAAAATGTAGCATATCTGATTAATTTACAATCCTTTGTCAATTTTTCTCTTTTTTATGCGTTTAGTTTGATGTGTGCACACAGAATTATTGCTTTGGTATGTTGCATGTCTTTGCATGTCCAGGTTGGATTCCTTCTGTGAAAAACTGCTTTTTGTACATTTCTGTATCAAACAATTTTTCCTTATTTTCCCTTCCTCTTTATTTTATCACTGATTCTCTTGCAGAATGTATGGCTTCAGTACTCAATTCCATGCTTTCATTTCAAATAAATCAAACAAACAAACAATGGAGTCTACATGAAATTACCAATCAAATGATTATCATTAAATCATATATCATAGATAGACAGATTTCAAGGTCTCTCTCTCTATATATATATAATCCTACAGAGGAAGGAAGGGATGAGCATAGCATGGCTCTGGTATTAAACCAGATAATGCTTGAGCTGGGCAAATCAAATACCAGTTTAATTTTATCCCTCACACACACACACTCTGTCCCACAAACATAGCTTTATACAGGTGCTGGTCATATAATTAGAATATCATAAAAAAGTTGATTTATTTCACTAATTCCATTCAAAAAGTGAAACTTGTATATTATATTCATTAATTACACACAAACTGATATGTTTCAAATGTGTATTTCTTTTAATTCTGATGATTATAACTGACAACTAAGGAAAATCCCAAATTCAGTATCTCAGAAAATTAGAATATTACTTAAGACTAATACAAAGAAAGGATTTTTAGAAATCTTGGCCAACTGAAAAGTATGAATATGAAAAGTATGAGCCTGTACAGCACTCAATACTTAGTTGGGGCTCCTTTTGCCTGAATTACTGCAGCAATGCAGCGTGGCATGGGGTCGATCAGTCTGTGGCACTGCTCAGGTGTTATGAGAGCCCAGGTTGCTCTGATAGTGGCCTTCAGCTCTTCTGCATTGTTGGGTCTGGCATAACGCTTCTTCCTCTCCACAATAGCCCATAGATTTTCTATGCGGTTAAGGTCAGGCGAGTTTGCTGGCCAATTAAGCCCCAACTAAGTATTGAGTGCTGTACATGCTCATACTTTTCATGTTCATACTTTTCAGTTGGCCAAGATTTCTAAAAATCCTTTCTTTGTATTGGTCTTAAGTAATATTCTAATTTTCTGAGATACTGAATTTGGGATTTTCCTTAGTTGTCTGTTATAATCATCAAAATTAAATTAAATTAAATACACATTTAAAAATATCAGTCTGTGAGTAATGAATTAAAGGTCCCATGGCATGGCATTTTTCTATTATTTTATAATGTTTCCTGAGGTGTACTTATATTGTTAGTATGACTTTTACATCATAAAATGTCATAATTTAGAAATAAAAGGCATTTTTTCAATACTGCTGTTTGCCCTGTGGCTGAATGCCCTGCTTCAAGGGGCGTGTCTGCTGTGAGACTTCAGTAAAAACGCCCACTGTTGTGATTGGCTGACATCTTTGTATTTTAAATGAGCGGAGGGGGCGTGGTTTAACTTGTTCTACGAGGCACGAGCAGGCATGAGCTGCTGCCAGAGAGACGGATGGACCTGAGTTCACTTCACATCAGTTCTCAGCATGTCTGAACTGTTGTAGTTACGGCCAGTGCAGCCCGAGCTTCGGCGTGTGTGAGGCCGATGTTGAGCAGAAACTCATGACTGTATGCACATTTTAGAACCGGTAGACGCGACGAGGACGTACAAAAACACTGACTCACAAGATAGAAAACACGAAAACACCGTTCTGTCTGGAGAGAGAGAAGCCGCATTGTGTGCACGAATAATAAATAATTAGCTACACATCAGAAATTACTGATCACAGATCAGAAGGAACTGAAAAAAGACTTCTGTTTTCATTTGTACATCCAAACACTGAGAAACTGCCAGCATTCACTCGTTCACAAGGAATGATCTCTCGAGCGTTTGCATGGGCGTGCCAGATTCTCTGGGCGGAGGAAAGGGAGGTAACAGTTCCTGCTTGGACGTCAAAACAGGAGACTTCAGGATTGGCTCGTCTGGCCTGTCATTTTCTCAAAGGCAGAGAGAGACAGCCAGAACTCGGGTTTACACCGATCAACATTTCTATCCACTTGGGGACAATATTCAGGCTAGGGGAACTCATATTAATGTTGAAAAATCTCATAAAATGAAAATTTCATGCCATGGGACCTTTAATATAATATACAAGTTTCACTTTTTGAATGGAATTAGTGAAATAAATAAACTTTTTGATGATATTCTAATTATATGACCAGCACCTGTATGCAAAAGCAGCAGCCCTTCCGGTGCTCTCAATGTCCGAATTCACTCACTCGTTTTCATTCACTCCTTCAAGTGAACTATATTAGTGGAGTAATGTAGGGAACAGTGAATGAGGATATAGGGGGCAATTTCGAACACAGCATAGGATTTTCACTAAAATTTTCTTGGGAGAAGCTATGGGGCTGTGAACCGGAGCAGACTCTGGAGCAGATCCATGGGCTGGAGCCGACTCTGGTTCGGGCCCGTGGGCTGGAGTCAACTCTGGTCTGTGCTGAAATGGACTCTGGAGTGGACTTGGGGGCTAAAGCCCACACTGGAGTGGACTCAGGGGTTAGCTGACGTGTGTGGTCCAAACACACAATGCCAGAGCCATTAGGGACAGTTCAACGCTCTCTTGGCTGAGTGCTGGTTCCACTGTAAAGGACTCTGAACTTTCTCTCACTGGAACAGACTCGGGAATTTCTCTCACTGGAACGGACTCAGGAACTTGCTGGGTCCATTTTATGTGGTCCTGTCTTCTGTCACGGTTGGCTGCTAACAGGAAGCGCATGACGAAGGAGAATTCAATACTAATAGTCTTTAATTCAAAAAGCACAACAGGAACATTCAGGGAAACAGAATATCAACAATCAAAACACTGAAAAGACAGAACAATGAACTGAACAAAACTAGGAGTAGGGGAGAGCGGGGCACAACCTAACGCTTTTTGACTTTCTCAGTTTGTGTAAATACACTTGGGGTTCAGACAGGTTTTTTTCCCCCACATTAATTTCACATGTTTAGTACAGTTATGTGGTTTTGTTTCATTAATACAGTGTATACTTTTTTCTTGATTTAACCTGAAAGAATGGAAGTGAAATGTGACAACATGCCCCATAAGTGGGGTGCATTGTAACATGTGAGGGGCTCGATGTAACATGACCAAATGACAGCTTAAAATGTTATCTGATCCAATCAAAAATTTGCAAGATAAACTAAAATAATTTGTTAGTAAAATACAATTATTCACTTTTTTAAATAAAACAATGGAATTTTTTAATCATTGAAAAAAAAAAAATAATAATATATATATATATATATATATATATATATATTTTTTTTTTTTTTTTTGAGTTTGAGTTTGAGTTTGACAACAAACACATCACTAAATACAGCATTACAGCATAGTTAAGACATAATAATAATTTATAACTTCTGAACATTGACTCTCAGTCATTATTCACCTTTTGTTCATGGTTTCTCAATATAGCATTCTTAAAATTATAGAATAGAATAGCATAGTTCTAATAGGGGCACAATGTAACACAGTGTTACAACGCACCCCACCTGCACAACTGGTTTAAAACCAGGCTCATATCTTTGATCTCAACTGTTAAATATAAGATTAAAATAATATCAGATTTGTCTTATTTTAAATAAACACAAAAAACAGAGATGAAAAATAAACTTAAGTAAGAAATAACTAAATAATGTTGATATGGCAACTAGTAAATATGCTAAGTTTCGTCATCCTGGCATGTGTGGAAAGTTTTAACCATGTGTGTTATAACTATCCCAGCGTTAGGTTTTGCCCCGCTCTCCCCTAATTATACCAGAACTAAATGAAGGAACTAATGAGTTAATTAACAAGGAACAGGTGAAAACTAAGACAAAACAAAACATAAACCTGACACTTGTGTTACTTATTTGAAAAAGTAACTTATTTTGTTGTAAATTTTAATAAAAAAATAAATGTGTCACTTTACTCGTTACTTAAAAAGTAATCTGATTACTTGTGTTACTTGTAACACGTTACCCTCAACACTGAACACTGAAGTACTGTACCAGTTCTAACCAGCATAAACCAGCCTGGACCAACATGGAAATCGTGCTGGTTTATGCTGGATTTTTCAGCAGGGACATGATTAACATCGTAAACTATTTAGTAAAATAATACAGGAAAATAATGGCACTTGATGGCCTATAGTGGTTAAAAGGTAAGTATATATGTGTGTGTAGTATCTCAGTTACAAGCCGTATACGCTATCACTGGCACGTAAAGATTTCCACTGGTTAGGGATAGCTCAAGGACACAGAGACATGGTGTCATGCTGACAGATGAAATAGGATTGGCTGGAGAGATGAGCTCTTATTTTGAGCACAGGCCCGCTGTGGTCTCACTCTACAGGGAACAGTCTGTTGTACTGGAGCCCGAGAGCCCTTCAATCCTACAGGTATGTACAATAAAGCATTTCCTTTGGCAATCATTTTGTTAGTTACTTTATTTATTGACAGAAATGTAAGGATACCAAATCAGAAGCTACATTTTTGTCCAGTTGCAACAATGCTAAAGATATTTTATGAAGTTTTTGTTCAGTTTTTGATATTTTTGATACCAGTGTTTGAAACAAGAGTTGATTTATAATCCAATATAATCCAATAAGTTAGTTTTATAAATAAGTTTATAAATAAGTTTGGTCACACTTTATTTTAAGGTGATGTAGTTCCATTGTACTTACTCAAATAAGTACTGAGTAATATAAATTAACTACATGATTGTACTTACTACAGAGTTACGGTTAGGATTTGTTTTTTTGTAATTATGCATAATTTACAATTACTATAGTAAGTGCAATTACATAGTAACGTGTAACTATGTCACCTTAAAATAAACTGTTCCCCATAGTTTATAATTAAAATTGTGTAAAATAATGTTTGTTTGTTTTTTGCTTTACCAGTGCACAATTTTCAAACTTTTTCTTTATTTGATATAATTTATACCAATACATATCCATTCTAAAACTAGAAACTAGAAGTGTGACCAGTGCAAAGCCACCCTGTTCCACTGTAAGCCCCCATGACTGGTCATGTGATCATTGTAACATATGGAGGCAGAGTGATTGCGTAAGACCATTTGCTGTGGCTCCACTGTCAGTTGTAACACTGTAAACTGCACTGACCTCTTCGGCATACAGCTAAAATATTTGGAACCACTGAGATCATCATTTCCTCATAAGGACCACAAAATGGAATATTTTGGACAAAAAAAAAGAAGCAGGGTGGAGATGACAAATTGGTTAGGATGATAGTGAAAATATAAACATTATTAGCAAGTAGTCCTTGCTGAAAAATGTATATTCAGGTATTTGAAACAACATTGGTTGAAGTGCTGTTCTTATAACTAACTGAAGTTTGTGTGTGAGATTTGTATACATTTTTTTAGACACCTGATGGCTGGAACATGCATGTGACACAGGCTGCATTGTGGGTTAATGTGAAATATAAGCTGGCACATATTACTTTGGCATTAAGTTCAAAGCCAATTTATATTTGGATACTCCAGTGGAAAAAGTCAACATGTGCATCAGTGCTTGCTCACAATGTCAGCTACTGTATCATGAATGAGATACCTTTGACTGATACTTTGAAACACTCCTCAGCAAAAAAATAACAAAGGAAATGTATACTTAAAAAGTACACATATTTCATCTTGTTGATACGTAAGACCATGATCCGTTTTAGAATTCAAATCCAGTTAGTTCACCCAATCATTTACTCATTAAGTAATTCACAAATTAAGTAAAAAATTAAGCACACTTTTGTCCATTCATTGAAAGTCCATGCATCAAACATTACAACAAAGTAATCGTTTAAGGCTTCTGAAGAGACAATCCCTTTTATAGTAGGATGAACAGATTTAATTTATGCTTTTATTCATATAAATAACAAACACTGACAAATGCACATACTGTTATACAGAGCTCTAGAAAACATGTAGAGCTTACCATCTCTGATGAGCTCTGTGTGTTATTCGTTACTTTTTGAAAATTCTTGGTTCCCTTTCGTTCAGTCTCTACGACGTAACGTTAGTGACTAACGAATGGGGGTTTTCGAGGAATTGCCAATGCCATGGGCATGCGGAATTTTCATGCGTAACTCCGCCCCACATTGTGGGTATATAAGGAAGTATGCTGGCAACATCGCATTATGTTTCTGCTTTGGAGCCAAGAGTATCTCTTCATTCCTTCAAGCCTGCTAACTGAGTCTTTGTCAGCCTTCGAGACGAGCAGCTTTCCAGAGGCGTTGGTGTCAATGGCGCGTTCCAGCAATCGCATACTTCCTGCCTGCTGATCTGCGCAGTGGTCTGCTAGACAGCTGGTGTGTGTTCCCTGGGAGCTTCGGCGTCTCTGCGAAGCTTCCTCTCACAAAAAGAGCTTACACGTGGCTCGTCCTTTTCAGGATGTCTCGCCCGTGTACTTCGGGTGCGGCCGGTTGCTTTCATCTTCGGATGGGCACAATCACTGCCTCGTATGCTTGGGCGTTCATCATGCTCAGGCAGCGTTTGTGGATGCGTCATGTTCCCACTGCGGGAACATGACCATCGCGGTGCTGCGGTCGAGACACGATGACCTTCGTAAAGAAGTGAGAGTCCCCTCTGCCACACCCCAATCTACTGTCTCCACGAGAAGCGGTACTTTGGCTGGTGACCAGGGTGACCTGAGGGTGACGGTGTGGAACAAAGCCCCGACGCTCATGCCTCGGGCCACACCCCCCTCTAGCGTTCCGCAACCCGTGATCGTTCAGGCGGAGATTGCTCCGGCCCCCCCTCGCACATCTCGTTTGGCGCTCCGGAGGATGATGCGATGTCGGTCGTCGCATCACAAGGTGGGCTCAAGTCCTCCGAGGATGATGACTCGGCTGTGCTGCTGCCTTCGGGTGCGCCAGCATTGCCTGAGTCGGACCCGGAGCTGACAGCCATGCTGTCTCGGGCAGCCACGAGTCTTGGGATAGAGTGGAACCCTCCACCCTGTCCTGAGCGCTCGCGGCTTGATGATTGGTTTTTGGGGGCACCGCGCGCTGACACCCGTCAGTCCCCGCCCCCAAAACCTTTCTTTCCCGAGCTGCATGAGGAGGCCGCGCGGTCCTGGAAGTCCCCGTTGTCTTCCCACGACCGTTCGGCGACCTCCTCCGCCTTCTCCACTCTCGATGGGGCCGCGGCCAACGGGTACCCTGGGGTCCCCCCAGTCGAACGTTCTGTTGCGATGCAACTGTGTCCTCAGAGCGCTTCGACCTGGCGTGGTGATCCTAAGCACCCCTCCAAGGCCTGTCGATTCACATCTACCCTGGTGTCGAAATCGTACAGAGCTGCTGGGCAGGCTGCCGCCTCTTTGCATGCCATGGTAATCCTTCAGGTCTACCAGGCCAGGTTGCTCAGGAACATGCACGAGGGTGGAGTTGATCCAGGGCTCATGGACGAGCTGCGTGCCGCCACCGCCCTCGCCCTCCGGGCGACGAAGGTGACCACACGCTCCCTGGGTCAGGTGATGTCCACAGCTGTGGTCCAGGAGCAACATCTGTGGCTAAACCTGGCCAATATGCAGGACAGCGAGCAAACACACTTCCTTGATGCACCCATATCCCAGGCTGGCCTCTTCGGTGGCGCGGTTGAAAGCTTCGCCCAACAGTTTTCAACCACCCAGAAGCAGATTGAGGCCATCAAACATATACTGCCAGCTGCTGCCTCCACCCAGCCGCCGACACAGTCGCCGAATGTCGCTCCTGAGACGGACGGCTCAGGGATGGGAAATTCTTTCCAGGAGATGGCAGCAGGGCCACTCCTTCCCCCGGTGGAGGGCCGGGGGAGAATCTTTTGTTCAGCTGCTGGCCCCCGAGTCAGCAGCACCCTAATGTGGTTAAAGAAAGAATTGACATTCCCATCCCTGAACCCCCAGAGACTGGTGATGGCAGTGTGCGCTGCCCCTGGGCCACGCCGCTCTCGTCCCTCTCTGTCGCCAGCCTCCTTTCAGAGCAGACCCCAGTGGAACATGCGTCCTTCCCTGGTCTCCTCTGTCAGGATGCAGCCGTTAACCGTACCCCCACACCGGGACGCCCAAACGCCTCCCACGTCCGGGCCGGTAACGCTGCATCGCTGCCCCACCCTGGGTTCGTCTGTGATCCGAATGACCTCGCTGGAGCAGTTCCTGGGAGCCTGGCTTCAGCTTCGGGGACTGTCCCGCTGGGTCGCGAAGACCATCAGGCACGGCTACGCGATTCAGTTCGCGCAGGCTCCTCCCTGCTTCCGAGTAGTCCACTGCACTATGGCCGGGGCCAATGCCCCTGTCATGCCTGCGGAGATTGCCACCCTACTGGCGAAGGGTGCAATCGAGCCTGTCCCTCCAGCCGAGATGAAGTCCGGATTCTACAGCCCCTACTTCATTATACCGAAGAAAAACGGTGGGTTACGACCAATCCTGGATCTGCGCATCTTGAACCAATACCTTCACAGGCTTTCATTCAAGATGTTGACAGCGAAACGCCTTTTCGAATGTGTTCGTCCGGACGATTGGTTTGCAGTGATCGACCTGAAGGACGCCTACTTCCATGTCTCCATCCTACCTTGACACAGACCGTTCCTGCGGTTTGCTTTCGAGGGGCAGGCATATCAGTACACGGTCCTCCCATTCGGGCTAGCTCTGTCCCCTCGCATCTTTACGAAGCTCTTGCGCCTCTCCAGCAGCACAGGGTTCGCATCCTGAACTACATCGATGACTGGCTCATAATGAGTCACTCTTGAGTGCAGGTTTGCGAACACAGAGACCTGGTTCTCCAGCACTTAGCCCGTTTGGGCCTTTGGGTCAACTGGGAGAAGAGCAAACTTTGCCCCGTGCAGAGGATCTCTTTTCTCGGTATGGATATCGACTCGGTCGCCATGTGCGCGCAGCTTACAAGCGAGCTCGAGCAGTCTCTGCTGACTTGCCTCCGTCAAATCGAGAGCAAGAGTGCAGTTCCACTGAAACTATTTCAGAGGCTCCAGGGGCATATGGCATCTGCAGTCGTGGTGACGCCGCTCAGATTGCTACATATGAGACCGCTTCAGCACTGGCTTCGCGATCGAGTCCCGAGATGGGCATGGCGGTCTGGCATGCTCTGGGTCCTAGTCACTCGGGCCTGCCTTCAGATGCTCACCCCGTGGTTGAACCTTAGCTTTCTGCGGGCAGGTGTGCCCTTAGAACGAGTTTCCAGGCATGTTGTTGTATCAACAGATGCCTCTGCCACGGGTTGGGGTGCCATGTGTAATGTACATACTGCCGCGGGCTCCTGGACAGGACCCCAGCGCCTTCTGCATGTCAATTGCCTCGAGTTGCTGGCAGAACGAGCTGGCTTCCGAGCATTGCTGAAGGGTCAACACGTACTAGTCCGGTCAGACAACACGGCCACAGTAGCGTACATCAACCACCAGGGCAGTCTACGCTCCCGCCGTATGTCTCAACTCGCCCACCATCTCGTTCTATGGAGTCAGAAGCACCTCGTGCTGAGGTCCCTTCGTGCTGCCCATATCCCGGGAGAACTGAACCGTGCAGCTGATGAGCTCTCACGGTCTCAGCCACTTCCTGGAGAATGGAGACTCCATCCCCAGACGTTCCAGCTGATTTGGGAACAGTTCGGCGACGCACAGGTAGATCTGTTTGCCTCCCACGACTCCCACTGTTTGCTTCCCATTGCAGGCTGTTCTATTCCCTGACCGAGGGCACACTCGGCACGGATGCACTGGCGCACAACTGGCCGTGGGGCATACGCAAATATGCGTTCCCCCCAGTGAGCCTTCTCGCACGAGTCCTGTGCAAGATCAGGGAGGACAAGGAGCAGGTCATGTTGGTCGCCCCGTATTGGCACGGCCAGACCTGGTTCTCAGAACTGCTACTCCTTGCGACAGCCCCTCCCTGGCCTATCCCTCTGAGGAAGGACCTCATCACTCAGAGACGGGGCACCCTCTGGCACCCTCGTCCCGAACTCTGGAACCTCCACGTGTGGCTTCTGGACGGGACGTGGCAGGTTTGAGTACCCTACCACCTCCGGTGGTGGCTACCATCACTTCCGCTAGGGCAGACTCCACTCGGCATGCCTATGCGTTGAAGTGGAACCTCTTCGTCACCTGGTGTTCTTCCCGCCAAGAAGACCCCTGGAAATGCCCGATCGGGTCCATGCTCTCTTTCCTCCAAGAGGGGTTGGAGTGAAGGCTGTCTCCCTCCACCCTTAAAGTTTATGTGGCCGCAATATCTGCCCACCACGATCTCTTGGGGGACAAAAAGGTAAGTCAGCACGACCTGGTCATCTGGTTCCAGAGGGGAGCCAGGAGACTACATCCTCCTCTCTCTCCCCTCGTACCCTCTTGGGACCTCTCAGTAGTTTTAGATGCTCTGCAGAGGCCTCCCTTTGAGCCTTTGCAGTCAGTCGATCTTAAATTCCTGTCAATGAAGACAGCGATCCTGACTGCACGGGCCTCCATCAAGAGGGTAGGGGACCTGCAGGCATTTTCGGTTGATGAAGCGTGCCTGGAGTTCGTTCCCGAATATGTGCCCAAGGTTCCCACCACTCCGTTCAGAGACCAGGTGGTGAACCTGCAAGCACTGCCCGTGGAGGGGGCAGACCCAGCCTTGGCACTGCTCTGTCCAGTACGCGCTCTCCGCGCTTACGTAGACAGGACACAGTGTTTCAGGACCTCAGACCAGCTCTTTGTCTGTTATGGTGGAGAGCAGAAGGGAAGAGCTCTCTCAAAGCAGAGGTTGTCTCACTGGATAGTGGACACCATTGTTTTGGCTTACCAGCAGCAAGGTCGACCATGTCCCCTTGGGGTTAGGGCCCACTCCACCCGGAGTGTGGCCTCCTCTTGGGCTCTAGCGCATGGTGCCTCGCTAACAGACATCTGCAGAGCTGCAGGCTGGGAGACACCGAACACATTCGCCAGATTCTACAATCTCTGAGTGGAGCCAGTGTCCGACTATGTACTCGCCTCTACTAGTGGCCGGTAATGGACCAGGCTCGCCATTCCACTCCACAGACTGGATATGTGTGATATTCTCCTCAGGTGAGCTTTCCGGAAGCCCTGAGTTCCTCCAGCACTGTCGACACCGACATCAGTTCAGTCTGCCCTTTCGAGCCCAGACCCTCATGTCCGGCCAGGTGCCCCGTGTGCATGGTTCCCCTCCGGCGACTCCCACACGTGTATTTCCACCATAAGCCTCCTCAGTGAGCAGGTGTCTTTCCCTTGGCAAGTCCCTGCCACCCCTGGGGTTAAAAATCCACCCTCGGCTGGTACCCCAGAGTTTCCCATATGCAGCCCGTAGCGGGTCATATGTGTACTCTCTAAGTCCTCCCTACCTTGGTATTCCTGTGATAAGTGGGAGTCCTTCGTCCGTACTAGTCTTACGACAGGGTACTCACACTTACGCAGGGCACTGGAAGACAGCCGAGTGGGATCCACCGTATTGGGACCTCCATTCGTTAGTCACTAACGTTACGTCGTAGTGCGAAAGGGAACGTCTCGGTTACGTATGTAACCCTCGTTCCCTGAGGAGGGAACGGAGACGTAACGTCCCTTTGCCACCTCCGCTGTGCTGCTGGAATGCGGAGTTCAGTCTTGACTCCGCAGCAGTAACATAATGCGATGTTGCCAGCGTACTTCCTTATATATCCACAATGTGGGGCGGAGTTACGCATGCAAATTCCACATGCCCATGGCATTGGCACTGCCATTGGGCGCTGTTAAAGGGGTCATTTAATGGTACATGCACTTTTACAAGTTGATTGTACGGAAATGTGTGTTGGCAGTGCCTGTACACAACCATACTATAATGATAAAACTCCATTCAGTGTTTTTTTTAATCTCCTTATATGTTTTCCCCGGTCTCAAATCGAGCCGTCTGACCGTGTGATGTCACACGGTCGGACGCCCCTCCCACGATTGTTGATTGACAGCAGCGTTTCAACACAGAGCCGCCCTGAGCGAGCTGTCATCAGTCCACCATTGTTGATAGGCTGGAGCAGAATGGCGTCTAAGCGATTGTGGTTTTCTGTTCTTGGGTGTAATAACGAACACAGCAGTTATTTTGATGTTCCTAAATCCGACCCGTTGAAGACGCAGTGGCTGATTTTTGTTTTCGAAGGGAATATTCTCCCCGATCAACGTTAATGCTTTCATGTTTGCGTGAATCATTTCTCAGCAGACTGCTTTATAAACGAGGGTCAGTATAAAGCAGGTTTTGCTAAGAAGCTGCTCCTGAAAAAAGGATCGCTACCAACTAATTTGTGTTCCTGCTGCACCTCCAGAAGAAGTGTAGCGTTTTATTAACCTTCATATTAATCTTTGCAAATCGCTTGCACGCTTCACGATGAATGCGGCTAAAGTTTACAGGGTAAGTTACATTACGGCATGCTTTCTATGCGTGACATTCTCAATATAATTCATAATCCCACGTTTATAATGAACAATGCGTTATGGTTATTACAAACTGTGTACTCTGGTGATAAAGTTAACGTGGTAACACTACAATCTGTCAATAAACTAACATATACATCACTAAACACATAGCATTCGTATCTCACTACGCTACCCTGCCAGTACAAAGATAACGTTAGATCAAAGTGACATTACGTTAACCAACCATTCAGAAACGTTATAAATGTCAGAAACCCTAATTGTCGAACTTCGTTGGGGCCGTCATCTTGTTCCGGGTCCGACTTCGGTTCAAATTGATATGGTTGCACTCAGAGACTCCCGTTGCCATTCTTAATCCGAGATATACCCTCAACTGTTGTCAAGGCAACACTCCACGTGTGTTGTGTCGAACCGAACGCGCCACAGAACAGAGGGGCAGGGTGAGCAAAGCTCATTATCATTTAAGGGAACATGCACTGAAATTGCTTGCTGAAAACAGAGCTGATTTTGACCAGGTAAAATGAGTGTTTTCTTACAATACTAATGAGCATATTTAATTAAAGTATATTACAAACCTTTCATTTAGACACTAAAGAATCATATTAACTTGTACAAAAATGGCATTATATGACCCCTTTAAATTCCTCAAAGGTAATTGGCTTCTAAGCGAAACCCCCATTCGTTGGTCACTAATGTTACGTCTCCGTTCCCTCCTCAGGGAACGAGGGTTACATACGTAACCAAGACGTTTCTGAGGTTCAAAATTGTTGGTTGACTTTCAATGGATGGATGCAAATTTTGTGTGAATATAAAAAAAATATCTAAACACTTTTTCTATGCCCTCTGCTTTGAAGTTCAGGTGAGAGAGTGAGTAGTGCGATGGCAACCATGTTCAGTCGAATGCTTTCCGGACGCAACAAGGCTGTGATCATGGCCAGCCTAGGTGCAGGCACCCTGGTATCCAGCTATGTCATGACGGAGTCAGGAGTCTCTGCTGGGGAGAAAAAAAAGCTGTACCCACCCAGGTGAAGGATTCAGTTGCCTTTCAGTTATTCTACACCTTCACTTAGTTTAAAGTTTACCTGAGAATATCTTTACACTACAACCCAGAAACACGATTTAATGTAGTTTGCTTTTTATCTTTCCAAGTGCTGACTTCCCAGACCTGCGCAAACACAACAACTGCATGGCTGCTGCTTTGACCCCTGCTATTTATGGCCGTCTGAGGGACAAGCTGACC
Organism: Romanogobio albipinnatus; assembly: GCA_023566225.1. Taxonomy (NCBI): domain Eukaryota; kingdom Metazoa; phylum Chordata; class Actinopteri; order Cypriniformes; family Gobionidae; genus Romanogobio; species Romanogobio albipinnatus. The sequence continues at coordinate 46,449,454 of CM042242.1, forward strand.
CCCAATAACTGAAGCCTTGACCAATGCATCCAGACTGGAGTGGACAACCCTGGTCATCCCTTCATCAAGACTGTGGGCATGGTGGCTGGTGATGAGGAGACCTATGAGGTACAAGCTTTGGAGTATATTAAACTCAACAATGAGACAAATGTGAGGAATATTCCTTGTGTTAAGCCAGCAAAATTAAAATATAACTTGATACCATGGTGTTTGATCTAAAATGGCTGTTAATAAATGGTGTGAAATAATGTTTGTTTAGCATTTGCAGTGAACCATTTTCTATTTTTTGTTTAATTTTTATAATTTACACTTTCAGAATCAACCTCCTTTTACTAAGCCAGCAAGCTGACAATACGAGGAACGAAATTGTGTTGTGTCTTTTTGTGACAGACACAGCTGGATCATTATGTGTTAGTGATACAATTGGCTATGTTGTTTATCACAAATACACAAGGAACAAACAGCAAATTAATTTATTTGTCAGGTTTTTTATTTATTTTTATAAATAATGCAAAATATAGTTTTGAATACCAATAATAAAAAGCTAAATTAGTTTAATTATTAACTCTGGTTACTATCAGTCTAGTTTGAAGAGAGCAATATGTTGAAGTAATTTTATTACACTCTCAATGTTCTTTATTGGCATCTATCTACAGTATGGCTTTATGAAGAACCATGAACCTTTCCAATGCACAAAAGGTCCTTTACAGTGGAAAAAGGTTCTTCACACTAAGAAACAATTATTCTTTTCATTGTTCAAGGTTATTTGGGGAAACAAAAATGGTTCTTAAATGGAGTGAAAAGAGTGTATATTGAGACTGTAGATAATAATTATTTCATTGTTCATGGTCAACTGTATGTCAATTAGTGGCATCAAAATGAAATTTGCTCGCAAACTTCAGCACAAGTACATGCACATCAACTTTATCATTGACTATGGGTGTGATTCTCAGGTGTTTTCTGAAATCTTTGACCCAGTCATTAAGGACAGGCACAATGGCTATGACCCTACAACCATGAAGCACCCAACAGACCTGGACAGCTCAAAGGTAAAGACTTCCTCTGGAGTCTTTGGTTCTGAGCCTTTATAAAAACTTCATTCTATTAAGAATATGCAGACTTGCCTCAGTTTAGTTTAGTCAGTTACATTGAACACTGAATGATACTACTGATGGCTTTTGAAACAGATCACCTCCGGGATGTTCGACGAGAACTATGTGCTGTCATCCCGTGTGCGCACAGGCCGCAGTATTCGAGGGCTCAGTCTGCCACCCGCCTGCACCCGCGCTGAACGCCGTGAGGTGGAGCGTGTGGTGGTCCAGGCTCTTTCTGGACTGAAAGAGGATTTGACGGGGAAATACTACAGCCTGACAGAAATGACTGATCAGGAGCAGCAGCAGCTGATTGATGTAAGTACAAACAATAGAAACATGTTCCAGCATTAACTTAGGAGGCAGATATAGATGTGTGTCAGTTACATTTACCCAGTAAATCAGGGGTTTGCAACCTTTACAGACCCACAGCTGACTCTCATACTCTCAGACGACTTATGTTATTGGTTAGGTTACATTAAAAATATGTCATATAATGTTTAACAAATATCCTGTCAATGTTTTAGAAAATTATAATTTATGTTGGTTAGTTCTATGCTATAGAGATCCGCAGTGACGGAGTATTTTTGTAGGCCAACCCAGAAGTTAGCATTACCCTAGTTCCCTCCACAAAAAAAAAAAAAAAAACTAATATTTTTCCATTGGAATTTGGATAATTGCAGAAAATAAGCTCTGTGACCAACAAAGATTTATGATTCTGAAGGCTAAATACAATCAACAGAGTTAAAAAGCTAAACATAGGCTATAAACCAACTACGCCAGGGGTTTTCAAACTTTCCGAGGACCCCCAGAAATTTTCAAAATTTTCTGGGGGCCCCTTAGAACCTTCTGGAGGACCCTGGCAGTTTGAAAACCCCTGAACTACACCACAGCATGTCTTCAACGTCACAACTGTTATGTTTCTAACAACTCTTTCTGACTTTATTTAAAAAAACATAACAAAACACACACACACACACACACACACACACACACACACACACACACACACACACACACACACACACACACACACACACACACACAAACACACACACACACACACACACACACACACACACACACACACACACACACACACACTTTAAATTAGGGTCCAATTCTCACTATTAATAAACTATGACTTTTGCCTCAATAAACTCCTAATTACTGACTTGGGGAGAGCAGGGCACAACCAAACACTTTTTGATTTTCTCAGTTTGTGTAAATCCACTTGGGGTTCAGAGTATATATTTTTCCTCACGTTCATTTCACACATGTCTAGTACAATTATGTGGTTTTGTTTCATTAATACAGTGTATACTTTTTTCTTGATTTAACCCGAAAGAATGGAAGTGAAATGTGACAACGTGCCCCATAGGTGGGGCACATTGTAACATGTGAGGGGCTTGATGTAACATGACCAATTGACAGCTTAAAATGTTTTTTAGTTTTGGTGCATTTTTTTCTCTAAATAAGGTTGATATGGCAACGAGTAAATACACTAAGTTTTGTCATCCTGGCATGTGTGGAAAGTTTTAAACCATGTGTGTTACAACTAGCCCTGTGTTAGATTGTGCCCTGCTCTCCCCTATTAATAGTTTGTAATGACGTTGTTAAGTTTAGGTATTGGGTAGGATTAAGGGATGTAGAATATGATCATGCAGAATGAGACATTAGTATGTGCGTTAGAAGTACTAAAAAACAGCCAATATCCTAGTAATTAGTGCTTGCTAATAAGCAACTAGTTAATAGTGGGAATTGGACCCTAAACTAAAGTGTTACCAAATTCCGTTAGAATAGATTCAAAATGGTTTACAAGAGCGCAATTGTAAACACAACGATAAGGCTCTTGAAAGCAGACAAGTGAGTAGCTAGATGAGTTTACCTGTTCAGCGATGACGTTGAATGTCTGCAACAACCTCTGTAGTCCCATTTAGCCACTTGTAAGCAACCACCTTTTCAAGGAGGTAAAAGCTTTAAAAAAAATCACAAAGGTGCATTACTGATGTATTTTATGTTGCAGAATAAAAAATATATTGTGTTGTGTTCACCACAGACCTTATTTCAGGCATTTAACCAATAACCCACTGATTTCAAAATGAATGATAGAATAGTAAGTGCTAAAATGATAACTAATTTCCGGGTTTTGGCCAACAAAAATATGTCATCCCTGCAGCACTCTCTATTCTGCCTGGTATACAAACATAGTATGCTGTTCACCAGTAGCACTTATGAAGTTTGTCATCCAATATAAACTTCACATTTATGCTTGCTCACTAAAGAAGTTTTGCTCATTTAGCTACTTTTAGGGACACTAGCCCAGTATCCAAAATATCCAAAACACTACACATGCTTGTGTTTTCAGCAGGGCAGTTGCATATTGTAATTCTCTAAACAACCTCGCTGCTCTTGTCTTATGATGCCTACCAAAGGAGCACTTCCTCTTTGATAAGCCAGTGTCTCCTCTCCTCACCGCAGCTGGTATGGCCAGAGATTGGCCAGATGCTCGTGGGATTTGGTAAGGCCGAGGAACTACTTACATATTACATATTAGTTAGAGTAGAGTATAGGACTATTTCCCTATAGCACATCCTTTACTAGTCACGCCTAAGCTGGCTCAAATATTCTCAGCTTCCAGTTGATTTTTTCTAAGCAATTTTTAATGCATTTTAAGCATAATAATATATATATATTTTTAAATTATGTATTTCTACATTGTCTAAATGTAAAGGTCCCACTTTATTTTAGGTGGCCTTAACTACTATGCACTTACATCAAAAAATAAGTACAAATGTTAAAACTTCATTTAAATATGAAATGGGTCCAAACTTTTTAATAATTAACTTATTGACTATACATTTATTTATACAATTTACAAGCTCCAAGAGATTTTACGATACATTAAGATACACATTTTGAACACTTTTCAGCCATTTATCTCATCCCTCTATAAGTTTGTATTATCTTAATTTCATCTTAGTCCTGGATAAGTGCTTTCACACATGTTTAAGTAGGTTGTTTGCAGTGTGGAAAATAAAATCTGTACACAACACAAAATAAAAATCTGTTTTGGTCTCATGAAAGAGTGGAAGAATTTGTTGACTATAGTTAATGGCAATAGCTTCACTCTAAAAAAAAAAAGGTTCTATATGGCACCAAAAATGGTTCTTGGCTCGTAATCATAGGGGAACCTTTTTTAGTGCTATATAGCACCAATTTTGGTGCTTCATTGGTTCTTCAGCGGTTCTTCAGAGGTTCTTCACCGGTTCTTTGACTAAGGTGCTATATAGCACCGCTAACTATGGTGCTATATAGCACCGCTACCATATACAGAACATTCTAAGATATGGTGCTATATAGCATCAAAAGTGGTTCCCCTATGATTACGACGAAGAACCATTTTTGGTGCCATATAGAACCTTTTTTTTTTTTGAGTATTGTAAAACTGTTTACCTGCCATTTTTAGAACTAAACTTATAACAATATTAAAATCACCAGAAATCAAATTTGACAATTCTTCTTGTTTATGAAATATTTAATATTTACTATAAATTATTTATCTGTGCACATTATTATTATTATAAATTAATGCCCTCATAATTTTTAATATGATAACTTCCCTCCCTTTTTCAATGACATCTTTTCTCTGATGACGTGTTTACTGGCGTGAGGGCGGGACAACCTGCCACTCACATGAGATCACAGCAAGAGCAAACCACAACATTCAATCAATTTCTAATGGACAAAATCAAGTCCCACCCTACATTTTTTCTTGTTCAATGCCAACTTAAATCACATTACTTACCGTTTCACTCTGAAGAATCTGTAACGCATGTTTTGCGGGTAGGAAAACTTACATCACCAACTACTGTCGGGAAATGCATCCAGTCTGACCAAAAGTGGGGATAAAACATACAGTGGGGAGAACAAGTATTTGATACACTGCCGATTTTGCAGGTTTTCCTATGTAGCGAATTAGCTCTGAGGGGAAATATAATAATTTCTTTGAATTTACCTAAGCACTTAGAGCGCATAGCAAGATCGATCATTTAAGGGACAATATGTTTGCAGGCACGGAGTCAGGACCAACATATATTGTGCACAAACGTTAATAACTAAATCACGGAACAAGACTATAACTAACAGAAGACATACATGACATACACAATTCATACATGACAAGAGGTAAGGTTAAAGTGGTTGGAAGGAAAAGGGTCAGAACAGATTGATGAAGTTATGCAGAAAGTCTAGAACCTTTTGGAAGAACCACCATTAATAAACTTCTTTGTCTGAACAAAGAGTTTACAGTTTTACTAACTACACAGCGATTTCTGTTTCATACTTTACTTGCATTTAGCCTGAGCTGTAGAAGACCGTCCGAGGTGAAATCACAGGAGAAAGTTTGTGGGTTCCGTCTGATGGAGCATGAAGCAGGAGAAGAGAGAGGGAGGGACGAGTGCATTGCTCCTTAAGAAGTCTGCAGGAGGTCACCACCTCCTGAAATAGACTTGACCAATGAGATTGTTGGGATTTCCAAGCAGGAAGTTCCTTTGGAGATTTTATGGCCCTTTGTTTTACAAACGTGAAATCAAAAGGGTCTGTGCCCATTTATACTCTAATTAATGCAAAACAAACACGTATTGCCTCCTACGAGAATGTGACATACATGAAAGTGTAAGTCGTGAATTGAGCATTAATTTGATAGGAGACACGACATATATGTGGTTACCTGAAATAGTAAGTTGTTCATAAGACATTCTTAAGTGGCATACAATGCTACGGACCCTGTACTAGACAGTTATGTGTGTACATACAAGGTCCTAGGGTGCTTGTTTATTTATAGACGGTTTGTCTATAACTTGAGGCAAAAGCATGTGTTTTACAGGCTTTGTGGCTCTCCCCTATAGACTTTCCATGTGGCCAAATTCCTTTGGGGTCGTAAAACGTCTTATCAGTTTTGTTTCCAGGGTAACTGAGGATCCTTCTCTGTTGTGTTGGGGGAAGGTCTGTTACTAAGCACAAAGTATTTTAAAAATATTTGTTAAATGTAATTATGTGTCTGATTTGCCTCAATCACTACACCTACTTACAAAGCACGTAGAGGTCTGTAATTTTTATCATAGGTACATTTCAACTGTGATAGACAGAATCTAAAATATCCAGAAAATCACATTGTATGATTTTTAAATAATTAATTTGCATGACATAAGTTTTTGATCACCTACCAACCAGTAAGAATTCCGGCTCTCACAGACCTGTTAGTTTTTCTTTAAGAAGCCATCCTGTTCTCCACTCATTACCTGAATTAACTGCACCTGTTTGAACTCATTACCTGTATAAAAGACACCTATCCACACACTCAATCAAACAGACTCCAACCTCTCCACAATGGCCAAAATCAGAGAGCTGTGCAAGGAAATCAGGGATAAAATTGTAGACCTGCACACGGCTGGGATGGGCTACAGGACAATAGGCAAGCAGCTTGGTGAGAAGGCAACAACTGTTGGCGCAATTATTTGAAAATGGAAGAAGTTCAAGATGACGGTCTGGGGCACCATGCAAGATCTCACCTCGTAGGGCATCAATGATCATTAGGAAGGTGAGGGATCAGCCCAGAACTACATGGCAGGAACTGGTCAATGACTTGAAGAGAGCTGGGACCACAGTCTCAAAGAAAACCCTTAGTAACACACTAAGCCGTCATGGATTAAAATCCTGCAGCGCACACAAGGTCCCCTTGCTCAAGCGCATGTCCAGGCCCGTCTGAAGTTTACCAATGACCATCTGGATGATCCAGAGGAGGAATGGGAGAAGGTCATGTGGTCTGATGAGACAAAAATAGAGCTTTTTTGTCTAAACTCCACTCGCCGTGTTTGGAGGAAGAAGAAGGATGAATACAACTGCAAGAACACCATCCCAACCGTGAAGCATGGAGGTGGAAACATCGTTCTTTGGGGATGCTTTTCTGCAAAGGGGACAGGAAGACTGCACCGTATTGAGGGGAGGATGGATGGGGCCATGTATCGCGAGATCTTGGCCAACAACTTCCTTCCCTCAGTAAGAGCACTGAAGAAGGGTCGTGGCTGGGTCTTCCAGCATGACAACGACCCGAAACACACAGCCAGGGCAACTAAGGAGTGGCTCCGTAAGAAGCATCTCAAGGTCCTGGAGTGGCCTAGCCAGTCTCCAGACCTGAACCCAATAGAAAAACTTTGGAGGGAGCTGAAAGTCCGTATTGCCCAGCGACAGCCCCAAAACATGAAGGATCTGGAGAAGGTCTGTATGGAGGAGTGGGCCAAAATCCCTGCTGCAGTGTGTGCAAACCTGGTCAAGAACTACAGGAAACGTATGATCTCTGTAATTGCAAACAAAGGTTTCTGTACCAAATAAGTTCTGCTTTTCTGATGTATCAAATACTTGTGTATTAATTACTACTAATTACTTAAAAATCATACAATGTGATTTTCTGGATTTTTGTTTTAGATTCCGTCACTCGCAGTTGAAGAATACCTATGATAAAAATTACAGACTTCTAGATGCTTTGTAAGTGGGCAAACCTGCAAAATCGGCAGTGTATCAAATACTTGTTCTCCCCACTGTATATAAAAGCACAGATTTCTTACAGCAAAAATGACTCCATTACAAGTTACAAGTCACCAATTCCAATACAACTTGAGTAAAAGTCTTAAAGTATCTTATTTTAACAGTACTTAAGTATCTTACTCATATATAGGCTCCACGATGCACTAGTCCTCGACACCTAAGAGACATACCAGTGAAAATAAGAAACAATTGATTTGTAAGATGAGAAATCATGTGTATTTTCTAAAATCAAAATAAAACTGAACACCTCAATATTGCAACAAATCAAGGTCGGCACAACAGCATCCTAAACGTATACAAACTCTCAAGTCTCAGTTAAACTCAAGTGCACAAAAACGCCATAAGTAGCTTAACCAATATCCTTCAAAAATTTCTCGTCAATATAGTGGAAACATAAAATAATGTTGATAATGTTTCAGCCTCATCACCAGCAACAGTCATGTGTTCATCACATAAATCAAACAGTTGCGATTCATCAACTACCTGCTAATGCATCGCATTCACATAAAGTAGCCTTGTTGACATGTTTGGGTGAGTAAAGACAAAATGCACAAGATATAGTACCTTCAATGCCCTTAGATGGCGAGATCGCTTCTTTATAGCAGAAACAAACTGCTGCAGAAAAAGTTAAATGCCATGCAAAATGTAATGTGTAATTGCATTACTCTACACAAATGTAGGCTATTGGAGAAAATAGTACATTTACTTGTTCAAAAATGTTGTCAAGTAGAGAGTAAAGATTGCTAATATTTTTGATACTCAGTACAACTACAAAGTAGCCAAAAAGATACTTAAGTACAGTAACTAATTACATTTACTCAAATGCTTTACACCACTGCACCCTGATAATGACAGTCTGCGTGTTTTTTTTTTAACACAATAGATAATCTAGGTTAAGATGGTCAACGAGAAACGTATTGGAGAGCTATCAGGAGATATTTTCCAACATTAAACCAGTCCTAGCTTCACTTTACACCCCTTTTTTCTTTTCTTGACTGAAAATTCTAGGACCACTTCTTGTTTGACAAGCCCGTATCACCCTTGCTGACTTGTGCAGGAATGGCGCGGGACTGGCCTGATGCCAGAGGCATCTGGTACAGTGCATGAGACTTGCATTACCAGAGCATGTTCCTGTGCCTGTGCCTGTGCGTGTTACATAATATATGACCCTGAAAGAGGTCTTAATAATGTCTATTTTTACAATCAGTACGACAACTACTATACTTGGAATCAAAAGCCTGTCACTTGGTTGCAGTGAAAAATAAAAAAAAGGGGTAACACTTTATTTTGGTCCCTTTTGAACATTATGTTGACTATAAGTAACTGCAACTACATGTCAACTAACTCTCATTAGAGTAGCCTATTAGTAGACACAACACTTTAGTTTGATGGTCCCCCAACAGACAAGTAACTTTGCAAATACATGTATGTCAACTTATTCTAACACTAACCCTACCAGTCTACTAATACTCTAATGAGAGTTAGTAGATATGTAGGTGTAACGTTACTCAACAGAATGTGTTAAAGGGACCATCAAAATAAAAAAAGGTTTTAGTTAAATTTGTTGAATGTATTTTAACCACGATCTGTTCTAATGTCCAGGCACAACAATGAAAAAACATTTTTGATCTGGATCAACGAGGAGGATCACACCCGTGTCATTTCTATGGAAAAGGGTGGGAATATGAAGAGGGTGTTTGAGAGGTTCTGCAGAGGACTGAAAGAGGTATCATTGCCAAAACATTCACCACTAAAATGCATATTGTCTGTGAATTCAAATGAAACAATGTCTGTTTATGATGTTTGTTTCTCACACTCACAGGTAGAGAGGCTGATCCAGGAGAGAGGCTGGGAGTTTATGTGGAATGAGCGTTTGGGATACATCCTGACCTGCCCCTCTAACCTAGGAACCGGTCTGAGAGCTGGAGTCCACGTCCGTCTGCCTCTCCTTAGCAAGGTGTTACAATCTCACATGGTTCAGTTTAATCTGAAATTTACGTTAGTGCATTTCACAATGCCAAGGTCATGGGTTTAATTCCAGTCAAAACTGTTCAAATGAAATGTAAATGTGCTGAGAATTCATGTTAAATAACCCTCAGTACAAATCTGAAAGACTTTTAAGTTTAAAAAAAAAAATCCATTATATATCCTTCTGAACAGGACTCACGCTTCAATAAAATTTTGGATAATCTCAGGCTACAAAAACGTGGCACAGGAGGTGTGGATACTGCGGCTGTGGGTGACACTTTCGACATCTCTAACCTTGACCGTCTAGGCAAATCTGAGGTAAACAGCTCCCCTTTGATAAGTGCCTCAGCGCCCTGAAAGTGCTTTTAAAGGAATAGTTCACCCAAAAATCATTTTGACACTCACCCTCAAGTTGTTCCAAACCTGTATACATTTTTTTCGTCTGCTGAACAACAAAAGAAGATATTTTTAAGAATTTGGTAACCAGAGAGTTGACGATTGACTTCCATAGGGTCAATGGGTGCCATCAACTGTCTGGTTACCAACATTGTTCAAAATATCTTCTTTTGTTGTTCAGCAGAAGAAAGAATCTCATACAGGTTTATAAGGGTGAGTACATGATGACAGAATTAACATTTTTGGGTGAACATTTATTTGGGCGTATCCTTTAATTGGATAGAAATAGCAAATTCTATAACTATAAAGTATTCTACTGGAGATTATATGTTTTTTAGTAGAAAGACGTTTAGTTTTTAGTTGTAAGAATAGTAGCAGTAAATAAAAGTATTTTTTCAATATGTTTGTATAATTAAAGTAAAATAAAAATAAAAACAATTAAAAAAAAACTATGCTTTTGACGTGTAGCCAGTGATTAAATCCATTTCTATTTGACATTGCCTTTCAGGTTGAGCTCGTTCAGTGTGTGATTGATGGTGTCAACTACCTGATCGACTGTGAAAAGAATCTTGAGAAGGGCCAAGACATTACTGTTCCTCCACCAGTAACCCAGTTCAGGAAATGATGAGACCCTTATGAAAGGAACTGAGGGTGGTTAGGCAGCTCAGAGACCTGTAACCTGTTGACTCTCTCCATGTTATCTATAGGTCTTACTAAGTGGAACTCAAATGAATAAATGATTCCTATTTTAATTCAGTCTACATAAACATGTTTGATATTTTGTGTGTGATCCTGCATGATGCTCAGGTTTCAAATAATTACCGTTCAGCTATTTGGCCCAATATCATGGCATGGCCTGTTAAGCAGGGCCGTAGCCTAAGGCCCCTAGAATCACATTTTGCCCTGCTAGTGACAGCCCTGCTGTTTAGCCTCGTCATTAAATACTTTCTCCTTGGATAAATTCCTTTTCTGAAAGTAGATTATAAAGGGTGCCTATCTTATAACATCCTCAATTGGCCATAGCTTACAACTGTCTTTCTCATAGCCTCTCACTCTCAATAAAGGATTTTTTTTTTTTTTGTGATCAGCTACCAGATCTAAACCAGATATAATAATATTATTATATTTAATAAATTAGTAGGCTATTATAAATAATAAATGCAAATATTATTTCATATTCGCAACATAAATTAATTACAATTTAAGCCAATCAGCTTTCAGTATGTCTGCGTCATCAAGCCTGCTTGTGGACTGCAGGTGATGAGAAACGTTTTATTAAACAAAATTTTAGCCACCATATTGATGAAATCAAAGCAGCTCAAAACAAGCGAGAATGAAAGGCAGGACAATTTGCCATCCCTGCACACAGTTAAATAATCCAGACATAGCTATAGTAGCCTAATAGACAGATTAAATGAATAGCCTAGCTACTACCAGTGTATAGCCTATTCATGGCCGCCTGAAATGAGTGAATGAGAGACACGTGCCCTTGTAGGCTATGTTAACATTTAGCCTACTTCATTCGACGGGGGTATTTTAATTTCTAAACAACCTTCGTGATGATAATTTAAGTCATGCGTCCTGGACTCAAGCAGTTATTAGGACAAGTTATTAGAATTGTATTCCTAAAGTGCACAAAACATTCTCTGTATTTCACCAGCAGATGGCAATATGTTAACATGTGATAAACACGTTCACATTTCAGCAAAAGTCAAACACCATCAAAGTGTTAGCCTAATAACATTTGCTGTTGTATTATGTTAAATATTATAACACAGATTTCGTTCATTTATTCAATCAATCACGGTAATTATTATATTTAGGCGCTATATTAGGCTAGGCTAGGCTACTCACTAAATGTAGGCTATAGCCTAAAGGGTATAGCAATATATATTTTGTGTAATTGTATTTAATGAAGAAATAATACAATTAATAATAGGCTATTATGCTTTGTAACAAAGATATAAATCTTAATTAAACAAACAACAGAGAAACATAAATAACAAAAAAAAAACAAAAAAACACCAATTAATTCATAAATAGGTTACTTACAGCATATACTTTTACTTATAAATTGCTCAAGCCTAGATTGGGCAGTAAAACATTTTTTTCTTCTTCTGTGGGTTATTTCTGTTTTAATTCAACCATGCTGTTTTGAGATTATGGCATGTAGCCTGTCCCAGTCTGAGACCGGGACAATCCTCCTGTTGGTCATGGATGTGTGCTCTGTGTGGATAAAGATGGCATCCCGCTGATGTCTGTGACCTTCATGGTGGCTTACTCCTCTGCCAGGCACTGATTTCTGATTTAGTGCTGCTCTTGTCAGGAGCTGTGAGGTGCTTTCCATGCACTGACAGAGCAACTCAAGGGCAAGTGTGGACAGGTTGGGTGAATAAAGAGCACAGAGAGAAAAGCAAGGAACGGCTTATATGCATTAGAAGTGCATTGTTTATCTTTCTCTATATATACACAGTTGTTTGTGGTTATGGCATAATGTTTGTGTTTTTATAAACGTGGACATAAGTGGAGCATGGTATTGTGAAATATAGGCACACACGTAGCCTTGTTTTCATTCATAACTCAAATATATCACTGATACATCACAGTGATATATATATATATATATATATATATATATATATATATATATATATATATATATATATATATATATATATATATATATATATATATATATATATATATATATATAAAAGAAGAAAGTCTTCTGTGGCTCTAAGGGCCACCTATTAACTGAAAGGAGATTTTTCAACGAACACTTTTGACAAAATCTCATTCATTCCGTTTATAGAATCTCCTAATTGTCATTATATTCTGTTTTAATCATGAGACACTTGTGCGTTTTGCTTAAAGTGATGAAATACACTAGTGAACAGAGCATGCATTCACAGGGGGACCAGAGAGGCAGAGGGTCTCTCAGAGCAGATGCTAAAACTGATGATGATGGATGTCTGCATGGAGAATGTTGAATGATCAGGGGAGGCTTGTGTAGATTCTACATTTTCCATTGTTTCATGAAATCTTACATGCAAATTTTCAGGGACAATTAGTTTAGCATCAATGCAGGGCGACACTCTGAGAGTGGCAATTTCAGATTTTAAATGTCTCTCATTTGTTGCTCTATGAAGTATAGTAGGCTAACCTGTGTTGTGTGTTCAGTTTGGATATTACTGAATACATATTACATGATAAAAATTGTAGTTAGTAACATAATCTACTGGATTACATTACACATTTTAGGTAGGCCTAATATAATCAGACTAATTTTAGATTACTTTTGACCTAACTTGTTTAAATCCTTGACTTTAATAATATAACCTTGTGCCATATATTAATAAAAAATACAAAGAGAAAAAAACAAATATTCCACATTTGTTATCAACAAAATGAAGTGCTTTAAACATTACATGATGTCAGGGTTTCCCAAACAAGGGTTTGGGAAGGAACTGCAAGGGGTTCATATATTATAAAAAGCTAATAATTAATTAAATCTTAAAAATATTGAATACAAAAATTACAAATAAAAACATAAACAATCAAAATAAAACACTAACAAATCAATATTTGCTTTGTATATGCTGTGCGGCCTCTCAATTTTCTATTACAGTCGCCTGACAAGTGCACCGTCTGTGTGTGCAATTCCACAAAACATTTGAACAATAGTTTATTTTTTATTCTTTAGAAAGGAACATTTAAAAAATGTAAAAGAAATCTTATAGGGAGAATCAATGAATTCTGAATAATGTACAGCCATTTAGTAAAGTAATCATGCAATCAATGAAAAAGTAAATGTAGTTTGATTATGAGTATTTTAAAACATAAAGTAATCTAATTACAAGTATTTCATTTTTGGAGTCTGATTACGTAATCCAGATTAATCAGTTACTCGCCATCACTGCCTGTGTTGTATACTGGCCACCATGATTTTGTCAAGTGCGACATGTTCCTGGATCAACACATTTTGTTGATCATGGAACAACATTCCGTTCCAAAAAAATGTAGTCCTAACCTTATCCCTGCCCCTAAACCTAACCCTACCCATAACTTATCCCTAAAATCAGAGTGAAATGATTGGTGAATAACACTGATGTAGGAGCACCTGACCCTGGTTGTAAGCCTAAACTTGTCACAAATGGCAAACTTGTATCTCAAATCTGATTGGTTACTTGGAATGTTGATCCAGGAACATGTTGCACTTGGTGAAATAATGTGCACCATTGTGGTGCATATGTTTTTAAAATATCAATTTAAAATTAGTGGAATAGTAAACAGCTTTTTTATGTTATTGGTTATACAGGGTTGTTACTTGATATCCGGTTGTGTTGATCCAGTCTTTTGTCAGTTGATAAAGGCAATTACAAAGTGACAGTAGATGGTTCTTCTCACAGTAAGGAATCTTGCTAAATGGGAGATAGTCTAGCCATTGTATCTGAAAAAAGATCAAACAGATGTTTGTGGGCCCTTACACCTCCCCAGTGGTAACGGTTTCAAATCACACAAAGAGAACAGGAGAAAAAAAAAAAAAAAACATGGCTGACTAATTGGTTACAATCTTGCTTTGGGTATTTGTCTACAAGAGTCTATACAAGCAGTTAAGATTACATCCGGACTTATTGCAACTGGAATTCATGAATTCAATAGTAATGTGCAATATCATAATCAACCTCTGTAAAATGTGTTCTGTGAAATAGCTATAATTGTGTTGGTCTTTTACTGTTTTAGAAGTAAAGCAAAACGTTTAGGTTTATGATTAATGTGTCCAATATTTTCCCATAATTTTCAGGGACATTTTTTTTTTTCTGTGTGAATTATTTTATCTGTCCAACTAATGATCCAGGGTAGATGTCCAGTATTTGCATTTTCCCAAGAGCTGTACAATGTTCATCTTGTTCTGTTGAAGGATAGAATTCTGTCATCATTTACTCGTCATCTTCTTGTTGTTCCAAACCAATATGAGTTTTTTCTGCTGGACACAAAAAATAGGATCATTTAAGACTATAGAGGCCCAAACATTTAGGCCACCTTTCAGTCTTCTGTGCATCTTATCTGTAACACTTTACAATAAGGTTTCATTAGTTTCTCTATTAGTTAATGCATTAGCTAGTATGAACTATAGCAATACATTTGTACAGCATTCATATTAGTTTACAGTGCATTAACTAATGTTAATAGAACTTTTGATGTTAAAATGTATTAGTAAATATTGAGAATGAACTAAGAATAAAAAATGCTGTAGAAATATTGTTAATTGTTGGTACGAATGTAGTTAACTCATTCATCATTTTAAACCTTATTGTAAAGTGTTACCATGAATTCTAATCTCAGATTTCTACCTCAGATTTCTATAGAGATCACATACCATACTGAAATTCTTAAAATTATTTTATTCACCCACTTACAATCAGTAATATAAACCTTCCCAATTCTGTTGAATTCGGTAAGATAAACATTTACGAAAACCATATTTCAGTACAGACAATAAGTTAAAACATGTCACAAACATACCAGCAGGTAACAAGATTTTTTTTTCGTATCTACACAAACACTCCAGTTCGTTTTGCTTTATGTAAACAACTTCCTGTCGATCCCATGTTGAAATATTACATGCATCTGAAACGGATTATTTGGAAAGTGGCTCTTAATCCAACGTGTTATTTTCTGTAGCCTACCTGAAAAACCACTCCAACATGTAGTACGTGCCTTAAAACAATCTGTACATGCACACATGTGGTCCTCATTAACGTGTCCTTTTACATTTAGTTTAGTAAAAAATAATATGACCGATCAGCGAAATAAATATTCTTCAGTTGATTCTTCATAAGTGAATGAAGAGTCAAATAAATAGCCTACTCTTAAATAAATAAACAACTCGCCATTATTAAAATCAATATGAAAACAAAAGAAACAAATAAACATGACCAAATCCAACACATAAATAAATTACATACATTTCAAGCATTAAAACTATTACTATAGCCTACATCTGCTGTATAAGCATTGTCTGGGGGTTGTTGGGATTCCATCATCCAGTAAGGCTGCCAATTTGTAATTTCACAGTTTTAACCTCATATCCTGAGTGCTCCGCGACTGTTTTTCAGGAATACTTGGAGTTTGCAGTGACAGAATTAGGTGAAATTAGGTGAAACTCATGGAAACGGTGTGCTCAAGTGCTTTACGGCGCAGGGAGGCGATACTAGTCCCTCTCCACATGTCACTGTCCGGGGAGCTACACAACTGAGGTGAGCCGGTCACATTCGTTGGACCCGAGAGGGATGCGGGCACCATCCCGGGAAATGTGGGTTGATACAGATGCGATTGAAGACCGGAACCATTTGACGATAAGCTGCCGGAAAGGCCCATGGAGTTTGGTGGGGGACCAGCTCCGAGACTGCACTGGGACAGGGACTGTGCCATCGCCTGCTGTCGGCCCAGCGAAGGCGGAATCTGCAGTTGCGAGACTCCAGGCATCCCAGCCGCGGCCCAGCGAGTGTCGTTGGCATGAAAAGAGCAGAGACTGTCGCCCATCGCAGCCGACGGAAACTGAGGCAAACCATGTGTTGGTAGCAAAGTGCCCGGCGCGCGGAAAACGTTGGTCGTCTTCTTGCGCTTCTTCCATTTTGCGCGTCGATTCTGAAACCATACCTGAAATAAAAATACAACATTTAGAAAGCCGTGCATTTCGTTTGTGAGTATCAATTAACTAATTATTATTATTATTTTTTTTTTTTTTACTTATTACACCTGTATTTAGGCAACAAAAACAAACAAACACGTAGGCCTAAACGAAATATAGCTTGCCTATAGGCAATAATAAATTGACGCATCGTTTCTTAAAATAGGCTAAGTTTGTAGGCAAAAGGCGAGCGCTTTGGTTTTTAAATAAGCCTATAGTTAATCTATATTTAGAACTGAGCTATATATGCATATAATACGGTTCTTCTTTAATGCTAACATGCACCTTATGAATCATCTTTTTTTTCCCACGCCATGTACAACAATTTAGCTATATCTTCACGGACAACTAGCCACATGTCACAACATGCGGGAGCGCATTTTTAAAGTATAAATAGACAAAACAATTTCTTATTTCAAGATGAGATGGATTTTGCAGACAGCCGGGGATGAAGTCGTTATCTAGCCTAGTTGAAGGAGACAAATAGTTTGATAGCCTCCCATCATTGAACCATAATCATGAATTTAGGATAAAAATAGATTCACAAGAAGCGCCCAACAATAGCCTCCTCCTCCTTCTGATATATTTTAACATTTAGAGCGTATCATCTCCGAAGAATTATTGTCATACATAAATTGACACCAAACTATTATTTAATGTCATTTGCATATTTTCATATTATTACTGTTAATTGCATAATTCGTATTCAGTTATAGAACACGTTATATGGGCTAAAGTAATTGATCCTTTGAAGAAAAATAGACTAATTGTATTTTTTTTCTATCGAGAGAACATATTTCTCTTTTTTAAATGCAACTATTTAACGTTGTAAGTTTTGCACACTGTCAACACTGCGCATGTTTTTACGCGTGTCTAAAGTAGTGCGGCGGGCAGCATGGACATTTATTTAGGCTTGACATTGTTTTGAAAGAATAAATGTTGAAAGCATTACCATGCAATTTATGCAAAAATGTACGGATCTTTAGAAGAAGAAAAAAAACCATAATATTTTATAATTAAATTATAATTTAATCAAACCATTTTGTTCGGTTTGCTTTCAGTTCGTCTTTTTTAAACTGTGTAACCAGACGATGTCAAAGCTGAGCAGGTCCACACAGGACTCACCTGAACCCGTGACTCCGTTAAACCAATCCGTAATGCAAGTTCTTCTCTCATGAAGATATCAGGGTAGTGGGTTTTAGCAAAGCTCCTTTCTAGTTCGTTCAGCTGCGCTGGAGTAAAGCGGGTCCTGTGGCGTTTCTGTTTCTGTTGGTTTTGTTGGCCACCCGACTGATTCGAGTTTTGCAGTTGCTGCTTTTCTTGGTCTTTGGCGTTGACCTGCTGCATTCCATTAGGATTGGATCCACCATTGCTAATGTCTTCCCCGGGGAGCAGAGTGGTCCCTTCCACAGTCTCTGTAGCAGAAGTAAGATCGCCGGGGTGTCCAGAGTCAGTCCCAAGTCTGCACTTCAAAGCTTCCCGGTGTCCTAAAAGCTCGGCTGCAGCATCTTTCATCCCTGTGGACGCACGTGTCAACAATTTAGCATTCTGTCCAAAAGGCAGGGACATATTAATAGACTATTAAACACACAAAGAACGAAATTTAGCCTATAAAAAATAATAAGCTGTTATCGACATATTTATTGCACAGACACTCGTAAACATTGTCAAGTGTCGGAACCCATCCAAGTAAGTTGGAGGAAAATGTAGCTACGTAGCCTAATTAATTTACGTGGTAGCTAATTAACAAACATTGCAAGTAAAACGAGTACAGATTGAGATATCATCATGTCATCACATTAGTTAACCAGTTTGAAGGCTGAAAAATACTCTAGCTTACAGTGGAGTTGAAGAC
The DNA here is from genome assembly GCA_023566225.1 of Romanogobio albipinnatus. Taxonomy (NCBI): domain Eukaryota; kingdom Metazoa; phylum Chordata; class Actinopteri; order Cypriniformes; family Gobionidae; genus Romanogobio; species Romanogobio albipinnatus. The sequence continues at coordinate 46,468,064 of CM042242.1, forward strand.
CGGAGTTTGGTGACGATAACTCACCGAGGCGAGTATCCAAGAGGTCGGCATGAGAGAGCATTGCGCACTGCTGGAGTCACAACTGCTTCCCAAACTACTCTACAAGTTTTAACCCTTTTAAAAAGCGCATAGAGCTCGAGTGAAGGAAAGTCGTCAGTGCGTTTAAAAGGCGGTTCCATGTATTATACTGTTCTTTAGAGAGATTGGGAGGCGCTTAATAGTTGGATGAGCCCGTGCGCTTCCACAAATGGGAGCCAATCAGAATTGAGGGTTGAAAATGTCAGACAACCAACCAAATCCACAAACCTGCTTCATCTGCAGATGCTCTCGTTCATTTCAAATCTGATTTATTGCAGCGCCTCCTTATTAGCTATACATTTTAAATGACTTCATAATCATGGCAAATAACCAGTGAATAATAAATCGTTCTGTAGGCTATTGGTAAAAAGAGCCTTCATAAAAGGTGGGAAAGCCTAGTCTTTATACTACTTGGCCGATTTAGGATGCAATATTTAAATGCAAAGGCACTTTTTGTAAGGTTATCGCCCAACTTTTCGAGGCCCTGTACGAATCGAATTGGCAAGACGCTGGTCATCATTGTGTTTGTGTGAAGAGGGTTGTTGCTATGGGTTCTGTGAGCTGGTTGTATCATTGTACCTTCCTGTGAGTTACAGCTTTATTTGAAGGGAATCCATCTATCAAAAACGATGAATTCTTTGAGGCAGCTAACAACACATCCAAGGTACATTTCCAACTAGTCATTTTCAAGACCATTAAGCATTTGAAGTAATTAGTGCCAAATCCACGAGCTTTCATCTCAATTATTACAGTGAAATCTGAATAATGCGTGAAAATCTAACTGTGTTTAGATATAATGCAAGAAGGCGGTGTAAATCATGTTTGAATTAGGCTCATTTATTTCGGTAAAGGCTTGAGGTGAAACAGTGAAACAGGCTACTGATGCGTACTGATGCCTCGGTTGTATCGACGTTTCATCAGCGCTGACGCAAGTAATTTGATTTATTTAATTCAAACTCACTGACATACATTGCCTAATTTAATCCATTCAGCGAAAGCACGTTCGGCAGGCTGTCAAGATTTCAGCGTATTTTTGTGTAATCAATCAGCGCTCCCTTCTTTTGTGGCATGAATGTGCACCGGCAAGACGTTGGACTACTGAGAGTAGCCTAATTAAGAAAAAAAGGATATGGGAATCTCGAATGTCACTAGAAAGACTTCATGCCGTCATATTTCCGTTTTGAGCTTATAATCGGCAATGAGCTTAAAACGAGCTGCAAATAAATAATGTAATTACAACGCTGGGTGACTTCATTTTAAAATATTTTAAATGTCAAAAATGCCTATGCTGGACCGAAAGGTGACGTGACAGAAGGTTCAGAAGTGGAAAACATATCTCCTTTTTTATTTACAGCAAATCTTTAAATTAAAGGTGCACGTCTTCTAAATCGACACTCTAATGAAATAAGACTGCATCATGCAATTGTGTCAGCTTTTCTGGTCCTGTATTAGTAGTTGGTGATCTTGTCATTATAATGAATATAGACTATTATGAAATTATCTACTCCAAAATTCAAATGGTTTATTTTAAAGGTTGCCATTAACAATTTATCCTTAATGAATATTCTATTATTATTATTATTATTATTATTATTATTATTATTATTATTATTATTATTATTATTATTATTATTATTATTATTTATTATTATTATTATTATTATTAACACCTTATTTTACAGTTTCCTTGTTACACTTTACATGTACTTACCAGCAAATTATGTATAATTGCATGCAACTAACCCTCAACCAAATCCTACCTCAACCAATAGTACTTATATATATATATATATATATAATTACACTGTAACAATGACACCTTGACTTAAAATAAAGTGTAACATTATTATTATTATTATTATTATTATTATTATTATTATTATTATTGTTGTTTTACTTGTTATAAATTTCGCCGTTTTTAAAGGCCTATCTATAAAATGTAGGCCTAAACATAATTTCGAATATGCTTTAAAGTGCTTTGCTTTTAGGTCTTGTTTTATTGTTTTCACAGTATATGCTACAATTTCTATATTGATACTTAGAGATTCCATCCATGAGGAATTCTTATTTATTTTGTGTAAATGACATTGAGATTTGACATAGGTTGGATAATAGGTCCAAAGGGCTCACCACATATACCGTGAAATAAGTGAATTGGAAAGTAACACAACGGCTCCTCCATTCAAGCAGACGCGACCCCCGTCGCATCTCATACTGTAATTAGACTTGGTGCCCTCCATGTGGACCCGATTTCAACGTGAGTTATCTGGGGAGAATACAATTATGGCCCTAAATAAAATAATCAGCATTGGACTGCGATTACCGTAATGAAATGGAGCTTTGGTGTGTCACGGAGTGGCTGGCCTCCATTACGGTCCGTAATGAGACTTTTGGGGGTAAGCACGCACCACAATCATCTAAACATGAAAATGTGTTTACTTCGATGTCCACGTTTGCACTAAAACTTTGTTCTCGAAGTATAAATGCGAGGTGTAGTCCTGTTTTACAAATGCATTATATAGCCTACTCTGGACCTTAAAATGTATGATGATCATAACAGGCAAGATTAAATTACACAGTCAAGATTACACAAAACTTGAACAATAGGGCTTATAAATAATAGTAATAAATAATTAATAAATAATAATTCAATAATTTTTCATTTCAAATTTATTTTTTTGTTGTAATTTTTGGTGTATGCTTGAATTAAGCAATGAACTGAAGTCAATGTCATATTTTAACGAGTAAAAGATTTGCAGTAGCCTAATATTTAAAAGACAATAGGCTGATGCATCATTCTTCATTCATTCATTTTAAGAAAGGCATTCAGTGGCTTGCGAAAGGGAGGACTTGGGTCAGTGGTCACTCTGAGTTTCTTCAAATTAGTAACATGTGCTAGTAATTATTAAATTCCAGCATAATCACACTGCTAATGCAATTTAATGCATCAGCAAATTAATACTGAAAATAATTAGTTTCACTGACCTTGTACATTCCAAGACGAGAGTGTAACAGTAATGCTTAAATGAGCCAAACCACTCCCCTTCCATTCAAAACCCGATGAGAATGAGTCTTATTTCTTTCATACAGCAATAAAAAGTAGGTAGCTATTTGGCTAGGTTATCTCTCAAACAAGGTGTTTATGAATGTATCGTCTTAATATTGACGAAAACGTGCAAGTGGGCGGACTCTGAAGCTTGATAAATACATTAAGATAAATACATATGTAAATACATTTTATTGTAAAGATGGCCTATAAGCTATTCGTTAAAAAGGAATGGACTGATCCAGTTTCATTACATGTATTCATTTTACATTTACCCATGTCAATTTACAAGTGAATATTGGGATTCCAACCCATTCGATCTACATTGTTACCCCTGAAAGTTAAAAAAACAAACAGACAAGGGGGAAAACCCTCACATTCGGTATGATAAATCATAAAGGCTGTATTTGACTCCTATACTGATGATACAAATCCAGCAATTTGCGACCCAGCTGCAAGCCCATTATCTGCAGACCGAGGCGGTTCAGCTCTTTTCTGCCCATTCCACTAATCTCCTGTCTCCACTCCATTTATTTGCCACTTCTCTGCTGCTTGTCCACAAAATACAACTCTAGCGCCTCCAAGATTAATTGATCGTCAATTTAGGCTTAATTCGGACCAAGTCAGGTGGTAAATGGTATACTTTTACTTGATTGTAACTGAAATGTGTGCAAGCTTCATTGATACATTTGGATTATTTATCAATTACGCATAAACAATATCTATTGAATAAATTGCAGGCTGATTTTTTTTCTAATAGAGTTTGCAAATATCACTAATGATTCCGCACTAATAATTTCTTTCCGGATTTGCTTGCTAACTTGTCGGAATGACAACACAAAATTCATTTTTCATGAAATCAGCAGTGCGCGTGGGCAAGCTGACATTTATCAGGTGCATTATGGGGCAGATCTTCAGTAAAGTGTGTTCTTTGCTCAGAAAGCCTGACATACTTTGTCACACTTTGTGTCAGTTACAAATAATTTCAGTCATCAGGGCTTCCTGTCATTGTTAGCATAAGTAGCCAAAGCTGAACTCACCAAAATGGTGCTTACTGCAAGAAATGCAGATAACCGACTATACGCAGGAAAAGTTACGCCTGTGGAGGGACTTTGTTCTTATATCAAGGCACTTATGTGAAAGATAATAAAGGATTCCTTCTTAATTCAGATAATACTTTTTGTGGACAAAAATACATTATAGGCCAAATCAGTTTCACTTAACCAATTCATTTGCTTAGTTCTGGCATTTTAGGTTGAATTGAATATTAATATTACACTGTCCCTGCTTAAATAAAGAATAAAAACAAACAAACAAAAAAATCCATCCCATTAACGCATGGTTGTTTTTAAGAAGTCGAAAACTGAAAATACTTTTACCATTGAGACACAAAAATGATTTCATATGAATACTTTATCACTAATTATTTGACTATTGAAAACTATACAAAAACTATAATCTGTCCAAAATATATCTTATTTTCATCATGCCAAGTCAGATATAGGCCTATCTGTTGGCTTGTGGAACATCATGCAAAAGCTCATCTGGGGACCATTTTCAATTTTAGTGTAATCAAAATAAAATCGATGTCGCTTCTGCTCACATCACGGAGGAAAACTAACAACATCACTTGTAAATACTTGATATGCGCTTACCAATACTTTCATTTCACCATAGCACACTCTCACCCCATTTGTTCTTCAATAAGGACATATTCATTTGGCTATATCTGCACTGAGACATACAGATAATTGCCTAGCAAGACGTTATCTTGTCTGAGGGTAGAGGCCTATAATGTATTTGGAACATTACCACCGCGTTTCGCGCTAGCTTTACATAAACCTTGATAATTATAGGCATAATCAGAAATGAACGTTCCTCTTCTTTATTAAAATGCGTTATTAAAATATAATAATAACAAAATAATAGAAAAAAAAAGTGCAAATCGCTTGTTTTGGAAGTAGGGGACACCTTTCCAGGTAGCCTATAGGCCTACCTCCTATTTTTAAGACAGGCCTATGTGCGCAAAGAAGAATTTCGTATAGCATTTTAATTGCCACCTTCTCTCCGTGTCCTCCTTTTTCCCCGTGACCCCTGATTATTAGTATTTTCCTTGTTTTCCAAACTAATAAGTGCCACCATCAAGCACTTGGAGGCTTCCGGAGGCTGCAGACATGCTGCTCGGTGTAATTGATATTGAACGAGCCGGTGGTAGGCGCGAACTGTTGGCGCTGCTGGATAATTTGCAGTTTAATCAGCGATTGTAATGAGAGTCGCTGATTAGGGGCCGTTTGAAAATAAAAGAGAGTTACAAGGAACGTCTGTCAGGGTCCGATGATAATTCAGAAGTAATTGTCGTGATTAGGGAAAACTGGATGAGTGGCTTATCCTAGTGCACGGAACAACCAGGGGGTGGCGAGATTTTATATGACCTGACCAAAGTTGAAAAAATAAATGTAGAATACCATGCAAACATCCAGTTTATTAATAGCTAAAAAGTAGCCTATAGGAAAACAAACTCAGTTATAGCCTATACAGGATACATGCTAATAACAAAGCAATAAAGGATGTTACAGTGGGCCATGCAGAGGTGGTTGCACTTGACATGACGCTTAAATGACAGCTCTCTGTAAGCATATTTTAACTCAGACCCAGCGTGGCTGTTCGGGCATCCAATATGAGCGAAAAAGGACAAGAACACACATCTAAATGCAGTTCTGGTGTCCTCGCAGAGTGCGCTGTCTGAATATCAATTACACCATTAGTGCGCATGTGTGTTTGACTGTGGAAGAGCAATTAGTGACGTTCGGGAAGGGGAGAGCATGTTACTGCGGTTACGGCGAGAAGAGCAGGGCATCAGCTGGTGGAAATGAACCATTGTGACACCTGCAGCCAGTCTAGTTTAAACACACACACACACACACACACACACACACACACACACACACACACACACACACACACACACACACACACACACACACACACACACACACACACACACACACACACACACACACACACACACACACACACACACACACACACACACACACACACGGCTACATAAGGAAATCACATACAATCTCGCAATTCAAATAAATAATCAGGTATTATAAATTACATTGTGTAATATTGGGTCTGGAGACTCCACCGTAACCCTAACCTCTTTAAAGCCGCCGGTTTCTCTGCTAGACTATCATCCATCCAGTGTCAATGACTGTCTTGTTGAGAGAATCAGTGAGTAAACAGGACTGACAGAGTAGGGAGCTCAACTGATTACTCATACAAATAGACCGCGCGAGCACACCAGGCTGGAGATAGCTTTTTCTGCCTCTCCAAGGGTCCTCTGTCCACGAGCTCTCACATTGTCCCACCATCAATCATTCTGTTGTGCCCTGGATGTTCTATAGAGTCACTTAATATCCTTACCTTCATCTCTTTTATACTTTCGGAGCGATGCACCACAGCCACTCGCCCTTTTCTGTCGGATGAGGCCAACAGGCAACAGATCATGAAATGATTTAGTGAGCCCCTGAAGGATATTATCACATGCTATAAACTACATCTGACATCTTATTTAGAGCACTTCGAGCGCTAATATTTTGGTGGCGAGTTGAATAACCTACTTCATCCAAATGAGCGGCCAAGACTTAAGGGTAGGCATACAGCAAAGACAATCTGATTAGATTACCATCTGTAATATAGGCCTAAAACGGGTGTGCAGAACACATTGCATTATTAAATGATGTAGATATTTAGATTGATTCACCTTCTTTAACTTGTCTCGGTTATGTAGGCTATATAGATTATGAAAAAATTCCTTTGCTCTGAAATACTACTTCAGCAGTTTTAATGTTTGCATTCATTGGTCTATTCCTGGACATTTTAATTATATAACTATTTAACATGAGAACTGGAAGGGCCACATCATAAGTAATGAATATTAGATCTGATAAGGGAATTTTCCATTTACCCTTTATTTTAAGGTGTCTGTGTTACAGTTGAATTATTATGCATTTAACTACGGAGTATAGTAGTTAAACTTTAGGATTAGGATTAGGTTGTGGTTTAGGGTTAGTTGCATGTAATTATGCACAATTTATAGTAATGTAAAGTGGGTTACACTTTATTTTAAGGTGTCTTTGTTACACTGAGTAAGTACTGAGTAATATAAAGTACCTACATGTACTTACTAGGGATATGATTGGGGTTTGGTTTAGTTGGGGTTAGTTGCATTTAATTATGCATAGTTTATAGTTATTACATGCATGCAACATATGTAACAATGAAACTGTAAAATAAAGTGTTACCAAATATACTGGATTTCCTGCTATAAACTATTGGGTAACACTAAGGTTCCATTTGTTAACATTAGTTAACTTCATTAGTTAAAAAGAACTAACAAAGAAAAATACATCAAACCATTTATTACCATTTAGTTTACAACATTCACTAATATTAAATCTGTTAATATTATTTAATGAACCTCACATGAACAGCGAACAGTTATATTTCATATTAACTAACAAAGATGAATAAGTATAGTAACAAATACATTGCACATTTTTTTAATATTAGGTAATGCATTTTAAAGTGTTACCAATTATTGTGTTATCATTTTAACTCATCAGTATTACTAAAAACAGTATTATTATGTGTTATAAGTATTGCAAGTGGCATTAATCGGCCACTAAAACAATGATAGGATGAATTGGCAATTCATCTTACACCGTCAAAACCACAGGCAAAATAATTGCAAAGCAGGGTCTCATATTGTGCCTGTGGCCTGTGTGTGAAATGGAGACATCACCTCTGCCTGTTCTGTATTTATGAGGGCAGAGTGGCCACGCATGAGTACATCTCTGTGTGCCGTTTGTTTGCGCAAGAGTTGCAGTATATATTGCAGGGGGGGGGGGGGGGGGGGTGACATATAGTAGGACACGTGCAGTGAATGTGCAGACATTGTGTATAAGAATGTTATAATTTGAAAATACAATATATTATACATATCTTATGTATAACATCATGTAACCCTGGCTTTCACATTAAAGTCCATCCCTGGGACTGTGATCTTGGCACGAGGCCAGTTTTCCCAGCGATCAGCAAGCAAAGTCACCCAACCACAGTCAACGGACGGCTTTCAAATGCATAAAATTCATAGGATTCTTCACAAATGAATGAACACAATTTTCTATCAATTTCCTCATTATGCAAATATGCAAAACATCAAATTTGGATCAATTAGGGTCCCTATAGTTCCAAATTTAACCATTTATATAGTAATTGCTGGGACTATCAAATAATTACTTGGCTAATTTGGAATATTTGTGACAGACATAGCAAATTCAAACACAAATCATTTTTAATTCAGGTAAGCGCACCACTACAAACTGATCAAAGACAACAATAGCAGCATTATGCAGGGATTTCAGGGTTTGTTTTTGCAATTTGTTCATAAAATGTGCTGATTCTGTGCAAAGAAAATGTCTTTACCCAGAATTTATAGCCTTTGTTTTGGAAAACACACAAGAGGAAAAAATTCCATTTGCATGTGGGTTGTGCAAATTATTATAGTGATGTGGTTACTGGTATTACAGCCACTAACAAGACAGTCCAATACATTTCCGCAGAACGAGAGTAATAATGTGAGACTGAGATGCATGTTTTTCTGCATATTTCCCCACAATAGACATTGTATGATTAAATTTAGGTAGTGAATTCCATGTTTTCACAGAGAAGATTGCATGACTGTTTTGTCTGTTTTCTGTTTTGTTTGCAGTTTGTTTGTGAATGTCTGATGGATGGGAAGCCTATAACATCTTTTTGGATCCCACCTTGCTTTTATCCCCTCAATTACCAAAGACTAGAAGTTTAGGTCATTAATTGTATTTTATGTGTATTTTTTTTTCCTAGAATGATTGAAATTGATTTAGGGTCCATGCAATAAATCACGATTAGACTATACACAAACACAGCACAAGCCTTTAGAATCAATTGAATAAAATAATCCTATTGGATCTGAGGACATACTCTGGACAAATCCCTGACGAAATATATTTTAAATCAAGCCAGCCAGCCAGCCTGCACTACAAGCAAGACAAACACATGCATGTGAGAAATAATACACATCATTCTTTGCAATAAATTCCCATGAGTAATTATCTATTTCAAGAGTTATTGTCTTAGAGGGCAATGATACATTTATTATGACAACAGTCTAAAACAACAAGTGCAGTTGTCATTTGTCAGAAAAAATATCCCTTAGAATCCTGTATCCACAGACACCTCATAAAAGAGCAGAGATAATGACTATTCTATTTCATGGCATATTACACCATAATTACATTAATCCACCCATTTACATCGGATGCAGCCCTGGCCAATGGAAATTAACATCTAGTACATCCCCAAATGGTCTTTTGTGAATAAAAATTAGAGACAATCTAATGTTAAATGAAATACATATTTACTTTATTCTGGAGACATTGAGAGAGAGAGATATGCATAACAAAAAATTTAACCTGTTAAAAACACTGTTAGGGACATAAATATTTTTTTGCATAATATGGTCAGGTCGAGTGAGGTGAACGGGTTGATAAGAGTCGGTGTCTCTTATCAACCCGTTTTGATCCTGCTTTGACAGATTCGTGTGCAAAGGGATGCAGCTCTAAATATTACCACAATGTAAGCTGTCTTACAACTAACTGCACAAATATATGAAAACACACACACACACACACACACACACACACACATGCACGACTGTACACGCAGGTACACAGCAGCTGAAAAGTGGGTATTTTACTTTGGAAGTTAATGGGAATAAAATACCTCAGTGGATGAGTGCAGATGTGTTTGATACAAATAGTCATTTTCCTATTTGCTGCCTCATTGAGCTTGATGAATGATTGGAGTCAGAGAAGCGCCATGATAAATGGCAGCACCTTGGCTCCATTGCATGCCCTATTGATTCTCCTTCTTTATTACCCCTACAACCCAGCTGGTTGCTTTGCTCTTTGCACACACACTCACGCGCACACACGCGCACACACACACACACACACACACACACACACACACACACACACACACACACACACACACACACACACACACACACACACACACACACACACACACACACACACACACACACACACACACACACACACACACACACACACACACACACACACACACACACACACACACACACACACACACACACACACACACACACACACACACACACACACACACACACACACACACACACACACACACACACACACACACACACCTTTGCAAACACATACACTCGCTGTATTATGGTGCAGGAGGTGGTGGAGTTTTTCTCTCTTGAAGTGGGAAGACAAATATGGGTTTTCATTGGCTCAGATTGACAGTGTCTGTGTTATTAAATGCTTTGTCTGGAGTGTCCGCGGAACATCAGAGACTAACAACCTCATTGAGATCTGCCATTCAGTTTATGTGAAGTGAAAATCATTTTTTACATCTAAATTGGCAACGCAGAAGGAAACATCACTATCAGCAAATAGAGCTCATTTGCAAAACGTAACAACTTCTCTTTAAAGTAGTCCTGCCTTGACATAGTTCTCAGAAGACCTGACTAAATTACACATGCGAGCAGAAGATAGGAAGACATAATGAAACTCTGCCACCCACTGAAATGCAATTATCATGCACTCCTGGGCTCAAAGTTAGAAGGTGAGAGAAGATGAATAGGGAAAGTAAAAATCGCTGACCCTTCAAAGTTCAATTTACAATTTGAATTTCCTTGACCTTGTTCGAAAGTTTGGAGACGTAATAATTTAGGGCACAGAGCGGTTGATAAATGGTCTGTGTGTTCATGCTCAGTGCAACTGCTATGTTTGTATGGTAATATTGTTATTAAATGCAATGGTTTTTAAGCCATTATAATTTAAGGTACTGAGATAACATCACAAGGACATTCGATAGATGCATTAAAACAATTTATTTGGTCAAAAATACAGTAATAATGTGAAATATAATTTCAATTTAAAATAAATTCTATTTTGAAATGAAATGTATTCCTAAAGCGGAATTTTCAGCAGTCGTTCAGACTTGATCCTTCATAAATCATTCTCATATGCAAGAAACAGTAAACATCTTATGATCAATGTTGAAAACAGTTCTACTGCTTAATATTTTTGTGAAAGTTGTGATTTTGTTATACCATGTAAATATATCTTTAGTCACTTTGATCAATTTAATGCATACTTGCTGAATAATTGTATTAATTTATTGAATAAACATTCTTACTGACTCCTACAGTGCAGAGGGATGGGGACAGTAAATATCCAAATGAATCTAACTAGTAAACTAAATTAACCATATAAACTAAATTACTGATCTAATTACTAATCTAATGCCCACATTGTCACTGTATGATAATTGAAATAAGCTAGATGACATCGCCGTTTTCTCAGGAGCGGCTGTATGGCCGAATTATATTCTGTTGCATTAGTTTCCTGTTTAACACTGTGAAGCTGTTTTGAAACAATCTGCATTGTAAAAAGCGCTATATATGAATAAAGTTGACTTGACTTGACTAGACTACACAATTTCGATCCCCAGTAGGGATGACCTGTAAGCTGAGGGGCTCTTTTGAGAAATGTATAGTCATTTAACTTTGTGTTGTTCCAGTGGGACAGACCTTGCAGTTGCTGTCTGTGTATTATTTTGGACAAATAGCTTCCCATTAATTACACATAACCTTTGATAAGGTAATTCTCACTTACAAAATGGACTCACATGGTTAAGAAAAAGCCTGGCATGGACACAGACAGACATGAATGTAAATGCAAGTCTAGAGCCATTAGGGATATCAAAACTGATCCGAAATGATGGTTTAACATTGCAACATAAACACTGGCCTTGGTTAAAAACAAAACATTGCAGTCCTATGGTAGTTTTTGTGGAGTTCATCTCTTTTTTTTTTGTATTTGTGATCCAAGCCGATGAGTGTGGTATACTTAATTACAGCGGGCATTAATATTCAGACAAATGTCTTCATGCCCACGTAGAATATAGTAGGAAGATTTTCCCACCATTCCCAGATTGGGAGAGGTGGGCCAATCCAACCTCTGTCTGTTCATTACAAAATGACAGCACTTCAGGCAACATCCACCTGAGAAGCTATAGTCCTAATCAAAGATGACATATCTGTGTGTCGCAGACACAAAAATACGTGCACACACACACAAACGCACACACGCACGCATAACTTCACTAATCAAAAAGTGTATTTCCCCAGGCTGTCTCTAGAGAAATCTATTGGGAGAAATTGGAATAATTTATTAGCTTACAAGTTTTGGTCGACAGTTGGCCCAAAGCTATTTATCTCTGTAATAGAGAATGTGTCCTATGTGGCAAAATTGACCAAATCAGATTGTGTTGATCAGAGAATGAGTTTGGCATGCCTGTAGGTCTGTTCGTCTCAGGGGGATGGAGACCAAAAGGCAGACCAGCACTCAAAATGATCCAACAAGTGGCTCCATCATGTCAGACCTCTGCTTCTGAAATGAGGAACATATCAACACCTAAATGACATTGAGGAATCATGAAGACACAAGTGTTTTGGCACTCATTCTGTTAACAGACACTTTACGCAAGGAGCACGCTTTCTCCAAGACACTCACAAACCAGATGTATGCATGACATTTAATCCTCTGTTGTGATTGTGGTATTTTAAGAAACATTGATGAAGAGATTTTGAGCAAAGCACCTTCATGACAATTAAATATTATTGTCACATTTAATTCCCAAGTAGTTCTGTTATTCTGTGGTGGTAAATAGTGAATTTTTTTTACCATGTTTTCCATTGCCAAAACTATTTAGCATTCCGAATAAGTGTGTTCCTAATGAAGTGTCATATTAATGGAATGGTTTTCCCCAGATCAGCCATAAAGATGGGTGAATATTTGGATCATTATTTTGTCTTTATGACTCATCATGCTGATGGTAACTGTCATTCCAGGTTTGTCTGCCTAATTTATGTTTGGCGGTTGTGAGTTGTTAATGTTTATTTTGTCTAATTTGCATGAAGAGTTGATGGATTCTGAGCGGGAGATGTTATATTAAACTGTTGATTATATATGTACACTCTAAAAAAAAAGGTTCTATATGGCACCAAAAGTGGTTCTTGGCTCGTAATCATATGGGAACCTTTTTAAGTGCTATATAGCACCAGTGGTTCTTCAGAGGTGCTATACAGCACCTTAGTCAAAGAACCGGTGAAGAACTGCTGAAGAACCACTGAAGCACCAAAATTGGTGCTATATAGCTCTTAAAAAGATTCCCCTATGATTACGAGCCAAGAACCATTTTGGTGCCATAGAACCTTTTTTTTTTTAGAGTGTATGTACAGAGTTTATGAAAAATATGCAAATTTTTTTTTTAATCAGTTAAATGTACAGAAGAAAAATAGTACTCAGAAATCTCCTCTCTTCTGCCTTTCAATCCTGTTATTTAAAATATTTATTAATGGTAACACTTTAGTTTAGGGTCTAATTCTCACTATTAACTAGTTGCTTATTACCATGTATATTGATATTGGCTCTTTATTAGTACTTATTAAGTAATATTAATGTCTTATTCTATGACCATATTCTACATCCCTTAATCCTATAACTTAACAACTTCCTTACTAACTATTAATAAGCCATAATTAGGGGTTTATTAGGGCAAAAGTCGCAGATTTTTGAAGTGGATTATGAATAGTTAGTTAATAGTGAGAATTGGACCCTAATTTAAGGTGTGACAAATAATAAATATCTTAAAGTTAGCTTGAAACGAGAATTCACCATGTCTACTTTCTAAAAGCATAAAGTTGATCTTATTGTGAACGATTCATCTGTTTGTATTATTTGACCTTATCAGTTTTAATTAAAATATCATAACTGGATCTTCGGGTGAAACAAAAGGTGTATTTCTGATGATGTATGCTGATATCTATTTTTCATAAATACAAAGTTCTGTCATGAAACATGGCGCTGATGGGTCCTTATCTCAATTTGCTTGCAATCACATCATTCTCTTTAGGGCACAGCTGATTGGTTCCTGCTGTATCTGTAGCCAATGAGCTCGCTGCTCAACCTTCAAATACTTGGTCAGCATTTGCTGTAGCAGTTTGCTGTGTGTTTTCAGAAACCCTCCACCTTCCCCAGCTTCACCTGTATAGATCTGCTACAGGTAATTCATGTATGCCATATTGTACAGCAGTCTTACTTGCTCACAGCAGCGTGTTGTGGTAGTAGCAAGTCCATTACAATGCCAAACACTCAGAGAGTTATCATGACAGATGTTTTTTTCATTTTTCATATCTCTTTTTTTAAGAGTACATGTATTTTACTTTAAAAAAAATAAATAAAATAAATGTACATTTACAGGGCTTGACATTAACACCCACATTTGTATATATAATACCGTACATACATTTTTCAATTGTAGTCTTTTAAAAAGGCATCTGAAATAATAAACTAAGTGTAATGTAGTTTTGTCAAAATTATAGATTTTTCGATACATATCGAATAGATAAACAATACCAGCTGTGCTTTCTCTTTCTCTCATCTCTCCGACAGTGAGTTGACACACAAACCTGCTTCCCCTCACTCGTTTCATTTGCTCTGGATGAGTACACTCTAAAAAATGCTGGGTTAAAAACCAAACGCAGACAATGCCCTGTAACCCCAACAATACACTCTAAAAAATACTGGGTGAAAATGGACTAACCCAGAAGTTGAGTTGTTTAAACCAAATATTAACCGCTGGGTTAAAATGACCCATTCACTGGGTTAAAGCAACCCAAATGCTGGGTTAAAACAACCCATTCACTGGGTTAAAACATCCAAATTGCTGGGTTAGTCCATTTTCAACCCAACTTGAGTTGTTTTAAACCCAGTATTTTTAGAGTGTATTGTTGGGGTTACAGGGCTTGAATTTTGTTGTGGGATTGCATGTATTTTGCATAATTTTACTCATTCCCACAGATTGTGTGCTCACACCCAAGGTGTGTGTACACATAAAGCCGCCCCTCAGTACTAAACTGAGTTCTTTTTTGCAGCTTATGGCACTCAAACAGTCAAACACACAGAATAATGTCAAAATGCCGGTCTTGGTGAGTATTCACGGAAACACAGTCAGTTATGTTTTATAATGTTAAGTGAACACAAATAGTTGAGAAAGAAATGTGAAATAGTATAATGGATCTGTGTGTCAGTTCTTAAAGTGACAGCAGCCTAATATACCTGCTGCCAAATATTTAAAAAAATATATATAAATGGCAGATTTTCCCTATGGTATCGATGCCAAAATTGTGGCCAATGAAAATGCTGAGAGGCTAGTAACTTTAGAAAACCACTAGCCACGGTGGTTAATGTTAATTTCAAGCCTTGTACATTTATAACACTGTACATTTTTGCGGCATTTAGCAATGAGGTTGTGAAGCACATAGCACCCCTCTCTTTCGAAGCACATAGAGAAGCTACGGTGGCCGACACAGGACAAAGATGTTGTTGTCTGAGACAGAAGAAAGTAGCTAGTGCTTTGAAGTTTGTGCGTTTAGTGCTACTGTAGAAACATGGTGGTGTAAAATAATGGGGACCCGCAGTGTAAGATAGAAATGGCTCATAAGGTAATAAAAACATAACGGTTCATTATGTAAAGTCTGTATACACCACTGAAAACATAGTTATGTATATTATATTGCATTTCTGTCAATAGATCCTCTTAAATACTACACAATGCACCTTTAAATGACCTTGGCGTTAAATTGAAGAAAACTCCATTCAACAATATAGAAGCTGTTCACTATGTTAACTATGACAGACCCCAGAAATGTGAAAAGGGTCCATCGTTAGACCCCACCCTTTCTGCCTCCATCCAATCAACAACCAATTGATAGAACCAAGTCCCTGCCCTACATTTTTTTTCAATAACCTGTTTCACTTGGATATACATCACACCACAGAAAAAAAGATCTGGTACTACTTCCGTTTCATTACAACTTTAAAGGTAAACAGGATTATGGTTAAGATCAGTATACGTTTTCTGCGCTGCAATTCACACAGTGCTCTAAAAAAAAGAGGTGTTATGGATGGCCTGACTGAATCGAGTCATTTAAGCGAACGTGAAAAGATTCTGTTCTCAGCCACCGCTCAGTGATATGGATTCATCTTGATCCTGATAGATTCAGTCCTACGCAAACTGCTTTAAAAGTCCATTTGGACCGGTGCCTAAAATCACCTGCTCAAAGTCTCCAAAGTAACTGCACTCAGATTAATTTGTATGCATTATCAATTAAGAAACTTAATAGCCAGCAGATTGATTAGATCCTCAGTTATAGGGGGTAGAACTGAAGCGAAACACGAAACATCATAGCTCTCACACACACATTCATGCTCACACATAAACACACACACACACACACAATCCACTCCTCCTCCACAGTTCTCTAATTAATGCATACATATGGTGGAGAATAGAGTGGAAACAAGGCACTGCTCAAATTTTAAATAAAGCTTCAGCATCTAATGAGTCGGGCCGCTATGGCTAGTTTATCACTAATTGTGCCTTCTGCTAATGAGAAACCGCCTTAATACAAAAATATACAATGCGTTTAAATACAAAAGGTTAGGAATTAGTCCCCTTTTTTGTACAATTAGAATTATAAATCATAACTTAACAAGTGCTCAAGTAATGTATATACAATAAAAAAGACTAAAGGATATATGTTAGTTTTTAAAAATGTTATAGTTTAGTTTTAGTTTTAAAGGTTTTGTCTCTTTGGTTTCAGTGGCATTACATACATACTGTAGGTTGTTATTGTTACATTAAAGGTTCAATTTATCTGTGTTGCATTTTTTTACATTACAAAAATAAAAATAAAATGGGGGGTGCAGACTTTATATCCACTGTATATATCAGTGTTATATATACATGCGTTTGAGTTGGTATAAAGTCATGCATGTGTGTATATGTGGATTACGAGGACACAAATGTGTATAATGACATGGGTATTAGACCTACAATGTAAACATGGTTTATGAGGACACTTCCTGTATCCTAAACTGTTTTTTTTTTAATTCAAAAAATGCCAAAATGTTTCTGTGATGGGGTAGGGTTAGTGTAAGGGGATAGAATATATATAGTTTGTACAGTATAAACACCATTATGCCTATGGAGAGTCCCTGTAAACCACAAGAATGTTTGTGTGTGTGTACAGGTTTATATCACACTGTGGGGACCAAATGTCTCCACAAGGATAGTAAAACCTGAAATCACATTGTGGTGACCAGCCAGCGGTCCCCACGAGGGAAATGGATTAACAAACATACAACATTATGTTGTTGTTTTTTGAAAATGTAAAAATGCAGAACGTTTTGTGTGATGGTAGGTTTATGGGTAGGGTTAGGGTTAGGGGATAGAAAATAGTTTGCACAGTATAAAAATCATTACGCCTATGGAGAGTTCCAACAAAGATAGCGATACCGAGTATGTGTGCGTGTGTATAGAGAGCGAGAGAGAGAGAGAGAGAGAGAGAGAGAGAGAGAGAGAGAGAGAGAGAGAGAGAGAGAGAGAGAGAGAGAGAGAGAGAGAGAGA
The DNA here is from genome assembly GCA_023566225.1 of Romanogobio albipinnatus. NCBI lineage: Eukaryota > Metazoa > Chordata > Actinopteri > Cypriniformes > Gobionidae > Romanogobio > Romanogobio albipinnatus. The sequence goes on from CM042242.1 coordinate 46,485,835, forward strand.
GAGAGAGAGAGAGAGAGAGAGAATCAGTATCAGGGAACTGCATCACTGACCAAAGGCTTCAGTTCCAGTTGAATGACAGCTCTGCTCCAGACATCCATCAATGTCCCATCAGCATCTGCCCCTTCACAGACATCATCATCACCAAAGACTTCCAAAGATGAGGGCCATTTTACACCCAGAATTTGGGCACAAGTAAAGGGATGTCTCTTTGCGACAGATGCCTGAACATGACACTTTTCAAAAGGCTTAGAATTGTCTAGTATCATTGCCCTTTTCTGTATAATGAGATTGGCTTGTATAATCTACTAGGTTCTCACAGTGACCTTCATAAAGGCCAGCTTTGGACATGTCAGTGCTGTTCAGCTTTATGACATGGATAGTGGATAGTCATAGTCCATTGTACAAGGATTATCACGTACACATGAGGGTTTTTACTGTCTCACTTTATGTACTTACTGTGTTCATGTTGTTTTGCAAAATACTTTTGCTGGAATTGAGATGGGACACAGGTAAGGTTAGGGACAGGTTTGGTGGCATGGTTATGTTTAAGGGTTGGTTAAGGGGTAAGTGAAGAATTTATTGATGTAATTACAGAAATTGATTACTCTTAACATGCAGGTATATTTAAATACAAGTAAAATGTAAAACATGTATGAAAACATGTATAAGTTTTAACATGTATAAAGTGCACTGTATCATATTATTAATTTAAATTGTACTACCTAGTAAAGAATGCTCTGAAAGAAATACAATTTTTTTTGTATAATACTCATTTCTTCTGATCATTTTATAACACATTAAAAATTATATTTTAAACTTAACATGATGATGATTTTCTGTTACCTCTCTCGGTATGTAAAACTTGTATATCATAAAACTTGTAAATCATCTTTATTGTTAAAAGTCTAATATTGATCCTTCTGCAGTCCAAGTTCAGTTGACAACAAGTAAGAACTCTAATTTAACAGATCAAACTTCTGATCCTCTGCAATTTTAAAGTTTAAACCTGGAGAGCAACTGTTTTGTTTAATCATAAACAAATCCCCTTTCCATTAAGAGGTAAAAAAAAATACAGTTCCCTTTTCCTCTCATACATGATTCAAAACACAGTTTGAGTGACCTATGATATAAGTGGAAGGCCAATTCATGGACATTAAAATGCAAACGTGCACATATTTCAGTGCATTAAATTTTATGAACCATTGAAACCACTGTCCATCAAATAGTAAATCCTGGTGGGCTGCAGCAGTATTTATACCCTGCACTTTATACAATGATATCATTCCATTATCATGGTTTCACATAAACTTACAATCAAGCAGAAAGAGCCTTAAATAAAACCATGGACACAAACACATACAGGAGTGTCGTACCATGCTACAGCCCCTGCAGCATTTTGTCATTTTACAGTGAAGTGCATTGCACTGTCCTCACCCTAATTTTGATTTATTGTCCCTACATAAATTAGAACAATTTGCTTTAAAATTCTCTCCCGTAGCCACGCAGTGGCCGCACTCTGGGGAGCTGCTGATGTTTAACATGTCTGAAATACATATTGGATTAGTGCGCTTTGTTCCTCCCCAACAGCAGGTGTTTCATCTTGGCTGATGGCCGAACTTAAATGTGTTAGGACAGCAAACCCCTGAAGAAACAGCTCTCACATCAGAACATGCATGCATCCTAGAAAAATCCTCAGACAGCATGCATGACTTATCAACATATAAATACCAGAAATCCACAGCAGGAAACACAGTTTTGTACAAAAACACTAGATATTCATTGGAACGTAATATGTAATATAATACTAAAATATAACACAAAGCGTGTTTAGCATTAGCTTAAATTGCAATAATACGACTTGCCTTCTCTCTGTCTAATGTTAAGAGTTTTTCATTTATTTTTTGTTTTTCATTAGAAGGGCTAAAACAGGACAAAATGTCAAGGTAGGTTGAAAACTATTACAACACTGTCCAATTCATGACATCAAGCATGCATTTTAGCCTGAGTTTTGAGATGTGTATTTACTCCAGGGTCTAAATGAGCAGGGGTAAAAAATATGACTCAAAATATTAAGATAATTGAATTTTTTTCTTTCTGTTTGTCGTTAATCCAAAATGCAGATTATGTAGACGAGACTAGCAGAGTATATTAAATAAAGACTTTCTCAAATATGTTTTGACAAATGTGCTCTTTACTCATCTCATTCATACTTCACAACAACAGTCCTCAGATTTTAATGTCTCTCATTAACCTGTAAATATTAATGATAATGTTAAATTGGAATCCAGTCTAATATGAGATTTTTTTAAAAAAAACTACTGGTTTGGTGTTGAAGAGGTACTGAAGATGCACTGATGGGGCCAAACCAATTTCGAGAATACAACTAAGTTACAACTTACAAGTTGGTGATGCTGATAAATTTGAATGATTTGTTTTGTACAAAACTTTATGATTTATAGAGAAAAAAAAATGAATCTTTAGGTCAGTGGTCAAAAACAGATTGTATGAAAACGTACAATAGAGATCATACAAAATCATACGAATTGGCCACTAATTAACCGAAAAGTAAAATAGTTACAAATTGTCATGAGAGTGTTTTGGATAGGGCTTTAGGGTGAATAAAACAGAAAAGGTTGGAAAAACACCGGTAAAGTGTAGAAATCGGATTTCTCCAAACCTAATGTTAAACAAAGTGCAGATTTTTGGGCATTGTTAAAAACTGACAGCAGTGCAAAAGGGAAACATATGGAAAAATTGAATCTTCTTATGTTCTCTTTGCAACACTGGCGAACTCAATCCTCGTCCTTCTCAACATTACTTATCTCAGTGACATGAAGTAAATGGTGCCTAATGAATTATCTTAATGGACATCACAATTGGTTTGTGAAGACTCTGCTTCCCATGGTTAAGCATAACATTTATTTTTTCCCAGGAAGGATAATGCATTGGTATCACAACCTTAATTTTATTGGCACTTGCTCTGAAATCAGTGTCAGACTTTTGACCCACTTTCCATGGGGATCCATCCAGTAGTGTTGTCCTGTAGTATAGTAAGTCTTGTACATACTGCCAAAGGAGCTGTGCGTGTAACGCAACAATTTGTAGTAAATTTGCCAATACAATGCCAACTTCCTCTCTGCAAATATTATTTATACCAGTTCACAAGTTCACACTTACATATAATTTAGTCAATTTAAATGTGTATTTGGCGTGCTGTTGGCGGGGAGGGCTTCAAGCTTGGAATTTGGCCCGAACCCAGAGTACCCCCTTGTATGTAAGTGCATGGTTAGAACTAAAATTGTGGAGAAGGGGTGGTGTAGGGATGCTGATAACTGTAAACAAACGGAGGCAAAACTGCTGTGATATATACCTCTATTGTTGATTAGCTGAGTGCTCTCTAGCAATTATCTAAATGTGCTTCTTCCGAAACTTGTTAATAAAACATAATTTGTTCTCAACCTTTTTGGTTTGAAGGCCCCCCACGTCCCAACAACTTATTCTGAAGGCTGCTGAAATTATGACAGTATTGCTTGGTTTCTTTTTAGTAACAGAAACTGGAAGTGTTGATATTCAATTCATTAAACACGATTTATTTTGTGATTCTATAAAGATTCTGATTCTGTATCTTTTTAAATAAAAACAAAAGTTATTGAAGGGGGAAAAAAACATAGATAATACTAGTATTATCTAAAACAACATAAGATAACACTTTATTTTAAAGTGTCTGTTATATGTTACCAGGGCTTGACATTAACTTTTGAAAAGTTCCAAAGTTACTAGCTACTCAGCATTTTCAATGGCCACAATTTTGACACCAATACCATTTGACATCAATACCATTTGACTTTTTGAGCAAAATAAGCAGTGAAATGCATATAACTCAATTTAGTACTGAGAGGCAGCTTTATGTGCGTGCACTTTGGGCGTGAGTAGAAAATGTGTGGGAATGAGTAAAATTATGCACGATCCCACACTGAAATTCAAGTACAAGTACACCAACAATATTAATCTGGAGCAAATTAAACGAGTGAGCGAGGGGAGACGGGTTTGTGTATCAACTTGCTGAGCAAGAAAGAGCAGCTGCTGTCATGTATCTATTCTTCAGAAAATAAGTATTGGAAGCACTTCAGATATTTCAGTAGCGATATGTATTGACAAATCTATATTTTTTGACAACACTACTTTGCACTTTGCATTTATTATTTCAGATGCCTTTTTAAAAAACTACAATAAAAAAAAAAAATGTATATATATATACACTCACCTAAAGGATTATTAGGAACACCTGTTCAATTTCTCATTAATGCAATTATCTAATCAACCAATGGCAGTTGCTTCAATGCATTTAGGTGTGTGGTCCTGGTCAAGACAATCTCCTGAACTCCAAACTGAATGTCAGAATGGGAAAGAAAGGTGATTTAAGCAATTTTGACCGTGGCATGGTTGTTAGTGCCAGACGGGCCGGTCTGAGTATTTCACAATCTGCTCAGTTACTGTGATTTTCACGCACACCCATTTCTAGGGTTTACAAAGAATGGTGTGAAAAGGGAAAAACATCCATTCATATGAGGCAGTCCTGTGGGCGAAAATGCCTTGTTGATGCTAGAGGTCAGAGGAGAATGGGCCGACTGATTCAAGCTGATAGAAGAGCAACTTTGACTGAAATAACCCCTCGTTACAACCGAGGTATGCAGCAAAGCATTTGTGAAGCCACAACACGCACAACCTTGAGGCGGATGGGCTACAACAGCAGAAGACCCTACCGGGTACCACTCATCTCCCCTACAAATAGGAAAAAGAGGCAATTTGCACAAGCTCACCAAAATTGGACAGTTGAAGACTGGAAAAATGTTGCCTGGTCTTATGAGTCTCGATTTCTGTTGAGACATTCAGATGGTAGAGTCAGAATTTGGCATAAACAGAATGAGAACATGGATCCATCATGCCTTGTTACCACTGTGCAGGCTGGTGGTGTAATGTTGTGGGGGATGTTTTCTTGGCACATTTTAGGCCTCTTAGTGTCAATTTGGCATCGTTTAAATGCCACAGCTTACCTGAGCATTGTTTCTGACCATGTCCATCCCTTTATGACCACCATGTACCCATCCTCTGATGGCTACTTCCAGCAGGATAATGCACCATGTCACAAAGCTCGAATCATTTCAAATTGGTTTCTTGAACATGACAATGAGTTCACTGTACTAAAATGGCCCCCACAGTCAACCCAATAGAGCATCTTTGGGATGTGGTGGAACGGGAGCTTCGTGCCCTGGATGTGCATCCCACAAATCTCCATCAACTGCAAGATGCTATCCTATCAATATGGGCCAACATTTCTAAAGAATGCTTTCAGCACCTTGTTGAATCAATGCCATGTAGAATTAAGGCAGTTCTCAAGGCGAAAGGGGGTCAAACACAGTATTAGTATGGTGTTCCTAATAATCCTTTAGGTGAGTGTATATGCACTGCAGTATAAAATTCAACCTGCCAAAGAGGCTAATAGGAGTGACTGCTGTTACGTGAAACTTAAAGAAAACTAAAGTGAGGACTCATGTGCGCAAAGAATGAATTCATTATAAAATAAACATAAACACAACCAAAAACCCACGAGGGGGAAAAACATAACATAACTCAAAACAGAACATACCAGGAGATCACAGGGAAGGGTGACGTAGACAGAACAACGGCTCGTGTATTGCAAATACAGACAAATATTGTCCATTCTGTCACATTTTCCGGTGTTCTCCTCCGACCCCTGTCTGTCTCATGCTTTGATTTATGATGGGCAGCATATATCTGCTGCAGATGCGACCGTGTTCCCCTCTGTCTCATACACACATGCATATAACATGCTGTATATAAGTAGTTCACATGATAAATGTAACATTTAAAAGTTAAGATGCTTCTAGTTTTAATAATTTAAACATGCCTTTGTAGTTTGGGCAAAAACTTCTGGCAGTGTTGTGTTTTCGTGTATTTTTTATTTTTTTTCATAGCGCTGGATGTCATATGGTGATTGTGAAACACGGAACACTTCATGGTGAAATGTGTTAATCAGGTCAGCTGAATTAAAGCCACAGTGCATTGTTCTGATCAAAATTGACATGATTAACATGAAAAATGTTACGCCAATGTGTCGGACTCTGTAGACAGCCAGTTAAGAAACAACTTCTACATGATATAACAATTTTTTTAATACTGTATCCTAATTGTGGATGATTAAGCTATATATCATATGCTGAAGTAAATTTATTGAGTGTTAACGATAAAAAAACAACAACAACAAGAACCGTACAGAACCGAAAACCGTGACCCTACAACCATGATACGAACCGAACCGTGGGTTTTGTGAACCATGCCACCCCTAATAATTACACTGTAACAAGGACACCTTCAAATAAAGTGTAACCCAACATAATATCTAACATTTATTTTTATTGGTTAGCTAGTTTTAAAAAAGGAAGATTGCATTGATAAATCCAATAATCAAATAATGATAATTATCTTGACATATCAAGAAACTGATATGACTAGAATATGATTGGACTCCATTTGTGATCCTTATTTGTACATTGTACAGTGTGTACACTGAATCAGACACAGTTTAATGTCACAGAGAAGTGTTTCTTCAAATGAATGCTCAGTGCTTTGCAGTCGAGGGTCTAATCAGAAGAGTAAACTCAGCTATATTTCAATTTGAAGGGGCTCTGGTCCGCTAAGCAGTGCCAAGCATGCCGATAAATAGCAATGGCTTCTTACACACACAAATCACATCTCCCTGTTCTCTTAATCACTTCATGCTTTCTGATAATCACAACAGCCTAGATTCACTCATTAACATCAGGACTCACTAAACACGGACTCACAGAACCTTTGAAATCTTCTCTATATAGACCAAGAAGAATGGGGGACTGGTGTTAGTATTAAAGTTCAAATGTGAAATTACACATTTTTATGTTTAAATTCTAACTTAAGTACATGAAATTATGTCTATGATATACGTGTGAATAAATAAGGACTACAAGGAACAGCTGCATAAAAGAGGCGGTCAAATCCTTTATTCTGTTAAATCACACACTGTCAATAGTGCAAATAAAATAAAAGTGACTTCTCCAGAACCTGCACGATCCATGTTATCGGTCTAAGCATGCATTTTGGTGAAGCCACAATCGTTATTCATCAGGCAGGCGCTGCTTTAAGACCTCCTCAATTAAAGAACTGTCACTTTCAATTAGACCTCTTTCTACACTGCCTCACAGGGGAGTGAGGTGTAAACAAAGGAAAGTTTCTAAACATCAATTCTGAGAGGCGCACTGACTGCAGTGTCCCAGAGAGAACGCTCTTGACTGCACTAGTGGCTGAAGAATTAGGTTCTGGAGGACAAACTGCTGGAAAAAAAGGACAGACGGTGTTAATGTCTTTTTCCCCTTGGAACCAAAGTGATGTAGCCCCCGCTAGGTGTTCAGAGATGAGACACATTTCAATTTAAATAGCCTCTCACAGTCACCAGCTCCTTAATTGATTGAGGATCGTCATTGGAGGAGAGCAACCACATTTGCCCCCCTGTATCTGTGATTTAAATCTTTGAAATTGTCATATTTGTAAGAGCAACATTGAATGATTTGCTATTAGTATGTAGATTCAAAATATCTGTTTGTTGACTGTGTGACCTGTAAACCTGTAAAAATAAACAACGTGCCAAGGCTACTGTACAGTAGTACTTATACTGTGGCACGTTATTTATTTTTTAATACTAAGGACCCCCATAATGATTCTCTTTCAAGAGACACATATCCTAAAATATAAAGTCAGATGTATATAATATGCCTGATATTGTAGTAAGATGTTTCAAAAGTTAAATAACTGGCTTTAAATGTTCACATTACTGAATACAAAGCAAATTATCAAACTATTATGTGAACAATATTTATTTATTTTTCACATTTTGCACTGCGCTTTTCACAATAGATATAATTTCAAAGCAGCTTTACAGAAAATGCATGTGTCTACATTACAATTTAGAGTGATCTGTTATCAGAGGTGACTGTGTCCAAGTTATGTATTTCAAAATACATATATAAATCACACAGTTAGCTAATAATGTATTAATAACTGCACTTAATTTAAGGCAGAAACAATGAGCTCACTGAAGCAATGTTTTTGCTGTTGACAACGCATCTTGTCAATGTAACTACTATTAAAGTAAAGGGCTTTGTGCTCTCTTTTAAAGGGTTATATATTACTAAAATAAAAAAATAAAAAACCCATTGACCTTAAAAAACTAGTGCTTTCAGTTGTGGTGGTAATCCAATGTGCTTCACACAGATTAGAGATACAAGGAGACTTAATAAAAACTAATAGAACACTCAGAAGAGACACAGGTGTAATAATATTGCATACCACATATACCAAAGACATTGTCTGACAAAGAACTTAAAAAAAACAAGGAGTATAAAGGTACGTTTACACGACAGCGATGTACTAAAAACAGAAATGGTTTTCCTTTGCCTTTTTTCACGTACAGACGACAACGGTGTCAAAATGATATGGCAAGGAACTAGCAGCAGGCGCAATGATATTACGCAGCACCGTGACAACTATAGACTGTAAAAAAATATGGACGTAGTGTCCGTGACGTCACCCATAGGATTCTGAAGAGCAGTTTTGAAGCCTAAAGTAGGGTCGAGCTGGCCGTTGCCATCTTGGCAGCGCGTCACTCCCGGATAACAGAAAATGGGCAAAGAGGCGGGACATGGGCGGAGCTGAGGTGACGTGATGACTAACAAACAGCAGACAAAGGACAATCCACCTGTCACTCAAGTGGCCACTCCCTTAATTATGCTGGACTTTAAAGCTTTATATAATGTAAACGATTGAGGTATAAAAAAATTCACCCCCTCACAGTTGGCAAATTTAGCAATATAAACCAAAACCACAATTTATACAAGGCTGTAAACATGTTTTTTTTTCTGCTGTAAAGTTGGGCATTTTAACATGGGGCTCGATGAGATTCTGCTCCCTTCTGGAGCCTGTCCCTAGTGGCCATTAGATGAATTGCAGTTTAAGTCACTTCCGTATTGGCTTCAAGGGAAACTGGGGGAGGTTGCCGCTTGGTGACAACCTGCTTGCTTAGGACTATTTTCAGGCGCTGTGTAATATCATTGCGCCGCTGCACCCATGGTATGGCAGCAAAGTTCCTTGATTATTACGCAGGAATGAGAGAATAGTTCCTAGTTATATCGACCTAGAAAGTCGCAACTTTTCATTTTCCGTCGGTCTTAGTACACAATGTAACTACAAAAGAGTCAAGTTTTAAACAGAAACTCTTTGGTCATTTTTTGAGCTATGCTAAGCAATGCTAAAAGTGCTACCGCCAGACTCAGAGATTGGCTAAATGGATTCGAAAACGGTAAAACTCAACTGTTTAACTCTAGGGGAGTTGGAAAATGAGTAAAATGGAGTGCTTCTTTAATATCTTCTCAGATTAATTTAACAATCCCTATTTTATTACAGGGAAAAGTATAGAACATTTCAGAATATCACTATATGTGCAAATATAAAGCTAGTCTCACGGTTTGTGTGTATACGCACAGCAGGAAGATGAGGAGCACAAAGGTAACGGTCTTTTGATGACAAAACTCTGGAGAATAGGGAGATATCCGAACTACGCAACACAAACAAGAACGGACAGAGAATGAGGGAGAACACAGGGTATAAATACACAGGGAACTAACAAGATGATTAACAAAACAGATGAATGTGATGACTAAATAGACACATTGGGAAACTGGGTCAAATGACAGGCATAGAGAAGACAGAACCTAAACGCAATTAAAACATGACCATAACAGAAAATAACTGTGACAGCTATAGTCTTTACCATGTTTTCTTTGTGATGCTTTAACAGTCTTCAGTGGGTGACAGGACATAATAGAAATATGGATATTGTTCATATACATTTAAAAAAATATATATAAATTATAGACATCTGAAATAGTTGTGAAGCACGTCTCTAGTGGTAGTAGAGATGCAAACTTAATTTCTGATGAGTTCTTTTGTCAAAACATTTGAGATTACAGCTTTTATATGCCTTAAACAAATAGTCAGACATTCACCAATGCCAAGACCAAAAAATTTAAATATAAGCTCAAGGTATCAACAGGGTGATTCAAATCAGAGCAACTGTTTTACATTTGCCAAAAATACAATTGTCTAAAGAGTTTAAGGTTTTGTGTGTGGTTAGTTAAATTGTAGTTAGTGAAATTATATGAATAAAATAGTATTATGCTACTATAAATATGAAAAAAGAAGTAAATAAAAGGGTTGATGGCTGATGTGTTCTCAGGCCTCTGCCCATACGCTGGTTGTAAAGAAATCATTAACTTGAAAGCAAAACAAATCTAACAGCAACAAAAAGAAAGAGCAAAAGAGAGCGAGAGATGAACTTCCAGATTCTTAGAAGGAGGCAGCGAGGCAAGTGTTAAGCACATATCTCATTTGAAGTCACTCTATAGACGAGAGAGGCACTTAACACTGTGGCATTTATTATTGCAGCATGTGTATTTCCTGTTCTTGTTTGAACCGGGATTCACAAAACCAGCCTAAAAGCATGTTTCAATTTATCAGTGGGAATGTTTTGAATAAACCAGCATGCTTTCTTCTTCTTCTCTTTCATAGGGGACCTATTTGATAACCTGAGCGTCCAATGATAAACGAAAAACCTTTGACTTTTCTTTATGTTTTTCTTTCTCCTTTAAATCATCATTCAAATAAGAAATACAATTACACAGGTCCGGACTTCTTTGGTGGGATTTAAAGTGCCGCCCTCCTTTACCGAATGACTTGAAATAATGAATAGGCTTTCTTTCATGATTAGATGTGGGTGCACTGGCAACCTCAGCTCCCAGATAGACTGAAGAAGGCACTTAAATGAAAAGGCATCCTCTTCAGTGCTTTCTGCATTGGCCATGTGCTGCATTGTACATCCACCCTTAATTACAGAATATAGAGAAATCCTGCCGCAAAAAGAAAGTGGCACGAGCGTTCATTACGTCACAGCTGTGCACCTGCCGCTGAGTGTTTGTGTTCTGTTGAACCTCAAGGATCTGGACAATGGAGCCTATCAAAACAACAGCATTCACCAGCGTCACGGGCACAAAAAGGATATTTTTGATCATAATGTAACAAACATCACTCTGATCAAGAGAAAGCATCAGTAATGCACAATGGAAAAGGCAGAGGGATGCACTGATGCCAATAAGCCGACTTGAATTGGGAGGTTTTCTGAAGCTGTTAATGGGATGTCTTGTGTACTTTTCGGTACATCTGAAGCTTTACTTCAAAAAATGTCTATTGGAGGATAAAGCAACCCCGCTTTTCCTTGGTTGCTTTGATGGTCTTGTAAGGCACAACTCTGTACTTTCTGTGCATCCCTACACATGTCTGTTTAAGGGCTGCCCTGTCTTCATGTCACCCAGTCAATTTTCTGATAAATTACTCTAACGAACTGAACACAGATCAGCCCAATTAAGCCTCTAACTACTTGACAGACTCCTTGCTGAAGTGGTGCATACCACCAAAAGTGAGGTAGAGTGGGTGTTTATCTATAGTAACAGCGCAGAATGGACTTGTTGTAATTATCCTTAGTCACAGGAAATGTCTCTTCATCGTTGTGCTTGAACAAAAAGCCTCATGACATTACTGTTGTTTATGTCCCAAGAGTTTTTTTTTTATCAAAACTCACTTGTTTATATAAAGGTCACATTAAAACATAATCAAAAATGTTTTACCATGCTTTTACTTTTCAATTTTGTACTCATGCACCACATACATCTTAAAATATGGAAATATATCACATATCAAAAACAAATGAAAATTGAAACAACGGATGACATTTTCTGTAACATTTTATTATACCGAATACAGTAATACAGTATTTACAAATAATTTGCAAACTAGTTAATTAATAGTTTATAAACTGTAGTTAATACATTAATAGACTATATACAATTCATTGTCATTGTAATTAACAAATCATTATTGCTTAATTAGCTCATATATAAAGAGTTAGATAATGCTTTGTCATTAATTAAATGCTTCAACCCAACCTTTAATGGACAATGTATTAACAGATTATAAATTATTAATTAACTATAAACTAATAGTTTGCAAGTGCTTTGTTACTGTATACTTATTATAAAGTGTTACCAAATATTGTATATCATTTCGATATCTATTTTATTCAATATTTTTATAGCAATGTCCTCACATTAACTATGTTGTAGCATAATTTTCACGACCATGGAAATGTAATTCATTGTTTTTTTATTAGTGTACTTGTACTGATACAGAACTGACTGTTTACAGGCTGTTACAGAACAATCTTGCAATAAGAATTCATCATAATAATACAATTAATTAACATTTTAAAAACAAGATCAAAACAATGAATTTCAAATGTATTCAATGTATAGAAATGACACAAATTGCAACAGTCCTCAAAATCAACTTAGCCGTAGTGAGTTATTTCAATGACAATTAAAAATATTCTTTTAATAAAGTTCTTTTTTTTTTTCTCAAAGATGAGTGTACTTTAACAAGAGCACACATCATCCCTGATATGAAATGCATAAAGAAAACAAAAGTTGAAAGTTAATATCACTTGTGAATAAAATATTTTGATATCCAAGCAAGTTGTAATTTGAATATGTAGGATACATAAATTGCTATATTAAATTAGCCTTAGCGAGACAAAGGAAGTTGGTTATTTTATTCTGAAAAGTGTTTCTAGTGCCGTTTGCACCCCTGTCACTCATATCACAAATAACACTGTGGTGGATAAGTTCATGATGTTGCAGTCAAAAAAGAGAATTCAGTCAGTGTTGGACGTTCTTAGAAGGCAAATTAAATATAGTATTGAGAGTGTGTTTTAAAACAGTTTATCCACAGGGCCAAAAGTACCCATAGTTGAAGAAACACCTTATAATAATTATCCTTCAGGCTACTTTTCTCCAGTACACTTTAAAGTTTGGGTTGTTTTGAATTGTGAAAAGCAATTGAGAGAGGCTGGGAGAGAAAGAGAGTTAGCGGGGAGCTGAGATGGCAGGCTATTTGAATACTGATATGGCCCACCGTTTCTCCTATTTCCATTAATGACATGCTCATCAAGAGAAGCCACCGCTACCTCATTCCGTCCATGCCTGTCCCCGCATGGTGACGGGACGCTTTTTGCATGCGTGTGTGTGCTTTCCATTCTCTGTCTCAGGCCTGAGCTCAACGACCTACACAATAAAGTGTGAGACCCTCTCTGTCACACTGGATAGGCAGTTCCGGGCTGAGACAAGCTCTGTTCCCTCACCCTAAACCATCCGAAGGTATCCTCTACCTGAGGAAGCTGCTTTATATACTGTGACACGGCCAAATTAACAGGCTGTTCATGTCACCTCTTCTGATGTCCCACCAGGAGGCCAGGAAATCAAGCTGTCACATCAGGCCAGTGAGACTGCACATCTTTTCAATGCTTCTCCGTAATAGCCTGTGCCACAAACTAGACAGGCCACATTCTCCAGTTTATTCTGGGATGCTATCAGGTGTCTCATTATTGCTTCTTGCTGGTTCAAAGAGATTGTAAATTGGGCTCCTGAGGTGATGATTGGAGTGGCTTAGATCCCACCACTAGATATTTTCTTTTAGCCAGCAATAGAACCCATTTTAAAAACATTCTAGAGGACAATTAGCATTTAAAATAGGCATTTTGTCTAAATGCTGATTAACCTTTCTGGTATCATGCATCTGATTGCTCATAATGATTTAATATAAAGTATATACTTATTTAGTAGCGTTACAGAGTCGCAAATGTCATCTCCGACAACTTTGACACGAGACTTTAAGGGCATGACTAAGTTAAGATCGTAAAACATCTCAGAAAGCACTATAAAAAGCTTCAGCATTCCCGTTTCTCTCTTTAAAAAAAGATGACTGAAAGGCATAAGGGCTTGCCTGGTCATAGCTGATTCATCGTTGTCAATTTATTCTTTATGAATGCATAAAAGTTATAGTTTCAGCCAAGCCCTGAGATAATGCACATAAAACCGAGACTAACTCTGCTGTAATAGTTGCCATAAACCAGTGAGAGAATCTTTTAACTTGCCTGCCATTTTCTTGCTAATACTCATAAATGCACCATACCATTCAAAAAAATGTCAAGAAACTCGCTAAAAGGCAACTGACTTGCTGCCCAATAAGTCAAACAACTTAACAGACAGCATGCTGTATAAAGTTAACTGGTTTGAGACATACTTCTAAGGCATCATAACATCAGTAATTTACACCAAATTCAAATTAACTTTATAAATATTTAATCAATACAATTTCTTAGTTGAAATAGGCCCTGTCCAAAATGGCACTTTCGGCCCTTATGGCCTAACAATGTGATCTCATTAGTGATCGTATGTATTTGTATGTAAAGAGTGGTTCTAGCAAAACAGCAACAACAAAATAATAATAATAATAATAATAGTAATCTACAAGTCACAGCAGTCACAATAATCCACAAAAGCAGCAGTCACAATAATCCACAAAAGCAGCAGTCACAATAATCAACAAAAGCAACAGAAGCAGCAGCAGCATTAATCAAAAGGAGAAGCAGCAACAATCAACATAAGCAGCAGCAATAATACAACAGAAGTAGCAGCACAGCAATAATCAACAGAAGCAGCAGCATCAATACTCAACAGAAGCAGCAGCCCCAATAATCAACAGAAGCAGCAGCAATAATCAACAGAAGCAGCCCCAATAATAAACAGAAGCAGCAGCAATAATCAACAGAAGCAGCAGCAATAATCAACAGAAGCAGCAACATTAATTCCCCGGAAGCAGCAGCAATAATCAACAGAAGCAGCCCCAATAATCAACAGAAGCAGCCCTAATAATAAACAGAAGCAGCAGCAATAATCAACAGAAGCAGCAACATCAATTCCCCGGAAGCAGCAGCAAAAATCAACAGAAGCAGCAGCAAAAATCAACAGAAGCAGCAGCAGCAATAATCAACAGAAGCAGCAGCAGCAATAATCAACAGAAGCAGCAGCAGCAATAATCAACAGAAGCAGCAGCAGCAATAATCAACAGAAGCAGCAGCAGCAATAATCAACAGAAGCAGCAGCAATAATCAACAGAAGCAGCAGCAGCAATAATCAACAGAAGCAGCAGCAATAATCAACAGAAGCAGCAGCAATAATCAACAGAAGCAGCCCTAATAATAAACAGAAGCAGCAGCAATAATCAACAGAAGCAGCAACATCAATTCCCCGGAAGCAGCAGCAAAAATCAACAGAAGCAGCAGCAATAATCAACAGAAGCAGCAGCAACAATCAACAGAAGCAGCCCTAATAATAAACAGAAGCAGCAGCGATAATCAACAGAAGCAGCAACATCAATTCCCCGGAAGCAGCAGCAAAAATCAACAGAAGCAGCAGCAATAATCAACAGAAGCAGCAGCAATAATCAACAGAAGCAGCAGCAATAATCAACAGAAGCAGCCCCAATAATAAACAGAAGCAGCAGCAATAATCAACAGAAGCAATAGCCCCAATAATCAACAGAAGCAATAATCAACAGAAGCAGCAGCAATAATCAACAGAAGCAGCAGCAATAATAAACAGAAGCAGCAGCAATAATCAACAACAGTGACAGCCGCAATAATAATCAACAGCAGCAGCAGCAGCAGCAGCAGCAGCAATACTCAACAGAAGCAGCAGCAATAATCAACAACAACGGCAGACGCAATAATAATCAACAGCAGCAGCAGCCACAATAATAATCAACAGCAGAAGCAGGAGCAGCAGCAATAATCAACAGAAGCATCAGCAGCAGCAGCAGCAGCAGCAATAATCAACAACTGCAGAAGCAGCAATAATAAACAGAAGCAGCAGCAATAATCAACAACAGTGACAGCCGCAATAATAATCAACAGCAGCAGCAGCAATACTCAACAGAAGCAGCAGCAATAATCAACAACAACGGCAGCTGCAATAATAATCAACAGCAGCAGCAGCCACAATAATAATCAACAGCAGAAGCAGGAGCAGCAGCAATAATCAACAGAAGCATCAGCAGCAGCAGCAGCAGCAATAATCAACAACTGCAGAAGCTGCAATAATAAACAGAAGCAGCAGAAATAATAAACATATGCAGCAACTGCAATAATTAACAACTACAGCAACCACAATAATAAATAGAAGCAGCAGCAGCAGCAATGGTCAACAGCAGCAGCATGCCAAAACTAAAGGATGTGTCACGTAACGTGTTGATCAAACTCACAAAGACGAAGAAGAACTGGAAACAGGAACTTTAATAACAAAAACTCTCATAGAAAACACAAGTTAACATTGATGACAACGGACACACACTGAGGGAGAACTGAAGGCTAAATACACAGAGCAAATGAGATAATTAACAAGAAACAGGTGATTGAAATAACTAATTAGACAGACTGGGGAAAACTAGGGCTGAATCCGAAATCGCCCCGTATACCCTCAAATAGGGCATTATTTAGGGGACAGCCATTTGTAGTGGTGTCCGAAACCATAGTAGACATTATTGAGTGCACTCATTCAATCCCACATTGCACCGCAATAACGAGTGTACAGTCAATGTACACTCAACGGCTGTCCGACTTCACACACTCGTTTTCATTTACTCCTTCAAGTGAACTATATTAGTGGACTAGAGTGACCAAGCGTCCTGTTTTCCCAGGACATGTGCTGTTTTCAAGTCCTGTCCTGGCCCTAATATAACAGTTTTCTATCCATACAAAGGGGGCATACTTTAAATGTATTGAAATTAATAAGGATTCTTTGAGTAAACTTTGAGAAAAACCCAATGAAAACGTGAAAAAACTTTACAAAAATAATAACTAACAACTAACTGAAATAAATTTAAGTTGAAATACTAAAATTACTCAAACTAAATTAACAATAAATGTAAGAAATGTAAAAAAGGAAAATGATAAAAACAACAAAATTACATTGACATTTTACATTGACATTAACATTAAATTACATTAAATTAATAAAACAAACTAAAATAAACATGAAACCTGAAAATATAAAAATAAAAGCTAATTCAAAATACTTATAAATACTATAAATATAAATATTAGATACATTTATATCAAGGTCAAAACATCCATATTGTAAATTTTAGAATATTCCAAACATGCATGTACAAATAGTTACAAAGTCCCAGAAGATCAGGCTGTGTATCCTCTGAGACACTTTTCTGCATGCTACAGTCTTGTTTTTCAGGTTTCACACACAGCTTAATTTTTGCTTTTGTGAAAGGCTTATGTTTTTACCAGTCATTTAACTACATAGAAAATTAATGCAATTTACTATGCTATATACTATGCATTTGAGACATTGTGGTTTACACTACGACCATTGTTAAAGGGAAAATTATGTGTTGGGGTTGTCTGAATGTGTCACAATATTAGAGACGAAGATGTGTATGGTTCAACAGCACCTTCCAAAGCACACATAACTCATTCATTCCCCCGATTCTCCTCACTCTCCTTGGTTATGGCAGGGGGTAATAAAGGTATAATGACTGAACAACCCCGAACACATTTTATCTGGGCACGTTCGCTGTTGCCTGTGAAGGATTCGGTCATTAGTCCGAATGACAAGCCTGCCCGTGACTTCTCTCCTCTGATTTATTGACACAAATGTAAACTTTTACGACACTCACTTTTAAATACCCAAAGTTGACAGAAAAGGATTCTTCATTCTGTATTTAAAAGTGTCCACCAGTGCAGTGCTATTACTTTGTGGATGGTTTCAGGGCAGTGTTACAGGCCTGGTAAGTACGGAGCGGATTGATGGGGTGGAATGACTTCCCCGAGCACTAGGTGATGGATGAGAAGGGGGCTAGGCTGACAGATGATCTAACAGGTGTTCATAACCAGTTTGTAAGAGCTTTTTATTTATGAGGGGCCACAGACAGCCCTGCTGTGGAGCAGCCACACCAGCTGCAGTCGCAGGCACCTCAGAGGCCAGATGCAGCGTTAGCCACCCTCAAATTCTGTCCAGAATCGTAATTAGCCAATCATTTGCCAGGAGGGGTCACATGGGTGGCAGATGAAGAGGAGGGAGGGGTGGAATGGTTGGAGCGGTGGCATGCTGTCTGTTAATAATCAAAGCCATGGTGCCTATGGCAGATTGCAGCCCCATGACACAAAGACACTAATGCCATTGGGTCTGGAGCATATTGTCTCGATATGAATACTTAAGAGAAACCAATTCAGTAGAAACACCTTGTTTTGTATGATCTCAGGCTTGCTGCATCCTAACCAGTCTTGCGATAACCTAAATGTTTTGCTTGGGTCTGAGAAAAAAAGGCTACAAAAATAGCTACAATTTAGTAAGAATGCATGAAATTGATCAAAATGCTGCATACATGTCTCTTTCACATAAATGCTGTTCTTCTAAACTTTATATTCATCAAAAAATCAAGGTTTCCACAAAAACCTTCAGCAGCACAGCTGTTTTCAACATTGATAATAATAAGAAATGCACCAAATCAGCATTTAAGGCAATGAAGACTGGAGTAATGTCAGGTTTATACTTGTGACAATCTAATCTTATGAAAATGTGTGATTTCCTCCATTAAACACTGTGTTTTGCAGTTGGGGCCTCAGAAACTGCTGATTTAGATAATAAATGATCAAATATTACTATGTATATATCAATAAAAATAATACTATAAATACATTACAGAATAGTCACATTTTTGGAAAGTGTATTATGTGGTCAAGCTGTGATATGAACAGAGGAACAGAAGATGAATATGATATGAAGGGAAAATAAGAAGTTCATTTTGAATTTACTAACACAAAAAAACCCCATAAAACAGTAATGTTAAACTCAAGGATTAAAGAAAGAATAACTAGATCACATTCTCAGTTTGGGAAGGAGCCCTAGCAATCTCTCCACGGCCGGGCTTCAGGTATATTGTGTGGGGATATTCATGAAGCTCTAATGCATAGCACATGAAAATGGATGACTGCGCGGCCCATGGTGACGTGTTTGTTCTATAAAGCATAGCCTGGAGGTGAGGGAGCGGAGCAAAGAGGGTGTCATGGCCGTGATGAATGGCCGGCTGGTAACATCTTCACTCTTGACCCCTGGCACGTTTGAATAAGCAGTGCATTAAAATGGAGATCTCTGGACCGCTTTTGTTTGTAGAGTGAAAGCATCCATGTTCAGAAGACATAACGTAATTGAGATGCTGGGGAACACGGTGGAGAATATTATACAGAACTATTTTCAACATGTATACACAGCTGATTATAAGGGGGCTCTTGATGATATTGTTGGAAGCTATAGAACATTTGTGTTCTCTCCAAAAACTCCCATGTGTATGGTGACCTTTTATGCTTAGCTTCATAATGTTTGTAACATCAGGACATGGTGCAAGTATTTTGAAATGCAGACTGGATTCAAACATATAATTTAAGTATAACAGTATAACAGTTTAAATTGGAAGTTATCTATATAAATAGCCTACTACACAATCAAAATACTAAACAATCCAAAAAATGGTAACAATTTATTCATTTTTACTTTGCAAAATACTATTGACAAAACTCCTAATTCACATCTTCAACAACACATTGTTAAATGACCAACCAATCAGTAACTATTCTCTCATTTGAACAGTTTAGTTCGCTAAAAACAAACGATTCATTAGAGTCATTGATTCCGTCAGACTGCAGTTGTGTTTTAGTATATTGTATAGAGTACAGTGTTGCATCTGCATCTCAAAAAAATGCATGTGCAAGAATTACATTTGCATTCCTCTGAGAAACTTTGCGTTCCCTTGCAAAAACTTTTCACATTCCGCCGAGAAACTTTGCGCTCCCTCGCAAAAACGCTCACGTTCTACTGAGAAACTTTGCGTTCCCTTGCAAAAACGCTTACATTCTTCTGAGAAACTTTGTGTTCCCTCGCAAAAACACTCACGTTCCTCTGAGAAACTTTGCGCTCCCTCGCAAAAACGCTCACGTTCTACTGAGAAACTTTGCGTTCCCTTGCAAAAACGTTTGCGTTCCTCTGAGAGACTTTGCGCTCCCTCGCAAAAACGCTCACGTTCAGCTGAGAAACTTTGCGTTCCCTTGCAAAAACATTTGCGTTCCTCTGAGAAACTTTGTGCCCCCTCGCAAAAATGCTCACGTTCGGCTGAGAAACTTTGCGTTCCATTGCAAAAACGCTTACGTTCCTCTGAGAAACTTTGCACGCTGTTGAAAAAACGTTTGCGTTCCTCTGAGTAACTTCGCGCTCCCTCCCAAAAATGCTCATGTTCCACTGAGAAACTTTGCGTTCCCTCGCAAAAACATTTGCGTTCCTCTGAGAAACTTTGTGCTCCCTCGCAAAAATGCTCACGTTCGGCTGAGAAACTTTGTGTTCCCTTGCAAAAACGCTTACGTTCCTCTGAGAAACTTTGCACGCCGTTGAAAAACGTTTGCGTTCCTCTGAGTAACTTCGCGCTCCCTCGCAAAAATGCTCATGTTCCGCTGAGAAACGTTGCATTCCCTTGCAAAAACATTTGCGTTCCTCTGAGAAACTTTGTGGTCCCTCGCAAAAATGCTCACGTTCGGCTGAGAAACTTTACGTTCCCTTGCAAAAACGCTTACGTACCTCTGAGAAACTTTGCACGCCCTTGAAAAAACGTTTGCGTTCCTCTGAGTAACTTCGCGCTCCCTCGCAAAAATGCTCATGTTCCGCTGAGAAACTTTGCGTTCCCTTGCAAAAACGTTTGCGTTCCTCTGAGAAACTTTAGCTCCCTCTCAAAAACGCCCATGTTCAGCTGAGAAACGTTGCATTCCCTTGCAAAAACGTTTGCGTTCCTCTGAGAAACTTTGCGCTCCCTCGCAAAAATGCTCACGTTCCGCTGAGAAACTTTGCGCTCCCTCTCAAAAACGCCCATGTTCAGCTGAGAAACGTTGCGTTCCCTTGCAAAAACGTTTGCGTTCCTCTGAGAAACTTTGCGCTCCCTCGCAAAAATGCTCACGTTCCGCTGAGAAACTTTGCGCTCCCTCGCAAAAACGCTCATGTTCCTCTGAGAAACTTTGCGCTCCCTTGCAAAAATGTTTACGTTCCTCTGAGAAACTTTGTGCTCCCTCGCAAAAATGCTCACGTTCGGCTGAGAAACTTTGCGTTCCCTTGCAAAAACGCTTACGTTCCTCTGAGAAACTTTGCACGCCGTTGAAAAAACGTTTGCGTTCCTCTGAGTAACTTCGCGCTCCCTCCCAAAAATGCTCATGTTCCACTGAGAAACTTTGCGTTCCCTTGCAAAAACATTTGCGTTCCTCTGAGAAACTTTGTGCTCCCTCGCAAAAATGCTCACGTTCGGCTGAGAAACTTTGTGTTCCCTTGCAAAAACGCTTACGTTTCTCTGAGAAACTTTGCACGCCGTTGAAAAACGTTTGCGTTTCTCTGAGTAACTTCGCGCTCCCTCGCAAAAATGCTCATGTTCCGCTGAGAAACGTTGCATTCCCTTGCAAAAACATTTGCGTTCCTCTGAGAAACTTTGTGCTCCCTCGCAAAAATGCTCACGTTCGGCTGAGAAACTTTACGTTCCCTTGCAAAAACGCTTATGTACCTCTGAGAAACTTTGCACGCCCTTGAAAAAACGTTTGCGTTCCTCTGAGTAACTTCGCGCTCCCTCGCAAAAATGCTCATGTTCCGCTGAGAAACTTTGCATTCCCTTGCAAAAACGTTTGCGTTCCTCTGAGAAACTTTAGCTCCCTCTCAAAAACGCCCATGTTCAGCTGAGAAACGTTGCATTCCCTTGCAAAAACGTTTGCGTTCCTCTGAGAAACTTTGCGCTCCCTCGCAAAAATGCTCACGTTCCGCTGAGAAACTTTGCGCTCCCTCTCAAAAACGCCCATGTTCAGCTGAGAAACGTTGCGTTCCCTTGCAAAAACGTTTGCGTTCCTCTGAGAAACTTTGCGCTCCCTCGCAAAAATGCTCACGTTCCGCTGAGAAACTTTGCGCTCCCTCGCAAAAACGCTCATGTTCCTCTGAGAAACTTTGCGCTCCCTTGCAAAAATGTTTACGTTCCTCTGAGAAACTTTGCGCTCCCTCGTAAAAACGCTCACGTTCCGTTGAGACACTTTGCGTTCCCTTGCAAAAACGCTTACGTTCCTCTGAGAAACTTTGCACTCCCTTGAAAAAACGTTTGCGTTCCTCTGAGTAACTTTGCGCTCCCTCGCAAAAATGCTCATGTTCCGCTGAGAAACTTTGCGTTCCCTTGCAAAAACGTTTGCGTTCCTCTGAGAAACTTTGCACGCCGTTGAAAAAACGTTTGCGTTCCTCTGAGTAACTTCGCGCTCCCTCGCAAAAATGCTCATGTTCCGCTGAGAAACGTTGCATTCCCTTGCAAAAACATTTGCGTTCCTCTGAGAAACTTTGTGCTCCCTCGCAAAAATGCTCACGTTCGGCTGAGAAACTTTACGTTCCCTTGCAAAAACGCTTACGTTCCTCTGAGAAACTTTGCACGCCCTTGAAAAAACGTTTGCGTTCCTCTGAGTAACTTCGCGCTCCCTCGCAAAAATGCTCATGTTCCGCTGAGAAACGTTGCATTCCCTTGCAAAAACATTTGCGTTCCTCTGAGAAACTTTGTGCTCCCTCGCAAAAATGCTCACGTTCGGCTGAGAAACTTTACGTTCCCTTGCAAAAACGCTTACGTTCCTCTGAGAAACTTTGCACGCCCTTGAAAAAACGTTTGCGTTCCTCTGAGTAACTTCGCGCTCCCTCGCAAAAATGCTCATGTTCCGCTGAGAAACTTTGCATTCCCTTGCAAAAACGTTTGCGTTCCTCTGAGAAACTTTAGCTCCCTCTCAAAAACGCCCATGTTCAGCTGAGAAACGTTGCATTCCCTTGCAAAAACGTTTGCGTTCCTCTGAGAAACTTTGCGCTCCCTCGCAAAAATGCTCACGTTCCGCTGAGAAACTTTGCGCTCCCTCTCAAAAACGCCCATGTTCAGCTGAGAAACGTTGCGTTCCCTTGCAAAAACGTTTGCGTTCCTCTGAGAAACTTTGCGCTCCCTCGCAAAAATGCTCACGTTCCGCTGAGAAACTTTGCGCTCCCTCGCAAAAACGCTCACGTTCCTCTGAGAAACTTTGCGCTCCCTTGCAAAAATGTTTGCGTTCCTCTGAGAAACTTTGCGCTCCCTCGTAAAAACGCTCACGTTCCGCTGAGACACTTTGCGTTCCCTTGCAAAAACGCTTACGTTCCTCTGAGAAACTTTGCACT
The DNA here is from genome assembly GCA_023566225.1 of Romanogobio albipinnatus. NCBI lineage: Eukaryota > Metazoa > Chordata > Actinopteri > Cypriniformes > Gobionidae > Romanogobio > Romanogobio albipinnatus. Next base: position 46,509,147 of record CM042242.1, read on the forward strand.
CCCTTGAAAAAACGTTTGCGTTCCTCTGAGTAACTTCACGCTCCCTCGCAAAAATGCTCATGTTCCGCTGAGAAACTTTGCGTTCCCTTGCAAAAATGTTTGCGTTCCTCTGAGAAACTTTGCGCTCCCTCGCAAAAACACTCATGTTCAGCTGAGAAACTTTGCGTTCCCTTGCAAAAATGTTTGCGTTCCTCTTAGAAACTTTGCGCTCCCTTGCAAAAACGTTTGCGTTCCTCTGAGAAGCTTTGCGCTCCCTCGCAAAAACGCCCACGTTCCACTGAGAAACTTTGTATTCCCTTGCAAAAACGTTTGCGTTCCTCTGAGAAACTTTGCGCTCCCTTGCAAAAACGCTCACGTTCAGCTGAGAAACTTTGCATTCCCTTGCAAAAACGTTTGCGTTCCTCTGAGAAACTTTGCACTCCCTCACAAAAAGGCTCATGTTCCACTGAGAAACTTTGTGCTCCCTTGAAAAAACTTTTGCGTTCCTCTGAGAAACTTTGCGCTCCCTCGCAAAAACGCTCGTGTTTGGCTGAGAAACTTTGCGTTCCCTTGCAAAAACGCTCACGGTCCTCTGAGAAACTTTGCATTCCCTTGCAAAAACGTTGGCGTTCCTCTGAGAAACTTTGCACTCCCTTGCAAAAATGCTCACGTTCCGCTGAGAAACTTTGCATTCCCTTGCAAAAACGTTTGCGTTCCTCTGAGAAACTTTGCGCTCCCTCGCAAAAACGCTCACGTTCCGCTAAGAAACTTTGCATTCCCTTGAAAAAACTTTTGCGTTCCTCTGAGAAACTTTGCGCTCCCTCGCAAAAATGCTCAGGTTCCTCTGAGAAACTTTGCGTTCCCTTGAAAAAACGTTTGTGTTCCTCTGAGAAACTTTGCGCTCCCTCACAAAAATGCTCAGGTTCCTCTTAGAAACTTTGCGTTCCCTTGCAAAAACGTTCGCGTTCCGCTGAGAAACTTGCAAAGAGCTCAAAACGTTTTGTGAGTGAACGCAAAGTTTCTTGGGGAACGCAAAGGTTTTGCAGAAAAAAGCTAAGTTTTCTCTCTCAATAATCATAAATCAACATTTAACTCTTCTTGTCCCAGATATTGGGCAATAACATAACACTATTAAGCAGGGCCGTGCACAGGGGGGTGGCCCGGTGGCTAGAGCCACTGCCCCTCTGCCCTCATCAGCTGAGGTGCCCCTCTTGCAGTCTATGGTCACTACCCATCCCCTAAAAAGTGTTCCCTTTCATTCAGTCACTACGACGTTACGTCTAGCGACTAACGAATGAGGGTTTCGCTTAGAAGGCAATTAACTTTGAGGAATTTAACAGAGCCCAATGGCAGTGCCAATGCCATGGGTATGCGGAATTTGCATGCGTAACTCCACCCCACATCGTGGGTATATAAGGAAGTACGCTGGCAACATCACATTATGTTTCTGCTTTGGAGCCAAGAGCATCTCTTCACTCCTACAAGCCTGAATTCTGAAGTCTTTTCTTCAGTCTTCGAGATGAGCGGTTCTCCAGGGTGTTGGTGTGACGGCGCGTTCCAGCGATCTCGCATTGCCTGCCTGCTGATCTGTGCAGTGATCTGCAACAGCTGAGTGTGTTTTCCCTGGGCGTTTTGGCACTCTGCAGAGCTTTCCTCTCACAAAAAGAGCTTGCGCGTGGCACCTCTTTTTCAAGACGGTTCGCCCGTGCACTTCCGGGTGCGATCGATCTCCGTTGCTGTCTATGGGCACATTCACTGCTCGACGTGTTTGGGCTTCAGCACGTTCGGGCAGTGTTTGTGGATGTGTCATGTTCCCACTGTGGGAATGTGACCATTGCGATGTCGCGGTCGAGACTCTGCCACACCCCAATCTACCCTCTCCGAGAGAGGTGGTACTTTGACTGGTGGCCAGGGTGACCTGAGGGCGGTGCCGTGGTATTAAGAACCCCGACGATCATTCCTTGGGCCACGCCCCCCTCTCGCACATCGCTTCCCGCGAGTGTTGGACTGAAGCGGCGCGACCGTCTCTGACGCCGCGTACGTTTCGTTCACACTCCAGATAGCAGCGAGATGTTGATCGCCGCATCTCAAGGTGGGCTAGAGTCCTTTGGGGATGATGATTAGGCTGTGCTCCGCCTTCGGGTGTGTCAGCACTGCCAGATCCGACCTAGAGTTGACAGCCATGTTATCTCGGGCAGCTGTGAGCCTCAGGCTGGTGTGGAACTCCGCCCTGTCATGAGCGTTGTGCGATTGGTTTTGGGGGCGGCACCTGACAGCTGTTGGGCCCCGCCCCCAATGCCTTTCGCTCCCGAGATGCATGAGGAGATCACGCGGTCCTGGAAGTCCCCGTGCTTCCCGTGACCGTTCGGTGGCCTCCTCTGCCTTCTCTGCCCTCGATGGGGCCAAGGGTACACTGGGGCCAAGGGTACACTGGGGTCCCCCCACTGTTGAACACTCTGTTGCGCACTACGGTGTCCGCGGAGGGCTTTGACGTGTTGTGTCTTTCCTAAGCATTCCTGCGCCCAACAGTTCTCGGCCTCCCAAAAGCAGACTGAGGCTGTAACACGTACTGCCCGGCGGCCAGCTGCTGCATCCAGCCGCCAGCTCAGTCGCCTCAGTCCGCTTGCCGCCGAGGGTGCCCTCCCCCCCTCCCGCCTGGCCCCAGCAGCAGCCTTCACCTGGGCCGCGCTGTGGAGGTGGTTGCAGGATGACGCCCAGTCCGCTCCACAGCCTGACTAAATGCCAGGCTGCAGGTGGACAACTCAGAGATGGGTTCCAGTTCTTTCCAGGGGAAGGTAGCATGGCCTCTCCTTCCCCCGGTGGAGGGCCGGGGGAAAATCCTTCCGCTGCTGGCCCCCGGGCTAGCAGCGCTTGGAAAGAACTCATGTTCCTGTCTCTGAGGACCCAGAGACTGGTGATGGCAGTGTGCGCCGCCTCCGGGCCGCGCCGCTCTCGTCCCTCTCTCTCGCCAGCCTCCTCTCAGAGCAGACCCCAGTGAAACGTGCGTCCTTCCCTGGTCTCCTCTGTCAGGACGCAGCTGCTGACTGTGCCCCCACACCGGGACGCGGCGCCTCCCACGTCTGGGCCAGTCACGCTGCCTTGCTGCCCCACCCGGGGTACGTCTGTGGTTCGAGTGACCCTGCTGGTCAGTTCCTGGGAGCCTGGCTACAGCTTCCGGGACTGTCCACTGGGTCGCGAAGACCATCAGGCTCGGCTACGCGATTCGGTTAGTGCAGGCTCCTCCCCGCTTCTGGGGAGTCCGCCCGCCATGATGGGGCCTAATGCCCCAGTCATGCGTGTGGAGGTTGCCAGCCTACTGGCAAAGGGTGCAATCGAGCCTGTCCCTCCAGCCGAAGTGAAGTCCGGCTTCTCAGCCCTTGCTTAATTGTACCCTAGAAAACCAGTGGGTTATGGCCAATCCTGGATCTGCCCGTCTTGAACCGATCCCTTCACAGGCTTCCGTTCAGGATGTTGGCAGCGAACGCCTTCTCGAATGCGTTCGTCCAGTAAATTGGTTTGCAGCGGTCGACCTGAAGGAGGCCTACTTCCATGTCTCCTTCCTACCTCGACACAGACCGTTCCTATGGTTTGCTTTCGAGGAGCGGGCATATCAGTACGCGGTCCTCCCATTCGGGCTATCTCTGTCCCCTTGCGTCTTTACGAAGATTGTCGAGGCAGCCCTTGCGCCCCTCCGGCAGCACGGGGTTCGCATCCTGAACTACCTCGACGACTGGCTCATAATGAGTCACTCTCGAGCGCAGGTTTGCGAACACAGAGATCTAGTGCTCCATCACTTAGCCTGTCTGGGCCTTCGGGTCAACTGGGAGAAGAGCAACTTTGCCCCGTGCAGAGGATCTCGTTCCTCGGTATGGATATCGACTCGGTCGCCATGTGCGCGCAGCTTACGAGCGAGCGAGTGCGCGCAGTCTCTGCTGACTTGCCTCCATCAAATTGAGAGTGAGAGTGCGGTTCCACTGAAACTCCTGGGGCATATGGCATCTGCAGCCGCGGTGACGCCACTCGGATTGCTACATATGAGACCGCTTCAGCATTGGCTTGCGGTGGTCACTACTATCACTTCCGCTAGGGCAGAGTCTACTCGGCATGCCTATGCGTTGAAGTGGAACTTCTTCGTCACCTGGTGTTCTTCCCGCCAAGAAGACCCCTGGACCCCTGCCCGATCGGGTCCGTGCTCTCGTTTCTCCAAGAGGGGTTGGAGCGAAGGCTGTCTCCCTCCTCCCTCAAAATGTATGTGGCCGCAATATCTGCCCACCACGATCTCTTGGGGGACAAAAAGGTAAGTCAGCACGACCTGATCATCAGGTTCCTGAGGGGAGCGAAGAGACTGAATCCTCCTCTAAGTTCTAAGTGCTCTGCAGAGGCCTCCCTTTGAGCCTTTGCGGTCGGTTGATATTAAGTTTCAGTCGATGAAGGCCGCATTGGCCTCAGTTAAGAGGGTAGGGGACCTGCAGGCATTTTCGGTTGACGAAGCGTGCCTGGAATTTGGACCGGCTAACTCTCACGTAATCCTGAGACCCCGGCCTGGATAAGTGCCCAAGGTTCCCACCACTCCGTTCCGAGACCAGGTGGTGAACCTGCAAGCGCTGCCTTTGGAGGAGGCAGACCCTGCCTTGGCATTGCTCTGTCCAGTACGCGCTCTCCACGCTTACGTAGACAGGACGCAGTGTTTCAGGACCTCAGACCAGCTCTTTGTCTGTTATGGTGGAGAGCGGAAGGGAAGAGCTCTCTCAAAGCAGAGGTTGTCTCACTGGATAGTGGACACAATTGTTTTGGCTTACCAGCAGCAAGGTCGACCATGTCCCCTTGGGGTTCGGGCCCACTCCACCCGGAGTGTGGCCTCCTCTTGGGCTTTAGCGCATGGTGCCTCACTAACAGACATCTGCAGAGCTGCAGGCTGGGCGACACCGAAAACATTCGCCAGATTCTACAATCTCCGAGTGGAGCCAGTGTCCGACTATGTACTCGCCTCTACTAGTGGCCGGTAATGGACCAAGCTCAGGTGTCTTCGCTTGCTCGTCCATTCCACTCCACGGACTGGATACGTGCAATATTTTCCTCAGGTGAGCTTCTCCGAGAGCCCTGAGTTCCTCCAGCACTGTCGACACCGACATCAGTTCAGTCTGCCCTTTCGAGCCCAGACCCTCATGTCCTGCCAGGTGCCCCGTTTGCATGGTTCCCCTCCGGCGACCCCTACACGTGTATTTCCACCGTAAGCCTCCTCAGTGAGCAGGTGTCTTTCCCTTGGCAAGTCCCTGCCACCCCTAGGGTTAAAAGTCCACCCTCTGGCTGGTACCCTAGAGTTATTCCTTATGCAGCCCTTAGCGGGTCATATGTGTATTCTCTAAGTCCTCCCTATGGGTAGGCATTTTGGCATATCTCCACTGGAATATGCTTCCCAGTGTACCTTGGTAATCCTGTGATAAGTAGGAGTCCTTCGTCCGTACTAGTCTTACGACAGGGTACTCACACTTACGCAGGGCACTGGAAGACAGCCGAGTGGCCTTGTTGTATTGGGACCCCCATTCGTTAGTCACTAACGTTACGTCGTAGTGACTGAACGAAAGGGAACGTCTTGGTTACGTATGTAACCCTCATTCCCTGAGGAGGGAACAGAGACGTAACGTCCCTTTGCAACTTCCGCTGTGCTGCTGGAACGCGGAGTTCAGTCTTGGCTCCACAGCAGTAACATAATGCGATGTTGCCAGCGTACTTCCTTATATTCCCACGATGTGGGGCGGAATTACGCATGCAAATTCCGCATGCCCCTGGCATTGGCACTGCCATTGCGCGCTGTTAAATTCCTCGAAGGTAATTGGCTTCTAAGCAAAACCCCCATTCGTTAGTCACTAACATTACGTCTCCATTCCCTCCTCAGGGAACGAGGGTTACATACGTAACCAAGACGTTCTGTTTTCCCTCCGCTAAAGATCCACCGATTCCGCGAATCCGCTCCCGTGTTTTCCTGCTTGCTCCCCACCGTCACTCAGAGTCTGTGCGCGGAAATCTGGAAAGCGGAGACGACAGTTCCAGGATGTCGTCGCATTAATAGTATGCATTACAATCCGCAGAATTAGTAATTTGGTAGTTTGTTTTTGTATTTCTGTTGGTATTATTTTGCTCCTGATCTTCTAATAGTGCTAACAACTTGTACAATATAAACGTTCTTGGAAGAGAATTATAATTCTTGTCTAATCAAGTTTTTGTATCCGAAGTGACACCAACATTGCTGCTGATGGCACACTTTGTAGAATATAGGCCTAATTTCATATAATAACCCATAAACTGTTACAGATTGTATTACTTTTGATATAATTCTTATTACTATTTAGGCTATATCTTCCGTGTCATAATGTAAAATACTAAAAATATTCTACTTAATTTTATTTTGACACTTTAGTAGAATAATTGAATAACTGATAACAGAAAAATCTGAATCCCAGTAAAAGATAATTTTTTATGACTTATGTACAAGCTTGTCAATATTTACTTATTTAATTGCCCATATTTTAATTGAAGATATGTCATAAAAAAAAATAAAAAACATAATATATTTTGTCATAATAGAAATCACTAAATTAACCTATAGGTTTTAATTAAAGTGAAGATGCCTGAAATGTATATCTAATTCATGAAAATATAAAATAATAGCCCCGTTAATTACAATAAGTATTACATTTAAAAACAATAACACCAGTAACAACATGCCACTTGGGGCCTTCTGTGCCAAATATGGCTGGGTCATCTTACCCCAAGAGTCTAATTTTATCTTTTTTCTTAAAAATAAAAGCTATAACATTTACTCCACAAAGCCAAAAACATAGTGTCCACAAATCCCTCATTAACAAATAGACACAAAAACTTTGATATTCAACATAATACAATGTCATATATCACTATTTTCGATAGACACAAAATTAGATCCAAACTGACTGACTAGTAAGAGTAAGATGGATAATTTGTATGGACAAGCACCCAATCCTCGCCCCCAATGCCACCCCACCCCAGTGCCCCTTTTTTTGGTTTGGGCCACTGCCCCTCAAAATGTCTGTGCACGGCCCTGCTATTAAGTATGAATGAATCGCCTTCAAAGATGTTTTATAAGCTACAGAGCAGCTAAATGGACATGGTGAAGGAGGAAAATATGATAATTATTTGTCAATGCATTTGCGTTTCCCTTGCAAAAACGTTTGTGTTCCTGTGAGAAACTTTGTGTTGCCTCGAGAAACTTTGCATTCCCTCGCCAAAATGTTTGTGTTGCTTTTGCGTTCCCTCATAAAAACATTAGCTTTCCCCCGAGAAACTTTGCGTTCCCTCTCCGAGAAACTCGCGAAGAGGCCAAAACGTTTTGGGAACGCAAAGTTTCTTAGGGAACACATGGTTACTTGAGGGAACGTATAGGTTTTGCAGACAAAAGCAAACTTTATTGGGGGAACGAAAAGTTTCTCAGGGGAAAGCAAAAGCACAGTTTTCTTCCTACTATCATGTCCCTTTAGGGGCTCTGTATATAAACAAATGAAACATTCTTCTTCAAATAAGATAGGCAGCTGAATTGGAACTAAAACAATGAACAAATTATACGATTTGTAATGAAGTAAAAGAAGTCGCAACGTTCACAGAATACACCAAAGAGGAAAAACACACAAACTAATATTAAGAAGGGATTCCAAAACATTGCAAATCCCATAATTAGCAGCTATTATAGAGAGTTTGGAAAAAACCTGCCAGTCTATTATAGCAGCAGACTGAAAAGCCATTTAGGATGGACCACCACCCACTTGTCAATCGGCCCTATTCATCCAAATCCCAAAGGGATAGAGCGGGTCTATGCCAAGGCCCATGAGGAAGATGGAGTGCTGCTGTAGCCGCCCCCATGCTGTCCTTCAGCGGGGCGGGCTGGAGTCTTCAGCATGGTGTTTCTCAGCAACACCACATGTGGGGTGAATAAAGCCACATGGGTCTATTGAAGGCACTAACAAGTGCCAAGCAGGGCCCTGACCCACAACACCCCTCTCCACTGTCTAGGCCATCTCCTCTGCCCTGGGAAAGCCACGTGTCTGAATTGGAGCCATCTGCCTCAATTTGCCTAACATATTTGACTACAATGGCTGACCAGTTATCCCTTACAAAAGGGCTACAATAGGCCATCTTCAAACAAGCAGAAGAGCCAGTAAATGCAGTGGGCTCTATTCACCTACACAGACCAACTGGACAGTGTGTCTCATGTCTGACGATCAGAACACACATCCTGCCACCAACATCTTGGCAGTCTCAAGAGACGTGGATAATTACCATCAACAGAAGAAAGGGAGTTTATCACTAGACACTTAAAATCCCTTTCTCCCTCAGGCTAAATCAGGATTAAATGAGTAATATGCTCCAGGGCCTCCTCTTCTGACACTGTTTTTTTCATCCGCTGTGTGTCAAAAGCGTCCGTTAGAGTAAAATGCATATAATGTGTGAACAATGGTATGCCTAGGAATAATAACAACAAATCATGAGAAACAATGATCAATTGCCAAAAAAAAAAAAAAAATGTTTACGTTATTAATATTTATGTTTGAATTAACAATAAAGCTTAATAACATTTATAATATAGAACAGAGCTTTTTTTTACCCATGGGGCTGCAAGGGAATTCTAGTGGGTCCGTGGAAAAATTTAAGTAAAACTGTAAAATATAAATAAAAATAAGTGCGTGAATAAAAAAATAATAAATGATTAATATAAATAAATACATTTAAAAAATCTAACAGGACAGAGTAGATTTTTTTATAATAATGCAATATAATAGAAAGTAAATATTAAATATTTCCCAAGTAATATTACACATATTTATAATGTTAATTATTTTATAAATTGGGTCTGCAAGAGAATACTATAAACTGTCAAATAAATAAATAAGTGATTAAAACAAACAAACAAACAAATAAATAAATTCATTGAGTAAATGAATGAATGAATGAATGAATGATCTAACAGTTAACAGCATAGTGGGTAGAATAAAATATGTAATAATGTAACATAATTGAAGCAAATTATATTTTACAAATAGTATTTTACACATATTTATAAATAATAATAATACTAATAATAATAATAATAAAATTATTTGCAATAGTATAAATTGTGTCTTTATACATTTATGCAGGGGGACTTTCAGAGAATTCTTGGGGGTTCATGGAAAAATGTTGAGTAAAACTGTAAAAAATAAAATAAAAATAAGATTCAAATAAATGAATAGATAAATAATGAATCAATAGAAAGAAAGAAAGACATTTAAATAATAATGTACAGTACAGTACTAGTGAGCAAAAAAATGTAAGAGTGTAACAAATAATAGTTTACACATATATCATATTAATTTGTCACAATATACATGAAAATATATAGCTGCCTTTTAAATTTTAGGATGGAGGTCCCTCACACACCAAGGCTGATCATATTTAGGGGTGAATAACATCTAAAATATTTAAATGCCCTGTGTCGTAATGATATGATGAAATAATATAGTAATAGATCTGGTTTGCTATGATGTGCTGAGCTATGTCTCAGCTCTCGGTACATCATCTAACAGCAGGTAATGGCAATTGCTGTATTTGTAACAAAAATCATAGCTCGCAGCATTTAGATCTGAGACTTCATGGTGACCAGCAGCTGAGAAGGGAGAGTCATTCAAGCTTGCTCTCTTTTGACATGGAGTCCTCAATTAAAGTCTGCTGAAGCAGACACAATCCTATTAGGGAGCATTGAGTGAGAAAAGAGGGCTGGCCCCTCCATTTGTGCTGCCAGAATAATTATCACGGAGTTGGTAAATTGTATGGAGGCCCCGCACAGATACTACTAAATAGGTTGGTGAAAAATTATGTGGTTCTTCTGCAACAAAACAGCAGGATAACCCCCATTAGAATCATATCTTAAAAAACACATCTTCAATACCACGAGACAAGAGACAAAACAAGATCTTGCTGCCAGTCTTGAGGAAAGTTATTTTTAAATAGTTTGTTACAATATTGTTGTATTTTTAAAAAGTAACTAATTGTGTTACTTGGTTACTTTTTATGGCAAGTGATGCATTAAAGTTACTTTTGCAGTACTTTTTCTCACTTGGACTGGGCTGGGCTGGGTTTGCTTTTTAATAAAAAGGCTCTTTCACACCAAAAGTAAAACGAATAAGCCTCAGACTGAGGAAAATGCAAATGCACGGCTGTATAGTAGAGGGCGCAGCTCAAACCTTTCAGCTGTGCTACCATTCTGCAGCACAGAAGAATAGTTTATAAGACATAAATAAAGTATATTGGTAATATTCTGAATTTGAGGGAAACTGAATCTGTTTTTCACAAGGGAGATGAGTAAATGCATGCTTATATTTAATCTAGAACTACAATAACCATGTTTAGAGAGCGCACAAACGCCTCTGCAATTATTCCCAATTTCTCTCAACATGGGGAGAAGAGGTGTCAGTCAAAAGAAGTACATGCGTTACTTATTTCAAAAAGTTACTCAGACTTTCATCAGTCATAAATTTAAAGTAATGCATAACTTTGTTCTGATGAAAGTGTGTTTTAGAGCTAAGTGGCAACAATCAAACATTAAGATATTACTGTAAAAAACACAATGGTGTTGCAAAATAATACAAATATTAAGACACAATATATACATATTTTTAAATTAATTAAAAAGTTATTTAAAAAACAAATGTTAATTAAGTACTATCTTTCCACTTTAAGTTCCAGTTTTTTTTGGCAATTTTTCTATGATATGGTGTTTTGCATCATAGTGCCAAATACATTATTGAAAAGAACTAAGAACTGAAAAGTTTCCCAAAAATGAATTCTACTGCAGACTCCTTCAGAGAAATGTTCTTTCTGATTATTATAAGCATTGTGCAGGCACTTCTTGTGTAAATAAATCTATAATGTTTCATTAAAGTAATATGTTGTGGTATGTCTTGAATATAGACACAAAAGACTATATTTACATTAAAATGGTACATGTAACATTTTATTTTACTTGGATTTTGCTCTTATTTTCATAAATTAAAGTTGAATATGTTAATATGGCTTTGCACTGTAATTTAATGCCTAAACAACCTGTTTTGCCCAGCACCAAGAGCAAATGGATTGTTATTTAAAGCCAAGTACTTTTGTCAAGCTTCTGCAAATAGAATGATGGATGGCACTCGGAGCTTGTAAGTGAATGAATTGCTTCCTATTTAACCTCAACATCCACATTGTTAATGATTTGTCTGACTTGGATTTCAAAAAACATGGTGCTGCTCCATTGAAGTAAAATTAAAACTCCAGTATACCATGCTTTTCAGAACAGAGCACTCATTATGTGCTGCTAATGTATTGGCATAAAGCAAAGAAACATCATGTCAAGTGCCGCAATTTGGCTTTTTTTCTTATTCAGCTTGCTTTATTGCTATGGGCAATTTGTACCACTCAGCATGACAGTGTCAACTGAATCAAGATTAATTTATATGCAAAGGAACACTTAGCAAGCAGTGCAGTAAGCAAACATATTGTCTCGATTGCTGAGCTGGAAAAGAGGCTTTGGAAGGAGAGACTGTGTCAGAATTAAGGAGCATCAAATGTAATTGCTAGAGCTAGTTAAAAGGCCAAAACGGCACAATTCTTTGCTAGGACTGAGAGTATAAGTTGCTTGAAGGACTAAATGGAAAATAACCAAATAAATAAGGGAATGTTGTGACTAGCAAACATATTTTATGCATATTTGAAGCCAAATCAAACATGCTCTTATCCAAGTTGACTTTCCAAGTTGACTTATCATATAAAACAACAAATAAAAATATAATCTTAACCAATATTTTTGTCTTGTTTTCCAGTTCAAATATCTGAACAAAACGTTTAAAAATGGGCTTCAAAGTGCTTCTTTTTTTTAAAACGACACTGTTATCGTCTCTGTGTAAACTACTAAAACTCTGATTTGTGAAATTGGTGGCGTCATGTATGTTCGTATTTCATGTTCAGTCTATACAGTAGGCGCAAATTGTTTCTTTACAAAGTGGCATCGCTTACTACTGGCCTGGCATGAATAATACAGCGTTTTAGTCCTTTTCGAAGATCTATTTTTAGTACATGGTTGTCTTGTAAACATACCCTAAGTCTTGTTTTATGGGGTCAGAAAAATAAACTTAATTCAAAGGGAAAGCAAGATTATTTTTCTGACCCTATTGGCAGATATATTTTCTTGTTTTCAACAAAAACCCACATCATTTTGATATAGTTTTTTTTTCCCTCAAAGAAAACAAGACTTAATACCTTAGGACATTTTGCTTCTCAAGTAAATGTATCTTGATTTAAAAATGGGGGAAAAAATACTATTTTTTGCAGTGCACCATACGTTTTTCTTCTGATGTTTACATATCGAGAAAAACTTCTTTCTAGCCAAATCTGTCCCACTGTCAAAAAAAGTGTAAAATAAAGGCTGAAAAATATATAGTAAGATGCATGCACTGTCAATAGAGCAAATATGACACTCACAGCTCCAAGAAACCAAAGGGGAATTCTTGGAGAATGACTGAGGAGACGTCAGCGGACACCGCTGGCATCTGAACATCGGCTACTGCAGCCACTGAGGGGAGGCAAGAGTCTTACTGATCTGCTTGAACATGTGCTCCATTTGCCAGCCTCAAATCCCCCATCAAATTCACAATCCAGAATGACACCAGAATGTGACGTGAAGGTGCCAAGAGACCTGCTTCCATTTACAAATATTTCACATAAACAAATTTTCAAATAGCTTTATTCTGAGCAGGCTTTCTGCTCTATTAGACGTAACACACAGCTGCCACAAACGCTCAGATACATCATCAACAACCACAGATAAGAGATATAGATTGAGAAGAAGCGCTCACCAAAACGTCCTTGGAGAACGTTGCTGCTTTTACATCCTGAGCTCCGACCAATACTAAGCTTTACGGATTCAAGCAAAGTAAACAAAACATCATATACCGTCCTTCAGGCTGTAATGGAAGACCCGCATAATCTTATAAGAACGAGGAACCTGTTTATGGACGGATGCATAAAATGTCCATAGACTTTTCTATTTATCAACAAATCAATTATTTATGAATGTATAAAGGAAAGAGTTTTTCCTCCGTATATTTTTGATCATTTTTAAACCAGCTCATTGTAAATGGCCCTAGATTGTGATTAATTCATTTTTAAGTACCAATATGTAGTCTCTCAATTAATACGAGGTTGTAAAAGAAAATAAATAAATAAATAATTTTATAAGAAATAATCTTAAAAATATACATTTATATTATATCTCATTGCAGGACAAGAGAATGTAATGTCAACTACTCTTGCATAACAAGCATGATTTTTTTTAATGAATTTAATTAATGAAAATAAATACATGTAATTAATTTAATTATTTCATACTAAATCAATATGCATTTAGATAATGTCTCACGGTCAACTTGAAGTATTTGCATAACAAGCACAGAAAAAAAAGTTGACTTGTTTTCTGTTTTGATCAACATAGGTCTGCATCCACAACGGTGGTGCATTCTGACCTTGTCGCTGACATCCAGGAATGGTACGCCAAGATGGGTCTTGCTCGTCATGCTACCAGACATAATCTCACATAACAGTGCAATTATCAATTTCACAGTAATTATTCAGCACAACACACATGCCCAGCCTCATTTATGAGGTCATTTGCATAGCTGAGCAGTTTGTTTGTCCTTTTTAGGTTTGGTCTGTTTCACATTAGTGTTTGGGTTTCACGCGAGCATCTGTCGAGGTGCTGTTCTTCTCAGGTGAGTGCATTTTCAGGTAGACCTGCGTCACACTGCTCCCAATTATTTACAGAACCCTCCGGCATTCCTATCACTTGAAACACATAAGTCTTTTTGTCTCGTGTTCTCTTGGCAACAAACCTGTAGCTGGAGGATTGCTAATAATCACTTGAGGCTGATTGATCATACATTCGCTGTGCAGTCTCAACCTCCACACCCTCTCTGGTTAGACCATCGATTCAAAGCGAGACCATTGGATTCCATTCTCTGCTGTAGGGCTGGCCAATTAAGACTCTGACTGCACTGCATCAAGATCAATTTTGTCTGTATGTGAAGTAAATAATGGTTTGGATGAGGGAGCAAAAGAGAAAACAGCACATTTTGATGTTGTATATGTCATTTCATTTTTAGTGTGTATTAAATTCAGATATTTATTTTGGATTCCATATGTACTGTTATTGGGGATTTTTGAAAAGCATGAAATGTGCATTATGCATTAGCCACACTTTATATTAGTTGTCCTTAACTTCTAAGTACTTACTGTATTACACGGTTATACTTTATTTCAAGGTGTCCTTGTTACAGTGTAATTATGCATTTAAAGGGTTAGTTCACCCAAAATTGAAAATAAAGTCAGTAATTACTCACCCTCATGTTGTTCCAACCATGTAAGACCTTCGTTCATCTTCGGAACATAATTTAGTATATTTTTGATGAAATCTGAGAGCTGTCTCACTCCTCCATAGGCTTTCAGAGGGACCGAAACTTGATGGCCCAGAATAGTAAGTAAAAACGTCATTTAAGGAGTCCAAATGACTACAGTGGCTCTGTATTAAGTCTATCATGCGACGAAAATACTTTTTGAGCGGAAAAACAACAAAAATAACGACTATTATTGTTGTTCAATTTGAGCCTCTGACGCCACGATGCATGCGCGAAAACTGAAAATAGTAGTAGTAGAAGAAGAACGCCGTTTTCGCGCATGCGTCGTGGCGTCAGAGGCTCAAATTGAACAACAATAATAGTGGGATAAAGTCGTTATTTTTGTTGTTTTTCCGCTCAAAAAGTATTTTCGTCGCATGATAGACTTAATACAGAGCCACTGTAGTCATTTGGACTCCTTAAATGACGTTTTTACTTACTATTCTGGGCCATCAAGTTTCAGTCTCTCTGAAAGCCTATGGAGGAGTGAGACAGCTCTCAGATTTCATCAAAAATATACTAAATTATGTTCCGAAGATGAACGAAGGTCTTACATGGTTGGAACAACATGAGGGTGAGTAATTACTGACTTTATTTTCAATTTTGGGTGAACTAACCCTTTAAGTACTTTGTAATAATAATTAACTACATGTACTGACTATAATATAATTGGGATTGGGGTTTGATTTAGGGTTAGTTGCATGTAATTATGCATAATGTATATTACTACAGTAACAAGGACACTGTAAAATAAAGTGTTACCAAAACACTTTGGTTTGGTGGTATGGGTAGGTTTAAGGTGTAAGGGAATGGTCATTACATCAAATAAGTGCATTACATCAAATTATTCATTTAAATGTTAGTATAAAGTTTAATGTTTATACTAAACTTAAACTTATAATGTTAGTATAAGTTTAAATGGTAAAGGTGCATCAGGTAAACACAGAAAGTCACACATTTGAGTTTCAATGTTTATTTATTAATAATAATGGTCACACTTTAGATTATTTAACTATTAACTACGACTTTTGTCTCAATAAACTCCTAATTACTGCTGATTAACAGTTAGTAAGATGTTAAATTTAGGTATTAAGAGATGTAGAATATGGTCAAGCAGAATAAGGCATTAATATGTGGTTTATAAGTAGTAATAATAAACAATATCCTAGTAATATGCATGCTAATAAGGAACTAGTTAATAGTGGGAATTGGACCCTAAAGAGTTAACATAATAATACATGAATTGCATTAAGAAAATACAAAATCTTTTTTAATATATGTAGTCAATCTAACATAATTATGCAATTATGAATATTTCTATTCTGGTGTCACCAGTGCCCTGCATGGGGGAGAAGTCCAAGCTTATCTCGGATGTAATACTAATATTACGTAATAGTTACGTAAATTTATTGAGAGTATCAAGTATTCTTACACCCTGTATTGTCTTGCAGTCTGTATTGTTACACCCTATACATAATAATATTCTTCTGAATAAAATCGCAAACAACCTAAGTTCCAACAGCCCACATCATCTGCATTCAAACTCAAATAGCACACTGGATGCCATTGAAATGCCATTGTAGAAATCATTAAAACAATTAATCTTGAATGCTGGCATCAAATCTATAACTGTTGATGTTATTCATTGCCCTTTTTTCTAAATCATTGATCATCAGTGTTTGTCTAATTGAAAAATAATAAACAATTACTCAGAGGCATATGGTTAGGTAATTGTTTTCTAATACTGTAAACATTAACAGCGATTCATACTTTCCAAAATGTATCGGTGGTCATCTGCATAAAATCAATAGAGGGGGATGTAATTTGTATGATAATGATGGAGACTGTGATTACAAGTAGAGTTTGAGCAGGATTACCATCACAGAACTATTCTTGCGTGAATTAGAATAAATTACTACTGGACCTGTGTGTTTATGAGAGGATGGTGAGAGGATGGTGATCAGAACCATACTTCAACAAATCCCATTTTAAAGAATGTTCCTTTGTTTTTTTAAATGTTTTATTTCTTGTCTTTAAAGGTCAAAAAGCAGACAAACACATCCAGGTTTATCAACAGGAAGTCTTTACCTCCTGACCAGACACATATTAAATGCTCCTGCCCTGAGAAGGTTAACAAATTGGCCTATTACAAATTCCCAGTTTGAGACTATTGCCCAAAGAAAAGGACAGAAAATCATTTGGGTTAAGCCTATTAGCTGCCTGCGGGTGAATGCTTGACAGATACAATCACATAGCAAGCAATTCTCTGCGTCGTGACGGAGGTTCTGAGGGAAATTAAAAAAAGTCTAGGTTGAAATTGTGTCGTTACATTGTTGTCGCAACATTCTGGACCCAGATGGTTAAGACGTTGCATTTTCTAGCATTCGCTGGAAATCTCAAATTGATTCAGCACTAATCCTGATGAAAACAACAGCTGAGCGAAAACAAGAAAGCATCCATACACTGAAATGCATCTAAAGGAAAAAAATGGATTTAAAAATATTTTTCCACATATATATTCCACACTACATCAGCTAGAGGTAAGAGCATTGCTTGAGCGTAGCCAAAAGCACCCTCAATAGAGTTGTGACTGGCAAACAGCGTGGCATTTTCAATCTGGAAAACATTTGCTTAATTGAAGCATTGAGAATTAGTATATGAATGGATGCATTGTCAAGATAGGACTAATTACTACTCTGTTGGGTGAATCACTCAAGAAGAACCCTTGTGCGGGGTGACGTTTTGCATCAGAAATGTTAAAAGCCTTTTCACCTATTTATATTAATCATATCAAGAACTGTGGACAAGTACATGTTAATGCACTGCTATGTCCATTATGTATATTACCAACAAGAGCAAGAAAGGAAAGCGACGAAGAGCACAAATGAACAAGCCTGACTGCGAGAGGACATATAAACAGCCATTTTAGGCGCCCACTGCTTCAATTTTCCCCGAAGCACTCAGACTATCTGGCTCGTGTCAATCAGAGCATGAGTGACAGTCGAGGGGAGCTCAGGGTGGGTTTTGCTATTGCTTTGGATTTGCTGAGTCATAATTAAAACAGAACCAAATGGAATTGCGGAGGGGGAGGTCAACGGATTGGCAAGAAGAGGATGAGGCCAGACTGATAGGCACCAAATGAACAAATTATGATGGGCCCCATTCGCTGTGATGAGGTCAAATGCACGACTCCATTGGCTGACAGTTCAATTTCCTCCAAATGTCTCTCATTTCAAGATGAGTTAATTATGAGTGAAAAGTTATCAGTCGCTCACCTATTGAAAAGAGGGATTAAATGCATTTTTCTCAGCATTCTAATGTCAAACTGTTATTTCAGCTGGATAGAGGGTCAAACACAATAACGGTGCTGAACGTATAGCTGCTACAGGATCGCTGCACAGCACATAGCAGCTTGCCTTGAAAAAAAGGGACAAGAGAGACACTAAACACCACTGCCGTAAATATTAATAATACACTCTTCTGGTATATGTTTTTATTGGTAACACTTTACAACAAGGTCCCAATAGTTAATGCATTAACTATCAAAGAGCAAATATGTTGCAGTATTTATTCATCTTTGTTAATGCTAGTAAATGAAAATACAACTTTTCATGTCAGCTCAGGTTCATTAAATAATATTAACAGATACAACTTTTGATTTGAATAATGTATTAGCAAATGTTGAAATTAACATTAATTAGGACTAATAAATGCATTAGAAGTATTTTTACAGTCAGTGATTTTGTTCATATTTTGAGTTATCTTTTTATATTTTCTCACTTTAATTTGAGTAATATTGTTATGTGCTTTTGTCATTTTGATTCATTTTGTTTAAATATTACTAATCGGGTATCATTTATCATTTATTATATTTATTTCAGTTCAGTTAGTCATTTTAATGCTTTAACTTAAACTAAACATAAATGTTGCCTTGATATTCATCTGATATTTTTTTATTTTATTTTAGCTTTATTTCAATTAAGACATTTGTAAAAGTTTTACTTAGTTAGCTATCTTATAATAATTCTGACTAATGTAAACAAATGGATGCTTATTGTAAAGTGTTACCTTTTTATCCCTCTTTTTTTTAAACAGCATTATAACTGTCTGTGTACACACATGTGAACACCAAAATATTGTGGAAAGAGGTTCAATAGTTTAAGGTAGAGTTTGACCTCAAATGCCAGGCTGAGATTAAATTATGACACCGGGAGCATAGCTAATATTTTATCATTAGCGTGACTACATTTCATGATGGTATTAGGGGCTCAGTGAATGATCGTGCATACTAGAGAAGGACTATTAGAATGTTGTAAGTGTGTCCAACATTTTAGAGGAAGAGACACTAATGATCATTTAGAATTGGAGGTCACCGACTGAGTGTGTGGATGGAACCCTCAACTAGTTCCCAGATCCTAAAAACATAATGATTCATTACAGACCAAACTATTCTCAGATGATCATCGTGTTAAATTTTTTTGCTTTTTTTGAAGATTACAAAGCTCAGTCCTGTGCAAGCATCTCAGTTATGTAGTTCAAACCATGTTTACACACCTTGAGCACTATAAAATCATGATTTTCCTCTAGAACAACACAAGAGGCGTAATCCACATCGCCACAACAGTAATTTCAGTATCATACCGCTATAAGCCATGAACACTGCCGTAATCATTTTCACCCTCTAAAAAGCCATAAAATTCACAGTTATTTCAATAGACAGCAGAGACTCGCACAAAAGAGAGATTTTACACAGCAAACAAACAATGAAGTTAGAACCATAACCACTCAAATATCCCCCATTCAGCAATTCATCTTGGTAATAGAGACAGAAGCAGGGTAATGTGTGGTGGTCTTGAAGCGTGAGATTGAGGATTTCTCTGGCACAATGCATAATTCATGGCCCTGGCCAGCAATGTGTGTAAGATGAGAATTTCACAGCATGCTAAGAGTAATGGGGTTGTAGGAAGAGGTGGACTGTATTAAATTTTGTTGTATTTCCAGGTATCCCGGGTTTTCAAGACGTGCGCTTTACAAAATTTCACTTCATAATTTGCAAAATCTAGGCTTTTTTGTGTTTTCATTTACAGTTCCGTTCACATTCAGCATAATGTTTTTTCTGTTTCTGGGGTGTTTCAGATGTGAAATTAAGGATGAAAACGCAATGATAACAGGCTTTTAAACTCTCTAATGATGAAAAGCCTGAGTTAATTCGAGCTACAGATTTAATTTGTTCAGAACAGGAAAAACAATATAAATCATTTTTAAAACCATTAGATGCTGACTTACATTAATAAAGTCATAATTTGGGCATTATGCTGGTTTGTTATGGAAGCAGCAGGGTGAGCTAGCGCAATTAGTATCGGTAATAGGGAGTTCAGGGTGCGGGAGATAGGCGGCAAGGACATGGTTGAGCAGGACGTTGGTCACAGAGGCCAGTTTTAGTCCGTCTGCGGTGTTGTGTGTATGTTTGTTTGGCTCGCTTCTGTTAATGACAGAAAATGGTTTAATTAAATTATTTTATTTAATCAGACACGTTATATTACTACAGTGCTTGTTGGCATGGTATCAATCTGACAGAAAAAACCCATTGATCCTCATTTTCCAAAGGATGGTCACATTATCTCAACAGCTTGAGTTAACCAGAGCAAATGTATAATGGTTATGTTTAGACTGCAAAAGATAACCTATTTGTGAGAAAAAACTTTGGGAAAATTTTAATATAATAAAATCCTTACAAATTTTTGTTGTAGTTGTTCCCTTTCGTTCAGTCACTACGACGTAACGTTAGTGACTAACGAATGGGAGTTTCGCTTAGAAGCCTATCATCTTTGAGTACTTAGAAAACGCCCAATGGCGTGCCAATGCCATGGGCATGTGGAATTTGAATACGTAACTCCGCCTCACCATGTGAGTATAAAAGGAAGTACGTGGCAATATCGCATTATGTTTCTGCTTTTGGAGCTAAGAGTACCTACCTCTTCACTCCTCACAAGACTTCTGAGACTCTGTCAGCTTCTTCGAGACGAGCAGCTTTCCAGTCGGTGTTGGTGTGACGGCGCGTTCCAGTGATCGCATACTTCCTGCCTGCTGATCTGTGCAGTGGTCTGCATCCAGCTGGTGTGTGTTTCCCTGGGTGCTTCGGCATCGACTGCGAGGCTTCCTCTCACAAAAAGAGCTTGCGCGTGGCACGTCCTTTTCAGGATGTCTCGCTCGTGCACTTCTGGGTGCGGTAGATTTCTCTCGCCCACTGCGGGAACATGATCATCTTGGTGTTACGGTTGAGACTCCGTGAGCTCCGTGCTGATGCCGGAGCGAGAGTCCCCTCTGCCACACCCCAATCTGCGGTCTCCACGAGAGGCGGCACTTTGGCTGGTGGCCAGGGTGACCTGAGGGTGACGGTGTGGAATAAAGCTCCGACGCTCATGCCTCAGCCCACACCCCCCTCTCATGCACCGAACCCGGTCTGCGTTCTACATCGGGGCTGGCTCCTGCTGTCCCGACTGTGGCGTTTGGCGTGGCGGAGGATGAAGAAATGTCTATCGCCGCATCGCAAGGTGGGGTGGAGTCATCTGAGGATGATGATTCGGCTGTGCTGCCGCCCTTGGGTGTGCCAGCATTGCCCGAGTCGGACCCAGAGTTGACAGCCATGCTCTCTCGGGCCGCCGCAGCACTTGGGTTGGAGCGGAACCCTCCGCCCCGACCTGAGCGTTCGCGGTTGGATGATTTGTTTTTGGGAGCGGTGCGTCCGGACACCTGTCCGGCCACCCCTCCAATTCCTTTCTTCCCCGAGGTGCATGAGGAGATTGCAAGGTCCTGGAAGAACCCGTTGTCTTCCCGCGACCGTTCGGCGAACTCCTCCGCCTTCTCCGCCCTTGATGGAGCCGCGGCTATAGGGTACACTGGGGTCCCCCCGGTCGAACGCTCTGTTGAGATGCAGCTGTGTCCGCAGAGTGCTTCGACCTGGCGCGGCGATCCTAAGCACCCCTCCAAGGCCAGTAGGTTTTCGTCATGCCTGGTGGCGAAGACCTATAGAACTGTGGGGCAGGCCGCCGCTTCTCTGCACGCCATGGCAACTCTTCAGGCCTACCAGGCCAAGTTGCTATGTGACCTGCACGAGGGCGGAGCTGATCCAGGACTCAGAGATGAGTTGCGTGCCGCCACCGACCTCGCTCTCCGGGCGACGAAGGTGACCGCACGCTCCCTGGGTCAGGTGATGTCCACAAATGTGGTCCAGGAGAGACATCTATGGCTCACCCTGGCCGATATGTGGGACGGCGAGCGAACACGTTTCCTCGACGCCCCCATATTCCAGGATGGGCTATTCGGCGGCGCGGTCGAGAATTTCGCCCTACAGTTCTCGGCCGCCCAGAAACAGACTGAGGCTATTAAACATATACTGCCCCGGCGGTCCGCTGCTGCCTTCACCCAGCCGCCCGCACAGTTGCCTCAGCTTGCTCGCCACCGAGGGCGCCCTCCTGCGGTTCCCTCAACCTCTGCGCCACCCAAGCAGCAGCCTCCACCTGGGCCGCGCAGAGGTAACCGCAGGAAGGTGTCCCAGTCCGCTCCAGCCCCACAGCCCACGAAAAAACGCCAGGCCAAGCGACGCTCCTGATGCGGACAGCTCAGGGATTGTCACGGTTCATGGGTTCACTGACTCGCCCTTGTGTGTTTGTTGTGAGGCGTGGTTGAGTTGCGCGCTGATTATCATCAGCAGCTGCCGGTCCTCATTAGCGCTCTATTTAATGTGTGTGTTTGTGTGTCCTGTTTGTCAGTTCGTTTCAGACGCTGTCCGGGTGTGTTCTCTGTTCCTTGCTCTCCGTCTTCCAGGACGGTGGTTTCCCGGAGTCGGGATTTGCCCGAGGACGTTCCGTTTATGCCTGATCCCTGCTGCCCATTGTGGTCCCTGCTTCACTGAGCCTGCCTGCGACTTCTGACACAGAGCCTGCCTGCGACTTCTGACACTGAGCCTGCCTGCGAATTCTGACACTGAGTCTGCCTACGACTACAAACACTGAGCCTGCCTGCATCTGATCTGAGTCTGCCCGCTACTTTTCATTCATTGAGTTTGTCTGCAACTACTATTCATTCAGCCCGTGGGCTTTATGGGGTTCTGAGTATTTGTCAATAAACATCTTTTGCATTCGCTATTGGATCTTCTGTTTTTTCATACATTGTATCGTGACAGAACGAACTGACCAACATGGATCCAGCGAGAGCAACAGATCTGCAGGATTATTTTACAAGGAGCGCTCTCAGGATGGACCAGCAGGAGGAGCAAGCTCTCGCAACTGCTCAGGTGGTACAAGCATTGGTGAAGCAGGTGTCCGAGCTTACTACCCAGGTACAACATCTGTCGACACCCACTGCGCCACCCACACCGCCTGTCCCTCTCCAGCTTCCTTCCGCGAGTGGTCAACATGAGCCTAGGATACCGACTCCAGAGAGGTATTCTAGTGAGCCTAATCTGTGTCGGGCATTTCTAACAAAGTGTGACATATTTTTTTTCGTTGCAACCTGTGACATTTGCATCAGAAGCATCTAAGGTGGCCTTGGTCATGACGCTACTATCTGGACGTGCAGCACTGTGGGGGACAGCGGTGTGGGAGAACCGTCATCCTTGTTGTTCCTCGTTCGCTACACTCTCCGTGGAGATGAAACAGGTCTTCGACCAGGCAGTGGCGGGACGTGAAGCGGCTCGTCAACTAGCTGATCTGCGTCAGGAGGGGAGACCGGTTTCAGATTACGTCATTCAATTCCGCACTTTGGCAGCGGAGTGTAGCTGGAACGAGGAGGCGCAGTGGGACATGTTCCTGCATGGGCTGGCTGACCACATACAAGAGGAGATTTATACCTTGGAGTTACCGGACAAGCTTGACGTTTTGATTGAGTTGGCATGCCGAGTGGACGCTCGTTTACAACGACGAAGGGATCATTCACGTCCAGTCAGGAGTTTGGAGTTCCAGAGATTTCCCAGGGGAGACGTTGGTAGTGCGGTTAGTCACCCTGTCGATCATGAGCCCATGCAGGTGGGTAGGGCTCGGCTTTCCCGGGAGGAGAGACAACATCGGCGTGAGAGGGGACTGTGTTTGTACTGTGGAGGGTCTGGACATTACCTCAGGGAATCCAGGGAAACATTACCAGGATCGATTGGGGACAAGGAACGATGTCAGAGTGGAGCAGAGAGTGTCACGCGGATTGTTAAGTGTCTGCCTGTTCGTCTGTTCCATGTTCTGTGTTACAGGAGGAATCGGTGAACCTGTCTAACGTGCCAGAGGAATATCTCGACCTGAGGAGGGTGTTCAGTAAGTCCCGGGCTGCTTCTCTTCCTCCGCATCGTCCTTATGACTGTGCAATAGAGTTATTGCCAGGAACTTCTCCGCCTAAAGGCAGGTTATACTCACTTTCTAACCCGGAGAGGGAGGTCATGGAGAAATATATTTCTGATTCTTTGGCAGCTGGGCTCATTCGTTCTTCCTCGTCTCCTGCTGGCGCCAGATTTTTTTTTGTGGGTAAGAAGGATGGCTCCCTGCGACCATGTATTGACTATCGAGGGCTGAACAACATCACGGTAAAGAATACTTATCCGTTGCCGCTGATGTCTTCAGCTTTTGAGCGGTTGCAGGGAGCGTCTCTGTTCACGAAATTAGATCTGCGCAACGCTTATCATTTGGTTCGCATAAGGGAGGGGGATGAGTGGAAAACGGCATTTAACACCCCCAGGGGGCACTTTGAATACTTGGTCATGCCTTTCGGCCTGTCCAACTCCCCTTCCGTTTTCCAAGCACTCGTTAATGACGTGTTGAGAGACATGGTCGATCAGTTCATATATGTCTACCTGGATGACATATTGATATTTTCCTCTTCTCTCCAGGAACATGTTCAGCACGTCAGGCGAGTGCTCCAAAGGCTGCTTCAGAATGGGCTTTTTGTCAAGGCGGAGAAGTGCACATTTCATGCACAGTCAGTTCTGTTTCTGGGGTACATCGTATCGTCTGAGGGGGTGCACATGGATCCTGACAAAGTTAAGGCTGTGATAGATTGGCCAATCCCAGATTCCCGTAAGGCCCTGCAGAGGTTTTTGGGATTCGCTAATTTTTATCTGCATTTTATTCGCAATTTCAGCCAACTAGCCGCTCCTCTGACCGCCTTAACCTCCACCAGAACGACGTTCAGGTGGTCTAATGCAGCTGAGACTGCATTTTCCAACCTCAAGAGCCGCTTTGTTTCAGCTCCCATCCTTGTAGCCCCTGATCCTTCACGTCAGTTTGTGGTGGAGGTGGGGGTAGGTGCAATGCTTTCCCAGCGGGCCGCCGCGGACGATAAGATGCACCCGTGCACGTTCTTTTCTCATCGCCTATCGACTGCCGAACGTAACTATGATATTGGTAACAGAGAGTTGTTGGCAGTAAAACTGCCATTGGAGGAATGGCGTCATTGGCTAGAAGGGTCGGGGGTGCCTTTTATTGTCTGGACTGATCATAAGAATCTGGAATACATCAGATCCGCCAAACGTTTGAACTCCAGGCAGGCTCGGTGGGCTCTTTTTTTCGGTCGTTTCGATTTTTCGCTTTCGTACCGTCCGGGTTCTAAGAACATCAAACCCGATGCGTTATCTCGTATTTTTGATTTTTCCGAGCGCCCGTCCACTCCCGAGTGTATTTTACCTGAGAGACTGGTTGTCTCTTCACTCACATGGGAGACTGAGTCGAAGGTCCGCATGGCCTTAGATGGGGTAACGCCTCCGCCCGGAGGTCCACCGAGACGATTATTTGTGCCGGAGGGATTACGGTCAGATGTTATTCGGTGGGCATTGAACCGATCCCTTCACAGGCTTCCGTTCAAGATATTGACTGGGAAACGCCTTTTCGAATGCGTTCGTCCGGACGATTGGTTTGCAGCGATCGACCTGAAGGATGCCTACTTCCATGTCTCCATCCTTCCTCGACACAGACCGTTCCTACGGTTTGCTTTCGAGGGGTGGGCATACCAGTACGCAGTCCTCCCATTCGGGCTATCTCTGTCCCCTCGCGTCTTTATGAAGATTGTCGAGGCAGCCCTTGCGCCCCTCCGGCAGCACGGGGTTCGCATCCTGAACTACCTCGACAACTGGTTCATACTGGGCCACTCTCGAGCGCAGGTTTGCAGACACAGAGATCTAGTGCTCCAACACCTAGCCCGTCTGGGCCTAAAATTTGCATTGCCCAAAACCCCCATTCGTTAGTCACTAACGTTACGTCTCCGTTCCCTCCTCAGGGAACGAGGGTTTACATCCGTAACCGAGACATTTTAAATGAGAAGCTTTTAGGGGTGCTCTGATTTTTGCAGCCGTGGATTTCATAGGATTTCTTGTCATTAAGATCATCTGATACCAATCCCATCCCCATCCCATCTTTAAGTGATATGTAAGCTTTCTGTTGACTGTCTCTGTTGCTCCTTACACCCTGAAGGCATTTTTAATGATTTCACATTTAAGTGGCATATTTTAAAGTAATGGCTTAAAACGCTACAAAAAAGTATCATCAAGTACATTTAATTTGATAGAAAACCTTTCAAATTTTCAAGAAAATAGATTTGGATCATGTTTGTGGGTTCTTATGTTACAACATTGCTGAGAAACCCCCAGTGATGCAGCATATTTAGTTATTTAGTTATTATTCATGCTTGACATGATAACTTGAAAGTTCAAAGCCTGGATATACCAACATTGTATCCTTCCAAGGATTCTCTGGCCCATCTTAGTTTGCGAGGTCTCCACAGTTGAGGGCTTTGAGAGGAGAATCAGTAGGTTCTTACAGAAGTGGCCACCTCAAAGTTTGAGCAGCATCGCCTTATACAGGTGAAACAACAAGCTGAAACTCCCCAGCAGCAGCCCAAATGAAGAATTGATGGTTATCTATACTAGGGAGGTGCTGCAATACCTTGAGTCCTGTGACCCAAAAGTCTCAGGCAGGGATTGAGGTTAGGACAGGAAATGGAAGGCATCTGAGGCTGTGGATGATGCTGAATCACATCTGAAGCAAAGGGCATTGGTGGGCACAGAGCAGTCCTGGGTAGCAATATGTCATCTCGGAAAGGAGGAAAGACAGAAGATCTCAGCTCTAAGATGAGGTATGAGCATCTCTTGAGGAAATGCTAGCCCACAGGATGGTTGGGTTGTGGCAGCAGGGAGCCTGGACAAGGTGGAAACAAATAGCAGAATGTAAAGTCACTTGGGCTGAGCTCTGGAAATCTGAGCCCCACCGAATAAAATTCCTAATCCAGACTGTCAACGATTTACTACCAAGCATATCCAATTTGTTCTTCTGGGGGAAGGTAGAGTCACCAACTTGCCCTCTGTGCCTGAAAAGAGGGACCCTGAAACATATCATCAGCAGCTGTTAAAAAACACTGAGCGCGTTGGCGTCATGAGAAAGTCCTGAAGGCCATAGCAGACAGCAGGATCACCCACTGCAAGCACTTACACCCAGCGGAGAAGACCATCACTTTTGTCAGGGCTGGGAAGAAGGTATCACCAGCAGTTAGGACTACCTAATCTTGCCTGCTAACAACAGCACAGGACTGGGAGCTGAAAGTCGACCTGGGGAAGTTTCCAGAAACTGTTGCCATAACATCACTAAAGCCAGACATCAGCATTCTCTTCCATCCTCAATACCACGACTGAGGTGAGACCCTTGAGCAAGGAACCAAACCCCCAGCTGGGTCGCCTGGGTGAGGGTGTCTGATTGTTGGAAGACCCAAAAAACTCGATGACCCCTGGAAACATCACTGATCCACTGGTCCAGGTCCATCACATGGTGATGTATGATAAATAAAAGAAAGTGTTTGTGTTTGAAAGCATCATACAGGTTTGTTAAGTAGTTTGCAGGTCTTTTTGGAAACTACTTAAACTTAATGGAAAACCTATTTAAAGAGGTTGTTCCACATTATTAAGCATGTCACAGTTCTCATGCAATATGGAGAGGAATAAAAAAGATACGGAGTGTCTATTCACACCAAGTGCAAATAGCGTGCCTTGTTGGCAATTTCTATTTGCACTAGCTCTGCCTAACAATGCCTGGTTGGGCCAAAAAAATATTTACATTTTAGTGGTGCAATCAGTAAAGTGTAAGGCTTAAGGATCTTGGTTTTGATGCGATCGACCCAGGTTCGAATCCGCCTTTTGCAGAGCTCGCTCTTATCTCTTTTCTCATCACAAATCACATTGGAAAGGCACTTTCAATAAAAATTAAGAAAATGTTCTAAATGTGGAAATAAAGTATGTTTAATAACAAAATGTTTAATAATAATAGGGGTAGGGTTAGGGTTAATGGTAGGGGTAGGTGTAGGGAGGGCTTTTTCTGTCCCATTAAGGCGGCATCCATTTAATCATTTTAATAAATATAATAATTTACACTATGTTATTATTGCATCCTGTTAAATAGCATCTACAGCTATTTGCACTTAGTGTAAATATCATCTATCGCTAATAAAATATATTTTAACTTAATGTAATAGCATCTATCACTATTTGCACTGTGTAAATAGCAAAATATGCTATTTTCAGTGTAATATATATATATATATATATATATATATATATATACAATAAATAGTAGGCATGCAGTAAGTAGTGTATTTGTGCATTATTCAGCAAATAGTCAGCCATTATTCCATTAAAAATATATCCTAAATCTCTGCATTGTTAAAAAAAGCATACATTCACTGAATAGACATGAGCTCATTGTTTCCTTCTCAGAATTCTCCATTTATTTCCTTTAATACACTTGAACATAGAGCACGCAATGAGTTGCAGCACATAAAAGCTATGCTTGATAAGTCAGAATATGTTGCAGAACGCTGGCCCCATCTACAGCACTTTCACAATGGTTTGGCGTCCATCAAACTCATTTTGAAAAATAGAGGCTGGCTGAATCTCCTCTGTGCGTGACATTATCCACTTATGACTGATTTTTATGAACACATCGCTTAAACTAGCAAGCAATTCTTATAGATCACACTGGATCACATCCAGGTGTTACTGAGCTTCCCAAAGCATTTGTAATAAATTATTCAAATTATTTGAAATCCACATATGTGATTTCATTTATTTATATCCTAGACGTATAGAAAAAAAATATGTATAGTCAAGAAGGAATTCTTGGGAATGTGATACGAACCTGTACAAACTATATAATATACAGCATAGATTATATCAAGCCCCTTATGCCTATTTAATTTATGTGTTTCTGTCTCAATTTCTGCCTCTTTATGAAGGTTGCCATAGATAATAGATCCTGAGGGCTGCATTTCTGAACAGACAAATGGTAAATTACAGAGAAGGTCATAAGAGTCATACTTAGCCCAAACTTCCTGGAAAATGCAGCAATTTCACCAACAGTGACTGTCTCATCAGCAGCAATGCAAGGAGTCACCCACTCTAATTTGAAAATGGAAATGCAAATAGTATGGTCTACCAAGGGACCCTTCCATTTATTACTCTAAATAGGTTTCATTTAAAATTTGCATGGCATCAGCCTTATTTTGTAAATGTCGCGCCCTATGAATGCGCAGTGTTCTTTTTGGTAAGTTTGTGCTCCTTCTCATTAGTATGTAAATATAAAGTCAATCGGTCTTCTTCTTGACAGTAAACTGCACTTCTAGTGCAGTGTGTAATCAGCTTTGACTGCTATCCACCATTTATCATAAAATGTCAAATAATAAATAATGGGAAAGACAGTACACTCTGAGAGCCCTGTTAATAGGGTGATATCCATTTAATTACAGATCATCATTTGCATTTAAAAGGTAAATATAACAATAAGGCTATGCTTTAAAAAACATTTTAAAGACTTTACTGAGACTATAGAATCAGGGCTCCATCTCCTTTAGAGGTATTTTCTCAATGAGTTTAATTATTTGATGGTGGTAACACTTTTGGCAACTAGGTTAATATATCTATATTATAAGAATACAAGAAATCTATTTTAAAACACATGTGCCAAGTAGGTATGTACTCTTTGTATTTATTTTGCTTTCACATGGTTCTCACTTCTCACAAAAAAGTTAATTTAATGAGAAAAGTTAACAACGCTAATATGTCATGTGGTGTAACCATCAAGTGATAGCATATTTTGCACCTTGAATATATTTGTTTGTAATCATATAGAATTCGCAACTCACACTAACCAAGGACGAGAACCGCCAAGCAACAGAACCAAACAGGGGGGTGCGTCTCAATCAGCTCCCTAGTTCAGTAGTCAGGACCTGGCAGGTCTAATAGTGCCCTGACTACTGAACTAGGGAGCTGATTGAGATGCACCCAGGGAGTATACAGGGACCCAAGGAGAACTAAACTAGACACAGGTGGAGCTAATCAGAAACCAAGGCAACTAACAGGGAGTAATTAAGGTAAAACTGAACTGAAACAAGAAATGAAAACACAAACCATATGACATTTTACAACCTTTTTATTTAAACTTTTTACCCATCATTGATGGAATTTTCCAGCAACCCATGTTATCGCTGTTATAAGGTAGGGGGCGATATTACGCAACTTCTGAAAGAGTACAGATTCTCTTGATCCAAAAACAACCGAAGCAGCAGCAGAAACAAGTGATCATCAAGCATAGAGGGTATGCATCGACGCGACTTTCCCACCGGAACACCGCCCCTCAGCCAGGATTGAGTGGCAGAAGAGCTGCTGCGTGACTGTAGTTAAAGGGTTAGTTCACCCAAAAATGAAAATTCTGTCATTAGTTATTACCCTCATGTCGTTCGACACCCGTAAGACCTTTGTTCATCTTCGGAACACAAATTAAGATATTTTTGTTGAAATCGAGAATCTGTCTACTATCACTAATATGCAGGTACAGTTATCAGAAGCAGGGAGATCGGTAATGAATTCTACTCCTAGGTGTGACCAGGGTCTGTTGGGAACGGACAGAGGATGGAGTTTTTCCGGAGGGAAGATGCCGAGGACTCTTAGAGATGGCACATTCCTTACATCCTTGCACGTACCTTCTGACGTCAGCTGCCATGTTCGGCCACTAGAAGCGCTCCTTTAGCAGCGAGAGGTTTTCATTGACCCCAGGGTGGCCAGTGCCCAATAACGTGTGGATAAGAGGAGTGCGCCGTGTCCGGGTGATATAGAGCAAACATGGCGGACAACCCAGCAGAGCGTTGCGGAGGCATTGGAGGAGGGAATGGTTTCTTTGGACCAGACGATGGGACTCACAATGAGTTTCTCAGGTAAGATGGGCTCAGTTCTTTAGGCATTTTCTTCTGGACTGTAGAGATGGGATAAGGCGTCCGCCTTAATATTCTTTGATCCTGGACGATAGGAAATGGTGAAGTTGAAGCAGGTAAAGAGCAATGCCCAACACACCTGTCGTGGGTTTAGTCGCTTGCCGTCTCTGAGATACTCCAGATTCTTGTGGTCAGTTAGAACCAGGAATGGATGTTGAGCACCCTCCAACCAATGCCTCCACTCCTCAAGGGCCAGCTTGATGGCCAGAAGCTCCCTGTTGTTTATGTCATAGTTGTAAAGCGCCTTAGTTAGCGATGCTATATAGCACCTTAGTCAAAGAACCATTGAAGAACCTCTGAAGAACCGTTGAAGAACCTCTGAAGAACCGCTGAAGAACCACTGAAGCACCAAAATTGGTGCTATATAGCACTTAAAAAAGTTCCCCTATGATTACGAGCCAAGAACTATTTTTGGTGCCATATAGAACCTTTTTTATTAAAGTGTGTATCGCCTAGACAGCACGCAAAGAGTGCTCCCTTTATAATCACTAAAAGCTGTCACTCATTCAATGAACGCGATCTCACACAGTTTCGTTATATTAATCAGTGAAGCTGACTACACAATGAATCTCTTATTTACATAATGTCTACACTTAGAGAGGATTGGCGCACGTGCAGAACTCCGCACTGGACAAAAATTTGAGCGGTGAGTGGATTCTAACTTCCATACCTGTGATTGGCCATTGCGTTTTAGAAATCAACAAACATGTCTGTGATTGGCGACATTACTCACCGAAGCGAAAACACATCGAAAATTGAATAATTTGACGAGTGCAAAGACAGATAGGCACTGGATCATTTGCCTACGTCAAATAGTATGCAATATTTTTTGCCCCTCAAAAACACCAATACTAATTTAATTTCAGGAAAAAAAATTAAAATAATATTAGAATAGAAATTGATAAATTGATAGAGGCAACAAACATGTCACTACAGTTGTACTTTTATATTGCAGAGGATTTAAAGTTTATTGCAACTTTAATAGGGCCAGTGTTCTATCTAGTTGGTGAGCTACAAATATTTGATGACCGACTGATAATCACTCCTGGCAAAATGCGTGGCCAAATAACAATACATTTACAGTGAAACAATGAGGGGTATTGGATGTTTCCTTGCATCTATTTTGCCATGAATCCTAATTAAGGTGGCATAAACCTGAGTGTGTGGTCGTCCCAGGAAAGTGACTGAGGCTTGATTGATAACGTGGAAACGGTGAGCTCAAGCTGCCAGAGTTTCTACTCTTTCTTAAATTAATGGCCATCCCAACAACCCTAATAATGCAGCCCGGATGATACACCACCCCCCACCTCTACTCTACCACCTCCCCCCAATTTCAATTTTCTAGAGGCATGGAAAATGGGAGAGATCATTCATTTATCTTGTAATAGCTGGATAATAGATCCATCACAATGGAACATCTGCACATCGCACACACAAACACACTGCCACAAGCTTCATACACTTACACACACGCACACACACACACACACACACACACGCTCACGAGTACACTGACACTACACGTTAACACAGCCTCCCTCTTCCTTTTCCTCTCACAACCGCTGCCTGTTAAATCAATATCTTGAGAAGAATGAAGCCCACCTGAGTTTCACATTCGGAGCACACAAACAGCTGTTGATATATAGCTCTATATAGTGATATACACAGATATAAATGAGAGACATAAACTGTTTTATAGTGTCTGCAATGACGTACTAATAACGTTAAGGCACTAAATTGATGTTGGAGTCCTTTAAAACAAATAAAAGTCAGTTCTGCTGACACATAACGGACAAAAATGTGTGAATTTAAAACATGAAATTGCTTTTTCAGACATTCAAAATAAAAATAAAAAATAAAAAAGTAATAAATAAAAATAATGATTTTTATTAACAATTCAGTCATTTAATTTACCATGCAAATTTACCAAACAAAAACATTGCGTCAAAATACAAGCTTACATTATGAACAAAGATGTTGAGTTGGTTATCTTTTGGGTGTTGAAAGCTAGAATGGGTCTCCTGTAAAGTAAATGGTGCTGTCAGCAGGCCTGTCTGTGAGGAGGAAAAGCATTACGGATTTCCTCAACCTGTCAGACTGGCCCAGCTTTCCCCATCAGCCTGCTGAATTAGCACAAAAACAATGGTGGTCTTCTTTCCTCAGCCTGCCAAGCATTCAAAATGCCCAGCAGAAAACATACTGAACAATTGTAGCTCAAGAGAGTATAGATTAATGTTGCAATGCAATCTAGACTGTTTATTTGGTTCTGTGGTTATATCTGCAATTATTTTAATGAAAGTGTTTTTTAAATTCTTTTCTGACCAACAAATTAACTTGTTTACTTTGTAAATCATACACGAAATCCACATATTAATAACAAGTATTCATAATAATTCCACATTAATCCTTAATAATAACTCCAATTCCCATCATATTCATTTTAATATAATCAAGTCCCCATCTCAAGTCAGATGACACAATATTCGTACACTTTTCTCATGTCCAATCCAAACAGATAATTGTGGGTTTGGCTTTTAGCACTTGGCCTAATGTTTAACACTGAAGTGCTCTTAGAGTCAACAGTCAAGCTCATTCATTCAATTAAGCAGGAGTGAACTATTGCACCTATTCACTCTGCACCAGTGGTTAATGAACATTTCCAAATGGCCATGACCAGGTGTTTAAGAAGACTAATGTACTAGGCATTAAGCATGAGCAGTTGTTTCCCCGCAGATTGGCCAGCACTCACCTCAGGGAAATGACACTACTCTGTTTTTTTGTCCCCTCCGTGTTTACCTTTCACATTCGGCAGCAAACAAACCATGTGATGGTCTGTACACCCAAGCGGAGCATTATTCCTAATTAAATCCCGGGGATGTGTGCCATTAGCAAGATTCATGCTCAGCTTCAGGAGAGTTCATTCCGGCTGTTGACTATCCATTGATTATTCATACACAATCTGATTGGAGCCCATTAATGGAAGATAAAGTGGGAGGCAGATTCTGTGAGAGCAAGCAGCAGAATGATGGTGGTCCTATTGAATGCTTAGAGAGATGGAATGGGGCAGAATGGGGGGCCTTAATATCAGTATATTTACACCGCTGCTTCATAAATGGAGGGTGTGTTTTTGTTTAGACAGTTTGCAAAGCACTCCCAATATAGCAAGCAAACATAGTTTCTTCCTAGATTTATAGATATATTTCCTGTGAAATAAACAATTTCATGTTACGTTATATGTTTAAATGTTTAGGTAACCAAATCCAAATGTGTCTAATTTTATATAAATCTAAAATACTAATATTACATGCATTTACCTTATTTATTTATTTATTTTTGCCCACAAACAGGACATTCTCCAATAATTTCACAGTGATATTTAATTAAAAAAATGTGCATGGTTGGTATGTTTTAGTATGATATACCTTTTTCTTTTAATATACCTTCACCTTTTTTCTTATAATATGCTTTCTTGTTATTTCAACTCATAAATGACTCAAAAAGGTCAAGGTTATTTCTGTCTCTAACTCTGAGCTAAAATACAAACCTTGCTACATAATTTTATACATACTAATGTAAAGATGTGCTCACTTTTTGTGGTTATTCCACTATAATGTATTTGTCAATGGATGTACTAACGATGCAAAAAAAGGTCTACAAAAAACATAAAATCCAGTTTTGCTGTGTCAAAGCTGTTTAATAATTCCATAAACCCAATACAATGCTCATGTGAATTTACTCATTATTTTCACCAATCTACTAGTCAATTTGTTAAAATCAAAATTTAGTTTCACTGCCAAACTAAGCTCTGTCTACCCAAACAAGTTTCCCACAATTACATAAACCCAATACATGTGTTTACTACTGTATTTATATACATTTAATTTTACTGCTTAATATATAATGTGTTTGTTTATTTTGTACTGTGACGATGAAACAGCAGGAACAGTTTGACAAGGGCTCCTCCAAATGGTAAATAAATGCTACTACAACTACATATAAGCAACTGATGCCCTGCAACATATAATGAACGTGAATTTGTTACGTAGGCTATATTGAATGGTTAAGAAGGCTAATTTCTTTCAAAATGGCCAATTCAAAATATTACACTGGACACGTTCAAATGGAGGATTAATTAAAGGATTTTCTTTAGGTAAAACAGATCAACAAAGCAAGCTGTGCTCTTTCGGTTTGCATTATTAAACAGGTTTATTTCCGTGTATATATATATTCAATACATGCAAACAAACAAAATCACTGCTCCACCAATAGATAGCAAAACTAACTCTTGACCCTAAATAATCAGACCTCAGCCCCCGTTTACCAGGACATTCAGATCTAATGAGATGAAACAGTGAGCCATGCTTGTTTGGACAGCAGTTTAGGTGGGATGGCCTGCATACATTCATCAGAGCAGAGGGTGCTTTATTGGGAATTCATTAATCACAACAGACCTAATTATAAATTGATCGCATGCTCATACAAGATGAAGAGGCCTGTCTTGCATTTCTGATCAGCAGGGGAGGGCCAGCAGGGCCTAAGGATAGTAACTGACAGAGAGACTCAGAGATCTGCTCTGATCCGATAACACAGAGCTGGATGAGAAACCTCCCCTCAGCACACCTGCCACATGCAGTCATTACAGAACAAACATCAGGAGTCCGGCCCTCGCTGCAGCGTGTACTTGCCCACACCGACTCATTTGACAAATCTTACTAGAATCAATGACTTTTCTAGGTCCTTAGTTGCTGATGCAAACTTCCATGCATTCACAACCTTAAAATGCAGTTTGCTACATACAGTATGTGCATTTGACACAACTTATACGCTCTTCTCCAGAATGAGCATTGGGAGTAGTGATAAGGACAGCAGTAGAGGATGTTCCCTTTTGAATTCTGTTTCCTGAGATCAGCAACGTCCTGTTTTTTTTTTTTCTTCCTTTTTTCTAGAATTTTGCTATTTAGCCTCTAATAATACATGATAAGGATTGAAAACAGTGAAAGAGAATTTCCCTATGTAGCAGTTGTACATCATAACCTAATACATAAAATATTTTTCATGACACTTAACAATAAGGTATCATTTGTTAACATTAGTAAATTCATTAGCTAACAATGAACTAACAATGAGAAATAGGCCTATATTATGGGGTTTACGCCCAACAAACGTCCATATTCTGTAAAACAAGTTGCATCATTTCCGGTTCAGGTCTTTTGTGCTTTGTTAAAGAACTGTTTTAATTGAGATGCCTTCAAAAGAGCGGGCATAGATGAGCATAACCAAAGTCCACTGCATTTGCAGATTGATATATATATATATATATATATATATATATATATATATATATATATATATATATATATATATATATATATATATATATATATATATATATATATACACACATTCACTATTAACTACACTGCAAAAAATGCTTTTCTTACTTAGTATTTTTGTCTTGTTTTCAGTCCAAATATCAAAAAAATCTTACATTAAAAAGCATTTACTAGACAAGCAAAAGTTTTTGTCTTGTTTTGTGGGAAAATAATCTTGTTATTCAAGATTATTTTGCTTACCCCATTGGCAGATTATTTTGCTTATTTTAAGCAAAAACTCCCTTAATTTTGAGTTATTTTCACCCAAAACAAGACAAAAACTTTTGCTTGTCTAGTAAATGCTTCTTAATGTAAGATTTTTTAGATATTTGGACTGAAAACAAGACAAAAATACTAAGTAAGAAAAGCATTTTTTGCAGTGTACGACTTTTGCCTAAATAAACTCTTAATTTACAGCTTATTAATAGTTAGCAAGATAGTTTTTGTAGCATTTAAGTTTCCGTATTATGTAGGATTAAGGGATGTAGAAAAAGGTCATGCAGAAAGAAGGCATTAATATGTGCTTTATAAGTAATAAACAGCCAATATCATAGTAATATGCAAGCAAATAAGTGAGAATTGAACCCTAAATGAAGTGTTACCAGTTTTTCTTCTTCTTCTCACTAACGGCAAACCTGGCATTTTTTATGTTCCCAGCTCCCTCCAGCGATGAAAAGCTGAGGCGCCATGTAGGCAGAGAAAAAAAACACACACATGAAAACGGTTGTAAATTCACCTTATAAAGGTGCGTTAACAGAATGTCGTAATTATTCCAACCTGTAAAAAACGTCCAGGTCTAATTATAAAAAACATGCAAATTCTCTGAGAGCTCCTAATTGAACCACGTGAGCGCTGCAGATTCAATAGAGATGTGTTCAACTTGATGTGATGCTGTGCAGACTGATCGGCGTATCAAAGTACCGCGAGAGCGTTTCTAAAGCATATGGAGTCGACCTGCTCTCTAATTTGGGGGAGAGGGAAATTGTAACATTTTTTAAATTCCTTCATAACTCACAGACTACTTGAAATACACTAGTCATCTTTTGATACACAGAAACAAATAAAGGTGCAATAATTATTAATACAATTGATATATTTTCACTAATAAGGACAAACCTATAATATTAAATTAAATGCAAGAAGTCAGAGTGTTACAATTGCCCCCTTTGGTGATTGTAACAGTGTTTGGGGGCAATTGTAACACTGAAAAATAAGTCATATTAACCCCAAGTGTGCCACACAAGTGTCACACAAGCGTTTTGATCGCTCCCAGGGGGCTGGATGCAGTATGGGTCATAAACCCCGCCCTCTCCATGTGATGTAAATGTAGTATACAGACTAAACATTTAAACGCTTCAAAAACATTTTTTCCAAAGATGGTTTGTCATTTTTGGCTGTTTTTATCACGCTAGTTTAACCTCGCTAGTGTTAGTTTAAGAGTTTGTTTGTTAAATAACTTTGGTTTTAGTTAGTTATTTGATGCTATAAAAATGGGGGTGTGGTTATGATTGACAGCTGATATTGACAGCTTCTCTGAGTAGTAGTCACTGAGGCACCAATAGACTTTTTTCGGGAACTTCGGAAGGAGATTGGAGCTTTAACTTTAATTTCAACATTTCCATAACTGCTTATTTCACAAAAAGTTCAGGGGCGTGTGATTGATTAGGTGGGAGCAGTCTACGGGTTGTGGCTATGGGGATACAGCAACGGCCGGAAGTGAGACAAACTCTCATGATAAAATAACAATAAATATTTTCTACATACCAGATTGTGTTTTATTAACGTCTACACCTACCTCAACCCTACACAATAATGCAAATACAGTAATTACATGACACAATATTGATGTGTGCATGCAGTGGCCGTAGCTGTATCATCTTTACCCAGTCTATGGGACCTTGATATCGCGCTTACTATTGCGCAGACTCAGGCTTTAAGTTGCTACTGCGCAGACTAGAGTCTCAAGATACAAGATGTCACTTACCGCAATGGAAGAGAGTGATGGTGCTTCATCCATCCTTTTTCACAGTCTATGACTAACCCACTGTATCTCAAATAAAAGCCTATACCTCAAAGTAATCACTTTTTAGATATCAGGCATCATATGCATTCAAAAAGCAAAAGTCTCTCTTTCTATTTTTGCAGAAGAAAAGGCAACTATTCTAGTGGTAACAAGATGGTGATCGTGTTCCTTTTCCACAGGCAAAGATAGAATCTACTGTCATGTGCAGATTAAGTGTCATCCCTCTAGCTTGTTTCTGATTGGAGGAATTTCCCCCGGTCTCCCCTACTTTGATGTCATACACCAATCGGTCTGCGCAGCGTCCCTTCAGGTAGAACACACCTATTTAGCCGCTAATACTGTTACAATGCATAGAAACGTGCAATTCCCTGTCCAAGGACGTGAACAGCTTTGAGTAGAACAACATGGTGTGAACGCAGCATAACACTCTCAGCTTCTGGTTTGCCATATATGGACTGCTCCCTGTGAGCATGCACAATTATTGAAAGGCAGAAAGCCCCATTCAATTCTACGACCGCATTTCCATGACCCTAGTTTTTATATGGCAGCTCCACCTAGACAGATCTACTCCATCATAGACCGGATTCAAACCTGAATCAAAATAGGTGCAAAGAAGGCTTGTGCAAAATTCAGAATTCCAGAATTGGCCTCCATTAAATTCATGAATTGGAATTTGAATTGAATTGACTCCGCCCCACCGGAAGTTGAATTTGAATAACAGGAAGTGGTAATAAATTCATGGAAATTCAAAGAAATTCTACACAGTCACACAATAGAAAGAATGTGTTGAATCTCACATACATTCAGTGTTAGAAAGGTTACTTTGGAAATGTACAATTACAATAAATCATACTTAATTATTTGTTCTGTGACTATAGAGCTTTTAACATTCATTGCTGTGGGAAACATTTGCTGTTAATGTAATCTGTTCAAGTAATATCATTTATAGAATATGGAATGCAATCATATCTGACATATACTGTAAAGCTTCATTATTAAACACTTCACTTAAAATACTGCATGTATATGAATTTCTTTGAATTTGTATTGAATTTCAATTCTGCTATCTTTAATTCAAATTTGAATTATAATTCTAGATCCTATTTTTGACATCAATTCAAATTCAAGAATTGAATTGGAATTCAGGAGTCATTCTAAATTCAATTCTGAATTGTGCACAAGCCTGGTGCAAAGACCATGTTTTATTATCTTTCCACCTTATTTTATTTTTAGTGGCCATTTATGGGTTGGTACTTGTTAAGGAGAATATAATTCAATTTAGATGATTAAAACAGTAAATCGTTCCCGAAAATTAATAATAGAAATACAGAATTGAACAGTAAGCACTATAAAATAGTATAAACTGCTAGTACATACAAAAAAAATACAAAAAAACAACAACAATGGGTCCTAGA
Source organism: Romanogobio albipinnatus (assembly GCA_023566225.1). Lineage (NCBI taxonomy): Eukaryota > Metazoa > Chordata > Actinopteri > Cypriniformes > Gobionidae > Romanogobio > Romanogobio albipinnatus. The sequence goes on from CM042242.1 coordinate 46,548,712, forward strand.
AATGCAGTCCCCTGTATTGCAGGATAATGCTACTCAAGAAAGCACTGCAATCGCCTTCCGATTGGCTAAACAAAGAATCAATGTTTATTTTACAGTTTTAAGAGATCACAGATACAGGGCAGTTATTTAAGATATATCTTTCAGAGACTACATTTATTTTCAGTATATCATTCCATAAACAAAATTGCTAACAGCATTGTTCCGTCCATTATTATTATTTATTTTTTTTAAAGTCCATATAAAATTTAGTAACAAATAAGATCAAATACATTTGCTTAAAAACACGTTAAAAAAAGTTAGATTAGTTTTCTTAGGAATACTTTGTGATTCGTATATTTTGCAATAGCGATACAGCGATAGGATGAGATAAGAGTAAGAAAGCAAAGCAAATACATTTGTAAAGTCTTTGTTCAGCAGACCAACAGTAGGTCTGAACTACATTCCCATTTATGCAAAAGTCATTTCAAGCAAGTAAACATGAAACACAAATGTTTCTCTTTCATTGGAGTGGTTTGGGCTCACATCTCACAGCACACAAACGAGACTCCGTCCCTCTTCAATCTCATCCTGCACCTTGTCGCTGGAGGTGGCGATCTCAGCCTGGGCTGAAAACATGGCACAGATGAAAGTGAGCACAGTGCCTCCTATGGCTGTGTAGAAGGCCCAGCCCAGAGAACACAAGCCCACTTTGTATGGCGAAGCATCCTGACCACAATAGTCAACCACCTTCTTAGAGCCCCAGCCTGCAGGATAGAGCATCAGACCTAGAATGAGGAATAGACCTGCAAAGAGGAGAACGGGAATGCTGTAATTACAAGGACAAGTTCATGTTCAAGCAAACGAATAGAAACCTACACTTTTACATTTTCCAAACAAAATAGGAATTATGTTTTCTCCACTACAGTACTAGGATGTTGTGGGTGGTTGCTGCTAAGACAGTTGCTAGGACAGTGTTTGACAAGTTACAAGTAGAGTTGTTCCGATTCCGATACTAGTATCAGAAATATCACCGATACCACAAAAAATTCTGGCATCGGTATCAGCGAGTACTTGAACCCATGTACCGATCCGATACCATTTTCTTAAACAAGACCTAGTTATGACCGCGAGCTTTGCCTAACCACTGCGCGGTTCTTCTTCGGTGCTCAGAATCATTGCAAACACAGGAAGTTGTGCTGTGTTGCCACAAGGAACCACTGGCAGTGAAGAAGAAATGAAAACGCGTTAGCAGTAGGCTATGTCTGCTGTTTACTGGCTGTTTAGCAGTATTTCGTCTCTGTGTGGATGGCGGCCGCCCGCGCGCACACACACACACATGTGACACTCGCTCGCTGTCTTTGTAATCTCTGCCGTGTGTCACTATCAAGCGGCAACCTCCCCCAGTTTCTCTACGTCCATATTCACAGTCTATGGTCACTATATGAGGACACGAACGCATAAACTGTCACTTCATGAGAATTTACTGTTTCATTTGGGAAAGCTGTCATATAAGGAACACAGACACTGAAAAATCTTCACGGCAACCCGACAAAATAAACATTCGGTTTAAAACATTTTAAATTAACAGAATATATTAGGCTACTGCTGTACAGTAGATTTAGCTACGTCTCTATGTAATAATAATACAGTGAGGAAAATAAGTACTTGAACACCCTGCTATTTTGCAAGTTCTCCCACTTGGAAATCATGGAGGGGTCTGAAATTGTCAACGTAGGTGCATGTCCACTATGAGAGACATAATCTAAAAAAATTAAAATCCAGAAATCACAATATATGATTTTTCAACTATTTATTTGTATGATACAGCTGCAAATAAGTATTTGAACACCTGTATTTGAAGTATCTGACCCTCAAAGACCTGTTAGTCTGCCTTTAAAATGTCCACCTCCACTCCATTTATTATCCTAAATTAGATGCACCTGTTTGAGGTCGTTAGCTGCATAAAGACACCTGTCCACCCCATACAATCAGTAAGAATCCAACTACTAACATGGCCAAGACCAAAGAGCTGTCCAAAGACACTAGAGAAAAAATTGTACACCTCCACAAGGCTGGAAAGGGCTACGGGGAAATTGCCAAGCAGCTTGATGAAAAAAGGTCCACTGTTGGAGCAATCATTAGAAAATGGAAGAAGCTAAACATGACTGTTAATCTCCCTCAAACTGGGGCTCCATGCAAGATCTCACCTCGTAGGGTCTCAATGATCTTAAGAAAGGTGAGAAATCAGCCCAGAACTACACGGGAGGAGCTGGTCAATGACCTGAAAAGAGCTGGGACCACCGTTTCCAAGGTTACTGTTGGTAATACACTAAGACGTCATGGTTTGAAATCATGCATGGCACGGAAGGTTCCCCTGCTTAAACCAGCACATGTCAAGGCCCGTCTTAAGTTTGCCAATGACCATTTGGATGATCCAGAGGAGTCATGGGCGAAAGTCATGTGGTCAGATGAGACCAAAATATAACTTTTTGGTCATAATTCCACTAAACGTGTTTGGAGGAAGAAGAATGATGAGTACCATCCCAAGAACACCATCCCTACTGTGAAGCATGGGGGTGGTAGCATCATGCTTTAGGGGTGTTTTTCTGCACATGGGACAGGGCGACTGCACTGTATTAAGGAGAGGATGACCGGGGCCATGTATTGCGAGATTTTGGGGAACAACCTCCTTCCCTCAGTTAGAGCATTGAAGATGGGTCGAGGCTGGGTCTTCCAACATGACAATGACCCGAAGCACATAGCCAGGATAACCAAGGAGTGGCTCTGTAAGAAGCATATCAAGGTTCTGGCGTGGCCTAGCCAGTCTCCAGACCTAAACCCAATAGAGAATCTTTGGAGGGAGCTCAAACTCCGTGTTTCTCAGCGACAGGCCAGAAACCTGACTGATCTAGAGAAGATCTGTGTGGAGGAGTGGGCCAAAATCCCTCCTGCAGTGTGTGCAAACCTGGTGAAAAACTACAGGAAACGTTTGACCTCTGTAATTGCAAACAAAGGCTACTGTACCAAATATTAACATTGATTTTCTCAGGTGTTCAAATACTTATTTGCAGCTGTATCATACAAATAAATAGTTAAAAAATCATACATTGTGATTTCTGGATTTTTTTTTTTTAGATTATGTCTCTCACAGTGGACATGCACCTAAGATGACAATTTCAGACCCCTCCATGATTTCTAAGTAGGAGAACTTGCAAAATAGCAGGGTGTTCAAATACTTATTTTCCTCACTGTATGTCTCTACTAATAATAATAATGCCTAGATGGTTGCTTATATATATACTTGTTTTGTTGTAAAGAGATTATTTTCTGATTAATATATATATATATATTTGACATTCCTACATTTATTTGTTGCACTGTTTTTTATACAGTTATATTGTAAAACTAAAATACCTTTTTTAGTTTGCAGTGTTAGATTTGTGGCTGCATTTGAAGTTCTTTTTCGCTTAAGAAAAATAAATAATATTACTGTCCATGGGCGTCGGAACCATTGTATGTGGGTGGGACAAGACCCACCCACTTTTTACGATCAATGCTATATCATTTCACTCACTTTTATCGTCTCTAACATTCAGCACATGTGTGTTTACCTACCCCTAATCGATAAACACTTATTATTAAACACATGTTAGATGCTTTATTTCCACTTTTCTAATATTTTCTTCATTTTTATTGAAAATAAATGCCTTTCCGATCTGATATGTGATGGGAAAAGGGAGAAGATTGAGTTCGGCGAAAGGCGGACTCGAACCGCGGGTCGATTTGTGTCAAAACTAGATGGTGTGTGTCCTACCCCTACACTACTGACACTCTCAATGATATGGCGATTTCCGTAATTTTGTCTTTCCGAACTATACGTTTAGCAAGCAAAACGGTATATTTGTACTTAATGTAATTGGTATCTACTCCATAAAAAAAATTATGAGGACCCACCCACAATTTTGCTTCCGACGCCCATGTTACTGTCAAATGCATGTCAGATAATAAAAATACTGTAATAAATACAGTAGTTCACTCTTCACATGTATTTGTTCATGTTTTATTAATGGATAAGTCTGAAGCACACCATAAAATAATTCTAGCAATTCATACAGAGCTAGTAGTTTATACAGCTGTATATACATATACACACGCAGGTATCGGATCAGTACTCAGTATCGGCCGATACCCTGAGCCCAGGTATCAGAATCGGTATCAGGAAGGGAAAAAGGGTATCGGAACATCTCTAGTTACAAGATAATAAATATACAACTAACAATAAAATAACCTGCTGGTACTAATCAGAAACACATTTAAAAAAAGGATAGATTTAATCATTGATTTCAACATTCAAAGTGTGTGATGCACTTATGTTTTCTGCCACCTTAAATGCTTGAGATGGATTCTGACAGGCTGTTTTTATCTTTCATCAGCTGAAGAAATAATTCTGAAAGTGATTTCTACAATATCATTCCTATCCTGTGTGTTGTAATTGTTAAATTCATGGTGTGTGGACTTCCGTGTTCTCATAAGAATTTATGGACATATGGACAAAATTCCCCTTTTTATGCACTGGTCAATTTTTTTGTCTTCTTGCAGACAATGTGACCAAAATACACATCTACCTGTGTATTTTATTCCACTTTTATCTGTTTGCTTTCAATTAAAACACACATCATAAGGCATGCATTGAGCCAGAAATCACCATTTCAGTAGAACTTATATAGAGCAAATTTTTACAGAGGGGTTTGTTCATAGATCACTTGCTTGAATTATATATAATTTCATTATTTCTAAATATGTTATTTCACAAATATATTTGTGATTTGATTACGTTATTACTTTATTCAATTTCTGTACCAGTAAAATACTGTTAGACCTACCTGAAACAAACTTTATTTTAATAGTATCTTTGCTCTATTGTATTTATTTGTGCTATTCCTTGTAGTGTTTGAATATTTATTCTTATTTTTATTTGAATTTGTTTCCCTGAACATAGCACATACTGAAACGTTGACCCTAAATCTGAACTAAACCGTGAGTAATTTGAAACATTACACCCTTAATATATATATATATATATATATATATATATATATATATATATATATATATATATATATATATATATATATATATATATTATTTATATAAATATACAGACACATGTATGCATATATTTAAGAACAATTATTTATTTAGTATTTATTTATACACAATTATACACAGTACAGACACATATGTATGTGTGTATATATATATATTTGTAAACTGAACTAAATGCTACCTTCATTTTTCTCTTTATTGTTGCTCTTTCCTTCACGACATGCTCATTCAAAATGTATTTAGCCTTGTATTCCTAACAACAACCCTGTAGCCCTTTTGAACTCTGTGATAACATCAGCTGAAAAAAATATCTTTACAACATGTAATAACTAAGGGTGAGCCATGAGTCATGATTTCAATTCAATGTCATTTTGTGCCTCTAATAAGCTATGCGATTATGCTTTAAATAGATATTTGCCATAAAATCTGTGATTTAATTGTTGTAAGTACTGTTTAAAAGGCAAGGCAACAACTCTTGCTTATCTAATCTTCATACCAAACAGAGTGGGTTACTGTGATCTCTGTTTTATTCCGTGTTCTTACTCTAAATAGGCAAGTGAGATCCTGTCTCTGAAGTCATGCTGAAGTCATGCTCTCACTATTCACAAATTACTGAATCACTGTGTCGTAAATCTTTCAATTAAATTATACAACAGCTATGCATTTCGCTTGTGCCTGTTGTTGGTCTAAGTCTTCTATAAAATGAACCACAATATTTTAACTGTACCACAATACTTTATTGTTCTAGTGTTTCCACACATGACTGCAAGTAAGGTGCATTATCATGACTGATCTGTTAGTCTCTGGTATTTTGACTCAGAGTGCCCTGCCACAGTCAACATTACAGCTCCCTTCCTTTGTACTGGTATGAGAAGTGGACACAAAAGGAGATTGGATTCCTGGGCCCCGATTCACAAAGCATTCAGGCCAGCATGAAATGAAAATCCAGCTTGTATCTTTTTTTCTAAATTCATGTTATAGATTCATTCATGCATGTTTCACTTTTAATGTTTAGTTTTTTAACCTCATATTGTTCAATCAGAATGTCATCAGACTTCTCTACTGACAAAAGGCGAAATTTTCCAATTATTAAGTCCGTTTAAACTCACCCCTCCAGAATTTATTGTAATCCCACATCTCAAAATCCAATAAACAGCCAAACGTTTTCATTTTTGATAATCTATTACACCCAGTTGTACATCAAAATACATAAGCAAAGATCCGTTGCTACTTCTGTTTCATCAAGACTTTAAGAAAATAATCAACTAACATTTTCATTATGGGCTGAAACGATTAGTCGACATTGTCGACAATAAAAAAAATTGTCGACAAATATCTTTGTTGTCGTGTAGTCGTTTGAGCTCATGTGACCTAGTGATGTGTCGTTCATGAACGATTCGTTCATTTTGAATGAATCCTTAATATGACTCAGGAACAACGAGTCGTCTCAGAGAGCAATTCGTTCATTTTGTATTGACCCGCGCATGCGCATTGCGCAACATCTCATAGGCTACTACAGGAATCAGAAATGATTAGTTCATCTCTCGAGTCGTTCATTCATCAAGTCCCAGCCCCATATTAGGGCACGGATATGCAGTCTGTACCGGCGGAAACAGAAAAGATTAGTTCATCTCGAGTCTTTTGAGTCGTTCGTTCAAGTCCCCATAGGCTGTATGAATGCAGAAACAGAAATGATTAGTTCATTAGTCTTCGGGTCCTAGTCTCGTTCTTTTGTCACGTGACATGACAGCCGTATTGCATGCAGAAATTAGTTAATAATTCACATATAACTTTTTTTGATGCGTGATGCGTTTCTGGCCTCAAATTGTACCTTTTTTATTTCTTACACTTTATATATTTGTGAATATCTGTCATGATGGTTCTTTTCTATAACAGAATTATATTATTAAAGAGTTGGTTAATGCTTTAAACTTTATCGGTATGATGGGGAAATCACTTTGATAAAGCAAAGATTGAGACTTGTTTACAGTGGGTTAATATATATACATATTTTATAATTTAAATAATAATTAAAAAAATACCACAGGGGCACAAGAAACATTTAACAATAAAAATAGACTGACAGGAACAAGATGTCACTTTGTTATTTTTCAGATGTTTGTTGCAGATATCTTTTGATAATTGTATGATAATTCCTAAACAAAAAATAATATACAGTCAATAATACGACTGTAATGTTGTATATGTTGCGAGACACTGAACCCGGGAAGCGGTCACGTGACAAAAGAACGAGACTAGGACCCGAAGACTGACTCGAGAGATGAACTAATCATTTTTGTTTCTGCATTCAACCTATGGGGACTTGAACGAACGACTCAAAGACTCGAGATGAACTAATCTTTTCTGTTTCCGGTTCTGTCTGCAGCCTTGCCTATGGAGCTGGGACTTGATGAACGAATGACTCAAACCCGAGACTCGAGAGATTAACTAATCAAATCTGTTTCCGGACGCATATGTATTACACGGCTGTCACGGCCAGATCAGAGCATCAGACATGATGACGGAACTAACGGCTCGAACCTGAAGACAGATACGAGAGGTAAACGATTTGGAAAAAAAGAAGAAGAACGATTTGGATCGGGAGGTGAGGTGAACTAACAGACTGCATACATAGACTGAATCAAGCTAAGCCAGGCCCGGTTCTAAGCACCTATAGAAGGGTGGGCTGGCAGATATACCGGGTGGGCTTTTTTTTTTTTTTGGTTGGGTTTACTTTTTTTTTTCCGCGACCCATAAACTATAGGCCTACAGCCATTTACATTCAAACAAGTCAAGCCAAGCATAAGAAAAGCCTACTTGTATACAATTGGTAATTTGACTCTATTCTCTAGATGGCACAAATTCATCTCAGCACTTTTCCACACAAACGCTTTTGATTATTGATGCGTATTCGCAACATTCTGCACTAATTTGATAGCTAGACCTATATATGGGAGGCTAATTAACTGGTTAACCAACCAACAAGAATTTTAACCAAATAATCGTTTGGTTGAAAAAAAAAACACACAAAAAAAACCCCAGGTAAGTCATGTATAAGTCACATTCAATTGCATTCAGAAATAATACCGGTAAAAGTACTACAAACATTATAAACACTACAAACATAGCTATAGGTTATTTTCTTTCCCCTCACTCCACAACAAATTGTAACGAGTAGGAATATGTTGTGGCCCTTTAAGAGCTGCGCGCTCCCTGTTGAACTGCCTGCGCTGTATGTGCGCACTGCGCCTCCAGCACTCCCATGTATGCAGGTTATTTTCTGTTGCTCAAATCAAGTTGTTTTGTTGATTAAGTAATGCTAGAGTTTGTGACGGACTGTTACTCGAGTTTCACGGGGAATAAAGTGGAGCTGTGAAATGTCCATCGCCTCCATGTCTACAATAGCCTAACTCCAGCTATCTCGATTTTCCTCTGGACACAATGCGTTACAACATCCTTTAAATGTAATGGTATTCAGAACAGATCAATAATTAAAAAATATAAGTATATATATATATATATATAAAACCAAAACGAAATTAATGAGAATCTGAAAGTAACCAGCGGTCACGATTATTTATTATAGGCTTTGTTCACTCATGTCCCAATACTGATGGAAAAATCATCCTCTTCACATGCGCACACATGTGAAAACATAAAATAGCCTACTCCGTCATTTTGGTCATCCAGATAATAAGAACTGCAAAGTGTTTACTTACATTGTGCTATTGTAAAATTAAGAAAACAAGATGTGCAAGATTGTTTGAGGAGCGCGGCGCCTCACAAAAATGAACCAAACTCAACAGCACTGTTGCAGTTTTTCTTTCTTTTTGTCAATCTGTTAATTATTTAAGTCAAATATATTTCGCGAATTTATTCCTTTTATATGCCCAGACTGATTTAATGAAAACAAAATGATTCTTTTTTTTATTTTTAATGTAGGCCCAACTCTAATGTAGCTACTTTTTTAAAATCATCCTGGCGACCCGCCCAAGACCGGTGCTTCCATACTTTTGCAGAGTTCGTGCATGACGCGGCTTTATAAACGCACTCATTTTTAAAAAAAAAAAAAGAAAGAAAGAAAACATTTTTTAAAAACTTGTCTCTATACCTGCATCGCGTTTTTAACCGCACAAACGCGTCCTGCGTGAATGGCCCTAAACTGATTAAAAGATAAACAGCGCATTTTTATTTCAGTGCTGTTATTTAAACAGTCAGCTTGCCTCGTAGCCTACATTCAGTTTACAGCATCAACAGCAAGCCAAAGAGGGCAAGGTTTCAACTGAACTATGCACTTGCATTTGAAACACTTACCGGTAGCTACATTATGTTCTAGCTCTGTCCATGCAATAAATGCACGTTCTTAAATGAGCGTGCATTTCAACTTGGCATGAATAAATAAATACAATCAGAGATGCATATTAATATTTACATGATACATATTCACGAATACAACATCTCGTAATTACCTTAATAGCACGCAAATATTTCTGCCCGTTTTCGTTCGTGTGACTGCAGCCTCTGCTTTTCTGCTACAGACTGAAGGGTAGTAGTTTAACGCGCGCGTAGTTCACAACGCTTATTTTCAGTTAATAAAGTAAACATTTTGGTGTTTATAATAACACTGCTAACTGGTGTTATTTTTGTCGTCAAAACTTTCAACACCGAGCCCATCTCAGATTGTTTTAATCAATGCACAAATAGTAAAAACAAATGAACACTATCAGTTCCTAAATTCTGATTGGGTGGGCAAGGCAGACGTTTGGGTGGGCTCAGCCCACCCCTGCCCATGCCTAGAGCCGGCCCCGAGCTAAGCAATTAATTAATAATTTATTTCTCAAAGTTTGGCCATGGCTGCATTAGCTTATAGTTCATTTTGTTATAAAAGTAGGCTACTAAATGTGTTGAAAAATGAAAAATGTAACATTTTAATTAGATTCTGCTGAAATGAACGAAATGACTTGAAAAAAGATTCGTTCATTTTGCTGAACGAGATTCAAAGATCCGAGTCAGTAAAATGATCCGAACTTCCCACCACTAATGTGACCTAATGTAAGGGCCTGCAATATCGCGATTTGACCGCTACGGCGCTGTAGCGCTAGAGTGTAATGCAGCCCTTACAAATGTTGCGGTAGAAGAAAACAGCGCGAATGACGGAGTGCAAACAAACTGTAAAAAAATATGGACGTAGTGTCCGTGACGTCACCCATAGGATTCTGATGAGCCGTTCTGAAGCGCAAAGTAGGGACGAGCCATCTTGGCAGCGCGTCATCGCGCGTCACTCCCGGATAACAGAAAATGGGCAAAAAGGCGGGACGTGGGCGGAGCTTAAGAGACGCGTGACTAACAGACAGCAGATAAATGGCTATCCACCTGTCACTCGAAATGGCCACGCCCTTAATTATGCTGAATTTTAAGGCTTTATATAATGTAAACGAATGAGTTATAAAAAAATTCACCCCCCTCACAGTTGTCATGAAGGGCAAAATGAGCCGTATAGACCAAAAGCACAATTTGTACCAGGCTGTAAACATGTTTTATTCTGCTCTAAAGTTGGCCATTTTAACATGGGGCTCAATGAGATTCTGCTCTCTTCTGGAGCCTGTCCCTAGCGGCCAGTCGATGAATTGCAGTTTGAGGCACTTCCGTATTGGCTTCAAGAGAAACTGCGGGAGGTTGCCGCTTGATCTGAACTAGCAAGATGTGGGAAAGTTTTAGTGATGGGAAGTTCGGATCATTTTACTGACTCGGATCTTTGAATCTCGTTCAGCAAAATGAACGAATCTTTTTTTAAGTCATTTCGGCAGAATCTAATTAAAACGTTACATGCTACATTTTTCAACACATTTAGTACTTTTGGAATAAAAAATAAACTATAAGCTAATGCAGCCATGGCCAAACTTTGAGAAATAAATTATTAATTAATTGCTTAAATTGATTCAGTCTATGTATGCAGTCTGTTAGTTCACCTCACCTCCCGATCCAAATCGTGCTTTCCTTTTTCACTTCATATTTAAACACGTCTGTTCCCTGGAAAGTTTAGTTCACCTCTCAGGTATGAGCTGTTAGTTCAGTCATCATGTCTGATCTGGGCCGTGACAGCCTCATGTAATACATGCGTCCGGAAACAGAATTGATTAGTTCACTAGTCTCGAGTCTTCGGGTTTGAGTCATTCGTTCATCAAGTCCCAGACCCATATGCATGCAGTCACCGGAAACAGAAAAGATTAGTTCATCTCCCGAGTCTTCTCGTTCAAGTCGTTTGTTCTTTTTTCACGTGACCGCTTTCCTGTTCAGTGTCTCGCAACATATACAATATTACAGTCGTATTATTGACTGCATGTTGTAATATATTTATTATTATAAAATCATCAGAAGATATGTGCAATAAACATTTGTTATGCCTATCCGTTCTGAACAACCCAAAGTGTCCAAGCTTCATAGGAAAATCAATTAAACTAGCTAAAAAAAAACTGAACTAAACAAACATAAAAAACCCTCACTTGTTTGTAAGGAATTGTGAATTAACCATAGACTGTAAAGGAATTAACTAATTTCTGTATCCAACACGTCTGTCACGTCACGTGACAAAAGAACGAGACTCGAGAGATGAGCTGTTTCTGCATTCAGCCTATGGGGAATTGAACGAACGACTCGAACGAGAAGACTCGAGAGATGAACTAATCTTTTCTGTTTCCGGTGACTGCATAACCTTGCCTATGGGCTGGGTCTTGATGAACGAATGACTCAAGACTGGTGAACTAATCAATTCTGTTTCCTGTACAGAACATATGGGATGTTGCGCATGCACAGTCAACACAAAATGAACGAATCCCTCTCTGAGACAACCCTTTGTTCTCGAGTCATATTAAAGATTGTTCATGAACGACACATCACTAGAAAGTTTCACAAAACTTCAAACTAAGGCTGCGTCTCAATCAGCTCCCTAGTTCAGTAGTCAGGGCACTGATTAGTGAGTTAGCCAATTGATTCTTGTCCTGATCAGTGTCATGACTACTGAAACAAAAGGAGCTGATTGAGCCCTGCAATGCGATACGGGAGCAAAACTTGCATGTTGGAGCACTTAAAGAGGAAACAACTAACTAACTAGCGGTAAATCTCGTTATTAGAGAATGCACTTATAATTGTAATAATCTTAACAACAATAATAAGATAATTACAGAAATGTGATGATTTATTTAGCATAGAATAACGTTTGATCGAGCCTTGAGTCGGGACTGTTTTTATTATTATTATAACACTATTAGGTATTATAGTCTCATCACATGCCTGTATTTTGTTCCATATGCATGAAGACTTACAAAAGGCGATGTTAGGAAGAATATTATGTCAGTTACTTTTTCATATTGTTAATTAAAAGGTGAATGAGAATCTGTCAGCTCAATTGTCATGTAAGAGATTAATATTGTCATTTTGTCTGCAATGTCATTTGCAGATTAATATTTTTACCATTCTTTGTGTCCTGAAGTAAATGTCCTCTTTCTGTTTCAGTTCTAAGAAAAGCAGTGGGCCTATTATTGTTTTTACAAATGAAGCTCTTAATACTGCTGCCAAGAGATGTTTACATTCACAAAAAAAAATTTTTTGTCTGTAATGCAGCTAATTTTTGTTTATTATTATTATTATTTTTTTTCAATTGAAAGCGAACAGAATATTTAAAACAATGCTTAGAGAGCATTTGTGTGTGATTTTGAGTTCTGAGAACTTGGCTCAAAGTTAATTAAAACCATTTCAAAAGCTGAAGTGACTTTTTATATATATATATATATATATATATATATATATATATATATATAGTTAGAATATGTATAACTCAATGCTTTATCTAATGGGAAAAGACGAATAATCGTTCAAAATGTACTGATTAGTCGCCGATGGCAGTGGCGATAATCAATGATTAGCCGACTAATCGTTCTAATAATTGTTAGATTAATCGATTATTTAAATAATCGTTTGTTGCAGCCCTAATTGTCTTATTACTTTTTTTTTTTACTTTTTCAAAAATTATTAGGGCCTGAGCACCGATGGTGTGAGGACCTTATTGTAATTGCTCAGCCTATAATTCTTCGCTTTTTTGAGGCCCTAAACATGCTTGAAAAACTCGGAAAATTTGCACACACATCAGAAGGGGTGAAAATTTACACCTGATATGGGTCTCAGAATTAGGTGTGGCAAAATGAAATTCGGTAGACACATGTAACAGCCCAATACCTACAAAAAAGTCTCCTGGTTCAAAATCTGAAAACCAACAGGAAGTGATATATTTTGAATATTCTTCAAATTTAGCAATATCCAGACGTTGTACTTTAACAAACTCCTCCTAGAGATTTAACCAGAACAACAACAACATATTTTGTCAGTCTAATCTTAAGGCCTTAGCGATGTTAAATTGTGAAGATCTTGAGTTTTCACTGAAGGCCATGTCTGTGGCAGCCTGACAACGTTTGATGTTTCACCATTAAACAGGAAGCTGTTGTAAGTCAGGCATACAATGTCCGATCTGCCCAAAACTTCACGTTTGATAATAGTCCTGACCTGAAGACATTTACATGCCAATATTCAGTTAGTCATAGCGCCACCTGCTGGCAACAGGAAATTACATGCTTTAGTCAAGTCAAGTCAATCTTATTTGTATAGCGCTTTTAACAATGCAGATTGTTTCAAAGCAGCTTTACAGTGTTAAACAGGAAAATAATGCAACATAATTTTATTCAGCCGTATAGCCATTCTGGAGAAAACGGTTATGTCATCAGTTCATTTCAATTATCATACAGTGACAGTGTGGGCTTTAGATCAGTAATTAGATCAGTAATTTAGTTTATATGGTTAACTTAGTTTAATAATTAGATTTATTTGGATATTTAGTTGAAAAATTTTGAACAATTTAGATCTTTACACTGTAATTCACTCCCAGAAACACAATTAAATATGCCATGAAGTACCAAACATGCTAGAAACACGTTAAATCATGCAACACTCGGCTAAGTGCTAATGTGTGAGAATTACGCCACGGCAATATTTGGTTGTAGTCAAAGACTTTGGCATATTTCTCCTATATTTACCCGCTTAAATGCATGTCACCCACTATTCACTGTTTTCCTGAGGCCACCTGGTAGCGGTGGCCCCGGGTGTGAGAGCCTTTTCATTGATGCTTGCAGCTTTAATTATTATTATTGTAATATAATTTTGTGTTTTTTTCCCCTTTATTAAATGTCAAATTACAGTGTAACCAAATGGTTACAAGCGAATTATGTTTAATGTCATTAAACTAACACTTTATGATGACTCCAATTGTTCGAATATTCCCATTTAATAATTGTTAAATCGATATGTCATCCTCAATAAAACCCGTCTCCGGCGTGTTGCCTCCGATCTTTCGAATATTGCACTTTAATAATTGTTTCATCAATACGGCATCCTCAATAAACCCGTCTCCGGCGTGATAACTCTGATATCTCGATAATTTATATTGAATAATTATTTAATCGACACATCATCCTCAATAAACCCGTCTCCGGCGTGTTGCCTTCAATCTTTCGAATATTTCAATCTATTATGAGCTCTGACCTGTAAAGTTGTCAGAATGATAATCATACGCTGTTTGTTAATTGGCCAGAGGAGAACTGGCACCCCGACTGAGCCTGGTTTCTCCCAAGGTTTATTTTTCTCCATTAGGTCACCTGATGGGGTATTGGTTTCCTTGCCACTGTTGCCTCTGGCTTGGCTTGCTCAGTTGGGGACACTACATTTTTCAACTAAATATCCAAATAAATCTAATTATTAAACTAAATTAACCATATAAACTAAATTACTGATCTAAAGCCCACATTGTCACTGTATGATAATTGAAATGAACTGATGACATCACTGTTTTCTCCAGAACGGCTATACGGCTGAATAAAATTCTGTTGCATTATTTTCCTGTTTAACACTGTGAAGCTGCTTTGAAACAATCTGCATTGTTAAAAGCACTATTATATAAATAAAGTTGACTTGACTTTACAATGAACTTGCAGTTAACCTTTAATTATTTTTAAAGAAGACTTTCATGAATCCAGTCCCTGGTGCACCACCATCAGGAAAGTAAGCGAAAGATACACTTGTGTTTAAAGGTTTGAGAGGTTCTGTTTCAAATCAGAAATAGGACAAGCTTAACAAGGTTTTATAAACATTGGAGACACCAGAGAGACACTGAAGTAACATTCCCAATGCCGTAATATTTAGACTGTCTTTTCTGTAATAGGATGATGAGAGTGCTGAAGCTCATAATTAGATAGCATGGTCTTTGAGGTCACCAGAGGAATGTCAAACCCTTGAATCTGGTAGTTCAGAGCATTCTGGGGGTAACTTGAGTGTCTCACTTAAATATACTCCCTAATTTTCTGTGTCTAGTTGATTGTGGTTCAAAGCTAAAGATGACCACCAACTGCCACCACAAAAGACTTGCCAAGAATCTAAGAAAGCAGTGCTTCAGTATACTTTCCCATCTTACCTGCTATTCCCTGAAGCAGGCCACACACGTTGAATATGCTCTTCTTCAAGATACTCTGGAAGCACATGCTGAAAACCGAAAGGATGCCCACTACGGACAGGAGAAAGATTCCGATGACTAGAAATATAACAGTTGCCTGCCAGAAGCCACTGGCTATTTCCATAAAGTCTGTGGCGTAGGGCCCACATTGGGCCACTTTCTGCTGTGCCACCTTGATGCAGCGGTTATAAATACCCAGGTTGCGCTGGTTATTGCGGTGTGAAGCGGTGACGGTGAAGTTGAATTCAGAACCATCTGGATATCCTACGAGCCATTCAGCACTCATAAAGGCCACCAGTTCAGCAAACGCCACCACAATGCTCATCAAGGTCCATAACATAGAGCGGCATGTGACTATGACGTGACACATTCTGCAGAACCTTGGATGTCGGCACTTGAGAGGAAACGCTTTCTTCTCTGTTGAGGTCAAGTGGCACGTCAGTGAAGGTCCGTTGGTGTTATCATCACAGCTGAATCAGCCCCATATCTCTTCAAACTGCATCACTGAACAACTCCTGAGCTCTTGAACCATCTGCAAAGTATCCGTGTACTGACACAAATCTATGAAGAGAAAAAAAAGAACATTTGTTTGGAAAGTTATAATCAAGACCATAAATCTAGATTGCTCAAGAGCTCTGAATCAGCACACTGATCTCTGTACCAAAAACAAGCCAATTCGATTCTGATCAGGTTTTTGAATATATAAAGGTGGCACATTTCTTGGTTATTTTTTAATTAACTGTTTTAAGTGAATCACCCTACTGAAAGAGAGAAAGAGATATTGGAAAGAGATATTGGAGCCATAAACAACACAGTATTTGAAGATGCAGTAAGCGATTTCTGAGAAACGCTGCATGAAGTCGGCACGAAATGGAAGTCGATCTGACGATTTTATATTGTGATCGATCTTAAAGATTTCTATTAAATACTCTTCAAACGAATTGTAGAGAATGTGATCTTTTATGTCCTTGTAATAATGTTAAAATACAGCAATGACTGCCTACAAGTATTGGCTGTACTGACTTGCCAAATTATATTGTGTGTCTCTTTCATGTGTCTTTCATGCGTGGCGATGCATTTGAAAAACATATCAACAGCAGTACGATGGATGCGAGATGTGCGATGAATCAAATTTTAGTTTCGGTTTCGATTTTGGTTTCCAACAATTATGAAAACATGATAATCAAAATAAAATTATCATTGTGCCACATACCGTTCCTTTCCTTTAAACAGGTGTGCTTTCGCCCTTCCTTAAAAGCCTAAAATTAATGTCCAAATCAGTTAAATCATGTAACGTGACAAACATAAAATGCTGCCTACTGCGGGACATGCTTTATTTTAAAAAGTTATTAAAATCAGATTAAACTGAGAAAGAGATTGATCCCCACACACTTTCTGTGTGAGTGAGGCAAGATCGGAACACGGCCGAGCAAAGTACACTTGGGGTTTCAGGTACACGCCTAAACAGTCAAATATACAAAAATCACCCAAGAAGAAGATCACCCAGGGAAGATCTAAATGGAATCTTTTGGGAAGATCTAAATGGAATATAGTATATGTATATTCTAGTAGGGCTGGGCGATAAATCAGGTTTTATTGCTCAACTCGAATGTGTAGTTTACGTCGACTTTTACGTTTGAATGAAAATTGCTTTTAGTAGTACTAGTATCGGAAATATCACCAATACCACAACAAATTCTGGCATCGGTATTGGCGGGTACTTGAACCCATGTACCGATCCGATACCATTTTCTTAAACAAGACCTAACGTTAGTTATGACCGTAAGCTTTGCCTAACTGGTGCACGGTTCTTCTTCTCTGCTCAGAATGCATTGCAAATACAGGAAGTTGTGGTGTGTTGCCACAAGCAACCACTGGCAGCGAAGAAGAAATAAAAACGCGTAAGCAGTAGGCTATGTCCGCTGTTTAGCAGTATTTAGTCTCTGTGTGGATGGCGGGCGCCCCCGCGCACACACACACACACACACACACACACACACGCGTGACACTCGTTCGCTGTCTTTGTAATCTCTGCCGTGTGTCACTATCAAGCGGCAACCTCCCCCAGTTTCTCTACGTCCATATTCACAGTCTATGGTCACTTCGTGAGAATTTACCGTTTCATTTGTGAAAACTGTCATATAAGGAACACAGACACTCAAATATCTTCACGGCAACCCGTCAAAATAAAGGTTTGGTTTAATTTTTTTTAAATTGACAGAATATATCAGGCTACTGTTGTACAGTAGATTAAGCTACGTCTCTATGTACGTCTCTACTAATAATTATAATGCCTAGATGGTTGCTTATTTTTCACTTGTTTTGTTGTAAAGAGATTGTTTTCTGATTAATATATATCTATAGCCTATATTTTTTATATTCCTACATTTATTTTTATACAGTTATATTGTAAAACTAAAATACCTTATTTAGATTGCAGTGTTAGATTTGTGGCTGCATTTGAAGTTATTTTTTGCTTAAGAAAAATAAATGATATTATTGTCAAATGCATGTCAGATAATAAAAATACTGTAATAAATACAGTAGTTCACTCTTCACTGTACAGGGAGTGCAGAA
This sequence comes from Romanogobio albipinnatus, assembly GCA_023566225.1. NCBI lineage: Eukaryota > Metazoa > Chordata > Actinopteri > Cypriniformes > Gobionidae > Romanogobio > Romanogobio albipinnatus. Next base: position 46,566,926 of record CM042242.1, read on the forward strand.
TTATTAGGCAAGTTGTATTTTTGAGGATTAATTTTACAACATTAATAATTAAACAACAACCATGTTGTCAATGAACACAAAAAACTCATTAATATCAAAGCTGAATATTTTTGGAAGTGGTTTTTAGTTTTAGCTATTTTAGGGGGATATCTGTGTGTGCAGGTGACTATTACTGTGCATAATTATTAGGCAACTTAACAAAAAACTAATGTATACCCATTTCAATTATTTATTTTTACCAGTGAAACCAATATAACATCTCAACATTCACAAATATACATTTCTGACATTCAAAAACCAAACAAAAACAAATCAGTGACCAATATAGCCAACTTTCTTTGCAAGGACACTCAAAAGCCTGCCATCCATGGATTCTGTCAGTGTTTTGATCTGTTCACCATCAACATTGCGTGCAGCAGCAACCACAGCCTCCCAGACACTGTTCAGAGAGGTGTACTATTTTCCCTCCTTGTAAATCGCACATTTGATGATGGACCACAGGTTCTCAATGGGGTTCAGATCAGGTGAACATGGAGGCCATATCATTAGATTTTCTTCTTTTATACCCTTTCTTGCCAGCCACGCTGTGGAGTACTTGGACGCGTGTGATGGAGCATTGTCCTGCATGAAAATCATGTTTTTCTTGAAGGATGCAGACTTCTTCCTGTACCACTGCTTGAAGAAGGTGTCTTCCAGAAACTGGCAGTAGGACTGGGAGTTGAGCTTGACTCCATCCTCAACCCGAAAAGGCCCCACAAGCTCATCTTTGATGATACCAGCCCAAACCAGTACTCCACCTCCACCTTGCTGGCGTCTGAGTCGGACTGGAGCTCTCTGCCCTTTACCAATCCAGCCACGGGCCCATCCATCTGGCCCATCAAGACTCACTCTCATTTCATCAGTCCATAAAACCTTAGAAAAATCAGTCTTGAGATATTTCTTGGCCCAGTCTTGACGTTTCAGCTTGTGTATCTTGTTCAGTGGTGGTCGACTTTCTTACCTTGGCCATGTCTCTGAGTATTGCACACCTTGTGCTTTTGGGCACTCCAGTGATGTTGCAGCTCTGAAATATGGCCAAACTGGTGGCAAGTGGCATCTTGGCAGCTGCACGCTTGACTTTTCTCAGTTCACGGGCAGTTATTTTGCGCCTTGGTTTTTCCACACGCTTCTTGCGACCCTGTTGACTATTTTGAATGAAACGCTTGATTGTTCGATGATCACGCTTCAGAAGCTTGGCTATTTTAAGACTGCTGCATCCCTCTGCAATATATCTCACTATTTTTGACTTTTCTGAGCCTGTCAAGTCCTTCTTTTGACCCATTTTGCCAAAGGAAAGGAAGTTGCCTAATAATTATGCACACCTGATATAGGGTTTTGATGTCATTAGACCACACCCCTTCTCATTACAGAGATGCACATCACCTAATATGCTTAATTGGTAGTAGGCTTTCCAGCCTATACAGCTTGGAGTAAGACAACATGCATAACGAGGATGATGTGGTCAAAATACTCATTTGCCTAATAATTCTGCACTCCCTGTATGCATTTGTTCATGTTTTTATTAAGGGATAAGTCTGAAGCACACCATAAAATAATTCTAGCAATTCATACAGGGCTAGTAGTTTATACAGCTGTATATACAGATACACACGCAGGTATCGGATCAGTACTCGGTATCGGCCGATACCCTGAGCCCAGGTATCGGAATCGGGAAGGAAAAAGGGTATCGGAACATCTCTAGTTTTGATTGGGCTCAGCCCTCCCCCCGCGCGTTTGCCATAAAGAGATACATAAACAACATGGATGGCAGTGAGCTGGGAAGAACTCAATCCCAAGAAAGGCACAGTGTCATCCGTCATTTGGAATTGGTTAGGTTTTGCGGCGTCAGACGCAGAACAAACAACACCCCGCTTTGGTTTGCTATTGCTGTGATAAGTTGTCCCGCTCTCACGCCAATAAACACGTCATCAGAAAATAGAAGAGGTAGGGGAAATTGAATGAAGTAGAGAGACACACACTGATAAATAATTTAGATTATATTTAGCAATAATCCATAAAAATTCATAAAATCCAGTGTCAATTTTGATTTCATGGTGAAAAACTATATTTTGTCATTTTTTATAAACCTAATTGAAAACTAATATATGGCAGTATTTAAAGGTGATATGTATAATTTCAGAAGAAATAGCTGTGTTCAACTTTAACTGCAGATGGGTTTACTAATCTGCAAGTTTTGCCACTTGCAGTTGAGGTAGGAGATAAAAATGGAGCTGTCAAGTTGGACACTTTCTGTTTGCTGTAGTGGTATTCACGGTAGAGCTGCAACTAACGATTATTTTTTCTGTCGACTAATCTAACGATTATTTTTTCGATTAGTCGACTAATCTAACGATTATTTTTCCAGGTTAATCTTATTATTCTTTTTTTACTGATTATTGTATTTCAAAGAGGGTAGTGAATTTGTATATTATTTTAACATGAAATCAATGAATGATGACAATATTAATTGTATTTCAGGAAGGGTAGTGTACATAGTATGCCATTTTATAATGAAATATATGAACACAAGAAGCTTTTTAAACATAATATATAATGATACTATTCATCCTAAAATGTATACAGAGTAGGCCTAATTAGGAAATGTTGTTTACTATAGTAGTTGAGTATGATTTACTTATTGATTTGTGTCAATAGTAAACAAAAATGCACTTGTATTTATCTGCAAAAGGTTCACATACAGGAGCTTTCAGCATAGTGTTAATGTATAACTAGTCGTCTATTTTGAAGATGTGCATAAACAACGACTAAAGCTGCCAGAAGTTTTTGCCCAAACTTCAAAGACACATTTAAATGATTAAAGCTAGAGGCATATCTTAACTTTAATGTTACTTTAATCATGCAAACTACCTATATACAGCATGTTATTATGCATGTGTTTGGGACAGAGGGGAACCGGGTCGCATATACAGGAGATATATGCAGCCCATAATAAATAAAAGCAGGAGACGTACTGGGGTCGGAGAAGAACCCAGGAAAATGTGACCGTCTGTTGCAATACACGCGTGGCGCGTTCAGCTGCGCGAGAGAACACTGGCAGCAGGGTTGCCAGGTTTACACAACAAAACCCACCCATTCGTTACTCAAAACTAGCCCAAAACAAGCCCAATCGCGTTTCGGGGAGGTTCTCTGGAAAACATCGCGTTCGGGGGGTTAAATATGTGTGTGTTTTTGCTTCAACCCGCGGACATGAGACACAGCCCGCGGCAACAGTGTAGAAGTAGTAGACCAATTCCGCGGAAAAAAGCGGACTTGGCAACACTGACTGCAGAAAGCTCCCGCTCTCCACGCGCACAGCTCCTGCTCTGCCACCGCGTGCAGTGTGAAACCGGCGTTACAGAGCGAACAAAGAACAGTTTTATTCGGCTTCTGTTTAAAGTACTCCCACACTTTTGAATGTCGCGGTCTGGCTTTATATGATAAATGGTCATTTTCACTATGCCCGGGAGCAGAAGCTGCCATTATTCTAGATCGTCTGTTCCATTCTAGAACGTAAATAATGTGCCGCCGACGCGTCGACGCATTTCACGCACGTCGACGTATTTTCGTAGTCGACGTCATCGACGACGTCGACGCGTCGTTGCAGCCCTAATTCACGGCACTGTCAAGTCAGACAGAATTTTTAACCGACACTGCTTTAAGTGTGGTCTGCGCAGAGCAGTATTAAGTCAAGCACACACCTAATGACTGTTATGAACAACCCAATCCCATGGGAAAATGTAACTATTTTATGCCGATTTTGTATGAATGGGGATTGGGGTTTAACCTTCATTCTTACTTTCTCTAAAATTTTACAATTTCATATGAATTAGCCACCAAATCACTAAATGTAATTTCACATATCGCAGGACATTGCGCTGCAAGCTGAAACTTTCACCTAGATCTGTGTTATGACAGGTCCTTATACTGTGATACCGCAAGATTGTGTAAGTAGAAAATGCCTGTTTGTACAGGCATGTAAGGTGATAAAATAAAGAATTTGAAAGAACAAATTCTACTTCTCAGTGAAATCCTAATCTAAACAAAAGAAAAGGCATAACATTTCAGACTTAAAAACTCCTAGTTTAAGTAAACTAAGGCTGAGTACATGATGACAGGTAAGGGTTTCCTTAAAACCTTCAATGACAGTACTGTGCAGGCAGATTATGAATGTATTGAATGAATGATTATGCCAGGTTTTCACTTGGTATCAAGCACTTTTTTCTGTTAAAATTGAAAAGGCAGGCAATCACAACACCATGTCAAAGCGTGTTGTCCCATGGAATCTCCAAATATAGGCTATACACATATAGTGTCATCTGTGTACATATTTTTGTTGTTGTTGCTACCAATAAACTTGTCTTTTCAGTCCTCAAGAATGATTGCTTTATTATTAAGCTGCATTGTGGGCTGCCCAACCATGACAAAGTGTTTACCTGAATGGCCAGAATGTTTCAGATCTAAGAAACATAAAAGAATGAGCTCACGCTTAATTTAATCACACCACATGATTTCCCCAAAAAAGGAGGTAGAAAACCAAATAGGAAAGTGCCATGGATTCTTAAGGGGCCTGAAGAATGTCAGAGCCTGTTGCTGCTGTGAGATGTGGACACAAAGGCTCTCCTGCTGGGGAATTAACATAGTCCTGAAAAGGGATGAGGTTCTCTACCACTGAATGAAGATGGAACCCAGTCCCTAGAAATGGTGACATACTTTCAGTGGCTCAAGTTTCTAAATGGTCATTTGACCAAATGCTGCCTCCAAAACAGTTTGAAAGTTGACAAGAATCCTACAATGTATTCATCCTCAATAATCCTCATCCTATTCATATTATCTTATATGTAATTAATACTGGCTATCCTCTACTTTATAAATATGGTGTTTTCATTGAAAGATTCTCATATTTTATTGTAGGATTGCCATAATAACACATCATGGTCCTACCATGGTATCATGGTTCATATACATCGGTATGGTATGTCAACGAATATTTATGGTACATGTCCAAACACAATAGTATTGTCATGTTACCATGCCCAAAAAACACAATAATCCCATGATACTTTTTGGTTAGTGAAATATTTATCCCCAAAACATTATAGGGTACATATCCCAAAACATAAAGTGTCATGTTCAGAAAACCATACTAGTTCCATGTTTGTTAGTAGCCAAGCAAGCCAACTTAACTTCTTAAATCTTAAACTGTCTACCGGCTATGACTTTTCCATACCTCCAAAAACAAAGTTTGCCTAAAAGCACACATTTAGAAAGCAGTTGTATTGATATCTAAGAGACGAGGCAGTAAATTCCTCTGGATCACATCGCTCTTCGCTTGTTCTGTTTCTCTGAATGATTTCGTTATAAGTTGTATCATCCCACCACAGCTAGAGTAGCCTAATGGTCTCTTTTGTTCAGCGTGATTTTCGACGATGTCAAAACCTAGATTCGACACAATTAAATTGAGAACAATAACATGCAGTCTGAAAAGCAAACATAAAATAATTGTATCCCCCTTACCTTAACAGTGGTGAATTAACGGGCTGTTCGCTGATAAGTCTTGGACTTCCTGCTGTGGCGGATCTCTTATGTTCTGACGCTACACGACAAGAGCCAGAAGGGAAGAGCCACTGCAGAAACATTCAGCTTCACAGACCTCTGGAATACATGGAAAATCATACAATATGCCATTGTTTAGCATTCATAGATCCAAACTCGGTGCTAGTCTCAAAACTCTCAAACGAATGTCAGTTTTTACCAACTTTAGCTACTTTTTCATTGTTTCTTCACCGCCTTCTTTCCTGTAGCCCCTCGGGAAGTTATTATTGGAATGCGCCTATATACGCCTATAAGGTAGACAGCACAGCTCACTATAGGTTTTTGAGGCATTGGCGAGCTCTCCTTTTTCTATCATGTATCGTCGTTTTCGTTTCTGAAGAAGTATACATTTGTCTGGAGAATCTGATTAACTATCAGTTCATGATATTTCAAGAGACACCGTGCATTTATATTGTGGTGGGAAGAAGACTACATTTTCACTGCTGGATGCTTCAAGAGTAGCCTACTTTTGGCCCTGGGGACTTTTTAAAACACTTTTTACACTCTCACAAATTTGTTTACTCTTTGAACTCTTGTAATTTTTACATACTTTTTCTGAAACCTTTTTCTGGCATGACCAAGTGTCATTTATACACATATCAAATATCGGTTTTAATTGCATTCTTTGAAGGAAATTATATTATTTTTTTGGAATGGCCAACATCTGTGTTAAATATTAAATACACAATTAAATAGTATTTTCATATGTTTCACAAAACTATATAGCCTGATTGAAAATGATAATAAAAATATTCTGTTCTCAAATGTAATACATAGATTTTTCTTTGATTTGTTCACATATATAGTTCATCTTTCATCTCAAGATCATCAGTGTTGTTTTCTTGCTAAACAAGTAGGCTATGCTAACTTTTGAGGGAAAAAAACCTTCATCATGGAGAAAACTGCTTGGTACTTTTACTTGCGCAAATACAAATGCAGATTAATGTTGTGGTGCTATGCTGCAACTGTGGGACAGACATCATTTAAATCATTTTCACACAATTAATAGGCCTGACAACGTTTGTTTATTCCAGTCTTTGTTGAGATCCTAATAGTCATACTTTTTATAATGAATGAAATAAAACAATGTGAAAAAAATAACATTAAAATATAATTAAAAAAATCATGATATTTTATTAGTTTTATAATGTATTTTGATTGAAAGTCTGTGTCCAGATCAATGTGTCTAGGTAAGGCAATAACATAGACAAAAGGCTTTTGAAAATAAATAAAGCCTCTTCATATAACAAAAAGAAAGAAACACATTTATCATGTTTAATACAAACCAACTCTTGTGACAAAATATTACACAAAGATTACCAGTCTGTAATAGTTATGAACATTTTGAGGCCAGTGAATTAAAAGATTCCATATAAGCACATAAAGAGTATGAATTAACAGAAGCATGTTGTAGTACTTCCGTGTCAACTCTAGAGGGCTCTATTGTGTCTGTTACTGAGTGTAGGATGTAATATTATAGTTGTGTAAAAAAACAAAACAAAGGATACATGACAGTAAAGTCCAGACAAAATGATGTACAGCTGAACTATTTAGTAAAGCAAATGCCCTACTCTCCTGTTTCATGTGCAGTAGCCTTTGCTGACTGTCACTTTAATCTGCCACTATACACATTTTATCGGCAAGATATTTTAGGATTTTTATTTTGAACTAAAAATAAACACACACACACACAAAAAACAAGCTTAGCCTATTCCAAGATCAAGCCATCAAAAAAACTAATTATGCACTCTGGCAAATACCTTCACTGTGTCTCATCCTTACCTAGTCTGCCCTGCAGCATTCGTTTTTGGATGTAGTCCCTAGGTTGCCTGGCTATCACCAGACTAAGCTCAATTCAATGTTGAGAAATTCTGTATTGACTTGCCAGTAAGATAAATATCTATATCAAATGGGATGAAATTAATCCCCCAGATGTTTGGCAGAATAACTCCCAACCAGTTTTCCAAGCTTTTTAAAATTATTGAATTGCTCAATTTGTCTCAAATCTGTTCAAAATTGTCCAGATATTTTATTTTGTAAATTTAATAAAACATAAATAATTGGAATAGCTGGAATGGTTTAAGAACAAATATATGTTTTAGAAAAAAAAATTAATGTAAATGAAGATTTCACTCTATAAAGACAGCCCAGTGTTTATTGTAAACCTGTTTCTGTGAATCCATCCTGGTTTGCTCTTAGAAACTGACTGTGACTTTCCATGGCTGTAAAACATTTTTAAAAGACAGATTGAGGTGAAGCAGGCTGGAGCAGTTTAATCTTCAGGGAAACAGAGGCTAGGACAGGCCAAAGGGCTCATCAGTGTCATCAAATTGAGCTTGTTAGACATATTGTCAATACCTACAACAGCTCTACTGGAAAGTAATGCATTTCAGTCCCAATAGCCTATTTAGAAGAGGAACGAATCCATATCCAATACAAAACAATTATACAAAAGCCATTATATGAGTCATTCTATAATTTAGGGTACATTTCACATCAACAAAAGTGGCAAAATAACTATTGGTTTCAGTTTATATATTTTATCAGTGTAATGTATATGTGTAATCATTAAACACCATTTGGGGTTTTTTGGTTTTAAAAACATGTTTTTCTGATTAAGTGATGTAGTGACAGAAAAATACAGTGTAGATATATATATACAGTGAGGAAAATAAGTATTTGAACATCCTACTATTTTGCAAGTTCTCCCACTTGGAAATCATGGAGGGATCTGAAATTGTCATCGTAGGTGTATGTCCACTGTGAGAGACATAATCTAAAAAAAAAAAAATCCAGAAATCACAATATATGATTTTTTTTAACTATTTATTTGTATGATACAGCTGCAAATTAGTATTTGAACACCTGTCTATCAGCTAGAATTCAGACCCTCAAAGACCTGTTAGTCTGCCTTTAAAATGTCCACCTCCACTCCATTTATTATCCTAAATTAGATGCACCTATTTGAGGTCGTTAGCTGCATAAAGACACCTTTCCACCCCATACAATCAGTAAGAATCCAACTACTAACATGGCCAAGACCAAAGAGCTGTCCAAAGATACTAGAGACAAAATTGTACACCTCCACAAGGCTGGAAAAGGCTACGGGGAAATTGCCAAGCAGCTTGGTGAAAAAAGGTCCACTGTTGGAGCAATCATTAGAAAATGGAAGAAGCTAAACATGACTGTCAATCTCCCTCGGACTGGGGCTCCATGCAAGATCTCACCTCGTGGGGTCTCAATGATCCTAAGAAAGGTGAGAAATCAGCCCAGAACTACACGGGAGGAGCTGGTCAATGACCTGAAAAGAGCTGGGACCACCGTTTCCAAGGTTACTGTTGGTAATACACTAAGACGTCATGGTTTGAAATCATGCATGGCACGTTAAGCAGGTTCCCCTCAAGACCCGTCTTAAGTTTGCCAATGACCATTTGGATGATCCAGAGGAGTCATGGGAGAAAGTCATGTGGTCAGATGAGACCAAAATATAACTTTTTGGTCATAATTCCACTAAACGTGTTAGGAGGAAGAAGAATGATGAATACCATCCCAAGAACACCATCCCTACTGTGAAGCATGGGGGGGTAGCATCATGCTTTGGGGGTGTTTTTCTGCACATGGGACAGGGCGACTGCACTGTATTAAGGAGAGGATGACCGGGGCCATGTATTGCGAGATTTTGGGGAACAACCTCCTTCCTTCAGTTAGAGCATTGAAGATGGGTCGAGGCTGGGTCTTCCAACATGACAATGACCCGAAGCACACAGCCAGGATAACCAAGGAGTGGCTCTGTAAGAAGCATATCAAGGTTCTGGCGTGGCCTAGCCAGTCTCCAGACCTAAACCCAACATCTTTGGAGGGAGCTCAAACTCCGTGTTTCTCAGCGACAGGCCAGAAACCTGACTGATCTAGAGAAGATCTGTGTGGAGGAGTGGGCCAAAATCCCTCCTGCAGTGTGTGCAAACCTGGTGAAAAACTACAGGAAACGTTTGACCTCTGTAATTGCAAACAAAGGCTACTGTACCAAATATTAACATTGATTTTCTCAGGTGTTCAAATACTTATTTGCAGCTGTATCATACAAATAAATAGTTAAAAATCATACATTGTGATTTCTGGATTTTTTTTATTTAGATTATGTCTCTCACAGTGGACATGCACCTACGATGACAATTTCAGACCCCTCCATGATTTCTAAGTGGGAGAACTTGCAAAATAGCAGGGTGTTCAAATACTTATTTTCCTCACTGTATATATACATACATTGATATTTGTGTAAAATTCTCAGGTCACTAAAGAAAATAACTTTTTTTCAATCATAAATCTAAAGATAATTTTTATCATTTTAAGAATGTCTGACAAAAATCCAGTTCATGTGGATGTAATAATGGAAAAAAAAAATCCATATAAAATTATATATTTTGAAATAATATCAAAGCAGCAGTCTAGATATTTAAAGTAAAAATGCAGTCAAAACATAGTTGACAATGACAGTAACACTGTTGACAGGAAACATGCTGACAATTTTACCATTTTGCATCATAACTTAAATTGCAGTCTTTCATCTGTCCAATCGAATGTTATTTTCTTGATCAGATTATTGATGAAAATATTGCAAACCATATCGCTTTCGCAGTAGGCCTACTTTGATTTCATACACCAATAGGTCTGCACAATGCCACATCAAGTCGAACACACCGAAGCTGTGTGCCAGAAATCTCACTATTTGAGGGAACAGGGTAGTGGTGTCCGAAACCATAGTGGACTTTATCGAGTGCACTCATTCAATCCCATAATACACAGTAATAACAAATGTACAACTGATGTACACTCAACAGATGGAGAATACCCATAATGCACTGTGAGTGAATGAATTCCCGCATCTCACCAGAAGATGGCACCCGCAGCTGAATCAACCATCCATCCATTTTCCATGCAGGTGTGAATTCCTTTTTAATTGATTATTAAATAGTTTAATAAGGTTTATATATGCTAGTTTCCATGACAGAGTTCAAGATAAATCTTTTCATTAGGTTTGTGCACTAAGTGTCCGAATTCACTCACTATGTTATCTCACTTGAGTAATGAAGTGAATGAGAGAGAGTATATGGGGTGATTTCGAACACAGCTCAAGTGACATCACATGATGTTGATCACATGGTTTTGGGATACATAGCTAATTGGTAGTGTTTGGTCAGTAACATAGTGATGAAATATGTTCTTATTTGAAAGAAAATAAAATTTAAACAATCTATTTATCTAAGGAATTGAAATAATAAAATAAAATAAGGTTGATAATAAAAAAATGGAATTTAGGACCCACTGCCTTTGAGGCACAGGCATACAACTAAATGACATAATTTATATTTTAGTTCTGCTTCCAACCACAAGGTGTCACGCTACCCCAACTAAAGACTTGTATTAAGGGTGTCCAGGGTACTTGCTGTTACTGACCTGCACACTGATATTCTAGACTTGTTTACAAGATGTGAACATTCTAAAAAGGGAAATAAATGGCTTCTTTTGTGAAGCTATCCTTATAGTGTAAAAAGTAAAAAGTTCAAGTTTAGGATTAAGGCAATGGTTCTCAACCAGGAGGACAAATCGAAATACTTTGTTTTGATGGTCCACTTTCTACTAACATTCTACTAACTGTGGAGTAGCTCGTCAACTACATGACAACTGAATATTGGTAGACTGGATATATTATTATATCCTAATAATAATCCTGAATTATAACAGCGACAGGGGTAAAACCAGGACATAACATTATCGTGGGTCCTGTGACGAGGGAGGTCTACTATGGATCTTCTATTGCATAGCTTACTCATTGTCCTGGGCCCTGTGAATTTAAATGGCGGCCCTGCCTTGATGCAAATCTCTCACAGATTGCGGGTTTAAATGTTATAAAACCTTGGTGAGTCACACCATCATTCTCTCTCTTCATTTCTAAAGAACAATGCAGTCAGATATCTTTAAATAGTCTTTATTAACATTGGGAAATTTAAAACAGAATTTTTCCCACATATAAATACAATCATACCGACAGTGATCTATGTATCATAATACCCATCAGCAGGATGGACTTTTTAAATATTACAATAATATTGTTATTGAAAATTGTAAGGAATTGAGTACATAATTGCATTTGGTAAGTCAACAAACAAAGGAAGATCCTCGTCTTCAAGAAAATCCTGAAAAATGTATAGATACGGGTTATTATAAGGCCAATACGATCCAAAAGCATTACACTGGTCATTGGAGAAATCCAGAATTTAACTATAACAGGCCATAAATTCACCTTTTCCACTGACGGACGCACTGAGGTGGCTCGCACTAATCTGGCATAAAAACGCTCACTAATATTGCTCAGTGTATATTACAAGCCTAAAGCATATGCCACATCTACGTCTCAGCTAAATGTCAAGAGCTTTTTAGGTCAGCGGCTGAGTATCCTGAAACTTTGACTGACCTAACATTGAGGCAGTTTCCATGAAGGGGTAGAGGCAAGCCAATAACATTTGGCTGAAACATATGGCTCTGAATATCCAGTCTTAATATACGACTGAAGATCCAGTCAGTGTAATTCATGTAGTGTCCTCAGCAGCACAAGAAACGTCCATTAACGCCAACAGCCAGGCACACGAAACCAGCACCTTTAAAGAGTAGGAGCCTATATGCAGCCATGTTCTTTGCAGGCTGCCTATTTTGGGGGGGAAATTCAAGGAAACATCAATAAAAGTACAGGAGTATTGTTGACAATAAAACTTGGTAGGTAGCAGTGGCACTGAAGAGAACGAACCCACCTCAAAAATACAAAATCAAGTGCAACCAAAGGTTAATCATTCCGTGTAAGTGAGTGAAGGAGAGACCGACAGTTGAGGTCACCAGACGCTCTCGGCCTGAATCAGACTCTGTGTAATTCATAAAAGGAGGAAAGTGGCATTAAATTCAAGTTTTGAGGCGAGAGGTGGAGGAGTCTAGCTGTCCTCTATGAGCTTAGCTAGGTTGTCTCTAAGCTCTGTCAGCTCGAAGATCTTTCCATCCAGAATCTCCAGCAGAGTTTTGAGGTTCTTGCGGAGGTTCTCTTGATCTACTTGACTTGACTCCAGACGCTGCTCCAGATCAACCAACTGTTCCTCAAGCTCCTTGTTCCGCAAATCTGTGTCCTGTAACACATCATGTGGGCATTTATTACACTACAGCTATAAAACATGGACAAAAGTATTTTGGTCACAATAAGACCTTGTTGAACATGTAATTTCAAAATCACTAATAGTTCCCCTCCCTTTGCAGCTATAACAGTATATATTTATTATATTGATCGTGCACACATCTTTTGTAGCATTATATGCATCCTTGCTGAATAAAAGTATAATTTTCTTAAAAAAATGTCTTTATGTTATACAATTTTAAGTATGTAATAGTAACATTCAAGGACTGCTTCACCGTTCTTACAGATATCCCACCCTGCAAAAACAAATTTCCACCAGATGGTACAACACCATAGCTGTTGTGGAGACACTCCATTCGTTCCGGTGAAATCACAAAGACAAACTGCACACAAATGTGTCCATGATGAAACGTGTCCAATCACTGATGAACACCTTTGGTTTTAATGAGAAAAAAAACAAACTATACAAGGGCGGATTAGAACCTTCGACATGCTTAACAAAACTTCTACCACCAGACCATTAATGGAATAGTTCTCTCAAAAATGAAAAATCTGTCATCATTTACTCACCCTTATGTTGTTCCAAACCTGTATAAGTTTCTTTCTTCTGAACACAAAAGAAGATATTTTGAACAATGTTGGTAACCAGACCGTTGACGGTAGCCATTCTATGGAAGTCAATGGCTACTGTCAACTGTCTGGTTACCAACATTGTTCAAAATATCTTCTTTTGTGTTCAACAGGTTTAGACCAACATAAGGGTGAGTAAATGATGACATAATTTTCATTTTTGGGTGGATCATCCCTTTAAGGCTGATTGAATCTGTGAACTAACAATATTGTATTATATGTGACCGTGGACCACAAAACCAGTCATAAGTCGCAAGGGTATAGTATTTGTGGCAATAGCCAACAATACATTGTATGGGTCAAAATTATCAATTTTTCTTTTATGCCAAAAATCATTAGGATATTAAGAAAAGATCATGTTCCATGAGGATATTTTGTAAATTTTTCTATCGTAAATATATCAAAAATTGTATTATTAGTAGTAATATGCATGGCTAAGGACTTCATTTGGACAACTTTCAGATGATGTATAAATCTCTGAATTTTAAAAATGGACCCTTATGACTGGTTTTGTGGTCAAGGGTCACATATATAGTAGATTTACAGATAAAACTCACATTAAGCATGACTTCTGTGTTGATGAATTAAACTCAATGTACAACTGAAATTAAGTTACACCACTGCACAATATTGGCTACAATATTGCCAAAAGTGATGTAGTTGAGTGTGACGAAAAAACACATGGTAATACCAAGTGTAACAGTAATGCATCTTGGCTGACCACTTGTGATTGGTTCACTAAACCGCTACCAGTATGTGGGAGACTCATGGACCTTCTGGGATGTCTGTTCTTACCTCTAATTTTTTTGTGAGTTCATCTTTCTGAGTTTGAAGCTGCTTTGCATTTTCTATTTCTTCTTTCAATCGAACCATTTCCTATGAAAAACAAGCAAGAAAGAAGATTTAAATGGTGTAAGTATCTGACAAATCCAATAATAATATGTGAATGAAGAAAGCATGTTGGTGATACAGTATTATTGACCATACAGCAAAACAAACAGTACCTCTTCTTTTGCCTTCAGTGTACACTCCAGCTCCTCTATTGTTTGGTTCAGCTCCGTTTTCTGGGATTTGATCACATTGGTTTGACTACTCTGACTTTCCAATTCAGAAACCTGCAGACCAATAAAAAAACAGTTTTGCTTGTCACAAATTTAGTTTAGGTTACAAAGATCTAAACTAAAGGGGAGTTCACATTCACAATTTTGTCATAGACATTAGTCACACAAGGAAATCTATCAACAGTTTTAGCTTTTAGTTCAAGACCAGGTTAGATATATTGAAACCCAGGATGAAGTACGCTCACGATATTGGGTTATGAGGTCAACTCTCCCCTCCTCACCCGTTTGTGTAGCCTTTCGGCCTCCTCCTGATAAGCTGCTAGCTGCTGTTTCCATTGTTTGACATTGGCTGTGGACTCCAGTAGAGCAGCTGTGAGCTTGGCATTGTTGCTTTTCAGTGTTGCAAGCTCTGCTTCCCAGTGTTTGTTGGTAGTCGGGCTGTAGACAAAAATGATAAACAACATTAAAATCGACCATGAATGTCCATTTTAGACTGAGGATTCAATCTATAGACCAACATTTTTTCAGCAAGGGTGCATTAAATTGATCAAAAACATTAATAATATTAC
Organism: Romanogobio albipinnatus; assembly: GCA_023566225.1. Taxonomy (NCBI): domain Eukaryota; kingdom Metazoa; phylum Chordata; class Actinopteri; order Cypriniformes; family Gobionidae; genus Romanogobio; species Romanogobio albipinnatus. The sequence continues at coordinate 46,581,991 of CM042242.1, forward strand.
AAAACTGTTCTTTTGAACTTTCTATTCATCAAGGAATCCTGGAAGAATGTATCACAATATCCTTAATGTTATAATGTTTCTTGAGCTCCAAATCAGCATATTAGAATGATTTCTAAAGGATCATGTGAAAATGACTGGAGTAATTATGCTGAAAATTCAGCTTTGACATCACAGAAATGAATTGCATTTTAAATATATTGAAATAGAAAAAGGTATTTTTTTAATTGTGATGATATTTCACAATATTTCTATTTTACTGTATTTTTGATCAAATAAAGACATCCTTGGTGAGAATAAGAGACTTCTTTCAGTTCTTAATGATTCTTATACCAGGGGTGTCCAATCTCGGTCCTGTAGGGCCACTGTCTTGCAGTTTAACTCCAACTTGCTTCAATACCCCTGCCTGGAAGTTTCTAGTAAGACCCTGAGCTGGTTCAAGTGTGTTAAATTGGGGTTGGAGCTAAACTTAGCAGGACAGTGGCCCTCCAGGAGCAGCACTGGACACCTCTGTCTCATAGACTCTAAACTTTTGGCCAGTAGTGCAAGTAAAAGTATTAACCTTGACAGTTCTAAAAATACATTTTGTCAAATCTTTTTTTCCTTTTTTCAATGTCATCATTTTACTGTACAACAACACTACTGGTATTTATGAACAACAGCAGAGCTGATATCTTTCTGACATTACTTGTAATGTTATTTAAAGTACATTATGATAAATACGTTGCTTGTTAGGTATATATGTGCAACATTTCAGCTGTAAATAAATTATAAATGTTTGCTAGATTATGTTCATTACCTGTCTAGTGATGCATATTTATGATGAAATATAATCAAATAATGGCTTGTATTTTTAAAAACATCGGGACATATCAAACAGCCCCTCCCCCCTTTTAAAATAGCCAATAGTGTTTCATTTATATCACAGCTCGGCCAGAACCTTGAGCTCGGTAAAGCTGCAGTGTCCTCCTAATCTCCACCATATCGTTTTAAAATACAGCATACTGTGCCGAATTCAAATGGGTCTGATACATTTTCTGGTTTGCGCCGACTCGTATATATGATCTTGTCTATGCTATTGTGTCTCTGGACCGGGGGAGACTGTGTGCGCGCTGCAGAGTTTCACGTGACACTAACATGAAACCAGACTTCATTCGCCCCAATGGAAAGCATATTTACACTGTCTGAATCGTTCCCTATCCCCTATATAGTGCACTATGTGCCATTCACCATGTAGAAAATAGTATTAATGTGAACAAGTGACCGATAGGGGACGGGATGCTTCAGGTTGTAGAGAGCATTTTATTGGACAGAAAATATGATGAGAAGCTGAAGTGCAGAGTGATGTCATCAAAATCATTGATCCATAATTGGTGGAAGTGAGAGACTGTACGTTTTGAACGCTTGTATCTTGTCATTGTTTTGGAGCACACTAGCTTATAGATAACAGTATGGCTAACATATTTATACACACACAAAATATTCAGTGGTTCTTTTGGGTGTTTGAGGTGCTATAAAGCACCGCTACAGTATAAAGAACCTGTTAAGCCCAGTGTGGTTCTTCAGCAATTCTTCAGCGGTTCTTTGGAGTGGTTAAGGTGCTATCACCACTGCCATACAAAGAACCCGGTAAGCCCCTCTATAGCTCTTTAAAGGTTCTCTCCCATAGGCTTTTAGTTTGGGGAAAGGATTAAAACAACATTAAAATACAGTGTATTTCCTGAAGATAACGTGGTTCTCAATCTTTTTGCCCCCAAGGCCCCCTAAAAGGAAATATTCCAGGGCCCCCACACAAGCCTTTTTGGCCTCAGAAAAGCAAAAAAAAAAAGATTCAAAACAGCTTTTGCCATTGTTGTAATTTCCCATTCATAGCAAACATAGTGGAGTAACAGGTCTAAAATCTAAGGAGGAGAATAGGGTGGTGGTAGGATGCAACAAGACAGTTTGGATACTGAGAGCTGTCAGTTGCAGATTCAATTATGTGGAGGAATACAATTGGAGGATGAGAGATAGATAAAACATTGTGATTGGCTGTAGTCTTTGAATGAATGTACCTCTTAGGGTTCTACATAGCACCATTTAACAAAGGTTAAACCTTTAAAGATAGATGCTATACAGCACTTAAAGTGGATCCCCTGATTACAAGCCAATGAACCACTTTTAGAGCTATTTAGCACCATTTTTATTTAGAGTGTACTAAAAACCAAAAAAACTTTCATAGAGACTTTAAGTTTCACGCTTCAGAACTTCCATTAAGGGAACATAGTTAGAATCGACACTCCCTGGTTTTCACGGTGAATTGTGGGACTTTTTAGAGAGCGAACATTTCAGTGCCCTGGAAGGATTCTGCGATTGAGACTGCTCTTAAAATGGCCGACTCCCTGATCAGTGCCCTGACTACTGCACTAGGGAGCTGATTGAGACGCACACAGTGGCCCTCCAGGAACTGAGTTTGACACCCCTGGTCTAGACCATGAAGACTGTGAAGAGGACTAGGAAGAAAGTTAATTTAAACGTGACTGTAATTAAAGTTGGATAGAAGGGTTTTTTAATTTAACCTTTCTGTGTTCCCAAGACTTGGACGCAGTTCAAGAGCAATTAACAAAGGTTATTAAAAACTCTGTGATTCAGATTCTATGTCATTTGCATAAATATTATAATAAAAAGATTAATGGAACGTGACAAGCTGAAATAGATCAAAGCAGAATGTCACTTAATGATTCTAAAGGGATCTCAAAAGTTTAAAGACAAAAGAAGGACGCAAACTCTTCGGTTATGTAATAACAAAATATTCACCATTTCTCATCAGTCCATCTGTGTTCTTCATGTAGTGACAAAGAAATGAAGCATAAATTTACAATGTGCTCTGATCCTCATGCTACTGACAAAAAAAAATAAAAAATCAAATGCTGAAACAGTGTCACAGTGCCAGCAAATACATAACCAACGCACATCTCCAAAGGACTATGAGAAATCCCATCCGCTGTCATCCTGCAACATCTCATCACGAATCCCACCTCCTCTGCCTCCCTCCACGCACTCCACCGCAGCTTAACCACGCAACCGCCGCCGGGACATGTGCAGTGCAGAGAACCATGCAGCACAGAGTCCTCAGCATTAACGCCTACGCTGCGGAGTGCCGCCAATTCCCTTTCATCTCCCCCAGTGCCACCACCTCTGCTGTGGCTGACGTGATCGCCTCCTCCCCGACCCCCGCTCTGACAGACAACACCTCAGCCCACACGCTCCGACTCCTACTGAAGCTGTGACACAACAGACTGGAGACCCACATGGCTATAAAGCGCCGCACACAAGGAGAAGAAATGTTCCTCTGCAGGAGAAAGAGAGGAGAGAAGATGAGAGTGAAGTCTTGCAGCTTCAAGCTAAGAGAAACAGGGACTTCAGCCTGGTAAGTCAACATATGTTGTAAATTATTTTATAATTAAATGTTCGTTCAGTTTTGAATGGGAATGATTAGAGCTTAAGACACTTTAATTAATCGAGAATTAAATCCTGACTTCTAGATTCAATAACAGTCATTTTTAAGCAAAATACATAAAGGAGTCTTTGAATTTGATAACTTTTTTTTTTTTTTTGTAGAACACACAGGAATCAGTTCAATGCAGTTTTATGCTGTTTTAGACTTTTGGAAACAAATTTATATATATATATATAGATAATCTGCATTTTATTTCATTCTCAGTTTTTTAAGTGTATTCATTATGCATTTATGGTGATGTATATACTATGTTTTCATGTAATAAATTATTTTCATTTGAAATAAAGTCTTTAAGTCTCTCATTTCATAATTTGAACACATATGCTATACGCTAACATATGAATGTCATTGCATTGGATATGAAATATCAAACCAAGTGGCATTATGGCCATTGTATATATGCAGGTGCACAAAAGCATATGGCTGCCTGTCCACATTACATAACTACAAAAGAACAGGATAATGTCAGTGTGACTGTCCTTCAAGCCTACTGAATGTGAATCAATAAACAATCTCCATCTGATCGTTCCTCTATTCAGAGCTCCAACAGCCCAGTAATCAACAAATGCAAATAATTTCAATGGATCCACAATGCACCTCTATTAAAGGTATACATTTTAAGTCACCAATAAAATGGACTGTTTTCTATACGCCACATGAAGAACAGTCCATAATGAAGGTTAAAAACCATTGATTGGTGTGCCACAAATTTTGGTGTGTGTGTATCATTTTAAGCCCCACTGTGAATGTGATTCACGACACTGTGGCAACTTCCCAACCAGCCCCTCAACACTTACTTTAATGTACTGCACAAGACTGTGGGTGAGAGAATTAGTGTTTGAAGAAATGCCTTCAATTCACTCGCCATGTAATAAAAGCCAAAGCAGAGCAAATACACTCAAAAGGCTAATCTATTATCCATAAACATGTATTACACCTTCATTAAGCGACAGGAACAGTATTTTTAAGGGGAGTTTTGAAGTCAGATCATCTTTAGGGGAACTAATTGCAATATTTACTTCAATAATCCGCCTCCTTGGAGAATTAAATGCTGATTATTAATATAACTGACTAATTATTTATAACAACACAGTGGTATGAATCAGTCTTGGCAAAACTGAAAGGATAGTTTGCATTTTAAAAATATTAAATCTAGAATATTAGAATATTAAATGATCACTTATTCGTGTCAACCAGTTTTACGGTAAATGTACTGTTAAAATTCAAGTTGGAAAACTTCAGCAAACCGATAAATTGAAGTGTAATGACATTTAATAAATGTTTTAAATGTGATGTCAGATTTACAGATATCAACCTTAGAAACACAACTTGATACAAAAAAGACCACAAAACAAAGTCACAAAACGATTCTCCCAAAGAAAATGGCAGGAAATATCAGTTTTCAAAAATGATTTCTCCACAAAGGATTTTAAAACATGACTAATAAAACAACATCACGAGAGTTCAGCTGACATAAGTATGCAGTCAAACTTTATATGAGGTGTCTTTAACTACTATGTAATTACATGAAAAGTTATGTAGATACAATATTATACATTTTATTTTATTGTGTCATTGTTACAGTGTAATTATATATTTAAGTGCTGAGTAATATTGACTAACTACTTGTACTTACTATAGGGTTATGGTAGGATTAGGGTTTGGTTGAGGGTTAGCTGCATGTAGTTATGCATAATTTACTGTTATTACTATGGTAAGTACATGTAATATATGTAACAAGGACACTGTAAAATAAATATTGTGTTGCATTTCAAAACGATTTTGCTGCTTTTGAGGTGGGATACGGGTAAGGTTAGGGCAGATTTGGTGGTATGGGTAGGTTTAAGGTGTAAGGGAAGGGTCAACAATGTATTTGTACATGTAATTAAATGTTGGTCTTTTTTTAAATACAAGTACAACGTAAAAACATGTATGAACACAATAAGTGCATTGTATCAAATTTTTAATTTTAATGTTAGTATATAATAGTTAAAGACACTTAATATAATGTGGGACCAAATATGCATATCTGTCTAAAAATAATAACAGAACTTCAGATAGAATTAGTTGCATCTACAGTCATTGTTGCATAAGAGTGCATTCATTATAAAACATTGTAGTCATGTCAAACAGCTGTGAAATGGTGCTATCAGTAGGAGCAGACCCGACAAGTTTTAAGCACGTGTCTGAAAAAAAAAGACAAAAAAAGACCATATGAATTTGTCCATAATATATGAATTCACGTGGACAAAACACAATCCTATTGCAGGTCACATTTTGAACAAAAAGGTTGTGCTGATTTAACAGTGGGTTTTCTGACTAATTTTGCAAGGCTCAGAAACAGATGACACCGCCTCCAACTTCATAAGTCACATTTGCTCTGGGTTGTAATACGTGCCACTGTATTATATAATTCTGACTTGTTTGGACAAATTATTCCAGAGAAAAAAATACAGTTATTGATGCATGCTTCTAAAATTCATGACAATAAGAAAACCATAGCTGTCTGGAAGATAACTGCAGTGTGGGTGTTGAATGCGGTTTTCACTGTGCATTTGCATCCAATAATCGTTTAGTATTTTTCAAGTGGCAGGTGAGAGTGAAACATTAACCTGAGATTATGTAAGAAACGCTGGGATGCTATTTTTGAACCTGCAGCACTGGATTGCTCAACATTAAAATTCAAGCATCCAGAGACCTGGTGAAATGGGCTCAAAATGTTGCCTTTGCAGTCAGACTAAAAAAGCTGCAGAGTACATACTCAGATGAAGTGTCTGAATGCTCATACTGAAAATCATTTTAAAGTGCTCGGGAAAAGCGCAATGAACTTATGACTGTTAGTGCTAACTTTAACATCACTGTTACTTAACACTCCAAGGCAACAAACAAACTAGGGATTCATTGATATTAAAATTCTGGTTAATAAGCTAATACAAAATGTGTTATGACAGCCTCAGCTGATATTAAAATGCAATATTAATTTGATTAAATAAAAACAAAATATCAAACACTAAAAACTAAATTCTGCAAGTCAATGTAGGCATCACAACATTATAATTTACAGTATGAAAAATGTATATTCATTTTGAGGTTTCCAATAGACCTCAAAATGAATGTTATGTTGTTATTAAATTATTAGTGTTTTTAAAGATTAACTTTAAGTGTGTAACTATCTAAATGTAATCTAAATGTAAAAATTGAGTAAATGAGCATGCAAAATTAAATATCCTATATCGACATATACTTCTAGGGGGAGAAAAAGACTCAGAAAAGCAGAAATTAAAGAAATAATCATGACAAATTAACCAAAATTTGTATCTTTAGACATTCTAATTATAAGTAACTTTGCAACTACATGTCAGCTAACTCTTATTCATTTGCAAAACATGTCAACTAACTCTCATTAGAGTATTAGTAGTTAGGTTAGGGTTCAGGGCCCGATATACTTTGAAATCGAAGAACGAACTGGTGTGACATAATTTCGAACAAAACGATGTTCACTTGGAGTTCGTTTCAAGAGTTCGATACAGCTTGCCAAAGTGAAAAAGTTTGCTCCGACTGGTAAACCACCTCCGAACTACCATTGGTCCATGGCGATAATATAATAGGTAAGTGTCTTCTTTGACGTGGAAATCTTCTCCAAGATCATTTCTTCTGTTCTGTTGGTTACTGTTGGACATCGGTGAGTAAAAACATGAACACATTCGAGAGCTGTTTTATAGTAGAAAATGAGTTTGAAACAGCTTGCCAAAGTGGAAAAGTTTGCTCTGGCTGGTAAACACCTCCGAAACGACCATTGGTCCATGGCGATGATGTAATAGGTAGGTGTGTCTCTGAGGCTCCGTCTTCTTTGACATGGAAATCTTCTCCAAGATCATTTCTTCTGTTCTGTTGGTTACTGTTGGACATCGGTGAGTAAAAACATGAACACATTGAAGAGCTGTTTTATAGTAGAAAATGAGTTTGAAACAGCTTGCCAACGCAGCAAAGTTTGCTCCGGCTGGTAAACACCTCCGAAACTACCATTGGTCCATGGCGATTATGTAACAGGTAGGTGTGTCTCTGAGGCTCCGCCTTCTCTGACCTGGCAATCTTCTCCAAGTTAATTTCTTCTGTTCTGTCTGTCACTGTCGGATATCCGTGAGTAAAAACATGAACACATTGAAGAGCTGCTTTATAGTAGAAAATGAAGTTGTAATTCTAATCGAAAGCAAGACTGTTACTGTTTTTTCATGTTTAATACTAGTGTATAAATCTATTGTATAAAAGTGCTATATAAATAAACGTAATGTGACTTGACTGGAGTGCCGAATTGCAGAGGTTGTGTAAACGTATTCACATCGCTATGATCAGATGCTTTCTTAACTCTTTCCCTCCAGTGATGGAAATTTCCTTCATTTGTGAGACAACGTTTCCCCGGCATTGACGGAAATGTCTGGCTTTCTGTATTTTCACTGTTATACGGTAGGGGGCGCTATTACGCATCTTCTAAAAGAGTAATGAATCGCCTGATTAAAAGACGTGCGAAGAAGAAGCACAAACAAGCAATGTCATGTAAGCAGATGCACATGTAAAATAACGCGATCATCAACATTAAACAGCATATAAATCAAAACTGCCTAATATTACAGGATAGGACTGTGAAGCTTTGGGGGTATTGATGGGCGTTCTGAATCCGACCTAGACGTAGTCTTTGACAAAAACACGATTTTCTCAGTTTTTTGCTCAAAATGTTGCTTTTCTATTAAATGTACCCACATTCAAGTGTTGATAAAAAAGAAATGTAATAAGATATTCATCTAAAAGCTGCTCTCAGCAGTGACCGTTTGGTTCACTAATAGTTATCTCTGGTCACAAACTCCTTTTTACCCCTAAGCAAAGAACGAAAAATAACTCCACCGAGAGTATACACTCTAAAAAAAAGGTTCTTTATGGCAAAAAAAATGGTTCTTGGCTCGTAATCATAGGGGAACCTTTTTAAGTGCTGTATAGTGGTTCTTCAGCGGTTCTTCAGAGGTTCTTCACCGGTTCTTTGACTAAGGTGCTATATAGCACCGCTAACTATGGTGCTATATAGCACCGCTACCATATAAAGAACATGTTAAGATATGGTGCTATATAGCACCAAAAGTGGTTCCTCTATGATTACGATGAAGAACCATTTTTGGTGCCAAATAGAACCTTTTTTTTTTAGAGTGTATCGAGGCTTTTAGTAGAATAAGTTGACATGCAGATATTAAGCAGATCATCTACTAATACTCTAATGACAGTTAGTTGACATGTACTTGCAAAGTTACTTATGGTTAGTAGAATGTCTAAAGTGGACTATCGAGAAAAGAAAGAGTTCTCTTGTTGTATCAGGATTCTGAAAATATTTCATATTAAGCCCCAGTTACCTGTGTGCAAGGGTCGGCGTGGTCGGGGAAAGGTCTGATTGGAGCATAGAATTCGGTGACACGTCAGACAGAGTGACGTCATCACCAGTGCCGTTGATTCGACAGAGGTCCGCAGTGACGGGTGGAGTCAGGGGGGAATGAATGTCGGCAGGCGATTCCTGTGAAAAACGATTAATCGTGGATTATGAATTTGTTGCACCCTCACATAGTCGTTACATAATCTTCTTTTACATATATAATTGTTAAGCAGCTAATTACAATAGGGGATTTAGAAAAACTACATTTTTCTTGGAGATAAGAAATATCCCTTGGAGACTGAAATGCTGTGACTAGTCATTGTTCTCTACTGGTTAGACTGTACTGATAAGAATAAATCATAAATGGAAAATATACTGATTGCAAAAAACAATTACGGATTTGGATTTTTACATTTATTTTATATATTCTCCTGTTTATATATTCTCAAGTTTTCCAGGCAAACTTCATTCCATGTAAACACAATACTACACTAAAACAACATGTCATAGTTCAGACATTACAAGACATACCTGAGAGGGCGAACTTGCCAGCTCCATCTTTTCTAGAGATTTCTCCTTGGCCATTCTAGCTGCTTCCTTGTACTCTGCAAATTTATCTGCAAACTGAGAAGAGAAACATGTTGAAGTCTTTAAACCATGTGATTCACGTTCAGTTTGCTAGCATTCCCATTAAGTTATAAAAACGTTAATTCTGAATAATTCTGGCACCAGGACACCCTAGGTCGTAGGTCAATGATCGACTTTGTGGTCGTTTCATCTGACCTGCGGCCGTATGTCTTGGACACTTGGGTGAAGAGAGGGGCGGAGCTGTCAACTGATCACCACCTGGTGGTGAGTTGGATCCGATGGCGGGGGAGGAAGCTGGAAAGACTCGGTAGACCCAAACGTACTGTGAGGGTCTGCTGGGAACGTTTGGCCGAGTCTCCTGTCAGAGAGATCTTCAACTCCTGCCTCCGGCAGAGCTTCGACCGGATCCCAAGGGAGGCTGGAGATATTGAGTCCGAGTGGACCATGTTCTGCACCTCCATTGTCAAAGCGGCCGCTCGGAGCTGTGGACGCAAGGTGTCCGGTGCCTGTCGAGACGGCAATCCCCGAACCCGGTGGTGGACACCGGAAGTAAGGGATGCCATCAAGCTGAAGAAGGAGGCCCTATCGGGCCTGGCTGGCTTGTGGGACTCCTGAGGCAGCTGACAGATACCGGCAGGCTAAACGGACTGCAGCCCGGGTGGTTGTGGAGGCAAAAACTCGGGCCTGGGAGGAGTTCGGTGAGGCCATGGAAAAGGACTATCGGCTGGCCTCGAAGAGATTCTGGCAAACCGTCCGGCGCCTCAGGAGGGGGAAGCAGTGCCCTACCAACGCTGTTTACAGTGGCGATGGGCGGCTGTTGACCTCAACTGGGGATGTTGTCGGACGGTGGAAGGAATACTTTGAGGATCTCCTCAATCCCGCCGTCACGTCTTCCATTGAGGAAACAGAGGCTGGGGGCTAAGAGGAGGACTCGTCCATCACCCAAGCTGAAGTCACCGAGGTGGTCAAGAAACTCCTCGGTGGCAAGGCACCGGGGGTGGATGAGATCCGCCCTGAGTACCTCAAGTCTCTGGATGTTGTGGGGCTGTCTTGGCTGACACGCCTCTGCAGCATCGCGTGGCGGTCGGGGACAGTGCCTCTGGGATGGCAGACCGGGGTGGTGGTCCCTCTTTTTAAGAAGGGGGACTGGAGGGTGTGTTCCAACTATAGGGGGATCACACTTCTCAGCCTCCCCAGGAAAGTCTATGCCAGGGTACTGGAGAGGAGAATTCGGCCGATAGTGGAACCTCGGATTCAGGAGGAACAGTGTGGTTTTCGTCCCGGTCGTGGAACACTGGACCAGCTCTATACCCTCTACAGGGTGCTGGAGGGTTCATGAGAGTTTGCCCAACCAGTCCACATTTGTTTTGTGGATTTGGAGAAGGCATTCGACTGTGTCCCTCGCGGCGTCCTGTGGAGGGTGCTCGGGGAATATGGGGTCCGGGGTCCTTTGCTGAGGGCTGTCCGGTCCCTGTATGACCGAAGCAGGAGTTTGGTCCGCATTGCCGGCAGTAAGTCAGACTTGTTCCCGGTGCACATTTCTAGGCGCAGCCAAGGGCCGGAGGGTGTCAGGTTTGGGGACCACGCGGTTTCGTCTCTGCTCTTTGCGGACGACGTTGTCATGTTTGCCCCTTCTAACCAGGACCTTCAGCATGCACTGGGACGGTTTGCAGCCGAGTGTGAAGCGACTGGGATGGGGATCAGCACCTCCAAATCCGAGGCCATGGTCCTCAGTCGGAAAAGGGTGGCTTGCCCACTTCAGGTTGGTGGAGAGTTCCTGCCTCAAGTGGAGGAGTTCAAGTATCTAGGGGTCTTGTTCACGAGTGAGGGGAGGATGGAACGAGAGATTGACAGACGGATCGGTGCAGCTTCTGCAGTAATGCGGTCGATGTACCGGTCTGTCGTGGTGAAGAAAGAGCTAAGCCGTAAGGCGAAGCTCTCGATTTACCGGTCAATCTACGTTCCTAGTCTCACCTATGGTCATGAGCTTTGGGTCATGACCGAAAGGACAAGATCCCGGATACAGGCGACCGAAGAGCCCGGATACAGGCGGTGCTCCTCCACATCGAGAGGGGACAGCTGAGGTGGCTCGGGCATCTGTTCCAGATGCCTCCTGAGCACCTTCCCGGGAAGGTGTTTCGGGCATGTCCAACCGGGAGGAGGCCCCGGGGAAGACAAAGGACACGCTGGAGGGACTATGTCTCCAGGCTGGCCTTGGAACGCCTCGGTGTCCCCCCGGAAGAGCTAGAGGAAGTGTCTAGGGAGAGGGAAGTCTGGGCATCTCTGCTTAGACTGCTGCCCCCGCGACCCGGCCCTGGATAAAGCGGAAGAAGATGGATGGGATGGATGGATAATTCTGAATATTCACAACATTTAAACATCCAACATCCAGCTAAACATTTCAGGTAATAGCATCAATAATAATTTTGAGCTAACTTTTGGAGAACATTATTAAAGAGGAAGAACATTACTGGAGGAATGTTTGTCCATAACTATGAGAGAACCTTGACACAACATTAGCTAAGTGCTGAGAACGTTCCTTGTTAGCTGGGTTAGTGCTAGTTTGGTGCTGGTCCAGCTGATGAAGCGATCAACCAGCATGATCTTTCTGGGAGAATAGTTTGACCGAAAAAAGTCTTCATGGTAAAGCTAGCTAAAAATAAAAAAAAGCCTGATGGGGCACACCAAGCTGGAGACTTATTTTAAATGCTGGTCTTTTTAATGTTGAATACAGAGACAGAAATAAGAAGATCATGTTTATTTGTTTAAATAGATGAACTATTTTAGAGTAGGATAGGATATGTGGATATATGGTATCTCTTCTAAAGAGGGAGCAATGGTCACAGCTCCCAATATAGACTGCTCCCATTAAAGCTTCCCGGGCTCTGGAAGGACTCAAGCATTTTCCTCAGAATATCCAGCAGGGAGATTTATGTACACTTTTGGGTCATAGCTATTAAGTTCCATTAATAATGTTGAAACATCAGATTTTGAGTGAATATACCTGAGATTTGTATTATCTTAAAGGTTGAGGCATTTATTTTGATGGTCCCTTTTGAACATTCTTTTGACTATTAGTAACTTTGCAACATGTCAACAAACTCGAATTAGAGAATTAGTAGGCTGTCTGCTTAATATCTTTAGTTGATGGTCCCCCGAAAGACATTCTACTAACTTTAAGTAACTTTGCAAGTACATGTCAACTAATTCTAACCTTAACTCTACCAGTCTTCTTATACTCTACTAACACTCTAATGAGAGTTAGTAGAGACATGTAGGTTTAACGTTACTTATAGTCAACAGAATGTGTTAAAGGGCCCATCAAAATAAAGTGAAACCAAAGAGAGTTCATCCAAAGATAAAGAAAATATGGTTACACCAGTGTTAGGGAAAGTTAAAAGTATTACTTTGCAATATTGTATTACTCTCTAAAAAAATAACTAATTGTGTTACTTGGTAACACTTTACAATAAGGTTCATTAGATTTGGTTAACATTAGTTAACTACATTAGTTAACATGAACTAATAATGAACTGCACTTAAAAAGCATTTATTCATATTTTAATACTAATACTTTATTAAAATCTTGTTAACATTAGTTAATGCACTGTGAACTAACATGAACAAACCATGAACAGCTGGATTTTTATTACCTAACGTTAACAAAGATTAATAAATACAGTAACAAATGTACTGCTCATGGTTAGTTCATGTTAGTTAATACTTTCACTAATGTTAACCAATGAAACCTTGTTGTAAAGTGTTACTGGTTACTTTTTGTGGAAAGTATTGTGTTACAATACCTTTGCTTTTCTGTTTATCACCTGGGCTGGGCTTGCTTGTTTGTTTGTTTTAATAACAAAAAAAGTTATATTTTCGGCAAATGTAAAGGCTCGTTCACACCAAATTGAAATAAACAAGCCTCAAGCTGAAGGAGATGCATATTCACACCTGAGGGCGCAACACAAACAAACCTTTCAACATTCTTACTTCAGCGCTAAAAACAGCAACAACAGATAAATTAAACACAAATATGATGTTTAATTAAAGTAATTTTTGCTAATTCGAATGGTTTGCTTATTCGAACTGGATCATTGAAAGTCAGCAAAAAAAGTGTGATTAAATACATAAAGGCCCAGATTCACAGACAGGGCTTAGACTAAGCTAGGAATAGAACCGGGTGGAAAGTATGTCATTTAACATATTTAATTATTGCAGGTTTGCATAATATTCCGAGCTTGCAATTCACTGTTTTTAATAATTTAATAATTAATCTGTTTTTGTGCAAGCAAAGCAAATGCCTCACACGATTTCATCATGGGGACAAAAACGTGACAAAAATATATGAAAAATGTATTGTAAATTTAAAAGTAATGCGTTACTTTACTAGTTACTCGAAAAAAGTAATCTGATTATGTAACTCCTAACTCACGTTACTTGTAATGCATTACTGCCAACAATGGTTAACGTTAGTTAATGCATTAAAGGTCCCGTTCTTCGTGATCCCATTGTTCAAACTTTAGTTAGTGTGTAATGTTGCTGTTAGAGCATAAATAATACCTGTAAAATTATAAAGCTCAAAGTTCAATGCCAAGTGAGATATTTTATTTAACAGAAGTTCCCTTTCAAAGCCTACAGCGAACGGCTGGCTTGGACTACATCCTGGTACTTCCTTCATAAATGACGTCAGTAGAACAGTAGAACAGACTAACCTCCGCCCACAAGACTACGCGAAAAAAGGGGGCGTAGTCTTGTTGCTGTCCCACGTGGAGAAGAGGACGTGTCGCGTGGAGAAAAGGAAGTGTTGCGTTTGAGTGTGTTTGTCGCCATATCGTCGAGACGCTGTTATTTTCATCCCGGAGTCAAATCACCTTTGTTTGGCTTTCCCAGGGACGCTGTAGAGATCATTGAGCGCATAAATCTCCCGTTAAGAGGCGTGACCTTTCCACGTGCGCTAAGCTGCTGTCAAATCACAACACAGGAACCATGACACGTTCGCTAAGCTGCTGTCAAATCACAACACGGGAACCGCTGTCACAATCAGAACTCGTTACGTATTTCTGAAGGAGGGACTTCATAGAACAAGGAACTCATCAACCCGTTTTTAGGACAGTGAAAACAGCGGTATACAGATAAGTAAATTGTGTTAATAATACCGTTTTTTTTTTACACGCGAAACATGAACACATGTTATATTGCACACTGTAAACACAATCAAAGCTTCAAAAAAACACGAAGAATGGGACCTTTAACTAAAACTAACTAACAATGAGAAATTAATTTGTTAGAGTATCCATTAATATTTGTTAATGTTGCTTTAGAAAAATACAACTGTTCATTGTTAAATAACAAAATACAACTTTTGTTTTTAATAATGTATTGGTAAATGTTTGAAACGAGAAAAAAGTACTTTTCATTGTTAGTCCATGTTAACTGATGTTAAAAATGGAACCTGTGTTACCAAAAATCTTTGAATTATTTACTCACCTTCATGTCATATCAAAACTCTGTGACTTTATTCTGTGGAACATAATTTGAATTAAATCACTACCGCATTATATTATGGAATCAAAATCAACCTGACTTAAGTAACATATAATTACCATAGAAGTCATTTATTTATTTATTTAAAATTGAATAAAGTAGAAATATAAACTGTACGTTTATAAAAGTTATTTTATGATACTGTTATGATGAATTGTGTGTGTGTGTGTGTGTGTGTGTGTGTGTGTGTGTGTGTGTGTGTGTGTGTGTGTGTGTGTGTGTGTGTGTGTGTGTGTGTGTGTGTGTGTGTGTGTGTGTGTGTGTGTGTGTGTGTGTGTGTGTGTGTGTGTGTGTGTGTGTGTGTGTGTGCTTAATGTATTTGTAAACATTTTAAGGAACACTAAATATGAATGCAATTAATGTCTAATAAAGATTGGTGTGTGTGTTCCACAGAATAAAGTAAGAAGGATTAGAACAACATGAGCATGAGTAAATGAACGCAACATTTTCAAAATGATGAATAAATAATCGTGAAACTACTGCTATATAAATCACATTATATGAAGTAAATACAGCATATATAAAAGCAAAGAAAACAGAGAACGATGAGAGTGAGAGGGAATGAAAATGGAGAGAAGAGGCAGACAAGATGAGGTGGTGAGCTCCTGGCAGTGCATCATCATAATGCAGAGGAGCGAGAGATAGAGGGAGCGAAAGAGAGGAAAGCACTGCACAGAAGAAGCCTCCCACGCACAGATGACTGTACAGCTCCTCATTAGGGCACAGTGTGTAGGTGTTCCCCAGCTCAGAAACACAGGGGGTGGAAGAGAACGAAAGAAAGGGAGAGCAAGACCTCCAGAGACACAGTGAAGAAAATGAGCGATAGGAGAGAGAAAGAATTCCACCCACCTTGGCCAGATGATGCTCAGAGGAGAAACCCAGCCCATACACTGTGTTGGCACGGCTGTCAGCCCACTGCCCAAACTTCTGAGACGTCTTTGTGAAGGTCATGTTCGGGGTGATAGTGCTGTTTATTATTGCCTGTGACATGAAAAGGAAAACAACTCCTCAGAAAAGAATGTGAAAACACAAGTGCATGTTTTCAATCTGGCCTAGAAGCGTTTAAGACGAAGGTCTTTTGAGAGAGCAAAAAATAGGCAAAAACAGGGTGAATAACATGGTTGAAATATTGGTTTAACAGCCAGCAAAAAAGAGTGTGTGAACCAGACTCATCATCATGCTCATACAGAACTGTTGTCGGAGATGTGGCCTTGGAGTTAGTATAAGCTCAAATATGGCCATTGATATTTCTAGTGTTCTAACTATAACTAAAGCTATTAAAAATAAAGCTGAACTAATTTTATTATTAATTTAAATATTACAATTCCATAAAATTTAATTGAATAATACACATTTTAATTGAATCATTGATTACGGATTGTTCAGTCATTCATTTAAAACATGCAAGAATTATTCAATTCAATTTGATGGAATTTTACTATTAATCTAAATGCGTATATATATCTTTAAAAAAGGCTTAAAAATGTTGTGTATATTCCATTTAGATAAATAAATATAACTATTATATGAAAATAAAATAAAAAACTGATTGAAGTTTAAGTACTAAAATGACTAAAAATGAAATAAAATTAAAACTAAATAGAAATCTTAAAAAAATTCAAATGAATAAAGATGAGTATTAAATTAAAATAAAATATAAAAGCTATTTCAAAATTAATAAATACAGTAATAGTATATAAACAATACTAAAATAACACTAAATAAAATTATTCTAAAGAAAGAATCTGAACATTTTGTTACAAAACAACTTTGAGTAATAGCAGAATTTAATTAATTTAATAGCAAAAAGCATGATCAAATGACCTAATAATTAATATAATATAATATAATTAATATAATATAATATAATATAATATAATATAATATAATATAATATAATATAATATAATATAATATAATATAATATAATATAATATAATATAATATAATATAATATAATATAATATAATAATTTCCAGTGTGGATTGGATGGAGTTTAAAGTTAATCCGTGATCAGTTAAGGAGTAAATAAACAGCTCATATGCTGTTCAATGAGAGGTCTTAAAAATGTTTCAAAAATGTCTAAATGAGACATTCAGGACATGGTAAGAAATGGATGCTCACAAACACTTGCCTTCAGTACATCTCAAGATATTTCCTGCGTTATAAGCCTGTGAAATGTTATTGATGAAATGACGACAGTCACTGCCAGTGAATGTGTTTGTGTGGGTGTGAAAGCGAGAGCAAATAAGAAGGAAGGAAAGAGCGAGAAGGAGAAGGAGAGAGAGGAAAGTGGTGCACTGTGAATGTTGCACATATTCTGTGGATCTCACAATCGTAATTTGAGCATCCAGAGATTTAAGTCATCAAAATCCTGTATCATCTTCACAGAAATCACATTCTTTATAAGTATCAGATTTCTAGTAAAAATATCTAAACATCCATACAAAAATATGCATTTACCAACAAAATCACATAGACTTCATATCATGGAGTTTATCCTGTTCCAATGGTAGATACTTGTTTTAAGCATAAACCTCATATCTATTTTTTGCACTATAGTTCTTCAAGATGGGGAATGTAAAACATGGAATGGATGGATGCACAAAGCATAGTGATCCACGAAGGCTGCGTGGATAAAAGGCCTCGAGCGCTCTCATACTCCCACACACTTCCAGAACAAGGCCAATTGGCCACACACAAACGTGTAATTTCAAGCGAGAAAATCGACAGTGGGTTACCACTGTCAGCTTCCTGTGTCTGTGTGTGTTTGTGTGTATGTGTGTGTTACACATGTTATACAATCATTCCCTCAGAGAGGTTGGAAGGATGTTCCCTCTATTCTATACTTACAGTATTTAGCATTTCCACAGATATTTAAGGTTATCCCACAGAGCACAA
Organism: Romanogobio albipinnatus; assembly: GCA_023566225.1. NCBI lineage: Eukaryota > Metazoa > Chordata > Actinopteri > Cypriniformes > Gobionidae > Romanogobio > Romanogobio albipinnatus. The sequence continues at coordinate 46,599,933 of CM042242.1, forward strand.
CAGCTCTGAGGTATGAGCTCTGAGGTTGTTAAGTGATGGTATATGCTTCTGTGGAAACCAGAAATCGGTTTTAAGCAATGAATATCTGGCGAATTACTACACAATCCTGAAGAGAGATCCACCTATCATGAAGTTGCTGTTACCATAGTAATGGTAATCACAGCAACAGAGCTGAAAAGAGATTGTCCACATGCCCATAGTTAATTTTAGTTCTCTGTAGTCTGAAACAAGCTTCCTTTCAGCCAAATACTCACATGCTCATTAACTGTAAAATTGTATAGCAGTGGTAATATATATATATATTAAAAAAAAAAGTTTTTTTTTTTTTTCTCTTCAAAATGGCCTAATTTCTCCATGTAAACTAAGATGACAATTAGACCTAGAATTAAATGATCACAAGTTGGGGTCTTGTGGGTGGTGAAATGTTTCCTGAGCAGTAAATCAGCATATTCAAATGATTTCTGAAGGATCATGTGACACTGAAGATTGGAGTAATGATGCTGAAAATTCAGCTTTGCTATTTGCTAATATATATTGTATATTTCACAGTATTACTGTTTTTACGGTATTATTAAATACCATATAAAAGCAAGTTTTGAGACTTCTTTCAAAAAATCGTTTTAAGGGTGAGCAAAAACTTGTTTTTGTGTGTGTTCCTTTAAATGCAAATGAGCTGGTGCCCCTGCCACCTTTCAAGAAGAGTGCGGAGCTTCAAGAGCTCAAGTTAGCAGCTCTGATTACCTCACACAGACATGCACTGAAAATGTCAGAAACTGTTCAGCGGAGTCGGACAATGATGGAGAGACTCAACAGGACGTTTCTGAACGGTTACTGGATGAATTTATGTAACTGATGTTATAGATAATCTATAAATTAAAAAACGCTTGTGTGGGAACTGATGTAAGATGCCTTCAGAATAGATGCTGCATGACGATAGAACAGGTAAAGTTTAGTTTAATTATGGTTATAACTTATGTTGTCATCTTGCTTTTATGACATGCTATTACATTTGTGTTACATACTGTATTGCAATAAATGTGAAATGACGGATGCGACAGCTTGAGCAGACTCCCAAAACAACAACACTTCCTCTTCTCAACATGGCCTCACACCCTTTGTTGCGTGTTCCTGGGGGCAGGGTTTATGTTCATTTTTAGGGTTAGTGTCACTAATGTCACTAATCCAGGAAGACGCTCATTTTAGTCTCTACCAGCCGTTTATTGTAGTCCTAAAAATTTCTTTAAAATAAAATTGTACACCTCTAAAGCTTGGTACTCTAAAGCTTGGTACATACAAATTTGTTTGTTTTCTCGAGGTGGCAAGAACAACTAAGTTCGTTCTGGCCAGGACATTCCATACTTCACGAGAAAAGCGGGTGCCGAACGTTTCCGTTTCTCTGCATTATCCACGCCCACTTTACATTTCTGACCATTCACACAATAGTTCTCGGACACTCACAAGAAAAAAGTTCTGCTCAGATGATGTGTCGAGAACAAGCTGCGAGAACTCCCAAACCAGGGCTGCGAGAACAAAATTATGTAATTTTGCCCCGGGAGCGAGAACTTTTTTCTCTGTTCTTGCGGAATATGTAATGGCCTTATGTGGATCCCTCAAGGCACATAATCAGTGGCGAAGCTGAGCTTTTAGCATACTATAAATAAAATCAAAAACAATTTCAAATACTGTATCAACTAGAACAAACAATCTTCCAGAACACCCCAATGGGAAGCAACCAGACACACCACCCTATAGCAACACGTTTTGCATGAGCAAACAGCTCATATTTTTCAGAAAATGTAAAAATATAATAATCCAATTATTATGATATTTAGCAACTAAACTGAATGTTTTCTACCAAATCCATGCTAGTATCTGCTAATCTGCATCAGTATGACTGATGTTTGCGCTGTGCCTAATGTACACATTAAGCGGGTTAAACCTAATGAAATGAACATGTGTATTTGTGGAAGATCAGCTCAGGAACTTCACAGTTTGAGCTCTTGTGTACGAGCTGCTCAGCTAGCAAAACGCTAAGAACGCTGGAGTTGGTATTTGCCTTTATTTTCAGATGCAGACGGATTGGCTCGGCGAGAGCCCTAATCAGAGTCCATGCAGCCTGCTGTATAATCACTCACTTCAGGCTTGTAATTGCATGTGAACAGCTGAAATCTGTGCAGTGGGTGGACAGCAGCGAAGAACAACGCTGAGGCTAACGTTTCTGTTGCTGGAAGAAGCTGTCCGTTTCATGCCACTTTTGCAATCTCTCAGGGGTTAAAAGAGGACAGGATGTCACAATAATAGCCTAGCTATTAGCAACGCAAGTTTGTTTCCAGCACATGGCATTTGCGCTATTCTGATCATTTAATGTCACATCCTAAGCAACAAGAGACTTTGAGTTATCGTCATTCCAAACCAACCAATCATGTGCCTCATTTTCACGTGCTTTGACCAAAATGTTTTCAGCGTTTAAAGAAAACAATGACTAAAGTGATGAAAAACACATCAACTGGAGATAAGAAAAGTTTTAGTCCCAAAAGATTTTTATGGTCACTTACTGCTTTTGTCCAATAAATGACACTGGCGCACCGTGCGCAAATATTCAACAAAGAATGTTAACCCAGGGTTTAGGAATGTACAGTGTGAAATGTCAGCTTAAGAATAGCAAGGATTAATTGTTTTTGTGATTCTTTTCTATTGCAGAACTGAACATGGTCAACATGTCAAGGATTAATTGTAAACCACGGGTAAATTATGCAAAAGCAATGTGATGCAATGTGAAAAGTGGAGCAAGATAACCCAGGAATCCATTTACCTATGGTTTAGAATGGCCCAGGGTTAACTATTTCAAGTGTGAAAAGGCGTATAGAGAAGTACATAAAAACAACAAATCTGCTTAGTTAAGTTTAAGCATACGCTATACAAAAAGTAGACTAATGCCTGGTTTCATATGGTGCGTTAAAAGTCTTCCTGGGAAGTTTGTATCTACGAGTTGAGAAGTCGTGTTTACAACATCAGGTTTGTTCACTTTTGTCGGAGCAACATGGTGGTGTACCTTCTCTTAATTAACTACACAAGGTTTTCAAACTACTTCTAGAAAGTAAATAATGGGCATCAGGTGTTTTTTGCTTTTTCAAGTTTTTTTGTTCATTTATGAAGCCACTGTAAAATGTATTGTTACATATTATATTGTTGTATTACAATCCTATTATTGGGAATTAGCTTATTTTGTTGTAAATAAAAAAAAGCCTGAAAATGTCACTGCTAAATACCTATAAATAATGTGGTATTTCACCACGTTTCTCACTGACACACCCCCAACTCGTAAAGATCGGGGCTTAAAGATAGCTTCCCAATCGTATTTACGACTTTGTGGTGAGGTTCATGTGCGTTCAACTCATAAATACTATCTTTTCAACATGACTTGAATGCACCAACAGATGAGGGTCAAGCATATTCCCAGACTAAAATGCTTGTTTGAGCTGTTTAACTCAAGATGCACACCAGTAATGTTTTTTTTTAAGGCTTGTTTATTAAAGCTACTTAAAAGTCCTATTCCTGGCTTAAGACCCTGATATAATTCAAGTGAAATCGAAGAATGAACTGATGTGAGGTCATTTCGAACAAAATCCGGCCAAGACGAACTTCAAAATTTGAAACAGCTTGCCAAAGCAAACTTTCCGGAAAAGTTTGCTCCGGCTGGTAAATACCTTTGTACTACCATTGGTCCGTGACGATTACGTAATAGGTACTGTAGGTGTGCGCGGAAGCTCTGCCTTCTTTCAGGTGTAAATCTTTTTTTCTTCATTTCTCCTCACGAGTCTGTGGACACTGGAGAGCTGCTTTATAGTAGAAAATGAAGTTGTACTTTTGATTAAACGAGACGATGACACTGTTTTTTCATGTTTAATATGGTAAAGCTGCTTACTTTTAAGCTATCTATTGTATAAAGTGCTATATACGATAAATAAACGTGACGTGACTTTAGAGTGCTGAATTGCAGAGCTTGTGCAAACAGATCCACATTGATCAGATGCTCAGACGCTCAGAGATCAGACGCTCTCAGCAGTGGGTAATGTCAGATGTTTGATAACAATATATTGCTAGACACGTATTTAAAACGTAGTTTTACCTCTAAACAAAGAACGAAAAAGAACTTTGCAGTGAGTATATCGGGGCCTTTAGTATAAATTTTACTAAATTTAATACTAAACTGAAATATATAGTCCATCGGGAATTGATTGGATTGGCTCTCATGTGAGTGACAGGTTGTCCCGCCCTCACGCCATGGTGACTTTAATAAATTGGCAAAAATTTAAGAAGAAAACGGACTGAAAGGAAACTGCATTTGATCAGATACCATCAAGTGAAGTTATATCCAAGATAATGTGAATAGCACTCAGTGAATAGAGACCTTACTGCTGGCTCTGCTATTGCCTATTATAGGTCAACGGTGGTTCAGATAAAGACAAGGCTTAAGTGGCAAGTCTCCGTCATTCAGAGTGACAGGACCACAATCAGTTGAGCCACATAAAAGCAAGGGCAGAATAAATTGCATAGGGGAAGAGGGAGAAAACGCAGGAATGGTCAGAGCTTAAATATGATGTCAGGCTTAACATGAGCTCTTCAATCAATGTAGCATCCTGCTAATACCTTCAGCCACTGTGAGCATGACTTAAATTCCCTGCAGGGCTCAGACTGGACTTAAGATCAGACTCTAATTACAGCTGCTGGGTTGACCCCATTCCCTGTCCCAGTCTCATAAGGAACAGTAACATTTTAAGACATAATAATGCAGCTGTGGATCTCTATATTTTGTAATACCACCACCTAATCTCTTAACCAAGAAAGTACGGTGACCACACCATGGGACAGAGATCATATCAGAAGGTAGCATTTTTATGTCCCTTGGTATTTAGATGCTACTCCAAAGTAAAAATATCCTGGAATTGCCATGGTACTTTTTGCTAGTGTTGAAAGATACCTAAATCAAGCCAATTAGTATACTAATTAGATAGTATTTAGTAGTAATTAAATAGTATAAAAATGTCATAGCCATCAAGTAAAAAAGTTTTAAAATATATATTATTTGAATAAGGTAAATTATTCATAAAATATTGTTACATTTTTGGGAGTAGGTCGTAAACGAGCAACGATGGCCATACAAAGTCAAATGATCTGTTTTTAGGACTAATTGACACACAGCCATGAGGGTTTTGCAGGGGTCATCTCAATTTTATTGAGAAATTCTTTTTTTTTTTACTTTTTACTTTACCCCAAAACATAAGAATTATGGGTTGCACTTATTTTACAGTATGCATACTTTCAATGGAATTACAGTGTACTTACCCACAAAAGTACTGAGTAATGTATAGTAACTACATGGGTTCATTCATAAATCTGCACAAAAAATTGAGCATCATGTCGTTGACCCTATGGTATGTTTAAGGTCTACACAAACCTAAACATGGATCAAACATGATCAACTGCTGGACAAACAGTGTGCGCTTGTGTAGGTGTCAACAGTCACAGTGCAAAGTGCATTGGTTCACATGTTATTTCTGTCTCTGAAACCAAAAGCTAAGGGGAGGGCTGAGCATCCCAACTCACAAGCACATTCAGACACGCTGCGGGAGCTATTTTAAATCCTCCTCTGCTAAAGTAGAGGAACCATTGGGATAGGGTTATGACTGCACATGAAACACTCCATACAATGTTCATATCATGTTTTTGAAAGCATAATATTGCAGTGTGTCCTCTCCTGCAGAAGCAATACTTGTGATTTATAGGCTAATTGGGTCTAAGGGTTTGTGATTTGACATACAAAACCACATGACTGATTTCTACAGTGAGATTTCAGGAGGATGGTGGTGATACATGGTCTGCAGTGGAAGTATTGTAGACAATTACACCATCTACATTAAAATATATGGGTGGAACTATGAAAGCCTTAAAGTGAATAGCCAATGGTAAGATGGATAAACTTACTCTAGCAGATGTAGAGTCGCTACTACTGAAATATTGGGCCATTACATCCACTGTACAAGGTTGCACCGCAGTGACCAATTCAAGTGCATGCTGCTCTCCACAGGGAAAGTGAAATAATCCACTTCTATCTGAGAGAGTATGTTTGATAGCAATCTCAAGCAGGTCGGTCCTGTGCTCACTCAAATCTCTTGAGCACAAAAGGGTCCTGCTAATTCAACTGAATGCATCAAACACACACATTTTTGAGATTTGGAAAGCATTATCAGATGCTTTTCCTGGACCAAAGACAATCCTTTAATCTCCACCATACTGAGAAGAACATATTATAGGACCTATTTCCCTACATTCACAATGGATGCTTTCCTACAGTATACCAACGAACATGAATCCACATCAGAAACACAGCACATTACCTTTGATCCGTCCAAGCTGATGATCCTGTACACATTCCTGGTACTGTCATAGAAGTAAGATACAGTGACTGCATGTTTGCTGGTGGGCATCCAGTTCTTCTTAGTGTTGGGGTCTATCTGGAAGACATGTGCCCGGGTGCTGTAAATGGGCTGCTCCCTGAAAGGTAGGAAAAAAAAGTGGTGAACCTCTTTGTGCCTGAGCACCGTCGTCTCTCCGATTCCGCCAGGCGCGCTGGAACGTCCCGGTAGACGGATCACCATTTCTTCAGCCTCCATCTTGCTGCTGATCACCACTGCTTGAGCCCAGGTAGAAACCTGGGTCTTGCCTAAGCAGTCAGACACATTGGTGCCCTGCTACCAGTGCAAGGCAACCATTCAACGCCCTGCTGATATGGAAATGCCAAACAGGCTGGGGCAGTGTGGGACGGACACTAAATATAGTCAGGGACGCAGTAATCTGTGCAGTCCCACCCCTACTGACCTGATCTTTGCTGTTGGAAGTACGTCCTCGGTCCTCGCACACATGTTGGGCCACAATAAGATCGTATCAGGGATCTTTTCCCAGACACCCTAGCTTAATTTAATAATTTTTTATCACACCTCAGCCAAGTTTTCCAATGCTGCATTTCAAGGTTCAGATAATGACACAAAAGTCAACAATACACTCTCAAAAAAGATAGTTTAGGGGAAAAAAACAAATTGTGTCATCGTTTACTCACCCTCATGATGTTTTAAAGGTTTCAAACATTTCAAACGAGGTTTCAAAAGTTTTTGTCCATGCACTGAAAGACAATGGGGTCGACAACAACACTGGATGCCTTTGGCTTTCATTATATGAACAAAAACAACACTGAGATATTTCTCAAAATATCTTCTTTTATGTTCCACAGAAGAAACAAAGTCATACAAGTGCAGGTTTTGGAACAACATGAGTGAGAGCTTTCATTTTTGCGTGGACTATCCCTTTAAGGAATTAATCATTCTTGGAGGCCATGCACAGTGAAAAACGAAGGTCAGTTCGTGAACGTTATCATCATTTTATGCAACAAAAAACAGAAAAGCATGTGGACTACAAGCAGGAAGGAATAATCACTCTAGAATAATAGGCAATCATCTCTGAAGAGAACAAAAGAAACCTGGAGCTCGAGTCAGATGAGCTGTTTCACTCTGAACTTTTCTCATTCTTCTTAAAATAATTGCACATTTATCCTGATACATACATGTCATCAGCAATTAGCATGCACATGGCAAAACTTCTCAGTAAGGTTCAATTCGTTAATATTAGTTAATGCATGAAGGATCATAAACTAACAATGAACAACCATTTTTACAACATTTATTAATATCAGTTAAAGGTGCACTACAAAACATTAAAGTACATTAAAAAAACAGTGTTCAAAATGTTATTGCCATACCCTCATTTACTACGGTAAGTTTACAATGATGATTTGGTTTAGTGGTAGATTTCAGATTCATTTCAAGCAGTAGCGAAGCAAAAACAAAAAACACCACAAGTAATTTGCATACAGTTTTATGTTTTAACCATAGAGATAGATGTCAGATACTGTATCAATAGTACACCTGGTTTTATGTTAAAACGTCACGATGAAACGAAAGTAACAACAGATCTTTTCTTCTGTATTGACTACTATATTCGTGTGTAATGGATTTTCAAAAAATAAAAATGTAGGACGGGTACTTTGTTCTATCCAGTAGGATATCGAGATGTGGCTGTTGCACTCAAAAGCTGAGGCAGATGAACATGAGCTTTAAACAGGCTAAATGATTGGAGAAGTCCTGCATATGTCACCAGAGAGAAGTCTGTCGTTTTCACCAGAAGGTCCAGTTATGACATTTTGATTGAACTTTTTTCTTTTAAATCAAACACATGGTGAGTGGTCCATAATAACAAGCATTTAGAAAATAGGTTGAATTTTATTTCATGCTGACCTAAATAAATAACGTGGATAAATACTATTGTTCATTGTTCATTCATGTATATTCAAAATACATTAACTTAAATTACACAATTTATTATTTATACAATGCATCAGTATGTAGAAATTAACATTGACTGATTTAAATACTGTAAAGTATGGTTCATGGTGTAAAGTATGGTTCATGGTGATTTCATGTTAGCTTTTGCAAGTTTAAAATATTCTAGCTTCTTTTAAGGCAACCATTATTTTAGATCATATCACCTTATTATTGTCATGGTGACGCGTCACACCTTGTCACGTGACACACCACAGCCAGCGCCAGCCAAAAAGCAAAAGCACATTTGAATTTAGAAGTTGATCACGTGAACATTCATATGGAAGCATTTGGGTAGCAATATTCAATTTGAAATGTAATATGCAAAATGAGAATGTATTTCTGTATTTAAATGTACATTTTCCATACCAAATGTGCCATGTTTAGAGCAAAATGCTAATTCAGATTCAATCAAATATTTTAATTAGCTATTTCCTACACAAGTTGCATTTTCAATTCCACATTGAATTTTTCTACATTCGTTGCGGGACATTTAATGAAATTCAATTAAATTACATTAAAATTAATAACATTTAAATGAACGTTTTGCTAAATTTTTTTCCTTAAACATGTTAAACATAACTAATCATTTCAGTAATACATTTTCATTTTGCGAATTGTAAAATGTTAAAATATGTGTTTAAATTATATGTTAAAACTATTGTAGAAAATAGCTAAATAACATTTAGCTCCAAACATTGCACATTTAGTATGGAAAATGTAATTTGAATACAGAAATACATTGCCATTTTACATATTGCATTGGCATTTTCGCCGTCGGTGTGTGAATGGGTGAATGTGAGGCAAGATGTAAAGCGCTTTGGATGGCCATTGGTCTGTTAAAAGCGCTATATAAATGCAGTCCATTTACCATTTACCATTTACCATTTTGCATATTACATTTCAAATTGAATATTGCTACGCATATTGTACTTCCATAGTTCTAATCACACCGGTGTGATTGTATGGGTCAAAGGTTGACACAATATTAAAGTACAGAACCTCATTTTAAAGTGTTATCGGATAAACTTACCAATGGTCAAAAGATCCTTATAGGGCTCTAACAACTGCATCAGGGTCAAATCATTGACAATCTCGGCTTTACATGGGGTTACATGGGAAGTTCACTAATGCCCTTCAAGTTTCAGGTAATTGCAAAGAGAAATGCTTTGCTTCAAAATCCAAATCCAAACCCAGATGGAAGCCCACTACAGTATAACCTGCTCATTGGCCCTTTCCCAACACACTACTCTAAAAGCAACTGGCCTCAAATCAATGTCAAAGGGCATATATCTCCACTTCTGTATGCTCAGTCATTGGCAGATGGAGCTTTTCCATACCATTCCCATACCTTACGCTCCTCTGACCCAATTCCACAGATAACACCCTTCAAATCCCAGGAAAAAAAATTCCCATTCAATCCCAATATACACTAATATTTCATCCAGCTTATTAAAACATAGGATCAGAAGCGGGAAGTATAATGGGGGAAAGGAAGCAATATCGCAAACACAGACGGTTTGTTGCTCCTATTCCCAGGATAATTAATCACCATATTCAATTACATTAGCGTGCTTCTAATCAGCTGCTGCTGGGCTGATGTGCAGGAATGAGAGGAACTGAGAGGGAAGAGGAAGGAAAAAAGAAGGAAGAGGAGCAGGGATAGCTTAAGTAAGGTGAAGGAGAGAGAGAGAGAGAGAGAGAGAGAGAGAGAGAGAGAGAGAGAGAGAGAGAGAGAGCTGCGAAGTACGGAGAAGTGCTTACGCTGCACCGTGGAGGCGGAAGATCTCTGAAGAGCATCAAAGGCTTGTTGCATAATTAGCATTTAAATTCGATTAATGCAGTTGCAGTCACCATACATGGGTGGTTCACATGACATCACACGCTTTTTTGTCCATAGGGCCGAGTATATTGGAACATTTCCATCCAGATTTTTTTGAGTGTAAATAACCCAAACATACTTTTCTCTGTTCAGACATTTTCATTCTGAACATCTGTCTTTCTGATCAAATAACAGAGCAATAATAAAGAAGACCACACTTCAAGCTTGAGTGATCTGGAATAGCAGGTACAGGTAGTGGACATACATGGATAAGAAGCTATTTTGTTAGTTACATAACTTGGTAGCGTGGTCAAGCTTGACTTTGAAAAGGTGCCATTGTTTAAATCATTCAATTCATCAGTTCTAATAAGCAAAATAAGCAAACTGGATAACTTTTCATTTTACAACGAAGCACTGCTTATGAGAAATATCAAATGTTTGAATAATTTCTCAGTGTGTTCAGCAGGGGGCAAAACTGTGGAAAGACCCAATAGCCCCTACAGGCGTATTACACCCACTGCCTTATAGCCCCCATGAAAATTAACGTTTTTTTTTTTTTTTGGTTTTTAGTATGAATTCAAGCTGCACGATTCTGGATAAATTGAGAATCGTGATTTTTTTGTTGTTGTTGTTGTTGTTTCAAACAGAGATTACAATTCTCCCACCATTCTGAAAATGTTAATTGCTGCTGTCTATTTAAATTGAATTAATCTGAATGAATTATTTTGAAATAAATCAGTTTGAATGAATGATTCAATGAAACACTTGACAACTGCTCTCTTTGTCAAAGATTTAATGGACACAGGCGAATTGTCATTTAAGAATGAAATTGTGTGGGTGTTTGAATCGAGATCACAATCATTTAATGATTAATCGTGCAGCTCTAGTATGAACATGTCTTACTGTTATCTATGAGCTAGTGTGCTCCAAAACTCGCATTTAGAAAAAATTTTGCATTTATAAGTTGTTAGCGTTCAAAACTTAAAGTCTCTCACTTCAGCCAATATGGATCAATGATATTGATGACATCTGTACAATCAAATGGTCTCTACAATCCGAAGCGTCCTGCCCGCTACACTCTAAATAGACGCTGAAGCTGTGGCTGAAATCGTTCACTTGTTAACACATTTACTATTTTCTACATGGTGAATGGCACATAGTGCACTATATAGGTGATAGGGAACGATTCAGACAGTGTAAATATGCTTTCCATTGGGGCGAATGAAGTCTGGTTTCACGTTAGTGTCACGCGAACCGTCGCAGCGCGCACAGTCAGATCATATGTGCGAGTCAGCACAAACCACAAAACATATCGGATCCATTTGAATTCGATTTGGAGGAGATTAGGAGGAGAAACGTTAGAGATTAGGAGGAAACTGCAGCTTTACCGAGCTCTGGTCGAGCTGTGATATTAACTAAACGCTATTGGCTATTTTTAAAAAGGGGAGGGGCTGTTCGATATGTCCCACCCTGTTTTCCTGTTTCAGTCAACACATTGAATAATGCAGCGCATTTCAAGGCACTTCAGTGGGCCTTTAACAACGGCTGTTCAGTAATGTTAGCAAGCTACATAACAACCAAACTTTATAGCATGTAATAAATTGAATTGTGTGCCACTAAATTGAGTGATTTTCTCCAGAGTAATATACTCCCTGAACAGCCCTTGAATCTTCTAACTGTTATAATTTAATTAAGAATGATTTTTTGTTGTTGTATTTATTAAAAGGAAAATGCTTTACCACCACAAGAAGTACAACCTTTATGTAATAACACATTTAAAATGACAAGATGATCACTTCCAGACACTGATCAAAGACTACTCTGGGAAAATCTTTGAGTCTTTGAGAATATCTACATGCGGGATACCAATGGGTTCATGTACTGATATGAACATTTTGGCCAATAAAAAAGGCTGGGTTAAAAACAACCCAAGTTGGGTTGAAAATGGACTAACCCAGCAATTGGGTTGTTTTAAGCAAACATTTAACCCAACCGCTGGGTTAAAACGGCCCATTCACTGGGTTAAAACAACCCAATTGCTGGGTTAGTCCATTTTTGACCCAACCTGGGTTGTTTTTAACCCAGCATTTTTTAGAGTGTACTGAAAACCAATAACCGATATATTGGCCGATAAATCTAAATCCAAATTTTTATATAATTCTTGAGAGCCTGATTGTAAAAAAACAAAAGTCGCACCATTAAAAGCCATGTGCCAAGCACAAAATTATAATGTTCTCATAATAATTTTATGCAGTCTATATGACAGACTTGCGCTGCAGATGTGCGCTTCACTTATACTTGTATTTTCCATTTTTGAAGTGATTCCAGTCATATTTCCAGCAATTCAAAACCGTCATGGCGAACAGTATGCATCTAAAGTGTCTCAGCTAAAGGAATCAATCCAATATTTATCGGCTTTAATACATCGGCCAAATTTTCAAATTTTGCGCCGATAATGATAACAATAAAAATGAACAGATACCGATACGGTGGCCGATATATCATGCATCCTTAACAAATGGAGAAGATTTTAGGTCATAAGACCGGAACAAACTGTAAGCAGAAGACCCTTTAAGATTGAATAGCCATGTACAGGGTCACCTTTATTTAAAATCTATATTTCAGGCCAATCTCCAGCTGAGCTTTGGAAATTCCACTAGATTCCACAATGTACAGATATATCATATGTCATTGCCAATATTGGCTCCAAAATTGTATTGATGAGGCTGTGCCATGCAGCGGTGCTCTGTTGAAATGTAGATTACATAAGCATGACGAGATTAAAGGCCTTTGGCTCTGCAGCACATCAATATATGAAATTAGCTAATGTTCATTCTCATTCAGAGTACATGCTTGTTATTATTTGCATAAAAACAATAATACACAGCTGACCGACAAACTGTGGTCTCAGTGGTCAAAAATGGTCACCCCAGTGAATGAAGAATGGACTATCAATTAAAAGTGTATGCAGAATATATGAGTGAACACCCACACAGTGTGCGTGTGTGGGGTGGGGGGGTGGGGTATTAAAAAAAAACTGTCTCACAACATATTTTAATACATAACGCACATAAATATATTCAGCATTATAATAGTGTTTTGTAATTCAGTATACATTCCTATGCACGCTATAAAGGGCATTAAAGGCGTTCATGAACATGATTAACTGCCCTTATATTCTGCTCTGTCCTCATAAGACCGGCGATAAAAACGACCAGGCTCGGCGCTGCCAATTCTTACACTATACGTTTTGCTATTTACAAGCAACTTACCCCATGTTGACGTTTTTCTCTCCTGAGACAAGATGCGATTTGTTGATCACCGAGTTTCTTCTTCAGGCTGAATGTAGCGGCTTTGGATGCGGTGCGCGCGGTCAGTCACATTATGAGCAACGGCATTCTGCGTCTCTCATTACGCGCTCTGCATGTAGGCTGTCAGATGCACTGAATGAATCCCACGGCGAATAGCCCACTAATGGTGCCCAATTTCAGCTAGTTTGGCTAACGACGGGCTCACCTCGCATCTCTGCGGTTAGAATATGGTGTTTTTGAAGAGCGAGAGGTAACGGTAGCGGTGGGGTGGATAAAGAGCCGCTGCCTCTGTCTCAGTGGGCGTGTGGCTCTAAAGATGAATCTGCTGTCAGTCGATGGTCATAACACATACCACACAATATCCCACAACAACGCCCCCTGGCACGCTCTTCTCCCATTAAAAAACACTTGCCACTTTTTCATCATAGGATTTTACGACAATCATCATAATTCACATACATTAGCCTACCATTTTCATGTCATCATTTTATTGAAATGTAAATAAAATGTAATCCTAATTACTGGTTTTCATAGCCTCTATATATAGACTACGAAAATCTCTTCAGTAGCCTATAGGTTAAAACTATCAAAACATCTTATGAGAAATTAAGTTAAAGGGAGTTCACCCAAATATGACATTTCTGTAATCAGGCCTACTCAACCAGAGAAAAAATGACAGATGTCCTGAATCAAGAACACCGGATAAAGGGTGTAAAATCCCTTGTTACACTCGGAGTAAACAAGAACTATCATTTAAAAGGGGTTAGAAATAAAAAGGTTAAAGGGATAGTTCACCCACATATGACATTTCTTACTCGCCCCATTGAGCTCAGCTGTATGAATGTATGTAGGCTACCTGTATGAAACTGTTTCTTCTGTTGAACACAAAAGAAGATATTTTGTAGAATATGTGTAACCAAACAGTTGTGTGGCACCATTAACTTCTGCAAACAGAAATAAATGCCATGGAAGTCGCTACATCAATTGTTTGTTTACCGACATTCTTCAAAATATCTTCTTTTGTGTTCAGCAGAGGAAAGACATTCATACAGATTTGGAACAAATTGACAGAAATTTTATATTTGGGTGGACTTTTTAAACACTAGGATATTTTTTGTTTACAGTTTTACACCTTTTATCTGGTGTTCTTGATTCAAGACTTCGATCTGTCTTTTTCTCTTTTTGTCTTTTCCTCTTTTTTTTTTGTTTTGGTAAATTTAGAAACTAGCAAATGAGCTGTTTTATCACAGAATTATCACAGCCATAGGTAGCAGGCCACATGCTCCTGCTGATATTCAGTATACAACAACATTGCAAGTGTATAATATTGCTTTTAAACAACAGTTCAAAAAGCAAGAGAAAATATCAGTGTTTCAGATAAAAATGTGGATGTTAGTTTTCAGTATGCTATTTCTTCTCCGCAAATGAAAATTGTTTCAAAAGAAGCAAGCATCAAGCTTTCATTAAACCAGCCAGTTAAAGAGTGATCCTAGAGCAGAGGAAAATGCTCCAATTGTTAGAAAATCAACTCCTTGCTGCAGGCAAATTCACTCTCACTTTCATTTCCGCTTGCATAGTCTGGAACACAGTGAACAAAGAATACAGTTAAAAGTGGAATGCTGTGAACAAAGGACACAGTGAAGCGTAAAATACTGTGAACATAGAACACAGCGAAAACTGACAATGTTATAGCATTACTGGGGAAAATGTAATGTGAATGTACAGATATTTGTCACAACCACCACAAAGATGTGAGTTTATACTTTTCAAACTAAACAACTGCTGAAGTATTTAATGAAGAAATAGTTAGCAAATTAAAAAAATACAACAACAACAACAACAACAACAACAACAACAACAATAATAATAATAATAATAATAATAATAATAATAATAATAATAATAATAATAAAGTAAATAGGAAAGAAAGAAAATACAGTGTCGTCAACTTTGAGATATGACGTTTGTAATTTATGCTTTATAACAAAAAAGCCAAGTATATTCAAGCAATGTTTAACACAGGCCCATAATCATACATTTAAAAACATCAAAATCCATACAACATTTCCAAAGATTTCCAATATATTATTATAAATAATATTATATTATATTATATATATATATATATATATATATATATATATATATATATATATATATATATATATATATATATATATATATATATATATATATATATATTTTTTTTTTTTTTTTTTTTTTTGTTTTTTTTTTTTTTGTTTACAAATATATATAATTTCACGATTTGTTTTATATAGTACCCATACACTGTGAAAAAAAAACATGTTTTGTCACGTGAGACTTTTATTTTGATCTTAACCTGTACATTTTGATGCATTTATTTTTATTTTAACCCGGAAGCAGAGTATATGGTGTTTTGATAATTTTATACACGCTTGTTCTTCTCTCTCTTACCAAACCTGCCTGCCACACTGGTAAGTTTCTTCAGTTATTACATAGAAGAATCGAATGCAGTTATTTTAAACGTTTTACAGCAGGTCTGCCTCTTAAACAGTTAGGCTATTCTAAGCTAGCTAAGGGCTAGCTTATGTCTAGCGCTCGTCGGCTAATCAGCTGCGTTATGATTTATTTTTTTGTTGTTTATTAAATAAAACGTTATTTGCAGTGATTGATTCGGGACAGTACGAAGATGTTAACATCTCTCAATTAAAATTGTATCACGAACCACCGTGAATGCAGTGATTTCCCAGTGCCATTTGGTTGGGTGTCGTTCACTTTGCAATGGACATTTTTTGGTGACAATTAAAATCACAGATAAAAGGGTTGGAATAGCATATAAAATACAATCTGTTGTCTGGCTGCTCAAACATATGTTTATTGGTTGTGATATTGTTTGTGAAAGTGCAGGCAGTAAATGTTTGCTCTGGCTGAGGAGGAGGATGTTCCCTAGAGCTAATGTCTTCTCCCATAAAGATGGGCCATCTGAACATATATTCCAGCACATTCTACCTCACACTGTGTCCCAGCAACAGAGAATTGAAGCCCATCTGAATGTAACAAAGTGAGTAAATATTCATCAGTGAAGTGACAACGGTTGTGCGTTTGATATTCTGCATATGATGTTCTGTGAATTCATTTGATTAATTCAATGTCTATCACCGTAGCTTCATTGGTCCACCTATGAATGTTCCTCGTTTGATTCCAACTTACCAATGGACACCAGTGGAACTGCCGGATGTTTGTTCCAGTCCAAATGGAATAACAGGAAGCAGCAGAAAGTGAGCAGCACTTTGGCATCTTGAACATGTGACCACAAACCACTGGAATACTTGTTGCTAATCTGTATTTCAATCAATGGAAAGTTTTAAGTTCTCTGCCTCAAGAAGCATGTCTTTTACTGTGCCAGGAGAAGGAGACAAATTCACAGTCAGAATGACCTGAAGAAACAGCGCTTCAGTTCTCCAGGTCCTAGCAACCAGCCTGCCAGAAATGCCATCTTTACCTCTCAACCAGTGGCTGGACCAGTGACAGGCAGAGAACCATGTAATTCTTATTCCATTGTTCCCGCATGCTCATCTCCCACCTCTAAACCAGGAGGCTGTGTGCCATCTTTGAGAGAGGGATCCCATCAGAGCACCTTTAACCCATCAACAGTCAAAGATAAGGTGAACATGCAGATAAAAACTTGCACACTTAAAAATAAAGGTCTTTTTTGGCGTCAATGGTTCCATGAAGAATGTTTAAAGGGTTAGTTCACCCAAAAATGAAAATTCTGTCATCATTTACTCACCCTACTTGTTCCAAACCCGTGAGACTTTCATTCATCACTTTTCATTGTTGGGTGAACTAACCCTTTATAGTTGAAAGAGGTTCTTTAGATTGTTAAAATGTTCTCCACACCAAGAAAATAAGAACTGTTGACTGAAAGGTTATTTTGGGAACCCAGAATGGTTCTTCTATCTATGGCATCGCTGTGAAAACCCTCTTTTCGAGTGTAGTTGTATGACCTTTATTTAACCCTCATGCACTGTTTGATTTCTGGTTCAGATATTTAGCTTTGATTTTCTTGGCGTTTTAGAGTTGAACATGTTTTGTAAAATATATACTTTATATATTTAAACATTTTCATAAACTTAAACTTCTATAACTAAAATGTACTCTTACAACTTTATTTTATTTTACTTCTACAATAATCTGTGAAGTGTTCCCTTTAAAAAGATACTAAACTTAAGTCTGTGCTCTGAAGTATTCAAGATTTTTAACAATTTAAGTTGAAAATTAATATTCATGTCTATGCTCAAAGTGGGAGAGACAGTTAAAACAACTTTTTATTTTCACAAACTTTGAAAATAAAAAGTTGTAAAACTCAGCAAGACACTGTCACTTCAGGACTAGAGTTGAAGAGCTCTGACATATATCAAAGATGTGTTTTGTATTTTGGCTCTGTACAGTTGCTTTTGAATAGATGTCTATATGGGTCAAATTGACCCAAAAACAGCAAGATCATATACAATTTTTGTATGCATATTTCACGCCACATCAGCTTGTTCAAACTTTGCATGCATGTTCAAGAAAGTCACAACATTTCAAGAAAAACAACATAGGTTTAATTGAAATAGATTGAATAAATAAATGATAGCTCATTTTTACTGAATGCAATTGACACAATATTTTCCTGTATTGAAATAAGTGGGGAAAAGTTCAGTTTTTAGCTTGATAGGGTAATCAAAACTAAAATAACAAAATAATACCAAGGAATGTTATTATTTTGGCTCTGTACAGTTGCCTTTGAACATTAAAATATGCGGGTCAAATTGACCCGCAAACATCATAAATGTAACAGTAATATTGTGTGTGTGTCAAAACACATCAGCATGCTAAAATTTTGCATGCATGCTCATGACCCTAAATGAGAGAAATTTACTGATATTTCCGAACTAAAAAATCAAAATGGGTCAAATTGACCCGTAACGGTGCATAAGGGTTAAGGCAAAGTGTAGAGAAGTACATTTGTATTTTACAGTATTAAGTATTATATTTATTATTCTTTGCCCACAGCTAAGTCAGCAGATTCTCAACCTGTTTCATGCTTGTGAGCAACAAAATGATGATCTGGAGAAGAAGGAAAATTGCAGAGCAGTGTTGCAGAGGGACATCCAGACAATCTTCCCAGGTCCATTACGCTCATATTTGCATAAATTATGACTGGGATCTTCTCTTCTAGCCATAGCGTTATGTGTCTTCTTCATGAAATTGTTCCCCATTTCAATCTTTTCTCTATTTTTGGTCCAGGTGCACGAGTCTTCTTGGCCGGGTCATCTCTAAATGGCTTTGGTAGTCGCACCAGTGATGCTGATCTTTGTCTTGTCTTTGATGAGGGAACGGTAAGTGTATTCTAGAGGACGGATGCTTTGAGCTTGTGTTCTGTCCAAATGGTTTCTATACTACCGTAATTGTTCAGGCTTTGTTGTCTTGGATTTAACTCTACAAATCTATTTACATATTTACACTACAAATTTTTAACTCTTAAATCTTTCTACGTACTCCTTCGTAGGTAAACCACAGAACAGATGCTGTAAATGTTCTTAGTCTTGTGAGGAAATTGTTTTACAGTCTGTGTAAGTGTTTTGCCATGAATTTGTTTACAGTCGTTTCACTTTATATTTCACAATTGCTTTATGTTCACTAATATGGCATGATTGCTGTTTCACAGCGTACATTGAGAGGCCTCAGCTCATCAGAGCCAAAGTACCCATTCTAAAGTTCAGGGACAGAGTCAGGTAAGTCCTTTGACCATTTGTGTCATATTTGCAGTCAAGAGTAGCTGTGCCTACGCTACAGTTTAAGCAATTGATTTGAAAGAAATTTGTACTTTCTTTTAGCAAGGATACATATAATAAATAAAAAGTGACTGTAAAAACTTTTATATTTACAAAAGATTTCTATTTCAAATAAATGCTGTTCTTTTAAACTTTCTATTCACCAAAGAATACTGAAAAATATCCAAAAAATACTAAGCATATTAAAGGTCCCATGGCATGGATTTTTTTTTAAATTATATAATGTATTTTGAGGTGTACTTATATTGTTAGTATGATTTGTACATCGTAAAATTCAAGGGGCGTGTCTGCTGTGAGACTTCAGTAAAAACGCCCACTGCTGTGATTGGCTGACATCTTTGCATTTGAAATGAGCGGAGGGGGCGTGGTTTAACAAGGTCTACGAGGCACAAGGCTGTGCCAGAGAGACGGATGTCACTTCTCATCAGTTCTCTCAGCACGTCTCAGTTCAGTGAACTGTTGTAGTTACTAGCATATACTTCAGGTTATTCGTTTATTTCTAGTCGGAGGGACTGTCACTCATGTCAGAAAGTTAGTAACTTTAGTAAATTATGGATCAGCCCTCACTCGAGACGCAAACCATTTAGAACGATTCAGTCCGATTTGGTGAACTGGTTTGACCGGTTCACTAAAAAGAACCGGTTCAAAAGAACGATTTGTTCGCAAAAACACTGACTTACAAGATAGAAAACACAACACCATTCTGTCGGGAGAGAGAGAAGCCGCAGCACGAATAATAATGTTCTGTGTGAGCTACACATCAGAAATCACTGATCACAGATCAGAAGGAACTGAAAAAAGACTTCTGTTTTCATTTGTACATCCAAACACTGAGAAACTGCTAGCATTCACTCGTTCACAAGCCATGATCTCTCGAGGACCAACAAATATGGCTCTCGCATGGGCGTGCCAAATTCTCTGGGTGGAGGAAAGGGAGGTAACCGTTCCTGTTATGACGTCATAACAGGAAAATTCAAGATCAGCTCGTCTGGGCTGTCATTTTCTCAAAGGCAGAGAAAGACAGCCAGAACTCGGATTACACCGATCAACATTTCTAGCCACTTGGGGAAAAAATTCAGGCTAGGGGAACTCATATTAATGTTGAAAAACCTCATAAAATGAAAATTTCATGCCATGAGACCTTTTTAAGCAAATGATTTCTGATGGATCTTGTGATACTGAATTAATTTTTTTAATGTATTCAAATAGAAAAGGGTTATTTTAAATTGTAATATTTCTCCGTATTACTGTTCTATTGTATTTTTGATCAAATAAATGCAGCCTTGGTGAGCATAAGAGACTTCTTTCAAAAACATTTAAAAAGACTTAACAAATCCAAACTTTTGAACTGTAGTGTACTTTATGTACATAGAACGACAAAGCCAAATGTTGCAAGCAAACTGGTTTGGTAGTTTACTGGGAATTCATGAAAGACAATGTCATCTGAAAACAAAATATCAATACAACAGCTAACCACAGTTGTTCTGGTTTTTGTTTTTTGCATACCAGTGGTGTGGAGTTTGACTTGAACTTCAACAACACTGTTGGTATTAGAAACACCTTCTTACTGCGGACGTATGCCTATGGTAAGATCCGAAAAGTTCAGAATTGTGTGCCTAATTGAGATCTGTGTGAAAAGATTTAATTGATTCTGGTTTTGTATTTATTTCAGTCGAAAAACGTGTTCGTCCTATCATCCTTGTAATAAAGAAATGGGCCAATCACCACCAAATCAATGATGCCAGCCGAGGAACGCTGAGCAGCTACACACTGGTTCTTATGGTCTTGCACTACCTTCAGAGTAAGTCTAGTTAAAAGTTTTTTATTAAAGGTGCACTGTGTAAATTTTAGCGGCATCTAGCAGTGAGGTTGTGAATTGCAACCATCCACTGCTCACCCCTCCCTTGTGAAGTATGTAAAGAAGCTACGGTGGCCGACACAGGACAAAGATGTCGTCTGAGACAGCAGAGAGTAGCTAGCGCTCTGTAGAGCAGTTTGTCTGTTTAGGGCTACTGTAGAAAAGTGGTGGTGTAAAATGGTGACTGCACTGTAAGGGGACCTGTGGTGTATGTAGATAGAAATGGCTCAATCTAAGGTAATAAAAATATAACGGTTAATTATGTAAGGTCTTACTTATTGCATTTCTGTAAATAGATCCTCATAAATATTCCACACTGCACCTTTAAGTTAAGACTATTATTATGAGTTTCTTATGTTATGCTTTTCTGCTTTTTGTTCTGTTCTAAATGCTTCAACCTCAAATAGCCCTTCCCGAACCCGTCGTCCCATGCCTTCAAATGGATTATCCAGTAAGCAAATTGTCTATTAAATGAATGAATTATGCCCAAAAAAAATTCTGCTGTTAAATTCTTGCTGAAATCACGTCTTGCAGGAGTGTTTCAACCCTAAGATGGGCATTCATCTTGTGCCAAGTGGACCAAGCAATATTCCGGCCTTTGTGTCTAAAAACCAATCATCACTGGGGGACTTGTTCTTGGGTTTCCTGAAGTACTATGCCACTGTTTTCAAGTAAGTAACATAACTGATTTCATAGCACAAGTCAAACCTATATTTAGAGCAAAACAAGAAAAATGCTTGTGTATATACAGGGAGTGCAGAATTATTAGGCAAGTTGTATTTTTGAGGATTAATTTTACAACATTAATAATTAAACAACAACCATGTTGTCAATGAACACAAAAAACTCATTAATATCAAAGCTGAATATTTTTGGAAGTGGTTTTTAGTTTTAGCTATTTTAGGGGGATATCTGTGTGTGCAGGTGACTATTACTGTGCATAATTATTAGGCAACTTAACAAAAAACAAATTTATACCCATTTCAATTATTTATTTTTACCAGTGAAACCAATATAACATCTCAACATTCACAAATATACATTTCTGACATTCAAAAACAAATCACTGACCAATATAGCCACTTTTCTTTGCAAGGACACTCAAAAGCCTGCCATCCATGGATTCTGTCAGTGTTTTGATGTGTTCACCATCAACACTGCGTGCAGCAGCAACCACAGCCTCCCAGACACTGTTCAGAGAGGTGTACTGTTTTCCCTCCTTGAAAATCGCACATTTGATGATGGACCACAGGTTCTCAATGGGGTTCAGATCAGGTGAACAAGGAGGCCATATCATTAGATTTTCTTCTTTTATACACTTTCTTGCCAGCCACGCTGTGGAGTACTTGGACGCGTGTGATGGAGCATTGTCCTGCATGAAAATCATGTTTTTCTTGAAGGATGCAGACTTCTTCCTGTACCACTGCTTGAAGAAGGTGTCTTCCAGAAACTGGCAGTAGGACTGGGAGTTGAGCTTGACTCCATCCTCAACCCGAAAAGGCCCCACAAGCTCATCTTTGATGATACCAGCCCAAACCAGTACTCCACCTCCACCTTGCTGGCGTCTGAGTCGGACTGGAGCTCTCTGCCCTTTACCAATCCAGCCACGGGCCCATCCATCTGGCCCATCAAGACTCACTCTCATTTCATCAGTCCATAAAACCTTAGAAAAATCAGTCTTGAGATATTTCTTGGCCCAGTCTTGACGTTTCAGCTTGTGTGTCTTGTTCAGTGGTGGTCGACTTTCTGCCTTTCTTACCTTGGCCATGTCTCTGAGTATTGCACACCTTGTGCTTTTGGGCACTCCAGTGATGTTGCAGCTCTGAAATATGGCCAAACTGGTGGCAAGTGGCATCTTGGCAGCTGCACGCTTGACTTTTCTCAGTTCACGGGCAGTTATTTTGCGCCTTGGTTTTTCCACACGCTTCTTGCGACCCTGTTGACTATTTTGAATGAAACGCTTGATTGTTCGATGATCACGCTTCAGAAGCTTGGCTATTTTAAGACTGCTGCATCCCTCTGCAATATATCTCACTATTTTTGACTTTTCTGAGCCTGTCAAGTCCTTCTTTTGACCCATTTTGCCAAAGGAAAGGAAGTTGCCTAATAATTATGCACACCTGATATAGGGTGTTGATGTCATTAGACCACACCCCTTCTCATTACAGAGATGCACATCACCTAATATGCTTAATTGGTAGTAGGCTTTCCAGCCTATACAGCTTGGAGTAAGACAACATGCATAACGAGGATGATGTGGTCAAAATACTAATTTGCCTAATAATTCTGCACTCCCTGTATACTACACTAGTAAGCTATTAAATGCATGTGAAAACTAGTTGTAGTTCATGCATTTTGTACATTTGGATTTTCTTTGTTGTCTCTGAATTTTTAGTGCAATAACATAATAATTGTCAATCAAATATGTAATATTTATTTTCTAGTTTACATAGCAGGTTAAATTCTCCTGTTATAGACAGTGGCCAGTGCTGCTAACAAAAACTAACTTAAATCTAAGCCACCTGCAAGGCTCCAGTTTCATGTCACTTTGCTAGATTGACAACAGCAGGTGAACCGCTGCCTTTCCCCGGTCCAGATGGCCTGCTCTAATGTTCATAACACTTGATATGTGCATGTGCTTCTTTGACTAAAGAAGTCTGAAGGCATTGACAAGCATGTCTTTACGGTTCATTGTTATATTTCCACAGATGGGAGAAGTATGTGATCTCTGTGCGTGAGGCAAAAACTTTCCCCAAGACCAGCTGCCGAGAATGGAGAGAGAAGTTCATCTGTGTAGAAGGTAAACATTCACAGAATATTTGTACATCATGCACTGAATGAATAGGCAATTATTTATTGTTATTAACGTTTATTTATACATGAATATTTATACTTTATTTCAGAACCATTTGATCGTACAAACACAGCCAGAGCAGTTCATGAGAAAATTAAGTTTGAAGCCATTAAAGCAGAATTTACGGAGGTAAGCATCTTTTATGTCAGTATTAAAATATAAATACATATTTAATATATATATATATATATATATATATATAAAAAAAATATATATATATATATATAATATATTAGGGGTGTAACGGTACACAAAACTGACGGTTCGGTACGTACCTCGGTTTTGAAGTCACGGTTCGGTACGAGTTCGGTACAGCAGATTTACAAAATTGCTTTTTATTTATTTTTCAATTTAACAGTGGTTTACTGGGGGAAATATGAATCTGTCCTTGAATGAATTAAATTATATCTAAAAGTTTATTTAAGATATTTCTGTAAACTATATAGGGAGCCCTTACTTGCACATTAATATTAAAGGTTAACAACAGAGCCCAAACTATTAGCCGTAATTCATTTGCTATTTATTTTTAGGTCTAATAATCAACACTCAAATAACACATTGTGCGCAAATATGTAAACTTCACATAAGGCAGTTTTTGCATTAACTCCTAAATCTAATTATAAAATAGTTTTTTTTCTCCAAATCGTTGTTGAAATATAATAATTTATATACAGTGTTTGTCATTTTCATGACAGGTTTATTTAACATGCATGAAATAATCAAGACATCACTAACAGGTTAAGTAGAATATAATGAATATAACGGCTAATATAGGTCATATATTTAGCGAAAGAGTTGATTTCTCTAGTGAATATAATTCTGTGGACACTGAATGACTGCCTGAGGTAAATGTGATGCTAACGTTACATGACATTGTTTAGTTTACAGCAGTTATATTGATGTCTTTCCGCCGTTGAAACACTGATATAGCGAATACACCACATATATACATGACAGTAAGTTGTAATGTATCCTCAGCATACCGTCAGATCGTCATTCATGTTTATTCTTTAGTAAGAGATGATCGATCGCCTTCACAGATGATCGCGTGCGCGTCGCGTGCCCGCTTGAACTGTGATCAGTGACCAGTCACGCCACATAGAGCGTCAAAACGGCATTTATCATTTGAATTTCGTGATAAAATGAACTGAATACTTAATATGTTTGTGTGGGAACTCGGATCGAAGTGTGTTCCGTGCTTACAAGCCGACTGTTAACTGTTAAAGATTACATTCATAACCGTTCGATAACGTTACACGTTATCAGTGTACAGTGCATTGTGCCAATGGAGGCCTTTCTGAGCCATCGGATTTCAACTAAAATATCTTCATTTGTGTTCCGAAAATGAACGGAGGTCTTACGGGTGTCGAACGACATGAGGGTAAGTAATTAATGACAGAATTTTCATTTTTGGGTGAACTAGCCCTTTTAAGGAATAGTTAATTCAAAAATTTTAATTCTGTCATCGATTATTCGCGCTCAAGTTGTTTTAAACCTGAATAAAGTTATTTCTTCTGTTGGACATCCAGTTGCTGGTCCCCATTGAAATAATAATATGGATGTCAATGGCTACCATCAACTGTCTGGTATTCAACTGTCTGTCCAACAGAAGAAATGCACATGCAAATAATGAACTTTCGTGATTGTGAATAACTATAGTGTTCCGTGATGTGAATGTATGTCGCGTTGTTCAGTATATTGGGATGGAGGCAAATGATAGAATGTGCAGAAGAAAAAAAAAAGAAAAAAAAAAAAAGAAAAAAAAAAAAAAAAAAAAAAATATATATATATATATATATATATATATATATATATATATATATATATATATATATATATATATATATATATTTATATATATATATTTATATATATATATATTTATATATATATATTTATATATATATATATTTATATATATATATTTATATATATATATATTTATATATATATATTTATATATATATATTTATATATATATTTATATATATATATATATATATATATATATATATATATATATATAAATAAATAAATTAGGGCTGGGTATTGACACAAATTTCACAATTCGATTCAATTTCGATTCTGATTCAATGTCTATTATTTTGGATATATATCAGGTACAATACATGGCTAATTTTCTCAAGGAAAACAAATCTCTTAACTAATGCTGTAAACTATGGGAATTAACAGATTTGTATATAAACACTTAAATTACACAAATTATAAAATTATACAAATTATATTTTTAAAATAATAAAGTTATATGAAATATAAACATTTAAATGGTGGCTGTCATAAAAACTTGCCAGATTTATTCAAACATGCTTTAAATATTGAAGAACATTAAAAATTATAATGCATGTAATATGGTGCATGTATTTATCAAAATGCTCCTGCAAAATGCTATCTTGCAAGAAGAGATCATATCAGGACAGTTTTGTAATACAGTAGTAATTTTGTCCAATACTCTGCATTTATGCTCCATTATGCAAGTTCCTCTTTTAAGGAAGCAAATAATGTCTCGAGGAATGGGGGAAATATGTAGTTACATTTGCAAAATATCATATTCATAAACAAGGCCTTTTGCAGCAGCACTAGGTTCATGTTTGGTAATGAGCTTTTTTATTGATCATTTACAGTCCTACCAGGTTCTGCAGCTGAGAAAAGATCTCAACTTCATCCTGCCCCTCAAAAACACAAGACCAAAAAGATAGCAAGACTTGAGGCTGTGCCCAGATAAGTAAGAATAAACAGAATGGATTAAACCTGGAGTCTTCAAATACCATCTGTACATTGTGAGAAGAAATACTTTACTCTTTTACAAGGGCTTTTGGGTATACTAGACCTTTTGGAATATAATCGGGTCGTCTCTGATATGTTTGATATGTACATATAACGTCAGACACAGAGCGATACATTTTGCCCATATTGTGAACAGTTTGTTTTCAGGAAATAAATGTACTGTTGCAAAAACATTTATTCTGTGAGTAAGTTTTGGTTTATTAGTCAATATAATCATTTTTCAGCTCACTGAAATATATTAAAGCAAAACTATTCTAAAAAATTCTAAAACTTTTCTGTGATCTTTGTTTTCCTCAACCCAAAATTGTATAAAACCAAAACAAAAACAAAAGTTTTTTTCTGACAAATGACTACTTTTACCTGAGCATTGGTGATTGGTTTTCTATTTGTTTATGTTCTGTCATGTTTTGTATAGTTTGTACCGTCTTTTAAATGTTTATTTAAATGATTAAAATATCACTATGAAGTTGTATTTTGTCTTATTTATTTATTTTCTTGTCTCCTCTGGTTATGTTGTTAAATACAAGAGAAACAATAGAGAAATTGTATGGTTAAACCCTTTACATTTCCTATTTTAAGGTACATTCTTTAATATAATCAAATCAGAATACTTGTTTAATATGTTCAGATATTTGTATTCATGTCAATGGAGTACTTTTGAACTGGATAGTTAACTGTGTGGAGTAGTTTAGTATCTTGCAGTAACACTTTCAACCGCAGGTAAATATGGTTTATGTTTTGACTGTTAGTACATTATCCATTAATGGGTTGTTGTTCTCGATTGCTAGCATAATATGAGTTTGGGAACGTTGATATGGCTGCATGGGGGGTTAGAGAGTAAAATTAGCACAGCCAAAGGAAACTGACACTACGGTGGCCCGAGTCCTCCACTCCTATCCCTCATGGACATGGCGGTGTTCTCGTGTCATATTACAGGGGACACCGCCGCTGTAGTTTCATGCAACCTTTACTGTTCAGGACATGGTTAACGATGTGCTACTGTTTAAAAGTTGACAGAGGAAATTATAATATCCTTAACTCGGGCTTCAAAGAACGTGGACCACAGTGACTCTTTTTCCAAGTGCGCAGCCTTGAGCGCAAGAATATTTGTAATCTATTTACAGCAGCCGCTGAGTAAGGCGAACAGCACTCAACGAGACATGATCCCAACACGAAGCTGTACTCTCAAAGATCGTTTATTATTTTAAAATAACACCACCATATTTCAATTATCAATATGGATCGTGCTTTGAAAGGGGAATGTGAGGGGGCAGAGCCAGAGATGGACGCATTGCAGGACACGGGGCCAGGAATAATCGAAATCGACGACGAAGATGAGATTGAGGAACTTCATAAAAGGTAGTTTTTCCTCACGGGCGCTTTCTAGTTATACATTTTCGGATAAATGTTTTCTTGTAGCTCTTTTTTTAAAATATGAATGTTCTCTCATTGTTCACCACCTATTTTATTAATTTAAGTGATCAACCCACAAAGGACAAAAAGTTATGTTAAAAGTACATTAAATATACATTTATATATATATTTTTGTAAATGAATAATATACGCAAACACCATTTAACTACAAAAAAAAATAAAATAAATATATAGTGTGTGTGTATAATGTATGTAAACCTTAATGTTCAATGTTTGATTTACTTGGAAGTCTGTAATAAGCTTATATTCTAACACCTGCTTCCACTAATTGTTTTTAACCTTTTAAAGGTTTTAACTTCAAACATAAAAATTGTAATTTCCAAACATTATTAGTTAAGCACTGAACATAAAAAGTTATGAAATAGACTGCAGTATACTACATTGCTTTATTGAACCATACCTGTTTGTAAACTCTTTAGTTTAAAGGAAGTTGTGCAGGATCCATCAGTAAAGCCTAAACTCCAGTGTCTGATGGTGGACCCATCCTTCTCTATGGTGACGGTACAGAGCGAGGACAGTGGGATAGTATGGGAGACTGCTTCCAGTAGATGCTCAACTCCATGGGCTTCAGAAGGAAGCTCGCCATCTGAACAATACAGCATGGAAGGTTCTGGAACACAGGGGAATATTGTGATCATAATGGATGAAGACAGAATAAAGAGGAAAAAAACGAGCAGCAGAGGCAAGCTGGGTGACAGGTTTAAAAAGCCAAGCTCCAGACTGCCAAAAAGTCGGATAGGAGAGGAAAGACCTGCGATGATTGAGGTGTCGATGCCGAATATAAGGTCTGAAAGCAACGAAGATAGTATGTCTGCTGAAAGCAAGGATCAAAGTCTTTTTAGTTTGATATCAGAGGGTTTTGAAATACTTAACATTGTTGTACCGTCAAAGCTTGCTACAGTAGATGAGGAAGATAGCACTGAACTGGTGGAGAATTTGGCCTACTTGGATAATACCCCAAAGATAAAATCCAAGCACAAACATGAACCTGTAGCTACACAAAGTTGTCCTGTAAACATAGAGATAGACATTGAGGAAATAAAGAAAAATGAAAGCTTGAAGGATTCATCCCAGATCTTTGCTGACAAACAGCCCAAAAAGGATGAAACTCATATGGACTACCTTGAAAAATTCACACTGTTAGATGAGCAGGCACCTAGTGATGGCGCTACACTGATGGAAAAACTTGAACAAGAAGTGACTGTCCAACCAGACGAACCTCAAGTGACTCAGAATGAACCGAAAGCAGAT
Organism: Romanogobio albipinnatus; assembly: GCA_023566225.1. Lineage (NCBI taxonomy): Eukaryota > Metazoa > Chordata > Actinopteri > Cypriniformes > Gobionidae > Romanogobio > Romanogobio albipinnatus. Next base: position 46,629,522 of record CM042242.1, read on the forward strand.
GAAGCCGTTGATGAGGATTCCTTTGTAATTATCGGTGATGTTGAAATTGCAGATGAACATCTTGACGAAGTGTTTTATGGAAATAAATTGAATGTAGCGCCTGTGGTTCCCCAAGAGCATGAGGGCAGAGTTGGAAGAACAGCAAGCTCTAAAACTCTTAAAGAGAGTGGATCAGCCTTATTTGGAAGTCAGGAATGTATCCTCACACCTGTATACCTCCCTACCGGACCACCAAAGATCATAGATCTTGTCCTTCTTGAGGAACCACGAGCAATGTCCTTCCATTACTCAGACCTTTATGAGGACGCAGTAGGAGACCGGAAGAAAGAAGACGAATTCTCAGATACGGAGAGTGTCGTTTCAGAACGTTCCTTCAAAAGGCGATACTCTGATTCTGACGATGCAGATGGATATCTGGAGAAATTTCTATTGAAGGATGAAACACCAGTGGTTTCTAATGTACCTGAGGCCCAAGAGAAGGAAGATGGGGGGAAATTGGCTTGGTCACAAAGTAAATTTGAACTTACTGGATGTTTAGAAAGGGCACAAGATGAAAATGATGAATTAATCGACGATCAACCATGTGTGCAAGATAAAAACGAAAGTGGAGCACAAAGTGAGTCCACAGGGTGTTGTTCAGACGGACACTGTGCTCCAGAAATCCAACCAGAGGTGGAAATTATCATTAGAGGAACGGTCACTTCAGCCGACTTGGTTGCAAAGCATAGTAGGGAAAATGAAAAGCAATGTGATGTCACTGCCATTATCAAGGACAGTATCGCAACAAAAAATGACCCAGATGACACACAACCTCAAATGGATCAAGTCCTTGAGCCAGAAAGCAAAACCACCATAAAAGAAGATCACAGTGGACAAGAACAAATAAGTCTGACTGATCATATTCAAGTGCCTGGGGGTTTAGCGCATGAAGATGTCATTAAAGCTAAAGATGAATTTGAAATTCTGTCTGTAACAAAGAGCTCTGAAAAAATCCAGCCTGATGTACCACATGCTGTTGAAAACATTGGTGTTTCTGAGGCCAGTGTGGATAAACGTCAAGAAGTAGCTGATGTCATTGCTGACATTCAGGAAACAAGTATCATTACTAAAAATAGTAAAGGAGAGAAAAATAAAACTGAGACGCAAGGCAAAATTTTAGAGCAAAATATTACCCCAAAGGTTGATAAAGGCATTATTGAAATATTACAAATAGAAGAACCAGAAATAATTGCTCAGAAGGTTGTCAGTCTCAAAGAACCTCTGTTAGATGAAACAGAACCTCCAAAAATTGAAGAACCTTCAAAAGTAGAGAAAGAAGTCAAGCCTTCAGAAGAGACTGAAACAGTTACAACAGATGCTGCTGAAGTTGAACGTTCTGCAAAATCCTTAGAAAATGACTCTCTAGTCCATGAAAGTGGAGAAATACTTGCTGTAACTGAGAATAAAATGAGTGAAGGATTAATACCCAAGAAGAAGAAACAAGAGCAAGTAATTGTCAAAATTGGTGCAGCACAAGAGGTTGAGGCCCATATTGGTACAACTGAAATGTTAACAGAAATTGAAATAAAGCCAGAGTCTGAAATTACTTCAGGTCAGACCTCATCAGAACAGTCACATCCAAGTGAAACAGATACAGCAAACATTGAGCTTCAGACTAAACCTGAGATAACAAGCAAGGAGAAAATGTATCCAGAACTACATATTGAATTCAGTGAAACAAACAAGAAAGCCAAAGAGTGCACAGGTGCAGATAGGCCAACAAATGAGGCACCAGTGCTTGTACAAAGACTAGAAAAGCAAAAGGAGGTTGATATACCAAAGAGTGAAGGTGGGGTTACAGAAAAACATGGAAAAGTTGAGGAAATCAAGGTGGATGTTACAGAGGAAGCAAATGAGAAGGTTGACACCACAATTGAGCCTGTTCAGGATGAGATACTTTCTGAGAAAAGAGTGATAACAGAGACAAATCAAATGATTGATTCAAGGAAAGAATATAGTTTATTGCCAGTTAATGACAATGAGGCATTTGCTCGAGAAAGCACTGAAGAGATAAGAGTAACAGATGATGTAGAGAACTTATCAAAAGTAAGGATGTCACATGTTGTACCAACAAAGGAGGAACAGGTAGAAGAATACAATGAAATAAATGACATGACCATATTAAAAGAGATCCCAGAGAAAGAATCATCTATTAGTAGGACAGATATTGAGAATAAGATGTTCCCTTTAATGTCAACAGAAACATTAGAGAAAGGAAAGAAAACGCATGTGTATGATGCACAGATTGAAGATGTAACAGACCTGCCAGAGCCCATTTTACCTCCTCCTCCAGTTGATGAAGATGACCCCTCAGCAATGAGAGTCTCACCTTTAGAGCCAGAAGATAGTGAAACAATTTATGAAGATATGCATAGAGGAGGAAGCCTAAGTAGGAATAAAGGTATCTTCTCACAATTGCGAAGTTTTACCCCTCAAGAGGACCTGTCGACCTTGAGCTGCGGCCCAGATGTGCAGCAGGAAATTGCAGAGGAACTTGATTATGAAATGGTCACCGAACAAGAGGTAAGACAGTCTGAACAAGCTATAGCTGAGGATGGGCAATGTGAACAAGTTCGACTGTCAGATCAAACTCTGGAAAAAGGCTTTGAATTTGTTGAGGATTTGGATAGTGCACAAATGGCAGAATATGAACATCGAGAGGAACTTGAAATTCAACCAATGGATGCGTTCTGCCTTGTTTGTCGTTGCCCAGTACTGCGGAGTGAGGCTGAGCATCAAAACCATGAGATGGCCTCTTTGGATGAGGCCTATGACAGTATTAAGGTAAGTTAAGTTCCCTATGCTTTGAAAGAGTGCTAAGACATGGTTTCCTGACATCAGCTTGACATCTGATCTTTCTCAGCTAGCCTGTTTGGAGAGCTTACATTATGAAGTCACTGATTACTCAAGTGTTTAATACAGAAGGACATTTCCAGTGTCTAACATTTCCAAATGATAAAAACACATAATAGGCTGTAAAACCAACTTGTATATGTTGACTTGACAAGAATATTTGAGTATAAATCAGGTAGAGACAGTGAGAGATTGTTTACTTTATTGGCCTTTGACAGCATTCATAGCAGATGAGTCAGAACTGACTGACTCATAGCCAGCCCTGAAATGTCCATCTCTGAAAGTAGACAGTTGTTTCCATGATTCATCTGTAGTTTATTCCTTAGGACTGCACCAATGTGATTTGATATTTCCAAGTATGAAATAAATATAATCATTCAATACAGTGGGGCAAAAAAGTATTTAGTCAGCCACCAATTGTGCAAGTTCTCCCACATAACAAAATGAGAGAGGCCTTTCATTTTCATCATAGGTCAGTCCTTCCAGAAAAATGCGGCTTTTTTTGTGATTGTTGCGGGCAAAAATCCTTGATTTTGCGGCATGTTTTCTTAAAAAATGCGATGGAAAAGGGCGGGATTTTTATGCGATGAAATTGCGGGAACTTGTAAAAACTGCGGTTTGATGAAAAAGAGAAAAAAGCACTACATCACAGAAAGTGCTGGGAATATTTAAGTTCGCATCTTGTTTTGAAGACCTTAATAAACACATGGCTCAAATTTACAAAACATTAAGTCAAACAAGTTCTGTAGCTTTACAAAAGGAATATGCTACAACTATGCTACAAAAAAATGAAGATATTTTAGCTGAAATCCGATGGCTCAGAAAGGCCTCCATTGGCACAATGTACACTCTCAAGACCCATAAAAGGCACTAAAGACATTGTTACAAAATCTCACTACAGTGGTTGTACAATAACTTTATGAAGCGACGATAATAGTTAAAACCTAAATAACGACTTGTATAGTGATGACCAATTTCAAAACACGACATCATGAAGCTTTGAAGCGTTATGAATCAGCGAGTCGATTCATGATTCGGATTGCGTGTCAAACCGCCAAACTGCTGAAATACTTGACTTTTGCGATCCGAACCGCTGAATCGACTGATTCATAACGCTTCAAAGCTTCATGATGCTGTGTTTTGAAATCGGTCAACACACCGGGAAATTGCTTTGCGCGTTTTTTGCTGTTATTTTTGTTGGCAAATGGGAATTTGCGTGCTTCATCATGGTTTCACCAATATCTATGGTTTCTCCACGGGGTTTGCAGCTTTTCGATGACGTTCGCGTCGGGTAATTACATCACTTCAAAACATTCCCATGGCAATAGGGGGAAATTGCGGCTCTTGTGTGAAGTAACAAACATTTTTCAACTTTCTGCTAATATATGACTTTTTTGCAACGAAAATGCGGGGATTATGAAATCATGCTAGCCCCACATATTTTGCACGCGGAAATAGGCAATTTATGCTGCGAAAGTGCAGCGTATTTGAAAAAATGCGGTCCCCGCATAAATATGCAGACTTTGGCTGATTATGCATTAAATCATGCGATCGCATAATCACGTTTTTCTGGAGGAACTGATAGGTACACTTCAACTATGAGAGACAGAATGAGAAAAATAATCCAATAACAAAAGTTAATCTTAATACTTTGTTATATACCCTTTGTTGGCAATGACAGAGGTCAAACGTTTTCTGTAAGTCTCCACAAGGTTTTTACACACTGTTGCTGGTAGTTTGGCCCATTCCTCCATGCAGATCTCCTCTAGAGCAGTGGTGTTTTGGGGCTGTCGCTGGGCAACACGGATTTTCAACTCCCTCCAAAGATTTTCTATGGGGTTGAGATCTGGAGACTGGCTAGGCCACTCCAGGACCACTCCAAATGTGTTTGGGATCATTGTCATGCTGAAAGACCCAGCCACGTTCCATCTTCAATGCCCTTGCTGATGGAAGGAGGTTTTTAATCAAAATCTCACAATACATGGCCCCATTCATTCTTTCCTTTACACGGATCCATTGTCCTGGTCCCTTTGCAGAAAAACAACCCCAAAGCATGATGTTTCCACCCCTATGCTTCACAGTAGGTACAGTGTTTTTTGGATGCAACTCAGCATTCTTTCTCTTCCAAACACAACAAGTTGAGTTTTAACCAAAAAGTTCTATTTTGGTTTCATCTGACCATATGACATTCTCCCAATCCTCTTCTGGATCATCCAAATGCTCTCTAGCAAACTTTAGACGGGCCCGGACATGTACTGGCTTAAGCAGGGGGACACGTCTGGCACTGCAGGATTTGAGTCCCTGGTGGCGTAGTGTGTTACTGATGGTAGCCTTTGTTACTTTGGTCCCAGCTCTGCAGGTCATTCACCAAAATTTTGTTCCTGGCGTCCTTTGACAGCTCTTTGGTCTTGGCCATAGTGGAGTTTGGAGTCTGACTGTTTGAGGTTGTGGACAGGTGTCTTTTATACTGATAACGAGTTCAAACAGGTGCCATTAATACAGGTAACGAGTGGAGGACAGAGGAGCCTCTTAAAGAAGAAGTTACAGGTCTGTGAGAGCCAGAAATCTAGATTTTTTTGTAGGTGACCAAATACTTATTTCCCACCATTATTTGCAAATAAATTCTTAAAAATCTAAATGTGATCATAGTTGAAGTGTACCTATGATGAAAATTACAGTCCTCTCTCATCTTTTTAAGTGGGAGAACTTGCACAATTGGAGGCTGACTAAATACTTTTTTGCCCCACTGTATAAATGTTAAATATTTTGTGTAATTTGTTCTGCACCTCAAAATATTTCATGTTGTCTTAATTTTCCATGTGATACTTTTTTTCAGAATCAGTTGAGTGAACTGATATCAGTTTTACAAGGAAGATCAGAAAATATTGAAGACTTTGTATCTGAGCTTGAACTGGCATACAACACAGTGGAGGTATTTGCATTATTAATTTACCCATACGCAACACACCCTGTACCAGTGGTTGTTTTAGACTAAACAATCCCATAGATTTATATTTGAGTCACTTGATGACATGATGTGCATATTTTTGTGTCCAAGTGCATTATTTCCTTTTAAAATGATTTGATATATTGATGACATTATCACTTTATTTTGTAAAACCTATTTAGTTTGAATCTATTTTTAGATTCATTCATTCACATTAAAATAATAATTATTATTTAAGTTTTGGTATCTTAAACTCCCAAAATGTCAGGTGGTGCAACCATTCGGATAAATGAACAGACTAAGAAAACTATTTAAAATTGTGTTTTAATAATATGAAATTCAAAATAAAATACTATGGCATAATTTTATGTTTTAAACATTTCATGTGAACAAATTTTTATAGTTTTAAGCTGTTTAAGATAATTGAAAAACCTTTGTCCGGCAATATGTATTCTCAAATGTCAGGGTGGCGCAACTGCAAATGTGGGTCTTTTATTTTGAATTGACAAGGTAATAACTTATGTAGCTGCTTTCAAGTATGTGTAGGTTGGTAAACTTTCCATGTCAGGTGGTACAACCAATGTAAAACTATATGACATTTATTTTCTATCATATATCAACTTTATTTTATTTAAAATGTATGAACTGTGTATGAACTTGCTAGCATAGGCAAAACAGGCATCCAAGCAGAAGCCTGTTCAATGTAAGTTTAGTTGCAAAAGTCAGCTGGTGCAAGTGCAATGAATGTTCCTATTTGAAATAAAATACATGATTTAAGCTAAATAAATAATACATTTAAGTTAAGTTTATTATAATTTTTTTTTGGTATATTGTTCTAAAATGTTAGTTTTTAAGTTTTAATGTTTTACACTTTCATGTATTTTCATAATAATAATTTTTTATATAATTTAGATGCCACTATTGTATCAAGTAAATAATAATGGGTCACACTTTATATTAGGTGTCTTTACCTACTATGTAAATATGTATGATGTACTTGTTCATGTTGTTTTGCAAAACACTTGCTGCTATTGGTGGGATATGGTTAACATTTGGGACAGGTTTGGGGGATGGGTAGGTTTAAGTGTGGGTTGATGGATTGAGGGGTAAGAGATGGGTCAACAGTGTTATTATAGATGTCATTACAGAAATGAATTACAGATTTAATATGCAGGTTTTTTTTTTAATATATAAGTACAATGTAAAACATGTCTATGTACACAATAAGTGCACTGTATCAACTTAATTATTCAACTGTTAGTTCAGTAGTTAAACATAACATAACATAACATAAAGTGGGACCCAAAAACTCAGCACGGCACAGGGAGCGCATTAAAAATGATCGGGCCGCACAAGAAGCATATCTTGCAAAAAGAAAAACGAGGTGATGAATCTTGTTTAGTAGGTTGTTATATAGTGTTCTATTCCGGTTGCATTTAATGTTTTAAACATTTGATAAATGCATTTTTTATTTAAAATACTCAACAATCCTACTCAGTGTATCTAACCAATCTATTGCACTGTAGCCTATTCCAGTTCCTACGTACTGAATGTGATGTCATGTGATTTATTCTGATTTTGATCAATTTACTACTTTTACTTCAATAGAGACTGTTGACTATAACATTTGTATTTGTATGTTATGTAATGTAATTTTATCCCTGTCATTATTAATGTTGTCAGGTGACACAACTGATATTCAAGTAAATTCTTGATTTAAACCAACAAATAATAGGGACCAAGAAGCAGGTCAGCTTCCCCAGTACTAGCTTCACTGCATTGGCTCCCAGTTGATTTCAGGGTGCAGTTGAAGGTTTTAATGTTCGTTTTTAAGGCCTTGCATGGTCTAACTCCTGAATATATTTCGAATCTTCTCCAGGTTTATCAGACGGCAAGGCCACTGAGGTCATCTCAAACATTACTTTTAAACATCCCTGAATCTCGTCTAAAGTCCAAAGGGGATTGTGCCTTCTCTGTTTTTGCACCCCGCCTCTGGAATAATCTGCCTCTGGATATTAGATGTTATACTACTTTGGGTATTTTTAAACCACGTTTGAGGGTGAGACTTGAGGGTGGACTCTTTTAACTTGGACCAGCAAGCAAACACCCAAAACAGTATAATGTGTAAACATATAGCATAACTCATATTATTATTAATATATTAAAACAATATAACAATATAAATACAAAGCTCTGGAATCAGTTACATTTACCTATATCGACCCTCCTAGTTTCTGTTACACAATTGTACACATCAGGTCAAATTTTTTGGACTGCCCTAGAAAATAAGTAGCAATGTCCTGGCAACTACCCACAACATCTTACCATCATGGAGGTGAATTTTGCACTTCCAAAAAAACTAGAGTGAGAGTTTTGTAGTGCTTACGTTAATGCACTGTCAGCCTGGGGAATTCTATTAAGGCGAGAAAGGTTACTGAGAACTTATGTGTAGCTTTATTGTGCTGTTCCCTCAGGAGAACTTTAATGATTGTGAGAAGATCATAAAGGAGCACAATGAGGAGGCGGTGAAGCTGGTGATGGATCAGTATAATGAGATGTCTCAGGCCATGGAGGAAGAGAAAAAGGCCAAACTGGAGCAGCTGTACGACCAGATTGTGTCGTTTCAGGAAAATATGGACAAGGCCAAGGAGACTATGGAGATGACAGCTAAGGAAGAGGAAGAGAAGGACCCTCTCAAGTTTCTTTCTGTGAGGCTTTCCTCATTTGTGTGTTAGTTACTCGCTTAAAGTAGGTCACACATTATGATTAGTATTAATGCATTGATTTTGTCCAAGGCTATAGTTGCTTTGGAAGCATTTTTAAAGTGCTTAGCTAAGATTTGTTAAGAGAGATGAACTGTATCTAGAACGGACACTTTAATCTAATCAAACCATTTTTTCACCCCTTCTCAGTCTTCAAAAGATATCAATACGAGGTAACTGAATGGCCTGAATTTATGTTGTGCCAGTGGCTTGCTAACATTGCTCAAAAATGATCTGCATATTAAATTAATCCAAACAGAAGCTTGATGTGGTGTGCTTGATGTTTGGTGTGTTCAAACAATGTTTAAATTAAGTGTTTGTAGCCTTTGAATAAATATAAATCAAATCATTTAACAAATCATTATGACAATATTGTGATAAGTTGGATTTTCTTCCATTCTCCTTCCAATGACCCCTCCATAAATTGTTTTAATAGGTTGAATACAGCTTTGGAATCCACCATGTCACTTGAACTTGGTCCACGAGGGTTGCTGGTTTTTGAGGATTATGCCAAGGGCAAACCAGGCAATGAGAAGAAAAACAGACAAGCCATTCCAGGTGCGCCTTAGCTAAGATTTCCATTGAGAATAAACACTCCTCACGTTTTGCTGACTTGTAATATCACTCATTTTGTAGTGCCACAAAAACCACATCTTCAGCCTCAAGAGGCCAATTCTGCAACCGGCACTTCCGTCACTGTGTATTGGAGAGTCAATGAGGATGACATTATAGACTGCTTCCAAGTCTACTGCATGGAAGAGCCACAAGGAGGTTAGACTAGACTAGCAGGGTTTTATACTGAATACTGAAAACAAAACGTAAACTATACACCATTTAAAAGTTTGTGGTTGGTAAACTTTTTTTTCTTTTTTTCCTGCATTTATTCACTCTAAAATACAGTAAAACAGTAATATTGTAAAATTTTATTTGAATATATTTTAAAATGTATTTTTTTCCCCCTGTGAAGTTTAATTTTCAGCAGCCATTTTCTGGATTCTATTCTAAAAAAGAACAGCATTATCTGAAATAAAAATATTCACTTATAATTAATTTAATCCATCCATGCTGAATGCAAGTATATAAAACTGCCCCCAAAGTTTGGATTTGAATGTTATATATATATTCAGTACTGGGTAGTTTTTTATGTGATCTGGATTATGTAATCAGATTCCTAAAATTAAATGCTTGTAATTATATTATATTACATTTTAAAATACTCTTAATCGGACTACTTTTTGTTTTTATTGATTAAATTATTATTTAATATTCACAATTAATAAAATCACAGTCAATTATTCACAATTGAATGATTCTTCCTAATTCTCCTAATTTTATCTTTTAAATGTCCTTTCTAAAAAAAACCTATTGCTTATTTTATGTTCAAAAAGTCTTCTAGTTTTGTGGAATTGCACACAAGAATGGACACTAGTTAGGCAGCTATAACTTCATGGGAAATTGATAGGCCACAAAGCATAAACAAGTAATGTTTGATTTTAAATTTTTCTTTTCATTTAACATTTAATATTTATTTATTGGCTTTTCATCAATTTACGAACTTCCTGCAGATACTACACAAAGCCTGGTTTGAGAAAACCTGACATGTTTAATGCACTTCACATTGTTGATAACAAAGAGTGGAATAAAAGTTATTGCTCTTTGCATTATTATATAAATATGCTACAAGATTATTCTATGTGATAAATGAGTTAGGTCAAAAGTAATCAAAAAGTTTAATGTAATGGGTTATGTTACTAACTACAATTTTAATCATGTCATTCAATTGAATACATTGTATTCAGTAATGAAATACAGTTTGTAAGTAATTGTGCCGGGCAGCGAGGCCGAGGGACCGTGAGGGCGGGACGAGGCGGCGCTCATCAGGGAGCCAGCTGCGTGCCGCAGCGATCTCGGCTCTCACGGAGGAGTGAGGGAGTATAAAGGAGGAGCGACGACAGTGAGGGACGAGAGCGGACCAGGCCTGGATTTTGTGTTGTTTTAGTTATGTTATGTGTACGCTGCAGTCGTCCGTGAGGGGCTGCAGCTTTTATTTTCATTTTTACTCGCTGAAGGTCCCTCCTCCCAAGCCTCCCTAAGGACATCCAGCACCCCCCGGGGCTGGCGCCCATAGAGAAGCTCGAAGGGGGAAAACCCCGTGGAGGCTTGCGGGACCTCGCGAACAGCAAACATCAGAGGTTCTAGCCATTTATCCCAATTTTTGGCGTCCTCGCGAACGAACTTACGAATCATGGATTCGTTGTGGGTGATAGACGCTTGTGCGAACCGATTTAACGCCCAACTTGTAAAGTTCGCGAATCGTTCGTGACATGAACGCCGTGCCTTGATCGGTGAGAATCTCTTTCGGGAGATTAATGAAAACAGTGTGCTCGCAACACTTTTCACCAAAATTGTTCCGGGTATCGCGTTGATGGGTATCGACTGCTTCCGGGTATCGCGTTGCATAGTCTACCATAACTAATGCAATGCGATACCCGCGTGCTGACCGCTCTAATGGCCCGATGAGGTCCATACCAATTCTCTCGAAGGGGACCTGCACTAGCGGGAGTGGGCACAATGGTGCTTTTGGGGTGGCCGGTGGATTCACCAACTGACATTCCCGACAAGACGCACACCATCTGCGTACATTCTAGTGAATGCCCAGCCAGAAGAAACGGGCCATTAGACGATTGAGTGTAGCCGTTTGTCCTAAATGCCCAGCCATAGGATTAGAATGAGCCGCCTGGAAAAGCATTTCCCGGCGGCTTTTAGGTACTTATAACTGGGTTGTATCCTGCATTGACTGGGCGTCTTGGGTCCTGATTAAACACGTTTTTCAGCGACTCATCCCGGTACTGTTCCAGGGGAAAGTCATCGCGTTCTGTGAGAACGGGCATCTCCAGACCGCTCTGTTCCCCCTGAACGGCCCCCGGAGGTCCCGAATCCACCTCTCCCGACTGGTCAACCGTCTCTTTCCCCTTTACACGTTTTCCCCAAGAAGCATCCGCACACAAATGCCCCAACAATTTATTAAATGCTGGCCAATTGGTCAAAGCCTGATAATTACCCCCCTCAATACTCACAGGTATCTGGTACAGGCCAGCTTGATCGGGGGCGGCTTGTGGCGCATCGGGAACCCGGATCAGTGTCCCCACCTCCCTCACCGGACACCGATCAATGAAATGGCCGGGGTCCCCACAGCGCCAGCAAGCCGGCCCAGGCTTCCTCACCGCTCTAGTGGCTGGCAGTGGGTCCTGTAATTGGCGTGGAGAGAGCGCGGGCATAGGGGAGGAGGGATAGGGATCCGTCCCGGACGCCCCTCCCCTCTGGACCGGACGGGGAGGTGCCGCCGGTTCACCGGGACCGCCTGTTCTCCACCTTGGGGCTGGTCTAGGCGGCCATGCCCCTCGCGACCTGGGAAGGGGAACAGGTTTGGGGAGAGAAGGGGAAGGAACAGCAGGAGGGCAAGAGAGAGAGAGAGAGAGAAGCCGCTGGCAGGGGCTCGCCGACCCCGGTGCCCGCCACTATGTGGTCCTCCGCCAACTGGATGGCCTGGGTCAGCGACGTCGGGCGGTGGCACTGGACCCGAACTGCTCCAGTACCACCTTGTCGATGGCTCCCTCGACGTCGCTTCCGTCGGCCATCAGCCACTTGCGGCACGAGTCCCGGAGCTGGTGCGCGAAGACGAAGGGCCGGCCAGAGTCGTCGAGGGTCAGGGTCCGGAACCGCTGGCGATGTTGCTCCGGACTCCGGCCGACCCGCTGCAGGACGGCGCGCTGCAGGTCTTCGTAGTCCAGGAGGTTCTGGACTGGCAGTTGGTGGGCGGCTGCCTGCACCTCCCCAGACAGCAGTGGCAGGAGCCGCATTGGCCAGTCCGACCTGGGCCACCCCCGGGACTCGGCGGACCTCTCGAAGAGGTCGAGGAACGCCTCCGGGTCATCCTCCGGTCCCATCTTCGAGAGGCCGATGGTAGCGGCCGAGTCGGTGTTACACGGGGGGGGGGGTGGCCGGAGCCTCCCGGACGATCCAGCTCCGGAACAGCTCGCAGTCTTCGTGCTGGGCCTGGATGAGGGCCTCGAAGCGTCGATCCTGCTCCGCCCTCACGGCCAGCAGGTCGTCATGGTTCTGTTGGTGAAGACCAGCGAGCGATTGTATGTGGTCCGCAAGCGGCGTTTTTGGCGGGGTCTCCATCGCGGCGGCACTCTTCTTCCTTCCCGGGTTTCGGCACCACTGTAGTAAGGTTGGTTTGTGTGGGAAGAAGGAGGCGGGAACCGGCGAACATTCAAAATGTTTAATCAAAAATAAACATAAAATAAAATGGCGGCGGCAGCCCCTCGCGGTCGACTGTCGCCTACATACAAACAAATAAACACAAAATCCAGGCCTGGTCCTCTCTCGTCCCTCACTGTCGTCGCTCCTCCTTTATACTCCCTCACTCTTCCGCGAGAGCCGAGATCGCTGCGGCGCGCAGCTGGCGCTCATCCTCCCTGATGAGCGCCCCTCGTCCCGCCCTCACGGTCCCTCGGCCTCGCTGCCCGCCACAGTAATCTACCCAGCACTGTAAATAGTTTAGAATGGCATATATATCACATATATTCTTAATACTGTTTTTACTTAGTTTTTTTATTTAAAAATACACAGATTAGGCATAACATTATGACCTAATATTGTGTTTGACCCCCTTTTGCTGCCAAAACATCCCTGATCCATCGAGGCATGGACTCCACTAGACCCCTGAAGGTGTGTTGTCGTCTGGCACCAAGATGTTAGCAGCAGACCCTTTAAGTCCTGTAAGTTGTGAGGAGGGGCCTCCATGGATCAGACTTGTTTGTTCAGCACATCCCATAGATGCTCGATTGGATTGAGATCTGGGGAATTTGGAGGCCAAGTCAACACCTCAAACTCATTGTTGTGCTCCTCAAACCATTCTTGAAGCATTTTTGCTTTGTGGCAGGGCGCATTATCCTGCTGAAAGAGGCCACAGCCACCAGGGAATACCATTTCCATGAAAGGGTGTACATGGTCTGCAACAATGCTTAGGTAGGTGGTACGTGTCAAAGTAACATCCACATGGATGGCAGGACCCAAGGTTTCCTAGCAGAACATTGCCCAAAGCATCACACTGCCTCCGCTGGCTTGCCTTCTTTTCATAGTGCATCCTGGTGCCATGTGTTTCCAAGATAAGCATCCACAAGATGTAAAAGAAAGCGTGATTTATCAGACCAGGTCACCTTCTTCCATTGCTCCGTTGTCAGGTTCTGATGCTCACATGCCCACTGTTGGTGCTTTCGGTGGTGGATAGGGATCAGCATGGGCACCCTGTCTGGTCTGTGGCTATGCATCCCCAACATATGCAACAAACTGCGATGCTCTGTGTATTCTGACACCTTTCTATCAGAACCAGTATTAACTTCTTGAGCAATTTGGGCTACAGTAGCTCATCTGTTTGATCAGACCACATGGGCCAGCCTTCGCTCCCCACATGCATCAATGAGCCTTTGGCCGCCCATGACCCTGTCACCGGTTCACCACTGTTCCTTCCTTGGACCACTTTTGATAGATACTGACCACTGCAGACCGGGAACACCCCACAAGAGCTACAGTTTTGGAGATGCTTTGACCATTTTCAAACTCGCACAAATCCTTACGCTTGCCCATTTTTCCTACTTCTAACACATTAACTTTGAGGACAAAATGTTCACTTGATGCCTAATATATCCCAATAACTAACAGGTGCTGTGCTGTGAATCAGTGTTATTCACTTCACCTGTCATAATGTTATGCCTGACCGGTGTATATTATCAGTATAAAATATCCTTGCAATTTTGGGTTAAATGCTTAAACGGATAATTTACTCCCCCTTATGCCGTCAAACCTATATTACTTACTTCTGTGGAACATAAAAGAAGATATTTTTTAAAAAGTCAATAGGTCCAATAATGTTTTGGACCACACTGACTTTCATTGTATGGATTAAATCAGTTGAAACATTTTTCCAAATATATTTTTAAGCATAAACTATCCTTTTAACATTCACACAAATAATGTCAATCTGATTAGTAATTAGTATGTAAAAGTATGTCATTGGGATGCTCAGATGAGCCACATACTTCAGTAAAAGTGTGTTGAATGTAATTGAATCTGCAGCTATCTCAGAGGAGTACAGGGTGACTGTGAAGGAGAGCTACTGTAATCTAGAAGAGCTGGAACCGGATAAGTGTTATAAAGTGTGGGTGATGGCGGTGAACTACACAGGCTGCAGCATGCCGAGTGAGAGACTGCCCTTCAGAACTGGTTAGTTACTCACTGTGTAAACCCCCTTTTAATCGCATGATGTTTGTGAGAGCAAGAGATCATGCTGTGTGTCATAATATATCAATATATAATGAGGTGACCATGTGGAGCCTCTTTAAGAGATCATTGACATGGAATGCAAATTCCAAAGTGTATGTGTTATCAATCCATATGAAATATGCAGCATTCACATTTAGCAAAACAAACTTGGGGTTATTTGTTAGTCAATGTCTGAAAAGTAACTCAGCTCACTGTGTTCTCTCTAGCCCCCTCTGTCCCGGTGATCCAGACAGAACAGTGCACAGTGCTGTGGGACACGGCCACGCTACGTTGGAGCGCCGTTCAGCCCAGCGCTGTAGACTGCTTCACACTGGAGTATTGCCGCCAGTATGCATGTGAGAGAGAGGGACTCAGGTACAGTTAGCCAGCCCTCTGTACATGCAGAAACAGCTATAGGGATCAAGAGAAAAGATGCTAAATATGATATCGTCTTTTTTCATATTTTGGTAAATAGTGTTATAACTTTTTTATTTTTTAAGTTTTTTTTATTGTGTAGTATTTATGAGTATCTATTGACAGAAATGCAATATAATATACATAGCAATGTTTTCAGTGGTGTATAAAGACCTTACTTAATGTACTGTTTAGGGGTGCACCGAAATTTCGGCCACCGAAAATGTTCGAAATAAAAAAAAACAGCCGAAAACGTAAACTGAAAATGAATGTCATCCGCCCCTCCCATCCGTGCGCAAGCGCTTAGGTTTCACTCACTGTTATAACGTGTCTGCCTATCAAAGGTTAAGCATGAGAACAAATAGAGACGTATCCAGCTGAACTAAGTGACAATCCCCTTGACTATTGGCGTGCGAACGAAGGCCGCTTTGCATTGCTTGCGCGGATTGCACGCAGGTATTTATCTGCCCCAAGCACCAGCACAGACAGTGAGAGACTATTCAGTGCAGCATCTCATGTTCTTAATGAGAACCATTCTGTGATTTAGTGTGCAGTTATTCAGATAATTGTGGATCTTTTTTTGCACAACTGTTAAAAAACTATTTTATTTGATGGAGCAAAACTTGAAGAATAATATTATTTGGTATTATTATTTATATTTATTGTTAAAAATATTTTAGATTTTATGTAACGTTATAAAAGTTTGATTACTCTATTGTTTTGTGATTTATTTTTTTTCATTTCAGATTAATTAAATTCAAGCAATTTATATATATATATATATATATATATATATATATATATATATATATATATATATATATATATATATATATATATATATATATATATATATATCATATATTAATATTAGTATACGTTTTTAAAAGAAGCCATTTTCGGCATCAGTTTCGGTTTTCGGCCAAGTGCATCCTAAATTTTCGGTTTCAGCCCAGAATTTTCATTTTGGTGCATCACTAGTACCATTATGTTTTTATTAACCTTAGAATGAGCCATTTCTATCTCCATACACCGCGGGTCCCCATACAGTGAAATTGCCATTTTGCGCCGTCATGTTTCTAGTAGCCCTAACCGGACAAACTTCTCTACAGAGCACTAGTCACTCTCTGCTCTCTCCGACAACAACATGTTTGTCCTGTGTCGGCCACCGTAGCTTCTCTATGTGCTGTGATAGGGAGGGTTGAGCTGTGTTTGATTGCAATTTACAACCTCGCCGCTAGATGTCGCTAAAATTCACACACTGCACCGTTAATGTTTTAAAATATTATTTTATATTATATTAATTATATTATATTATTACATTATATTATATAATTAATCTTGGTTTTGTTTTTGGGGTCTACTAGAATAGTTTTTCATGCTTGACTGTTTAAAAAACACATTATTTTTCACATATTTTACATTGTTGCAGCACCTCTTTTCAGAGTCTGTCAGTAACGCTCTGCTCAGATCCAGTCTCTATGAAGCCCCTCCTTCCGAAAAGCGCAATGTGCTCTGATTGGTTGGCTGGACCGGTGTGTTGTGACTGGTCAATCAATTTGAGCGGGTTTTGGAAATGTCACACTCCTTACCACAAGTTTTAACACACTACTAATGCAATGCAACCAGGCCTCGCCCCCCTTGTTTTGCATATGCTTTGGGCGGGAATATTTAAATGAGGGATATTGTGATGTGTACATTTCTAGAAGACTACAATCGAGATCTTTCAGGGAGTTCTGAAACTTACTGATATAGTGAATAAATCCCTTTGGAGTGTGCTTTGCAACTTTTCAGACCGTTTTTATGCTCAAACAGCAAGTAAATAAAGCAGCCATTTTGCAGATATTGTCCCATTAGGGAAGAAAATTTGGTTTCAATAGGTGAAATGTTTTTTTTTTAATTTCTTACACAAAAACATTTTCTTTTATGGTATTAAATATACTCATTGATGGCCATCAGTAGAATTTAATATTAATATTTCATGTAGAATATTTCACTGAGAGCTTGTACACTGAATCCATTGAACACTCATGAACATGACGTTTCCCATGATTCCTCAAGGGTGCACATTATAGCATTACAGAAGGTAAAACTGCCCTCATTGAAAACAGTCTCTCCATACACAGATCCATATCAGGGATAAAAGGCTATGAGCAGAGGGTCCTTCTTCAGCCCAATGAAAATTACCTCTTCTACATCAAATCAGTGAATGCCGGAGGGGCCAGTGAGCAGAGTGAGGCGGCCCTTGTCTCCACCAGAGGTCAGATTCACCACTATTACATCATCAGTCTGACACATATTCCTGTTGTTTGGCGAGTTTTCATGGGCGAAATCCAGTCATAGCAATAGGAATCAATACGAATATTGTGCGAGGGCAAAAGATTTCGCAAGTTTCGCAGCAGGTCACATGGATTCGCCGTGTTAATCGACAGAAAGCTGCTTGGTTTGAAAGTGACTTCTGTGTGAGCGGCGCTTCATCCATCACTACACAATTGACAATGGACCTTTCTTGCACATGAAATGTCACTAATCTGACAAACATCTTTAGTTATTGATTTAGAACATGCTTAGTTCAAAGCAACTTTTGACAGCCTCATAATTATAGCAAAATCCTTGCATTCTGTTTGTGGTGTTTTTTGGTGACTAGTGATTGTTGTTATTTTAAGGTACAAGGTTCCACTTCCTTAGCGAAACAGCCAACTCAGTGCTGGAGGTTTCAGAGGACAAGAACTCAGTGGAATACCCACATGACACCTACAGTAAAATGTCCTCAATCATAGAGTAAGTACCATTTCAAATCTATCACTGGATACATAGTTGTTATGCAGAAAAAAATACAAGATATTGTCAAATTGCACAACATATGCTGTTTGTTTGGTTTTCATATTTGTGATCCCCCACCAAATGTCTTAAGTTTCAGCAGATGTTTTTTATTTTATGTTTTTTAAGCACATTTTTTATTAGATTTTTGTACTTGTTCTCAGATGTCCAGCTGTATTGGGTGAGCTTTTGCCTTCTCTTGGATATTACTACTGGGAGACAGAAGTGACAAAGTGCAAAGCCTACCGCATCGGTGTCGCATATCAAACTGTATCACGAACCAGCACACTGGGGGAGAGCAGCGCCTCCTGGTGTCTGCACTGTGTACCTACATCTATAAGGTATACCATTCATGCGATGTAGTTGCATTTGTTCTTGTGTTTTTATTATTCCAAAGAGGAGATCCATTAGATGCAAAGGTCATTGAATATTTTAGTAACATTTAAAAGTCTTTCCAGCGGAAAAGAGCATTTATTTTTTAATCTGCTCTTTTCAGTTTAAATAAACAACCTGGTACGACATTTGGAGCTTCATTCCAATCTGTGGAAACTGTGTAATTAAAGCTTGTTGGCAATCAGGGAGGTAAATTAACTGGAGCCTTCAAAAAGAATCAAAAATGCCCCTTTAGTATAAATCTAAAAAAAATGTGTTCTTCTCTCATTAAAACTGTTCTCTTGTGTCTTCCATAAAATACGTATTTTGAAAAATCATGTCTAGCCAGGTCTACTACAATGAAGGTATATTGTCTATGATGTTAGAGGCAACTAGGGTCCTGTCTAATCCCAACCAACAGAGAGCAGTTTTATGAGTACAAAATGTGAGCACAAAGGTGATATTATATATGCTCTTTTAAATTAGAATTTATTTTTATTGACAACACAGTCTTGGCTAAAGGGAAAACCAGTCATTTTCTCCAAAGGTTTACACTTACAAAAGTGACGTGCATCTGCGATAAAGACTATATCCGTGGCCTAGAAAAAAAGCTACTTTGTTCTACATAACTGGTGAGATCACATGACCAGTTGAATATCAGTAGTATCCCTATTAACAGACACTTTTGGTTCTGGAATAAATGGATGACAAAAAAATCAGAAAAGGGTATCGATGAAATCGATGTCACATTACATTGCATATACACTACCGTTCAAAAAGTTGGATTCAGTAAGGTTTTTTCAAATGTTTTTTAAGGGGTCTCTCTAGGCTACATTTATTTGATCAAAAATACAGTAAAAACTGTAATGCTGTGTCTATTGAAACATTTTTTAAAGGGACAAAACATGTTTTAGGTGTTGATAAAACAAAAACTAGCACTACATTATTAAGAAATGTTACATTTGAGTTGACAAAGGTCTCAGGTAATGAACCATGTAAGGGAACAGGTTTATTTCTAAATATTTTTTCTAAAAAAAAAATGTATTCATTACATAACTTAAAACTCTGTCAGACACACTTAAAAGCATGCTAATTTAATTGGATTTATCCAAAAACAGTGTAAAGTATTCAGTTATGTAATGCTGGTGTTCAGTAAAGGAGCTAAGTCATAAAATACATTCTCTGTTTTTGTTTCACACTATTATGAAACATAGTCTTAATTCGCCTGCCTCCTTTTAATATTAAACATATATCACCAATTTTCTTAGGTAATTAAGACAAAATATCATGTAGTTCCATTGATGTTTTGACATTTTTACACAATAAATTGAAAAAAGAATAAGACATTTCTTTCAAAATTAACAGAAACCTTCACCTGACGGTGTAAAATACTGATGGTGTTGTCAAAGGTCCAGCTGGGGCCAAATATACAGTATGTAAATAGAATCATAAAAACAACATTAGAAGAATTCCCCATAACATTAAATCACATTATACCGGTTTTTTTTTTCTTTTTTGAGAATTTTTTTCCACCTTACCCACGTTGTACAGTGGAGCAATTTTGTTTAGTTTTTTCCTCATTTGTAGCTGCCTTAATAAACATCAACATGGCAAGATTTATCCCACAAAAAGTAATATTTTCAGAAACAACAAGTAATATTTACAGAAACTATTACACTGCAATGACTTCATTATTATTTGTTAAAAATATTAAACAATCTATAACTTCCAGGACTACGTGTCCTGCTGTAAGATCCTCAATGAGCAGGAAATAGTTAGTGCTCCTCAGAGTTAATGCTGCCCATGACACTACCTGATTTATTCAGAATTATAAAAAATCCTGACGGCGTTGACACAACTTTTATAGCTATTTTTTAAATGGAAAATATAATATAATTACTCGTTGTATTGTTTGATACCTTAAAGATCTCTGTCTTTTATTTTTTTTATTTAAAATTGAAATTATTTAAAAGTATAAGCAACGAATGTCCTGAGTATACAATTTACTTTAGATGTAATTTTAGAAAGTATTTTTAGTGTGTTGACATTCTTACTTTATAACATAAAAAGGGCTTTTGTGTTTGGGACATGTTTTGTCCCTTATCTCAAGAATCAGTGAATTTATTTTTTAGCATCATTTTAGCATCATTACTCCAGTCTTCAGTGTCACATGATCCTTCAGAAAGCATTCTAATATGCTGATTTGATGGTCAAGATTTTATTATTATTATTATCAATGTTGAAAGCTTAATATTGCAGCTTAACATTTGTGTGGAAACCATGATGCATTTTATTTAAGGATTCTTTGATGAATAAAGTTCATTATTTGATATATTGAATGTGCTGTATTAACCCCTCTTCTCTCCAGCTGCAGATTTGAACTACTTCATGACCACGTGGAGTCTGACATCTTTGTTATGGACATACCTGCACGGATCGGCACTTTGTTGGACTACAGCCAGGGTCGGCTTTTCTTCTTCAATGCTCAAAACGGGCAGCTCTTGGGAACTTTTCAGCACACGTTCAATCAGCCCTGCCACCCTGTGTTTATCCTAGAGCAGCCGGGGAATCTAGAGCTGAAAATGACCATGGAGGTGCCAGAGTTTGTTAAGCACTGCTAGCTGACACGACTCAAATCACAGTGCCCAGGGCTTGCTTGTGCAACAGTATATGAATCAAGTGAATCAAACCATATTGTGCTGTCACACGAGAAGTTGATCAGTTTTATGAAATGGCATGACTGAAGAGATATATTAAGTTTTGTGAAAGGAAGGATTGTTTTTGAAGCTGTGCTTTTAAATCCCTCCAGAAACTAGTTTTGTGGAGCTGTTGCATTGTTTTTGTATATATGAAACAGAAAGTGCATGCGACCAGTTTTGTTGCTTATCATACAGTATATGATGCACCCCTGGATCACATGATGTGCAGACATTTATATTCAGTGTCAGTGTATTTATTTTGGAAGCTACAGGCTTTCAAATTGTTTGAATAAAACTGATTTTGGCAAAGCTAATAACAGACTTTCATAGCTGAAGTCTCCCTCAGTAGAGAC
Source organism: Romanogobio albipinnatus (assembly GCA_023566225.1). Classification (NCBI taxonomy): domain Eukaryota; kingdom Metazoa; phylum Chordata; class Actinopteri; order Cypriniformes; family Gobionidae; genus Romanogobio; species Romanogobio albipinnatus. Next base: position 46,651,108 of record CM042242.1, read on the forward strand.
ATGCTTGGAGATCATGGGTATGGCATCACATATGAGTGAGAATATATATACTATATTGCCAAAAGTTTGGGGATGCCTGCCTTTACATGCACATGAACTTTAATGACATCCCATTCTTAATCCGTAGGGTTTAATATGGAGTTGGCCCACCGTTTGCAGCTATAACAGCTTCAACTCTTCTGGGAAGGCTTTCCACAAGGTTTAGGAGTGTGTTTATGGGAATTTTTGACCATTCTTCTAGAAGCGCACTGATGTTGGACGAGAAGGCCTGACTCGCAGTCTCCGCTCTAATTCATCCCAAAGGTGTTCTGTCGGGTTGAGGTCAGGCCTCTGTGCAGGCCAGTCAAGTTCCTCCACACCAAACTCGCTCATCCTTTATGGGCCTTGCTTTGTGCTCTGGTGTGTAGTCATGTTGGAACAGGAAGGGGCCATCCCCAAACTGTTCCCACAAAGTTGGGAGCATGAAATTGTCCAAAATGTCTTGGTATGCTGAAGCATTAAGAGTTCCTTTCACTGGAACTGAGGGGCCAAGCTCAACCCCTGAAAAACAACCCCCCCCCCCCCCCCACACCATAATCCCCCCTCCACCAAACTTTACTCTTGGCACAATGCAGTCAGGCAAGTACCGTTCTCCTGGCAACCGCCAAACCCAGACTCGTCGAAGCGTGAGTCATCCCTCCAGAGAACACGTCTCCACTGCTCTAGAGTCCACACCACTTTACACCACTGCATCTGATGGTGATGTAAGGCTTGGGTGCAGCTGCTCGGCTATGGAAACCTATTCCATGAAGCTCTCTATGCACTGTTCTTGAGCTAAACTGAAGGCCACACAAAGTGTGGAGGTCTGTAGCTACTGACTGCAGAAATTTGGCGACGTCTGTGTCCCTCAGCATATGCTTACCCGCTCTGTGATTTTACGTGGCCTGTTGCTGTGGTTCCCAATTGCTTCCACTTTGTTATAATACCTCTAACAGTTGAGCATGGAATATTTACTAGTGAGGAAATTTCATGAATGGACTTATTGCACAGGTGGTAATCTATCACGGTACCACGCTTGAATTCACTGAGCTCCTGAGAGCGACCCATTCTTTCACAAATGTTTGTAGAAGCGTCTGCATGTCTAGGGGCTTGATTTTATACACCTTTGGCCATGGAAGTGATTTGAACACCTGAATTAAATTATTTGGAGGGGTGTTCCAATACCTTTGGCAATATAGTGTATATATAAGGTTATTTCACTTCAGTTTCCATTTAAAATTGTTGCTGGATCTCACTTAATCACAAACTTGTTTGTTATCTCTATAATGGCCGCATACTGTAGGGATTGCTCTTAAGTTGTTTGGTATCCATTTTGTAAAATTATTCTTGAAAGATTTCCAATTTCAGTGCTCTGTTGTAGAATAATTTAGCAGTGGTATAAATTAGTCTACTTGTATATTTATTTGTATTTCTGAGAATGACTAGATTGAATTAAAAGTTTAACCATTCATGTTGTAATAAACAAAGAATTAAGCTCAGATGAATTAAGATGTTTCAAAAGTTTGGGGTCTGTAAGATTTTTTGGTAACTCTTTACAATAAGTTTGTATTAGTTAACATTAGTTAATGCATTAGTTAACATGAACTAACCATGAACAACACCTCTGTTCAGCATTAGTTAATCTTTGTTAACATTAGCTCATAAAAATACAGCAGTTCATGTCAGTTCACGGTGCATTAACTAATGTTAACAATATTTTAATAATGCAGTAGTAAATGTTGAAATTAACATTAAAAAAGATAAATAAATGCTTTATGAGTGCTTTTTTTCATTCTAAGATGCTGATTTGCTGCTCAAGAAACGTTTCTATTATTATTGTATTTCTATTATAACATTTCATCATTATTATTATGTGTTGAAAACAGTTGGGATTCAAATTTGGGGAAGTGTTTTTTTCCAGATTTTTGGTTTTTTGATGAAAATAAAATTCAAAAGAACAGCTTTTTATTATTGTAAAGATGTATAAATAAAAGTTTTAAAAAAATCTTACTGACCCTAAAATATATAATATTGTGTGTGTGTGTGTGTGTGTGTTGTATTATTAACTCCCATCTCCAGCTGTATGTTATGGATTCAATTTAAATATCTTTAATTTGGTAAACGCCAGCTAAACAAAGGGTAAAACTCTCATGTCCTTTCCATTTTGTTGAGCGAACGTGAATATTTGGGGAGTGGTGAGTTGTAATAGCTTCCATGTGACATCCAAACAGCAGCCCTACAGCTGTCTCTCTATTACTGCCATATTTAAATGATGAATGAACGGAAAGTTGTGCAATATGTTAGTATTGTTCATTCAAAGAGCATAAAAAAGTTCTTCAGTAACGTCAGGATGTACTTTCCACTATACAGATAAATTTTTTTTGTGGGTTTTACATTTGATGTAAACAACTAAATATATAAAGTAAACACGCATTAACTTGTCTATTTCAAAGAATTTCACTTTATTGCATATATACATATTGATTTGGAACATTGCTGTACACTAATATATTTAGAAATATACAATTTCTTGAGACACAATGAATAATGACTACATTAAAAAAAGTCAGATGAGATGGCATAGCACTGGACTTTTAAGGCATTACTTGCATGTATGAAACCTCCAGAGGAATATGAAGAACAATAAATGTATACACAGTACACAAAATCAGATTTCAAGATCCCTTTGCACCAAAAGTAAAGAATGTGAAAGTTACATAATCAAGGGAGAGAAATGGAAAGATCAGTTCACATAAGAGAAAGTTATGCTGTAATGAGGCACAATGCAGATACATGCATCCTTTTTTTTACTTGCCATATGCACTAAAGTAACTAATGAACATTAAAGATTTAAACTCCTAATTTGATTATAAACACCACCATGATGAAATAAAAGCTGAAAGACCTAGTCTATAAATCGTAAAGCTTATAATATACCTGTAATTTTGTTTTAAATTAAAAAAACACCATTAAACATATACATAAAAGCTTTTGCATTTAGAAAGCCAGCTTGTGCATTCAAAGTTCCCAATACAATTATTATTTTAAGAGAAAGCCAGACAGCCAGCAAAACTGTTTAAAAGCAATGCAATTGAACTAAATTTTTTAACTATAATTTATTATTTTTATACTGTATTTAGTTGCAACGTGCTAATGATTCTTATACACAACAGATGACGACCATTTAACAAGCCCTTTATGGTGTTGAGTTACAAAATCCGAACACTCAAACCAACATTTCAGCAACTTCATTATGAAAAACTAGCATTCATTTATTATGACCCCATCAGTGTTTTAGATTTTAAATAGGATTTTGAAAATATTTAAATTTCCATTGGGAAAAAAATTTAAATAATGGTAAAGTCAGTGCTTAGATAGAAGGGGGTTTATCAGGTTGCGCTCCTCTCGCTGGCCAGGGTCGAGGGTTTGGCCTCATGTCTGTGCGGTCTGTGCTGCGGGCTGCTGCGAAGATTGTCATCCATCTGTAGCATAAAGATACATGAAGATAAGACTCACAGGACAAGTGTTAAAAAACGTGCAAGAAGATGTTTATAGGTTATGAGATTCACTACATGGCCAAAAGTATGTGGACTGGACACCCCCTTGTGTGTCTATTTTACTAGCAGGTTTATAAAATCATGCATACACACAAACAAACGTATGGTACTGTACTGTTTACGGTAAACAAATGGTAGCTGTGGTTGGCAAAACTTTACTGTAAAAACATTACGTTTTACAGACTGAACATACATTTGCAGTAAAAAAAATACACGCACATATATTTAATTAGCTAAATCAGGGATAGTTGACCTCAAAATGAAAATTCTGTCATCGTTTGCTCACCCTCAAGTTGTTCCAAATCTGTACGAGTTTCTTTCTTTTGCTGAACACAAAAGAAAATATTTTAAAGAATGTCAAATAGTTGATGTGCCCCACTGACTTCCATTTTTTTCTCCATACAATGGAAGTCAATGGGGCCCCATCAACTATTTGGTTGATACAGGTTCAGAACAACTTGAGGGTGAGCAAACGATGACAGACTTTTAAGTAGTAAGCATATAAAGAGCATTTCATAATAAACAATGTTATAATTTTGAAAATGATTTAGAGATGTCGAAGGAAGACACTTTGTTTTGTGCCCATGATGACAGGTTTGATTATGTATGTTGTCTGTTTTAATAGTTTATTACTTTGAGAAAAATATATAAATGGCCCACACTTTTCTAAAGAGGTAAACCCTGCACCCCAGCATGTTTTCTCAGTCCCAAGGCCTTCTATGCGCCATACACATAGGTGTCCACATGTAAATGTAAATAAAAAAATAGCCTGATAAAACTCATATATTCATATCCAGTTGGGAGAAATATTTACTGTTTTTTTTTAAATACTGGTAAAAATTCTTAGACATCACTGCTTTGGCTCACGGGCCCAAGATTCTTATCCTTGATGATTATTTTGAGTGTTTAGGATTTTTTTTTGTGTGTCTTTTACAAAGTACTACGGCTGCCCCGATGGAAATGTATAACTTCAATAAAGTATAGTCCAGACCTCCGCTGGGAAGGAAATATAGCAACCGGACCTCTTGGTATTTATTTGAATACCTGCCCTGGTTCCCATATAGACTTTTTACAGTCTTTTTATGTCAAAATTGTGAATATGTTTTACACTATCTTCTTATGGCAAACATTTTCAGCAGAATGCTGCATGACTTTTCTGTTTTAGCATGAAATGCCCGTGTGAATAAACGGCTTAGTTGGACACTTATTGACTGGCTTGGACTAGTCTAGATCTGAACCCCATTGAACACCTTTAGGATGAACTGGGATATCGACTGTGAGCCAGATCATATCACTCAATAATATCAATGTCTGACATCACTTATTCTCTTGTATCTGAAATTCCAAATAGGAGAAAATACCAACATGCATGTTTCAATATATAGTGTAAAAACTGTTTGGGCGTCCACATACTTTTGACCATATATTGTAATTCCTAATGACATTAATTTCAGAAGTGAATGAGCAGATCTTGCCAAGACCTTTTCAATAAGGTTGGACTCTTTATTAACAAGTTGTGTCAGTTTCTGGAGGTTTGCATCGACAGGATCATGGGTAGCCGTCGACGAGCCTAGCCAGAGGGCAGAGATAAAGAAAAAAAAAAAAGACAGATAGGACACTGATTGTGGAGAAAAGCAGATGTTTTTACGCACATGGGAGAAAGGTTAGTAGAATCAGAGTGCAGCCAAAAGAGACATAGCAAATCGTTTAAAATAATCACGAGGCCCAAGACCATGCTGTTATTAAACTGTCTTTTAGCATCTGCTATGAGCCAAATGTCTCGGGTTGAAAGCGATGGAAAGGTGATGAATCATGAATGTCTGGTTAAATGATTTAATTCTATGTGATTCAACAGCAAACAAACAGAAGTTGAGATGAACTAATAAACAGAAGAGAGCGGAGCAGGACCAATACTGTTTTTTTTTTTTTGTGGTTTTATTATTATTGTACTATAGGGGCTGTGACTACTTACAGTCCGTTCTCTTCTCAGCGGTGGCATCAGTAAAGTAGTTTTTAAGGATGGTGTTGCAGAACTGGCAGAGGTTATCAAGTTGGTTCAGGTGCTTCTGAAGCTGCCCACTGGGCAGAGGGGCTTTGATGAGAGGGGCGATATGGCCAAATACAAAGGCGTCCAGGCTTGTAGGCCTAGCAGATAGAAAACATGGTGAACTTCAGGCTGACACAAAAAGATAACAACATTTGACTCAGTTATACACTACTGTTTCAAAGTTCAGCAGGATTTTTATGTTTTCAAAACAAAAAGTACAGTAAAAAACAATCATATTGTGAAATATTATTACAATTTAAAATTATTGTTTTGTAGCCCATTGACTTCCAACAACATAAAACTAAAGGCACCAATATACTTTGAATAGAGCAGAAGAATGAACTTGGTGCGATGTAATTTCGAACAAAATCAGGTCAAAATAAAGATAAATTGGAGGCTGTGCCAATCCTCCCTATACGCCGAACCACCAGGGGGCCCCCTTGCTCTCAAGAATGATTTTTTTTATTTTGGCTTCCAATGATTATGAAAACATGATGGCGCTTTTCCGTTCATTTCCTTTAAAGCGGTGCACTCATAGATATCCATAATAAAGGCTAGATGTCTTACGGCGGAGTCTCTAACGTCATCACCGGCGGCCATCTTGTCACAGGCAGGGCTCTGTGGTACCTGATGATCTGCATGAACACAAATACTCTTATCTCACTGAAATCTTGACGGATTTACAAATGGTTTGGTTTCTTACAAACGATATTAACATGGCTATAATTATGGATGCTTGAACAAATTATGAATAATTTTTCATAAGTATGCAGTGTCATAACTACATCTCTGACAGTTTGAAACAGTTTGAAAATCGGTGGAAAATTGAGCAAATTATGGTTATTTAAAAAGTGCAAGCACCCATGAAAACAATGTTACGAGTGCGCGAGCTACCTGTGACAAGATGGCCGCCAGGTGCGGACGTCGACCTCCATTGGCCAGGAGCGCGGACGAGACATCTAGCCTTTATTATGGATATCTATGGGTGCACTGTCACCTTACGTAACATCCAAATCAGTCGAATCATGTAACGTCACGCGTAAAAGCATATTGAGCTGCGAAAGAGCTGTTCAACAGGCGGATTTCTGTCCACGCGATCCAAGATGGAGAGAAACGAGGCTAGGCCTGTACACACCGGGACGAATATCGCGCACGCTTATCGCCAGCGTTTTTCGGTGCGTCTTGAGTGTTCACAGCCAAGCGATTTTCACTGGCGATGCGCAGAGTGAACGTGCAAATTCAGTAGATAGCGCTCCTGGTACACAAGGTGGTGCTGCGGCACTTTACGCTTCTGACACTCGCTTGTCACACAGAAGAAGAAGAAGAAGAAAGTGACAGCAGCCTAATAAACCCGCTGCTCTCGCTGTCCTTTAATGTTAATCAAACAACAAAAACACAAATTCACTGCTCTTCACTGAATAGCATTAGTAACTTTAATAAGAATCAATGTTTATTTAATTCATACAGTGAAGACTATGCAATGTTTTATTTATTTTTTTACATTTTATTATTCAATTTCTGTATAGTAGGCTATTATTAGCAGTAAGCTAAAATGTTCATCATTTCATGCATATCTTTTTTCTGTTGTATTGTGTCCTATTATTTTTTATTGTAATAAAATATTAATAAAGGCCTTCTGAAGCGAATTGATGGGATTTTTTAAAGAAAAATATGGACATAGTGTCCGTGACGTCATTCGTAGGTTTCTGAAGAGCATTTTTGAAACCCAAAAGTGGGTGCAGCCGGCCGTCGCCATTTTGGCAGCGTGTCACTCCCGGATAACAGAAAATGGGCAAAGAGGCGGGACGTGGGTGAAGCTGATGCTCGACAATAGGTGTGTTCGACATCGGCTGCGGCCGGATGCAACTGATCGGCGAGAGTAGCCGCGTGCAGGTGCTGCAAACGGAGCCGTGAAGTCGGACACTTTCTGCTTCCCGTAGTGATGCTCGCGCTGTGTTTGCATACTTTATCAGCTGAAGTGAAATAAATGCAATATTTGCCAATACACAGATGTTTCAGAGACATTATTGTCATGTAATACTTTATGTACTGCTTATACAGCGTGTGTTTGTACAAGAATAGAGTTCAACATATAATCCTACACTATCAATGAAGTGGGGTCTACGTTTTTAATCAGTTTTATTTTGATAAACATGACAATATAACATCGAGACTACATGAACAGAGGTTTTGCTGTTATAAAAACAGATTTGTGCGCATTAGTGGAGCTGAAGGTTTTAGAATAAACACGAAACACACGTGATCGCTGTCATGCGGTGAATCCGGCCAATCGTGGAACAGATGTGTCGTCATCAGAGTCCGTGTAGCCTCTTGCAGCTGCTCTGGAGAAACTGCACCGGCTGTATTAACCGACTGCTCTCGAATCGCTCTCGCGGCACTTTGTTGACATACGTCACTGTCACGTGGCGTCGGCGCTGCCTCAAGTCGGACAAAATTTCTAACCGGCATGCACTGCTTCAAGTCAGCCGCCGATCGGTCTGCGCATCGCTGGGTGAAGTTGAACAAGCCTAATAGGGCAATCCACATGTCACTCAAATGGCCACACCCTTAATTTTGCAGAACTTTAAGTCTTAATATAATTTAATCGGATGAGTTATAAAAAAAAATGTACCCCCCTCACAGTTGTCATGAAGGACAAAATGAGCTATATAGACCAAAACCATTTTATGTACAAGGCTGTAAACATATTTCTTTTTGCTGTAAAGTTGGGCATTTTAACATGGGGGATATATGGAATTGACTCCCTTTTGGAGCTTGTCTCAAAGCAGCCAGTCGATGAATTGCAGTTTAAGTCACTTCCGTGTTGGCTTCAAGAGAGAGAGCGGAAGGTTGCCGCTCGGACATGGCTTGCGCCAAATTGCAGAGCATGTGCAAACATATCGCTATAATCGGATGCTTTCTTCTGACCACTGTGATTTTTGTCATGTGTTTATTGAGTTATTGAGAGAAAAGCGTGCAGCACATATTAACATATTCATCTAAACGCCGCTCTAAGCAGCGTTGGGATATTTACTGACAGTATACCGCTGTTCAGGAATTTTTAATTTCTTTTTACCTCTAACCAAAGATTGAAAAAGAACTTAGCTGTGAGTATATAAGGGCCTTTAAACATTTCTCAAAATATCTTTGTTTATGTTCCATGAAAGTCATACAGTAAAAAAAGAAGGCGAGTAAATTACAGAATTTTCATTTTTAGGCAAACTATCCTTTTAAAGAGCTGATAAATATTATGTGATAAAAGAACTGAACAACTCACGTCTCTCCAAAGAAGAAGCGGAAGTTCCCAAGTCTGTGGGAGAGCAAATTCAGGCACTCTTTGGCTTCGCTGTAGATCTAAAAGAAATTCTATTACTAACCATACAATTTTTATATTCATTATTATGAGGGATGGAATAACTACAATAGCACATTCATTGTGTAACAGATTTCATGATCCTCTGGTTTCTACACTCCACAGATTTGCTCATGAGGTCTGGGAGGTAAACTGTTTTCCATCTCACAACACAGAACCGCAGACATTTCCATTTCATCATGGCATTAAAGGAGTAGTTCACTTTAAAATGAAAATTACCCCATGATTTACTAACCCTCAAGCCATCCTAGGTGTATAAGACTTACTTCTTTCTGATGAACACAATCTGAGTTGTATGAATAAATATCATGATGCTTCAAAGCTTAATAATGGCGGTGACGGGTTTTTTTGAGTTTGAAGCTCAAAAGTGCATCAATCCATCATAAACGTACTCCACACGGCTCCAGGGGGTTAATAGAGGCCTTCTGAAGCGAATCGATGGGGTTTTGTAAGAATAATAGAAAAAGTGTAACTGGCGCGACGTATCACTAGAACTGCGAGGAGTGTTACACTTTCAGAGAGTCTGGCGGAACCTAGATATTTTACTTTATAAAGTTTTAAATATGGATATTTTTCTTTAAAAAATCCCATCAATTCGCTTCAGAAGGCTTTTATTAACCCCCCGGAGCCGTGTGGAGTATGTTTATTATGGATGGATGTGCTTTTTTGAGCTTCAAACTCAATGGACCCCGTCACTGCCATTATATAGCTTGGACACGTCAGGATATTTATTAATATAACTCTGATTGTATACGTCTGAAGTCAAGTCAAGTCACATTTATTTATATAGCGTTTTTTACAATGCTGATTGTTTCAAAGCAGCTTCACAGTGTTAAACAGGAAAATAATGCAACAGTATTTGGGAAATCTCTGGAGAAAACGGTGATGTTATCCAGCTAAAAGAAGAAAGTCATATACATCTAGGATGGCTTGAGGGTGAGTAAATCATGGAGTAATTTTCATTTTAAAGTGAACTACTCCTTTAAAAAGGACAGATGAATTCAATGCTATGCATGAGACTCAGTAACTCATTATGATCGTACATAATTATGGATCTGTTTTCTCATACCTTGCCCTCCACCTCTGTGATGTTCAGCAATGGCGACTCTGCTTTGGTCAGTAAGATGCGAGACAGAGCCAAACTGGCCCGTCGACCCGGTACAAAGAAGTTGAGGGGGAACGGGGAATGTGATGTAAACCAGGGTCGGGTCAGGTTCGCATAGTTCTCTGCGTCCACCCAGAATGTGTGCAGCTACAAATTAACAACACAAATCAACTCTTAATTCATACAAATTATTATTATGGGGATCAGAAATTTTAAATCAGCTTATGAATTGAAGATGAAATACCAGTGCTGGCAGCAGCTTTTCCTCCAGTAGTGCGATGTAAGCCATTGTATCTGCCCCTTGCTTAGCTGTCAACTCATAGTCGGCATTGAAACTCTGTGTGGATTACGTAACACAAATTCTATTGACACTTTTATTTATTATTATTTCTTTTTTACTGCTGGACTTTATTATTATTATCATCATCATCATTTACTGTTTATATTTTATTGTTGTATGTATACCTTTATTAGGGGGTGGGGGGGTATGCTGATACTTTTCAAATTTCACACTTGTAAGTATACATTATATATATATATATATATATATATATATATATATATATATATATATATATATATATATATATATATATATATATAAAATGTATACTTACAAGTGTGAAATTTGAAAAGTATCAGCATATATTTATTTATAAATATATAAATAAATATATATAAGTTGGAAAACTAGATTCTGATTAGTCAATTGTGAAAATCTGTAGTCAAATATTTTTGAATAATGCCCAAATACAGACAACAAATTGTAGCTAATCACATACAATACATTTATAAATATTTCATGTTCATGTATGAATTTATTAGGTAAAGCTGTGTAATAAGTGGGACAATGTACGGTCAGCTTGTCAGAATAAACCACCCAGAAGAATCTGTGACATTGACTGTCTGTAAAATATCCCCACTCAAATTACACAAAAAAGGAGCAAATCAGTAAACAGATATGCATTTCTACCTGTTTTCGTAGAAAGTTTAGGATTTGTGTTGGTTCTGTGACTGTGGATCCCTCATAATGTAGTTGTGGCACAGATGCTGTGGAGGGAGAAACGTGACAGCTGTAGCTTAACCATTATAAAAAGCCTCACTTCAGCAATGTTTGACATTCACAATATTACATTTGGAAAACTACATGGATGCGTGTGGCTACATTCCAAACTTTCACTACATTAAACATGCTCTCACACCAGGGCTATTACAAACAATCCTTTCTTCTGACCTGTAATAGTCCTCCACGTCCAGTCAACAGACTTTACCGCAAGCTTTGCGCCTGCAAACTTTGCATAAGCCTATAAAAGAACATTACAAACATGTAGGGTGAATAGTTGATTGATTTATGATTAAATAATTGTTGGTAATCATCTTTAAAGCGCTATATTGTAACTAGGACTTTTATTATGCATTTTTGCCAATGTGTTATCAGAACGCATGTTTAAAGCAGCTGCAAAAACAAACAAGAAAAGCTGTACTCCAGCACAAAACACAAGCACTGTGTATAATCTATAGTCTAAGTGAAAAGCGTATAAAAAGAGCCCATACCCTTCAGATCCTATCAGCATTATTCCTCTGACCTTCAAGAAATAAAAACCGGAGCTGTGCGACACATATTAGCTTACTATTATCAACCAGCCAAGCCAAACCAAACCAATTTAATGCAATTCAGTCGAGCTCCTTTCTGCTACTGTTATGGGATGCATCAGTTGACAACTGAACTGGCGTATAAATAGTGTAGTAAAACACTTTCATTTATCAAAGTGACTCTGGCATTGCGGAAAGCTATCCGGAATCATGGACAGGTTTCTCCAAAAAGGCATCGACATTCTTGAATAAATATTTCATTGTGAATATCATATGTATTCAAAACAAGCTTTAAAATAACCAGTGCATTTACCAGCACGACGAGGGAGTCTGTGTGCACTGATGGCAGATCCCAGTCGCCTCCCCAGCAGAGCAGCTCCATGGGTTCCGCCATGTTTGTGTGCATGACAAACGAACAGCATCCCAGGGTGCTAGGTGACCACTTTCACCCAGAAAATGTTTGATGAAATACATAAATGGATCGTGGAAACAAAAAAGGTTGGAATGACTTCCTTACAAACAAACAATAAATAAATATTATTTTATTATTATTTTTTACAAAAAAAAAATATTAATAAAACTTAATAAAAGCCTAACTAAATAAATAAATAAATAGAGATAAAAAAACTCAAGTATTGGCATAGTATGGAGCATGAACTAGAATGTAATAGGTTACCATAAAAGAAAAGTGTCATATAATAAATAGTGAAAACGAAAATGAAAAAGAAAAATCTAGGTAAATACTTTTATAAATATTTTTTAATATAACTTTATATTTTTTATATTTTTTAATATTTCTATCATGCGCCCTTAAAATGAAAATGTTATTATTGTATTGTATTATTTTTTTTACAAAAATGAAAAAATATATAAAACTAAATAAATAGAGAATTGTTTTTTAAACTGAAGTATTGTGGTATACCATGGTGGAGCATGAACCAGAATTCAATAGATTAAATAAATAGGCCTATTTGATATAGAGCCTTTTGAAATAGAGCCTTCTTCTAACGAAAAAATATACATATTTCCTGTGAACAGAATATTTTTATTTTGTGGCCTTTAAACTCAAAATTTAATTTTGTCAAATTATAATGCACAAAAAAAGTGTAATATATTTTTCTATATGTAGGCTAAGCTAACTGGGAGAATTATGTCACTGTTAGTGGACAAATTAAATATATTAGCAAGTGTAAAATGTTTTTTTTAAAGTCAGCATGAAACAGAAGTTGCGCAAAGTACTCAAGTAGCGTAGGGCCCCCGAACCACCAGGGGGCCCCTTGCTCTCAAGAATGAGACTGTGTTTCAGTTTCGTTTTTGATTTTGGCTTCCAACGATTATGACAATATGACGCCGTTTTCTGTTCCTTTCCTTTAAAGAGGTGCACTGTCACCCATACATAACATTCAAATCAGTCGAATCATGTAACATCACGTGTAAAAGTGTATTGAGCTGCGAAAGAGCTGTTCAACAGGTGGCTTTCAGTGCGCACGATCCGAGATGGAGAGAAACACGGACAAGTACAGGCTACTTTGGGCTTCGGGAGTGCTTAAATGGACAAATACATGCGAAAAAATATGTCACAATGTCCATCTTGGGGACTATTCAACTTAAACGCATTCAGTTATGTCTTCAGTGAACATAAACAGCTGGGAAAGTAATCGAATGCTTGTCAGTGTATTAGGTCTTAAAGTGAGAGCAGCCTAATAAACCCGCTGCTCTCGCTGTCCTTTAATGTTAATCAAACAACAAAAGAAAAACAGAGAATCACTTACTGCTCTTCACTGAATAACATTAGTAAATTTAATATGGCGCCCGCAGAAGTCTAGGACCAGCACTGAGTGCCACCATAGAAATGCATAATTCCCAGTCCAAGAAAGTAGACAGCTCTGAATATAGCGGCATGTGTTGTCATCTTGAGACTACGAGACATAGTGTGAATGCAGCACATATCCAAGTGAAATGGCTTCTTGAACAGAAAAATGACTTGATTTTCTCCATTGCTGTGATCTCATGTGGTTGTCCCGCCCTCACGCCAGTAAATGCGTCATCAGAGAACAGAAGAGGTTAATTTTGGTTAATACGAAGGCACATTGTTTATTTGTATTTTTTATGTGCACGGATAAATCATTTAAATACTGCAATATCCCCTAAAAAAAAGAATTGTCCATTTTGATTTTATGGTGACTTTAAGAGAGCTTATTTTCTAAAATTCCATAGGACCAAAAGTTCCTATTAAAGCTGGTTATTAGCTGGTCCAGCTGGTTTAGAAAGCTGGCAGCTTGGTTTTTGGATGTTGGGCTAAAATCAAATAGCTACCAGCAACAAACCAGCTGTCATGTTCCAAACACCAGCTTGAGCAATGGTGTGAGCTGTTTTTTGTCTTTCTTGTTTTACACTTTTACAAAAATGAATTAAATCCTACTTGTGCTTGCAAGTAATTTATTTTGAGGCTGCAGGATAGAATATACAGGCAGTTGTAGAGTTAATGTGGTAAACTCTTTCATTCATTCGAAGATGAAGTTTAATTGATTTTCCATAACTCATCTGCCGTAACACTCAAACTGGCAAGACTCAGCAGGGACATGTCAAGCCAGATAATTCCTGTAAATGTTTTTTTTTTTTTTTTTTGGCAGGACAGATTGTTTGGTTAAATGCATTGGATTGTTAAAGGGATAGCGCACCTAAAAATTTAAGTTGACTTCCCCATTGACTTTCATATTATGGAGGGAAAAAAAGTACTATGGAAGTCAATGGGGCCCATCAACTTTTGGATACCCAAAATATTTGATTTTGTGTGGGTGAGTAAATGATAACAGCATTTTCATTTTTGAGTGAACTATCCCTTTAAGGTATGCCATGATTATTACTGTGTAAACATCCTCAGTTGCCACTTTCAAGTAGTTTAAATGAAAATAATACATGTAAAAACAAGGGGGAAAATCCTCACATCATTTACCATTATTAACAAAGAACTCTTTGGGATCTGACAATTTTTGATCAGACATCCTTACAATAATACATGGCTATTCTGGTAAAAGCACAGAAGCATTCTGGAGGAGGTGCTTGGTCACACATTATATAGAGACATCTGAAAAGCTTAAATCACTTGAACACCAGTCTGGTTCTCGTTGATCTGCAGGGAACAGGCAGTTCTGTTTTGACGGCTACTGGTCAAGCCTGAATTAGGGGTCAGAGCAGAAACATTTTTTTCCTGGAATAAGAGTGGAACACTTTAATTGGATTTGTGACTAAATAAATCCACAATGGGTATTTGGACAAGAATCATATTCAGTTTACAGTTAATTTTACACCTCCTTGATACAGTGAACACTCAAGGAATTGGTAAGTACTTAAACTGTATAATATATCTAACCTTATGTAAGAAGTTAAAAAGTTTTTTTTTTTAAAGATTTTTGCCATTTTACTTTTTGCATTTATTACATTTTATGATTAAGTGTGTACATACCTTAACTTTCTACTTTTAAAATGTGAAATAAATAAAAAAAAAGTTTTCACTCAGGAATTGCTAGTTGTAAATGTTACAAATAATAAAAAAAAATATCATTGTAAAACATTGAATCAAATGTGAAATGTAGTAGAGATACTGAAATAGTATTTTACTCCAATAATCTTTGTTTCGTTTTTTTTACAGTTTCGAAAAATATTTTTTACAGTGCAACATTCCATAAATGTCATAAATTGTCTGGAATTCCCCCAGCTTGCAGTGGGATTAACAAATGTAGATTTGAACACTATATAAAATGATCATTAGTTGAGGTCAAATCTGCCAATGACCTCATTGCTTGCTTTCCTGGGCAGTCCTGCACAGAGAAAGTGCAAAATAGTTCATGACATGTATGACACTCTTAAAAATAAAGGTTCCAAAAGGATGTTTTCTCAGGTATGCCATAGAAGAACCATTTTGGGTTCAGTTTTAGTGAACTGAAAAATAACTTAACCATTCAATAATCCGAAGAGCCTTCTTCTATTAACCTTTTGTGCAATTGAAAGGTTCTATGGATGTCAATGGAACCTTATTTTGGTACAAGAGTGTACACAAATTAATCAAAAAGCATCAGTACCCGATGCAAATCTGTTGACAAAAATGCTAATTTTGCAGTTTATGATCTCCTGGTGTCACCTGATTGCTTACCTGACCTTCTGCAAGGAGGAATAAGGGCAAAGAATATGGACAACGTTTTTATCCTTGCGAGCTTGCAGTTGCGGAACAAAGCTCCAACACGTGCCTTCCGCATCTTCAATGCTCAAGATAACACAGATTATTTTGATTTCACTGTTCAAGGGAAACTCAACAAAGGTTTGTCTGATCAGAGCTCACTAATGTGCTTTATGATCAATGGCTCATTGAATACTTGACATGTACACCAATTACTCTTTCTGTTGACAGTCATTTTGAAATATCTAAAAAGCAACGGAAAGGTTGGAACAATGAATTTCGGGAAAGTGTCACTTACAGATGGTCAACAACACCACATACTGCTGCACTTCAGTGGGCTGCAGCAGGGCACCCCCGCCACAGCTCTCTATGTGGACTGCAGGCTGGTGGAGAGAGTGCAGGATGTGCCGCTGGCCTTTAAATCACTGCCGCAGGGCCCAAAACGAGTCACACTGAAGACCCTGCCAACCTCATCCCAGGTAAACCAGGAAGATTGAACAAGTAATATCATTGTTCTGATGAGTTTATATGTGCATACAGCAAGTATGATCTATAAATGTACCTGTGTCACAGGATAAGCTGTCAGACCTCAGACTCGTGCTCGATGAGTCTATTGATAATGTCGTGGAGCTTCAGGACTGCGGTGGTCCAGAGCCGAGTGAAGAGAGAGAAACACTGCAACTGCTAGGTGCAACTACTAGTTGTTTCTCTGTTTTATT
This sequence comes from Romanogobio albipinnatus, assembly GCA_023566225.1. NCBI lineage: Eukaryota > Metazoa > Chordata > Actinopteri > Cypriniformes > Gobionidae > Romanogobio > Romanogobio albipinnatus. The sequence continues at coordinate 46,667,697 of CM042242.1, forward strand.
CAGCTATAGTTTTGTTAAAGGGTTAGTTATCCCTCCCCCAAAAAAGATAATTTTATCATTAATCTTTTATCATTAATTTTATAAAAATTTTATCATTAATCTATCATTAATCTATCACCCTCATATCAATAAATCTGAGAGCTTTCTGTTAGGGGTGTAACCATAGGCGTAATTTGCGAGTGGGACAAGTGGGACATGTACCTAATACAAACACAACATCTCCAGTTAGAAGATGTTAGACTTTCTATTTGTTCCGGTTAAATCACAAAACAAAGTGCACAAAAACTGTCCCTGCTCTTGATATACAATCACTGATGATATTCGGTTTTGATGAGAAAAAAAACTATAAAAGGGCAAATTGGAATCCAGAATGTCTGACATACTAAACAACAGTTCTAGACCATTAGGTAATACATCTATGAAAAATATCAACACTAACAATGTATTGAGTTTAGACGCAAGAATGAAACTATCACATTAAACACGAGTCTATATTGATAAATTAAACCCAATGTAGGCTACTATTGAAATTTATTTCTGGACATCTTAATGTTATTTTTTTCTGCAATTGTTATTGTACATATTTTACAGCTGATATAGCGTTGAATTACAGTTTTAGGTTCAGTTTCGGTACGGTTTGGCATGTGCTATGTTCAGGAAAAAAAGGACTACTGTCAAATAAAAAGAAAGAAATTAAGAACAAATAATCTAACTACAAGCAACAGCACAAATAAATACAATACACTCTAAAAAAAAAAGGTTCTATATGGCACCAAAAATGGTCTTCGTCGTAATCATAGGGGAACCTTTTTTGGTGCTATATAGCACCATATCTTAACATGTTCTGTATATGGTAGCGGTGCCATATAGCACCATAGTTAGCGGTGCTATATAGCACCTTAGTCAAAGAACCGGTGAAGAACCTCTGAAGAACCGCTGAAGAACCACTGAAGCACCAAAATTGGTGCTATATAGCACTAAAAAAGGTCCCCCTATGATTACGAGCCAAGAACCATTTTTGGTGCCATATAGAACCTTTTTTTTTTAGAGTGTAGAGCAAAGATATCAATAAAATAAACAGTGCTTTTCAGGTTTTTCAGGTAGGTCTAACATTAGTTTTCAGGTACAGAAATTGAATAAAGTAATCAAATATAAAATAACATTGCATATTTGACTGTATAAATTAAAGAATAATCCTTATTAAAGTTACAGCTATTCAATCAAGAGCAGTGATTTCCTTCTCTTTTGTTGTTTGAATAACATTAAAAACAGACAGCAGTAATATTAGGCTGCTGTCGCTTTTAGACATAATGAGATTTTTGGATTAAAAAAAAAAAAAAAATATATATATATATATATACAGTATAACAGTATAACAGTTTTATATATTTTGTTGACTTGTGTTAGATTATCCCAGAGGTTTCCAAGAATGTTTAAATCCAAAGAATAAGCAATTTTAACCAGGACAAGGACCATGTCCGTGCATCGTGTGCATCAGTGACATCATACCCTCGATTTCCATGGAAACACAAAAGACGCTTTAATATATTATATGTTTTTTTTATTAGACAAGGGAACAACTGTTTGAAACAGATAGACAGAAAACAAATTATTGTACAGCGTTTTCTCCATCATAAAATTTGTTTTAAAGTTAATTACATGCCGTTTAGTAACACACGCCATCCTGGATTTATTGATATGATATTCTAATATCGATCTAGCTTACTGCAGTGTGCAACAAGTGTCTCATAGCAGCCGCGGAGCGAACACACAGAGTAACATTATAACAATTTTCAACACACTTAAATGTATTTAATGTGATAAAACAGCGCTGCGTTACACCCATAGACTGGTTACCTCACATACGCTTGACTGGAAGCGGCGACTGTGGCAAAATAAAAGTTCTGCTGCTGTCCATAAAAATTATTTCTGCCATGAACATGAGTCCCGTCCCGATTCTTTTCCACTGGCTGTGAGGTGAAGACGACAATTCCCAAGATTCCGCGCTCAATCTCAGCATCATCAAGCTACGACTTTGTTTTGAATAGGCGGCCTCTAGCAGCAAAAAACTACATATTGTGCCTTTAAACACAGATAGTAACGTCACATGTGCTGTTCAGGTCTCACCTGCGCTCGCGCTATCAACACCTGGGTGATGACGGCGTAAATGACGTGCTAAATGCAGGGTGAAATGACGTACAGCTCCACCTCTATAGGAGTCGACGGGGTGTAGGGATAGAGTTGTGGGTAGGATTAAGGTGTGGTTGCAAATTCTAGCTCCACCCATTAGGCCCAAAATGGATGCATTCACTCCTCCTTGCTGGAGGTCTAGCAAGAAGGAGCTGGATGTAAGCTCCATCTAGCTCTCTGTTTTTTGATTATCGCTAAAGTGGTAAATAAGGTTTTTGGATTACTTCAATGATGTCTTATACATTTCTGGGGCTTGAAAGTGGTAGTTGCGTAGTCTGTCAATGGAGGGACAGAAGCTCTCAGATTTCATCAAAAAGATCTTCATTTGTGTTCCGAAGATTAAGTCTTACGGGTTTGAAACGACATAAAGGTGAGTAATTAATGACAGAATTTCCTTTTTATTTCTGTAAATTACCTTTAATTATTGTTTTCTTCTAGTACAGAAAATATCATTGTTACATTTCTACAGGAACAACCTCAAAGATGGAAGCTGGCCCAATGTTTGAGCTCATGCGAATGATCCAAGAGTTGAAACAGAAGGTGGATCAGCAGGTAACTTGAAATTGTGTGGGCAAATAGTTTCTTAAAGGGATAGTTCACCAAAAAAGAACAATTCTGTAATCATGTAATCACTTTCATGTTGTTCTAAAACTGTATGACTTGTTTTTCTCTATGGGAGAAATATTGATGTGTGTCAGATTCAGGAAGAAATTGGTTTTTGAGTGTTCTTTTCACTGACTTAGTTGATATAGCTGACAGAACCAGAATTAATTATATGTTCATCATTTGGGCTTCAACTCAATGATTCAATAATGGGGGGATAATTTCTAGTCAATATCAACTTAAATTTCAATCTGGTCCACACAAAGCTAAAGAAAATTTGAAACATAGCATAAGTATGGACTACTTTTATGATAATTTTTTTGTTTTTGCATGCTTTTTGAAGCTTGAAAACTCCATTAGTGACCAGAAACAAATATTAAAAATGTTTGAACTATCCCTATAGTTTCTTCAGAAATTCAGCATAATGACCATGTGTTTTCCTAACAGACCAAAGAAACTGCTGACCTGAAAAAGACTATCTTGGAGTGTGTTCCATGCAATGGTAAGATTTTTGCTATAAAGAGAAAACATTTTACAGCGAAAATCATGTCTGTGCTCAGTCAAGCAGAAGTCAATTATAATGAAGATGTTGAGGTAGGCAGACAGGTGAACTCAAGCGTTATGTTAATATTCAGATGCATTAGGACCGGAGCAAGCAGCACTACGGAATAAAAAGCGGTCCAAGTGTGGACCGGGGGTCTGTTTTACGCCAGCCATGTGTATCGAAACAGCTGAAGGTGTGGGCTGTGCACCCTGTCCTGAGGGCTACATTGGAGATGGAGTCCAATGTGATGATGTAGATGAGGTTAGATTTAAGATTCAGACTTTTTTTGTTCATGTTATTGGTATGCCCAAACATTAGTCAACCTAAACAAAACCTCAGCTTGTTTGTTATTATTTATGACTTTCTCTGGTTTGAATCGAATTTTGCTGTTTTTATTGTTCATCTATCCACTCAGTCATTTCCTATTTATTTGGGTAATTATGAGAGCATATAAACACTCATAAAGAATTGTTTTATGTGAAGTTTTTTTTGCAAATGTATTTGATTTGCAGTATCTCCACTAGCTCAGACCGTTCAACACATCTGACATGGTTTTCTACTTAATTGATGAACAATAAAACTCAGTCAGGAACACATAATGATTTATTAACACTTCATCAGCGGTTCAATAGGGGCTTTATTAGACTAATTATTGTTTAAACTGTTAAGTATGGTCATTTTCTTGTGGTTTTAGAGAATTTTTACAGATCGTTGTGCAACTGTTGGCTTAATCGACATTATATTACTGAGTATTGTTTGTTGAACATCATAAATCCAGCTAACATTATACACTGTTCAATTTCAGTGCCAGTTCAACCCATGTTTCTCTGGTGTACGGTGTATTAACACTGCGCCAGGGTTCAGATGTGAGAAGTGTCCACGAGGTTTATCTGGCCCAGAGACCCAGGGTGTGGGCGTTCACTATGCTCAGACAAACAAACAAGTACGTATTTGGAGCAATGCAAAGCTTAATTTATTTTAATTTGCAAATGTATATTTGTATATGTACACTACCATTCAAAAGTTTTGGGTCAGTAAGATTTTTTTTTCCTTTTTAATAAATTAATATTGTTAGATAGCAGGGATGCGTTAAATGTATCAAAAATGACAGTAAAGACATTTATAAACATAAATGCTGTTCATTTTATTCACCAAGGAATCCTAAAAAAACAAAAGTATGGTTAAGACTGGAGTAATGATGCTGAAAAATTTCAGCTTTGCCATCACAATAATAAATTAAATATATTAAAATAGAAAACAGTTATTTCAAATTATAATAATATTTCAAAATATTACTGTTTTACTGTATTTATGATCAAATAAATGCAGCATTGGTGAGCATATGAGACTTCTTTCAAAAACATAAAAAATCTCATTGACCCCAAATGTATATAGATATATATTTATCTCCAATCTTTAATATTATGAGAGAACATATGTGATATGATATTTTAAAACACCCCCATATGTAATACTGTGATATGTGTAATGATACTGAATGATTTCTGTATTATAAACCATGGTACTTACATGGTACTCCAACTGTATGTCCAAAAACATAGTATTATGATACACACATATATTATATATTATATATATCACATCATTGTATTTTTTTGCTACTGATGTTAGTGCCATACAGTGATTAACAGCAGATTTATCCTTTTTTATCAGATCTGTAATGATATTGATGAATGCCAGGTGGATAATGGTGGCTGCACGCCTAATTCATACTGTCATAATACAGTGGTAAGATAATAACTAACCTAAATTACCCATTATACTAATGTGGCCAGTAGAAAGCACAGTAAATATAGTTAAATGTGAAAATGTCGCTGTCTTGTAGGGTGCGTTTCACTGTGGGCACTGCGAGACCGGATTCACGGGTGACCAGAATTCTGGCTGCAAAAGTACTGGCCCGGGCCCCGCTCCTATATCTGACAGGCTGTGTGGGAACGGCCAGCCAAATCCATGTGACATCAACGCAGAGTGTGTTGTGGAGAGAGATGGGAGCATCAGCTGTATGGTGAGACATCATTCACAGATGTTTGGTTTACTATCATGCTTGAGCAGTTTGAGTAAACTTTGTGCTTGTAATTTCCATGCTTTTGAGCCACCTGACATGTTGTAATATTTTGTTGCTTTTAGTGCACAGTTGGCTGGGCAGGAAATGGCTATGTCTGTGGAAAAGACACAGACATTGACGCCTATCCAGATAGCAAACTTCAATGCAGAGATGGAACCTGCAAGAAGGTGATATTTATGTAATCTGTTATACGTTTACAATACTGTTCAGTTTGTTAGCATTAGTTGATGCTGAAGTTATGACGAATTGACATTGAACATTTGGTAACACTTTAGAATACTGTTCCGTAATTAATGAATAACTACACAGGAACAAGTGAGTAATGCAGTAGGCCAGAACTACAGGTTCATAATTTACATGAATAATGCATAATTAATTCTAAAATGAAGGTAATGGTAACCCACTAGTAATGACTCAAGTGTTACTATATCCTTCAGAAGGAACTACTAATTATTTGGATCAGTATTCTAAAGTGAAGATCATTGTAACCCACTAGTAATTTACATAAGTGTTACTATACAAAACCTTACAAAAACATCTACAAATATATTGTACCATACAAAAGTTTGGAGTCAGGAAGATTTTTTTGTTGTTGTGGTTTTTGTTTTTGAAAGAAGTCTGCATTTATTTGATCAAAAATACGGTAAAATTGTGAAATATTATTTTAAATGATAATAACTGTTTTCTATTTTAATATATTTTAAAATCTATTTTATTCCTGTGATCACAAAGCTGAATTTTTAAGCATTCGTTACTCCAGTCTTTAGTGTCACATTATCCTTCCGAAATCATTCTAATATGCTGATTTGATGCTCATGAAAGATTACTTAATGTTGGGTTAATTGCATTTAATTAATTTACTGCATTACTATGGTAAGTACATGTAACATATGTAACAAGGACACTGTAAAATAAAGTGTTACCCATTTTAATTACTATTTTAATTACAATATTGCATCATACATTAAGAAATGCAAGATTAAGAAATGCTGAAATGTATAATTGTATTAAAACTCAACCTGTAAAGTGTTACCAGTGTTTACTTTTCATTTGCAGGATAACTGCATGTTAGTTCCTAATTCGGGCCAAGAAGATGCAGACAGAGATGGGAAGGGAGATGCCTGTGATGAGGATGCAGATAGTGATGGCATCTTTAATGAGCAGGTACAGATAAGACATAATTTCATTATGACCGATCCTTTTATTGAACTGAAAAGCTCCCATCAGTTTCAATTCCTGCATGAATGTATTCCTACAGGACAACTGCTGGTTGGTGCCTAACATAGACCAGAAGAACAGTGATAAAGATATCCATGGTGACGCTTGTGATAATTGCATAAAAGTGGAGAACGCGGACCAGCGGGACACAGACAAGGATGGACTGGGAGATGCCTGTGATGATGACATAGATGGGGATGGTAATTTAATTCAGCTCTTATTTTGTCAAAGATCAACTTCTCCATGCTTTTTGCTCACATTTGTACATGTGCCATCTGCCTGCTATGTGGCCAAAGGCGTTTTTTATGATTATTATTTGCAGAACTGCGGTGTTATGTTTTGAATATCCTTTTTGCTCTTTGGGCCTGTTTTTTATCTGTATTTTCCTGTGCTCAGGTAACTTTTATGAGGAAAAACAGAAGCTTCTGTGTTTAATTAGAGAGCTCTTTAGCTTGCTCTTTAGCTTGCACGGGTCATGTAAAACTGAAGTGACCTGTAGCGGTATTAACAGTGTCTATACAGCACCACACTCATAATATTCTTTCAAATGAACAATTATTTGTTCCAGTCTGAAAAGTGTAAAATCGAGCCCAGGCAGAGCTTGACATTTACGGTCTGCTCATCAAGGCAGAAATCCAGACACTTGACTTGATACTTTAGAGCTTGGTCATGTCTCCTTTGAGCAACCACATTTCCCCCAAGAATCTGAGCCAAGAGCTGCTGACATGTGGAAACAATTCCACAGAAGTCTTTCCGAAACACTGCCACCTCGTGACATAACCCAACAAACCGCACACAAAGACATCACTGTACCCAACTCTCTAACAACACAATGCATTTCTGCTGATGGATTTTGCTCCGTCCCATGACATTTTCGACAGTATACCTCTGTATATCTTAGTATGATACTTTCTTATGCATCTCTGGTGCTGCTTTATGAATGTGAATCACTGAATGCGTCCTTGTACATTCTGTTCTTCTGATAGGTTTGAAAAACATCTTGGATAACTGTCAAAAGGTTCCAAACCCTGACCAGAAGGATAAAGATAATGATGGTGTCGGTGATGCATGTGACAGCTGCCCTGAGATGCCAAACACCAACCAGGTGCCAAACAACTTAATTACTACCTGTCTATGATTCTATTCTGCGTATTTTAATGTTGGATATATTGATCAATATTGGATATTTGAGTATGCACTTTTCCCCTATTTTTAGATTTCAGATAACTTTTTTGTGTGATCTATAGCCAATTAGCTCAAAAGGGAAATATGAATAATTAATTATAACTTGTTATAATGAACTATTCATTTTGTTGGATCAATTAATCGAATTAACTTGATCAGTTGATTGAATTAGCTTGATAAATCTGTTCTCCCAGCAAACACTCAGGATTGATATTGATCGTCTATCAACTCTCAGAGAGGATATTTTCTGGGACCATAGAGAATGAACACTTTCTTAGCATGTCTGTGATCGGATCGTTAAATGGACATTGATTTACAAGCAGTGACCAGAATCAACTCGTATGAATGTGCACAAAAGTTTTATTTAACTAAATTATGAACACATAACTAATCTAAAAAAATGACATACACACAAATCACGCATACATGGGAAATGGAAAAGTGAAAGTGACTGAATGAAACCAGAGGGAAGCAGGGGAAGGAATGAAGAGTTACTGTACATGTCAGTTTAACCATATGAAAAGAACCATCAGTTTTCACAGTTCAAGCACGTTGGTTAGAATGGGGTTTACAGCTTATACTAAATCTGTTTAGTTAGTTAAATGAAGGGTCCTTGCAATGCTTTAGCCATTGCACGGGCATTCGAAGATGCAGTCTCACCACCACTGCTAAGCAGTGTTGGGCACGTTACTTTAAAAAAGTAATTAGTTATAGTTGCTAGTTACTTCTTACAAATAGTAACTGAGTTACATCATTATAAAAGTAACAAATTACCAAGGAAAGTAATTATGCGTTACTTTTTTTTTTCTTCTTTAAATGTTCAAATATGTCAAATAACTTGGATGCCCCCAATATTAAATATGTTAAATGAATGAATTCGACACTAAATAGAATAAATTATTATTATAAAACATTGTACATTAATGTAGGCTACACTATTGCTGTGGGACGATGTGAGAGACACCTATCAAACTCAATACATTATTGTAAATATTATCATTAGACCTACTATAGTGCAAATATTATCAGTACTACTCCTTTGGTAGTGGAGCTCACGTTATCACCTGGGTTTTTAGCCACTCATTTTGTGGCGGCATGTGATGATGTGAGGAGCTTCATTAGATTAGAATTGCTTGCCACAGACGTGGAGAGACTCTTTCCTGGGCATAAGTTGCACGTTACATAAACATTCTTACCTTTCACCTCAACGAGGGAAAAGTAGCGCTTATACTTCCAGTTTGCGAAAGCTACCTTTGAAGTAGTTGGACTTGCCATCGCTCTGACTCCTCCTGGTCGCGTGTGACTTTGCATATGCGTGTGTGTGTGTGTGTGTGTGAACTCAACCTATCAAACTCAACCTTGTCTCCCACCCACCAATCATCATCAGTTATGTGTACCACCCCCCAACACGCATGGCATGCATGCACGCCCACACACACACACACACACACACACACACACACGTTGCAGGTCCGACTGACATAGAGCCTGTTCGGATGAAAACCGCTTCAGTGAGCTCAATTATAGTAACGCCACATTTTTTTCTCAGTAACGCTAACAGCGTTGTAACGGGAGAAAAAGTAATTTGTTTGATTACTTGTTACTAAAACAAATAATTCCGTTAGTAACGCCGTTATTCCCATCAGTGCTGCTAAGTGTATTGGAAGGAGATTTACTAAAAGGACTCCTAATATTTTAAGTAGCAATAATCACAAATTAAAAAGAGGGTCTCATAAATGTATTACTACTAAACCAGTACATGAGGAAGGCAATTGAATTAACAGAAACCGCAATCATTTCATTAAGTAGTTACTCTCAGTAATGCTAACTTTCAGGACTGTTCATGGAACAATCAGACCGTGGGTCCGTGTAGACTGGCGACACACATTTAATAATTAGTCTAGGACAGAGCCAGAGGTCCGCGATCAGAGGACCTCATGTGCCCCATAAAACTACTCTTTGGAAGGGGGGCACAAGCAGCCACACTATCCTTCTGACTGTGTCTCTAAGATGGGTCAGAGGGCTTAGAGGAAGCAGAGGGTTTGAACTCAACCTTTCTGGGACGAAACCCCCTAAAGGCAGCGGACTGCGCCCTAGTCTTCTTAAATCTCTTTACCATCGTCTCAATGGAGGTGTCTCAATCGTCTCAGTTCTGCGGAGACAAAGCACATCCTTGGTCCAAGTCCTTGAGCAGATCAGCCTGGTATGCTTGTAACACTGTCATGGTTTGGCCTGACCTTTTGCCGCATAAGCTTTGCACACGACTTGTGACATGTGGCATGGCTTCGAAGGCAGTGCTGGAGCAGTGTTAATTTCATTGACAAATAATTTTCGTCAACGACCTTTTTTCACTGACGAAAACGAGACGATAACTAAATAAAAACTAGTCTTGATGACAAAAACTATGACGAAAATCTACTGTCATTTTCGTCAACAAATAAAAACGAGACGAAAATGTTAGGGAGGGACGATTAGGGAAGAGATCCAGTCAGAACTGATGTCCTGTGTCACAGATGCGCACATTTGAGTTGAACGTGTTGATCTAACCGCTGGAGAACACGGCGCTGTTGCGCTTCTACAGGCTCATCCCCAATCCAGCGCTCCAGAGCGGTTCAATCAATGAATAGCACACATTTATGCCAGGCAATTGTTTATGAACTAATGCTGATGAATAATGACAATGTTTACTTTACAATGTTTATATAGTAATATGTTTTAGACTGTTGTAACAATGCATATTTTATCTCCTCATCTGAACTTGAATGAGCTCCTGCAACTGCAATAGAGGCGTAGACATTTCAAAATAAGAGTCAATGTGTATTTCGAGCTGGTTTATAATTAAGTCACGCATTATATATTCGTTTTTGGTTACACAATAAACTGTATTTAATTTAATTCCCATCTAATTCATAGTCAGGAGAAAAGACCAGTATTTGACACATATTCAATAAAGTATCAGGGTTATAATAGTTCACTAAAACCATAAAAAAAAAAATTACTTGAAATTAAATAAATGTTAACTGAACTAAAAATAAAATAAAAACTTATTTGAAGCTTTAGCTTTACCTGATATGACCTACTGACTAAAACAGAAATACAAAGTTATAAAAACTATATAGATGTTTTCAAAAAACAAACAAAAAAGTGAATTGAGCTCTCTTTCGTGTATTTTTAATGTCAAAAACAAAATGATGTCAAAATTAAATGGAGCTCAAATGCTTAATGTATTAAAATGTAACTAAACTCATTCGATTTTAGGAGACTAAATCTACAGTAGATTTAGTCGACTAAAATCTTATGATATTTAGTCGACTAAAACTAGACTAAAACTAAAAACAATTCAGGTGACTAAAATATGGCATTTTAGTCAAAAGAAAGACTATGACTAAAACTAAATCAAAATTTGCTGTCAAAATTAACACTGTACTGGAGTCTGTATTGAAGATGCCTCGCCCTGCGAGAGATAGCTAGTGGTTTGGAACTAGCCTCCACCTCCCTATCTCCTCCTCTATTTCTCCCATTCTTCCTCTATGTAGTATCATTATCGGGGGGCTTTGCTCGGAGCTCGAGCCAATCCTTGGGGTCAAGCCTCCTTTCGGGGACAGCAAGCCCAAGTTCATTTACCATTAACAATAAAGACTGGATAGGCAGGCGAACTCGTGAAATTAATATTGTGAGTAATTTAAACTAATTAAAAAAATTTAAACTAACTTATTTGTTCTGTAAAGTTTCATGCTAAATAAGGTACATTTAGCATGTGCCATATACACACTGTGGATATTAAAAAAAATTTCCAGAGCTACAACTTTTTTGAGTGATCAACTTAAAAATGTGGGTTTGTATTACAAATTATGAAGTTCATGTAGTTTGCTGGATGAATCAAATATAACTATGGTGACACTGAGTCGAAAAGAGTCCAAACAGGGTGAATACTTGACAGCACTGCCCATACAATTTTGCTAAGCAACTTTATGGGCATTATTCAATTTCTTTTTTTGTATGTTGTATATTTCATATTTAAAATTATTTGAATCCTGTCTTCTGTTTTTTTTTTTTTTTTTTCAAATCAGTCTGATGTTGACGATGATCTTGTAGGAGACACGTGTGACACAAACATTGACAGGTAGAGTCTGCTTTACCTTTTACCTCGACGGTTAATATATAACAAGTTTATAACTGAGGTCTTTGTTACAGTGATGGAGATGGTCATCAGAACACCAAAGACAACTGCCCCAACGTCATTAACAGCTCACAGCTGGACACTGATAAGGATGGACTCGGAGATGAGTGTGATGATGACGATGATAATGATGGCATCTTGGATGATAAAGATAACTGTAGACTGGTGGCAAACCCAGACCAGATGGATGAAAACAGTACGCACAACAAAATTTGCTTTGTAGGATGCCATAACACAAGTTGTTCAATTAATCAAGCAAAATGTTTCAGGTCTACTTTAAAGTAATGACATGTATGTGTTTTTAAGTGTGACTTAAGTGTGACAAATAACTTTTGGGGCCACTGCATCATAATGTGCTTTACAAATCTATACCGGACTTAATCAAAAATCAGACTACTGATAAAAAGATAAATCAGGAAAATATTTTATTTTTGCTCTTCCACTTTGACAGACGATGGGGTGGGTGACGCCTGCACTGGAGACCTTGACAGAGATCACGTGATAGACATTATCGACATCTGCCCTGAGAATGCAGAGATCACTCTGACCGACTTCAGAGAATATCAGACTGTGGTTCTGGATCCAGAAGGAGAGGCTCAGATTGACCCCAACTGGGTTGTTCTTAATCAGGGGATGGAGATTGTCCAAACCATGAACAGTGACCCAGGACTAGCTGTTGGTGAGCTTATTTGATCCAAACCATTCAAATACAAGAAAGAAAAAAATAATCTCAAGCATTTGATGCTTCAAAAACCATGCAAAACGAACATGATGGTAACCCATTCGACCCCAGTGGTCTTCTGATAGGTATCTGCATGGTAAAACACTATGCCAGCACATTGTGAAGGTTGATGTAAGCAAGCATTGTGAAGATCACATGAGGACCGTCACAAAGTACTGACGTTTACTTCGTGCAAATTCATGAACGCACATACAGTGCATCTGGAAAGTATTCACAGCGCTTCACTTTTTCCACATTTTGTTATGTTACGGCCTTATTCCAAATTGGATTAAATTTATTATTTTCCTCAAAATTCTACAAACAATACCCCATAATGACAACATGTTTAAAATCTTTGCAAATGTATTTAAAAATGTACCACTCCTTTGTTATCTCGGCTGTGTGCTTATGGCCATTGGCCTGTTGAAAGATGAAACTTTGCCCCAGTCTGAGGTCTAGAGTGCTCTGGAGCAGGTTTTCATCAAGGATGTCTCTGTACATTGCCGCATTCATCTTTCCCTAGATCCTGACTAGTCTCCCAGTTCCTTCCGCTGAAAAACATCCCCACAGCATGATGCTGCCACCACCATGCTTCACTGTAAAGTATTGGCCAGGTGAGCGGTGTCTGGTTTCCACCAGGCATGACACTTGCCATTCAGGCCAAAGAGTTTCATCAGACCAGAGAATTTTGTTTCTCATGGTATGAGAGTCCTTCAGGGGCCTTTTGGCAAACTCCAGACGGGCTGTCATGTGTCTTTTACTGAGGAGTGGCTTCCGTCTGGCCACTCTACCATACAGGCCTGATTGGTTGAGTGCTGCAGAGATGGTTGTTCTTTTGAAAGGTTCTCCTCTCTCCACATAGAAACGCTGTAGCTCTGTCAGAGTGACCTTCGGGTTCTTGGTCACCTCCCTGACTAAGGCTCTTCTCCCCTGATCGCTCAGTTTGGCCAGGCAGCCAGATCTAGGAAGAGTCCTGGTGGTTCCATTTACGGATGATGGAGGCCACTGTGCTCATTGGGACCTCTCGGAGGTCTACAGACAATTCTTTGGACTTCATGGCTTGGTTTGTGCTCTGACATGCACTGTTAACTGTGGGACCTTATATAGACAGGCGTGTGCCTTTCCAAATCATGTCCAATCAACTGAATTTACCACAAGTGGACTTATATCAAGTTGTAGAAACATCTCAAGGATGATTAGTGAAAGAAGGATGCGCCTGAGCGCAATTTTGAGTGTCATGGCTAAGGCTGTGAATACTTGATTTTTTCCCCCCGTTTTTTATTTTTTAATAAATTCGCAAAGATTTTAAACAAACTTCTTTCACGTTGACATTATGGGGTATTGTTTGTAGAATTTTGAGGTAAAATAATGATTTTAATCCATTTTGGAATAAGGCTGTAACATAAAATGTGGAAAAAGTGAAGCGCAGTGAATACTTTTGCGATGCACTCTATGATTGTTGGCCGGAAGCGATGGTTAATAGTTAAAATATTAGTATTTCTCTCACACACACCCATCGCTTTGCTTCAGAAGACATTGCATCATCCACTGGGGTCATATATGAATGTTCGTTTTCTGTGGTTTTTGAAGCATCAACTTTGAGGGTCCTATCCACTTGCATTATATGGACTCTTTGTGTGTTCCACAGAAGAAAGTGGTTGAACTTTAGCATTTTGAAGATCTGGGTCAGAACATGACACAATCTTACCACCCAATACAGGATACACAGCATTCAGTGGCGTGGACTTTGAGGGCACCTTCCACGTGAATACAGTGACCGATGACGACTACGCAGGCTTCATCTTTGGCTACCAGGATTCCTCCAGCTTCTATGTGGTGATGTGGAAGCAGACGGAGCAGACATACTGGCAGGCGGTGCCCTTTAGAGCTGTGGCTGAGCCTGGCATTCAGCTTAAGGTCCAGGCGCTCTTCATCTCTACTTTCTGAATGCTCAGCGTGTGCTTTTATCATTATGCTGCTTTGCTGAGGTCTCAGCAAATCTGGTTTTGGCTAAACTCTGAAGTGTGCAAAAATACTTAACTGATGTTAAATCTGTAACCAAATAGTTGTTTTGCACTTCAAGTAAGTCACAATTATATTTGATTATTGAACACTATTCAATATATTGTGCATTTCTAGGCTGTAAAGTCTAAAACTGGGCCTGGAGAGTTCCTGAGGAATTCTCTGTGGCACACTGGAGATACAAACGACCAGGTGCGTTTGCTGTGGAAAGACCCTCGTAATGTGGGCTGGAAGGACAAGGTGTCCTACCGCTGGAATCTGAAGCACAGACCCCAAGTGGGATACATCAGGTTAGATGCTGTAAATAGTGGAGAATTCAGACTTTACTGTAGAAGCAATTCACTGAAGCAAAACAACATATGTTTTTTCTCTGATTTGGCACAGAGTAAAGTTCTATGAAGGTACCAAATTGGTTGCAGACTCTGGAGTTGTTCTTGACACCAGCATGAGAGGGGGCCGTCTCGGTGTGTTCTGCTTTTCACAGGAAAATATCATCTGGTCCAACCTGAGATATCGCTGTAACGGTGAGTGCAGTGCTTTGACAATATTAGAGGAACAATTTGCATGTTCAGTGTTTATCTTAATGTACGTCTTTTAATATTTACAGACACAATCCCTGAAGACTATACAGCGGAACAAGGCCTTTAGTAATGAAACTAAGCTTGGAAGAAATAGGAGAGCACTAGTGGTAAAACACATCACATAAGTGGTTCCAGCACCAAAGCAGATGTGACTGTAGTTTTGGGTACTCTTATTTCCCTTTAAAACATGGACTATTTACAGATTTGTTTGCATTCAAGACAAAATATGGTCGTATAGCTATGCCGAATTTACATCTGCTGTAGTGTTTACTACACAAGAATGCTTTTCAGCCAGAAAGATGTGTGCTACGACACTAAACACTCACTTTAATATTAATCAAGAGAATAAATGAATGTAAATTGTGCTTGGACTTTCTGGTGAATGTCATTGAGCTGCAATATTGTGATAGTGATAGTTCACCCAAAATTGACAATTTTGTTGTGTTTCTCCAACCTTTCTGAACAAACAACAACAACAAAAACTATTGTTCAAAAGTTGAGTCAGTAACAATTTCTTTTTTAAAGAAATCAATACTTTTATTCAGCAAGGATGCATGAAAAAAAATATTTCTCCAATAATATTAAGCAGTACAGCGGTTTTCAACACTGATATGAAATGTTTCTCGAGCAGCAAATCAGAATAATTTCAGAAGGAACATGCGACACTGAAGACTGGAGTAATGATGATGGAGTAATAAATTCAGCTTTGACATCACAGGAATAAATTAGTTGTTTTAGATTATAAGTTATTTTAAAAATCTTAAAATCCTACCAATCTCAAACTTTTAGTGTATATATCGGTCAGGTCCTTTCCTTAATTCATAGTGACCATGGATGCAAACTTACAAAAACGACAACACAAACACGCACACATTTTCATATGTGAAAACATTAAATAAAGTGATAGACTACAGTATTTTATTAATTCGTCTTTTTTATTGAAAGAACCGGAAATACCAAAAACACTAAAAACAATATTCATTTGATCCTGCAATAATAAAAAGTAACAACAGTTTGACCCTTCATAAAACATATTGAAATGATGAGGAAAAGTAAATAATAAAAACCAAGGCATATAAATGAGGAAAATAGTTGTTTTAAACTTACTGTACATATTTTTGGATTATAATGTCTTCATGCGAAATTAGTGAGCACAAAGCACAAAGCGCAGGATTACTTTTGTTTGCAATACTATGAGTACACCTAGTGGTCATCTTTACAAAGGACTATTTACATAAAGCACATATTGTAATTAAATGTCACGTTTATGTTCAGCATATTTGTAAATAAAGGAAAGCATAAAGTTTCACCCAGACAAACACTGTTAAACCAAATACTGAGCACCAAATTATTCACAGGTTACATAAACGAGTATTCTTATAGCTTGATTGATTCAGTTGTAACATGTTGTGTTTAAGGCAATCATTTTCTCGATTTACTCAACAAAAACAACATCAGACAGATTTCTTTAGGGCATTTGAGAGAAGTTGTTTAGAAAGCGAAAGACACAGACATCTTGAAGAGATTTTGGTTTGTCTGTTTGGTCAAAACATTTAGGGCAGCTACACTGCTACACAGGAAACAACCATAAAATGCCAAATCATTCCAGTTCTAGATTGTATTTCCTTCATCAACGACAACGTCAACCACTTTATTTTCTACCAGGGAGCATCAGGAATGCTACAGTACGTCTAATATGGGCAGCTCCTGTAACTATGTAAACCGAACTCCACAATCAATAAACACAAACATGCACTTGTTGCAACAAAAACCTCTGAAAGATTAAACACAATAGCTGTACAGAGCTTTGACAACATATGGTATAAACGTGTTCTTTGACAAATGGCATGCTTGTTAGCCTAGTGCATGAGCTGAGATAGAATATTATAGGACATCCATGGTCTAAAAGCACCATTTGTAACAAACAAATTGTAACAAAAATGGGAAAGTATAAGTAAGGAAAAACTATTTATAGTTTCAATGTTGCTGTGGGCCATGCACATAACAATCTGATGACAATCTGCATGGCAGTTTAGGTTTTTGGGGCATAATCTTGTGGCCTTGGCTTTCCCTGTCCATTTCAAATCATTGTAGGAACCCTTTACTGGGAATGGCAGTCACATGCTTTACTTAGAATGGTATGAATCACAGGAAATACCATATGCTAAATATGTAACATTCATCACTACCTGAGAGATTGAAGATGAAACCGAAAGATAGAAACTTTAGGAATGTTGCAGACTTGTTTGGAAACATTGGTGCGGTCTTAAAAGGAAGCTATGAGGGTGCTTCAATAAACACAGCAACAAGACCTCTCATATGAGTAAATCTATTTACATACATATACAGGAGTAACCTTGCACAGTCATTTCTCAGCTGGTTTGTTCCCATGAGTGCAAACATCTGATAGATGGGGTAGTCTGGTGGTCTTGCAAGGCAGAAGTGTCCTACCTAATCAGGCGGGATGTATTTCTATTAAATAAATAGATACATTTACTCAAATGAAAAGTCTTGTTACCTTAGTAAAACACTCTTGTAGTGAAATACAATAACTATAAAAAACACTAAAAACCTACAAATATCACTTTCAAAAACGCTTGAATGAAAATCACAGATGGTTTTTGGATTTGCATAGAATTCTTCAGCTACCAAAAGAAAAGCGTAACAAGCAAGACACTTACAGGTGACGTGTGAGCCTGAGCAATGCTTTGTTTTTATACCTTATGAGGTAAACAAGAGCCCTACATCGGTATGGGAGCAACCATAGCATGATTTCTGTAACAAATCTCCATGGAAATGCATTTAAAACAAAACATAAGCAGCCTTTGAGCCTTAACTATACAAAAACTAGTAAAAAATAAAAGAAAACTCACTAATTTTCTCTCTCTCACACACACAGTAGTTGTAAATGGACAGTGGTGATACTGGATCACGTGTGAAGGGGTTCTAGGCTTGGAATCTCTTTGGGAAGAGCATGGGAACCACCAGGGTCCACATGTACAGGAATAAACAGACCCAACATGACGCCATCTTGATCCAGAACACTGACCAGCTCCCCTCCAACAGCCTCTCGATCTTTGCGTTGTCATAACTGAGAGAAGAGAGAAGATCATATGAATATTAACAATGCACTGTGACCTCTGACCTTCTGGTGTTAACCCTCATGTACTGCATACTGGGGTTTAATTAGGTCACAGGAATATGATGGTAAAATAAGAGTACTTTAGTAATACAATTAGGTTACACTTTATTTTAAGGTGTCATTGTAACAGTGTAATTATATATATATTTAAGTACTGAGTTACTTACTATAGAGTTAGAGTAGGATTAGGGTTTGGTTGAGGGTTAGTTGCATGCAATTATGCATAATTTACTCTTATTACTATGGTAAGTACATGTAATATATGTAACAACGACACTGTAAAATAAAGCGTTACCCAAAATGAAGGTTACATTTTATTTTGAGGTGATGTAGTTACATTGCACTTACTCAAATAAGTACTGAGTAATATTAACTATATATACTTACTATAGAGTTACAGTTAGGGTTAGCTGCTTGTAAATATGCCTAATTTACTGATATTACTATAGTAAGTACATGTAGTAACGTGTAACTACGTCACCTTAAAATAGTTTTCCAAATGCCTGTTTTTTTTTAATGCAAGTTTTAAACTCAAACGTATTCAAGTTTGGATTCAGATACCACTTAAAAACCCATTGAACATAATTATCTTCCTAATTATTCACCTTATTTTGAGGAATAGAACGCGTCCTTACTAAAAATAACTCAAGATAGGCAAATGACACAGCTGGTCTGAGAAATTCAGAGATAAAATAAGTAAATAAGAAGAAATATTATATAATATACTTACTGAAACCAGTTGGTGACAGTCATCATGACGTAGAGGGAGCCGAGAAAGAAAACAAAATGAAAGTACCAGTAGCTGTAGATTGTGCCATCTCTCTCATCATACTTCACACTTTGCCCTCCTGCGGTCTTCTCATCATCATAGTCTTCTGGAAAAATATAGATTTATATATATAAAATACCGGTTTTAAGAAACCTGTAGTACTTCTTCTTAACCACCTGGAGGCTCCATCTACCCTTTTCTACTATGTACACCATCCAAATTAATATCGAAAAGAGGTTATTTTTTAAATCTTCAAGTGAAGTCCTAAAATACTAAAAGAGGAGTTGGTTGAAATAAGCATCTTGCCTGCATCATCAACACAGCAGAAGCAGCAGCGTGCTCTCTGAAACAAAGAAGAAACAAAGAGAGAAGGCATGATTGATGATTTAGTTAGATGTAATGTTGTATTAAACATAGCCGACAGAACGCAGCAAATGTTCACCTCATTTTCAGGCATATCGTTCCGGTACACTTGCAAGGCTGCTGAACTCCTCTTGGTGGTGGAGATCAAACTGGAGGGAAAGAGTATTTTTATGTCAACTCAAATGGCATCAGACACATGGGGGCAGTGTTCTTTTTTAACCGTCAAATGTAAACGCAGAACATTCCCTAGACTAGAACTCATCAAGACAGAACCAGATGAAAACAATAAGTCATTTTTTTCTGCTTTAAAGCTTTGTTTGCCTCACGAAAACTGGACAAAATGGCAAAAACATTTCAACTGGAGACACCACACACAATGACTCACTGTGCTGATAACCAACACACATCGCCGTGAATCACATGTGTGTAAATATGGCTTTTGTGGAGAGGAGTGGCTCTAAAGAGAGAGCTTCAGCAGACATGTCTGCATTTAATGAGAAACACATGTGATTTCACGTCTTTGACAGTATGAGAGCTTCTAATCTTTACTCCCTTCCTTCCAGACTACCTACTTTTAAATCTAAATGAACATAGCCAGATAATTATGTGTTTCTATTCCTCCTGGGATCGTTTTTGGGATCACCCATTTAAATAACATGTTATGGGATTTGCATCCAGGCTAAGAACATCTGATCTTATTTAAAGGGACAGTTACATACATAAAGATGCATAAATCACAGTATGTTGTATGTCTTTCCAAATTGTATTATATTTTTCTTCAGTGGAACACAAGAGATGGTTTGATTATGAAATAACAAGACTTTTGGATTTTTTTTTTAACTTTACGGTCAAGGGGGAAGATTCCCAGGGAATTACTACTTCTACTACTACTGTTTTTCAGACAAAAACTACAGTATGACTTGAGTAGTCTTGGAATATAGTGTACGAGTCATATACACTATAATATCTTTTATTATACTTTTATGGTGCTTTTTAGAATGCAGTATCGATTAGGGCCATCACAATATCAGCTTCATTTATATAGAACATTTTGGAGTTCCCATCATGGGATCGTTTTATGGATTTAGTTAATTCATTAAATGTGTTTTAAATTAAATTCATCTTTAATTCCATTTTATGATTAAAAAGCTTGTAAACATACTTCCTGTTAAACATGAAAGCATTATGCAACCATTTTAGACATTTCTTCTTATATAGGACCTTTTTGGCATAAAGGGTACTTAAATTGAGTCAAGAACCTGTGATGGAAATGCTTTATGTAATGGCTTCAGAAGTGGTCAAAAGAATATTTCAACATATGAATATGCAGAAAAGTGCAGACTGAGGGTGCTCAGGTCAAAGATTATGCATATCTACAGTGGGGAGAACAAGTATTTGATACACTGCCGATTTTGCAGGTTTACAAAGCATGTAGAAAGTCTGTAATTTTTATCATAGGTATTCTTCAACTGTGAGTGACGGAATCTAAAACAGAAATCCAGAAAATCACATTGTATGATTTGCATTTTATTGCATGACATGAGTATTTGATACATCAGAAAAGCAGAACTTAATATTTGGTACAGAAACCTTTGTTTGCAATTACAGAGATCATACGTTTCCTGTAGTTCTTGACCAGGTTTGCACACACGGCAGCAGGGATTTTGGTCCACTCCATACAAACCATCTCCAGATCCTTCAGGTTTCGGGGCTGTCGCTGGACAATACGGACTTTCAGCTCCCTCCAAAGATTTTCTATTGGGTTCAGGTCTGGAGACTGGCTAGGCCACTCCAGGACCTTGAGATGCTTCTTACGGAGCCACTCCTTATTGCCCTGGCTGTGTGTTTCATGCTGTGTGGGTCATTGTCATGCTGGAAGACCCAGCCACGACCCTTCTTCAGTGCTCTTACTGAGGGAAGTAGGTTGTTGACCAAGATCTCGTGATACATGGCCCCATCCATCTTTCCCTCAATACGGTGCAGTAGTCCTGTCCCCTTTGCAGAAAAGCATTCCCAAAGAACGATGTTTCCACCTCCATGCTTCACGGTTGGGATGGTGTTCTTGGGGTTGTACTCATCCTTCTTCTTCCTCCAAACACGGCGAGTGTAGTTTAGACCAAAAAGCTCTATTTTTGTCTCATCAGACCACATGACCTTCTCCCATTCCTCATCCAGATGGTCATTGGTAAACTTCAGACGGGCCTGGACATGTGCTTGAGCAAGGGGACCTTGTGTGCGCTGCAGGATTTTAATCCATGATGGCGTAGTGTGTTACTAAGGGTTTTTTTTGAGACTGTGGTCCCAGCTCTCTTCAGGTCATTGACCAGGTCCTGCCGTGTAGTTCTGGGCTGATCCCTCACCTTCCTAATCATCATTGATGCCCCACGAGGTGAGATCTTGCAAGGTGCCCCAGAACGTCATCTTGAACTTCTTCCATTTTCTAATAAATGCGCCAACAGTTGTTGCCTTCTCACCAAGATGCTTGCCTATTGTCCTGTAGCCCATCCCCTTCCTTGTGCAGGTCTACAATTTTATCCCTGATGTCCTTACAAAGCTCTCTGGTCTATGCCATTGTGGAGAGGTTGGAGTCTGTTTGATTGAGTGTGTGGACACTAGGGGTGGCACGGTACATGAAAAAAAACCCCGAACCGTTCTGTTCGCTTGTCTTGGTTCGGAGCGTGTGCGTCGCAATGTTTCAACGCATGCGCAATGTATCCTCGTGCCCGTATGTTACCTCAAACAGTGGTGCTGTGTCCCAAATCGTAGTATGTTGAAAAGAGTATTCCAAAGATTCCAATAGGATGGGCTACTATTTCCGGTCAGAATTCGAAGTGCAGATCGATGCGCACTCTAACGGCTGATATTGCCCACAACCCATTGCGAGATGGACGAGGATTCGATTAGAACTACAAACGCAGATAAAAAAAGTGTTAAAAAACTACAAACATGACGGTTATGCGAGTCCGACAGAGAGGGTTAGATAAAGGGGTTTGAGTGAGCAATTATCAGTATTTAACCTGACGAAAATATATTTATTTAGTGTTAGCCACATTATATTTCACCTGCAGCAGCATTATGAATTTTTGTAATGATACGTTTGGCCATTAACTTTGCAAACACATGAGAGGAGTCTCTGCATTAAAGACCCAATAATGGCAGATCAACGTGCTACTACATTTCTCTCCGATACGGTAATAAAATTGAATGTGGAGGATTTGAACTGTGACGATGATTGACAGGGCAGTTTAAACGGTGACGGGATGCACATTAACTAGCGATAGAGTCCGTTAAAGATGACGAAGTAGTATGTCCCAAAGCTTGCATACCTTTCTGCTACACACTCAAAAGTATGTACTTTTTCTTCACAAAAAGAGTACATACTTTTAGGTCGTAGTATAAGTAGGCGAATTGGGACGCAGCATGGGTGTCCTTTTCGCCCAAAATAAGAGGTGTGTGTGTGTGTGGACATATAGTAAAAATGGAGTGCTGCAGGTCACATCACGTGTAGAAATGCAAGTGGGAGAGATAAGGAAGGCTGCCCAGAGTTGGAGGATGCGCCAGCGACGTATAGCAGGCAGGGCAGATGCAGTGCGTATGGAGAGCGGGAGCCGCGCGTGTCCGTTGTGCATTCACACACTGGCAGTGTTTGTCTCGCGCAGCTGAACTGCAGCTCGTGTATTGCAAATACAGAAAAATATTGTCCATTCTGTCACATTTTCTGGTGTTCTCCTCCGACCCCTGTCTGTCTCATGCTTTGATTTTTGATGGGCAGCATATATCTGCTGCAGATGCGACCGTGTTCCCCTCTGTCTCATACACACATGCATATAACATGCTGTATATAAGTAGTTCACATGATAAATGTAACATTTAAAAGTTAAGATATGCTTTTAGTTTTAATAATTTAAACATGCCTTTGAATTTTGGGCAAAAACTTCTGGCAGTGTTGTGTTTTCATGTATTTTTTTTTTCTTTTCATAGCGCTGGATGTCATATGGTGATTGTGAAACACAGGACACTTCATGGTGAAATGTGTTAATCAGGTCAGCTGAATTAAAGCCACAGTGCATTGTTCTGATCAAAATTGACTTGTTTAACATGAAAAATGTTACGCCAATGTGTCGGACTCGGTAGACAGCCAGTTAGGAAACAACTTCTACATGATATAACAATTTTTTAATACTGTATCCTAAATTATGGATGATTAAACTATATATCATATGCTGAAGTAAAATTTCTGGAGTGTTAACGATAAAAAAAACCCAACAAGAACCGTACAGAACCGAAAACTGTGACCCGAACCGTGGGTTTTGTGAACCGTGCCACCCCTAGTGGACAGGTGTCTTTTATACAGGAAACGAGTGGAGAATAGGAGGGTTTCTTAAAGAAAAACTAACAGGTCTGTGAGAGCCGGAATTCTTACTGGATGGTAGGTGATCAAATACTTATGTCATGCAATAAAATGCTAATTCATTATTTAAAAATCATGTGATTTTCTGGATTTTAGATTCCGTCTCTCACAGTTGAAGTGTACTTATGATAAAAATTACAGACCTCTACATGCTTTGTAAATAGGAAAATCTGCAAAATCGGCAGTGTATCAAATACTTGTTCTCCCCACTGTATATACATCACATGATCAAAGAATCTAGACTTCCCCAAAAAGTGATTAACAAAGTAGAAATAACGGTCATATGATTAGCTTTAGATCATTACAAACCAATCACAGTAAAGAAGACTTGAGTGACACTGATTTCAGTTTTTAAATAACACAGTAAAACCCCTAGTTTGGATAGATCTCGATTTTTGTTTCACAAAAGAAAGAAAATCACATTTGTCTCAAAAACACAAAGGCAAAATTGTCATTTTTAAGTGAATTATTCCTTTAAGATGAGGCAGAGAAAATGAAATTGTCATTGCTCATACCAAGAGTACAGAATGCAGCCAAACAGTATGGCCGTTCCGATGCCCGTCACTATGTTAGTGTCATTCTTCAGTCCCGATTTAAAAGGAAGAACACAGACAGTGACATTGTCACCGTTTTCCTCCACCGCTGAAAGAGACAGAGCACAGGACTGATTTTAATAAGGGTGTGGGAAATAACTGTATGAGAATGGTGGGTTGAAATGCATTCATTGGAGCAACCGCAGCCTCTGTTTGCTGCTCTGTCCACACACAAACTGTAAGAGACACCACAGACCACTGAGAGACACACCCAGGACAGACTGAGAGACTGTGTTTAAGTGTGAACGTGAGAGAGACACTTTCACTGGACTCACTTTCAATGGGTTTGCTGGCGAGCGCTGAGAAGGTGAGGTACATGACGTAGACGGTGATGATCGCAGGCTGCAGCAGACCTGAGGTGGGCTGGACTGTGTGGAGAACCGAGCAAAACATCAGATTTATTGGTAAATAGCAGCACATGCATACAGATTTGGCTGTTTGAGTGCTTTTCCATACATCATGCTCTACGTACACTACCTACAGTCCAAAGGTTTGGGGTTGGTAAGATTTTGTCATGTTTTTGAAAAGTTTATGTTTATGTTCACCAAGGCTGCATTTATTTTATCAAAAATACTGTAAATACTGTAAACAGTCATATTATTAAATTTAAAAAAAATTTAATTACATTTTATTTTAATGTAGTTATTAAAATTTTAATGTAATTTATTTCTGTGATGGTAAAGCTGAATTTTCAGCTTCATTACTCCAGTCTTCAGTGTGACATGATTCTTCAGAAATATTTCTAATATGCTGATTTGATGTGAACATTTCTGATTATTATCAATGTAGAAAACAGTTGTGCTGCTTCATGTTTTTTGTGGAAATACATCCTTCCTGAGTAAAAATATTAATTTAGAAAAAAAAAACTTTGGATACACAAGATACATTGATAAAGTAGAGATTGTTTAATTTTAAGTATATATTGGCCAATATTATATATGTAATTGTTCATGGTCATTTCCTCTATCTTTACAATAAGATCACCTTCGATCACGCAAACATTCTTTAACAACACTAATCATTTAATAGCACTATTAAATGTAATCTTTAACATCTCAATATATTAATATACAATAGCCTATACTCTCAATTATCATACTGTACATTATAATGCTGTGATGTCTAAATTCACTTTTAGCATTTAAAACGATTGGTTTTAGTTTAAAGTTTTTTTTAATAACGGCCATTTATTGGTTATTGGCCATAACATTAAAAATATATAAATATAAACTTGTCAGTTTCAGACAGAATTTCCCTACTTAGGATAGTATTTACTTTTGCTACCAAAGATTTTCATTTAGACTTGGCTCAGTTAGTAAAAACAAACAGCAAGTGCTTTTGCAATGATACAATCATATGTTTAGCAGTCAACACCATGAATAAATGTTTAGATTATGTACAGTTACAAAAGTATAACCATGGCTCTTAAACAGCACAAGTGTTTGAATGAATCTAGTGTGAAAGAACAGCTTACCAACCCTGTTTCAGCAAGTAATGTCTTTCAAATCATGTAATGACCAGTTGAAAAGTAAACTTGGTTAACATGGAGCTGAGCTCTGCAAACTCCACAGGAATTTGTCTGTGGTAACTGACAAAATGTCACAAATGCAATAAATAAAAATGCCAACCTTAAACACTATTTTTCTTAAAAAGGTACAGTATGTAACTTTTTAGTTCAAAATGAACAACATTGTGCTTGACTCATCCTATCTGTAAGTAGAGAAAAGTTACTCCAGCTACTGTGACACGTGCATTGTGTGGGAGTGGCATAGGTTAGTTGTCACAACAAAAAGGTTGACATGGAGCTAGGGCTGGACCAGAATATTTGAATATTCATTCAATGGGTTGGTATTTGATTTTCAATTTTGGGATTTGAAAATTCTTTTTTTTTCCCCCGCACACCTGGAATCCCCCTCGATGCGGTTTTCATTCGCGCCTGCATATGTTTACACTATAAAAAACAATAAATTCAAAGAAATACAATACTCTCTTTTTCTTTTTTACAATTATTGTATAGCCTAGCAGTTTTTAATAGGATGGACAGTTGAATAGGAACCCAACCACGTTATACTTAAAGGGCATATTGCAGGTTAGAGACTCCAGTGAGTCAATGTATAGAAAAATAATGTAGGAACTACATTTTATATAAAATATACTTATAAATATGCTATTAAGGCTTTTGGAGTCGTTTTTGTGAGAGAATTTTACTTCCGCATCTAAAAATGACAAAACTGGACGTGACATAACGAGAGGGAGTGCGGTGAATCTCAACGATAGGAAAACAATGGATCGCAATGACAGCTCGGACGCTGAGGACATTATAAATGTTTATTAATACTCATATGGCAGACCACAGCCATACAATTATGACACACAATTAGGGACAGACCAGGATTAGACAGAACAACGATTACAGGAGACAGATTGAGTATTTATGTGAGGAGAAACAGTGGAGAACAGAGCAGGTGTCTTGGTGAGAGAACAGTGTTTGCTTATTGATAACACTAGCTAAACGATATGAACACTGTGCTCAGATTACAACACTGTACTGATTATTATCATGTATCAGGCAGTAGCAAAGCTGGTAACATTATTGTCATCTAGTATTGATACTTACCTATAACAGAAACTTATAGGTTTGACCATCAGGAAAAGTCTCACTCGTTAATATCTGTCCACACTAAACATTATGTGATTATGTGTATTTCTCATCACGACTGATTCGGTAATTAGCAAATGTTTAAAAAACAAGACTCGCGTCACGGTGCACAGTTCACGTTTTCTCTGAGCTGCCTCTCTGACGGATCCGTGACCGTCACATCTCCCGCCGGCGGCCGAACCACAGACAGTATAACGTTATTGTGTTTATCCTTTATTCATTAATTCTGTATTATGGGTTTATTTCATGCCGATTCACAGATAGTGTGAGGATGTATATGACATTAAGAGTATGTATTTGAGTGAACTTGAATGTACATACATGGCATGAATAAAATATTTACATTACCAGCACATAATTCCAAACTTTTTTTCGAAAAAGTGTGAGACTGTATTCATTTGTGTTAATGTACATACTTTGTATTCATCAATGTAAACACGACGGCAAAGAAGCATCGCGCGTGGATGTTTATTAATTTAATATCATCCTTTAGGCAAGCTACACACTGCCTGTGTGACGCGAAAGCGCATGCTAGAAATAGAACCGACGCATATTTTTCACGACTTGCATGCGTGCTGGAAGCGTTTCCAGGCAAAATAGAATAGGAAAAGCGGTTTGTCATTTTGACACGAATACATATTAATAAATTACATTTTGATGTTTGAAAGTCTCTAGGTTTTTACATAAATGTTCTCGATTTTCAAATATCGCACCTGTCAATACAGAACAAAATATTCTGTAGCCTATTTTGCCGTCAATCCTGCCGACATCGGGTGTGTCTCAATCAGCTCCCTAGTTCAGTAGTCAGGGCACTGATCAGTGAGTCAGCCCATTGACTTATGTCCTTATCAGTGCCCTGACTACTGAACTAGGGAGCTGATTGAGACACACCCGTGGTCTTTGCTGTATCAGTAGGCTATATATTCATGTTTTACATAAAGTATAGCCCTCTCTTTACGTCACCTAGCAGCAGCAGCGCCACGTCAGGCACGCTTCTGGTGTGTAAAGACATAGAAAACGCCAAGCAGCCAGTGTGTAGCCGGCCTTACATGAGTATAACAATGTTTGACTCCATCATATCGCCGGGATGATAATCCTCCAGTCTAAAGCACTATACACACCACCGCGTGTTTCGAAGCACATGCAGAAGTGAAGTCCCGTTTCTTCACCTGCACAAAACGTCACCATGCAGAATCCCTAACATTTTTTTTTTTTAGGAAACCTGTGGACTCGATGTCCTGACAGGCTGGACACAATAATTTACCATGACAATGATAAATTGAAATAGAAAAACTACCGAAAATACACAGACTTGTCCTGAATACCAACCTGTTCTGCACTGAGCCAACGCAGAGCTCGGCAAGCGACTCCCTCTCGTGACGTAATATGACGCGATGTTGAAAAAAAAAAAAAGTGCTTTTTACAAGCGGCCAACGAAACGGCCACTTTATCTACTAAATTAGTGCTCTTATGTCTTTTCAAAACATTTCAAATCCTGCATTACCTTTTCATATGGTATTTTCATATAAGGTTATATATTAATCTCGAAAATATTTTTACCTGCAATATGCCCTTTAATAAATATATTTGCTTCTTAGTGTTCCCTGCAACGGAGTATTCTCTGTCTAGAGCGTGCCACTGCATGAGCTTATATGGAAGAAGCACATGCCTGAGCTTGCATTTTGGGTTAAGCTGCGTTGGTTTGACATTGTGGAAAATAGAATAATAGAATCAAAATGTATTAGCCTTTTTACCCGTTAAGGATGTGACGGTGAGAAAATCCCATTACATGACAGTGCTTGTGCTGAGCGGCTGTGAACAAATAATTTTGGTTTGCCAATTCGGGGATGGGTTGCTTGAATTGTGGGTTCATTAGCCTATTATTCTTAATGAAAAGCACAACAACAAAACAGTACAATGACAAACTCGTTTAAATAGGCGCTTTTACATTTCGCTTTGAAACCAAATCTTCCGCGATCATCTTGTCATTCAGCTCCTCACTCTCGTGATGAATGAAATCTGACTCGTTTGGCTCACGCTGCACGTTCAGTTTTTAATTGTAGTTAATCTGTTCTCTAACGGACTAAATTATTTTTACTACTATAATATATCAAAACTGGGACGTAACAGACCTATGTGTTTTGTATCACTACAGTGTCCGTTCTCGGCGCATATAAGCCCTGTCCGCATGAGGCGCGCTGCTTCTCGAGATTCCTGCCTTTATTAGAGAGAAGAATATGTTCAGCCCCCTCCCTCCGAATATTCAATGTTGATTACTACTGAAGCTTCGAAGCTCAAAAAATGGTATTCGGACCATGGAGCATGATAAATCTCAAACCTCAAACAGAGGAGAGTCTGCTGGCAAAAAGTGAATGTGACAGAGCTCGTAATAAAACAAGAATCAACATTAACTTGGCTTTCCAGAGAGGGCAAGAACTGAGTGATTTTAAATGTTGTAAAAGCATCCCTTCCCTATCTAAACTGGTTATATCTCTTAAGCCTAGAAGTGAATGTTTTATGAGCAGTAAGATAACCATATTCATCTGCAGAGTCACGCACAGCCAAAGTTACATAGTGTACCTTAAAAATACTTGATAAACCAGTTTCACCTTTAACTTTGGTCTGTTTAGTGGGAATCCATTATTATTGATTGTATAAAACTCTCAGGCTTGCACACACATGGGAAAAGCTCCAGCCCCAGGCACTATGAATAAACTTGTTTGCCTGACATCAAACAAACATCTGCTTGTTTGTACAAAAGTAGGTCACTGAAGTCCAAGCATCTTGGTAAACTCACAGGTCTGAATGCAGGGCGAGATGGCCAGCAGGGACACGATGAAGCACAGGCCACAGTTGACTCCCAGGAAGAGCTTGTTGAGGAAGCAGGCCTCTGGGTGCGTGTAGAACGTGATCATAAACACCATGGCTCCCACTGCCACGGAGAACAGCGCCAGTGTGACAAAAGCTAGCGCTGCATACCACATTTTATTATATTTGGCTCCTGAGCTCCTGTGGAGGGACACAGTGGAGACTGTTCAAAGGAATGCTCTGGGTTCAATACAACTTCAGCTTTTGTGGCATGATGAAAAAAAATGTGTCCCTCTGTCTATTAAAAAATAATAATACACTTTTTAAGGTGTCCTTGTTACAGTGCATTTTCTTATTCCTGTGATCGCAAAGCTGAATTTTCAGCAACCATTACTTCACTCTTCATTTAAATTTGCTTTTGTAACTTTTAAACGTCTTTACTGTCACTTTTGATCAATTTAATGTATCTTTGCTGAATAAAAGTATTAATTACTTACTAAAATCTTACTGACCCCTTACATAGGTAGTGTAGATTACTACTAAGTATATTCAGCAACAACAACAAAAAATGTCCCATGGGTGTGCCATCTGAGGCTGAGACTAAGGTGAGACTAAGGTAGGAGTGACCACTGACCAACTAGAGATCCTGATGTTCTCCCTAATGGCCAGTAACTGTTGTGTTCCTCAGCTGTTAAACCAAGATAGCCCCAAGAGACTGTCACTGAAATTCATTCATTCATCAACCATAAGTCACTTTGGATAAAGAGACACTGTTAAATGACAAGTTAGACTGCTTTTATCATAAATGAACCATATCAGTGCATGATAACCATGACTGAGTGAGCAGTGAAGAGACATGAAGGCGTGGGGTGAGGGAATGTTTCAGTAATGCACATCAGAAGTGCTGACAGCAGTGACTTCCATCTGCTGGGCAGCCCTCCAGCGTCTGCTTCATTTCAACATCTCCATGAGGAAATACTGTATTTGTTTCTTATTTCATAAACATTTTTACATACTGTATATAAACCTATATACTGTATACAAACCAGACCTATATTAATGTTTTTTTTTGTTTTCAGAATAAAAAAACATTATAACATATATATGTATTTAAATTATCATTTTTATCTACATTTCAATCATAAAAACTGTCCCCTAAGGGAGGTTTTGTTCAATTTAAGTTACTTCTTGGGACATATTTGATGTATTACAAAATTCCCTGTGACAGTCTCGGATGTTTCTGCCCTTTTGTGCTGAGGTTTCCATTTGTTGAGCAGAGAGGAAACTATGATGCACGTTGAGCTCTGCCATGAGTTTCCTGTCCACAGACTGGAGAGAAGCCAAGAACTTCTTACTTATTCTCTTTCTCCTCTCAATAATGTAAATAGCAAGCCATACTCTACCACTGCAGCACACATTATTTATGAACACACCTAGAGAGAGCTCTGCTAAAAAAAATTAAAAAAAAACATCTTTCTTTCAGCGTGACTGTATCAAAGTTGAAATGTTTCATGTCTTGAAAACTCCCACTGAAACAAAACCCTCTGCTTCTTGGAATGAGAACACTAAACAACGCTTTAACTGTTACTGGTATGAAACCTGCTCTGCTTGTTGTTGAAACTGGAGGTTGTCGGAGTGAATGCCAGCGATTAAAATAAGAAGTGAGTCCAGTAAAACTTTCCCCAAATCTTTCAACCTGGTGTTAAAAAGTCCCCATTTGCTATAGCAGCACAATGTTAGGACCACCCTGGCTGGCAACTATGCAACCTATCTGACAGTGGAAATTAAATGCCGCCAGTTTACACTATAGTCTCCATTCCCAGACCTAATGATTTCCAGTTGCAGGGGTTCAAATTACATACCAAAGAAACATTTGGATACGATGATGGAAAGTACTGAAGAAGTTCTCCATGAGCCTAATAAGTTTTCCACTTGGTGAATGAAAAGACAGACAGTTTGGACACTAAACTCACCAGTTTTGATTCCATCTGTGGGCAAACTGAACGAGAAGCATCAACTGGATGATGAGAAAGAGAAAACCTCCAGAGGCCCCGACATAACGCCAGACTGAGAGAAAGAGAGAGAGAGAGATGAGTCAAAGGTCATTCCCTCTGGCTGATACCTTATGACAAAACAAACATTGCTTTCTGCTAAAAGCCAGGAACTAAACACATCAGGAAGCACAAATCATTTAACGAGACACAAAAGAGCGATAACTGTTTGGACTTGAGCTAATATACAGTAAAAGCATACATGAATTTCTCTTGCACACTGACCTTTGGGGGTTACAAGTAACGTATATGCTGCAACCAACAAAAATGTAACATAAGCAATTTAATGTGATAGTTTATAATAAATAATGCAATATATTAACGGGTTGGTTTTAAATGTAACATATGGTACAAAGTAAATGTATTAAACTCATTCAGTGCCATGGTATTATCATCTGTACCATCTGATTACAATACTATAGCATTGTCTCAGTATGTTTATTAAAGGATTTGAGATATACTTCCATTAAATCAAGTACACTATTTCAAGGATATCACTAAAAAAGGTAACATCTATCTATTCTATTCAGTGGCAGCTGGTGCTAAAAATGTTTGGGGGGCGCAAACCAAATTAGTAATGTAATTGTTAAATAACCATTGAATGTATCATTACTGCTTAGATAAAACATGGAAAATTCTGCATTTGAATTTTTTTTTTAAACTGTATTTAATAATAAATAAATAAATAAAAAACAGTGTTTTCACATCCTGAAAAAAGTTATTTCACATCCTGCCCAATAATGTTCTACAAACAATGTTCATTCATGGAATTTTGTGCTTGCAGAAGGCTCATCCACTCCTGACAGCAAAATGGAAATATTTGATAGACTTTCTAACATTTACAGATGGAGAATATGTCTGTGAAATGGAAGTTATGCACTGAGGAAATTATTGGATGTCACTTAATCTTAAAGATTACTAATAGAGGTATGTTTCTTCCCACCGATCGCTGCACAAGTTAAGGTTACATAGGATGACAAAAGCATGTATAACCCATAGAGATTGCATTGCAGTGCCTGCAGTTCGGAAAAAAAAAAAATCTTTGAATGAAAGTCTATGAGAACACTCTGGGCAATTCTCTGGGCAGCTCTGAAATCTCCCGAAAAGAGGCGGTACTCCACAGAACGTGACTTGACGCTGATTGGACTATATATCCAGAGGCAGAACAAACAGTCTTGAACTGTGACAGCTAGCGTAACACTGTGGTTGAATGTGGAAAAATCTCTCCCTTTCACCTTTTGGTAATGTGTCACCCTATCTCCCTAATGAAGATGAATGTATCAATGTACCTAATGAATCAATAAAATGTTTCAATAAAATTTAACAAGCCTCTTTAGGGTGCACAGAAACAATAGCAGCAAATGTTTTAAAAAAGGAACATGTATGTGAAAACAGATCATATTAAACCTTCTAGAAACTTTTCTTGATTTGGAAGAAAGAATCCTCCTGCACAGCAGCCCAGCAAAGCCACAAACTTAAAGAACCAGAACCTACAAAGAAACAGGAGAAATGGTTGATTTAAGACATAATATGTTGAATAAAGGGAAAATCTTTATGAGGGTTTTCAAATTGTTTGAGAACAACAGCAAGTGTGATATTATTAAGAAAACACATCAAAAAAGGAAATACTTGTACTAAAGTTTAAAATAAATTATTCAAATGATCTAAAAAAATAATACTAATAATTCAAAATAATTGTTAATAATTCAGTACATTCATTTTTCAGAACAAACAACTTTTTCACAGCAACTTTGTTTGAATTTTTACACTCTAAAATCCAGAACCCCGTTTAGAGATACATTACTGTTCAAAATTTTGGGGCCAGTAAGACTTTTTAAAATAAATTAATACTTTTATTCAGCAAGAATGCATTAAATTGATCAGAAGACACTTATAATGTTAAAAAAGATTGCTATTTCAAATAAATGCTATGAATTTCTATTCATCCAAGAAACCTGAAAAACAATACATTTTACACAGTAATAATAATTCACAATATTACTGTTATTATATTTACTGTATTTTTTATCAAATAAATGCAGCCTTATTGGGCATAAGAGACCGCTTTCAAACTAAATGTAAAAAAAATGTACCGAGCCATGGTGACCAAATGTTGTAACGGTAGAGTTTATACACACTAAATGAATGTCTTGAAAATGATACTTTTCCTACAGTATGTCTTTCTGGGATTTTGACTCCTTGCCATCTAGTATACAATTTCCTGTTTACCCTTGTTAGTATGTCATCAGGGTGGTTTCAGGAAGATCTAAATGAAGTTTTTATTAAGGGATTTGGGCCTGTTTTTTTTCTAAAAGCTTGCATGAATGTGCAGAGCAGGATGGAGCTGTATAAAACACGGAGCTCAGCCATATACTTCCTCACCCTGCATTTGCATACAACACAAAGATCTGATTATTGCAACATGAAGTGCTCTCATGTGGGGCTAAACCATCCCATTCATAGGGGTAAAGCTCATCTCCAAGCGTAATTTCCTCTGGACAGAGTTTTAAATTAATACCTCTATTCAGGGCTTTGGATGTGGGTGAATAAAGGAGCATTAGAAGGGGAGTACAGATGGAGGCAGCAGGCCAAACAATACACAGTGGGTCCCTATAGCTCCTGTGAACCTGGGCCGAGAGGGGCCACGGAGCAAAGCAGAGAAGGAACAAGCACTGTTTCCAGTGTAAATACCACTTCAAAAGTGTCTGGGTGGACCGCTTACCCATTGTGAACAGCTGCCCGGCATCCTGTGCTGGTTCGCACACGAATGGTGAACACGGAGAAGAATAAGAAAAAGCAGGCCATGCCGAAACAGACTTTATACACAGCTGAATAGCCCACTAGGGTACTGCAGTTCTCCCCCGCATTGAGCTGATGACACATTTCTGTGTAGAATGGAATCTGAGAAAAGCACAAAACAATAGAGGAATAAAATTAAATTTTTAGTAACAGAATAGATGCAGTCGCCTCAGGGAAAGGCTAAAGTTAAACAGAATCCAATCTGTGTACACACCCATTCACGCTGGCTGTGGAAAGATCAACTTATATACACACACCCTAAATACTAAACAACAAAATAACATTGCTTTCCATCAAAGACTGATTATGTTTTGAATCTTTAAGTAAAAAGTAATTTATTACTTAAAAGTAAAACATTTACAATTTTTTTACTTCTTTTTTTTTTAAATTACAAGCAAAAAAATATATCCGTCCGTTCAAAAGTCTGTGCTCAGTGATTTAAAAAAATAAATACATTTCAAGGCATGAAATGAATCAAAAGTGGTCGAATAATATTTAATTCTACAAAAGATTTCTATTTCAAAAAAATATTTCAAACTTACTATTAAAAGAATAATGAAAACAATTAGCACAGTTTCAGCTTTAACATCACAGGAAATTACATTTTAAAATATATATGTGTGTTTGTGTGAGTATTATAATTTATATATATATATATATATCATATTTATATAATCACATTTTGTATATATTTCACAATATTAATGTTTTGAATTTATGATTAAATAAAGGCAGCCTTGGTGAGCATAACAGACTTCACAAATATTTTTAAAAATCTTTTAATAAAAAAACCCTATATAATATTCAAATTCATACTCCAAAGTACTGAAAACTATAGTATTACTATTGTATATGTCCAATGTGGAATTACCATGGTTTGTCTGTATTAACTTGTACAGTTCAGAGATCAGCTAAGAAGTCGGTCAGATTCAAACCAGTATTTATGGTTCTCTTTTATGGTTTTGAAGAGAAAGCTGGCACAAACTACAGGGCACTGGTCAATTCTTAAAATAAATGTATGCTCCCAACAGTCTACAATTTGTAGACCTGCTATAATGCTGGGAGGCACTGCTATCATTATAACATGGACCATCATATAATATAAGGTTGTTAAGGTGTTCCTCTGTCAGCAATGCACCATTTCCTATCCCATTTGCTCTGGCCGTGTGTTTTAACCACGAAAGACCACCAGGAGGGGATTTTATGTGCTCTTAAATTTGAAACTACTATTTGTGAAAAAGCTTCAACAGATGTAAATCTTTTTGTGTCTTGGCACCTCAGTGGCAGTTCTTTTGTGCCTTTCCGAGAGGCAGTGTTTTTTATACTGGCACTGGTCTTTTTTAGTGTCTGGGTTTTTATACTCATGGCATTTACTCAGTAAGCACTCATTGTGGTGCTGAGAACAAAAAGAGAGCTTAAGCTCATGTTACACACCCAGGCTTTAAATGCATTTCAATAGCTTTCAGTTACCTTTTTTTGAATAGTTATAGAAAAATCAACATGAAGAATGAGTTATGCTGTGTTAGATGTTATGATGGAGCATACTCCGTCTTACATTCCTTTCATGCTTTGAAGCAGAAGAGTCATGTAACTCTCCTTTGTGTTTGTTTGAATAACATGGGCTAGCTGCCTGCAAATAAACCCTTGATCCCTCTATTGACCTTTTCTTTAATGAATAAATGAATTAATGCATACATGTTGTCCCTACAAATGCTGTAAATGTCCCCTGTGGCAGCAGCCTAATATTCCTGCTGCTGTCTGTTTTTTAATGTTAATCAAACAACAAAAGACTCACTGCAAAAAAATTTGTATTATAATAATTCACTCAATGCTCTTGACTGAATAACTTTTGTAACTTTAATAAGTACTAATCTATATTTAATTTATACAGTGAAGACTATGCAATTTTATTTAACATTTGATTACTTCCATTTCTGTACCTAATCTGTATCTAACTACTGTAAGATCTTCCTGAAAAGCACTGTTTATTTCATTTGTATCTTTGTTTCATTGTAATTTGATTATTTGTTCTTATTTTAGTACCGACTGTTTACTTGTCTTTAAAAGGCACCAATATGTACGATTTTTGGATTAAAATATCCAAAAACCACTAGAACAATGTTATATACACTCACCTAAAGGATTATTAGGAACACCATACTAATACTGTGTTTGACCCCCTTTCGCCTTCAGAACTGCCTTAATTCTACGTGGCATTGATTCAACAAGGTGCTGAAAGCATTCTTTAGAAATGTTGGCCCATATTGATCGGATAGCATCTTGCAGTTGATGGAGATTTGTGGGATGCACATCCAGGGAACTAAGCTCCTGTTCCACCACATCCCAAAGATGCTCTATTGGGTTGAGATCTGGTGACTGTGGGGGCCATTTTAGTACAGTGAACTCATTATCATGTTCAAGAAACCAATTTGAAATGATTCGAGCTTTGTGACATGGTGCATTATCCTGCTGGAAGTAGCCATCAGAGGATGGGTACATGGTGGTCATAAAGGGATGGACATGGTCAGAAACAATGCTCAGGTAGGCCGTGGCATTTAAACGATGCCCAATTGGCACTAAGGGGCCTAAAGTGTGCCAAGAAAACATCCCCCACACCATTACACCACCACCACCAGCCTGCACAGTGGTAACAAGGCATGATGGATCCATGTTCTCATTCTGTTTACGCCAAATTCTGACTCTACCATCTGAATGTCTCAACAGAAATCGAGACTCATCAGACCAGGCAACATTTTTCCAGTCTTCAACTGTCCAATTTTGGTGAGCTTGTGCAAATTGTAGCCTCTTTTTCCTATTTGTAGTGGAGATGAGTGGTACCCGGTGGGGTCTTCTGCTGTTGTAGCCCATCCGCCTCAAGGTTGTGCGTGTTGTGGCTTCACAAATGCTTTGCTGCATACCTTGGTTGTAACGAGTGGTTATTTCAGTCAAAGTTGCTCTTCTATCAGCTTGAATCAGTCGGCCCATTCTCCTCTGACCTCTAGCATCAACAAAGCATTTTCGCCCACAGGACTGCCGCATACTGGATGTTTTTCCCTTTTCACACCATTCTTTGTAAACCCTAGAAATGGTTGTGCGTGAAAATTTCAGTAACTGAGCAGATTGTGAAATACTCAGACCGGCCCGTCTGGCACCAACAACCATGCCACGCTCAAAATTGCTTAAATCACCTTTCTTTCCCATTCTAACATTCAGTTTGGAGTTGAGGAGATTGTCTTGACCAGGACCACACCCCTAAATGCATTGAAGCAACTGCCATGTGATTGGTTGATTAGATAATTGCCTTAATGAGAAATTGAACAGGTGTTCCTAATAATCCTTTAGGTTAGTGTATTTTGTTGACTTGTGTACTTACATTTTCACAAATGTTTCCAAGAATGTTTAAATCCAGAGAAATAAGCCTTGTCCATGCATTGCCTATCAATGACATCATACCCGCGTTACTCTCAATTTCCGGATTTATTTTGAAGAAGCCATGGAAACACCAAAGACGCTTTAATATAGTATGCGTTTTATTAGACAGGTGAGCAACTGTTTGGGTAAATTCATTGACAGATACATTCATTGTTATATAGCTCAACACAGTCTTATTGTTTAAATCTTTTTTTATTTACTCGAGAACCATGCTTTACCATGCCTAATATTGATCTAGCTTACTGCAGTGTGAAACAAGTGTCTCATATTAGCCACTGAGCGAACGCACAGAGTAGCATTATAAAACACAGCTTTCAACACACTCAAATAATGTATCTACTATGATAAAACAGCACTGCGTACACATGACCGGAAACGGAAGCGGTCATCTGTGGCATAATAAAAGTTCTGCGAAAATCAAGTCATCATCAACCTACACCTTTGTTTTGAATAAATGGTATTTAGCAGCGGAAAAATACACATTGTGGCTTTAATAGTGTTTGAAATATTTTATATTATATTTATGTAGATTTTTTAATTTTCATTGTTCTTGCATTCCATGTAAAAAAGTTGTAACAGTCACCAGCTGGAGTGCCGTTGAGAGCCACCAGAGGGCACTCCACGTAAGACTATTATCACTCACAAACTACATTTCCCATAACTCACTGCCCTGACTCATCATCACTTATCACTGATCACATTCACCTGTACCTCATTCACTGATTGCATTCACCCGTGTCTCATCATCCTGTTAGTCTCAGTATATTTATACCATGTTCATTCATTCACTCACCGCAAAGTCTTGTTAAAGTGTTACGCTGCAATTCTGAGCATTCTCCTGGTTTTCTTGTCTGTTGGTTTAGGATATCTTGCCCTGTTACCTGGATTACTCTCTTGCCTCTGGTCCCTGCCTGTTTTGTTTCTTTGTTTGTTTCTTTGTTTTGACTGCCTGTCTGTGTATGACTCTTGTCTGTACTTTGGATTACGCCTCTGGATTGCCCTCAAATAAAGCTGCATTTGGATCCACCTTCGAGTCTCGGAGCAGTTCGTGACAAAAGTATGGTGAGTAAAATAATAAATTGACTCTCCAATGGCAACTCGAGCTTCAGTGCGACCGTAGAGGGACACTGATTCATAAAAATAAAAATTATTTTCCCGCCTCAAACTCATTGGATCGGTTGAGCAAGAAGTTGACATGTCAAACCCACACAGAATCTACGGCCACAGAAAATACCACATATTTTCAATGCCTGTCATTCACAAAGTTAGAAACATCACTGGCCCTATTGTGTGTTCATTTATTAATGTTTGGCTTAGGGCTGGGTGATATGGCCCCAAAAAATGATCACAATATAATTTTCCATATCAGTCGATATCGATAATTAACACGATAAATGTCAAATCTTTATTTCTTTAAAGTTTAAAGGCATATTTTTGCTCCTGAGTGAAAGATGTAGCAAACAGACAGTTAAAGGGATAGTTCACCCAAAAATGAAAATTCTGTCATCATTTACTCACCCTTAAGTTGTTCCAAACCTCTATGAGTTTCTTTGTTTTGCTGAACACAAAAGAAGATATTTTGAAGAATGTTTGTGACCAAGCATATAGAGCAACCATTGACTACCATAGTAGGGAAAAAAATACCATGGTAGTCAATGGTTGCTCTATATGCTTTAAAGTTGCTCTCTTGCCTTACAGTGGATTGGTCCACCACGCACCTCACAGGCTGGGAGAGAGCACAACGTTCAGTAGTTGATGAACTCCAGTAAGGGCTGTCAAGTCTATTTTATTCACTTTAAAAATCGGATGAAATGATTTTATTTCTCTTTTAATACAGGCGATGCTGAGTTATTAATAAATCACCAAGGACAAAAAAATATGATACCGATGTATTTTTCCATAAGTCTGATGTTTTAGTGATAATAGTTTGGTAACGTTAGCTTGTTTTAAGTCACCCACTACAACTAACAAGGCGATAAGCCTATGCGTGAACTGATATTAGGCTAATAAGTTGAAGAACTTCGAAGAGGCAAGATAATTGAATAATTATATTACCGTGTGGTGAATCTATGATAAGCAGTGCACGTCGCTCTGTTTTATGTCGGATTGCAAATAGAAAAAATATATCTCTAAACCACTGAAGTCGAGTAACCTTTCTAGTCAACGATATCGGTGTCCTCCGAGCTGGTCGTGAGCGCTGAATTTTCTTCACTATCGCTCATTTTTCTTGCTCTACTCCACTCCAATCCTCCAAGCCTGTCAGTCTGTCGGTCACTGTGACTGTCAACAACACCGCGTGCGTCACCCAGAAGCCCGGTCTGCAAAACGCATGCGCAGCATTACGCAGAGTGCGTAAGAATTATATCGAGCATTTATCGAACTGTTGTTATCGCTTTATCGAGGAAAATTATTTCGCGATAATTATTGTTATCGTTTTATCGCCCAGCCCTAGCTTTTAAGTAATTTCACTATTATTTTAGTTACCAATAAGAGTGCAGCTCTGATTAACACATTTAAACCCATTTTACACTATTTTGCAGATTAAATAGCCCAGACATGGGCTTATTTATGACTTGCCAGTTGCCACCCACTGCTGCTGACCTGAGACCAGATTTAATGGTCCTTATATATGAGGGAACCTGATACAAAAAAATGCAAACTGAGAAGCTCTGAACAAAGACTCACATGTTCTCGCATTGCTGTCTCCACAGTGGGAGACATCATGATGACACAGGTCACTGTGACCAGCATGAAGAAGAGGGCGTACATGAAGCGTGTAGAGGTGGACTGTTTGATCTTGGGACAGCAGCCGCAGCACAGGGAGCAGCCAGCCGATCCACAGCAGCAGGCCAGCTGCAGAAAAACATCAGATGAGTGAGCGGGACACATGCAAGTGCTTAATAATAACCGTTCACAAGCCATTAGAATGATTTACAATCAAACAATGTATTTTAAAGCACATTTGCACATTTAAAGGTATAAACTAAGGCAGTGCTAACCAAGGTCAAAGACAAAACAATCTTTTTTTAAGATTAAGTAAAATTCTAATTGCTGCTAAAAATAAACCAATGTACTGTTTAAAAAAAGAATTGGGGGGACTATGAACATCTTATTGGCCGGTATCCCCTTTAGCAGCACAAATGCCTCATTCCTATTGGCTGTAAGCAATAGTAGAGCTGGGCTGTTACTATGAAGCAGCTTGAATCACATGACGCAAGATACAGACATAACATGAGGCTTTGAGATCAGATTGAGTGGATACAGGATCAGAACAAATGTCCCTGGAAATCCTATAATCTCTTCATTTAGGCTACAGTTTGCAGACAAGATAATGCAAGCAGAGAAAGAGAGAAAGGGGGATGGATAATATGATGCTTTTTATGTCTATAGGATGTCATAATTACAAAAAGGTCATAAAATATATTTATAATATTATTAAAATAGCTCAAATCATTTGGTGCTCAATCTTTTCACATTTCACTTCTTGAACATATTATTTACAGTAACAAATGTATATTATAATGTTTAACATAATATAATATAAATGTGTAAAAAAAGTATGATTATTATTTAGGTCTTATTCTATTGCATATTTTAATAACAATTATGATTATAATTATGTGGTGTTATATATTTAGTATAAAATCATCTACCCAGAAGTGAGATTATTTTTTTATTTTTAAAAAAATGTATTGCATGATGTCAATATTAAAGAGACCATATTAATATTTTATGTTGTTTTCCAAAAACACGCACTGATTTATATACTTGTTGGGAAATCATTTCAAGAAATCATGACAATGCTGACAATCCTCTGGAAAGCACTAGACATCTAAAGGTTATGAATTTGATAGTAAACAGCACATCATGTTGAGTGACTATGTGATGATGACAGACAGCAGAAATCACAGCAAAGGCACACTATCTCCAACAATCAGGAGGACACATCCCCCTCTCCAGACAACAGGTGGTCAGCACATACGACCCTGGCCAATGACAGCCCCATTCCTCCACAGCACCATGGAGTCCCACTCACTGGTCAACACCGGTCGAGTGGGACAGCACTCTACATCCTCTCGCAAACAAACCATCCCCCACATCTCCTGCCCCGGAGACAGTTCTCAACCCCCTACAAAGAGCCCTCCTCTTACCCTCACCCGCAACCAGCAGGGGTCTGGGTGAAAGGTGACGTAAGGACAATAACCTATGGACATTGTTTTCCTAACAATTCAGCTCAGAGGTGTGTGGAGAAGCTTTTTTGAAACTGCATCTAAAAGTTGGAAGAACATTGTGTTGTAGCAAACAGATTCTAGGTTTGTTTGTGGTCCCGCTGTGTTTACACCCTGCAAAAAAAGCCGTCCATAAAATAAATATCTAAAGCTATTAGAGAACTGCTAGCAGCTAAAAACAGTTCATTTTACTTCCTTTAATAAAGAACCTTTTCTTTATTAAGGGAAGTAATATTAACTGTTTTTAGCTGCTAGCAGTTACAAATACGTAATAGTATGATTTTTGGGAAAAAAGCTAACTCAAGTACTGTCTACATCAAGGCCCTAAGATTTCCACAATGCAGAAAACATGGACGAAATTGCAGAAAAAATTCATCACACAGCTGATTCTTTGCTGTGGTTTCATTAATTGTCAAATAAAATGATGAGCACAGAACTATTTTCCCATTTGGAGGAATCCAATTGATTAGAAAGATTTTTAGCTCACCATTCCCACCGTTATTTATACATTTCTGATAGCACGTGAAGGCAGCATAAAACACATACTTATTTCACTGAGCTATCATGTAATGTCGAAACTCAGCGGACAATTAATCTATAGTCTCCATGTCATGAATAGCTGCTTTGTGGGTCTGTTAGCTAGGCAATTGTACAGCTGAGGCAAAAATGTATTACTTCACTGTTTGAAGTGTACACAAAAAAGTGTGAAGAGTACCCATAGTAACACTGGAGAGTCAAACTTTCCCAACTAGAATCGCATGGCACAACGTTGATGGATGGATTGACGGCCGAGTAATCCAAAGGCTCATGGGACAAGAGTAAACACCCTCTAATATGGTAATGGAGGGAAAGCGATAGAGATGCAAAAAGGCTGTGTGGAAGGATGAGAATGTCTCACTGCTACCCAAAAAGTCAACACAGATAGTCCTGACACAAACGCCACCTTTCAGTTCACTAGAAGAAGAAAAAACCCTCACTAGCTAACATTTGAAGAATGTGTAAAAATCCACAAAAAGTTCCTATAGGATAATGCACATATGTTTTGGCCACTTATGGTGATTTTTAATGTGACTGGTGTTATTTCATGGCGTTTCATCAGTAAAAACCAAGTAGCACACTTGAGACGCTATACCCAGTCATTGGAGTTCTCATGTGGGAGTCCAGACAAAACACTTCTTACAAAGTTACCTCAAGGCCCTGATCAAGAACAGTGCGCCATTTAATTAATTACTAACAGAAAACGAGATACTGACCTTTCCGGTACAGAGCTGCAACAGTATGAACACAGCACAATGTTACTGGGCTATAAAACCACTTTTATTATGCAGAATGCATAAACGGCTGATTCATAGGACAGTCATCCATGCCTCAAACCCAGACATCTGAAGGAATAATCACAATTAGATTTCCATTACATTTCCCAGCAGGACAGGACAAAAAGACAAATTTGTAAGAACTGAGAACCTTTTCAGATGCTTGAACACAACAAAATGCCAGATAACATCATGATATTCTGCTTCACACCATAATATTTATTAGTTCAGATTTCTTTTGCTAGATGTCTTAAAGATAAGATACTTTAGCCAAAATGTAAAAATCTGTCTTGCCGTCCCAGATTTATATGATTTTCTTCCTTCAGATGAACACAAAACAAGATTCTAAGAAAAATAATCCATCTCTGTGGACCCGTGTTTTGGTCGATCGGATCACAAGTGGACGACGCTTATGTAAACAGGGTCTAAAATGTTTGAGCTTGTCCACTTTCAACCACTTCCAGAAGTAGTTGACACAGTCGACTGGATTGCTTTCGTAGTGTAAATACTCACTTGGTCAAATGCGTGCCTAAAGACCCCCTACTTTCCGCCTACTGACCTAATGCGTAAACATTAAGGGAAGCACGTTAGCTAGACATGATTTAAACTTTGTCAGCTAAAGACCCTAGTTTGGTTTGAAGACGAACATTTTTTTACCAAGCACAATGTTCTCACCATTAGGGCTGCACATTTAATCGAATTTGTAATCGTGATTATAATTACGGATGCCACAATTATGTAATTGCTCAAAGGCGCAATTGCAAAAAAAAAAAAAGTCCACTTATATTATTCTGTGTGCTTAAGATTTTTTCTTTCTACCGGTTATCTTAAGTTTTTATTCCATTGTTTTAATTTTAGTATAACATTATGATACCATGCATA
Source organism: Romanogobio albipinnatus (assembly GCA_023566225.1). Lineage (NCBI taxonomy): Eukaryota > Metazoa > Chordata > Actinopteri > Cypriniformes > Gobionidae > Romanogobio > Romanogobio albipinnatus. The sequence continues at coordinate 46,712,478 of CM042242.1, forward strand.
ATTTAACTTTTTTTAAACCAAACCAATGTATATTTGACTTTTGAGGCTTTTGAATGCTGTAGAAAAGCAAAGTTTTTCAGGTGTTTTCAGCTTTCACAAGTGTTTTCAGCTTGTTTATTTTGATATAACAATATGGCATGCAGTCTCATCAAACAATGGCATAAAGCTATTCAAAACATCATTAAATGTAAATGGTGATAATCATAACTAATAATCGCAATTATAATTTCAAGGGAATAATCGACAATTATGATTTTTTTGTCATAATCGTGCAGCTCTACTCACCATTCATAATTTCTAACACGCACTCTGCGTGATTGCCGTGGTCTTGTGGCTATCAGAGCAGAAACGCAACGAAAACACAACGTAGGCCAGTGAGAGCTGTGCATGTAAACCTCACTCCCCTGGCCTCAAGAAGCGCACTAGCGACTAACACTAGAGGCTGCCGTCTTTAGCGTCCTTGTTAGGTTATTTGTCTCCGCTTCCCACTCCGGAGACCCTGATTTGAATCCCGCTTAGATCGGGTCGAGTAGGACCGGTTACATTTGATGCCGTTGACCCAGATGGGAGTAAGGTTTAGGGGGGTGAGTGTAACGGACGTAGACTAGCAAGAGCTGTGCATGTAAACCTCACTACGCTAGCGACTGACACTAGAGGCTGCGGTCTTTAGCATCCTTGTTCGCACGCCGCCTCCCACGCTGGAGACCCCTGTTCGAATCCCGCTCGGAGCGGGGCGAGTAGGACCGGGCAGTTACACATAGATTCTTCCCTCAAAGACATCAGGACAGAATTGGCAGAAAGTGGACACAAGAGACAGATTAAAACACTAGGTGTAACTGGGAATGTCGTCTACTTGTGATCTGAACGACCAAAAAAACGCATTTTAATTCCAGGTGTAATCAGGGCCTATGAGTCCATACAAGTGCAAGTAGATAGTAACCCAAAACCAACTTTCAAAAACCACACAAAGCGATCAAGGCGGTAATCCAAACATCATGAGAGTGTCATCACCTGTTACGTCAGCACTATGATCTCATGGGAAGTACTACATTAAAGAGACACTTCACCCAAATGTCATCAGTTACTCTTCTAATATTGTTCCAAACCTGTATGACTGACTTTCTTTTTTGTCCATTATAGTTAAAAAATCAATAGGCCCCAATGTTGTTTTGGATACCATTTACATTCATTTTATTGACAAAAACAGTCAAAGCACTGTTTACATTTATTTGTATGTGTCCTAAAATGAAAGTCAGTCATGCATGTTTGGATCAACATGAGTAAATAATGACAGTTTTCAATTTTGCATGAACTATCGCTTTAATTTATGGACAACACAGCTAAAATATACTGGCCAATCTGTGTTATGCCACTTTAATTGCTTTGATATTAACAGTATCATGACGACGTTGTCGCTGATGGCCAAGTGGTTAGTGCATTGACACAGTGCAACTGCACCTCTGGAGACCCGAGTTCGAATTCTGACTCGAGGTCCTTTGCCGATCCCGCTCCCCCTTCTCTACCCCACTGTGCCAACCGAAAAAAGTATCATGATTCCAACCATTTAACTGAAGGCTCATTGAATATGGTGTTTCCTTGTTGTGAGGTTGCTCAATGCTCATTTGGATACGGAATCTACAAATGTTAATAAACGTTGCTGTTGTCGTAAAGAGGGAAGAAATTACTGTCAAAGTTGAATCAACAGTTAAACTAAGCGGGTTATCTAATGATAGCAATTAGTCAACAAACACAGAGTACGTGCCAATCCCCCCCCACACAGACTCCACACATTTGTGGGGCCACTGGCTCCTGACAAGCTTAGCACTAATCAGACAACACTATTGATGCTAAACACTGACTGCTAGCTCTCTCTTTCCACTGCTAATCTTATGCAAACAAGCAGCCACATGGATCCAACCAGGAAATGAAAAGACCACCAGCGGACGCCACCATGTACAAAGGGGCTACAAGACCCACAGAAAAATGAGTACACTGAGAATGTGAAGTAGACAATTACACTATCAGTATCACTCCATACCTAGAACTGAAGGGTTTCCTGGTTTCCATGTTTTGATCAAATTTAATTTACAAGTATGGCTCATTTGAAAACAGGGACAGATTTGTTCTGACCAGAATGTGAAATGAGGACAAAAGGAACATAAAAACACGGACAGTGATGACAATTTTCTGATGATAAAATTCTGGTTCGATACACTGGCACAACAGTGGATGGAAACATAGTATCTTGTAAAGTCAGTGGAAAACATTACCCTGCTGATTTAATAAAAATAAAAAAAACAGCCCAAGATGGTTTAATAGTTTTATGTGGGTTATGCTGTTCTTTCAGCCAGACAAGCTGAAAAATGGCACTAAAACCAGGACCAGGCTGGGAGACCATGAAAACGTCTTAGGCTGGTTTAAGCTTTTTTTCCCCCAACAGTGGCATAGTCATAACGGGCTTGACATAAAGAAATGACTGTTAAATAAATACTGGACTAAAATAAGGAGTTTAAAATATGATTTAAATTGATATTTATGCAATAATGATGAAAAGCAAATTTACTATCAAGAACGACTGGATACACGGAACAAACAAGGATGACAATAAACGCTGCGTGTGTACTTAAAACCAACACATACTTATTAACAAATAAGTCCAAATAATATATTTTAAAAGAATGGAAATTTAATTATTAAACTTTTTCTAAAGCATACGTGTACATCAGCATTAAATGCTACGTAAAATAATTTTAAATTGGACACGATAGGTTCACGACGGTGATGTGTGTATCTACATGCCGTACAGTCAAAGCATCACTCACCTGAGACACACAACACGGGGTACACATGCTGGCAGCGAGGCAAATCCTCCTTTTACACACACTAATCCAGTTCAAATGTTGTGCTCGACAGATTCTAAATAACGCGACCGTGGTTCGTGTCTTCGGTGCTCTCGCGCTCCCGCGATCAGTCCTGCACGCGCGCCGCTGCTGCTCACAATAGACTGTGACGTGTGCGAGGCGAGCTGTCCGGGTCTGCGTGCGGAAGCCTGCGATAAATCCGGAATCAGAGCTGTTTTGGCTTTCAGTGGTGCTTTGTTGTTTAAACCCATTTAGTATGGATCTTGAATCCAAATCAAATCCTCACTGTATACCACTTCCGCTATCGTCATAATGTGAGGTTTCGAATTTCCCTTGCCCACAATGACAACGAAAAACGTTTATTTAAAGCTCTACTGTCGGACCAAATCTTACTAGGGAACAGGGGCAAGTTTAAACGATGTATCCGTTTTTCTAATTTGTCTATCAGTGTTTTAGAGTATGCCAAAAATGTGGTTTTACTTGTTGTATAGTGGTTGAAGGGTGGGAGTTTTGTTTCGATTTCTTCAGTTGGCTGACAGTGACAGAAAAATAATGCCTTTCCTTCATTGTGTTTGACACCATGTGTAAAGTATGCAAGTTGCAGAGAACATCTGTTTTCAACAGTAGGTGATTGGTTTCAATAAACTACCTGTAGGTTGAGACAGAATGTATTTATGTAATACTAATGGGTTTTAAATGGTCTTTGGTTATAGCAATGCCATATGTACATTTTAAACTCTCAACATATCAGTGGATATTGGTGAAGTGTTGCCAGTTCAGGGCTGTGACAACAGCACCTCCCTCAGGACTACTGAAATAAATCAGACTGCCTCAAAGAACACTGGACAGACCAATCTGTAAACTATTAACAAAAATAACTAGACATTGAATCCTCACAAGCATAACTTATAATAATTAAAACTATTGAATAACTATTGTATTATTACTTAATGTATTTTATATGCTTTTTGTAAATGCTAAAAGTATTACTGAATGTACTAGTGACATAAATGTGGGTGATGTGCATAACTAATTAAAACAGACAACAGGCAAAACTACATTTTTCTATAATTTAATATTTCTAGTACATAAAAAAATAATTGAAAAAACTGATTGACACATAAATACGTTCATTCCGCAACTGTTTCCATTCATGCAGGACCACAGCAGCACCAGTGGAAGAAAACACCATCCAAATCACTCAGAACACCAGTTTCTTTTTAAGGGTACCTAAAAAAAAAACGGAATAGGAATAATAATAAATACATTTTAATTTCAAACTTCATTACCATGCGTGACACCATTTTCATTACACATCCATTATAAATCGTTGTAATCTAAACAGAGCAACAAATCCATCAATCTCACAAAAACACAAGAAATCATTGAAGAATGCAGTTAAGCAGCACTGGAATTGATTATTCTGAACAAATGAGCATTTCTCTTAGAACACTGTGTAATATAAACCAGTGGTTCCCAACCTGTGGGCCGTGGCCCACTAGGGGGGCGCAGTGATCCTTCGGTGGGCCGCATTCATTAATATTATAATGATACATTAAATAATAAAAGATTAATTATATAAATTAAAAATATAAATTGCAACAAAGAACCACCTCTCGTACGTATTCTGTGATTGTTTTGGATTCGGAGCAGCCCAAGGCTTTCCCAATCGCGCTGTGTGAAATACAGACTGAACGGTGGCTCAAAACACCCAACCGCTTCATGAACACAGGATACGCAAACTACACATTTCAGTTGGATAAAGCAAACCAGTGTCGCTAAAAAGTTTTGATGGATGATGGTTGTAATGAAGGTAAAGACGATTGCAGTGACAAACATTAAGCATGCACGTGTCCGTTATAATTGATGCGCAAACCGTGTATGTGCGCTCTCGAAACACTGAATAAAGTTGTTTGGGTGACGATTGTAATGAAGGTAAAGATGATTACAGTGACATGCAGGAGTCATACATTAGTCATGCGCGAGTATGTTATTGATGCTCAAAAAAAACCGTACGCTTCCGGCTCACATCGATATCACATTGTATTTCTGCATGAACGCATTACAATATATTCACGTAGTTGTCAAAATGAATGGACTATGAGTGTTTTTTTATAAGGGATGCTCGTCGAAGTGTGCTTTGGAGAAGTTTGTGAGTATCAGTGGTGTTACACGGGCATCAGCTCCATATTGTTTGTTCTGACAGAGGAACTGTGCACTGATGAAATCGACTTCAGATGGTTAAGTTTCCACACATTCAGAATAATTGTATTTTTCGTTTGTATTTTAATGTGTTTATTATTTATGAATGTACCCGTATAGTAGTTCTTTGAGGTCATTTGGCATCTCCCTGTGGTCTTGTTTGGTATGGCAGGCATTTATCAAGTGTTTGTGCATGTTTATTCACCCTGTTCAATACTGTCACGTTTTCTCTTGATTCCAATCATCAGGTTTTCTTTCTCTTTCAGGGCTTCTGTTGAGGAGTTTGGTCTGGGAAGCTGAGGTCCCGGGGTTGGTCCTGGTCTATTGCTGAAATACCTCATCTTCAAAGCCTGAAACGAGAGTATCCATTACATTCACTCGCTCCATCTAATGTAGATTAGCTTTAAGAACTGAGATTAAGTTGATTAAAGCTGTTATTGGCACCTGTGAAGCTGTAGTGCGTGTGCAGGGGTCAAAGGTGAATAACCCCTTCAAGAGCTCCAGAAGGTCATCACCAGCTGCGCTGAAGATGTGCTCTAGTGGCGTGCCAGGAAATAGTTTAAATGACACATAGTCTGGAAGACTGGACATCCCCTGAAAAACCAACCAGCACAAATCACTCATTCCAACTCATATAGATATACAGATTTCTCAAAGCCTCAAAGATTGGACATATGCAACATTATTGATGTGTCCTTTTAGAGTATCTCAAAAAAAGGCCCAGTCACACCAAGATCGATAAAGATATAGGTAGCACTTCTTTTTACAGTCCTGTTCCCCATGTACATATGTATTAGGTACTAACCTTGAACCCCTAAACCTAACCTTAACGCATGTAGTTACCTTATATTAACCACGTAAGTGCGCGACTGCGCGTACTGTAAAATAAAGTGCAACCATATCTATTTTTAAAAATCATTCTAAATTTAAAAGAACAGCAAAGTCTAGACCACAACTATGACGATGACAAGATAAACAACAATATAATTGAAATAACTTTCAGATTGATTTTTTTTTCACCTGATGACAATAAAACTTTGACAGCCAATCATAATCTATCTTTCTTTAAAGAGCTTGAGCATTTAAAGCGACTGACAACATAACTGCTTCTTAAAATAAACAAATGTTATAGTGCATTGGTGTGGGTGCTAAAATAGTTATTGTTATAGTCATCATTCTTGGTGTGAACGGGCCTTAAATTATTCACTTTCTTATGGAAATGAAGCTGAAGTAAAACTCTCTCAATTAAAAATAATTAGATAACTACAACTCACAGGCCATGTGTCCTCTGTTGGTGTTCCCAAAGCTTCAAATATCTTTGTCAGCTGGTCCAAATCTGAATCTCCAGCTAAAAATGGCAACTTAAAAACAAGAACAAATCATTCTTAAAGTCACCACAGAGTCAAACTGGACAATTCTTTTTTTTTTTTTCATAAGCCATTATAATCTTTAAATCTAAATAATTTCCCCCCCTCCCTTTTGCAGCAACATCTCTTCTGTTCTTTGATGATGTGTTTACTAGCACAAGGACAGGACAACATTTATTCTTGTTTGAGAAGCCATTTCCCTTGGATATACATCACAATAGAAAAGACTATCGCAACTTCCATTTCATGCCGACTTTAAAATACATGTTGACATCTGGCTCTTTTGAAAACCTGTCAGACCGTTTTTACAAACACTGAACAAAGATACTCACCCTGAGTAAAAGCTCAGCAAGAATGCAGCCTACTGCCCACATGTCCACACCCACACCGTACATCCTGGCCCCGAAGAGCAGCTCTGGGGCACGATACCATCTGAGAAGTTCCACACAACATGAAAAAAATCAAAATCAAACAATAGCATAATAAAGAAGTACCAAAAAATATCAGAATGATCAGAGACTTCTACAAACCTTGTAACAACTTGATGTGTATACACTCTGTTCGGGCTTCCAAATGCTTTGGCCAAGCCAAAATCAGCAAGCTTCAGGACTCCATTCTCATCTAGTAGCAAATTATTGGGTTTCAGATCCTGAAAAAGGAAAAAAATAAAAATTATGATGACTGGAGGTACCATTTTTATTCAGGAACTCCCAGTTTTGGGAATAGTTCTACACGAATGGCACTACCATTCAAAAGTTTGGGGTTGGAAAGATTTTTTATGTTTTTGAAAAAGGTCTCTCATGCTCACTAAGGTATGGAAGCTTGTTTCCTTCACTGATAAAAAACAAAAAAGTAATTGTGACTTTTTTAATCCCACAAAAAATTGTGTCAAAATTGCAACATATACACTTGCAATTTGCGAGAAAATGTCAGTATTGTGAGCTGACTTTCTCAGAATTGGACTTTGCAACTTGCAATTGAGAGTTTATATCTCACAATTAAGAGGGGGGGAAAAAAAGAATTGCAGGATATAAACTCAAAATTCTGACTATTTTTTCTCGCAATTGCGAGTTTATGTAGTCAGAACAGTGAGATAAAAAGGTCACAATAATCTTTTTTTATTCCGTGGCAGACACTTGGCTCATACCATGGCAACATTTATTTGATCAAAAACTGTAATATTGTGAAATATTATTCCAATTTAGAATAACTGTTTTTATTGTGTCCATTTAAACATTTCTTTTTTAAATGTACTTTATTCTTGTAAAAATTAAATTTTTCAGCATCATTACTCCATATCTTCGGTGTCACATGATCCTTTAGAAATCATTCTAATACGTTGATTAGCTGCTTTTTTCAATTAATCACTAAATGTTAACAGTTGTGCATTTATTTGAAATAGAAATATTTTGCTACACTAACCCTTTAATGCATGAATTATGGTAACCTCAGTATCATAACCTCTAAGAGGGGAAAAAATGGATATGCAATGGCTTGCCACTTGGTGGCAATGTATAGAATGATGCACAAGGGTCCACTGTAGAGGTTGATGTGCAACTATGCCATCAAAACCCATGCATATGCAAGAAATTGCTTTTTGAATAGCTGTCCACTGTAGTGACCACTATGCATGAAAGGGTTCATTCATATTGTTTTCACCGTCACTTTTGATCAGTTTAATGCATCTTTGCCTAAGAAAAGTACTTACTGACCCCACACTTTTGAACAGTAGTGTAAATAATTAAAAACACACAAGCAGATATCTTAGCGCCTCACCCTGTGCAGGATCCAATGATTGTGCATGTATTCTAGACCTTGTAATGTCATTAGAATATACGCCTTTATATTGGCTGGTGTCAACACGAGACTGGTGTCCTTTATGATCACCTGAAACAGACCATAATACAACATTGTTCATTGTCAAAGCACTGACCAAACAAATTATAGGGCTGATAAACATCATGCTTATTTTGTGTTGACATTGACTTTTATTCTTAATGGTTAAGATAGGTTTGTTGTTGAAGTTACTGAAATGAACAATCAACGTCCAAGTGTATAACTCTGCCGTCACCTCGAGATCTGTCTCCATGAAGTCAAAGACAAGACTGATATTGGATTTGTGTCCAAAGGCATCTAGGAGCTGAAAGCAAAAATAGGTTCATTGATGTCAGTATTATGTCATAACTAACAACAGCACATAAAAAAAAAAAGATTTATATGCATATTGATATGACTTACACCAATAATGTTGGGATGACTGAGCTCTTGCAACAACTTAATCTCTCGAAGAGCTGTTCTATTGATGCCTGGTTAAAAGAAGAAAATATGTAAGACTCAAATTATACCAATGTAAATATATTTATATATATAAAATCAAAGATTAAGATCGTTCCAAAGCGCACCATCTTTAGCCTCGGTTCTGTGTCCCACTTTTATCTGCAAACAAGAAATTCACATTTTGACATAACGATACTGAAGAATGATAAAAACAAAATGGCAGCTCTTTACAATAAGGTCTCTAACATGATCTAATAACGAGCAACATTTTTTTAAAGCATTTATTAATCTTTGTTAGTAAAAATATAATTGCTCATGGTGTTAATGTTAGTTTGACAGTGCGTTAACATTAATGTATTAGTAAATGTTACAATTAACATTAATTAAGATGAATAAATTCAGTATTGTTTATTGTTAGTTCATCTAAATGTAACAAGGGAATATGATCAAAAATTATGGTTTTGCCGCAATAATAGAATTCCTTATTGTCTTACCTTTTTAATTGCAACAATGGTGTTCGTGGTTTTGTCTCTTGCCTTGTACACAGTTGCAAACTGCAAAATAATGGTACAACATCATCTGTGTAAGTTACCACGCATTGATAAATCTGGAGATTAATATGCAGCTGCAAGAGCTTCTGCTGCTGTTCTAGTCTATTCTCTTCGATCGAACTACAGCTCGGAAATATCAAAGTTATGTTATTTACCTGTCCTTCACCCAGAAAGTCCAGCTTTTCATATCGCTTCGTTCTAGACTTTACATCTAATGCCATGATATCAACTGTAAAACTGCTCTTTGTGAAAGCACACTTCTGTATTAAAGAGCACTTTATACTTCCGGGTCAAATAAAAGTCGCATAAGTGGAAACGGAAAATTCAAACGTTCAACTGCTTAGATGTGCCTGTATTAAATTGCATGTGAATTGATGCTGTATGGTTTGTTTATCATATTTTAATAACAAAATGTTCATTTTAATAATTTGATAATTTAGTTTTTGAATCAACAAACAAATAACTAATTGTTGTTATTAAACGGACACTGATTTTAGGCGCCAGTATTTTAATGTATGTACAGAATTCTATTTTAAATAAATGTAAGCCATTTTGCAGTTTATTGAGGGCCCCGACCCTTCCTGAGAATCGCTGATATAAAGACCTCTGTTAGAATATGAGGCCATGACGAATTGTTTCATAAGCGAATCCATAATACATCCGATCTTGCTTTTGCTTAATGAGTCATTTCATTTCAAATGGTTGCTTTCATCATTTAATCACAAATCGATGTTGAGCATGACGACATTAATAGATTCATTCCTGCAGAGGGCGCTGTTGTCAATGCAAAAACAACGTCTCTTTTCATTTACACCACATACCTATATTTACTAGAAACTAAATATGAACAAATTAGAGTACAATAGAATTTAAGAACATAATCAACCTAAACTACGTGTATGTGTAAATATCAAGTAAAATATTATCTAATTTTCTATAATATTTCTCCTTTCTTTACATTCTTTTTTCTTTCTCCCACAATATATATATATATATAGGACCATTTTGACATTTTAGCTGATTCAACTGGTGATATTTTTTTTGTAGATTAATTTAAGTGGCCTGTCTTCAGTGGTCTTTCAATTCTTCTATTCAGTATTCTGTTTAGCCTATTCTTTTCAGACACAAATATGTCAACACTGTCAGACACAGGAACAATACATTTCGATTTTAGCTCACACAGTGTATATTCAACCAGCAGTGACAGCATTATTCTTTTATGGGTCTTCACACAATAATTTGGATATATTGATCATACTAGTGCGCTTAGGTGGTTTAACAGTCTGTAATTACACAATTGTTTTTCTAAAACATATTTCCCCCTTAGATACCTTTTTGTTTGACTTGTTTACTGTACGCCTTATATCTCCATCAGAAGTTTCCCATCTCAACAGGAAGTGGTTAGCACAAGCTCTGTTCTTATGAAGACGCCCACTTCCTTTGACTTTGATAAACACATTTGTGGTTTTGTGCACTAACCCCATCAGATAAATTTTCTTAACTGCTGCTAAACCCAATGTCCCCAAATTACAGAATGACTTCTGACTGGTTTATAATGAACATATAGCATCCAGTATAGTTAAGTAGTGAGTTTTTTTGATTGGTGAGAATAAAATCTTATAGTTAAATGATGTTGAACTAGTCATTCATTTGCTTGAGAAAGATCAGAGACTAATTTTGTATCAGCTGCATCAGACTGGCCTCATTTGAAATGAGTGGTGCAACACCTTTGTGTGCTTTGAATATAAAGCAGAATATCTATAACAAAACATAAAGTAATTGGAATCAGATACGTTTTTTTACACCTTTATTTAAATGCACACACATTGAAAGCAACAACGAACAACGCAATGAGGTGTCAACACAAGTTTCAGTCATCGTCTTCTCTGGAGTGTTCATTTCAGAACTTCTAGATTTAATGGTGTGATTTAATGATTTTGAGACAGTCATTCTGAAGAACAGGTGAGCAAGGTTAGATGTGAAACTGTGCAAAGTAAAACCATTAAAAAAGGTTTTTAAAACGTTTTGTTTGTTGTCATGTGCTGATATTGACATCTGTAGATATTTAACAATTAGTTAACAAGTCTCATCTGAAAATGAAATTATGTGAACTGATTTATGTCCATGTTGTCCAACACATTTGAGCATAAAATGAGCTGCATGAACTTGCTCACGCAATCTTATAAAGGTTTCAATCTTTAAAATATATATTTTTACTACAACACTTCAGCCACAATCCTAGACATGTTCTGCAACCAACAGCTGTTGCTTCTTGAGACTCTGCATGTAACATGTTTGCTCAAGGGCTGCAGAAGGACTTACATAAAACCACATATTAGTGTGAGAAACAAACTGCATATGAAAACCACTCTCTTCACACGTCTGAGGACTAACTCAACATTGTCTCACGTTGTGTCTTTAAGACAAATACTCTTCGATGCACAGATACCACTTTTTTCCAGAACAAATCCGATACGATACTTTCATTTTTTTAGTGATACTGAGTACCGATACCTGTATTTTCATTGCATTTTTTTAAATACTGGGCAGAGAAAGCAAAATATGAATCAAATTAGTTGGCTTAGCATATATATATTTCCTTCAGTTATTTTCATGCAATTATGCCTGTTAAAATGTATATAAGAGCAACTGTTACTTTCACTGTACATATTATTGCTCTCATATTTTATCTTTAATTTAAAGGTCCCGTTCTTCGTGATCCCACTGTTCAAACTTTAGTTAGTGTGTAATGTTGCTGTTAGAGCATAAATAATACCTGTACAATTATAAAGCTCAAAGTTCAATGCCAAGCGAGATATTTGATTTAACAGAAGTTCCCTTTCAAAGCCTACAGCGAACGGCCGGCTTGGACTACATCCTGGTACTTCCTTCATAAATGACGTCAGTAGAACAGTTTGTTGACTAACCTCTGCCCACAAGAATAAGAGAAAAAGGGGGCGTGGTCTTGTTGCTCTCCCACGTGGAGAAGAGGAATTGTTGCGTTTGAATGTGTTTGTCGCCATGTCGTCGAGACGCTGTTATTTTCATCCCGGAGTCAAATCACCTTTTTTTGGCTTTCCCAGGGACGCTGTAGAGATCATTGAGCGCATATATCTCCCGTTAAGAGGCGTGACCTTTCCGTGCAACGTGCGCTAAGCTGCGGTCAAATCACAACACTGGAACCGCTGGCACAATCAGAACTCGTTACGTATTTCTGAAGGAGGGACTTCATAGAACAAGGAACTCATCAGCCTGTTTTTAGGACAGCGAAAACAGCGGTATACAGATAAGTAAATTGTGTGAAAAATACTGTTTTTTTTTACACGCGAAACATGAACACATGTTATATTGCACACTGTAAACACAATCAAAGCTTCAAAAAACCACGAAAAACGGGACCTTTAAAGGTGCAGTGTGTGATTTTTAGCGGCATCTAGCGGTGAGGTTGTGAATTGCATCCCCCTCCCTTTTGGAGCACATAGAGAAGCTACGGGGGCTGACACAGGACAAAAATGTCCACTTATTGTGCCGCATTGTGTTTCATATTGTGTAGGTCTCTGGCTAGCCGGCTAACTCATGTTATTACGTTCTTACTGAAATACTACTGTAAATCAGCTGTGGGCTGCAGTGTTACATAAAACTGTGTCGATTAATGCAGATTGTCTGTAATTATTACTACTTTGAGTAAAGATAAAGGATGGAGCAAGATTTGCAAACTTGTTCCATCAGTCATTAACGTTAGTGCTGGACTAATGTATGCACTGTTATTGATACAATTCCCGCATGTGCACCGCAATAAATTAGAAACACACACAAACACAGGTTTGTTGATGGACGCACACTTTCTAATGCTGATGGTGAGGAATTACAGCTGAAACATCTCATAATGTACCTCAAACTGAGTAGCTTTACTGAGAAACGTCCTGCTCAAGGTTCTGGTTGAATAAATAGTTTTTCCAATATTTCATCATCTGACTCACCCTGGGATTGATGTAAAATCGACATCATCATTATTGTCTTTACAGTGTGTACAATCATTAATTATTGTAATGGGCGTTTAGCTTCCGAAATACGCGGTAGACCAATCACAACAGACTGGGCCAGCTGACCAATCAGCAGATAGGCTCACAGAGAGGAACGATTTAGAGAGACTGAATCATCACACGAGTCGTTTGAGAATTAGTGAACATTGTGGTGATGTGTAATGTATATTATGAGAAAATTAAAGTGTAAACCTGTTGTTGGAGACCGCCAAAACAAAATTAGGAAACTTTAAAATAGCATACTAGGGGCACTTTAAAACTCCATATATGACGCCATCATAACACAAATGAAGATATTTTTGATGAAATGAAAGGAAACGCTCGTTCACCAGAATACCACAACGCATGTCTGTTGTGTTGAGAGCGGGCTTAACGCATGTTGGAGATTAATATTTTGTAAATAATGTGGTAAATCATGTTTGATTGTTTATTTTGCGCAAACAGAGCACTCGTGTCACTTCATAACATCGAGGTTAAATCACTAGAGTCAAGTGGATTACTTTAATGATGTCTTTACTGTTTTTCTGGGGCTTGAAAGTGGTAGTTGCGTAGCTGTCAATGGAGGGACAGAAAGCTCTCAAATTTCGGCAAAAAGATAATTTGTTTTCCGAAGATGAATAAAAGTCTTACCGGTTAGGAACGTAAATAATTAAATAATAGTAAATAATGACAGAATTTTTGCATCATTTTTGGGTGAACTATCCCTTTGACATTTTCTTTGACAAGCGGGTGCAATCAGACCTGTTTTCCTGTTCATGTGATGTTATTAAACAGAGCAGCCCATGCACATCACACAAACCTCGAAACTCTTTACTTGTGGTATCCATGGCAACTTTTTCACAAGGAAAATCATTAAACCTCTTTGAATAATCGGCAACATCATTGATTTTCAAGGTTGACCAATGAGAACTATTTACTAACACAGTCAAGACATTGATTGGCCGTCAAGGGAGCAGATGCTGACCTCTATATTGAATAGGTCTCAGAGTGTCATTACATTCTCGCTCAATCAATACACAGCTCAGATATAAACACCCATCCTGTCTAAAGGCCAAAAGTGTGGAGGATGAGTGATGACAGTTCACTATTAAATATGCTTTCTTTAAATCAAATATAGCCTTAGTATTTGGTGTTTACTTTTATATGAGTTGGCAAGCTGTGCCAATTGAAAGAATATTTTAGTCTGATAATAGTCACTTAGAGAGAGAAGAATACAATAAAAAGGGTGTATGTGAGCTGCTTAATCTATAACAATTTGGATTGCATGATATATAATGAATTTGCTCATTGATTAATATAAAGATGAACAAGTTATACTAAATGGACGGATATGAAAATAAGCATTTACTTTAAGATAAAGAAACCAACAATGAAAATGTCAAGGACAAATGATGATTTATATGATAGTAGCTAAAGATATAAAATATGGAGGATAAAACCTGCAAAACAATAAAATAAATGTAAAAAAAAAAAAGTCTGTTTAATGGTACAAGCTAACAGATAAAAGTATACATATTTTAAGATGTAAGCAAAAAGAAATAAAATAAAAATACATAAACATTTTGCACCACAAGCATAAATAAATAAATATTTTGCGCTATAAGCAAATAGATAATAAATAAATCCATATTTTGAGCAACAAGGAAACTGAAAAACAAACAAACAAACAAACAAACAAATGATATTTTATGGTACAAGCAAACAGATAAAATTATATATATTTTAAGATAGAAGCATTTAGAAGCATTAAGTAAAAATTAATAAAATTCAATTAAATAAGAAACCTTTTACACTACAAATAAATAAATAAACATAAATAAACATTTTGTGCTACAATCACATATACATTAATTAATTAATTTAAAAATACATAAATAAATATTTTGCACTACAAGCAAACAGATAAAAGTAAATAAATCCATATTTTGAGCTACAAGCAAACAGTAAAATAAAATATAGGCTACAACAAGTAAACATAAAAAAAATGATTAATTAATTAATGAATAAACTTTTTACACTGCAATAAATAAACAAATAAATATTATGCTCTACAAACAAACATAAAAATAAATAAATCCACATTTTGCAGTACAAGCAAACAGGGAAATAAAAATAAATTAGTAAATACATATACATATTTTGAGCTAAGGAAACAGAAAAATAATCAATAATAATTAATCATTAATTCATAGATAGATAGATAGATAGATAGACAGACAGACAGACAGACAGACAGACAGACAGACAGACAGACAGACAGACAGACAGACAGACAGACAGACAGACAGACAGACAGACAGACAGACAGACAGACAGACAGACAGATAGATAGATAGATAGATAGATAGATAGATAGATAGATAGAGATAGACAGACAGACAGACAGACAGACAGACAGATAGATAGATAGATAGATAGATAGATAGATAGATAGATAGATAGATAGATAGATAGATAGATAGATAGATAGATAGATAGATAGATAGATAGATAGATAGATAGATAGATAGATAGATAGATAGATGCTGTTCTCTACAACTAGAGGGCGCTGGAGAGCAGTCATCAGCAGGGCAAGTCAGAGCATTTGCTGAGAGCAGAGCACACTGATCATTATCAAAAACTACTGCGGGAGTCTAACAAGAGTCACATCACACTCGCTGAACTCCGATCAAACACGTCCAGAAACGGGAACGCCAGAGTCCGCATATCCCTGGATATTTGCCATGCACGACCGCTCCGGTCCGGCGTGTCATCTAAAGCAGGACTTTGGATATTATTAAGGATCGTAAGAGCAGATTTGTTTTCTCCGCAGTGGGAAGGCTCGATCCACCCCCGATGATTTGAGAGGGAAGCAATGCAGCGCTGTGACTGTGACTGTACACCATATTCCCGCTTCAATCCACACTTCATCTGAATCTGCAGACGCACTCCACCGATCGAGCGCTCTTCATGTATGCTTGTCTTTTTCGAAAAAATAAATCTCACCCGAGATTGCGACTGACGCCATTTTAAAGCGATAAAAAGCCGTTTGCTTGAGTTTGAGGGATTGTAAAGTGCTTGTCATAATCTAGTGTATGGATTTACTCTCGTAGACTTCAGCAGCAGCAGCAGCTTCAGAAATGGGTGAGTTTGCCTCTTCGCTCCTTTAACCACATTTCAACGTGCAGTTTGTATTATAATGCCATTTATGAGTGTTACTGAGGAATTACAGCTGCATTTGAACTGAAACGAGTAAAACCATTGGATTGTTTTGCATTAGGTAAGCACTTAAAAACTGCAGAGCTCCATTTTTACCAGAAGAAAAAAAGTGGACTATCGCCTGTCTGCCTTTACATGGCATACTCTAGTACAATTGTTTAATTTGACCTCGGTACGCAACATATCCATCAGTACTTATGGAAATAACAGTAAGACTACAGAAGGTGAATGTTTTTCTAACTCACCCTAAAGGACAGCAGCGTTTGCGACAGTGGGAGAATACCCACTGCTGTAAAAATCTAACCTCTCTATAGTGGTATATTCAGACGAAGAAGAGACATTATTCAGCGTAATTTACTGTAATCGTGGCCATGCATCAGTTTCCCGCTGATAGAGAGTAGGCGTGAGTTTGCACTGTCAAGCCCCTATAGTAATTTCCACTATAAGCCACAGTGTAGGCTTGCTTTCCATGTCACTTGTGTTCTTACTCATTAAAGACCGCATGTGTCACACAACCTAGTGAGCCTCCTACCTAGACAGCATTTGAACGTCCCGTGCTGCCTTAAAATGCTGTCAAGTAGGGGTCCCACTAGGTTTTGAGTCACAATCAGCGTTTTGAGTGTAATGGGTAGCAATGATGAAACTGTTGACCTAAGTGTTTGGTTTCCTATCTGATCTGTCATGAGGTTGCATGGTCGAATTAACCTTTGCTGCTGACATTTACCAACATCAGGTATTATTCAGAACCTGAGTTTAAGAGGATTGCCGTATTTATTGATGTTCTTCATACTTCATAGCCTATCTGATCTTTGATTTGTATCATGCCCTTCATTTGATTGGCTGAAATCTTTGCCTAATTGCAGAAAGGGGAGGAGCTATGACAAGGAGATCTGCATGGGTTTTCTCAGCATCTTTGACTTGAAACAGACTGAACCTGAAATCGCCCCCTATACCATTAAATAGGGCATTATTTGAGGGGACAGCCATTTATAGCAATGTCCGAAACCATAGTGGACGTTATTGAGTGCACTAATTCTATCCCACATTGCACCGCAATAACGAGAGTAAGACAGCCGATGTACACACAACGGCTGTCCGAATTCACTCACTCGTTTTCATTCACTCTGTCAAGTGAAGTGTATTAGTGGACTAACATAGGGAATAGTGTTTGAGGGTTTAGGGGGTGATTTCGGATTCAGCCAGAATTTTCTGTAGGTGAACTTAAAGTCACCATGATATCAAAATGGACATTTCTTTCTTTTTTTAATGGAATATCGCTGCATATCATTATATTATGGGACAATAATCCATCCCCACCATAATCCTGTCACTCACACGAGATCGCAGCTATAGAGTGGTGCAGGTATGACTTCACTTTGTGGGCCAATCGGCATCACACTGGTTCCCTTGACAAAAAACCCAATATAATTATTTCCATAGGCTTTTGGAGTTTGCAAAAAAAACAACAACACCCTTTTCAAGACACGTAAAAGCTTCAAAAACACATGTGTGGGGTAATACTGATGTATTTAATGTTGTAGAATACAACGTGAAAGTGTCTTGAGCTTGTGTTCAGTACTGACCTTATTTCAGCCATTTAACCAAAATTCCATTCAAAAAACCCATTGACTTCGGGACGTGATTCTGGCATTTAGCCTAATTCAAGGGCTAAATCAATGCTTTGGTTGCATCAGAGTTTGGTCAGAAGCACTGGTTAAACCTTTATCCTCGCTGAGGTCTTATGAAATGGTTGAACTGAATTGAAAGTCTGCAGTCATAATTGGAGGTTGCAGACTAGTTGTGGATTTTTTGGACAATACAAAATCTTGATTTGAGTGCAGTAGTTTTGGCTATGAGTACATCACTTAATAGTTGTATCAAAATGGAAGAGAAACTGTTCTACGTCTTCATCGTTTCATAGAAAGCCAATGGAAAAACCCAGGTCAAACGAGGAGACCGATCGCGTTTATCAAAACACAAACATATCTACTTATGGAGCTCTTGCCTACAAAAAGATTCCAGAAAACCTATTGTATATGATTACACAAAAGAACCACAGTATTTGAGCAAAGAATAAATCCAAAGTGATGTTTATGTGTGTGAATGGAGCTCCCTCTGTTCCTGGCTATGGCTAGTTGCATTGGAGGACAGCCAAGTCCTGACAGGAGACAAAGGAAAGAGGGAGATATCCAAGGACATATCTAATTTTTGGCAGCCGTTCCAAACCAAATATCAGAACAAGAACACCTTTTGGCAGTGAGATACAGGAGGAGGAGGCCGTTTCATTTTTTATTTTTTTTTCTACAGTCACTTTGTTTTCACTGCGGTCGAAATTCCGATCTCTCCTCAGTTTAAAATTGACATTTTGGCAGAAATCCATTTGCTTTTGTCATCGTAGAAAACAAGACAAGGGCGATTGGTTTTCTACGAATTCAAGTGGGATTGGCCGCACATTTGGAAACTTTGCTGAAGTAGGATGGTGTTCAGATGTGTTTCATTTACACTGTATGGACGGCACCAGGGATTGTGATGACAGAGAATTTGCCAATATTCTCAGCAGTTTAATTCAGGGTATGTTTATTTGACAACGATGTACTAAAAACATATGCCAACGCTGTCAAAACGATCTCCGTTCACATGGATTTGCGAAAATGACTAAAAAGGCTGTATTATGCATGCCAGGCCTGTAGGTGATGACGTTTTTAAAAACCATGCGCTTTGAAACCGTTTTCAAAAGATTGCGTTTTCAGGCCCCCAAAAAGGTGTTGTCTTGCATACATTTTTCTGTTTCCAGTTGAAAACATTGTTGTGTAAACTTCAGTGTCATATAAACATACCCTCAGAGTGCTAATCTGTCAGTTTTGATCTGTGCTCAATCCTTAAAGGGTACATAACACACACAGTTTCTGCCAGTCTCATGTTAATCTTCATATTTCTGAAGAGTCTTTAGTTCGATCACATTTATAAAAGACAGATACGATGTACCGATTCTTTCAGAAAATAGCCAAACTTGTGGAGGCGTGCAGTGGGCGGAGCTAAAGAGTCACGAGTACACACACACACACACACACACACACACACACACACACACACACACACACACACACACACATAATACATCATCACATTATACCTGGATAACTTTCGATTCACTATATGTTAGTGTTGTTTATATTATATCCACGCGCCTATTGCCAACAAAACACAGACATTTGATTTCACTCACCACCTGCGTTTTCGACTCGTGACGGGAACAAACAAACACCAAACACACTTGTAGAACTCCATTGCTGCTCCGGAAAAACAAACTGCATCCAAACAACTGCATTGTTTACCAGTGATTTGAAGTACACTGAGGTAACCTTTAGTTTACCAGGAAAAGAAGCACATTGAGATTAAGAATCTCTTTTACAAGAGCGTCCTGGCCAAGACTGACAGCAACACAGCTCACGTGGGTTTAACAGATAACATCCATACATGCATACATCCATGCATGTGTACATATTTACACACAAACAAGTGTTAAATCAAATAAAAAAACATACCTGATGTCTCCAAATCATTTAACATCACTTTAAAAATGTCCAATGAAACAGCTCCCTAAGTTTCAATGTAAATTGCAAATTATTCCAAGCAGAGGGAGCAGCAAATTGAAATGCTTTTTTCCCTAATTCAGTACGTACCACTGGAGCAGACAGTAGGAAAAATTCCGGGGACCGAAGGCTACCTACCAACATGTTTTTTACAGATGTAGGTATGAAGATATGAAGGAAGTAGACCTAGGATAGATTTATAAATAAAAACATGCAAGTGTTTTAGTCTATGGATGGACAAAGCAGACCATCCAACCCGCGCATACAACACACAATGATGAGTGAGGGCTTTAAGATTTGTTATGAACCTCAGTGCACCATGATAAACAGTGTCTAAAGTATGTAAACACTGAGAAGATCTGAGAGACCACAAACATGACGATAAAAATAATTAGACAGATTTATTCCTATAGTGTGTGGAGTGCCGCAAGACAGCAACACCACAAACTAACAGATTCAGATTCCATTCATAAATAACCAGAGGAAATCTCACAATATCTCGCGATTCAAATGGGACTTTAGAGGAAACAAACATGGCAGACAACGGGCATGAAGAAATGACGATAATAGTGTTTGGACTGCTATTTACAGGAAAAAAAGAAAAAAAGTTTGGATAAAGTTGTGTTATGCTTCCCTCTTCCGTAAGCTCGCTTTCTAATTGGGTATCGTTTTGTTCCACGTGGTGATCTACAGAGTGCGTGCGTTTGTCTTCGAGGTTCCCCCCACACAGCAGGATTTCTGATCGTAGATATTCAACATGGAGGATAATTTAGATCGGTGTGGCCCCGATGTTCTTCCGAGCGGTTGTATCACTTTTAACACACCTCTCACCACAGGAAAATCTGATAAGAACATCTGTAGAACCATCAAGATAATCAGGACTTTACCTAGGGTTGCTGGAATGGGGGAATTGGGCTCAAAATTGGCCCGATTATCTACTGTTGGGTGCCTTTTAGTAGGTAAAATCATGAAAGGGCACATTTTAAGAGCAGCCCTCATCTGTTATAGGGTAGGAAAACACTGCAAACTAACAGCAACCAATAGAGTCCTGCAGTGATTAAGTATTTTTGTAGGCCAAAACCCAGAAATGAGTTACACTTATGGTTCTATCGTCCTGAGGTCAATGTTTTTTTTTGTTAAATGCCTCAAATAAGGTCTGTGTTTAACACAATATATTTTCACTTTTTATTCTATTGCATAAAAGACATCAGTAATACTCCTTTGTGATTTAAAAAAAAAAAAGCTTTTACTTGTCTTGAAAAAGGTAAACAGTGGCTAAATGGGACAACAAAGGTTGTCTGGGACATTAAACGTCATCACGCTAAACAGGTAAACTAATCTAGTCACTAATCGGCTTGCCACTAATCACACTCTTGAAAACTCTTATCTCAAACTTTCTGGGAAAATATTTTTCTAAATATAGACTAAAGGAGTTGTCTGAAGCGTAATGGTGGTGATGTTGTAGTCTGGGTGATGCTAACTTCTGGGTTAGACTACAAATATACATTATCACTGCAGCACTCCATAACAGATACCTCCAAATTGACGCTAAGCTCCGCCCACCTTCATTACTGTTGACACTCAGGCAAGCCATACACAGCATTCCATGGGAATAAAGAGGACATTTCTGTGTGATTTTCAGTCAAATATGCTCATGAAGTAATTGGATATTATTCTTATGATGGCTAGAATGAAGTGCGATATTGGATTTTTATCCGTTTTTTTCTGTATTTCTGTATTTTTTCACCCAAAAATGAGAATCAATTACTTACCCTCATGCTGTTGCAAACCTGTATGACTTATGCTCATCCTCGAAACACAAATGAAACATTTAATTACATCTGAGAGGTTTCTGTTCCTCCATTGAAAGTCCATTGCATCAAAACTTTGACTCTTTGGAAACTTTGGTAATCCACATGAAGTGGTTTAACACAAGTCTTCTGATTTGCTTTTATATCAAGATTTATTCAAGGTTTTTTAAACCGTTCATATATAACCATTGATCAATGTGCATACATATATAAAACACATCATATATAATGAACAGAAGCTCAAACCTGCTTGCTTGACACACAAGCACCAAAGAGATTTGTGCTTGTGCATTATTCAAGTATGGTTGAGTTTCTGTTTATCATATTTGATGTGCTCTATTTATGTGCATTGATCAGTGTTTACATATAAATTAAATATGTTCATCTTATAAAGAGATTGTGTCTCTGGATTAAACTGCTTGTTTCATATGGATTTATTTTATGATGTCTGTATAAGCATTTTAACTTTTGGTTGTTTGGACTTTCAAAGGATGGACAAAAAGGATGAGTGAATATTAAAACTGACTTCATTTGTGTTTCAAAGATTAACAAAAGTCATTAATGTTTGGAATGACGTGAGGGTAAATAAATTGACAGTATTTTCAGTTTTGGGGAGACTTTAACTTTAAAATAAATCTCGAGACCTCTGTTTCTGTCATGTTGTTCTATAAATTGTTAAATTACGCAGACACTGCAAATCAGAATTTAGGCAGACACTTCTCACAGTCAACTGACTGTATTTTAAAGTCAACAGTTCTGTTTTACATTTACACATGAAATCATATGTGAAATCTATACTGTGAACTCTTTACCGCCCGTAAAAAACAGTAATATTTAGGGCTGCACAATATATTGTTTTAACATCGATCGATATCGTGATGAGTGCATATGTGATAGTCACATCAGAGCATGTGCGATGTCAAGTATAGGATCATAATTTATCTGTGATCCGTATGGACCAGGCCCCACGGTTTGAAATGCACATGATTAGTGAATTCATCTTAAAGTTGAACCATCATAGAGTGAAAGTTTATCATTTTCACATGTTTTAGGTCCTGCCAGTTTAAACAGTCAAGCACACAGAGCCAGCACATGAAAGTCTGTTCTCTTTCATGTCTATTTGTACTTTAATGGACACACATACATGCAAAATTATGTTTAAATGCCAGTCTCTGTGAGTATCCTTCTTGTAAAGCATGTCTTAAGTGAACGTAATTACTATGTGTAAGTATATTGGATCTGTGCATTCAGTCTGAAAGAGTAACAATCTAAGCATATTTTAAGCAAAAAATCTAAGCATATTTTGTTCCTTTTGGAGCTTGGTAGGGTTCAGTTTGAGCAGATGTTTTATACCATCATCACTGTCATCGTCAGAGCTCATTTACCAGTACATGCAGCATCTGGCTCATATTCGCCAACATATTCTCAAAATTATCATTTTCAACATCTTCAGACTCAATATTTTGATCGCTGACAGCTTCACCAGATCCACCATCAAGTGACCGTGACACTAATATTTGATTGCGTTCAGTACTTGCTCTGCAGGAAATCACTGAGCCATTTCAAGTTTTGCTGATGACTTGTTTATTTAATAACAAGCCATTTTTGATACTGACGTTGAATGCGGTTGTGACTTCAGGGTTAGGGTTCATCAACCAAAACATTTCAAGGATCACATCTTGCTGTCAATCCCAAACATGAATGCATTGATCGTGGACATTTGTATTACTGATTGATGCCTTTTAATTCTTGGCACTTTTTTATGTTGGTATTTTTTTATTTATTTGTAATATATGAAAAAATCGACTTTTACATTTATGCATTTAGCAAACGCTTTTATCCAACGCGACTTACAACTGAGAAGTACAGGAAGCGATCCATCATGAGGAGGCAGCAAAACACAGAAAGTGCCTGAAGTAATAAGTTTTGGACATCGCACAGAGCATCACACACTAGGGCAGGGAAGAAGTAGAGGAAAATAGAAGTAAAATAAGGAAAAGAAAAGTTTTTTTTTTTCTTTCTTTTTTTCTTCAAGATAAGGTTAAGTGCTCGCGGAAGAGGTGAGTTTTCAGCTGTCGTTTGAATGCTGTCAGTGATTCTGCAATTCGGAAGGAGGTGGGAAGATTGTTCCACCAGCAGGGAACGGTGAATGTGAATATGAATGTTCTGAAGAGGGATTTTCTGCCTCTCTGTTCTGCCTCTCCGTTGCTCCTTAGCTGAGCGAAGGCTTCTGGTGGGGGTGTAGACTTATAGGAGCGAGTCAAAGTATGCAGGAGCGGAGCTCGTGGTGGATCTGTAAGCGAGCGTAAGGGCCTTGAACTTGATGCGAGCAGCGAGTGGTAGCCAGTGCAGAGAGAGGAAGAGAGGTGTGACGTGGGCCCTTTTGGATTCGTTGAAGATAAGATGTGCTGCTGCATTCTGGATCATTTGGAGCGTTTTGATCGCACATGATGGAAGTCCAGCCAGAAGCGCATTGCAGTAGTCAAGCCTAGAAATGACCAGGGCCTGGACTGTTAGAAAAGGTCTGATCTTCCTGATGTTGTGGAGCGCAAACCTGCATGAGCGAGCTGTCTTTGAAATGTGGTCTTTGAAGGACAACTGGTCATCAAAGATTACGCCAAGGTTTCTGACCGACCCTGAAGGGGTGATCCGAGAAGAACCTAGCTGGATGGTGACGTCATGTTGTATTTTGGGATTGGCCGGGAAGACGAGCAGTTCAGTCTTTGCCAGGTTGAGCTGCAGGTGATGTTTTTTCATCCATGCCGAGATGTCCGCCAGACAGCTGGAGATTCGTGCAGCTACTGTGGGGTCGTCTGGGTGGAATGAAAGGTAGAGCTGAGTATCATCCGCATAGCATGCCTGTATGATGGGTCCTAATGATGTAGTGTAAATGGTGAAGAGGAGAGGTCCAAGCACTGAACCCTGAGGAACCCCTGTGGTCAGCTGATGTGCTTTGGATATCTCCCCTCTCCAGGCAACCTTGAAAGACCTACCTGTGATGTAGGACTCAAACCAGTGGAGTGGAATCTCTGTGATGCCCAGTGATGAAAGGGTGGACAGAAGAATCTGATGATTGACCGTGTCAAAGGCAGCAGATAGGTCGAGGAGGACAAGGACTGATGATTTGGAGTCAGCTTTAGCTATCCGCAGGACTTCAGTGACCGACAGTAATGCAATCTCTGTGTAGTGGCCGCTTTTGAAACCTGATTGGTTGATGTCCAACTGATTATTCTGTGAGAGGAAGGATGAAACCTGATTGAAAACCACTCGTTCAAGTGTTTTCGCTATGAATGGTAGCCTCTCTACACAGGTCTGTAGTTATCTATGAGTGAAGAGTTTAATGTGGGTTTCTTAAGCAGTGGAGTTATCCGAGCCTGCTTGAATGTGGTAGGGAAAATGTCGGTGCTGAGAGATGTGTTGATGATGTGTGTGAGTGCTGGTAGGAGTGTAGGAGAGATGGTTTGAAGGAGATGTGAAGGGATGGGATCTCGAGGACAGGTGGTAGGATGGCTGGAGAGGACAAGTTTAGATACTTCTGCCTCAGTGAGTGTAGTGAATGAGGAGAGATGATGATCGGCTGTGGGTTTGGCTGATGTAAAATCCTGTGTGTGGGGGGATGAGAACTGACTGCTGATGGATGTTGTTTTGTTTGTGAAGAAATGGGCAAAGTCATCGGCAGATAAGGAGGTGGAGAAGAACAGAGCAGAGAGTTGAAAGTTCTGAAGAGTGTGCGTGAGTTTGAGGTGCTGTTGATTTTGTTGTGGAAGTATGAAGATTTAGCCAGATTTAGATTTAAGCCATTTCCTCAATTTTTTTTTTTGAATTAAACGTTGAAAGATTAAAGGGGTCATGAACTGTGTTGTTTTATTGTTTTATGATGTTTCCTGGGGTGAACTTATAATGTTAGAATGCTTTTTACATCCAAAAAATGTCATAATTTATAAATAAAACCAACGATTGCAAAGGGAGCTTTCTTTGATCGCTTTCTTTATAGAATTTAATCACTGTTAAATAACAGATTATTTTCATCCTACTAAAAGAGAAACAACGCAAGTTGATGTTTAGTCACTGGTTTGATTTACTGACACACAGACAAAGAACATCTGACTGTAAAGAATTAACACAGTTACTGACATGTTGCATTACTCTTGAGTCCAGGCAGTATCCTCAACAGAATGTTTATTGCTTGGTAGCTCTATCTGGTTTAACACCACGTATGTTACTTAGGCTACCTATTCTATTGCATGCAATTCATGAATTGGTGGGCAGGGCTATACAGGCAGTGATGAAGTAGGTGTTGTTCTTTTTCTGCAGGGGCGGTGCTTGCCTCCATTTGACATCATAGATCCCACTTTGAAAAACCTGTCATTTGCCTGGCCTGGTGTCAATAAAAGCTTTTATTGGACTAACAAGGTAGTTTTCAATTCTGAAACTTACAGGATATTCTTATAGTATGATGACCTCTTATGTAAAAAGTTATGGTTATTTAGGTTAACTAAAGGATTAATCGACTGACCAGAAAATATATTAATCTTAAAAATCTGCAGATCAATCGGCTAATTGCAAAAATAATCGACAGATTAATGTGAGATGGTGGTCTAGTGGGTTAAACTACTGAATTGATATGCAGAAGGTCGCTGGTTCAATCCCAGCAGTCATCACCAGTGTGTCCTTGAGCAAGGCACTTTACTCCACGTTGCTCCAGGGGGATTGTCCCTGTAATACGGGCACTGTAAGTCGCTTTGGATAAAAGCGTCTGCCAAATGCATAAATGTAAATGTAATCAATCATCAAAAATAATCATTAGTTTTGAGCTAAAGAACCTTTTGGACAAGGGTGTCAAACTCGGTTATTGTCCTGCAGAGTTCAGCTCCAACCCTGATTAAACACACCTAAACCAGATAATCAAGGTCTTTAGAGCTGTGTTCGCCACGTTGCTCCAGGGGGATTGTCCCTGTAATACGGGCACTGTAAGTCGCTTTGGATAAAAGCGTCTGCCAAATACATAAATGTAAATGTAATCAATCATCAAAAATAATCATTAGTTTTGAGCTAAAGAACCTTTTGGACAAGGGTGTCAAACTCAGTTACTGTCCTGCAGAGTTCAGCTCCAACCCTGATTAAACACACCTAAACCAGATAATCAAGGTATTTAGAGTTGTGTTCGAATTCGCCTTTATATCCTCATTCACTATTCTCTACATTACTCCACTAATATAGTTCACTTGAAGGGGTGAATGAAAACTAGTGAGTGAATTCAGACACTGAGTGCACCGGAAGGGCTGACGCAGTGTTTCCCACAGATTAGAAACCAATTTGTGGTGGCGGGCAGGTGGGCGCGGGCAGGGGTTTAGGGGGTGTATTTGGGGTTGGTGATTGGCACAAATATCGATTTCGATCTTGATTCAGTATCAATTCATATGTATATAGCCTACTGTACATATAAGGAAAAATAAGTTTGCCTTTTTAGCACTATTTTAAACTTTTCTTGTGTTCAATTATATTTGCTTGCATTCATTAATATTCACTTGTGTGTGCTTATATAAGTATCATTAAAAATATAAGGATGTAAGTTAATTTCACATTTAAAGAAATCTAATGTTTGATCATGTCTAAATATTTATTCAAATGAAAAGCCTAAAAATAAGTGATCAATTATTCGATCTGCAATACTTTTTTTTTTAGCAACTAGATACATGTATATTGATTAAAGAGCTATACAGGCACCTAGTGGGTAAACTATGGCATTACAAATGAAAAGTAAGAAAAGCCACAAAATGACTCTAATTTGTCACTTTGCATTGGAATTCTCTATTTAAACCTTAATTACTACACTTATTGTAATATAAATAAGATACATATTAGAAGAAAAATATTTTAATTCATTAAATGGTCATTAATGGATTTATTCAATTATTGCACAAATAGTAGGCCTATTTATTACCAAAAGATCTCCTCAAAATATTCAATAAATATTATTAAACTAAAATATAGAACATTTATTTAATTGAAAAATAGTTGAGGTGTATGGACACATTTGACCACCAATGAGTATGAGAGTGACCAATTAGTAAGCAATGAGGGCTAAATACAAGAATAACATTAATGTTAAAGGTGCCCTAGAATGATTTGAAACAACATTTTAAATTGTTCTCTGGTATCTACATAGAGGGTATATGGCTTATTTAAGGTCAATAATTGTCCAGATATGGTTTTACAGGTCCATTTACAACTCTAGAAATCATCCCCAGGATGAAATGGTCTGTTTTTGCCTTATTTGGAAGGGTCATGAATATTAATACAGAGTTCTGCTCTGATTGGCTGTTTCACTGCGGCTCAATGATAGCAGACACAACTTTACTGACCGTCTTGATGATGGAGAGATTAGGCATTCAATCTTATATATATATCAATCAGTATATAATCATACTTCAGTTGTCAAAAATATAAATAAATAAATATCAAATTACTATCGTTTCGACTTAAATGGTGGAGGTGTTGACGTTAGCTAGAAGGATCGAGTGAGCTATGTGTAAGCAACTAAACTAACATAGTATGTTACGTATCTATGGTTGCATTTACTAATTTATGACAACACTGGCATGAAATAATATTAACCTTTGTCATTAGACATACTATTTAGTTATGTAAGCCACTTGGATTATCTTATTCTTACCGTATAGCATCTTGCGTTGGATATAGACAACAGGAATATTATCGTTAATGTTGTCTCTCTAAGAAACTTTCGATTTAATCAGAAATGGTTTAGACAGTCAAGAAGTGGATAAAATCACTTACTGCTTGCAGGTATATGGTTGGAATTGCCCCTTTCTTCAGTGTCGGACGCTGAGCAAAGCCTGCTTGATATTGTCCCAGGTTTGAAAAACTTTCACGTGGTGAAATGGGCCGAGCAAACTAACAACTCTGAATTAAATTGTTGCGATATCCGATTATAAATAAACATCAGCCATGCCTGTTGACATGTTTTATCTGTGGGAAGAGTATGAAACGTCTTCACATCCCCTGCACAGCCTGGAACATAACATTTGTTTCTGTGATCTGCCGTGTTCGCTATCCTCGCGTGACGCTTGTTTACCTGCAGAGATGATGCGGCTGCGCAGTTTATGTGCTTGCTTATGAACATGTTGGGGGGGGCGTACATATTAATGATCCCGTGTATTGCATCACTGCTGGCGTTACGTTGAGATTTGCCTATTTTTCCGTGGTGTTTTTCACAAACGAGATTTACATGTGAAGGAGGAGGCAATGGTGTTTGAGACTCACTGTATGTGATTTACATGTACTGAACTCCTGTTATTCAACTATGGCAAGGTTCATTCGATTTTTCATTCTAGGGCACCTTTAACAATGCTGCATCTCCATCACTCTACATAATAAAATGATACTGTAAATGTGGTTGACGTAATAATCAATGGACACTATGCTTTACTGTTTACCAAAAATTGCTACAAATACCTGTATAATCTATCTATCCATTCAAATGTATTGACAGCGCTGGTTTGTTTGGAACTATTGAGAGCTCTGTGAACCACGTGACCGCGCGCGCCGCCGGGAGATGGTCTGGTCGCACCTCTGTTTTTCAACGCCTCTGGCTTTAACTGTTACACATTAGCGCCACAACGCTATTTATTGTTTGAATTTCGTATTAAAACTTAAAAAATGTAAACGCTTAGACATTGTTTCATATCAAAAGCAGGTTTGTCAATTTGAGTGCGAGAGACGCGCGTGAGTGACAGAGAGACGGAGGGAGAGAAGGGAAAGGACATGCAGCTGAACAAATACGCTGCGTGTTTTAAATAGCGTAAAAAAAAAAAAAAAGAATAATGACACGCAATATGTGGTGGCCGGTGTTGATTCTGTGGTGCACCGCCACGAATTAGTCTATGTGTGGGAAACACTGGCTGCCGCTTTTGCATAGTTTCTGCTCGCTGTTTAATAATCAATTGAAATGTAGCGAACTGGCAGCTCCAGGAGTAATGAAGAGATTTATGTTGAACTGCCATGGAAATTAGCATGTATAAACCATAATTAAACGATATAATAATAAATTACAAATAAATTTATACCTGCATGATATTATGCTGGACCAGCGCGGTTTGGAAAATGGATAGATGATTGATTCAGCTGCTGGCTCCATCTTCTGGTGAGATGCGGAAATTAATTCAGCACGCAAATCTCACAGTGCATTATGGGTTTTCTCTAGCGTTTGAGCATGATTCAGTTGTAGGCCTACACTTGTTATTGTGGTGCATTGTGGGATTGAATGAGTGCACTCAATAACATCCACTATGGTTTAGGACACCACTACAAATGGCAGTCCCCTCAAATAGTGCCCTATTTAAGGGCATAGGGGGCGATTTTCGGACAGCCTAGGATTACTAGAAACTTTCAGGCAGGTGTTCAAGAAAGCAGCTGGGAGTTAGTCTGCAGAGTGTAGCTCCAACCAGCTCCAAAGGTGACAACTTCAGTAATGAAACGTAGACTCTGTATACCTGGTTTAATGTACTAGCAATTAAAGTAACAGAATAGTGGGAATTTGCACAGAGCATGTTAGTGGTGGGAGTTTGCAAGAGAGATGGTGTGTATGTGAGAGGATGTTGAGTGTGTGTGAGAGAGGCTACATCTAAACTAATCTGGATGGATGCATTTGAAAACGCATCTTTTTTCTTTTTGGCCTTCCTTCCACACTGAGATGTGATTTTGTCCTGATAAAATTGAGCTTTTTGAAGAGTGAATCAATTTGAAACAGTATTTTTACATTGTAGTGTGGCCTGAAAATGGAGGTATTTGAGAACGGTGAGGCATAGGCCTTTTGTACCAATAGATATCTATGTTTATACCAGTATGTGCTATTCACTTTCACAGTGTTGCTAAAGATGCATGTTACTTTGCACGATCTTCATATCCTCTAAAGATGACTGAAAATGTAATCGCAATTGTTGTCCCGGAGCAAAATAAGAGTGCGATTGTGTTTTTAAGACCATACAATGAATGGTGATTGAGTTTCTTCTGAACGCATCAGTAAGTTGTGAGAAGTGTTGCTAATAAAATGATCATGCAATAGTAGGGCTGGGCGATAAAACTATAACAATATGTATCGCGATAGATACGTAATCGATATCAATAAAAAATGCGTTCGATAATTTTTTTTTTCTTTGTCGGAAGAAACGAGAGGTTGCGAAGCAAGCAAGTTTGGTTGCATGAACAAAGGCACTCACTCTGTGGTAACCAAGCAACGTAGGGAGTGACAAGCTAACAGCCAATCAGGTAACTGTATCAATTATGGTTTCGCCATATCGTTGTCTCGTGTTGGATTCATTCTTCAGTAACAACAGAACCGGCGTAGAGTGATAAGTGGAAAATGAGTGCCGCAGCGAGCGAGGAAATTGTTGATAAAACCGGAAAACAAGTCTGCTCGCCAGTATGGAAGTTTTTGGGGATTTTATAAGTCTGACCGTCGTCCCCAACAAGACTGGTCAGCGCGAGCCCCCGCTGACAGCGCGCGCGCCTCGTTCGTTTGTGCTATTCTTGACTTTGGCTGAATCCAAAATCGCCCCCTAAACCCTCAATCACTATTCCCTACTTTAGTCCACTGATACAGTTCACTTGAAGGAGTGAATGAAAACAAGTGAGCGAATTCGGACAGCCGCTGTGTGTACATTGGCTGTACACTCGTTATTGCTTGTGCAAAGTGGGATAGAATGAGTGCACTCAATAACGTCCACTATGGTTTTGGACACCACTAAAAATGTCTGTCCCCTCAAATAATACCCTATTTAAGGGCATAGGGGGCGATTTCGGAAACTACATAGAGAGATAATGTTACTCTGCATCAGTGCCTTGTGACAAAGCATCTAAACGGTAACGGTTACAAAGAAATAATGGAGGCACTGCACCTTAATGTGAAGAGATAGTTGTTTAGTGTTCATTGTAATTTTAGCCTTGTTTATATTTTAACTATTTGAGTGTTTTCCATGGTTGTGTTGACATTTCTGTTTTTATAACTGAGTGGATTATAATCAGAGGAAGGTTAAGTTTAAAATAAAAATTATTAAATGCAAAATATTTTTCTCCTGGTCCTTATTTTAAATGTGTCATAAAACATATAAATAATTATCGATATTGAAATGTGATACAGTTGTGATACAGTTTTCAGCCATATCGCCCAGCCCTATGCAAGAGGAATAACATGACACATTTATTATGTCTGATTTGTCTGATGCATGCATAGTAAGATGATTTGAGCATCTTCCGACATTTCAGTGTGGACGAGAAACTTCTGAAAACTTTTGAAAACGCTATGTGTAGACGGAAAGCATTTTGAAACGTAACCTGGGAGAGTGTTTCATAAGCGATTTGATGTATGTAATGAATTACTGCTTTGCAAGAACTCCAGCATTGCCCATTGGCCTGCTGGTTATGAGATGTTCAGGCAGTTATAGGAGGCAAACATCAACCTAACAGCATTACTGAGGATGGTGATGTAGCTATGCTTTTGTCCACAGATAACAGTACTCTTGCTGCCAAAGAAGAACTTCCTGTTAAACGTACACAAGAGAAGGGATCTGTAAATTTGTGGCAAGCTGAACCTAAAGAACATAACTTCCAGCAAAAATGTAATATTATATTTTCTGTATATTTATTTAATAAAACTCACAGCAACTTGTTTCTTTGTGTGCACTTTAATGAAGGCAGAGCATTCATTTAGAATGGTGAGTAAACTGACTAGAACTATCAGTGCATTCAATTGTTTGAACGCACTTTCCTGCTAAGACAGAATATGATAAATGATAAAGCTAAAATTTAGAACGTAAATATATTTAAACATACTGTATAAGGATACATAAAAATAGTGAATGACACACCAACATGGTATGAATGTATTGTATATATTGTAATGTAATGTAATGAATATAATTGAATGTAAATGAGTCATGTCATTCCAATGGTTAATTATTATAAATCCACGATACTACGCTAGGTGGAAAAATGGCACTTATTTGGCATTAAAATGCCAGGGAAACCCCAAAAACAACAAAATTAGGGTGTAGGACTTGGCTTATGTCAATCAAAAAACAAAAACTACATTAACGTCAACCGACACCTCAATTTTAAACATTATAAACATTTTGAATTCTTAACGGTCCGCACCAAAAGTTTAACACACACACACACACATACACACACTCAACATTACTTTAATGGCTTATTTTCGCTCCACATCCACAGAAGACTGCAATGTTGATGGTCGAATGATTCCTGATGCACTGACTTGTGCAGCTGCTCCAATGTGTGCTTAGAAGAGACTGTATCCTTGTGGCGGGGCGGGAATACAGTCAGTTCGAAAATGTAATATCTTCATAGTTGTCAATTAAATGCCTGCGTATTTCAATATTGAACACAGCAGAACTACTTTGACAAGTGAAGCAAGGGGTGGTCAGCCAGTGTAGTGATGGGAAATCTTTCAGATAGCTCATGAGAAACCATAAAGAAATTAGCATTTTGCTCCCAATTCAAGTAAAATGACCGGTTCACACAGAGTAACTGGAGAGTTGCTTAGAATGATTTGGCCAAAAACGGCTTTATAGAATAATATACTCCAGATTATTGGCTCAACAACAGCATTTTTTATATGATAAAACAAAACATTTTATTCACAGTTAAGATTTTGTTATTTTATACTGGGAACGTGTATACTTATTTGTAATTTTACAAAAATATACTGTGATTTCTTTTATACTGAAAATCTCTAAATTATACAGATTTTTTATTTTTACAGTGTTCTATGACCTCAGTAAATCCTCATAGACTTGCATTAGAAAAGTGTAATGGGATGTAAATGGGAATGGCAGCAGTTGCTGATGTAGGATTGTTTAGTAGCATGCTTAAGGCTGTGGCCAGTTGAGTCGTGGTTTGCCCAGTCTGCCGCCAATAAAAACAGTAATCTGTGTAGTAACTAACAACAAAGAGTGCAAGTAAACAGTACATTTTAAAGTATATTTGTTTAATTAAGAGCTTTTTGTTGATTATAATTAGGGCTGTCAATCGATTATTATTTTTTTTAATCGTGATTAATCACACTCTTGGTGTGATTTAATCGTGAGTGTTACAGAATTCACACTTTATAGTATGTGTAGAGAGTAACAACAACGAGATTGTTTTCATTTTAGACGAGTCAAGCTGCGCTACCGAACAGGACCACACGGAGTTGCCAAAAAAACTTCTAAATCAACCGCTTTGACTGCATAAACCTACGATTACTAAACACAACAATGTACACATGACAAATCAAACATTATCCTTCCTGAGTGTGTGTGGAAACAATGAACATGTACACTGTGTCTGTACATAAATGCAGCATGTGATCAGTGATCTGTGTCACCAACATTGCGCTCTTCAGAAACAATCACAGAATCCTACAGAGCTCGTGTTTTAAAGCAAAGCACACACTGGGATGAATAATTCAACAAAAACGCAATATGAGTCTCTATTCTCTCTGATGTCTCTTATGTAATCAGCCTGGCCGGTCTTTACATTAGCGCTGTTTTGGATCGTTTGAATGAATTCACTGAAAACTTTCCCAGAGTTTAATGGCTTAAAATGGCCTGCTCACAAACAGAGAAGCAGAATCAGGTTAAAGAGTTAGAATGGAAATTTCCTCCTACAAGGGTTACAGGTGCTTGTAGGTGCTCAGTGTGATTGTGATAAACTCCCGACTTCTAAGATCATCTAACATGAAAATGACGTTAATGACGCTTTACGTACTTCTGTAATATATTTGCATTAATTGCTTTAAATTATTTTAATGCTTTAAGGAATTTTCATTAATCCCCTGTGTTAACGCGTTAATGGTGACAGCCCTAATTATAATACAAGACAATTGTTGCTGGCCTACTTGTATCGGTTGCTTTTGAGGTTATTGGATTGTAAAATCATTTCAGCCATTCCCCCCATGTCTTTAGCACCATGTCCCATTAGTGTTGTCTGTTGTGGCAGCTCAGCCATTCAGGAAACTAGATTTCCTAACTGGCCTTGAAATTAATATCATGGTCAGCCTCTCCTTTCACTGTGTGGCTGTGTCTGGTCAAGGTGCTGGAAAAGAAAGCGTGATTTTTAGACAGCAGACACATTTGGTTTAATTCTGTTCCAATCCTGGCAGCCTCACGCTAGCAGTGAGTGTTTATTTACGTCCCACCATTGATGTACAATGTACTTTGTGTAGCCGCCCGAAGCTTCGGCACATAGAGTGTGTAATTCAGCCGTGTCATGACAATTGATGTCTGCCTTGAACAAATATGGCTGGGATTGTGAAATTTTCCTTCGTTTGTAGATCTGTGCCACTTCTGAGGGGTCTATTGATGTTAGCCAGAGTAGACGCCTTATTTAATTTAACACAAACGAAAATCAGCTTGTGAGGGAGGAGTACAGTCTGTTCAATATGGTGTGCTGCTGTGTGTATGGGTGTTCGCTCGTTCAAGCTGACAAAACACACAAAAAATGTCTTTCCAAAAAATAAGTTGATAGAAACTCCATTGAACAGACTCTACTTTGGTCCCTCTCTCTTCTTGGCAATACCAATTATGCTGGATTGGATTATATCCAGTATTTACCATATTTAATTTCAATCATTTTGCTTTGCATATAAAATTATGCAACATTGTAAATATTGCAATGATTTTAATGTGCTTTTTATTTATTTATTATTATTTATTTTGCAATGAAACAAATGTAGTGCTAGATCTGTGATGCATCAGAGTGTAATGGATTGTGGACTAAAAGTAGGGTGGGGAGGGGACTTTATCTATCGGTTGTTGATTAGATTTTGAGATGTGGGCGTTGTATAAAAAAAACGAATGCAAGCTTGCTGTCGATTATGGAGGTGTTAGTCTCAGCCTCAGACATCCCGCCCACGGACTGTTGGCTGAACGTCTGATGCATATGGCACATTTATCTGGGAACACTTCATGAATTTCGAAGTCATCATCTGATTGGTTGAATTCTACAGTTGAATTCTACAGGATGTCTGCGAGACGTGCGTGTTGCGTTCTTTAACGGTCCATCTAGAAACAGATGCCAAACTCCATCGAGGAAGTTGACGCCAAACTCCATCGCGGAAGAAGAATTTACAACTGTGACAATGAGCGCTTGCCAGGATTAACAAAATGCTGGATTTTCAAAAGTATGTGAGGTTCGTGGCTTCGTTGTTGCAGTAAACTTGCACAACATTTTTTTAGTAATAATTTTTAGATGAACGCCGGTCTGTTATTGCAGGGATATCGACTTTTTTCACGCCCCTATACATGACATGGAACAAAACAAACTGTGATTGGTTTGCATTACATGTCAATAAAATGTCCTTGGGCGGTCCACAACCAATGAAAGCTGCATAGAGTCCAGACCTTCTGCCCCATCAGGTCTGGCTATGCGAGACTAGGTAGGGGTGGGACTGAGATTTCAACAGCCTAAATCAGGGGTCTCCAAACTCGGTCCTCGAGGGCCGCTGTCCTGCAGAGTTTAGCTCCAACCCCAATTAAACACACCTGAACCAGCTAATCAGTGTCTTACTAGGACCTTGATTAGCGGGTTCAGGTGTGTTTATTTGTGGTTGGAGCTAAACTCTGTAGGACAGCGGCCCTCGAGGACCGAGTTTGGAGACCCCTGGCCTAAATGATTGAGGAGGTTTCTCCACAAGATCCATTTTGATTAAAAATTACAATGTCAAAAAAAAAGAAAGACGTGCATGACGTTCATTATCCTTCCTTGCCTTGATTAGTAACAAAAAAAAGTCAGTTTAAATCAGTTATTTTGCAAGCTGTTTATTTCTGTAAATGGATTAAAAACTCTGATTCAACAAATAATATGGGTCATCACCCAGAAATGTTGTCAGAAGTCTTAGCATGGCATGTTTCATATTAAAATGTTTTAATTACCTTTTTCTTTTTTTACTTTGTCGCAGAGCCCTAATACTGACACCCCAATGAATAGAGCATATTAAGACACACACTGACTGAACTGATACTGATACTCAGGAAATAGGAAACTTATTGAACAATTATTGTAAACAATTGTGAATTTAAGTATGTTTATCATTTCAAAAGGAGTTTTAATAGTAACTGGATCCCTTCGGTATCTTATCAAAAAGATGATGATAAAGCTGCTTAGAGTTTCCTCTGTGTTTTCCACTGGACCTCAACAAAGTGTGAGCACATGGTTGTTTGGCAAGGCTATTTGTGAGTCTACCTCAAGCCTGCGCTCTGTTCATGGCCTTAAAAGGGATGGGGACAGAGAGGAATCCTCTCACCACCGCACACAGTCTTGACACCCGACTACAGATTGTGTCAGTTAAAAAAAAGTC
This sequence comes from Romanogobio albipinnatus, assembly GCA_023566225.1. Classification (NCBI taxonomy): domain Eukaryota; kingdom Metazoa; phylum Chordata; class Actinopteri; order Cypriniformes; family Gobionidae; genus Romanogobio; species Romanogobio albipinnatus. Next base: position 46,749,757 of record CM042242.1, read on the forward strand.
CTTAGAGCACAGGCTTTGAAAGAAGCCCAGAACATACTGTGCGATATAAACTGTCATATTAAAATCAGAGACCAATTGTAAGTTTTTTTTAGGAGTTCAGATTTTGCATGCCCTGCCAACATTTTTCAAAAAAAAAATTTTAAATATATATTCAATATAAAAATGAGCTAGTGAAATTGTTGGCAGAACAAGTTAAAGTTATAAATTTACAAAATGTGTACAAATTATATATCTATGTAATTTATTTATTATACACATACAATATTATATATATATATATATATATATATATATATATATATATATATATATATATATATATTTATTATTATTATTATTATTATTATTATTATTATTATTATTTTTATATATATATACAGCTTTAAAGAAATTATATATTCAACTCCATAAAGGTAGTTGTAGATGCCATTTTGTTGAAAAACAATAACATTTTTCAGTTCAATCAAAATTTGCAACATTTTTTTTTTTACTGTTTACCAAGGCTATCAACTTTACTTTTCAACAGACATGTTCAGTGCATCACACACAACCAGATTTTAAGGCATACAAATGTATGTATAGGATTATTTAGGGACACCACTGCACTGGCCTGACAGGGACAGTGGGAGTTCTTTCAACCAGCCCCAGGTCAGCTAGTTGGTTAAGCTCTGATTACAGTTTATTTGTGTACTTTTCAGCAACTGTTGTAACACATTTGATTGATTTATAGTCATAACCCAGTTGAGCTGAAGTAGATGAATTTGTTCAGATAATTGCCCCCCGATGCTCTGATCATCTTAATTGAGATGCATCAGAAAGGAGGGCAGATCAGTATGTAAAGCCCCTTGAGTATGAGCGTCTGAATATAACCCCCCCATTGAGTCTGCCACAGGCAGTGCTGCTGACACAGAACTGCTTTATGTGTTGTAGTTACCCACGGTCTGCCCGGGGCATATTTGTGACAATAATAAACCTGTTTATGAGCCGACTGTTTTCTTACACAATTAGAGTGCAGTTAGCGTGCCCACTAGACAGGGCTTTCTGTTACATAAACTTGGTGTTGGGGTTTAGTGTTGTGTAAGGGGCATTATTTTGTGTGTATGGATTAGACTTACACAACCAGGAATCACACTGAATCAAGAAATTTCCAGACTTGATTATTGACTGGCTATGTGTGAACAACTATATATACTTGCGGAAGTGAAGGCCAACAGTTTAATTCATATTGTGTAGATATTTTTTGGAAAAAAGAATAGTGCTAGTGATTTGAGACAAACATGTTTTGAGTGGTTGTAGGTTCCTAGGTAGTTGCTAGGGTGTTCTGATTGGACGCTTATAGTAAAGATTGAGAATGTGCAAGTTGCTTTCAGTTCAGACAACTCAACAAGTTTGTTGGTGAAATATGAACATTTAAATGACAATAAACTGTAATAACTTGTTTTCATGACATATTTATTCAAACATACATGAAATAATGAAGATATCAGTAACAGGTTAACTAACAAAATAATTAATATGTAATACAGTGCATATATTGAGAAAAATGCAGAGTTATTTTTTCTGGCTAACTAATGAGTTCATGGACATTGAATAGCTTTCTGACGGTAAATGTAACGTTAAGTGACATTGTATAGCCTACAAGCTGTTTTATTGACTTCTAAACTGATGCGATCTGTCACAAGTATTAAAGAGCGCCAAAACTTGTTCAACCGTATTGTTGGAATTTCATAATAAAATCAACAGAATTTTAAAGTTAAGATGTTGCTTCATATTACCAGTAACGAGGTACAAAGCTAGCGATTATCGAATGTCAAGTGCACTACAAATGTTTAGTTTTGTTCACGCTGCGCATTGAAAGGAAACAAACAGCACAGACTAAAAGATTATAGATTTAAGAAACCATATTATTACTGATTAAAATCGAGAAATTAATATTGTCAGTCCAGAGCTAGTGTCCACACAGCTGACATGTTTAACAGTTGTAGCTTATCCATGTTGTGTGCACGAAATAGATGTTGAACACAGTCAAAACGTCATCGGCGAATCGCTAATTAAAAGTCTGATTTTGGATTTTTAGATAGCTGAAATTTTGTGCAAGACTAGTCATTTTAAATGTTACTGCTACTGCTAGTCGACTTGGAAATAGTCGTTTACATTATTCCAAATAAAGGTGTAGTTAATGATGCCGTGAATGAGTGTGGAATCAAGGGAGTTGTAGTCTTGAGTCTTCACCTTCACAGCCGATGGAAAGGCAGGGCTCGACATTAACGCTTGTTCGGGACAAGTGGATTTTTTTTGAAGGGGCAAGTGAAAGATAATTTTACTTGCCTGACCGGACAAGTAGCCTGATAAAACATCATTAACAAAAAATAACTAGGGAATCACCAAAATGCAAGAATGATTCTGCATGCATTAATGTAAGTGGCGATTGACAGTGAATAATAGTCTATAATGTATAATGAACTGACGACGCTGTTGACGCTCGCGCGGCCTCTCGAGGAGAAATCGAAACAAATGTGCACCGCTCACACAGAGAAACTCAGTTAACACACTGCAGTAAAAAATGTAGAAATGTGGAGTTTATTTATATTTATAACATATGATACAGTTGCAATGTCACATTACCAAGAGTGATGTTTTCCTGAATAACATCACGACTGAAAATGATACCGATTTCATATGACAGTTCCATAAACAATTATTAACATTAAGTCACTTATATTTTAGATGCAATATTGAGTGATTTTGTTCGATTTCAGCATCGAAAATAGTTCCAAACAAAGATCACAGCAGAATGCGTGTCACCACAACAGCGTGTTAGTGAATGATTCAGCAGTTTTGAATGAATCGGTTGAATCAAAGACTCAATGACCTATTCGTAAACAACTGCCTCATTCTTGAATGAATCAAACGTTTCACTAAATCGACTCAATGACTCGCTCATTCAGATGGTCACCTGCTGCCACCTACTGGTGGTTTAGTTTCATGTTTAAACATTCTTTCCAACTTTTCTTATTTGTATATTCAAAAAATATTTAAAACAATCTCATAACATTATTTAATGTGGTTGTAATTTTTCAGTGTAAATGATTTAATTTGATTGGTAACAGCCCTATAGTGTCTTATTCTAATTTAATTTATAGATCAAATTTAAGAATATAAAAGGAAAGCTGAAGCATAGCCTATATTTAATAAGATTAGCGGAAAAATGCCCTTTATAAAAGGTAAAAATATCACAAATATGCAGATTTAAATATGTCAAAGCTGGTGAGAATATTGCTTCAGAATACATTTAATTTACAACACACACAAAAAATATTTTTTTTTCCGGACAAGCAAATTTTTTACTCGGACAAGTGAATGACAGATTTACTTGTCCAAAGGACAAGCACGTGAACAAGCTTAATGTCGAGCCCTGAAAGGAATCCGACGGACTCGGGCAGAAATCATGTTCATGAATGTGCAAATGTATTAAACTTAGTTTTATTAATATTATGGTGGTATGAAGCAGGACGTGCCGAGAGCCCTTGAGAGCAAATGCTAATGAGAGACACCTGCGGCAAGAGCTTTTATCATGCTTATGCTTCAGTCGGCTGCTTCTGCTCTTTTCGTTGTGTATGTGGGGTAACGCAGCGCTGTTTTACATGGTTAAAACAATAATACTAAATACATTTGAGTGTGTTGAAAGTTGTGTTATAACGTTACTCAGTGTGCGTTCGCTTGGTGGCAGGTATGAGAGACTTGTTGCACTTTGCAGTAATCTAGATCTATAGTAGAATACCATTTTAAAATGGGATGACTAAATGACTGTTGCTAAATGACAAGTAATTCATTTTAAAATGTAAGCTCTCTCTGATTATGCTATGTTAGCCACTTAACAAAATAGTGTTGTCTCTAAGGCACGGTAAAAACATTACTCGCGGTGAATCAAGAAAACAAGCAATTCAAACAATAAGACTTATCTGTGTTGCGCTGTATAACAATTGGTTATCTGATGGTAAATGTATCCAAAGATTTGCTCGCCCGTCTATTAAAATATATACTATGTTAAAGCGTCTTTGGTGTTTCCATGGTTTCTACAAAAATCAAGGGTAGTGCGGATATGACATTATTGACAGGCGGCACGGTCCGGACCGTAACACTGGTTTAAATGGCTGATTTCACTGGATTTAAACTTTGTTGGAAACATTTGGGATAATGTAAGTAGTACACAGGTCAACAAAATATATAATATTGTTCTAGTGGTCTTTGGATATTTTAATCTAAAAATCTTACATAGTGTGCCTTTTTAATATTACATTTTAAATTTAATTTATTATTTTGAAAAGGTAATTTATTTCCGCTGACCACCGGAAGCTAGTTATTTTAGTCTATAAAGTTTTAAATATGGATATTTTTCTTACACAAACGCGCCACTTCGCTTCAGAAGGCCTTTATTAACCACCCGGGGCTGTGTGGAGCAGATGATGGATAGATGCACTTTTATGGACTTCAAAAACGACACAACCATTCACTGCCATTATAAAGTTTTAAAGAGCCAGGACATATTTAATATAACTGATTTTATTCGTCTGAAAGAATAATGTCATATACACCTAGGATGACTTGAGGGTGAGTAAATCATGGCCTAAAGTTTTTGGGTGAACTATCCCTTTAAGGCCTTAAAGAGGAGTGACAAACATTTTTTGCTGCACCGTGTACGTGGCCATTGTGAATTTACGTCACAATTTTAGTTTGTTTGCCAAATAGCTAGAACACCCAAGATGCATCGGGACACTACTCAGAGCTATAGACAATTAAGATAAACAACTTGGTTTCATTGAGGATTTGTGAATGGCTGTGTTTGAGTCGGCACAGGCTGGAATGAGAAACATGCCATTTTGACTGTCATGATATGATGGATAGATAGAGCTGTTTAGTCTAGCGTGGATCCAGGCTGTCTTGCGATAGCTGGCGTTGTTTTCAGTAGCCTCTCATCTGTCACCTGTCTGGCAGTTGAAAGAGTAAATGACACTGAGCTCTGTCTGACAACAAGCCAAGAGCAGATGAGAGACCGAGTTCGATGCTCCGAACCCTCAGTCGATATACATCAATACTGACATCATGCGGCTGATGCTTGGGGAATGGAAAGTGTGTGTTAATCTCCTCTCCAAAAAGGATTAGTGTTAAATTTACCACTGTCCACCATTCTGGCTATTGTCAACTTTGTTTTGTCAGGCTTTACTGTGTGTGTCTTTAGGCCTTGACATAGGTATGACAACATTCACATGTCATCAGTCTGAGCCAATCAGAATGCTTTTTAGGATTATTTTTAGACCTAATAATAATGTGGTGTGTTTGGCCTGAAATAATTGATATTTTGAAATGATGCTAAATTCATTCGATGGCCAATTTGATGTGTGCTGTGGAGGTGTTATATTCAACCCTAATTGGGCTTTTCCAGGTCTGTGGTCGCTCAGGTTGTGGTTTGTTTGATGTCTGGAAAGTGTTTATCACTGGGCCAGAGGCCTCATTTGTTGACTTTCACACCGTGACTAGGCTTACTCAACTGACCACTAAAGCAAATGAGCTGGTCAGCAATGTAATTATGGTGTCAGGGAGTTTGCCTGGAGCCAGCAGTACAACTGTTTCAGGTTGAAGACTGTGTGCTTAAACCCCAATCCTGATTAATTGGTGGTTTAACAAAGACACATTTGTCTTGTTCAGTAAATTGCCTTGCCCACTTAAATAGGAATTACGATACTGAGGAAGTATTTCATCACTACTTGCAGGTTCTGATATACTGAAGTGTTTAAATATCATATTTAGATTTGATCAATAAAATCAATAATTTTCATGCAATGGCAGATTTAAAAATTCTATACTATTGTACTATTAGTGTTGTACCGACCGCGATACCAAGTCGGTAATGAAATTAAAAATGTATCGCTTTGAGCGCTGTTGAGTGGAATCGTAAACACCAAACGCCCATTGTGTTCACACGCTCATCAAATATGTCTGTGATTGGCTACAATGATCAGCGCTTCAAAAACATGTTATAAATATACATCAATGACGCTTTTCACTGAGTGCTTACACAGATACATACAGGTGCGTTTGAAAGCAGGCATCTATCAGCCTACCGGTCCGCTGATCGACGCCTGCTTGTGCTTTCAAACGTTCCCACTTTCAAACACTTCCGCGTGCTTTCAAACGCTCCCGTGCGTTGATAATTGTAGCCAATCACAGACACATCCAGTGAGTGTGTGAGCACAACGGTCAATCAGAGGTGTTTACGATTCCAGCTCTACAGCGCTCAAAGCGTCACATTTTTTACATTTCAGTTCCGACTTGGTATCGCGGTCGGTACTTTTGAAATTATTATAAAAATTATACATTTTAGTAAAAATTAAAAGCAGTGGTTCAAATCTCAGCATTATAATGTGCAGTATTAAAAATGTATATTCTTTTTGAGATTTGCTACAGATTAAGAAAAAGATTTTGAATGAGATTATGGCCTGGTTTCACAAACAGGTTTTAGATTAAGCCAGGATTAGGCCTTCGTTCAATTAGAATATTTAAGTTGCTTTTATAAATGTTCTTTAGAAAACAAAATATTGGTGTGCATCTTCAGTTAAAACAGCTCAAACATGCATTTTAGTCTGGGACTACGTTTAAGCCTTGCCTGTGAAACCGGGGGTGTATTTTATTCAATGATTAAGTGAGCGTTAGATGATGGCAAATGTAATGTAAAAACATGGTGAAAATGAAAGAGGACCAATAAAACAAAATCTTTAATATCATCCAATATCTTATATGGTTGAGATAAATCATGCATCTCTACCAAAAGTCCATTTAATTATTTTTAATGATTTAATACACATCTATGTTTACCTCACTGGACTTGAGATTTGTCTGGAGTGGGGCTATGTAACGGAAACAGAAATCAAATCAAATCAACAACAGAAACTCTGATTGACCCTGAAAAAATGGAATCTAGCCGGGTTGCTTTATCTGTCTGGTTAGGACACTTATAAGTGATAATGTGATCTGAAAATGGCTTGATACTAGGGCTGTACGATTAATTGAAAAATAATCAAAACCGACATTCAGAACCTCTAACCGACATATTTTTCCCATGTCGGTTATTTCGGTTTTCACGTGACTCCGCCCCGTCAGTCACATCAAGTGCAGTTTGCAGGCACACAGAGATGCAGGAGCAGTTATCTGTGTTTATAGATGCCCAGAATCACTATAGTAACTGCATGTTTTACACAGTTTATACAGGTCAGTTAATTGGCGTTCTTATAGCCTACGCGCTGACACACACACACACGGTGCGCGCAAGCCCCGAAGCCAGATCGCTTTCACTTTCGTCCTCATGTTCAAACTTGCCAGTTTGAACATTTAAAGCGATTGTGCACTATTCAAAAACAACAATACGGAAAACTTCTCCGTTCAGTGCTCATGAGCTTTTTTCTGTGGCACAGAGAGCCGAGCCGTGTCGCATCTCTGACAACGCCTCTGACAACTGACAACGTCCTCACAAAGCTTTGTCATTTGTATGTGTTTTAAGGCCTGCAAGTTTTAACAGTAAAGCGATTTTCGACCATCAGATGTGTATTATGTTGAACTAATGAACTTAAACACGAACACTCAGACAGAAGTTTGCACATCACATGAAGATTGCGCACAGAGAGCACAGAAACGCAGTGTCAACGCTGTCCTGTGACTAAAGTTAAGTAGCTTAGAAGTAGCTTAGAAACGCAACCGTTATAGGCATATATTTTAATACCTTTGAAGTAAGTACAAACCACAGCTTCATAATGAATAGAGACAGTATGAGTAATTCACACACACAATCACTCTCTCATTAATGCATTCAAATAAATGTAAGCCTACTGTGCTAATGTATCTGTATCTGATGTACAACAAGCTGAAATCTGCCCCATAGAAAAAAACTGCTGAAAGTGAACTGTTTCCTTCAAGTGTTTTAAAATCACAAAGAAATGCACTTTTTCATTACAAAAAAAAATCCACCTTTTAATAGTAGAAAATATTTACAGTACAAACCTTATCAGTGAACTTACTCAACCTTATGAAGGCAAAAAAAGAAGAAGAAAAAAGGAAAAGCAAAATAATCGTTAATTAATCGTAATTGAGGTAAAATGTTCAATTAATTGAGGTTTTTATTTTCGGTCAAATTGTTACAGCCCTACTTGATACAGACTTTTTTTTTTTACTAGGATTTGGTATGTCTCATATTTGAATGTGTTTTAATCAGCTAATAATTTTCTCTTTTTTGACTCTACTTTCAGTTTCACCTGGGAAAAACTCCACCTTAGCGAGCTTTATAAGATTCCGGAAGCTTTAGAGCCAAAAGCCATCCCTCTCTGATTTAACTCAATCACCCGGATCGGTGCCCAACTGTCCTTTTGGGTCCCTGTTCCCTGATTCTTGGACCAAGCTTTGAGATTGTCAATGGAGCAAAGAGACCTTAATCGGACGGCCCGGCCCAAAGGAAATGAGGAGTTCTTCTCCACTGTTACCACCATCAACAGAGCAGACCTCAGTGAGGTGGGTCTCCTCGCCACTCCGATGAAGAGCCTCCCTTTACTTGGAGAGCAACAGGACCATGAAGAGGACGAAGACCTCGGACTGGGGAAGGACATGGATGTCACTTCCAATACGGACAGTGAGAGGTGGGGGCAGGGAGATGTGCTGGAGGAGCAGGAGTTCTCCATCAAAGAGGCCAGTTTCTCAGAAGGCAGCCTGAAGTTGAAGATCCAAACGACCAAGCGGGCCAAGAAGCCTCCAAAGAACCTGGAGAACTACATCTGTCCTCCTGAGATCCGCATTACCATCAAGCAGCCAGGAGAGCAGAAGGCTGCCAAGCAAGCCAAGAGCGGCAAGGGAGGGAAGGAGGAAGATAAAGGACCGCCCAGAAAAAGGGTTAGTGTCATCATCACTGTTTATAAATGCTGTTGTTTTCTTGTGTCATGTGATCACTCTGTTGTGTGGATGTGATATGATGTTACAGCAATAGCCAGTATGGATCATAGTCAGATTAGATGCCATACTGAATTTGACTGCAGCGTAATCGAACCATGGTCAGCTGATAAAATATAGAAAATATGTCTTTTTTATAGAAGCCTGTTTATATTTTTATAGCTTTTTTCATTAAAAAAATATTTATTTTGTGAATTTATAATGTGATTTTGTGCATTTATGAATCTGAAATCACTCATATGAATACCTTCTCACAATTTTAAGAAAAAAGTGTGAATTGCTAAATATTTTGTAATATTTTTTTCTCCGAATTGTGAGATAAAAAAAAACAGGCTTCCATTCTTTCCACACATTTCTGGTGGACAAAAAAAAAGTAATAAAGAATGGGTTATGAAAAATAGATGCAACCTATGACAGTACGACATATTGGCATCATTCATGAAGCATTAGAAAAGCTAATTTCTGTATAAATCATTCATTAGTTGTAATTCTTGTGTAAATTTGTAAATGTTTTGAGTTACATATCTGTATGAGTTTTATTTCTGTTTCTGTCCCTCCCATCCTTGTTTGCCGTTAAATATGGCATCTGACTAAGGTTCTTAAGCTAGCTACTATAATAACTAACCACTTAGACAGGTATTTCTCTACATTCTATCATGCCAATTACAGCTTTCAAGCTCATATTTTCAATTTTTTTGAACATTGTGTTTGACATGGCCTTTTTGTTGAATAATCCACACAGTATTTGAAGTCTCTGCTCTTCTCTTTAATGAAGAAAAATCACATTTGTGCTGGGCATAGATGATACAGTTTCATTTCCTGGGCTTTCAGCTTTTTGGCTGCTTGTCAAATTAAGTGTGTCCAGCGTGTGCCATAGAGTAACATAACAGCTAGTGATTAACCTTTTGTGGCATTTAGACTCAGCGAGTTCATTGACTTGCATATAATCCAGATATCTTGAGTGTAAAGGGTCTTTTTTGAATATTTCAGACTTTTTTTGGGGGGGGGATAACCGAACCAGCAGTACATGGCTATTCTTTGAAGTCTCTTGGAGTACCATGTAAATACTAGGGATGTGCTAAACTACTGTTTTCAAGGTCACAAGATATACCTGTATAATTAGGCTGGTTTTGAGTTCATCTGATCCTGATCAGGTGCATTTAAGATGATGGGTTAGTTCTCTCATGTTGCCTCAAACCCATAAGACTTTCGTTCATCCTTGAGCCACAAATGTAAATATTTAAATGAAACCTGAGAGATTTATGTCCCTCCATTGAAAGTCCATGACTGACAGAATTTTCATTTTTGGATGATTTAACCTTTTAAAGACCCCCTGTAGTGAAAATCAAGTTTGTCTGTGTGTTGTTTTTAATATGCTTTAAGACAAACCATGTGCAAATTCATCAGTCAACACCATTGAGTATTTTCTCCTTAGAACTGCAGTTAGCCAAAGACAGTTTCAAAAATGTAGTTTGAAATCGCCCTTGTTCTCTACGTCACAAATATGTTAACCAATCACGTCAACCGGCGGGCGGGATTTAGCATATCATTAACTATGCTGCAAAGCAGGGTGTCTCAAGAAAATCCAGGCTATCCCGGTATATTTTTCTATTGATATGAAAAATCGAGTACATTTATCAATATAGCGGTTGATGTTATTTTGAGCTATATTTCTTCCTCCACTGATGTTCTATGATGTTCAAAGCATTTCTAAGGATACGGATTTTTAGAAAGCAGACTGAGATGGAGAATGGGAACACAGTTTGTGTAACACTAGCAACACATTATTAGCTGTTTGATAAGGTAGTCAAGCAAAAGACTATTCATATTAATTACCATTATGTGTTTGACGTTGTAGAGAGCGATACATAAAACGCATTGCCATTTTGATACATTGAATTGTATACAAGCCTGTATAATTCACTCTTCCTCTCTTTTGAATCAGTTTCTGGTTCAAACATATATGGAAGAAAATATATTCAGAAAACAATCCTTAGTAAAGACCACAGTACATAATTCAGTACCATGGTATTTATCAGACGTTAGATAACATTGTACCATGATCCTGTTACAATCGGCTACTTTTTTGCAAGGAGAGCTACAGAGGTTTCTGCCAAATTGTGTGTGTTCATGAGAATGTGAGACTCTAAAATGGCTCCTTTTAGTAAACACTTCAGCTCACCACAGCGTGCTCCATCAAGTTTTTAAAACAGATTTGTTGCATTTTCCCTGTCTTCGCAGAAGAATGAAGGATTGTGGGAGAGAATGGGAGGAGAGGCTGGTGATCCCACAGCCAGAGTCTGTAATTTGACCATAATTAGGGAGAAAAATCTGTGCTTACTGAATCAGAGAAGGAACTGCCAGCATCAGCATCTTTCAGCAAACGCACCGCAGGCTCAATTTGATTGCGTTTCGTGTGGAATCTCTGGCGTTGAAACGCACTCATATCTTTTAATCTTTACAGTAATCTCTCAGGGTATGAATTATTTGTACTGTAATGGAAGACCAGCTCCTGCTCTTTTGTGTGATGTGCATTTAAAAGCCCATCCACGTCTGCCAAATGCATTTGACTTGATCCCAACAATTGATGGTTTGATTATTGGCCTTGAATTTTGTATGTGGCTGCATGTTATCTGATTTCCCAAGGGATTTCTCTTCGCCTGGAGAGGAAGGACATTGTTGCCACACAGCCAAAGCCAAGGGTCTCGAATTTCTCTTATTTTGGGGCTGGGAAACTTAGCCTTCGTCCACCCCACAGAGATGAAATTTTCTAAAGGGGCAGATACACATAGCGGAGAGGGTGATGGAGAAATCAATGGAAAACCGAGAAAGGCTCAAAGAGCAACAGGGAACTGAGGCGGGAAGCCTGGAGTGCAGCTGTCTCTTTCTGGCAATCTCCACATTGACCACAGACAGAGGGTCAAAAGGGGCAGAAGGAAGAACAGAAGAGGTGGCCTCACTCCACCGTCTAAAGTGTAGCTGTGTCTATAGAAAACCGCTCCAAAAAGGCAAAGAAAAGCGACCGCCCATCCCCCAAACACACACTACAGATGGAATCCCATTCAATTCGAGAAGGGACAGTGCCACAAACTCCCTCATTTAGAGCCACCAAATCCCATTCTGTCCTTGCTGCTTGGAGCTTAGGCGTCAAGCCCAGCACCTCTTCTCATCTCTCGGTTACAAGCAGCGTGGGGTCAGGGGTTAGTGCGTAATTGAAACCGGCACGGACTCGCTGAGAATAGGGCCTTACATCAGCCCTCTCGGACCGCGACAGCTGCTCGCTGCATCTTCCATTCGTTGCAACAGCCTTTTTCCCCCCTGCTAATGTAATCACAACGGCAGGGCAATGGCAGTTTAGACAAACCGGCACTCTGATGAATTAACTCGAGCTCCTCACATGGATTAGACGTCCTCTTCCTCTCACTCCACTTGATGACCTGTTTTGCACTTTAAGTGTTGTCGTGGGCTGCCGTGCTGGAAAATTAGTTTAATGCAGCAGAATTTTCTGCACCCACACAATAGTGTGACCACACAGCCAGAAATAGATTGCAGCCTTTTCGCTGGCATTGTAAAAGCACAGAGTCTGGATGTGAAATTAGCCGGTCTGAATATGCAGAGGTCAGGACACGTTGTGTTTGGCGTCTCCATTAAGACTTAACCCATGGGTTGCGCAAATGGCATCTTTTTTGCTTTTCTTTCCATTTGAACAAACTCTGAAGAAAAACATTCAGTTTGAATTCACATTTGTTAAAATGCTCTGAACAAATGTAAAAGGCCAGTACAAATGTTTCTGGATGATAATAGTGATCGCCCACTCTTTTTGTATTTTGTATTTTTCCTGTTCATTTTCTCCCCTGGGATTTCAAAAAGTCCTCAATAAAGACAACAAAGCCATAAATTGATCATTATTAATAATTATACTTACATTAAATTGTGTAATGAAATGTAATTTATACTGTACTTGTTTATTTTAAAAAAGCAGTATACTTTAATATATAATATAAAATGATATTATAAATAACATAAACATACTGATCTATAGACATTTATTAAGCAATGCCGTTTAAAAAAAATTATGATTGCAGGTAGTCTGTTTTGATTACATAATTGGTAATGAATAAATACTTTATGAGAGTGACTTCTCTGATTGGTGGATTTGAGGCGCTGCCCATTTTAGGATTGAGGATAATTTAGTTCTTCACAGGGAATTTGGCAGTTACACTGAATATTTTAAAGATGTGACTGAAAATCACACTGACCTTTGGCTTCTACAGAAGCAAATATTATCACCTGCTAACCTCAGTGGACATGATAGGTTTTTTGTTCAAATTTTTTTTTATATTGCATGCACATTCTATGCTAGTAGATGTTGAGTTGTCCACTGAAGCGCAGTTGACTTTAAGTCTATAATGTATTTGTATCCAGTATCACCCCTGTGGTTTAACACAGTAGTGAGTTCATTGTGATGACAAGCCCGATAGAAGGTGGATCAATGCGTGAGCGTGCGCTCTCTGAGGGCCAGACGGCAGCGATCTTTGCCCCGTCACCGCTCCATGTTTGACGACAACACTTTGATTGTCAGCCATTTCAGCCGGAGCGGGCATGCTCATTGGTGCGTGTTCGTCAGGGGAGAGAGCGAGCGGCTTGAGCCCTGACTTGACAAGGGGGCCGAGAGGATCGTTTTTCCCTGTCAAGATGAACTTGGGAGGCCGAACACAGCCGCGCTTCCTTCGCGTCTTTACCTTGTATTGTCTCCCTGATTGTTCGTGTTTGGTTCACATTTGCTTGAAGAAAACGCATCCATAATCAGGTTGAGGGATGACTTCCTCTCCGAGCAACGATAGCGGAGGGGATAAGAGGTTTAAAAATTGTGGATTGTGTAGCAGGGTAAATGCAGCTTTTGTGTAGTAATGATTGGGGAGTCTGGCAGGGAGCAGATGGGCTAGCTCTCGGTCTCATTGTGTCTGGCTCTTTCTTTTTTTCATTTTGGCTGAACTAATATGCCAGATGGTGGCAAAGAGGAAAGGCCAACAAGTGAGCCGGGGCATATGGGGAGCCTGGTTAAAATGGGACCCTACTGTGGCGGGGGATGGGCGGGAGACGTGTGATACAATAGCAGGTAATTAAGGGAAGGACTTGACTTCGCCACTAAGCCTTTGTGCGCGGCAAAATATTTTTCAGAGAACCTGCCGTCAGCATCAGACAACACTGTTGTACGTCAAATTATTCCACTGATTTCGCTCAATCAGCCGTGATTATTTTTTCAACGTTCACATCTGTGTTTGGGCCTTCATTAGGTGCTGCAGTCTTTTGGATAATGGTCCATTCACACGGGCACAATATTCTCATTATTTTTTTTCAGGACGGCCCATCCGCGATACATACACTACTGGTCAGAAGTTTTAAATAATTAAGATTTGTTTAATGTTTTTAAAAGTAGTCTTGTGTCTTCTTCACCAAGGCTGCATTTACTGTATTGTTCCGAATATAAGACGACCCTGATTATAAGACAACACCCACCCCCCGCCTTCCTTTTTTTTTCTAGATGTACCTTTTGGAAAAGAAAAATATTTTAATTTTAATTAAATGTACCAACTATAACATTTAAAAATAAACACTTTTTGGCATACCATATAAATAACCTGTAGCCCATCTCAATTATATAACTATGAGGTTATCCATCTCATAGTAAAATCCATGAAGCCTACCAAAGTTTAATTAACAGTAGAAGTGAAATCTAATTAGTTTTGAAATCTGGGTACCGTCTTAAGTTTTAAAGTCACGTTTGGTCCCGTCAGCGAAGCACGCAAACATGAATGGCTGTTAAGACGGTAAGTTTTTCTTTCGCAATCGCCTAACATTACACTCTGACACACAGTAGATTTCTTGGCACACTTGTTTTTCGCATATTTTTGTGCCACCTATAGAGTGGTGCAGGTATGACGTCACTTTGTAGGCCAACCGGCAGTTAGCATCACACTGGTTCCTTCGAGAAAAACCCCAATAGGATTTTTCCATAAGCTCTGTGATCAACAAAAGTTTATGATACTTACATCAAGATAATTATCACAGGTGAACACAACTTTTATTAACTTTGAAGCCTAAATGCAGTCGCCAGAAGTAAAAGGCTAAAGGTAGGCTATAAACGGACTACACCACGGTCCCGCAATTTCAACGTCACCACTACTAAGCTTCCGACAACTTTTTTATCTAAAAACATTTTCCCCAGAATGTTTGAGTTAGACTAGTTTATAAGAGCACAATTATAAGCATAACAAGGCTGTAAAAGCGGACTGAGCTTACCTTTTCGGCGTGATGACGTTTAACCTCCTTGAGGGCCTCTGTAGTCCCATTTAGCCACTTATTAGCAACCGCCCTTTTCAAGACACGTAACAGCTTCAAAAAACCACAAGTGGGGTAATACTGATGTATTTTATGTCGTAGAATAAAACGTGACACTGTCTTGAGCTTGTGTTCACCACAGACCTTATTTCAGCCAATTAACCAAAACCCCATTAAAAAAAAAAACATTGATTTTGGGACAAGGGAACCGGAAATGCTAAAATGCTAACTCGCTTCTGCGTTTTGGCCGTCATACCTGCACCACTCTATTGTTGCAGGTGTATTATTGATGTAAAAGTCTAGACACTGAATATAATGCTATGTTCACACCAAACGCTAATAGAGCGTCAAAATCGCGTCTACCGCGTGTAGTTTGAGGCGTGAACATTTTGAACCCATTTGCGTATAAATTGAGCATTTGAAGCGAAATAGACACGCGTTCAAAGCGCTCCAGGAAAAATATGTCATAAAACACCTCTGCCGCTTTTCATTTTCATTAAAAATATATATTAAACATTAATAGTCACACAAATGTGGTCCAGGCAACTCCTACATTATCTTCACTGCATGTATATTTAAATATCCTTCAAAAGTAAAGTTATGAAACTTCTCTTTGCCCTCAGCCAAAACGATTTGGCAGACAGCAAATTATAGATTCATGACACCAAAGATCGCCCGTTAGATCCACACAAGACGGACCACTACAAGACATCACAGCCAGCGGCAAACGTCAGAAGGACTGGCCGAGGAAAGGCTGCTCTCGCTGGGGTTATGAGCGCTGAGCGCCCGGTGATCGCCTGGATCTCACAACTCCAAAAACACAAGATTATTTTTTTCAATAGGCGCTCTCTTTATAAATAAACCACAGATTTGAGCTTTAAACAACTACATTCTCACCTGAAAAACACTCGCTCCTGACGCTCTATACGCGTTTGGTGTGAACGCAGCATAAGACAAACCCGTTTTTTCAGATGCATTTCTAAGAAATAAAACATAGTCTTATATTCAGAACAATACAGTATTTAATCAAAATAGAAATATTATTACAATTTAAAAGAACTGTTTTCTATTTAAATATTTTTAGATTTTTTTTTGGCTAATGACAAAGCTGAATTTTCCATGCGATCCTTCAGAAATCATTCTAATATGCTAATTTGGTGCTCAATTTTTTTTAATCCATTTATTATTGCCGCTTAATTATTAATAATGTTTTTTATCCATTATTATTGGTGCTCAGTTATTAATAATGTTTTTTTTTTATTATTAATGTTGAAAACATTTATGCTGCTTGATACTTGACCAAATCAGCATATTAGAAAGATTTCTAATGGATCATGTAAATGACAACTGGAGTAATGATGTTGGAAAAAGTTACTTTAAATAATTGTATTAATATCCCACAATATTAATGTTTTTTACTGTATTTTTTGTTACTGTATTTTTGCTCAAATAAATGCAGCATTGGAATAAGTAATTATTCCAAACATTTGACCAGTAGTATGTGTACGTTCGTTAATCAATTTGTCTGTTGTGTGGTCAATTACAGTGTCTGGACGTCCCGTAATAGCCTTATAAGGCTCAAATGATGTGTGTGTTAGGCCTATACTAAACTCTGGGTTAAACCCTCTGTTTGAGTTCCTCTCAATCTGTTCAATATGCATCACTTCAACACCTCAACGTCCACACAAACATGCACACGGGCTCATCACTCAGGGTTACAGCCCATCAACTCTGTGTCTGTGTACACAAGCTAGCGCTCGTCCACCCGCCAAAAGTCCGGCCTTTATTCCCAAATGCATAGCTCACCCAAGTGATCTACTGCCACGGACTGGTCCAACTGACATATGTATCATATTTTCTTTTGGCCTGTGTGTCCTAACCATAGTTGCCAGTGAAGTAGAGTCAGCAGTAATCACATCAAAAGAAATATAGACTCACATAAACTGGCGTGTTGTTTGGTTTTCCTTGGTTTACTGCCAGCATCACCTTTCAGATAAGTTTGTCTATCTCGCCATCTGCGGGAGCTGAATTCAGGTTTAAATCCATTTAAGTATCTGTGAGGTGTGATAAGGAAGCCCCTTTTAAGAATGTCCAAACCCTGGCCCTCCTGTTGGCTGCCGGTTTTTATGTACTAATGACATTGGCCACTCTCTTATCTGTCTGTCACACAAGCCCTGCTCTGAAAGCTTCATTACCCAGCGCCCGTGGAGTCATCCTTTAATATGGGACTGTAATCATTAGGAGCTAGTCCAGTGTATTCACCGGAAAATTAATTCGGCATCTCTCGCTGAAGTCGATAGGTGACTCCCTCAGCCTCTTGATGTGAGGTATTTATAACAAGCGGTTTGTCATTAAGGGAGTGTCGATGGTGACCGGGGAGGAAATTGTGGGCAGTTGAGCAGTCAAATAAAAGTGACCTTTGTGTGTAGGAGACTGTCAGAACAAGAAAAAAGTCCCTGAATGTGGTTTTGCTTCTTTTATTTAGTACTCTAATCGGTGTTTGAGTATGAGTGGGATGCAGTTGTGTTGAGATGTTTATCATTTTGTAGATATAAGGAGTTTTTACTGGTACTTGCTAAAGCAAAAATTACTACTGCTATTGCAAGTACTTTTCAAAAACCATAATCCTAGGTATTAGGGCTTTCAATTGATTTATTAAAAATATAATGAGATTAATTATGTGATTTTGTCTATTATTAAATCAAATGAATCAGAATTAATCGCATATTTCAAGATCTGCTAAGAAAAGCCTCCTAATAATAATAATTCAAAGACTTACTCTGCCTTTAGAAGTCAAAATATTGCTTGTGTTATTTCTATGTCACTGAACATAAGCTGGTTGCTGGCCTACAGTTTACAAAGCAATCCATTTTGCGGTGGAGTTTGTCAATCTGTTTTCACACAGAATGTATTCTTGCACTATTTTTCAGTATTTTTGATGCTTTTTGTACACGTGTGGATGGATAATTTTGGCCATTACTTCATGCCTTGCTGTTTTATTAGTGCCTCGCACCTTAAATAATGCATTTCTACAGATCTGTTCTGTTGTGCTTCATTCAGCTGTTGAATGCAAGAACGGGTCCTGTGTGACCAAAATTTGCAAAAATATGGTTTGTATGTAGGTTGTATGTTAAGCATAAATTACTTTGTTGGTACGAAAATTCCATATTTTCACCCTGCATGAAGTGTTAGTTTTACATTAATGTTTTTATTTCTTTAAATTAAAACAAACAAGCTTAACAAATGAACATGAACAACATAAACGTAAATTTCACAGCCGTACAATAAAACGGTCCAAAAAAATCCTGTAGACTTATACTGGAGGAAGGACTTTAGTCATATCTAGAGATCAGAATATCATAGAGACTTAGGCCCCGTCCCCATGGAGATGCGTTTTGCTGTATAAGAGTTTCGTCCACACAGATCCGGCGTTTTGGGAGCAAGAAACTGATATTTTTTTAAACCGGGTCCCTTGCGTTTTCGTGTGTCCATATATTTTGTGAAACCGTGATGTCATCACACCAAGTCCCACACGGGAAAGACAATCAATAGAATTTACATCAATATTGCGTTATTTAATTACTGTATTTGCATTATTGTAAGGGTAGGTTTAGGGTTGGGGTAGGCGTTAATAAAACGCATCTGGTAAGTAGCACATTTATTTATTGTTATTTTATTGTGAGATTTTTGCCTCACTTCCGACCGTTGCTGTACCCCTAGTCACAACTCTTCTTCTGTTTTTAGTGTATTTCTGTAGCAGAATTACAGCGCCACATACTGGTCTGGCATGTATTCTACATCATTTTGAGTTGTTTTCAGTGCTCTCGTGTGTATGCCGATATTTATTGAAACGAGGGGAAAAAAAGATCAGATAGGGAAAGCTCTGGCTTCGTGTGGACGGGGCCTTAGAGGTCAGATCTTTTTACTTGGGTCAGTAAGTAACCACCCACAGCACCCTAGCAATCACCTAGCAATGCCATAGCAACCACACAGAACACCCCAGCAACCACTCAGAACACCACATTTTCTACAAAGATTTAAGATTCAGTTTTAACTACAGCTCTGTTAAAATTTTACGAGAAATTACCCAGTCATTTGATAACAAAATTGATGAGGTAAGGATGTGGTTTTTGTGGGTAAAATTCAGTGATTTCAATAGAAATCTACTCGTTCAGGAATTCTGCGTGAAGGTGAAAGAATGTCACACAAATTTTGCATCAGGTACAGTTGGTTATGCGAACTCGCCACGATGACCAACAGAAAGCAGCTTGGTTTGAAAATGACTGTCTAAGTTGTGCTTCATATATCACTACACTATTAACAGTAATTATTTGACCCTTTTTCAAGTAATTTTGTTGAAATTTTGCATTTGACAGCAGCTTTTGTATTTTGATAAGCTTATGATTTCTCACTGTGGTGGTTTGATCCCAGGTAAAACTGTGTGAGATTACTCTTCTTACCAGCTGCTTGTTAGTGGTCCCTGTCTTTGTTTTTTGGGCCACTGGGATGGAAGGGCTGGGTTTTTTTTCTCTCTCTTTGGAGAGGTGTGGGGGTTGGGTTTGGGCTGAGTCTATATGATTTACTGCAGCTGAAAGACCAGCTGCCCCTCTGTGTCTGTTCAAGCTAACCCTCCTCCTCCTTAGCCAGCTCAGGCACTCTGCCATTGCATGTGTTCGCCCCAGACCTGAGGGCAGTGGACATCACTACCGGTCTTTAATAAAGCTATCAGCATCAGGACTGCTGCTCAGACAAATGACATTCATGTATTAGGAGCGCAGTTTTGGTAATGAAATCTGTGTCTTTAACAAGACCTACATCTGAGTAGATAACGCTATTTTAACCTGGGGTGAACTGTTGGGTCGGTAGGCCACTCCTGGGGGATGGGTTGAGTGTGTGTGAGGGGGAGAGAAAAAGACTAATTTGAGCCTGGTGCAAATGATTTGACAGCATGAATCAGCCAGTATGGAAATGAAATTAGGGGCCCATTTAGCTAACTAAGCCACACCAATTTGGACCAGCACCAAAACTGAACTTTTACTTGATCAATATATATATATATATCAGTCCACTTGGAGCCCAAACCAGTTCAGTTGATGAATGAATAAAACGTTGTTACTTTAGATATGAAATAAAAGGCGCTTTTCCACTGTTGGACCAAACAATTCTTGTTGCCTAACCATTGCATTCTGTGCCGATCCGGCCCAGCTGTTACAGATGGTTTATTTTGCCACTGTGGGGCTGATAACAGGGATCTTGGGAATGTAATTCAATGCATCAGTTGTTGCCTTTGTAACGCAAGAGTTTACAGACTTTATAAGATGTAAATAGCGACCGCATTATAGAAGTTGATCGGATATTTCTATTATTAACTTGTTTACTTTGCTCAAATTGTATTCTCAAACCAGTAGCCAGGCAACAGACAAGGGACCAATCATGATTGGCAACGTCACTACACGAATTCTACCACCATGGTTCAGCACGGTTAGCCAACCGTGACCTATCACAGTAGCGCCTCAGTTTAAGTGTCACCTGAACTGATAATCTCTTCCAATTTTCTTCTTCTTCTTACAGCATGAAATAAACATAAATGAACATCTGAAGTTATGTTGTAAAATACAGTACATCCTACAGAAATCTGTATCATCTGTATCATGTAACCACTCAGTGTTTCAACTGTGGAAAGACATCACTAAACCAGCTTGTAAATAATTTCGCGCGATGTTAAAAATATATCAAACAAATCCTTCTTGTTTTTATGACGTCCACCATTTAAATGTTTATAGAAACAGAATTGTCATTAAAAAGTTATTAAATGTTATTATAAAAACTTTCATATGTGTAATTGAAATTTAAGTTGTCTATACATAATTACAATTCAATTAATTTTAACCTTTAACATTATACTAACGCAACCTGTATAGTTCACAGCAGTAATTGAGAGATTTTTTTTCTAACCCCTAACCTAGAGTTAAAACATTCTGATTGGATGGCATAACTGTTTGTTGTGATTGAATCCATCCATGATATTATGAAACCCTTAACTGAATCCATGAAGTCTGAACTTTTCAGGATAGGTGATTGCGTGATTGAATTGACCAATGAGATCGACTGTGGGGTGCGGTTTGCACTTAAATGGTTTGGGACAAAAAATCACAAGATTCTTTTGGCTCACAGAACCTTGAATTTGCACTCTTTTCGATGTCTGATCAGAAGTATATAGGCTAATCCTACAAAATGATATGATTATTATGACCATTAATTTAATTTAAATTGTTACATAGCCCGTAGTTACCCATGCAGGAGTGAGGCTATTTTGATTGGCGTAAACATCTGACATTACAAACAACTTTCAAAACAACTGATAGGAGAATCTTTTTTAATTGACACATCAAACCTGGGAATAATTGCATCAAGTGTACAACGTAATACTGACACACATAGTTACGATGTAAACATCTCTGTAAAACATCTTCATCTCTGCATTTGGGGAATGCAATGTGCGCTAGGATCACTTTATTTAAATTCACATTCTGATCATTTCCAACAAAATTATGTGGACAGAAGTTGATAGAATTACTTCAAGGAAATGTTTTACGTCTAAGGGGTTCGGCTGATAAAAAAAGTTTGGGAACCCCTGATGTAAGTAGTTGAATGCTTGAATGCTTTAGAAATACTGAAACCATTTGCAGTCATACTAGTAAAGCTGTGTTGACTCTGACAGACAGACACAGGTCAGGGTTTAGACAACTGGAATCTCCCCCCTGGTGAGACATTTACATTTTGGTTGGTGGTTTCTATAAACAGACTGTTGTCAGCCACATCTAATCCACGAATATTTCTGTTACGAGCGCTATGCCTTGCGTACATACAAAGAATATCATTTACCCATGTCTGTATGTGGTACTCTGTTTCAAGGCATCTCATGGCACACTCACAATCTTTCTGTTGTGTGTATGCCAGTGCTGTGGGAGGACTGTATACATATGTTCTACTTAAAACGTAAGCAAGCGTCACCCTTACACTGCACTACATGTGGTCATTTAGGTTGCTTCACATTCTGAAAGGTTTAAATTCTTTTTGATAGATTATTAAATGCAACTAACCAACATGGACAGGTTGTGACATGAATGCCCTTAAAAATGTATTATTGTTAACTAAGGGTGTAACGAGACACTTATGTCACGAGACGAAACACGAGATTGGGTCCACGAGAACGAGACGAGACAAGATTTTTACATAGTGTTTTTAAGAAATCCTCAATGATGAAATACATGACTATAAAAATTGTTTGCAGGTGCATTGGAAATGTTTTAACTCATCATCTTGTAATGAACGTCATTTCAGTTCTACTTTCTGAGTATGAATTATCATATGCAGTAAAAGACAACAAGCACTGTAAAGGTTTTGCCAAAAACTCAACTGACTGGCTTCTTTCCTGTATGATTCTCTCTTCAGACCTTAGAACTGCACATGAGCTTCTTTTGACCTCCTAACTGAACTCCTTCCCTCAAATTGATCAATAGATATTACGTGCAAACAATAACCATAATACCATAATCAAAGTACTCCATATCCAAAGTGCAAATAGAGACCACATTTCTCTTCAAGCATGATACAGAGCTAAGAGATGGTTACAACGAGATGGCTTTTATATTGGGAGATATTCACGTACCTCAGGGAGCTGCTGAAAGCGAGAACGTATTGAAATCGCGTTTGAATACGTGCTCCCGCTTACATTCAGTTTTTCAGCATTTTAAAATATTAGTCTGGTGCTTCTGCTGTGCAACGAATCCTTTGCCACGGTCCAGTCCACTAACATGTAACACACACTCATAACACATGCTCAATGTCTTCTCGTCACATGATCAGTGCTGCACACTATGTATGACTTGTGTTGGATGAGCTGATGGAATTGAAGCGACTGTTATCCACCTGATTAAAATTGTTTTTATTTCTATAAAAAGCAAAACTAGAGTGGAGGCGTAATGTAGACGTACCGTTGGCATATTCTATCATAACTTTTCCCTCACACTCCGTCATGACCAGGTCATGACATTATGACACGAGACAGCTTTTCACCTCGACGAGAAATCTTCTCACACCCCTATTATTAACAAAACTATGTGAGTTAAAAGAAAATAGGACCTTGACTCCCTTAAATACGGGTTATTTTGTATTGAGGATAAATATAGTTTGTGCCGACCATGATGTTTTGTGTATTGAATTTGTTGCTGAGAACATGAACCCATCAAAATTTTATTTTGTGCTGTAAATAATTTTGATACAGTGTTAAATCACCACTTGATGTCAAATGTAAAATTTGGCTCCTGAAGCAAAACCAGTTGATGACCACTGCTACAATCACACTGTGTCATTTGTACATTCACTAGCCTTAAATTAAGTGAAATCTCTTTTTTAGCCTCTAGACTTGATTGCATATTGAAGTTTGTTTATCCTGATTGGAGTGTTTTAGGATAAGCAGATCTATACTTTGTTAATTAATTGATTTGCATAATTTGCAACTGATTGAAGGCCAGTAGCTGAGCAAAGTTTCTTGCTTGATTGTAGATTTGGTGATTTTAGTTGCTTTCCATTTGCTTTTCTCTAGTGGCCACAAATCCATATAATTCTGTTTAATAGTTTGATTTATTGGCAAATGACTCAAATTAAAGGTGCAATAGGTGATCTATAGGAAATCGTTAGCACTGAAAGCATATGATCCTACCCCTCCCTGCAAATCGTCGCCCAAAGCGATGCTTCCTCCAAAACACATGAATGTGCACAGACTAGAAGTGAGACGATCAGAGACAACATTATTAGACTACATCATGTGTCATTCACCGTTGAGAAAACATTACAGTACGGTGAGTAAAGGCCAATTTATACTTCTGCGTCGAGTGTACGCCGTAGTGTACGCCGTAGGCTATGCGCGTAGCCGACGCCGTCGTGAGCATTTATACTTCTGCGCTTTTGTCTGCGTCAATGTGCAGTTACACATGCAGACGCTAGTAGGCAGTGTCCTCGGGCATGTTGGTGTAATCAAGAGAACAGCCGAAGAAGAAGCAGCTTCGTGTGGAGAATCTGTACATTCATGTCGGAGTATCAGCAGCAGTGAGAGAGCGGCTTTTCTTGCAGCTTGAGTTGTTGTATCTAAAGCAAATTAAGCATCTCTAGTTGATTAGTAAAGTTAAATAAGGCGATCTGGCGCTGGAATGTGTTTGTGAAATCATGCGGAGCTCGTGGCCGCTGTTTTCAGCAGCGGTGGCTCGAGCAATCGATTGCTGTTGCGGAGACTTCATTCACGAAATATACCCTAATGTGTCCCTGTACTTGATATACAATTACTGATTAACATCTTTGGTTTTAATGAGAAAATAAATAAACTATACTCAGCGGATCTATGTATTTATTTACTACCATAAAGAATCGCTGGACTGCAAAATATTGTGTTATAGCAGACGTAAGGAACTATCATCCAATTTCTGGACACACACACACACACACACTCCTATCGCA
This sequence comes from Romanogobio albipinnatus, assembly GCA_023566225.1. Taxonomy (NCBI): domain Eukaryota; kingdom Metazoa; phylum Chordata; class Actinopteri; order Cypriniformes; family Gobionidae; genus Romanogobio; species Romanogobio albipinnatus. Next base: position 46,774,603 of record CM042242.1, read on the forward strand.
GATTTTTTATTTATTTATTGACCTGAGGGAAGGGTTCTGGCAGACCAATCACAGCGCTTGCGGTCCGCGTAGAATTGACGCGTTGTTACATTTTTGGAGAGGTGCGCGTCAGGGTACGGCGTAGGGTACGGCGTATCCAACGCGTCTATGCGTAGGGTACGCCGTACCCTCTGCGTGCACTCGACGCAGAAGTATAAATTGGCCTTAACAGTACTACAATAATGAATGTAAATAACTTTTTAAAACGGAATTAGATGCAGCAATTTTGTCTGTTGTGTAGCTAGTAAAATGTGTCAGTCTGTAATAATATTTCTTGCATGCCAGGGTTTCCACGATGAGAGTCTGCTTGGCTCCGATGAATATGTCTTTCTTTTTGTAGATCCTTTGCCAGTGCCACATGTTGTCGGTTCAGAAGGAAAGTTAGGTTGTTGCTATTTGTCCATTCTCACTCTGTCTGCACAGCGTATGTGAACGCGCTGATGACGCATGATGTTGTGTAAACAGGCTGCGCAGTGGTATGCAAACACACGTTAACTGACAGGGAACACATGCTATCTTTTCATTCGGACCGAATGCAATGATGAACGAACACTTTATGGTCCTACGCCTCCTACAGACAATATATATTTATAAAAATGCATTGAGACCTCTTAACATAGTGATTGCTATCGGGATATGAGACGACTTTCAACCAGCATAACAAAAAATGTTTTTGTAGAGAATCAACTTTTGCACCTTTAGCTATTTATGGTTATGGATTACTTTGACTTTTTCTTCTGTAGAACACAAAAAGAGATGTTAGACACAATATTCTTGCTACTCTTTTCCATGCTGTGAAAACAGTAATCAAACTTCACTAACATTTAAAGAAAATTATGATTCCAAAACCCCCTGTTGGAACCTTTGATTCCAACAAACAAAACAAAAAACAAGTTTGAATTTGCGGAAGTGTGAATGAGATTTGAAAGCTTAAGACATTGGAGTTCAAGAACAGTCTGTTCCTAACACTTGGAATACAGCGCACAAATCGCATGGACTTTTTTTTAGTGCTTTATTTTTCTTTTTGGAGAGTGTCAAATGTATGCTTTTGTTTTCCACAGAAGAAAGTCAAAAGCATTTTTTGTAGAATTTTCATGTTTGACCAAACTATCCCTTTAAAGGACTAGAAAGTAAAGTGAAGAACATCAAAGTTCTGACACTGTTTTGTCCCCTACTGAACTGTTCCTTTATTCATTTACTAATAGAGCATGTGGGTTAAAAGTAGCCTACTCTAGATCAGCAGTGTTTATTATCACTGCTCCGTGGAAGAAAAAAACCCTGTTTAGCCGCAGTTTCTGTTAATATTGCCCAGATGTCAAATTACAGTTTTGGGACCAGAGAAATGCCCAAGGAATGTGGGAGGGCACAGGGTTACGGACTGTAATGTTATTGGTGTTTTCAGGAGGAGTGGATTTATTTTACACGGATCACTGCTTTTCACGCTGTCTCAATGGGGATTGTGTTCAGTAGGTGAGGCAACAGTGGATATGGCCTCCAGGTTTTAAATTAACAAATTAAACCAGCTGTATATCCTGTCGTATAAAGGGAAATTAACTCGCAAACCCACCAATCGAACCCTCCTGAGAGCTGTGGCGTGCACATGCGATTGTGAATCTAGACTATACAAAGATCCACGTTGACCATATTGCCTGTTTATGTGGCGATTACTACCATTAGTAGTATGAGTACACCCTCCCTGCCCCTGAGTTTGAACCAGTGATAGAAAAGTACTGTGTAAAAGGGCACTCCATCCTCCTAAAGCCACCACACTTGAGTGCTCTGTGCACACTTTTGTGTTACTCGAGACTTAAGTCCCTTTTCATTGATCCTGATCCCGTCTTGAACCCTGTAATCTCCTGATGTCAGCCAGCTTATAAGGCTTCCCACATTGGACTTTGCTCTGAGGGAACTTTGCCTGAGTTTGTTATGAAGTAGCCCATTATCCCATATCAGCCCATTGGGGTCCCAAAATAACAGGAAATGACCCACACCACCTGGATGAGAAAACCTTAGCAGTACGACCAGACTTCAACATCTTCTGCACAAGGGGCATCCAGACTGACAACAATATGATTGCAGGAGGTTGTCAAGTCACTCTTGGATGCTAGTTGTGGTTCTATCTTCACTATGTTAAAATGATTTTAAGTCAGTTTAAATGTTAATAGTATGATATCAGTTTTCCTACAGGATCAATGGTACTGGGTACTGACTTTTTACTAGGGCTGCACAATTAATTGAAATCGTGGCTTATGTAAATTTGGCTTATGTGCGATTATGAAAGCGCAAAGGCTGCGATTGTAATGAAATAAATAAATGCCCAGTGTGTCAGTGAAGAGCGGCTCTGTGATCAGGAGTAAACACTGCTCCGTCTGAGGGCACTGCGAGTTTGAGCAACATGTGTCAAACATCTTCACAAACTAGTAATGCGGAGCGTTCATAAACCTGTTGTCCAACCAAATACATCGTTTAATAACGTGTTTTAACTCACTTCATATAGTCAGTAGAGCTGATGTGGCTTCTCATCACAGAATGTCAATCAGCACTGAATACTTTTTTTATTATTATGAAAATACCCGAGAAGGCTTGAAGAACTCAAATACACCATATCTTGTCGCAGAAGTATTATCTTCATGTTTAATCAGTCAAAGCGTTTCTTTCCTGGTTTTATTCAGCCTACAGCGCAAGCTTCAGATCAGGGATTTCCTGAAAACAAACGATTACTTCTCTGGCGCAAATGTGCCGTTTCTGCTCGAGGGAGCCTTCTGGCCTCCAGTATGAACGAAACGTTTGGGTAGAAAATAAGAAAAATAAAACTTCTCTCTAAATAAGTGTATATGACAATCCATATGTTTTTCTTCAATGTACAGGAGTTTTATTCCCCACAGTGGCTGCATAAGAGGCTCATATCAAATTCTTAAAGTATATGTCTTTTAAAATGAAATATCACAGATAAAAAAGCACAGATTTGTATAATAATAATAGTTTTTTTTACAATAAATCCTTAGACATTTCTAATGATTTTTAGTCATAGGCTGTCTGCATACTAACAGGTAACCCATAATTTTTAGTTTTCTGTAAAATATAAATATTATTATTATTATACTGTCATATTTATTCTTAAATGCTCTATTTAAATTTTTTAATAATGAATGTTATTGTAATAGTAATATTTCTTATTTTTATTTAGCAATGATAATCATAATTATTATTATTATTAGTCACATTAATATATAAACACAAAATGTTATATACACACTTTTCATTTGTAAAAATTAATAAATAATAATAATCGCATTTTAAATCGCAATCACAATTTTAACCAGAATAATCACAATTAGATATTTTCCCCAAATCGTGCAGCCCTACTTTTTACACAACAGGCGGCTCAAAGTTGTATGTTGTAAACATGGTCAGAAATCTCTTAAGTGGATGTTAACAGATGTGACCGAAATAGATCTGTGCATTAGACCTGCAGCTGTCTGTTTTATTGTTAATATTAATCAAATATTAACTTTAGTAGTTCTTAATTTAATTACTGATTGTTTACTTAAAACATATTTTTTGAGTAATTGAATCTTGAAAATCTGTTTACTTAGATGTTAATTGACTTAATTGAGAAATACTCTAGGCTACATGCCATTGTTTTAATTACATTTGTTATCTTTTTAGAGTGTGTTCAATAGCACATTTGTTTTGCTGTGATATTGAAGTTATGGTACCTGAAATCATATTGAGAATTGTAACATTTTGACTGGAATTGGTGCTAAAATTGACTACTAATTGATATTGTGAAATCAGCTGCACTGTCTAACTGCATTAGGTGGCAGATCACATGAGTTTCACTGACTTCATTGGTATTTACCTCCCTTGAATCCTGTTCACGTGTTGCTCAATGTTATGTTGCTCTTCTGCTCATGTTACCTCAACACACACACACACTCACTCTCTCTCTCTCTCTCTCTCTCTCTCTCTCTCTCTCTCTCTCTCTCTCTCTCTCTCTCTCTCTCTCTCTCTCTCTCTCTCCTCTCCTCTCTCTCTCTCTCTCTCTCTCTCTCTCTCTCTCTCTCTCTCTCTCTCTCTCTCTCTCTCTCTCTCTCTCTCTCTCTCTCTCTCTCTCTCTCTCTCTCTCTCTCTCTCTCTCTCTCTCTCTCTCTCTCTCTCTCTCTCTCTCTCTCTCTCTCTCTCTCTGAAAATGAATAACTTATGATTACTTTATGGCACATACGGTGTATCGATACAGATGTCTATAGTGTCTCCTAGTGTTTGGAGGGCCCTTTTAACCCACTGGAGTGGATTTGTTTGCTCCTAAGAAGTCTGAGACCTTCTTCCTGCATCAGTTCTCTGTAAGTGGCAAGGACTGACCTCATAGCTCAGCACACCGGCTCTCAAGATAGATCTGAAAAACAAAACCGTGTCAGTATTCTGGGGCGTCTCATGAATGTGACCCTCAGTGCGCTAATAGCTGGCTGTCCTGCCAGTTCAGCAGTAATCATTCCCAACTTTTGTTTATAAGCTTCAGTGTTAGTATAAAACCTATATACAGGTTTATTTATTTACATTTACATTTATTAATTTGGCCCTAGCCAAACAAGTGCTTTCCAAATAAGGTATTATAGACCTTGTCGTTGCTGACGCCATGTTCCACAGTTGCATGATTACATGTACTTTCATTGTACTACATGTACGTTTGTGCTTTGTTTGCCAAACAAAAGCAAATGGTACCATATTTGCTGACTTTATGAACCATTAAGGCCCTGAAGAATTTAAACGAATATGATTGCAAACATTTGCAGAAGAGCGTGTGTGGGTGTCTCTACAGTGTAACAGCGGTTTGTTAATTGGGTCCCCTGTAAGAAGCTGAGGCCTGTATGCTGTGAAAGTGTGTTTCCTGCCTGTGCTGATGCCTGCAGGGCAGCTGCCTTTGGTAACCACAGGTTCTCCTGTGAGAGCCTTTGATTTGGTCAATAAAGTGAGCCTGGTGATTTCAGAGAGCCTCTCGTGTGTATGTTGGTTAGGATTATGAAGGTTTGGGAAACCTCATGTCTGGTGAGCAAAAATGTAGCAGTTAACTTTCTATGCTCTTTTTGTTCTGTGTGTTTGTACTTAATTAAAAAAAATGCTAATGAAACGAAGATGGTCTTTCTGTGACAATTGAGGTTACATTTGAATAGTTTACTATTAATACTTTTGTATTAGTATTAATTGAATTTATTTCATATATTTTTGTAGATCGTTTAAAACGTGAACATTTTCATCATTTACTTACCCTGATGATTCATTGATCAAAAACAGAACCTAATTGGTTCTTCTGAAAGCTTAAATGTGCTTGTGATACACAAGACCAAAACTCATTGGTTCTCGTGTCAAGCAACATGTTTGAGCTTCCTTTTACCATATTTGATGTGTCAATAAAAGCCTAAATTAAATCTTTTCATTATAAAAACGCAGTCATGTCTCTTCAGAAGACTTCAATTCATATGGATTGCGTTTACAATGTCTTTTTGAATCATCGAAGTTTTGATGCAATATACTTTGCAATGGATGGACAGAAACCTCTCCGGTTTCTTTAAAAATATATTAATTTGTGTTTCGAAGATGAACAAAAGTCGTATAAGTTTGGTACGACAGGAGGGTGAGGTAAAAAATCACAGATTTTTTATTTTATAGGGCAAACTTTTCCCTCAATTCTGCATTGTCAGTGATCAGGATTTTGTGTTGTCGTCAGCTAGAACGTTTTTCGGTCATGCTAGCATGTGATTATCAGGCTCATTGTTTTGTTAATTGTTTCAACTAGCACTTAATGTACGCTGTAAAGCGCTGACACATCTTTCTTTGGGAGTTAGTTTTCACCTGGGAACCCAAGCCTCATGGAGGTACGGTTGGAAATATACTGAATAAATGAGTGATATTGGGTCTTGGCGCGTGGACCGTATAGCCACGGGGGCCATGTGGCATATTGACTTTCATTAGATCTCACTCGACGTGCAATTGAGTTTGTCAGTGAAATGCGATCAGACCCATCAGCTGTCTGCTGGAGATGCTCCCTGTCCCTGCCACTGACATGTTAGCAGACCCAGATACCTTTTCACAAAGCAACTCTTCATTTCGTTTCCTCCCTTACCCTGTGCCAGCTTGAAAGACCCTTGAAATTTAGTCATTAATTGTGCGAGACAGGGTCATGTGTATATATAAATAAATATAAAATTATTTATTACATTTTATTGTTACCTGTATGAATATGTACTGAAATTGTACTATGGTTCAGCTGTGGTGTCCGATGGTAGGACAGTGGTACTTTGATAACATGGTAGGCTACTGAATGATTTATATGTACCATGTTATTTACATGGTACTTATTGTACCATAATAATAATTTCAAAAAAATATTATTGTTGTTATTAAGTTTCTGGACTGTATTACAATTCTGTGCAATATTATAGACAATTATCCTGATTATTTCTTGAAAATCACAACTGTACATTTTTTGTTGGTTTACACATGGAGGACGACATTGTTGTCTGTTGCCCCTTTCTTACGTAGTGTTTTTGAGATTGTATGAAACTATTTGTAACGAATCTATTTAGGAATGTGTTGCGGGGCCCGTTTCAGTACGTCATACAGTGTCATGCTAATGCGCAAAATTACGTGTCTGATCTGACATGACCCTATTGACCAACTAGTCTTTAATCGTTCAGCCAACCCACTTACTAGTTAAGACAATATGTACTTTTGCACATCCCTAATTGTTACTGACATGCTGTGCCCTCTGTGCAATATCAACTTTTGTTTTTACTTATTATGACAGACACATATAATGTGCAGGTACAGCAATATGTCACCAACACATGAGACATTTTGAACTGGCCTACAAAAGCAGCCTCTGTCTCTCGGATGGTGTCCCTTCCTTTGGTCTGGGGGGAAAATGAATACTCTCATTGAAGTACTTAATATGCAGGATTTGTCCTCAAAGATGAACAATTACTGTGGAGGCCTGAGAAGAAGGGCCAAAAGCATGGTGGACAAATGAAGAGAATGGTGTTTGTGTTGGGTATTTTGTTAGTGTGACACCAGGAGTGACCCTTCAGAGTATTCAGTGTCGGTCTAATTGTTAAGATAAAACAGGGAGAGCAAACCAATGCAGTGGCCCTCTCAAACAGCCCAGAGCCATGAAAGAGCCTCTTTATTCCACAGGCCGCTCTCCGCTCATGAGAAAATACAGCCATGCCTGTGAACCTGGACTCATGGTGATCAGAGTATCTCATGCTGATGAGCCTTGCAGTGGTTTCCAAATCAAATCATGTCATTTAACATGCCCATGGACTTATGACCAGTGAAGATGATATTATCCCAGTGGATGGTAATGTTTGACCACACACACCGTGGGAGCTGTGGGCGAGCTGTTAACCGTAGCTTTTCACCAGGAATGGTTTGGGTGTCCTTGCAAATCCTCCAGTCTCTTGTGGGATTAGGGACACTAAACCCCTTTCCCTCCTCTCCTCTTTTCACAGGGCTGTGTCTCACTCTCTGTGGAATGCTACTTTACCGTGACCTTTCACCCACAAGCTCAATGCATTGGGGTGGTGGGGGAGGCGTGTGTGTGGGTGCAAACTGGGAAGAAGGTGGTTTGTAATGGATGTGTGTTCAGGTGAAAGTACAGTAAACCGACGGCATGTTCTACTGATCTTTTGAGGATCTGGGAATGGATGTCACTATAGTACTGAAATTTTAATGTATGGTGCATGCTAAAAATTGGTCATCTTTTTACAAATTAACAAAGTTAAATATTTTAAGACATTTCATTTCAGAATTTGATTAGTTACTTTAAAATGTAAAGTGTACTTGCTTGAATTTCCTAGAGTTTTATTTAAAATGTTTTTCGGTTTTAAATCATTGAGGTCACACATTTCTAGGTTGAAAAGAGGATTGAGTTATTTGCTACATTCCTTTCTCGGATCCAAGTGACAGCAAACAAGTGAAGATCCTGCTCATTAAATAAATGTTCAGCCTAAAATAGTCTCAGCCTCAGACGGCACACCCACAGACCGCCTACTGTCCGTTCACTGACTGTCTGATGCTTGTTGCATTCAAAACTGGCAAGAGTTTGCTAAAAGTGCCAATTCCTATCTGATTGGCTGGCATTGCGCAACTTCCGGGTTTTTAATCAGTTCGCCTGGGAACAAAGTTGTTTAAGGTAAACAAAATACCAGGATGACATTGAGCGCTACTAAGGGAGAACTAATCTCTGGATATGCTTAGATTACTTTTCCCAGGTTGGTGGCATCAAATCAAAAATGTATGATTTTTTGAGTTTTGTTTCAGGCACTTTGTAGCAAGTAAAGGAGATATCCTTGAGCAGTTCTGTGTTATATTTTGAAATAATTGTTACTTTTCTGAAATTCTAATTAAAGGAATATTTCACCGCTGGCAAGATGGGCTTTATACTGCATAGACAACCAGGTTTTTATTTAAAGATGAGATGATTCTGAAAGCGGTCAAATATAGAGAAAATGGAGAAAGAGCTGTGGTGTTCCCTTTTGCCTAAAACTTGAACACCCATTTGGTGGTGCCCCTCTGTTGATCTGTGGACCGATTTTCTAGTTTTCACAAAAAGAGCTGTAAAAGGTCTGCTGGATAGCACACGCATCATCTGGCACTCTTTACCTGACAAATAAATGGGAATATCTGGGTACAGGTAACACATTGTTCATTTACATATACTACATCAGTTTTAACAATACAAAACTGGTTGAAAATAGGCAAACTTATCCTTTAAAAGTCTATACCTATTTCCACTAGTTTTTCTGTATTTTCTGTACAGATTACAGAACAAATTACAGAAGACTAGTCTTAGACATCATGCACACATACCATTGGCTGAATATCTGAGGTATATAGCACAAAAAATTGGAAACACTTGGAGTTTCAAAGTTGTCCTCTGGTTGAATTCTAAAGGATTTTTGGGAGATCTGTCATGTTTACAACTGTGACAATAAGCACTTATCAGCATTGTTTTTAAACTTGTATTAGTCTAAAATCAGTAATTAAAAATGAATTGGTTCGTTCTGCATGAGCAAAAACATGTTCTATTTTGCACCTTCTTGCGCTTAAAGAATGGTTTGAAAATCACATTAAAATGCGCACACAGCCATCGATAAGCAAAAACTACTAACTACTAGCTAGAAAATATTTAATTCATGCTATATTATGTGAATAAATATGTGTATGGTAACTATGGGGCTTTGTGAAATATGTCATTTTTCCTGATATTGTCAATGATTGTAGAACTGACTGTTATAATCGACATTGCGATATTTACAAGACATCGTCGATATATGATAATATTTTCATACCTATTGTAGGCACATTACATTTTCACACCCCCAAACATGACACTGATCAAAACTAACTGTGATTGGTTGCTTTTAGGGGTGTAACGGTACACAATACTGACGGTTCGGTACGTACCTCGGTTTTGAAGTCCCGGTTCGGTATGGATTCGGTACAGCAGTTTTACAAAATTGCTTTTTATTAATTTTTATTCAACAGTGGTTTAATGAAAAAAATTGTGTCTGTCCTTAAATGAATTAAATTATAACTAAAAGTTTCTTAAAGATAATGCTGTAAACTATATAGGGAGCCCTTACTTACATATAGCTATTAAAGATTAACAACAGAGCCCAAACTATTAGCCTAAATTCAGTTGCTATTTATTTTTAGATATAATAATCAACACTCATAAGTTTCACATAAGGCAGTTTTTGCATTAACTTCTAAATCTAATTATTTTTATTCATTGTTGAAATATAATCATTTAGTGGCTGTAATTTTCATGACAGGTTTATTTAAACATTAAATAAACAAGACATCACTAACAGGCTTAGTAGTATATAATGAATATATATAGGCTAATATAATGAATATAACGGCTAATATAGTGCATGTATTCAGTGAAAGAGTTGATTTCTCTAGTGAGCTCACAGCTGTGGACACTGAATGATTTCTGAGTAAACGTGATTCTGCATGACATTGTTTACAAGCAGTTTTATTGTCTTTCCGCGGTTGAAACACAGATGGAGCGATTACACGACATATGATACATTTCAGTAAGTTGTAATGTATCCTCAACATACTTTAAGATGTATTAATTTATGTTTATTCTTTAGGAAGAGATGATCGCATTGACTCGCGCGCCGCGCGCTGCCTGCATGTTGAACTGATATGCGTCCATGATCGCATTGACTCGCGCGCCGCGCACTGCCGCTTTAAGTTGAACTGATACGCGTCTATTAGTCAAGTCACATTAAAGAGGGTTAAAACAGCATTTATCGTTTGAATTTCGTGATAAAATGGACTGAATACTTAATATGTTCGTGTGGGAACTCTGATTGAAGTGTGTTCCGCGCTTACAACAAGCCGACTGTTAACTGTTAAAGATTACAGTCATAACTGTTCGGTACACACCGTACCGAAAGCCCTGTACCGAAACGGTTCAATACAAATACGTGTACCGTTACACCCCTAGTTGCTTTACACATCCTCCTTAGCCAATGAAAGCTGTTATGGCGTCCAGACCTTCTTCCGTCAGTCTGATGGTCTGGCTACACGAGACTAGTTGTAGACTGATGTTGTGCAGGCAATTGAGTGTTTTCTATTATTGTCTATTGTTGTGGTATCGACTATTTCAGATAGCCCTACCCCTAATCAGCATGTAAAAACTAAACAAAAACTGTGACTGGTTGCTATACAAGTCAGACAAACAGATTGCAGTGAATTGCTCGAAAGCTGTGCACTCAATGAACTGAAGCACTTCTGAAAAAACATCTTTATCGAGCAGTTCTGTAATTTGGGAACTAAAAAGTATTTTGACTTAATTTCATTTTAGGAGTCAATGTTTCCTTAGTAATATTTTTAGTGTAGAGCTCTAATAGTGGATCAGACTTTGCTGTTCGGTCAAATATTTAGCTACGTGAGACGAAAGTGCATTTTCTTGTCAAGTCTAATGTAAGGTCATCTGTCATTACTGCTTTTTCAAGGTTATTTCCTCTATTTGTCAGCTAACATTCATTCACTCTTTGGAAACATGATTATGAAATGTGATGAGCAGTTGGCCTGTGGGTCATCATTTGAAGGCACTTAAACTATGACTCTGCAGCTTCAGCATCGATCTGCTCATTATGCGCTTTTGAGAAGTTGAGGTCATTGATTTTATCACTGTGATACTTTCCCCTCAGATCATTTGTACCTGCATAGATGCATTTTGTGGAGGCAGATTTAAGCTCCGACTTGCTTAGCATTTTCTCCTCTTGTCCTATTTTCCAATGCACAGGTGCTTTTTTGGGGGGGGGGTTCTTTTTTTGGGTTAGATCGATATCGAGTGGAAAAACAGTGGCCTGGGAGCCAAGTGCTCACTGTCACAAAGCAACAATTGTTCAGTAACTTAAGGATTGAAACTAAGCAATCCTTTTTATTGGTTTAAGCTATTATGGCCCAGTTTTCTCCATTCTTCCTGTTTGGGCTGAAGGAGTACTGCCAAGTGTAACTACAATTTTTTTTAAAGCATTACCCTTAGGAATGCGTCTGCCTGGATTTGTCATAGATTCCCAATATAATGTGTGACTAGTCATTCTGTCTTTATCAATGTTGCCAAATTTAAACCCAGTAAGGAGCAGGTGTGCATTGCATCAACATTTATAGGACATTTTATTTTTTTGAAAAGGTGTAGAACATTTAGTTTATTCTAAGCTAAAAACACTGTTCTTTCACAAATATATGTGCTCATTAATGTATATTTACTTCTTTTAAGTAATAAAGTATTCTCGTAAGTTTATAATATGCCATTGAAAATACATACGGGTAAGGGGTTCGAATGGGGGTCGCCATGTTGCCCCTCCATCTTGAAAGTACATTAGCCAAAGAGGGACATACCCATAAATTCAAGCTTTGCCTTTCGTGTTTTAACATTCGATGGCACTGTGTCGAATGTGAAGAGGGGCATTGCTTGAGACTGCTATATGAAAACCTGAAAGCCTTTTTGAAAGTCTGATGGAGGATCACTCTTATTCTCGAGGATATGTAACAGAGTCGCCAAGGAAGCGAAAAAGAGAATTAAGACGGCAACACAACAGGCAAATCAACACTAACAATTTACTTATCTGTATACCGCTGTATTCACTGTCCTGAAAACGGGTTGATGAGTTCCTTGTTCTATGAAGTCCCTCCTTCAGAAATACGTAACGAGTTCTGATTGTGCCAGCGGTTCCCGTGTTGGGATTTGACCGCACCTTAGCGAACGTGTCACGGTTCCTGTGTTGTGATTCGACAGCAGCTTAGCGCACGTGGAAAGGTCACGCCTCTTAACGGGGTGATGTATGCGCTCAATGATCTCTACAGCGTCCCTGGGAAAGCCAAACAAAGGTGATTTGACTCCGGGATGAAAATAACAGCGTCTCGACGACATGGCGACAAACACACTCAAACGCAACAATTCCTTTTCTCCACGGGACACGTCCTCTTCTCCACGTGGGACAGCAACAAGACCACGCCCCCTTTTTTCGCGTAGTCTTGTGGGCGGAGGTTAGTCTGTTCTACTGACGTCATTTATGAAGGAAGTACCAGGATGTAGTCCAAGCCAGCCATTCGCTGTAGGCTTTGAAAGGGAACTTCTGTTAAATAAAATATCTCGCTTGGCATTGAACTTTGAGCTTTATAATTGTACAGGTATTATTTATGCTCTAACAGCAACATTACACACTAACTAAAGTTTGAACAGTGGGATCACGAAGAACGGGACCTTTAAAACGAAATCGGAATTGGGAGGAACAGAAACTAATATTTTCTGGATGGTCATATACCTTTTCACCGCTAGATGGGGGAAAATATCACACAGTGTAGCTTTAATCACTCTAAGCAAAGTCATTTGATCTCATAAAGCAAGACTGTTTATGAGAATGTGGGGTCTTGCAAGTGTATTAATTTTGTAGCACTTGAGTACAATGCAAAAAATCAGGGGGAAAAAATAATTCTGACTATTTTAAAACATTGGCACGGAAGTAACTATCTACCTGCTTTAGGTGATCAGACGCAACCCTCTAGAACACAAGTGTAGAAATGGATTTCTTCAGACTAGATTCTGTAAAGTACCCTTTTTGATTTGAAAAGAATCTTACCTCCAGAAACTGATGTTCTTATTATTCTCACACTGGAGTAAAGTGATCCCACAGGGGCAGTACATGAAAAAAAAGATGGTAGCTTTAAATTGCTCCCTGTGATACTTCTGCAATCACGTTGTGTTAATTACACAGTGCTTGGCTTGTGGTGAAGAACACATTCCATCAAGTCTGTGCGTTTGTTTGTTTTTTTTTTCATCCTGACATTTTGGTGCCTGAAGCACTTCCACAAACTGAAATAACCCAGAATCTCAGAGACCTCGGATCATTTCCTTTTCTTAAAATGGCTGCCTGGCCCTTTCACGTTCTGCCTGTGGGGCTTTGTGGGTTTTGGTTAAATGACTTTTAAGAACTGTATATCCTTCAGTGCTTGTTTGTGTGAAACTTTTTAAGTTGACCTCCATTCTTCATATTTGAAGCATTACAATTGCATTTCAGGATATTTCATGACCAGATAATTCCTTGATCCATTTGATGAATGTTCCCTTCCAAATCAATTATTTTCTTGGTACCATGGCAGTGTATTTTTATATATGTATATATGTATATGTATGAATAATAACAGTGTATGTATGATACATGATACATATGTATGAATATAACAGTGAACCGAAAACTTTTTTTGTTAGCATTAATAGCTTGCTTTAGCTCAAGGCACATATTCCACTATTAATACAAGTCATCCTTTTATTTTTCTACAAAAATTATTGATTTTATTGGGCCTATTTGTCTGTCATGGTCTTGGCAGTGATGACTTGTCTCAGAACATCTGCTTGAGTCATTTAAATGCAAAACCATTGAAGACCCAGGTGAAATGAGCCAGCAGCGGCCAAACGTATCATTACCCACATTATTGCTAGAAAATTGAGGTAATTTCACACACAAAATAAATGTAATGTTTCATTATATGCATTTCTTCCACCAATCATGTGGGTGTTTTTGAAATGGGTTTTGATGTGTAGTGCAAATGTGTCTTGTTCCCTGAAGTGTTTGTATTTTAGGCAACTACAGTGGCTCACCTTGTACATGCTGACAGACGACCAACCATTTTCACTGTAGTTCTGCCTTTCTTGCAATATTTCGAGATGATCGTGCTTGAGGAGCAACTGAAGTTGTCAAGATGAGCTTCAAAATAAACTTATCACACAGCTGAAGTTCTGAGCCGTGTAATGTCTTACTCTTGTTCCCAGCACTTGAATGAGAGCGCGCCACTCGAGAGGTCATGAATGGAGGGGCTGTGAATGAGCGGAGGGAACAGACTTTCAGGCTTACTGGCCCGCTATTGGTCTACTGTCCAGCCTGTGACACACATCAGGCCAGACGCACCTTGAGACGCTGTGGCCCACGGGCCGGCTAAATGGAGCTCTTTATTCTCGCAGTGGCATGGGGGTATTTTTGTCTGTGGTATCAGGGTCCAGAGTTTCTTATCCCCCCCTGCCTTTGTCATCTCTCCTGAGGCTGCACTTACCACCACCACCCCCCATCCTTAAGTGCCGCTCGTTGGGAAGCGAACACAAAGGGGTGTTAGTATTCATTTTGTTTGTTTGCTCTGGACCTGTCAGCCTGTCACACAAAGCAGGCCAGATCAGAGAGGGCTGCTCCGCTCTCAATGGAACCCGAGGGGGTCTGCTGAGGAGAATGGGAGGGGGATCTCTTCCCCAGCGTTGTTCCCACAGGGTAGGGTGGTCCACTGCAGAAAAGGGTGGATAGTGGAGGGGGTACGAGGGCAGGGCAGGGGTTTACTGGGGCAGAAAGGAGGGTGTAGGATTGTTTCAAAGCCAAGGCAGCCATGTGAGGATCATATCAATCACTCACAGTTTTGGAGGGAATAGTTATGAAAGAAAAGGGGAGTTTGGGGGGCTTCGTCTCCCTGTTCCTGTCTGCTCTGTCCTTTCTCCTTAGTATATCTCCCTCTCCTCTCTCCCTCTCTCGGCCTCTTTGTGCCGAGACCTTTCTGGACATCTGCCCAGACCTATACACAGGAAAAAATGAAACACTCAAGCCACCAGGCGTTTTGCCAAATAAAGGGCTGCAAAGAAACTAGTCTGTGTGTGTGTGTGTTTGTGCATGCATGAGTGTGGAAGAGAGAGAGAGAGAGAGAGAGAGAGAGAGAGAGAGAGAGAGAGAGAGAGAGAGAGAGGCAAGAGATGTCAAGGGTGCTTTTATTCTCTAGAGTTGGTTTATTTGGAGGCATCTTGTTCTTTAGTGGAGTTTAGTCTGTAACCCAAAGTTCTGTTTCTAAAATAACAAAATACAACAGATGTAAATGCGACTTGTATAATGTTCTTTTGTAAAGGTTTTATCTATAAGTAAGATTTCATTCAAGGGGTGGTTTCGACAAACATGTAGGCCTATTACTGTGAATGGGAGAACTGCAACTTGCAATATGGTGGAATAAGCCTCGGCCTCTAAATAAAAGAGCCAATTGCTAATTAAAAGTTTTCACGTGACATCACATCCTTATAAAGCACTCAACACTAAGGATTTTTTCTTTTTGTCAAAATTTTACTTGCCCTGTCAAATTTTCACTAGCCCCACCACAAGAAAGTAATAAATAAATAAAATAAAATAGCCCTTGTTATTGTTCGTTGTTTTTGACTGATGCAACCTTAATAAATAAGGTTATGACACTACTTTCTATACATTTAAAATATTGTTAAAAAGACAAGTAAACTGTCAGTAATATCAGACTGCTGTCACTTTAAGACCGAATGCAAGGATCCAATACACTAATACTGTTACACATGCATTTTCAACTGTTTACATTCACTTAAGACATAACTGACTATGTGTACTAGCATACTCGCTAAGACGGGCATTTTGACATCATTTTGTGTGAATTTGTCAGTTCAAGCACAAGGTGGCGTAATTCGTGTGCTGTCTGAGACACGGCTTTCTGGTTGCACGTTCCTTGTGCGCACACAACTTCTCAGGCCGATTTCACACAGCAGAGCGTAAGCAACAGGTATTTTTTCCCGCGTCGCGGGAGTAGAGCATAAGTGGCAGTGTCGTGATCGTTTCACCCCTGAGTTTATTTTTACTGTGCTGAATTAAAGCCACAGTGTAGTGTTTTTGATCAAAATTTACCTGATTAACATGAAAAATAAAACATTTCACCATATAACCTGACCGAATCAGAACGTAGATTTCGGTGCCACTTAAATTCATATGTGCTTTCGCGCTTTGGCTGGCGCCGAGCCAGAGACAAACGCGCTCAGAGCTTGTCACATATCACAACTATTCAGTGTTTTCAAACACTTAATGTTTATTTTAGGTTTCAGACATTTAAATGCTCATAAGTACAAGCAAAAAACACACACTGATGTCTATGGAAGCGGCAATAACAATCCTTTCAGACAGTTATAATTAAATTAAATTATTTTATTTATATGTTATAATTATATTATACACTCACCTAAAGGATTATTAGGAACACCATACTAATACTGTGTTTGACCCCCTTTCGCCTTCAGAACTGCCTTAATTCTACGTGGCATTGATTCAACAAGGTGCTGAAAGCATTCTTTAGAAATGTTGGCCCATGTTGAGAGGATAGCATCTTGCAGTTGATGGAGATTTGTGGGATGCACATTCAGGGCACTAAGCTCCCGTTCCACCACATCCCAAAGATGCTCTATTGGGTTGAGATCTGGTGACTGTGGGGGCCATTTTAGTACAGTGAACTCATTGTCATGTTCAAGAAACCAATTTGAAATGATTCGAGCTTTGTGACATGGTGCATTATCCTGCTGGAAGTAGCCATCAGAGGATGGGTACATGGTGGTCATAAAGGGATGGACATGGTCAGAAACAATGCTCAGGTAGGCCGTGGCATTTAAACGATGCCCAATTGGCACTAAGGGGCCTAAAGTGTGCCAAGAAAACACCCCCCACACCATTACACCACCATCATCAGCCTGCACAGTGGTAACAAGGCATGATGGATCCATGTTCTCATTCTGTTTACGCCAAATTCTGACTCTACCATCTGAATGTCTCCCAATTTTGGTGAGCTTGTGCAAATTGTAGCCTCTTTTTCCTATTTGTAGTGGAGATGAGTGGTACCCGGTGGGGTCTTCTGCTGTTGTAGCCCATCCGCCTCAAGGTTGTACGTGTTGTGGCTTCACAAATGCTGTGCTGCATACCTCGGTTGTAACGAGTTGCTCTTTTATCAGCTTGAATCAGTTGGCCCATTTTCCTCTGACCTCTAGCATCAACAAGGCATTTTCGCCCACAGGACTGCCGCATACTGAATGTCTTTCCCTTTTCACACCATTCTTTGTAAACCTTAGAAATGGTTGTGCGTGAAAATCCCAGTAACTGAGCAGATTGTGAAATACTCAGACCGTCCCGTCTGGCACCAACAACCATGCCACGCTCAAAATTGCTTAAATCACCTTTCTTTCCCATTCTGACATTCAGTTTGATTGAAGTTCAGGAGATTGTCTTGACCAGGACCACACCCCTAAATGCATTGAAGCAACTGCCATGTGATTGGTTGATTAGATAATTGCATTAATGAGAAATCGAACAGGTGTTCCTAATAATCCTTTAGGTGAGTGTAATTTAACACTACGTGTTTTATTCATATCAGATACACTATAACTATATTGTTTTCTCTATTCTTCTCCCAGTTCAGCGCTCACTTACTTTCTTGTATTTCGTGAGACGAGGATGAATTCATGTGTTGTAAATCCGACAGATCCGATTCTCTGAGGCACAAGTGATCGTTACATCAACTGTCCCATGCGTTGTTCATGCTGACCCCAGGCCATCGAGCAGTCCTTATTGTCAACCCCTATAGGAACACTGACTTGGAGGGCAAAACAAGGCTTCCACCGCTGCCCATTAGTTATTTTTACCTATTTTGAACTAAATACTAATGTATTAAGAAAGTGATGTTCAGAATACACCTTATGATGCATACTATATACAGGCAAGCAGCTAAGTGGGTCAGCTAAATTATACCTTAAGTATTTTCCCATATACAGTCATTCCAAGGAAAATGCTTAAATGCTTTAAATTATTTTACATGCTTAATGCATTAAGACAGTGATATTGGAGGACAAAATTCAGTATAAACCTTATTAATAAAACATATTATGGTACACTTGAAAATGAATGCATAGTGCAAAGGTTTCATGTTAAGCATTTCCCATGAAGAAACCTCATAATGTGCAAATTTTGTGTTGCGTTCCTATTCTGGACTCATCTCCTTGCCTGTATACATAGTATGCATCATGATATTTGATATGATATATGGTTTTATACTGAATTTGCTCTTTTAATATCACTGTCTTTGTATAGTGATAGAGCCCAGAACCTGCAGTTTTTCACATATATTTGTTTTTTCTGAGAGACGATTGAAATATGTGGCTTGAAACAGATAGAAAATTGACAGGCCTGTGCTGCAGTTCTATGAATTTTGCCCTCCAGGTCTATGCACCAGTGACGTGACAGAAACATATGAATTGGTGAAGTCGTCGCATAACTGGAACTGCTGTTAGAAGCTTCGGTTGCCATAGAAACGGTCAGTGTCCTGAGATGCGCTCTTGGGACTGCACATGCCCATTGGCTTTACCAGCTTGAAATATACCGTTTTTTGAGGATGTGAAAACAACATTTATGGGGGAGTTCTTGTCAGATTGTATTGCCGATTTGAAATGTTAAATGTGAATTTGGCAATATTTCCCCATTCAAGTTGGGTCTTGATGTCCAAAATAGCTTCCTGGATGCATTGCATATATGGCCACAGAGTGAACTGAGTTTCCTTGAAAGGGACTTGACTAGGTATTGACCAGGTATACACAATATATTATTACCATATCGGTTACATTTACATGAGCTTTTCCATCATCTAATACTCATTTAGTTACTCTTTAAAAATACGAACAATTCCACTATTAAATTTAATTTTAAAGCAGCACTAGGTAGGTTTTGCTCTCGGGGTCCCCCTACAGTTGGGAAACAGTATTGTCCTCTACTACTGTCGTAAACTCTGTCATCCTACATCAGGGGATGCATCCCACGTGCATTTGTTGACATGACAACTATGATAGCCCTGAACACTGCAGGAGGAGTTCACATGCAGGTGTTCTGCTTGCGTCACGTGTGAAATGTCTTCATCCCAGGTACAGTGGCATATGTTTCAGCATGTCATATGAATATAATTTCATGTTTGTTTGTTTTTTCAAACGCCAAATGATCGCGATGCTCACGTTTACAAGCCAGCGTCATTATAGTAGTCTAGTCTATTGGTTACCGTTTTACAGAATCTATATGATACTTCAATTCAATGTTTGAGTGGTAGGTAATAACCATATATCGTCAATATAATATCAAGCTACCATAGATGAATCTTCAAATTTGAAAAATCGATTTGCATTATAGCTTGAGGCAAGACAAATAAACAAATATCACAGACATGTTAGGTATCCTAAAATATGATTTTGTACGTCTTACGTATGTACTTGCAAGAATGTAGCCCCTACCAAACTTGTACACGCCGTTTAGACATAGGCTTACATTTGAAATTTGTTTTTTCAGCCAAAAAATGTAAGGTTCATCATAATACAGTACACCAACATTATGCTGTAGAAAGTTTACACTCAAACAATAACACTTCTCGTTTTTGCAGGAATCTGTTGTTGAGGACTCTAACTCTGCCTCATCTGATTTTGATAGTTGGGCTCGCACGTCCGAATTTAAGGAAGTGGGGGTGATGGTGGAAGTGTCGTATATGCCGTAAAGCAGTCAAATTTTGTAGTTCTTTTTTTTCTCGGGTTACAACCCGAAATCCGAAGTTTAAAAGTACGATTAAAAACGATACAGACCCCGTCAGGCTATG
Source organism: Romanogobio albipinnatus (assembly GCA_023566225.1). NCBI lineage: Eukaryota > Metazoa > Chordata > Actinopteri > Cypriniformes > Gobionidae > Romanogobio > Romanogobio albipinnatus. The sequence goes on from CM042242.1 coordinate 46,794,655, forward strand.
GCAGACGTGTGTTTCCACCAATTGTAAGTCAATGTATCAACACAAGAGTCTTGAAAATATATTCTGAAGGTTGAAAAGTTACCTAGTGCTGCTTTAAGTGAATCTCAAAATTAATATCCAATTTCACGTTCATTTATAATGTTGAAATTCACTTTTAGCATTTAAAATGATTGATTTAATTTGTAGTTTTACTTTTAAAGTATTTATTATTATATACAATAAAAGTAAAATATTATACAATTTTAAAATTAACCATAACATGAAACTTGGCTTATCAGTATTGGCCAGAATATCGGATACCTTCTGATACAGTACATGTAATAGTCAATATATAGCAATGCATATCATGTATAATGATATGTACACATGAACAGAAAAATATTGATTTAACAACACTGTTTTGATGGAAATATTGATGCAACACTGTGAGAAAAATATAATGCAGTGTGTAAAGTTTTACCATTTTTTCTGCATTGTGTACATGACTTTCTGCATGGCTGAAGTTTGTGATTTACTCTCTGTCTCACTAATGGTGTTTAGTCTGGCTGTATCTGATGAGGCAGGTGAACAGAGGCCGTCCATCTATATACTGATCAAGAACCTTTCACCTATCCAGATTAAAAGCCAACTCCAACCTGCAGAAAACGTTCAGCTCAAATCAGCATAAAACGGCCACTTACAGAAAAAAGTCTTGGCTTTTCGTTGTAGATAATGGAAGTGAGCGAGGTATGGTTTTCATCAGGCCTTTGCCCCTCAGTCTCCCCCCAGACCTCTACCGCCGCACCACTCTCTCATTCCTGCGGTGCATTCCACAAACACTAGAAATGCCAAATGGAGGAATTCTTCATCTGGATAAGGGGATTTAGTGAAGTGATCTATTGTAAACAGTCTGAGACTGATTGATTTTCTGAAAGCACTGGGTGACGACATAATGACCCCTGGTTATATGCCACAAAGTGTGTCAACTACATGATGCTGAAATACATCAAAATATAAGGTCACAGTGCAGTTACTACAGCTTATACTTTGGTTTAGGAGGTTTTCAAAACCATTCACCCTAAGTATTAAAGGTCCCGTTCTTCGTGATCCCATTGTTCAAACTTTAGTTAGTGTGTAATGTTGCTATTAAAATTAAAAAGCTCAAAGTTCAATGGCAAGCGAGATATTTTATTTAACAGAAGTTCCCTTTCAGAGCCTACAGCGAACGGCTGGCTTGGACTACATCCTGGTACTTCCTTCATAAATGACGTCAGTAGAACAGACTAACCTCCGCCCACAAGAATACGCGAAAAAAGGGGGCGTGGTCTTGTTGCTGTCCCACGTGGAGAAGAGGAAGTATCGCGTGGAGAAAAGGAATTGTTGCGTTTGACTGTGTTTGTCGCCATGTCGTCGAGACGCTGTTATTTTCATCCCGGAGTCAAATCACCTTTGTTTGGCTTTCCCAGGGACGCTGTAGAGATCATTGAGCGCATACATCTCCCGTTAAGAGGCGTGACCTTTCCGTTATGTGCGCTAAGCTGCTGTCGAATCACAACACAGGAACCGTGCCACGTTCGCTAAGCTGCGGTCAAATCACAACACTGGAACCGCTGGCACAATCAGAACTCGTTACGTATTTCTGAAGGAGGGACTTCATAGAATAAAGGAAGTCATCAGCCGTTTTTAGGACAGTGAAAACAGCGGTATACAGATAAGTAAATTGTGTGAAAAATACACGCAAATTTTTTTACACGCGAAACATGAACATGTTATATTGCACACTGTAAACACAATCAAAGCTTCAAAAAACCACGAAGAACGGGACCTTTAAACATACAGAGTATGATTCATCTTGCACTGTTTGTGCTACGAATGCGAATGATGCCTCAAATCATGTACGTGGTTGAGATGTGTGGTATTTCAAAAGATTAGGACCAGTAAGATGTACGATTTTTGTATTATTGAAATAAAAGATTAATTATTTTATTCTACAAGGATGGATTAAATTGATCAAAAGTGACAGTAAAGACATCTATAATTTCAAATTCTGTTCTTTTCATCAAACAGTGTATCACAGTTTCCACAAAAATATTAAGCAGCACAACTGTTTTCAACATTGATAATGTTTCTTGAGCATCAAATCAGCATATGTGAATGATTTCTTTAGGATCATGTGACGTATAAATGGGATGTATAAATATTTTTGACTGCTGAAAATGTAGCTTTGCTTTTAAAATGTTTTAAAAATAGAAAACCGTTATTTTAAATGATTATATTTCATGATATTAATTATTTTTGATCAAATAAATGCAGCATTGGTGATCATAAGAGACGCATTTCATAAAAATGACAAATCTTCCCGATCTTAAACTTTTGAATGGTAGTGTATTAAGTGGAATGGAAGTTATAACATGTTTTTCATTAATCAGGCAATAAAATGGGTGAAAAAAGTCTCATACATTATCAGCTACCCAAAACACCCTGGCAACTGCCTGGCATAATGCTAATAACCACTCATTATCACTGAGCAACATAGCTGTAACATTTGTTTTGTTTTTCAGTTTCTGTTTCCAAGGACTTTGCATGGACTTTTTATTTAAAATATAAATCTTTTAACTAAGATTAAGTTTAACTTGTACATAGCCTATTTCTAAATTCAAAAACTTATATTTAAAACATTCATACAACATTATTTACCCATGAGCTGCATTAAATCTATGTAAATGTGTCTAAACACCACTTCAGATAGAGCTGCTGTGCCACTTCTACAGTGCAAAGATTGATCTTTTGATGCTGATTTAATTAGATTGGTAACAGTCTGGTTGTGTCTTATTGCTCTAACTGAATTTATTGTTTAAATTAACATTTTAAAAACAACTTTTCTATTTTAATTGAAGAAATGGACAAAAGATGATGCATACATTTAATAAGATTAGAAAACATTGCTCTTATAATGGTAAAAATGCCCCTGGACATTTAATTTAAAGGGACAAAGATCATCCAACCCTAGCGTAGAGCCCTGCCACTTCTTGTCTTTGCCTTACCTGCATGATCATACTAGTATCATGATAGTGTTTTGTACAGACAGTCATCACTCACATTTCTACTGAAAAGATAAAAAAATCTCTGCAGATTTGCAGTAAATACATCACGCCAAAACAAGCATAATAAGTTAGAATACTTATATATAAATGTATATTATTTGCCTTGGTATTGTGAAGCATATTTCTTTAACTTTAGCAGTAAACAAACATCATTTATGCCACATATGGAGGTTAGTCATAAACCCTGAAGAGTCCAGTTGCAGACTGAACGCAGCTGTGGAAAGGCATTAGTCACGGAGCTGTATGATTCCTGCTAATGACCCCTGCTGACTGTTCTCATTAGTGCAGGTGGAGGATACTTCATTTTACTGACGTCCTGCGTGCCATGTTGCCTCTTTTTTTTCTTCTTTTTTTTCTTTTTTTTTATAAGAATGGACTAAAAACCCTTTTCTCTCTGGAAATATTTTGAATTCAATTAGCAGTTTCTTTAAAGCATTCATGTAGGATCAGTGATGCTGCACACTTGCAGGCGATGGAAGATGTTGAGCAATAGAGCAGCCAGACCTTTAGAGCTGGCACACTTTTGGTCTGTTTTGTGAGTGTCTGTCTGTCTGTCTGTCTGTCTGTCATTGTGCCCCTCTCCACACAATGGCCATAAAGTGGCACTCAATGGATTTCTTATTATCACTTGAGCTGCTGTTCGTAGTGGATTGGCTTGGAAAGCAACCATTAAATGACACAGATGTTTCTAGAGTCTGAGCTTCTTGAGTTGTTGGCGTCTGGCACATGGCAGGATGGCATCAGAATGCTGCAATGTCCTTTATCATCCTCTATTCAGCCTCTGAACCGCCACAAAAGTTTCATTATCCATTCATATATTCATGCAGCATCTCTGCTACAAACTGGGCGCTCTATTTAGTTTGTGCCAGATACATTGTTAAAGCCGCGACTTAACGTATCCTTTGACGTTTTATAATGGGCCTCGGAATGAGCCCATCTTTTCCTCTCATTCTTCGTCTGTGAACAACTATCATCCAGATGGGCCTTATGTGAAGAAAGTGGAACTTTCTCATATTGAACCCCCCCCCCCCCCCCACCCCCACCCCACCCCCGGAAAAAATAATTATTGATATTGTGGCAACCGATAGAAACGTTTGGGGAGGAGGGTGGTTGGGATACTTTCTTTTATCATCTCTCTGACGATGCTGGCAGTTTTATCTCTTATATGTTAGCGGCAGATTGAGCGCTCTGCCGTTGCTGCCTACGGTCTGTTAATCAGTCAGGGCAGATGAGTTCAGAGGGCCTGGTGGGACTGCTCATAATTAATTATTCCTCACACCAACAAACACACAGCGTGACTGGAACTTTAAAGCCAATTGCCATGATTACGGAGGCTAATAGTATTAAAAGCCAAATTAAGAGATGAGAGAGTGCAGCAGTGTAGCCAATGAGAGAGAGAAGGGCTCGTTTGTGTTTGACCCTCTCCTCCAATCAATCTAATTCATCATTAAAAGCATTAGACTGAGAGAGTGCGAAATTGAAATGGCTGCTAATTGTTTCTTTTGTCAAATAGCTAATTTTCATGCTAATTCTGATGTATTAGCAAAGAGTCATGATGGCGTAAACCAAAAGTTAAACGTAAACCATTCCCTAAAGAGACATGCGTTGAGCGTTTTTGGGCGGAGAAGTAGATCAGTAGTAGATCCTTATGTTTGTTTGTTTTTAAATATTATGTACAGTTAAATTCCTGTATTATATTGACAGTATCTTGACTATATAGTATGACCTTAAAGTCAACATGAAATTTATCCTATTTGTTTTCTTGATGCATGTTCTTAATGTAATTTGTTTTCAAAATATAATAGCTTATCAAAAGTATTTCGATAAGCTATTATCTCATGGATAATGCCAATAGCCAAATAGCTGTTTGGCCATTGTTTTAGCCAACTCTAGTATGTAACTCTAGTATGATGGATATCCCCATTTTTTTCCTCATTGAATTGACCCTGTGGTGTCCAATCCTGCTCTGGGAGGGTCAACGCCCTGCAGTTTTTAGCTCTAACTAGCTCCAAAACACTTTCCTTGAGGTTTCTTGCAGAGATGTTCTTAATATTTGGAGATACAAGGGTCTACCGTGGGTCTACCATTACAGCCTTGACATCATTGAATTTCGTTCAGAGTTGTGTGACACAGTAAATCACTGTTATGTTTTCTTACCATTTTCTAAACTATAGCGAATAAACTGTGATAATGTGGGAAAATGATGTCTGAATACATTTTGGTTTGACTGTACGTGCAACATTTCAGCCATAAATAAAGTAGAAAGGGTTGCGTGTTATCCAAATGAATTTTACATTGATAATGATTTTATTTACACTTAGCCTAAGCACTAAAATGTCACATTACTTATATATCTTATATATATATAGATATATATCTTATATATCTTTTCATATTTATGTTTCAATTGGCAGCATTATGTGCCCATATGGAGACGATGAGTGAAAAAACACTGTAAACTAATACATGATGCTTGTATACAGTGCATTATGTCAAAATGTTATTTGATCTGTTGATATATCATGACTTAATTAAAATTGCTATTACAATTACAAAGCTTTTATGAGGCACTTAAAACACTCTTGATAACATAATTAAAGCTTTTAGATTTGTGACAAGCATGTACTTCAGTCAAATACATGGCATCATTTCAAAATGTATAGCATCATCAGATGTTTCCACACAGATTACATTTTGTAATCCACTGTGTCAAACTAGTGGGCATTTTGACTGTCCGAGGATGGATTTAAAGATACCTCCAGTCCTGTAACTAGAGCTAGATTTTCCAGATCAGGTGATTGACACTCTATCCAGGTGTGTGTTGTCCTCAATCAGGTGTCACATTACCCATGGCCACCATGGCATGATGGCTGTCTAACAAGTCAGCACTGGCTTTCACTAACCAATTCAGAAAGTGTTACTGAGACTGTGTTACAAAGGCTGTAATTTGGCCAATTAGCCCCGTGGCTAGCACACTGCCGTTTGGTCAGAATACAAAGCTGACCTGCTATGTTAATCGAACTTTATAAGCTTGTTGGTTTTCAGGGATGACATTAAAGAAAGAAATGACCCCTCAGAATATTACATTTGTAGTGTGCTGGTTGCAATTTGTGTAGCAGCTCTGCTTCTACAAGCTGTTTGAGTGTTATTGCATCGTTTGTCAAAGTTTGGATGTGTCCAAACTTCCAGAGTCACACCAAGCCGTGTTGATCCAGCATCAGACTCGTGGACTGCTCATCTGTCAGTCTGAAAGGCAAACAGTGAGCTCTTGCACCAGGACAGGCAGGATTTAGTGGAGGGTAGAGCAAGTTTGGCCGGGTATCAGTCGGGCAAAGTTGCATGTTTGGCTCGCTGCATTTCTGTCTATTTTCGGTGGCTCTGACTCACAGTATCCCATGGTTACCAAACACATAAGAGGCCAATGAGGTTTTAGCTGGCCAATTACCATGGCTGTGATGGAGGGGATGAGGGGGAGGGGGGGAATTAAGAGAACAACAAGAGCAAGCAAGAAATGGAAGGTGGAAAAAAGGGGGTATCGAGGGCTCCACGAGGATGCCAAACCTAGCTTATTATTATGCAAGGGACTCTGTAATCTCGGCTGCCTTCTCCCTGTCTGTTTATCTGGTCTGAGACTGACTCGTCTCCTGCAGTTCTGGGCTTTGAGTGCAATGGTGTCCGCCAGGATTTGGTGCCTACTGCGCCAGACTGCCCAGTGGCCCTGCCAGAACTACTGCTCTGTTTACAACAGATAGGAAGTGCTCATTAGAGGGCTCATAAGTCATTTATGACTGCAGAGATTTTTATTATCTGGTGAGGGACTCACTGTCAACACATTGACACAATATTCTGTGGTGTATTTACACTGAGCAATGGCATATTTGTAACGTACAACTGCTGAACACCGTCTCCAGTTCATTATTTTCTTTTTCTGATTTTAATTCACTTGAATTGTAGGTTTGACACTTGTTATTTGAAAGGTAACTCTATTTACGTGCCTTATTCATGTCAGATTACAAACTGGAAGTGTTTTATTCTGATGAAAGAAATGGAATATGACAGGCAAACGATAAAGATGACGGACATTGAGTTTCCCAGTGAGTTTGTAGAATAGCTTTGACATCCTCAATGTCGTATCCCTCAGATATTTAGGGTGGGGTGGGGGTGGGGGGGTATAATACCATTTGGGCAAATTAAAGGGCGGCCAGGAGACCTGGCATTCAACAGCGGAGACTGTATCCTGTGGGTCGGGGGAGACCGCAAATTCCTCATAGGATTACAGGATTAGGAATCTGAAAGGTGATGCAGTTTCTCACAGATGGGGGAAATAAAAAGGACAAGGCGGACAGAGGAGTGATTCCCTCATTAATGTCTGCTTCCCTTTAATTAAAAACTACTGATTGAATGATATTGGAGAGGATTAGGCTGAGGGATGACTCCTGAAACACACACGGACACATGCAAGTTTTCCCAAAGCATGCTGAGATATTTTAGGTGAGGGCTGTGCACGGCAGATAAAAGTCTTGCCTGCCTAGGCTCTTTCAGGAGCTGGTTAGCAGTTAAGTGATGCATTGCTCTTCGCTGATTACAGGAGGAACAAAAAGCTCTTCCAAATATTGTGAGAGGTTGGCAGGTCAATATTATAAGGTTTGTCAGGGGACTCCATAATTGTCTCTGGTCATTTAACCTGTCAAAGGTAGCTCCTGTTGTTCACAAATTAGGTTTAAGGGAAATACATTTAAAAGACAACCAAACTGCAGTTAAATTAATCTGTAATTTAAAGATTTGGGTTTTGTTAGAACAACTAGTCATCAACAACTAGTTTTGATACTTTTTACAACTTCTTAGTCATACCTAAAGTGGCTAAGATTTTACATAAAGTAAGAGATGTAGTTGTGAGCTTCTATAATGCGCTTTTTCTCTGTGGTTTCTTCATAGTTCAGCTCAGTTCAGATCACTTTCACTGTTGTTTAAAGACAGGGCTTTCATCACTCCAGGATTTCATCTTTCAAGGGCACTTACTTAAACTCTTCTAAACTCTTTTCCCACATTTGTCTTTCCATGCATTTCTTTGGTTTATGTCAGAAATTCTTTCATTTGCTGTGCAGTGACCCAAACAAACCAGACTCCAGGAAACTAAATGATCTAGGTCTGATGTAATCAGATATGTCTGCCAAAGTAACGTAACTTATTTCTACAACTTTTTTAAAGCTCTTTAGCCATTTAAAGACTCTATGTAAAATGATTCTTAATTAATTTTTTTTGTTCTTTTTGTTCTTTATTTTTCTACTATTTTATGCAGTAACATAAGTAGGTACAACTTGTATTTTCTAAAGGTACATTTTGCATTTAGTCTTTTTGTCTCTTTCCTGTTGTGAGCCTGTTGAAAACACTGGGACCCCAGATGTAAACTAATCTGAAACCGCAGCATATACTGTCTTAGCCTCAGCTGCAGAGCTCTGAAATGGAAGTTGACCTGCTGAAAAACAAAACTGTGGTTAAACTTCATTACTGCCTGTAGCTGTTGGCTTTGAAAACAGGATGGCTTTACAGAACATATCCTAGTATCAAGTGCTGATCTTGCAATACGTTATTTCTAACAGACCAAACCACAAGTCTCAAAGGCTTGCACAATGGTGCGCAGTATTATATGCTTTCAGTAGGTGTGGCCCACAAGCTGAGGACTTGGCAGCAAAACAGTAGTTGTTATCAGTAACAACATGTAGGTTCCTAGTTAGTTTTTTTTTTATACGAGGTGTGAATGTTTCTCTGTCAATATACTTTGTGTAAGAGAATGAAGTGCATATGTAGGTTTACTCTTCAAATATTTCTTAATATTATCTTGACATAACGTTGGTCTATTTTCTAAATTTTATTTTTGTTTTTTAATTTCAGACCTACGAGAGACCTTATAAACTTGTGAATAAAACTGACAACGTGATGATGGAGAGCACAAAACCAAAGCATGAGTCTAAAAGCAACGACATTCACCACCTTGACTGGACAAAGCCGTTGGATACTGTTGGAAATGTAGTGTATCAAGATCAACACAGGAGAGAACAAGAATCAAAAAGAGAATCAGCGTGCACCAATATGAAACCTTTTTCAGAGCCCAACACATCAATCTCGAAAACTCAAGTTAAAAAGGTCACAGACGGTTCATCTGGAGGTCTCTTTGCATCTGCCATGTCTTCCCCAAGCACTGACACACTAGCATCATCTCCAGTTGATACAGTAATGAGTCCCCCAGCTGACTCAAGTCTGTTCTCTTTTAGCAAAGACAGAGGCTTGCAGGAAGTCACTGAGCAAGTTTTTGGGAACATCAAACGTAAATATGGTAGGAAAGAGCCAATGAAGGCCCCGGCCACGCATAATTTAGGCCTTCAGTGGGCCAAAAAGATGGACAGAGATACTGAAAACCAAGATAGTACTAAGGAAAGACAACTATACAAAACTGATAAAAATGAATTTGAGACCGAGGAGCCTGAGAAGTCGAGCAGTAGGACAGATGTTGAGAGTAAGACAACATCAAGCTGTGGCACCCATCACATAGATGAATCTTTGAGTAAAAAGCGAAGAAATAGAAAAGTAGTTGAAGATAACTTATCTGATTCACAAACCACACAGCAAGCTGAGAAGACTGATAAAACAGACCAAGGGAGCACAAAACCTAAAATGACAAAGAAAATAGATTTCATTGCACCAAAACAATTTGGTGTGAACTTACGAGGGAGCGAGGAAGACAGTGCTGGGACAATGACTGATGATGTTGAGATGTTTCAGAATAGACAGAGGAAAACACCAGCTGGGAGACCAAGATCAATGATTGATGCCGACAAGCAAACAGAGGGTAGGCTATCAAAGGTCAAGGACAGGTGGTCTTATTTAAAGTCCCAGAGCTCCACTCCTCATAAAGACTTGAATCAATCTTTGTCCATTGAAGAGCCACCCTCTGCCTTCCCTATTACCCCGTCGAGCCCACTCTACACAAACACAAACAGTTTGACAGTTATTACTCCAGTGAAAAAGAAACGTGGACGGCCCAAAAAACAGCCGTTACTTACTGTGGAAACAATTCACGAAGGAACCGCAACAAGCCCAGTTAGCCCTATCACCCAAGATTCATCCAGCACTTCAAAAAGAAGGAAGAAGCATAATATGTCAAAATTAGTGCAGTTGGCCTTCAACAAATCCTCTCCTGCACAGCAGTTAAAACTGAAGAAATCAAGTCAAGAAGGTGTCCTTAAAAAGAGGGCAACTAAGAAAATGAAACTGGTCAAGATGCAGAGCATTTTGAATGAACTTTTGTCCACTTCTAATCCTGGCAATCTTGCCTTGAAGTCCAATGTTCCGGTTTCAAATGCCATGACGACCGTGGCATCGACAATCGAGGCCCGTTTTGGCAAGCAAATCAATGTCAGCAAGCGTGGGACTATTTACATAGGCAAAAAACGGGGAAGGAAGCCCAGAATTGATCTTCAAGCCCAGCAAAATGAGCACAAAGCCAGTGATAAGCACTTGTTGCCTATTTCAAGTCCCTTCGAGAACCCTCTAGTGCCTTCAAATACATCATCCACAACCGGAATGCCTTCTCCCAGGGTCATGCAGTCCCTCTCTTCTCACTCTGCAGCAGGTGGGATAGCTCACCCTGCCACCACAGATACCAGCCAGCATGACCTGAAGACAATGCCAAATCTACAGCCTATCAGTGCATTGCCCACGAAAACGCAAAAGGGCTTGCTCAGTAGTAACTGGAAGCTGTCTCCCCCAAGACTAATGGCCAACTCACCATCCCACCTTTCCGAAGTGGCGTCCATCAAAGAAGTCACCCTGTCTCCAGTTAGCGAGTCCCACAGTGAAGAGACAATCCCTAGTGATAGTGGAATTGGCACCGACAACAACAGCACATCTGACCAGACCGAGAAAGGCCCGGCATCCCGTCGGAGATACTCGTTTGATCTTTGCAGTTTTGATGCCACCGAGGCAGCTGTTATGGAGGCAAAGAGCAAAGCAGTGAGGGGGCACTACCAGAAGCGTGTCACTGCGGTCGCTGTGGAAAATTTCTTTGCTCAAGAGAGCCTGAAGAAGCAGAAGCATCGGAGGAAACGCAAGGCCCTCCAGAGCCAGGACGACCTGCAGTTTATGGCTGACCTCGAGGAGCTGGTTAGCAAATTCCAGGTCTTCCGAATCTCTCACCGCAGCTACAAATTCTACCATGAGAATTCCTATCCAAGCATCTTCCGTCTCAACTTTGACCACTATTATCCTATGCCATACTATCCCTACGACCCTGTGCACTATCTTCGCAGGAGCTCTGATAAGTCAAAGAGGAGGCGTGGTCGGCCAGCCAAGTCAAACGAGCCAATATCAAAGATGCCTTTTATTCAAGGGTTTGGCTGCCCAGTGCCTGGTGGCAATTACTATGCACCCTACGCGATGCCTTACACATCCATGCCTCTTGCCACAAGTATGATAAACATGGGCTATTATGGTCAGTACCCTTCTCCCTTGTACTTATCTCATGCACTTGGACCTTCAGCCTCTCCTCTCATGAGGCCACCAGTCCCGCCACCAAAGTTCCACCCTGGTGCGTCCTCCAGTCTTACTGCTCCTAGCAGACTTCGAGCGAAGAATATGCCACATGAGATGCCTTCATCTAGAATGAGCGACTCCCATCACCCTTCGAGCAGCTGTTTGGGAAGTGTCTGTCTCCACAAACGCAAGCACAAGCACAAGTACAAACATAAAGAGGATCAGTACATCCCACAGAGGGAGGACCTCGGTGGGCTCTTCAGTGGAACCCAGAGTCCTGCCTTTCTCAGCCTCTTGAATGAGAGACTCGAGAAGAACTCTCTGTCCAAACTGAAGGACAAGCAAAGAGGAAAGCAAAGCACAGATGCTTCGCCAAAAGCTTCCAGGAACTACTTTGAAGTAGACACGCTCTCATCATTATCCTTATCTGACTCTCAGCATTGTAAACGCACTCGAGGAGAGACACTGAACAACTTCCTTAACATCTGCACTAGACAACCACACGAGCGCCTGCGAGCCAGCCAGGACCAGGCACTGGACTCCTTCAAGGGGCAGCACTTAGGGGATGATGACTCTAGCGTTCACATCAGAAGGCATAGCTTGGAGGATTTTGCAGCATACAGAGAAAGAAGCATGGCGTCTTTCCAAGGAGGTCGAGAAGAGAGGGCCGAGCAGATGTACCAGTCCAACACAGCTGTAGCAGGTAAAAATATCTGTCTCCATTAAATGCATTGACAAATCCATACAAGATATTGATTCACTTCTTTTTTTGTTATAAATTAACAATATTTTTCTTTACCAAACAGTGATTAGTTAGATACAAGTGAAATCATGTTCTGCTATTAAGTACAAAATCTAGAGAAACAAATGGTATTGGTATTCTGTTTTCAGTGCATCTGGCAAGAAAAGTGTAATGCATGGATGGAGACAACTATAATTCACAAATTTCTCTTTCCTCCCTATCGCCCCTGCCTGCCAATGTTTTTTTCTTAGAGATATATTATTCACACGTTTTGATTTATATTCTACAGACATGCAATAAAAAACCTTGCCTCTTGTTAAAAGAGCTGGAGAGAAGCCAGAGGTTTAATGAATCCAGTCTACTCCACTGAAGGGGAATTGCAAGCCCAAGGCACAGTTAGATTACATTTTCACTCCCCTAGAGGGAACTATGAGGATGACTCACATTCTGCCTGCTACCACCCACCTCCATGAATTAACTCGATGCTTCAAAGAGCTAGTTTGTTATACTTAAACAGAGAAATATGACATACATCCCACCTAAGTGTACATCTGTGTTGATTTTAAAGCACAGATTTAGATAAGCATGTTTTGACAGAATTGCTTTTTTATGGCAGTCACATTTCTTGCCAGTGGCATTATGGCTATCATGCAATAAATTGCAGCAAAATGAGGCTTTTATATGCTCAAATTTGCATTTAAGGTCACATCTCATTTACGATTAATTAGTTATATTTGCTATGAAATCATGGCATGACGACAGCACCTTTTTATAATAAGTCCATTAATCATTGCGATGGGAGTGTCTAGTTTGGAGCAGATGTTTTTCCATATTTTAAACCTAAAAGCATTATATTGCCTAACTTCACTGTGTCACAATTAAAGCTACAAATCTATCTACATTTAATAATATTATAACATTTTATTCTGTGTTGGCTTTCATAGGTACATTCCACAAAGAATAAGGTAATATAAAAGGCTAAATAATAAATAAATATCACCCTTTGACAGGCTCTTGACAGCAATTCATCATCCATCAGTGAGCACATATGGTATGGATTCACATTCTGATGGAGCTCTCAATGTACAGATCTTTCAGCTCTCTAAACCCTCTTTAACATAAAACCTAATGCCACTTATTTGCTAGCACAGGAATTGCACAAAGGATTTTTCTTTGATCGTACTGTTATAGCGTTTCATCTTTCTTTACACTGCAAGCAAGAAAACCCCTATTAAAACCATTACTAATGCCAGTGCATGAGGAGTTTAAGTAGGTATGCACCCACATTTGCTTAACAAGGATTTTGTGTATTAAATGAGTAGCTTGCCTTGACAATCGACTAGAGAATTTGCAGGGGCAAAAATGTGATCTTACACCACTGTATTTTTTTAAATCGTTTACCTTTGAACTGAGGAATTCGGTTGCCATGGCAACAGGAAGTAGGCCTCCACTACCGTGTAGAGCGGAGCTGTGGGGACAGCGGTGAGGCAAGTCCATAAATTGCTGCCTCTAATGAAAACATTGTGCACAGGATGCAGGTAGAGATTTCAGGGAATAAATGAGTTGTGACACTCCCTTTGAAAATGAATGTCTCTGTCCAATGATTTGTTGGCACTTGGGAAGACTGCAAGTTTCCCAGTGATAAACTGAGGCCAGAGAAGGAAGGGCTCATGTTTAGTCAGGCACACATTTTACTTTATTGAAACCAAATGGGCTGAAGGAGCCCATGCACAGCTGGTTAGTGACCCATGCACTTTTTTTCCCTTTCAGTTTTGTTTTGTTTTGTTTTGTTCTAACTCGCATTCAAAATATAGTCCTGGTTATTGTTTAGAAAGCGTGGTTGTTATTTGATTTAACATTGCAGTTTAATGCTATAATGAGAAGATTTGAAGATGGATTAAGAATTAAGATGGAGTATATCCTGTTTTTGTGTTTGCACAGGTGCACTCTTAAGAGAGTCTTAAGAGAAACCTGGAAATGCATAGGCATAGAGAGCTCCTGATCGCAAACATCTTCCACAATTACAGCTCTTGTTTGTTTTCATGGAAACCTACCAGATGGAGTGGCAATCAACAAGAAAAGAGAAAAAGAGACCTCTCCAGAGATATGAAAAGAGTGCAGGAGAGATCTTAGATGTGGAACACACATTTTAGGCAGCTTTAGGCTGTCTGAACTCATTTCAAACAAGGCTGCCAGAAACCCAGCATTTCCTCTGGTCTGGGCTTCCTTCCAAAGCTCAAACGTGAAGTGTAGAGACAGTAAATTAATCACAAATGTATCTGAGGCCTCGTCGTTTATTACTCACATTTACAGACGCATCTATTCATTGTGAATGTGAACACTGACTATATTCACGGATTGACTGATAAGTGGGAGGTTCCTGATGTTTCCTTATTATGTGCATGGATGCAGTTATCCACATGTCAAGTGTTAAGTGAGCTGTTGCCTCACAGTCCTCTCTTCTCATGGGGCAATTTTCATGTGTTCGCTTATTAACGCTTCACTCTGTTAGACTGACAGCAGATAATGATAAACTGCATGACTCAACAAGCTTGGCTGTATCAATTGCTATCAGATCTGTATATACAGGAATATTTATACACCAGCTAATACAAATTAGACTGTTGACACATTGGATTGTCACATCATTAAGCACAGAAGAAAGTTTATCTCTCTCAGTCTGGCTGCATACGTCATGACTCACTCAGGGGTCTTGAGTTTACTTTAGAAATATAACATTGCTTTAGTTAGAGAGATGATGTGCAATTCCATTATATTATAACAAACGACTGGCCACATGTTTAGCAGACTGGCCTAGCACATTTTTCACAATCAATGTCTCATAGCTAGGGATGGGAACCGTAAAGAATTGAATGATTCCAGTTCTGATTCCTCTTATTGATTCCAGTTCCTCAATAGTTCCAATAATGATTCTTTTAGTACTTTTAGGGACTAAATATTTAGATAAAATAAATGCAATTCTATTGCCAAATGACGAGATAATTTCATAATTATTTTAGAACCGTTCTTGCAAAAGGTCTTTCAATAACTTTTTTAATGTCTTTTTTTAAAAGACAGTTGGCGTAAATGCAAATTCATAATTGGCCTTAACTATAAATAAAATACATACAAAAAAATGTAGCAGCCTATTTTATTCATTAACTTTTTTTTTTTTTAAACAACGGCAAAAAAATGTGTATCTAATTACACATCGAAAAACCAATACTATAATTAAAATCACACTTGTGTTTACTGTAGAGGTCTTCACAGGTCCAAAAATTTGTACCCAAACCCGAAGAGACCTGTAAATGTGCTACACGGTACCAACCTGACCCGTCTATTATTTGAAACTTGGACCCGGACCCGCGTAGAACTGAGAAATGCCATAAATGTACTACACGGAACTGAAGCCAGACCCGTCTATTATTTGAAAGCTTGACCCGGACCTGCCACAAAGACACAGACCCGACTGGACTTGATCGGCACGTATTCCACAGCAAATTGCTATTAACAAGTCAATAAACAAGTTGTGAAAACAAAACTTGTCTTACCTCTAGTTAGCAGCCAGACGGGTGTCCGATCGACTCTGGTATTACAATGTTAAACAGATGTTAAACAGACCCAGGACCCAAAGTAATAGATTGGGACCCTTTCCTCTGTGAAGACTTCTAGTTTACTGTTTGAATCACTAAAAAGTCATTCGTTAGAGAGTCAAACTGATTGTGCTGTATGTTTTGTGTAGTTGATTCAGTAGCGGTGTTTCTGTGCAACTGAGGAAGTAGTGTAGGAAACATGTCATAGTATTTTAGTACTCGTTCCAGAAGCGAGAAACGTCATTCAATTCTGATATTTTTGGAACTTGTTGTGAATAAGCTGTTGCTTGTCATTTTCATTGATTTGTTCTGTTTTCTGTCCTTTCATCTCCAGACCACAGTTCCTACAAGAGAAGGTACAAGGGCAAAGAAGTGGAGGAGATCCAGTGCGACATGCGGAAAATGTGTGCCTTCTCCAAGATCCTCACCACCAAGAAAAACCTGGACCACGTCAACAAGATTCTGAAAGTCAAGAGACTTCAGAGGCAGGCCAAGACAGGGAACAACATGGTGAAGAGACGTCGAGGGAGGCCAAGGAAGCAGCCGCTTTCTCTCGAGGAGGGATTGCTGGGTCAGATGCCAGTTCTAGAAAAGTGTGTGGACCTTCCTGGGAAGAGGAACCTTCACACCGGTCTGGTGCCTGCTCAGCTTGAGTTCTCCAATCACGACTCCATCACAGACGCCATCGAGTCAGTGGTACACATGGCCAGGTCCCAAACCAATCCGCAATTCATGCAGGGTGGCAAGCACTGGCACAAAGTTCAGCCGGAGCGTCCAAACCGCAGAGGGAGAGGGTACAGGAGAGAAGAAGCTACTCTCACCTCTCATTAGCGAGGTCATGACAGTGCACTGTGAGTTAGCCTTGTGCTTGGGTCTTTGGTTTGTTTTGATCTGAATTCTACTGACACATTTTAATGGGCATTCGCTGAGAATTTGGATCATGGTTGTGGTCTAAAAAGCTCCGCTTTCAGTTTGTACAATTCTACCACATACTTTCTTATTGGTCTCAAGGAGACGAACTGAACTTTTACTCTCCCAAAGCCCATTACCACGAGGATGTTGAAACTATGGCTTTAGCCATAATCTACCAGCACATGTAAATGAACTTAAATGACAGTACTGTGCACTTTTTTTTTTTTCCTTCCTTGTTTTTGTTTTGCTCAAGCACAAAGCACAGATCTTCTGGCAGAGGTTGATTTCACCGGTAACACACGCTTACATACGCTTGCCTGCGCTCAGGTGTGTTTCAGGCATGAACTAATGGCAATACTTTTGGATTCAGTGATGTTTTGATGGCTATCATTTCACTGTACATAGCAACATATTCTACTAGCATTTCAAATTCAAAGTATTTTAGATCTACCTATACTGTCAGCATATCAAATCAAAAACCATATAAAGTTTGAAATGTTTTTGTTCCGTTTTTAACCAAATAGAAGTAGAAAGCTTGTTCAAATGGAGAAACATATTTAGTCGTGTAATCTTAACGAAGTGGAATCACTGCAGATAGAAGGCTTGTTGACGACACAGGACATCAAAACAAAATGACATCCTAGTAGTTCACAACAGGCTCGATGGGAAAATGCTACGGTTGCATTTAAAATCAACAAAGCACTTATTTCTTTTCTTTCTGTTTTGTAGTGGGCTGAAGTTTTACACAGTGTAAGTGTTGGTTTTTTCGCTTTAAATAATAGTGAGCATCTGGGTGATATTTTCATGATCTGACTGGAAAACAAGTTCTTATTAGAATGGCCTTCTCCAGAGACTCTTTGAGAATGTGCCTGCTTCTTGTTAACTAAACAATATTATGTCTATATACCTGTCAGTATTAGATATCCACATGACCAAAGTTTCAGTGTAGTTGTCGTGCATCATAGGATAGATTGGTTTCAGTTTAGCTGCTTGTGTATATTACTCTGAATGGTGTGGTGGTGTGCTTATTTTTCGACTAGTCTGTCGTTTGGTTTGGAAAAATACAAAACAGAATGTACACTGAAGACTATATAGATGATCGTCTTGAACATAGGACATCACAAATTAATCAAATATATGTCCTACGCGGTTTTAGAAACAAGTTACACAGATATAAGCGACGTTTGGAATCAGAATAGATTTGAATGTGGTCCTAATTTGAATAGCTTTCCATTTGTTATTGATTTCTTCGTTTTTCCATATATGTGCCTTATGTTTGTCTATAAATCCATAACATGTTCAGGTACTGGGAACAATTAATGGCAAGATATCAGTCTAGAATGTACATTATAGAGTTTGCTGCCCTGGTTGTAATGTGTGCATCATTTCGATACATTTTCACAGGTCTCGCTACAGGCTTCATTCTGACTATATACATTTATATACAGTTCAGTGACCAGGCAGCACATCTAGTACACATAAAGACACTCTATAACCAACCCCACGTAGGGTTTTTGAAAGGAATACATGCTTATTTACTATGCATCAGGTTATTGCTGTGAATCCACTGACACGTAACTTTTAGCATGGACTCTTGTAAGCTTTCTGTTAAATGAAGTGGTCTTACTGAAATCTGAACCGTTCAAAAGAATAGTGCTAAAACTGACTATCATTTCTTTTGCAATTCTAGTCATTGTCTAGAGGAGGAAAATCAGCCTCTAAGCAGTGCAGCCTTAATCAAATATCCAATTCAACAAATTGTCCCCTGTAAATAGTCTACCATCTGTAGGTTACTGTATAGCTGCGTGAATCATGCCTAAGAATCATGTCAATATGTTGCACTCACGGTCGTCCGAAGCAGGACCCATGTAGTGGCTTAACATGCCATGTGGTGTTATGAACCATTCTGTCCTCGTGATAACTTGCAGTGCATTAAAGCTCAAAGAAATAATATATGCCGGCAGCTATTTGCCTCAGCCAGTTGTACTGGACCTTTTGTAGGATGTGTCCATTCGCGCTGGTTCCGCTAAACACCTGCGAACATTGCCAAAAATGTTGAACTTTTATTAGTGCTTTAAGCACCGAAAGCTATGTTTTAAAACAAAATGTACACCGTAGCAGTTTTCTGACACATTATAGATGATTATAATAGTTTAATCAAACGTGGCTTTGGTAACAAGGCCTGGCAGCTCAAATATGCTCGGCTTTGGTTTTAAAATGCCAGATATATTTTCTCCACCAGCTGATAATTGGTGCCTTGTGAAGTTAGGTGTATTTTTTTATGTTTCTGCTCCTAAATATCAATAGCGACTTAAATGTTTCCGAGGTCACCGAGAGAATGTCATCCGCTCAAATGTAGTATTGCATTTTTCATTTGAATTGCTATTAATGAAGTTATAATACAAGTGAAGTGTTAATCGAAAGTAATATTCCTAAAGAGGACACAACAGAAGCTCTTATCGCTCTCTAAATTTGAATTCATACATATGGTGTTATGAGCATTTTGATCATTTGATTTCTGTATCCGCATGCTCTATGTCATTGTATGCATAGAAATTTTGAAGAAGTCAAGAATTTCGATTTGAATAAGATCTTATACATTGTTTGATATGTTTTTTTTGTAATGGATTTTAAATTCATAAAGCATTTTGTACATTGTATGGATATTAAAAACAGCAAATAATGGACGTATATAGAAAAGAATAAATACTGATATACACAAACATATGCATTGTACATAGAATGTATGTATACACATTCATGTTTTGTTTAACTGTGTATACAGACATGTTTATAAATACAAGTACTACCCTGTACATATGTACATACATATACGCTTGCATGTGTTTGGTCATGTTTGCCGTTCATGATCTTGTAGTTTTATTTTTTTATTTCTTCTTTTTCTTACTGTAAAGCTCATTTTGTGCAGCCATCTCTGGTGAGCAGTATTGAGCGCTTAAAATACAGTTGATCTTGTTCATGTCATTCATTGTGCAAAAAAAATAAAATAAATGATTTTATCAAGAGCTCACTTCAGTTTCTTTGCCTTTTTTCCTCCCATAGTTCTTGACATTTAGCCATACTGAGCAAACTGTTTATATTTATTTAGGAATATTTTAAACCTTCAACAAGAATGTACACTAACGTAAAAAGTTAAAAACCATTCAAATGTTTGGCTCAGTATTTTCTTTAAGAAATTATACTTTTATTCAGCAAGGAATTAATCAAAAGTGACAGTAAGCACTTTAAAAAAAAATTATATATATATATATATATATATATATATATATATAATTTTTTTTTATTTTATTTTTATATTTTATTTTTATTTTTTCAAATAAATGCTTTTCTTTTGAACTTTCTATCCATCAAAGAATCCTGACAAACTGTATCAGTTTAAAAATAATCAGCTTTTCAACTTTTCAACATTGATATTAATAGGAAATGTTTTTTGGGCACTATCTGCATATTAGGATGATTTCTGAAAACTGAAGTAATGATGCCATCACGGAATAAATTACAATTAAAATATATATAAATAACAGGTACTTCACTATCTATCTATATATATATATATATATATATATATATATATATATATATATAAATTATCGATCTATAGATAGTATTTTTTAACTATTTATTTGTATGATACAGCTGCAAATAAGTATTTGAACACCTGAGAAAATCAATGTTAATATTTGGTACAGTAGCCTTTGTTTGCAATTACAGAGGTCAAACGTTTCCTGTAGTTTTTCACCAGGTTTGCACACACTGCACTCCTCCACACAGATCTTCTCTAGATCAGTCAGGTTTCTGGCCTGAGAAACACGGAGTTTGAGCTCCCTCCAAAGATTCTCTATTGGGTTTAGGTCTGGAGACTGGCTAGGCCACGCCAGAACCTTGATATGCTTCTTACAGAGCCACTCCTTGGTTATCCTGGCTATGTGCTTCGGGTCATTGTCATGTTGGAAGACCCAGCCTCGACCCATCTTCAATGCTCTAACTGAGGGAAGGAGGTTGTTCCCCAAAATCTCGCAATACATGGCCCCGGTCATCCTCTCCTTAATACAGTGCAGTCGCCCTGTCCCATGTGCAGAAAAACACCCCCAAAGCATGATGCTACCACCCCCATTCTTCACAGTAGGGATGGTGTTCTTGGGATGGTACTCATCATTCTTCTTCCTCCAAACACGTTTAGTGGAATTATGACCAAAAAGTTCTATTTTGGTCTCATCTGACCACATGACTTTCTCCCATGACTCCTCTGGATCATCCAAATGGTGATGGGCAAACTTAAGACGGGCCTTGACATGTGCTGGTTTAAGCAGGGGAACCTTCCGTGCCATGCATGATTTCAAACCATGACGTCTTAGTGTATTACCAACAGTAACCTTGGAAACGGTGGTCCCAGCTCTTTTCAGGTCATTGACCAGCTCCTCCCGTGTAGTTCTGGGCTGATTTCTCACCTTTCTTAGGATCATTGAGACCCCACGAGGTGAGATCTTGCATGGAGCCCCAGTCCGAGGGAGATTGACAGTCATGTTTAGCTTCTTCCATTTTCTAATGATTGCTCCAACAGTGGACCTTTTTTCACCAAGCTGCTTGGCAATTTCCCAGTAGCCCTTTCCAGCCTTGTGGAGGTGTACAATTTTTTTTTAGATTATGTCTCTCACAGTGGACATGCACCTACGATGACAATTTCAGACCCCTCCATGATTTCCAAGTGGGAGAACTTGCAAAATAGCAGGGTGTTCAAATACTTATTTTCCTCACTGTATATATATACAGGGCTGTACAGTGCGCACGTGCTACAAAAAAATCGGTCTGTGCGATGAATATATTTACCCCAGTAGCACGTGTGCGATACAGTTTAGCATGTGAGACAGAGCTCGTTTGAGTGAAGGGAGAATTTGTTTGTGCTCATGTGAGGTTAATCTAGGGCTGCACGATTGACTGAAATTAAACCAAAATCGAGATTTGTCTTTGTGAAATTATGAAAATCGCTTAAATTTTTTAAATAAATATATATGTGCAGATGAAGCGCATAACTGTTCAGGGTGATCGGTTCGCAATAAATGCTGCTCTATCTCTGCACGCACTGTGAGATGGAGTCATTGGCGTTTTAGTTTGAAAAGGGGCACGGTTTGCATTAAAAAATTGCTAATGTAACAGCTGTCAATCTCGGGCTTGGTGAGGTGGCCCTCGAACTGTGCCACGATTCACATGAATGTGAAAGCAACACGGACTCGGGTGCGCACTTGTTCAGGAAGAAACATAACCTGTTTTAGCATATTAGTTTAGCATATTGAATATTTAGTTCAATAAAACACATGTAAGGGATGATGGTGTTGATGATTTATCTTGGATACGAGTGTATTCGCACATATGCGTGTAATCAGGGCAACAAATGAACTTCATGCAACGCACACACAGTAAACCCAAGAGTCGTTTATTCAGCTGCGCATAATAGCACCAAATTAATAAAAACACAATATATTTACTGCAGTGTGTTTTCTATCATCCACCGTGCACATTTTTGATGACGTAAGATGAACAAGTGCACCAGGGTTCGATAGAATCAAGTTGAGTGTAAAACCAGACCAGCACTGCGGGGGACGCCGGGAACAATCACGTTTGGACATGACCACAACAAACATGCCCAGTGTTAAAGCCCCCTTAATGTGCATTAGAAAAAAGCAACAACCTCTTTCCAAACTTGTAATGAGTAAAGCGTTTACAAACCTGTCGTCCAACAAAAGAGAACATTTAATCGAGTGTTTGAAATAACCTACTTTTGTAATCTGACAGGCTTCACATCACAGAATGAGGCAGAAATTATATTATTTTATAATACTCTGTAGTGCAATGATAGATTTGCGGTGTTGAGACGTGTACAGTACTTTTTTCTTTCTCAGTGAATACATAAGATAAAATAAGACAAAAATTAAGACATTACAGTCACACATTTTTTTGATCATAATTTAATATTTTATTATAAAACCTTAGACCTTTCTAATGATTTATGTTTTCTGTAAAATATAATAATAATAATAATAATTGTTATTATTTTTATTCTTAAATATTTGTATTGTATAGCACTTTTTGCATTTTTCAGACATGGTAACAGACGTTATACATGTGCTTCAATTCTGTGGGCTGTGCTACAAAACTATATATATATATAATTTTCTTTTTTTTCATTGAATTTCCTTGCAGCACAGCGTACTCAATACAAACAGAGGTTAACACAACAGGCACAATAAAAGGATAATGCACAACAAGATGAGTTAATTGCAAGACAATGCAAATTGTCTCTATTATAATTTTCACTATGAAAACTTTGTGATTTATACATTCAGTCCTGCAAACATGTTTCCTATGAGACACTCTCAATCATTGATTCAAACCACATTCTAATTGTAGGAGATTGTGTATCTTTCCAGAATCTTGTGTCTGTCATGCTGCTGAGACTTACAGTAACCTTCAGGAACCAGGAAGAAGTCATTGTTATTAATCTGAATAATCTTTTATTTCCTAAAACGAGACACACAGCCTTGGTGAAAGTGGGAGGTCTCCCAAAGCTAGTTCAACACAATTTCCCAGAAGGAATAAATCTTTGTTCATTTCCTAAGAGCATGGATATATGCG
This sequence comes from Romanogobio albipinnatus, assembly GCA_023566225.1. Classification (NCBI taxonomy): domain Eukaryota; kingdom Metazoa; phylum Chordata; class Actinopteri; order Cypriniformes; family Gobionidae; genus Romanogobio; species Romanogobio albipinnatus. The sequence goes on from CM042242.1 coordinate 46,818,165, forward strand.
TCAGATTCTTGTTTACACTTCCAGCATTTATTTGTGTTAAAACAATAAAAAAGATAAAGCTTTACTGGTGTGTAGTAATACTGATGTAAAACCTTATACTGGACCAGTTTACCTCTTGCTTCCTTCATATACCTCCCATTGTTAGACAGAACTCTATTCTATGTGTCCTTATGTCGCTCTCTTTGACAAATCAGTCTCAGATTCTCACAGTCCCTGTACTCAACCCTTAAACACCTTCATAAAAATGAGATGCCTTCTGAGGAGGCTTTGGTAATTTGTAAAACTCTACTAAAACAGTTTCTTTGTCCAATGTGAACTGTTGCCCCCAAATAATTTCTAGTCTGTAAATATTTCTGAAAAACCATCAGAGCCAAGTGATTTTCCTGATTTCAGCTTCTTTATATTAGCTATGACTTCTTGAGTTATCAGTACATCGGTGCAATTAATTTCTTTCATCAGAGGATAAAATGGGTAATATAATACTTCTGAATATAACTGGAATCTGATGTATATAATTTGAAATAAAACTGATTAAATACAATTTTAAATTCTTTATCAGAGGTAAGCACCTTATTTCCCTCCCTAATGGCAGACATGACATTAAATGTATTCTAATGCCTTTTCCAAGTAACCAGTTTGCTTTTCTAGATGTTTGTCTTTTCCAGCATTTAATTTTGCTAAAATGAGCAATACATTTTCCCCTGATGTATGCTTTAGAAGCCTACCATATAGTCTGAGTTGACATCAAAAAACATCTTTATCTTCCTGTAATGAATCTGCAAAAACGTTATTTTCCAAGATAAATGTATTTAGATTTCACATTTCCCTATGGTCTGCCTTACTTTGACTGTATTTTTGATCAAATATATTATATATTATATTTGTATTATTCATAGGGATTTTCACACTACGCTTAACGCCGGGTAAAGGAACGTTTTGCACTTTTAGAAGTGGGGTTTTTACCCTGAATTATGAAACACTGTTCCGGAGCACAGTTAGCACCACTTTTGTTAAAGTGCCCCTATTATGCTATTTTAAAGCCTCCTAGTTTTGTTTTGGAGGTCTCCTACAACATGCATCAAAGGACGTTTCATTTTCTCATAATATACATTGAACACATGAACACATTTTTCAATGATTCTGAAACCACTCGTCTGATGATTCAGTCTCTCTAATCCCTCCTTTCCGCAAGCTACTCTGCTCTGATTGGCCAGATGGCCCAATTTGTTGTGATTGGTCTACTGCTTACAGTGCTTGTCGGAAGCTAAACGCCCATTACTATGACTGAACTTCAACTCTGGAGGCTTCCTCGGTCCTCAGCGATTGTACACACTGCAAAGACAGTAACGATGACATCGATTTTACCATATCAATCCGAGCGTGAATCCGATGGTGAAACATTGGAAGAACTAGTTATTCAACCTGAACCTCTATCGCAAGGACAACTTGAGCAGAACGTTTCTCAGTGATACAGTACAGTAGTTTTTTTGCAATTGTAATTCCTCCCCTTCAGCATTAACAAGAGTATGTATATCAACAAACCAATGTGTATATTTTGAATGTATTGCGGTGCACATGCAGGAACTATATATCAATAAAGGGGCATTCGTATGACTGATGTAACAAACATTTGTAAAACAAATCTTGCTCCATCCTTTATCTTTACTCAAAGTAGTAAGAACAACATACATTCTGCATAAATATACACAGTTTTAGTTAGCAGTGGCCCACAGCTGATTTATGGAAGTATTTCAGTAAGAAAGTAATAACACTGGTTAGCTGGAAACTTACACAATATAAAATACAAAACTACGTATTTTGAACACCTGGTAGAAAATATACACATCAATAAATAGTCATATTTACAGGTTGTGATTCTGAGGAGCAAACTGGTCCAAATAAACTGGGTACTGACCCATCTTTCAAGAGCAAGCGTTTTGCAAATCCCACATTGAATTGAGATTTGAGAAGCAATCATCAGTAAAATCCCACGTTGAAGGGCGGGTCAAGTTATTTGTGGGCAGACAACATACTACATAGGCGGGCATTATGCAAATGTATTATGTAGTGAAGTAGAACTGCAACGCAGTGGGATTTCAGTTCAGTAAACAGTTCAGTAAACAAAACGTAATATTGTTTTTGTGATATTTTAGACATAATGTTGTAACTGTCTCTGTTTTTGCTTTAATTCCCACAGCAAAAGAGTTCCCATTCAGTCGATTCACTCGGTACAACACATGATTATGGGATATCGTGCTCTCGTGCCATTCACTGAAGACACCTTTATTCACGCCTGAAAGGCCAATTCCCTTTGTTCTTCAGCTCTACACCGCGATGCTAGAACACACATTTTCGCAAGAAAGAAAGCCCATGGTGGTGATTCTTGCTGAAACTAAGGCAGAAAGTTTAGCGTCGCTAAAAAAGGTCTAATAAGCTTTTCTCAAACAAAATGTCCAAACACAACAAGGGTTCTTGCCCTTGTCCTATGACGTGGGTATTTACTATCTGAAAAAGATACTCACCAGCACTGCCCGAAGTGTTTGGGAATTGTACACACCAATCTGGCTCTATCCAACGGGACGTGTGTGAACTGCCAGCAGCTTTGTTGTTCGACACTTGAGTGACGTGTAGCATTAGTTGAGAGTGTGATTGGTGTGACAGTGGCCGATTTAGACGACCTACTCACATCTATGGCCCAAAACCCTACTGTATGCGTTTCCACCGGTGTAACTGATACAGACCACCCTAGACAGATTGCTTCTGGAGGGTCTGTCACTGATTTTATTGGCCACTTGCTGGCCAGCGAAGACATGGTAAGCAAGTATTATGATGTTGTTGTCAGGGACACCATGGTGTCTTCCCCTAAGCAGAGACCTGCTGTCCCTGGCAGGGGGGCAGATTCTACAATCTCTTCCATGACTGTGGTCTCTATGGGCCTACCCGCTGAGAGGGAGAATCTGATGGCAGCGGGGCTCCCAATCAATGTCGTGGCCACAATACAGAGTGCTAGGGCACCGTCGACAAGGGGACTTTAATCGCTGAAGTGGCACATTTTTGAAGAGTAATGTAGGCAAAGATATGTATTGCCATATCAATGCCCAATTGTGGGAATATTGAGTTTTCTGCAAGAATTGGGTCGCTCCCATTCCATGCTGAAAGTTTACTTGGCAGCCATTTAGGCCTGTCATGAGGGCATTAATGGCACTGCACCAAGCGTGCACCCGCTTACCATTCAGTTCATTAAAGTGGCATGGAGTATGAGGCCTGTTACAAAATCAGTAGTGCCATCATGGGACCTGATTGTTGTTCTGGAGGCTGTGTGAGAACCCTCATTGCCTTTAGAATCCTTGGATAAGGATGCTGTCTTATAAAACAACCCTGCGGCTGGCATTGGCGTTAGCAAAGCGTGTTGGTGATTTCACTGCATCCCTCAGTGCATCCCTCATGCATCCAGTTTGCGTTGGATGGGTCAAGAGTGGTGTTGCATCCTAACGCGGTGTATACACCTAAAGTCATGTCAGGGGTGTATAGAACGCGCTCATTCAAGCTGCCCACCTGTCAAGCCCCTCAATTGACTGGGACTCCATGCCTTGTGGCCTGTGCACATTTTATGCAGGTACATAGAACAGATGTAGACTGTGCGTTCTTCTGAACAACGTTTTGCCAAACCGGTTTGTGGGAAACCGCTATATAAACAGCGTCTTTCACATTAGATCTTGGAGGCGATATCTATTGCATACAAGAGTTAAGGTTTGGCTCTGCCATTGCGTCATTGGCCTTTCAGTTGTGAATGAAGGTGTCTTTAGCAGATGGCGCAAGAGTGCAATATTCCAAGTCATGTGTTGTACCTTGTTTCCCTCCTTCTGGGAACAGTGGTGCTGTGACTTGACTTGCTTGCTTTGTGTGCACTATGACTTGAGACCTACTTGACACTTGAGACTTACTCGTGACTTAAAAACGTGTGATTTGCTCCCACCTCCAATGAGTATAAACTTGATAGTTCAGTCGCAATAGGCCTAAATAATATGAGCAATGCTAGAGCTGTAATTTATGTAAACAGGTTATGTGCTGCGTTCATCCAATCAATGACACTGACACCGCAAATAATAAGGTTAACCCAGGCTTTAAGAAATGTACAGTGTGAAATGTCATCTGATTAATTGTTAACCACAGGTAAATTATGAGCCGCAAGGTTCCTTGATCTTTACACAGGAATGAGAGAACAGTTCCTAGGCATATCGGTCTAGAAAATCGCAGCTTTTAATTTTCCGTCGGTCTTAGTACACGATGTAACTGTACACATCACAACATGTAAATAGGAAAATGTTGGCGTTATTTTGTCACTTATCGGAGCCGTTTACCTCCAGTCTTTGTGCTAAGCTAGGCTAGCGGTGGGTGCATCAGACAGAGTTATGGTATGCACAGAGATGAGAATGGTATGAATGGACTTATCTAACTCTGGGGGATATGGGGAATAAGATAAAATCCCAAAAAGTCGGCGTGTTCCTTTAACTATTTCAAGTGTTAAAAGCATTTATGTTTGAGAAACATAAAAAAACTTAAAACCCTCTATGGTACGCAATATGATTTCAATGAGGAAAAAAATATTTGTGGTGTTTTTCCTGCTTAAAATAGGACACTATAACAATAGCAATAAAAAAATTCATAATTATTTTTTATTTTTATTTTTTTAAAGTTTGTTGCCTCAAGGCAACATTGTACCACAATGCACAAATTTAAACATTTGACATTTTCATGTAGAAAAAAGAAATATATTTATTGAAAATATCGATTTATTTAACCAGACACCTGAACAAACACCAGTTTATAATGTATTACAAATTTCACATTTAATAAAAAGCAACATTTCAAATGTAGCTGTTGCTGAACCTATTACCAAACCATCACTTCAAGTTATCATGTCAAGTTATCATATCAAGTTATCATATCCATCTTCATCCTTATCTCCATCTTCGATCTCTCCCTGCCGGATTGTCACTATGACCTCATCTTCCTCATCACATGACTCCTCATCCTCACCCTCATCAGTTGTGTTTTATACCTTTTTTAAGTGCTATATAAAATGTGCAGATCATGATATGTGCAGTTATAGTGTGTGTATTACTAATCTTATACGTGCATTACAAAATCATGCAAAAATACAAATATGTTTAGAGAATTCTAACTCTTTTCCGTACAAATATACTATATTTGTATACAACCTAGTGTGTCTGGTATGGCCTTATGCGATTCCATCATGGGCGTCGGAAGCAAAAAAAATGTGGGTGGGTCCTCAGAATTTTTTTACTGGAGTAGACGCCAATTACATTAAGTACAAATATACCGCTTTGCTTGCTAAACGTATAGTTCAGAAAGACAAAATTACGGAAATCGCCATATCATTGAGAGCAGCAGAGATGCACGGCATCTAGTTTTGACACAAATCGACCCACGGTTCGAGTCCGCCTTTCGCCGATCTCAATCTCCTCCCTTTTCCCATCACATATCAGATCGGAAAGGCATTTATTTTCAATAAAAATGAAGAAAATATTAGAAAAGTGGAAATAAAGTGTCTAAAATGTGTTTAATAATAAGTGTTTATCGATTAGGGGTAGGTAAACAGACATGTGCTGAATGTTAGAGATGATAAAAGTGAGTGGGTCCATTCTTGTCCCACCCACATACAATGGTTTCGACGCCCATGGATTCCATTATGGTACAATGTTGACTTGAGGCAACACAGTTTTTTGCTATTTACTCTAAAACATTTGAGGATATAATGTAAAGTTCTTGAAAAACTTATTTACTTACCAGTGAAGGTGACTCATATTTTTGTGGGTGATTAACTGGACAGAAATTAGTGAAAAATCCACTTTTCATTGGAGAAAATATGGAACCATGTGATCTGTGCACATGTGCTGCAACAGGACACAAAATGGACCCCTGTGGGTCATGAATGTGACCACTTTTTTGCACTTTCATTGATTAGTATTTGAGTTCTTCTTCCCTAAGATGGGTTTGACCAATAAATTGGTGTTTCATTTTATTAAAAAAAACTAAAATAGACTATGGTGCCTGGAGGCAACACCGTACCATAGAGGTTTAATAACCACAAACTTTTGAACTGTAGTGCAACTGCATTGATTTCTAAATTATTATTAATTTTTTTTTTTTTGCTGTTTCACAGATTCTAGTTATCCTCAATGTTTGTGCTTTTACCTTTACAATTCAGCAAAGTTGTCTTCTATACCTGTAATTGGTGTCAGTGTGCAGTTTAGGAGAGGGAACCCCCGCTCATCAAGCTCGACACCTCATACAGTCCCCCTCACTGCATTATTACAACTCTGCATAGTAGAGATAAACGGATTGGCTCAATTCCCAGCCGTTGGTTGGTGAAGGCAAAGTGAAAAGCATCTAACCATAGGCCTGTGCCTCTGTAAAAATTCCTGTTGCCATGGCAGCTGGGTGAACTGCCCAAATATTCCAGTGCTCCACTTGGCTTGAATAAAATGTCTCAAGTCAGGCTGGTGGATGTGTACGTCTGCAACGCCGACACATTTAGTCAATATTATGTGCAGTGCGGAAATTTTGAGACTGTAATTTCTGTTTAAAAGTCATAATTGTGCTTTGAAATAGAAAACACATGACAGGGGTCTGGCTATTAGAGTTAATGGGGTGCAGATGATAACGAGGGTTGTTTGTGTGAATCATGTTGGCGTGACTCATCTGTGGCACTACTGCTATGCGTCGCTCACAGCGTAGCCATGTTACCCCTAATTATGTGAGTTAGGGCTTGACATACCTATAAAAAGAGAAAAATAAACAAGCCAATGTCATCTGCTTTCCCCTAACTGTACTTCACTGGATCTGCTTGCTGTCAACATCTTGACATTGAGATGCTGCAAAATGTCAGCTAGCCTAAAATGTATGCTATTAGGAACCATCTAGACTTCAGGATTTGCCCCAACTGATCTTTTTACATAATAAAAACGTGTGTGTACTTATATTATTACATATATATATATACAGGGAGTGCAGAATTATTAGGCAAGTTGTATTTTTGAGGATTAATTTTACAACATTAATAATTAAACAACAACCATGTTGTCAATTAACACAAAGAACTCATTAATATCAAAGCTGAATATTTTTGGAAGTGGTTTTTAGTTTTAGCTATTTTAGGGGGATATCTGTGTGTGCAGGTGACTATTACTGTGCATAATTATTAGGCAACTTAACAAAAAACAAATTTATACCCATTTCAATTATTTATTTTTACCAGTGAAACCAATATAACATCTCAACATTCACAAATATACATTTCTGACATTCAAAAACCAAACAAAAACAAATCAGTGACCAATATAGCCACCTTTCTTTGCAAGGACACTCAAAAGCCTGCCATCCATGGATTCTGTCAGTGTTTTGATCTGTTCACCATCAACATTGCGTGCAGCAGCAACCACAGCCTCCCAGACACTGTTCAGAGAGGTGTACTGTTTTCCCTCCTTGTAAATCGCACATTTGATGATGGACCACAGGTTCTCAATGGGGTTCAGATCAGGTGAACAAGGAGGCCATATCATTAGATTTTCTTCTTTTATACCCTTTCGCTGTGGAGTACTTGGACGCGTGTGATGGAGCATTGTCCTGCATGAAAATCATGTTTTTCTTGAAGGATGCAGACTTCTTCCTGTACCACTGCTTGAAGAAGGTGTCTTCCAGAAACTGGCAGTAGGACTGGGAGTTGAGCTTGACTCCATCCTCAACCCGAAAAGGCCCCACAAGCTCATCTTTGATGATACCAGCCCAAACCAGTACTCCACCTCCACCTTGCTGGCGTCTGAGTTGGACTGGAGCTCTCTGCCCTTTACCAATCCAGCCACGGGCCCATCCATCTGGCCCATCAAGACTCACTCTCATTTCATCAGTCCATAAAACCTTAGAAAAATCAGTCTTGAGATATTTCTTGGCCCAGTCTTGACGTTTCAGCTTGTGTGTCTTGTTCAGTGGTGGTCGACTTTCTGCCTTTCTTACCTTGGCCATGTCTCTGAGTATTGCACACTTTGTGCTTTTGGGCACTCCAGTGATGTTGCAGCTCTGAAATATGGCCAAACTGGTGGCAAGTGGCATCTTGGCAGCTGTACGCTTGACTTTTCTCAGTTCACGGGCAGTTATTTTGCGCCTTGGTTTTTCCACACGCTTCTTGCGACCCTGTTGACTATTTTGAATGAAACGCTTGATTGTTCGATGATCACGCTTCAGAAGCTTGGCTATTTTAAGACTGCTGCATCCCTCTGCAATATATCTCACTATTCTTGACTTTTCTGAGCCTGTCAAGTCCTTCTTTTTACCCATTTTGCCAAAGGAAAGGAAGTTGCCTAATAATTATGCACACCTGATATAGGGTGTTGATGTCATTAGACCACACCCCTTCTCATTACAGAGATGCACATCACCTAATATGCTTAATTGGTAGTAGGCTTTCCAGCCTATACAGCTTGGAGTAAGACAACATGCATAACGAGGATGATGTGGTCAAAATACTCATTTGCCTAATAATTCTGCACTCCCTGTATATATATATATATATATATATATATATATATATATATATATATAGTATATTTTGTATATGTTTGTACACACAGAGGCACAGACATGTAAGGGATAATGTACATCCAGCCGGTTGTTATCGCAGAATAAACCCTGACAGAGTGTGTCTATAACTTAACATTTACATTTAGGCATTTGGCAGACACTTTTATCCAAAGCGACTTACAGTGCCTGTATTACAGGGGCAATCCCCCTGGAGCAACATGGAGTGAAGTGCCTTGCTCAAGGACACACCATCTCACAAACTTTGATATTAGATGTGATTAATCGTGATTAATCGATATGACAGCACTAATATTTTCACATGTGTATTTTAAATGTATTCTAAAATATCAAATGTCCAAAATATATTGCTATCAGATAGGGATGCACCGAAATGAAAATTCTTGGCCGAAACCGAAAAAGAGGAAACCATGGCCGAAAACCGAAACACAGAAATAAATTATGCCAATTATTAGTACCATTGCATTTATGGCCATGACTGTGTACTAACTTTACTAAAATCAAGGCATTGCAATTGCATACATTAATATTGAAGTTTCAAAGAATAAATCAATTACAAATTATGCCAATATTTATTTAGCACATTGCAACAATGCACAGTATTAAATAAAATTCAAACTAAAATGTTTAACTTGACCCCACTCATTTGTACAATAAATAATAATGTACAGGCCAACAGAAAGGTTTTAAAATTAAATGTTCTCATAAAAACAAAGTGCATTTAGGTCAAGTGCATTTTACATTTTTCTCTGTAGGACCACTACAAGAAAGTGCATTCAGAACAAGTGCAACTGATTAAAGATACAACTATTTTCTCTGTAGGCCTTTAACATAATAGTGTATCAAAACAAAGACTGCCATATGTTAACTGTAGAATAGGGGTGTAACGGTACACAAAACTGACAGTTCGGTACGGGTTCAGTACAGCAGTTTTACAAAAAGTATCTGTCCTTAAATGAATTAAATTATAACTAAAAGTTTATTGAAGATATTGCTGTAAACTATAAAGGGAGCCCTTACTTGCACATTAATATTAAAGGTTAACAACAGAGCCCAAACTATTAGCCTAAATTCAGTTGCTATTTATTTTTAGGTCTAATAATCAAAACACTCAAATAACATAGTAGGCAAACATGTAAACTTCACATAAGGCAGTTTTTGCAATAACTTCTAAATCTAATTATAAAATAGTTTTTTATCCAATTCGTTGTTGAAATATAATAATTTATACACAGTGTCTGTCATTTTCATGACAGGTTTATTTAAACATAGGCTACATGAAATAATCAAGATATCATTAACAGATTAAGTAGAATATAATGAATATAACGGCTAATATAGGTCATATATTTAGTGAAAGAGTTGATTTCTCTTGTGAATAAAATTCTGTGGACACTGAATGACTGCCTGAGGTAAATGTGATGCTAAAGTTACATGACATTGTTTAGTTTACAGCAGTTATATTGACGTCTTTTCGCCGTTGAAACACGGATTGAGCGATTACACCACATATGATAGCCTACATGACAGTAAGTTGTAATGTATCCTCAACACACCTTAGATGTTCATTCATGTTTATTCTTAAGGAAGAGATGATGGATCGCGTTCACAGATGATCGCGTTCACGCGCGCGCGCTGCTGCTTGAACTGTGATGTGATCATCAGTGATGCCACATTAAAGAGCGTCAAAATGGCATTTGTCATTTGAATTTCGTGATACATGTTGATCGATGTTGGTGTGAGAACTCGGATTGAAGTGTGTTCCGCACTAAAAACATGCCCACTGTTAAAGGCCCCGTTCTTCGTGATCCCATTGTTCAAACTTTAGTTAGTGTGTAATGTTGCTATTAGAGCATAAATAATACCTGTAAAATTATAAAGCTCAAAGTTCAATGCCAAGCGAGATATTTTATTTAACAGAAGTTCCCTTTCAAAGCCTACAGCGAACGGCTGGCTTGGACTACATCCTGGTACTTCCTTCATATATGACGTAGATAGAACAGTAGAACAGACTAACCTCCGCCCACAAGAATACGCGAAAAAAGGGGGCGTGGTCTTGTTGCTGTCCCACGTGGAGAAGAGGACGTGTCGCCTGGAGAAAAGGAAGTGTTGTTTGAGTGCGTTTGTCGCCATGTCGTCGAGACGCTGTTATTTTCATCCCAGAGTCAAATCACTTTTGTTTGGCTTTCCCAGGGACGCTGTAGAGATCATTGAGCACATACATCACCCCGTTAAGAGGCGTGACATTTCCACGTGCGCTAAGCTGCTGTCAAATCACAACACAGGAACCGCTGGCACAATCAGAACTCGTTACGTATTTCTGAAGGAGGGACTTCATAGAACACGGAACATCAGCCCGTTTTTAGGACAGTGAAAACAGCGGTATACAGATAAATAAATTGTGTGAAAAATACTGTGTTTTTTTACAAGCGAAACATGAACACATGTTATATTGCACACTGTAAACACAATCAAAGCTTCAAAAAGACACGAAGAACGGGACCTTTAAAGATCGCATTCGGAAACCGTCCGTTCTCTTACGAGAGGTTCTCTCGTATTGCGTAAGTTCCTTACGCTACGGGAAAGTATTCTTTCTTCGAGATTTCTGAAAAACCCAAAATTATCCTTAATTTTGTAACATTGTCAACGCAGTGCGGCAGCCTGGCAGACCATAGCAGGCTATTCCAGCGTGCTATTGGCTGCTCTGCTGGCAACTGCAGCAGCCTATCGGTGAGCCCGCGTGACGTGGCGACCAATGAGGGCGCTTCGCGCCCACCTGTCTTCATTTGCCTACAGGTGGGGCGTGGCCACGTGTATATAAGCAGGGCTCACAGGCTGCATATTCGATTTTCTTTTCTTCAGCGAAGCCCTTCGCATCGCTGGATCTGGAACCCGCCGCCGTGACCGCGCAGACAAGCAAGCAGAGGACAGCGCCTGAGGAAGCCGGCAGCATCGCGCCACCTTCAGCCATCCGTGCCTGCTCTGCTATCCGGCAGCCCATATCCTTTACGCTCAAAAGTGTTGTCGCCGCTGCGTCACACTTTTTCACAAAAAGAGCCGAGCGTTGATACAAATGTCTCGTTCCACCTGCGGCTCGTGTCACGCGCAGCTCAGCTCCGGGGACCGCCACGTGATCTGCGCTCTCTGCCTGGGCCGTGATCACGCCGCTGCCGCACTCCTCGCCGGCGGATGCCAAGAGTGCGAAGAACTGACGATGTCGACCCTGCGGGCTCGACTCGTCCTGTTCGATGATGATATTCCTCCAGTCCCTGCCACGCCGCGCAGAAAGAAGCGCCGCTCGCAGCGGATTCCGGAGTTCGCCGAGAGAAGCTCGCCGGAACCTTTCCCGCCCGCTTCACTCTCGCCTTCCCCGCCCCCACCCCAGGCCGCCATTTCTGTTGCCGCCTCCGGGGATGAGGCGGATGCGGCCGCGGAACGCGCCGACAGCTGCTCCATCATGGCTTCCGACAGCGAGGACTGGTCTTCCGCGTCCTCTTCAGTCCGGGGCTCCGGACGCTCTCGAGCGGGTGAGGACGCCGAACTTTTGCGCCTTCTCACCCGGGCCGTCGAGCAGCTAGGCCTCGAATGGGCCCCGCCCAAGGTGGCAGCGCCGAACCGACTTGACGGATGCTTCCTAAACAGTCGCCGCCGTGCGCCCACCTCCAGGACTGCACCCTTTCTGCCGGAGCTTCACGAGGAGCTCGCAAAGTCCTGGAACGCGCCATTCTCCGCGAGGGTCTCGTCTCAGGCTTCTTCGACGCTCTCACAAGTCGACGGCACGGCCGAGAAAGGCTACAACGCTATCCCTCCGGTGGAAGAGGCGGTCGCAGCGCACCTTTGCCCGCCTTCTGGTTGGCGCTCAAAGGCTGCCCTCCCGTCTAAGGCCTGCAGAGTGACGTCATCGCTGATCGGCCGCGCTTTCGCTGCCTCCGGTCAAGCTGCGTCCGCTCTGCACTCTATGGCCGTGCTGCAAATCCTCCAAGCTAATCTCCTCCGCGACCTGGACGAGAAATGCTGTGACGCTGAGTTAATCACGGATTTGCGAAGCGCGACGGATCTCTCCCTTCGCGCCACCAAGACCGCAGCACAGGCCCTCGGACGCTCTATGGCCTCCCTCACGGTAGCTGAGCGCCACCTCTGGCTCACGCTCGCGGACATGCGAGAAACAGAGCGCGCGGCCTTCCTAAATGCCCCGCTCTCCCCGTCTGGGCTCTTTGGACCAGCGGTCAAGGGGATCGTCGACCGTTTCTCCGAAGTGCAGAAAACGACGCAGGCCATGAACCTTTTCCTGCCTCGACGCCCCGGCGCTAGCAATAGCTCCGCTGCTCGCCGTCCTCGTGACCAGCCAGCAACGAGCTCCGCGCAGCGCCCAGCGCGGCCCCCTTCGTCTCAGCGAAGACCGAGCGGCCGCCCCAGATCGCGCTCTTCCAGCCGTGGTAAGCCGCCTCCACCTCGGGGCCCCCGGCCTAGGATCGCGCTGAAGCCCGAGCCTCCAAAGTCCTCCTAGCCAGAGGCAAGAAACGACGGTTAAGTCCCGCCGCGGCCGGACCACCGTCAAAACTCTCTTTCCTGTCAGCCCCCGCCACTGTGGCTGCTGCAGATGGATTTCACGCAGCCAACGAGCCGGCAAAAATGCCTTCTCGCCTGTCAATAACCGCCGTTTTTACGGCGAACCAGAGAAATCACAAAAGTTGCATTATTTCTGGTTGCACGGCTCACGCCGTATGTGTTTCAAATGCAGTAAATGTGCCCACTTTTCTGTGTTCACCCCTGCACACAAGCACTATAAACCCTGTGTCCCCCACTCACATAAAGCGGCCACCGGCCGCTCGAGTGCTAGAGTTAGGTCACGTGTCCGCTTGTTTGCGTCCACGACTAACCACCACACGCGCTGTCACACAGCCACTCTTAACCGGTCATGTTCCACGCGTAAGAGTTGTGCCCGCTCAAACGCGCTCACACATTTTCGCGAACATTATGCCTCAGGCGCCACGCGCCGCGCCACACACCATTTGTTTCCCGCCCAGGGTGGCCGGAGCGATGAGTGTAGGGCCGCACACAAGCCACTCCCCGCTCGAAGCGGCAGAGATGCAGTGTGTAGGGCGGCCAGCCATCGCGAGCGATCGGCTGGCCCACAGCACAGAGAGCGCGCGCACTGCGCCCGCCCCTCCTATACAGGCCGTCAAACCCGCGAAGCGCGGCGTTTCGAGCCCGGAGGCCGTTCTATCCCGTGTGGCGCACGCAAGAGCGTGGGAAGCCATTCCAGGTGTATCAGAATGGGTGCTGAAAACAGTGAAGCACGGCTACACTCTGCAGTTCGCTCGCCGCCCTCCGCGCTTCTGTGCGCGTACAGAGACGAGAGTGAGCGAGGAAGTAGCACATCTACTTCGAGCAGAAATAGCCACGCTGCTGTGCAAAGGGGCTATAGAACCGGTTCCCCATTCTATGAGCAAGTCAGGCTTTTACAGCCGGTATTTTCTCGTGCCAAAAAGGGATGGGTCGCTCAGACCGATTCTGGATCTGAGGCGTCTGAACAAAGCTCTTATGAAAAGATCGTTCAAGATGCTCACGACCAAGCAGATCCTCGCGCATATTCGCCCGAGAGACTGGCTAATCTCCCTAGATTTGAAAGATGCATATTTTCAAATCAAGATAACGCCGCGTCACAGGCCATTCTTACGATTCGCCTTCGACGGCCAGGCTTATCAATACACCGTCCTTCCGTTCGGCCTGTCACTAGCACCCCGTACATTTACGAAGTGCATGGACGCGGCCCTCGCTCCTCTGAGAAATCGAGGGATGCGAGTATTGAACTATCTGGACGATTGGCTCATCCTGGCGCAGTCGGAGGCCGAGCTCCTCGCCCACAGGGCAATGCTGCTCAGCCATCTGGACAGCCTAGGGCTCATGGTCAATTGGACCAAGAGCTCATTAGTGCCCACGCAATCAACCTCATTCCTGGGTTTGAATCTGGACACTGTGGCAATGTCAGCCCGCCTGTCACCCCATCGCGCGCGCCAAGTTCGGCGCATGGCTGCGTACTTCCGGCCGGGCAAAATCGCACCTCTAAAGCTTTTTCAGAGGATGCTGGGACGTATGGCCTCAGCTGCGGCTGTGCTCCAGCTGGGCTTAATGCGCATGCGCCCGCTGCAATGCTGGTTAAACGCCCGAGTGCCTCACAGAGCCTGGGCGTCCGGTGGCTTCAGGATCAGAGTGACTCAGGGCTGCGTGTCAGCCCTAGAGCCCTGGTTAGTAGCCGACTGGTACCAGAGGGGAGTGACGATGGGAGCCATCTCACACCGCAAGGTCATCTCGACGGACGCCTCCACCACGGGTTGGGGCGCCGTTTTCGAGGGCAGATCAGCCTCGGGCCTTTGGTCAAGCGAGGAAAAACTCCTACACATAAACTGTTTGGAGATGATAGCGGTAGAGAACGCGCTCAGGCAGTTTCTCCCGCTTATACGAGGACACCATGTGTTAGTCCGGTCGGACAACACCACAGTGGTGTCCTACGTGAACCGGCAGGGCGGTGTCAGGTCCAGAGGTCTGGGCAATCTGACAGAACGCCTGCTCGTGTGGGCACACAGCTCGCTGCGCTCGCTGAGAGCTGCGCACGTGCCGGGCCACCTCAATGTGGGCCCGGACAAGCTGTCCAGGGGCCTCATTCTCCCAGGAGAATGGTCCCTGCACCCCCAGACAGTCCAGCTGGTATGGCGCCTGTTCGGCAGAGCGGAGCTCGACCTCTTTGCAACAAAAGAGAACGCCCGCTGCCCGACGTTTCTGTCCAAAAGCGAGGATGCGCTGTCCCAAACTTGGCCCAGCCTCCCGCTGTATGCTTTCCCGCCGATCTCCCTATTGCCCCAGGTCATAGCGAAAATCAGGGAAACGCGCCGTCCGGTGCTCCTTATAGCACCGCGCTGGGAGAACCAGATTTGGTACCCAGAGCTGGTGAAGCTGTCGCACTCACCCCCCTGGCCAGTTCCGCTGAGAGCAGACCTTCTCTCTCAAGCAGGAGGGTCAGTTTGGCATCCCCATCCAGAGCGATGGTCTCTGCATGTATGGGTGACCAACGGATACCCGTTGACCTGCCCGAAGGGGTTATGAACACGATTTCACACTCTAGAGCCCCCTCGACGAGGCGGTTATATAGTTCTAAGTGGTCGGTGTTCACCGAGTGGTGTGTTTCCAAGGGATTGGACCCACAGCAATGTGGGGTCCAGCGGGTGCTCTCCTTCCTCCAAGAGCTTTTGGAACGGGGCAGGTCCCCTTCCACGCTCAAAGTGTATGTGGCGGCTATAGCAGCATTCGCTCAGACGACGCTAGGTAGCACGCTAGGAAGGAACGAGCTCATCATCCGTTTCCTCAGAGGAGCCAGACGGATGAATCCCCCGCGGCCCCCGTCGGTTCCTATATGGGATCTGGCCTTGGTCCTAGAGGCCCTGAAGGCTCATCCCTTTGAACCGCTCGAGACTGTGGAACCAAGGTTCCTTTCGCTAAAAACCGCGTTTCTGATAGCTCTGGCTTCAGTGAAACGCGTGGGGGATCTACACGCGCTCTCAGTGAGCCCGACGTGTATGGAGTTCGGTCCTAATGACTCTAAGGTCATTCTCAGACCGAGGCATGGTTATGTCCCCAAAGCGATCGGCACTCCCTTCAGGGCGCAGATTATCTCCCTCTCGGCTCTGCCAGCATCCGATGAGGGGGACGGTGGCAATTTCCTCTGCCCTGTCAGGGCATTGAGGGTTTATGTCACACGCTCCGCCGCCTTCAGGCGTTCTGAGCAGCTATTTGTTTCGTTTGGCGGGCGCACTAAAGGTCTCGCCTCCTCGAAACAGACCCTGTCCAGGTGGATAGTGGACGCGATTGCAGCTGCATACGCTTCCAAACACCTGCAGTGCCCGCTAGGTGTCAGAGCACACTCCACCAGAGGCATGGCCTCTTCGTGGGCTTGGGCCAGAGGGATTTCCATCCACGATATCTGTATGGCGGCAGGCTGGGCCTCCCCGTCTACGTTCGTGAGATTTTACAATCTGGAAGTTCCTGCCTTACAGGCGAAAGTGTTATCAGTTCAATAGGGCTGTTGGTTCTGCCCAGTGGTTCTGCGCAGACATAGCTCACATACTGGTAGTAAGTTCGGTACTAGGCTCATTGTGAATTTGAAGGAGACCGGCGGTGCCGTTCCCTCATTTACGAGACGAGCTGTTGTGAGTTTGAAGGTGACCGGCGGTGCCGTTACCTCACTCATATAACAAGATATTGTGAATTTGAAGGCGACCGGCGTTGCCGCTCCCTCATTCATGAGACAAGGTGTGGTGAATTTGAAGGAGACCGGCAGGTGCCGTTCCCTCATTCATGGGACAGGGTGTTGTAACCACCCGTCGTAACCACCCGTCAGTTCGAATGAAGTGTCTGTATATGTGGTGGCCCGTTTTCCTTACCGGCCACCCTGCCCGAGCAGTGTTATGGTCCCCGGTTCCCTGGGATACATATGCTGTATGCGAGGCGCGCACGGCGTTGACAATATGTTCCCGTAGCGTAAGGAACTTACGCAATACGAGAGAACCTCTCGTAAGAGAACGATACTCGGTTACTTAACGTAACCTCGGTTCTCTCTAGAAGAGGGAACGAGTATTGCGTTCCTTGCCGTGCGCCCCGCGGGCTTTTATGCTTCAGAACTACGAAAACCGAATATGCAGCCCGTGAGCCCTGCTTATATACACGTGGCCACGCCCCACCTGTAGGCAAATGAAGCCAGGTGGGCGCGAAGTGCCCTCATTGGTCGCCACGTCACGCGGGCTCACCGATAGGCTGCTGCAGTTGCCAGCAGAGCAGCCAATAGCACGCTGGAATAGCCTGCTATGGTCTGCCAGGCTGCCGCACTGCGTTGACAATGTTACAAAATTAAGGATAATTTTGGGTTTTTCAGAAATCTCGAAGAAAGAATACTTTCCCGTAGCGTAAGGAACTTACGCAATACTCGTTCCCTCTTCTAGAGAGAACCGAGGTTACGTTAAGTAACCGAGTATCGGTTTCTCAGTGAAGTCTGGTCCTCTTCTCATCGAGAACATGAGGTGCTGAACAGCTCTCGCTGTCAGTGCTTGTGCATGGAGCAGACGTAGGTGTTTCTCAGATATACTGAAATACGTACACCCCGCAGACATGTTGCTTCAGACAAGCACGTGCAGGTCGCGGTTTCTGTTTGCGTCATCACAACATTTCGGCCGTGTTGTTTCGGTGATAAAAGTCTTTCGGCCGAAAACCGAAAATATACTTTTGGGCCATTTTCGGCCGAAAATTTTCGGTGGCCGAATATTCGGTGCATCCCTACTATCAGATGTTAATATATGTTCTATAACTTTTAGTTATTTGGATTCCCTCATATATTTTTTTAAATATATTTAATTGGACAGTATGTCTATATTTACATTTTGCATTTACCTGAAATGTGTTTTAAGTTTGAAAATGTATTTTGAAGTGCCTCTTGAAGTACATTTTATAATGTTATAATATTTTAAGGTTTAAACTAAATTTCAATTTGCAAAATATACTGTATTTCCTTAAGATGCACTGTTTACAACATATGTAAAATATATATTTGCATTTTTTTACATTATGAAATAAATAGTCAGGAAGTATCTGTAAATAATGGAATAATTAAAGTAAATTGTGGCTCTGTATATATAATCCTTCTTAGCTGCGGATGGTTAACGACTGGTTTACTGTTAAATGTGACCCATAGCATCTCATTATTATATTTTTTTCTAGTTTGAAATGCGTGCATTTCTTTAGATTTGAGAGTTTGGACAGAAACGGTCTTCCTGCATTCACATATTGCATCAAACTGACTGAAAATCCCTGAAGAAAGAAGAAATATTCTATAGCAAATCACTTCCTCTCCATCTGCCTGTAATTACCTCAGCTTGAATGTAGACCTCCCCCCCACCCCACCCCCTCCCTCTTGACTCCCTCCCATCTACTATTATTCCTCAAAGCACCACTTACTATTTGGGTTACGCTTCACAATGTGCATATATGTCGCAGGACGCAAAGGATGCTATTCTTTATGATTGGCAACTGGCAGGGTAGCAGCTGCAGTTGCTACGGTGACAGCCTGACTTGCAGCAATTTGGATAGCGAATGAAGCTGTTAGTGTTTTGAGGACTACGTGACGAGGGTTTTAAAACACGCTCGCTCCAGAACCCGTCAGCAGCCCCCTCACTCAGGATTTTTGATTTACATGTCAGAGCAGAGTCAGAATATGATACTGTCTCTCTATCACCTGCATGGGAAATCTGGTTTCATAAGGATTTTTTTTTATGTTTAATATATAGCATTAATATTTTATACTTAAATCTATTAATTGTTTTAATAAAAATAATTTAATAATAAAAATGTTCAGGTACACTATCTGAACCACATTTAATATTAGTCCTATTTGGTAACTGTATTATTAGTATATTATAGTGTTAATTAATAACATAAAAATAAAAAATATTAGCATGTAATAATATACCATTTGGAATATTAAATCCTTTATTATTAGGTTTTAAGATTACATTTTTTATTTGTTTAATTCCCAGAGGTGTAAAGAGAACCTAACGTACTTGAGCTAAAGTACCGATACCTTGAAGCAAAAATGACTCCATTACATGTTTCAAATCACCAATTCCGATTGGTAAACCCGGTTTCACAGACAGGGTTTAGATTAAGCCAAGGATTATGCCTTAGTTCATTTAGGGCATTTAAGTAGCTTTTATAAACGTGCCTTAGAAAAATACATTACCAGTGTGAATCTTGAGACAAAACAATGGCACTGACAATATATCTCAGTGTAGTTACTTTCAGTTAAAAAGAGCTCAAACATGCATTTTAGGCTGGGACTATGCTCGAGCCTTGTCTGTGAAAAGGGGGACTTAATGCTGACTTCACATGCTATCGGAAATTTCGCAATTCCCACTTCTGAAGTTGTGATTATGAGCTTGTTGTATTGAAGTGAGTGACTCAATTTTTAACTAGGAAACTCGTAGGCCTGTTTACGATCATTTCGATAGCACGTGAAGGCAGCATGAGTATCTGATTTTAACAGTACTTTTACTCGTACTGAATAGGCTCATCGTAGATGCACTAGTCCTCTGTCCTCAACACCTAAGAGACATGCCGATGAAAAACAAAAATAGTTGATTTGTGAGGAGGAAAATCACCTGTTTATTTTCTCAAATCAAAATAAAACTGAACAACTCAAAATTGCAATAAACCAATGTCCAGTCAAGTCAAGTCAAGTCAACTTTATTTATATAGCGCTTTTAACAATGCAGATTGTTTCAAAGCAGCTTCACAGTGTTAAACAGGAAAATAATGCAACAGAATTTTATTCAGCCGTATAGCCGTTCTGGAGAAAACGGTGATGTCATCAGCTCATTTCAATTATCATACAGTGACAATGTGGGCATTAGAACAGTAATTAGATCAGTAATTTAGTTTATATGGTTAATTTAGTTTAATAAGTAGATTTATTTTGATATTTAGTTGAAAAATGTTGTGTCCCCAACTGAGCAAGCCAAGCCAGAGGCAACAGTGGCAAGGAAACCAAAACCCCATCAGGTTGTCCACACAACGGACACAACGTTTACAAACACTTTGACTTTAAGTTGACTCAAAAAGTGCATAAGCAAACCAATATCCTTCAATGTAATGAATAAATAAAGTAAAACTAAATAGTCAAAGCCTTGCACTGGACGTGCGTCACCAGCTGCATGTTCTCATCTCATATATGAAACACCTGCGATTCACAACTACACTCTAAAAAAAAAGGTTCTATATGGCACCAAAAATGGTTCTTGGCTCGTAATCATAGGGGAACCTTTTTAAGTGCTATATAGCACCAATTTTGGTGCTTCAGTGGTTCTTCAGCGGTTCTTCAGAGGTGCTATACAGCACCTTAGTCAAAGAACCGGTGAAGAACCTCTGAAGAACCACTGAAGCACCAAAATTGGTGCTATATAGCACTAAAAAAGGTTCCCATATGATTACGAGCCAAGAACCATTTTTGGTGCCATATAGAACCTTTTTTTTTTAGAGTGTAACGTTATCTGCTAATGCGCTCACATTCAGTTAAAGTAGCCTTGTTGACAAGTTTGGGTTATAAGGGCAAAACACACAAGATATAGTACCGTCAGTTACCTGTAGATGGTGATTTCACTTTGTTTGTAGCAGAAAAAACTGCCTCAGAAAAAGGTAGGTGCCATGCTAAATGCAACCAGTAACTGCATTAGGCTACTCATTACAAATGTATTGGAGTAGAGTACATATACTTATTTAAAAATGTAGTCAAGTAAAAGCTAATAGCCTATCTTTGATATTCAGTAAATTACAAAGTAGCCAAAAAAGATACTCAAGTACTATTCAACTAATACATTCACTCAAATACTTTACACCACTGTTCATTCCTTGTGTGTGTGTGTGTGTGTGTGTGTGTGTGTGTGTGTGTGTGTGTGTGTGTGTGTGTGTGTGTGTGTGTGTGTGTGTGTGTGTGTGTGTGTGTGTGTGTGTGTGTGTGTGTGTGTGTATGTGTGTGTGTGTGTGTGTGTGTGTGTGTGTGTGTGTGTGTGTGTGTGTGTGTGTGTGTGTGTGTGTGTGTGTGTGTGTGTGTGTGTGTGCATGTGTGCATTATGTATCATGTGCTGATAACTGAATATGGTTAAAAAATCATTTGTAAAACCATTTGTATGTGTTATAAATGTTCATGGCTCCTGATGGAAAAAAAGTGTCCCCCAGGTGATTCGAGTTACAAATAAAACTTTTTTTTCTGTCAACTTTTTTTAATTTGCAAAACTGTTCAGAAATCTCTCATCCCTTTCTTACTCTGCTTATGTAAGGAACCATCAATCATACTTTCACTCTTTTCCTTGTTCTATTTTTTTATGCAAGACAGAGTGACTTGAACTTGAGATTTACTTTCTTGTACCTTTTTTTCCCTTGTTTCTCCAAGTCTTTGATTGCTCTTCCTGAGAGCTACTTACAGGAAAACTCTCCCAGCAGAGCACTCCGGTTACTGTTTAGTAAAAAGGCGCTTTTATTCGCAGTAATTAGTGAGGCTAACTCAAGGCTTGGAGCAAGCACGCAAGTCTCCTTCTCTGGCTCTCTCTTTCCAAACATACAGAGAGGATCTGAAAGGTTAGGTCCTCAGACGGCGAGGTGGGACATTTTTCCTACGGCACAGCTCTTAAAACATTATAACTACACTGCTATGTTAGTGTCACATGTCTGTTTTGTTTTGGAAACACTTCACTCTCCCAGCTTTTTTTATTTATTTTTTTTTTTTACATGTGTATGGGTCTCACTTGTTTTTAGGATGACTATGCAGTGGGCACTCCATTTGAGTTCACATATCAAATGATAATAACAATGTGTAAATATACAGGATTGATGCTAGGAAGAAGTGGCTTATGCCACGGCAGAGCTGGTGAGAGTTCACTAGCACTGAGCAAGGCACTTAACACCCGATTGCTAGAGGCAAACTGACCCTTAGTCGTTCTGGAGAATTAATTGAATCTGAAACGGTGGATGACTGTGACATTATGTAATGCCACTGAAGTCAGAAATGGAAGAAGGTAATACGTTACTGTTTATGTTGCTTATGTTCCATCACAGTGATGAGAGTTGATTTTATTTGATTCTCTTCTCTTCAGAGCCGTGTTTTACTCTTCTCTTTATTGTTTTGGATTCAAGAGCTATTTGAGCAAATATATTATATAACCCTCTAGGCTTTTTTTCCATGTACTTTATTTTTTCTCTTCTTTTACTTGGTACCAGAAGCACTATTAAATATATCCTGGGATCATTACAAGTTAAACTCAATCGACAGAATTTGTGGAATAATCATAATCCTTTTATTTATCCCTCTGGACCTCTTCGGTCAAAAATGACTGAAAAATGTTATGTTTTGAAAATGAACTTTTTTTTCAGAATGGGATTACACTTACACTAGCTATGTGAACACACAATAAAAACATGGACATTATTCGGATATGTTAAAGGGTCTGAAAAAAAAAAAGTCATCCTTGGCTCCTTCGCAGTCAAAAGTGACTGTCATAGGAAATTAATGGGACACATGGGAATAAAAAATGGGAATAACGAAAACTCTGAGAATATCTTTTAGTGGTACAAACCACAAATCAGCCACTGTGCAGAAAAAGGTGCACAGCAATGAAGGGGTGACACTCTAAAATATCATGAGAGCAAACTAGACACATATCCCCACCTCCCACATACATACAACGATTAGGCATAACATTATGACTGCTGAAGTGAATAACACTGATTATCTCTTCATCACGGCACCTTTTAGTGGGTGGGATATATTAGGCAGCAAGTGAACATTTTGTCCTGAAAGTTGATGTGTTAGAAATGGACAAGTGTAAGGATTTGAGCGAGTTTAATAAGGGCCAAATTGTGATGGCTAGACGACTGGGTCAGAGCATCTCCAAAACTGCAGCTCTTGTGGGGTGTTAGCAAAAGGGGGACCCACATAATATTATGTGATCTGATCTGTGTATGTATGAACTAGCGCGACTATAACACAAAGCAAGTTTTTGCAAATATGTCAAATAAAATCAATAATTCCGAATTTCGATGTTATGTGTAACAAAATGTCCTCCTCTGTGTTCAGGGTTGACCGTAGTAAAATTAATGCAAAAACTGACACTTCAAATCAAAATAAAAAAAAAAAATATATACAAAAAGTAGTCTGTCAGTAGAAACCCAGTAGTATATTCAAATTATTTTTTAATATCTTCATTTTGCGTCATCGGGGGCTTTTTGGCCAGAGGCTAAAGACTACAGCCAGTAGTAGGAGTTAGTTCCGCATTTTTTCAACCCGCCCACAGGGGTGGGATCTCACTCACAGAATATAAGACACAGATGGCTGCACAGACATTCATAATGGAGCGTTGCAAAGCGAGTGTTTTCAAAGAATTCTTATGAATTCCTTTTAAGCTTCCATAGGCATGAAATGAAAACGCCAGACTGGACACGCACCGTGGATGACTGAGGCCGTGAATGAACGACAATGCGTTTGTCAATGAATGCTGGTCGACGTGCTCATTTTAGTTTCGGTTTAAAATTAGCACCAATTCGGGGGCGGGTTCATGAAAACACAACAACAAAACGGTACAATGACAAACTCACTTAAATAGGCGCATTTCTCTTTGAAACCAAATCTTTGAAACCGCGATCATCTGGTCCGTCAGCTCCTCACTGCGTTTGTGCTGCGACACTCATTCGGCTCATGCTGTATTGAGCAGACACGTTTAGTTTTTAATTCTAACTGAACTAAATTATTTTATTACTATAAAAATCAAAACGACGGTGGGGTGGAGCCGCGGTGGGCAAGATATGTAACCGTTAGGCATGAGAGTGGCCTCAGGGCAGTGAAGCAAGTGCATTCTGGGAGTTGTTGTCTTTCATCCATATGAGCCAAAAAAATGCATTTTCTGGCTTTTCTCAGTCTAGAAGGCACCAATTTCTAAAATAACTTCACATTTCTACTACATAAATGACCCAGTTTATAATACACATTCATCTTTCCAACGCTGAAGTGCCCCTTTAACAAAAGCAAACAACTCGAGACCAACAATACCAGACCAAGACAGAAAGGAAATGAGGAACTTAAATACTCAATGATAATGAACTCAATAATGATCAGCTGTGATAATTAATGAATATCCGTGGTAACAGATGACTGACAGGAAAACTAGAACAGAGGAAACAGGAAACAGACGATAAACAAACTTAAAGTCCATGAAAGTGAAACTAACTAAACATAATCTTGACAGCAACTACATGTCAACTACCAGTCATTAGAGTATTAGTAGACTGTCTGCTTCATATCTGACATCTACTGACTATATAACTTTTCAAGTACTTGTCAACTTATTCAACTTATTCTACTAATGTCTAAAGTGGACTATCGAAATAAAGCGTAACCAATGATTTTACTGTGAAACAGTCGGTTACACTTTATTTTAAAGTGTCTTTGTTACATTGTAATTATACAATTAAGTACTGAGTAATATTTAGTAACTACATATAGGGTACTACATTTAGTACTTACTATAGGGTTAGGATTAGGGTTTGGTTTAGGGTTAATTGCATGTAATTATGCATAATGTATAATTATTACTATAGTAACTACATGTAACATGTAACAATGAAACTGTAAAATAAAGTTACCAAAAAGTCCTTACTAAATGTGTAAACTTGTCTTTTTTTTATACTCCAAAAATTGGCCCCATTCACCCCAGTTTTTGCAGTTTTTTTATTTAGTAATGCTGGGCATGAAAGTGCATAAGGAAAATAATAATGACTGAAACAAACAAACATATAAAAAATGTAACCTGAAACCCAAAGATCCAAAACGCGACACATTGATGAAAAGAGTCTTCTGTCTACCCGTCAGACTTTTTTTTTAATCCATACCCAAACTGTTCCTGACTATTCACAGCTGGTTTCATTTTCCCGCTCCTTGAGAAACTGCACTCCTGTGCCCCAGCAATAGCACATTATTGTAAACATATAATTTCATAGTGAAAGCGGCTCAGGTTGTTGGCTTTTTGCCGCCATTTCATTTAGAGTAAAACTGGGGATGTTGCCAACATCTGGTCTGTGTCAATGTTAAGGGTTTTCAACCATTTGCCCCTCAAACTGCCAGTGTGAGGATACAAGGCAGGGTTTTGTGATTAATCAGAGGTACAGAGTTAATCGTGAAGGCCCCGTGTTCAGTGCAAAGTAAAGTAGGCCAGATTAAAAGGGGTATGGTACTGTACGTGTTTATTCATTTCAGGTTTACATGTTACAGTGAGTCAAATGACTACATGAAACATGACAAAATATAACACATCTGATTATCCTTTGTGCTGTGTGCCATTTTATTTGGCATTAGATGTTCAAACTACTTTTGTTAAATTTTAAGAATGTGAAGAATTTGTTTTAATGTAATGCACTGCATAAACATATAATCTTTGTTGCTTAAATGGACATTTCCCCTAAAAATAAAAACGTATGGAATGAAATTGAAATCTTTTACTCACCCTAAACTTTAATAAAACTATAATGTTGTGTTCATCGCAAAGAAATGCTTGCAATGGCATGAGGATGATTACATTTAAAAAGTGTTCCTGGATCAATATTCAAATCAACCAATCAGATTTGAGGAATAATCTTACAGTTTATGTCAAGTTATGGTAAGGCTTCTATCAGTGTTATTCATTGTTATTTTCCCTTGATTTTAGGGATAACTTATGGGTAGGGTTAGGTTTAGGGGTATGAATATGGATTACAATTTTGGATGGTGACCCAGGAACTAACTCACCAAAATCCGGACGTGTTTGCGCGACCCATCAGGTCTTACAGAAAGGTCTGTTCTTGGATGTTAAAGTCTTAAAGACAAAGTATTGTGTAGCCCAACAGTATTGGAGTCATGACAAAATAGTGCAGATGAACTGCATTAAACCTGTCAATTTCCATATATTCTATACACCTGTCATGCCTTGTTGTTGTCTTTTGTATATTAGTAGATGTTGAGAAGAGAATTTTTTGCATTGTGACCGTTGGGGGATCTTAAACAAATAGTCACTTATAGTGACTTTGACAAGCAAACAGCAGATGTGTTTTTATAGGCGTCATGCTAGATGATCTTTAGAAATCACTGGAGAGAACATCCGTAGGTGTTTTTTCCTACACAACTTCAAATTAGCAAAATATGGACTAATAAGCAAAATAGGCTATATGTTATTAAATATTTGAATATAGCATCTGGAGAAGATCTGCTGTTCATTTCAGCATTTACTTGTATAAATGTGTGAATACATGTTGAATGTTATATATATATATTATGTTAAATGTGAAATATTGTAAAAGAACAACCGGTTATATATATTTGCATTGTATAAGCCTTTCTGTAGCTAAAACAGTAGCATGTTTTGGGGAAAGTTACTTTTAAAAGTAATGCATTACCGTTACTCCTAAGTAATTACATGACTTTTTTTTCATTACTTTTTTTTTATAGAAAGTAATGCGTTACATTACTTTTGCGTTACTGTTTCTCACCTGGGCTGGGTTTGCTTGTTTGCTCTTATAATAACAACAAAAAAGTTCTATTTTTGGCAAATGTAAAGGCCCTTTCATACCAAAAGTAAAATGAATAATCCTCGGGCTGAAAGGAAGTCACACCTGTACAGTAGAGGGTGATGTTAAAAAAAAAGTTTCAGTTGTTTAGTTCAACACGCTTACTTCAGCAATAAAAAAAGTAATGTCATTTTTGCTCAGCAGCAAAGACATTGACAATAAAATGAGATTAAATACATAAAGTATATTTGGGTAATTTAATATTTATTTAATTAAAATTTTATTATTGCAGGTTTGCGTAATATTCTAGATTACATTTCACTGTTTTAATTTTTTTTCACTGACAGGAGAGCTGTCAGTCAATAAATGGAAAAACAAAGTAACTTGCGTTACTTATTTGAAAAGTAACTATTTTGTTGTAAATGTAAAAGTAATGTGTTACTTACTTTACTAGTTACTTGAAAAAAGTAATCTGATTACATAACTCAAGTTACTTATAATGTGTTACCACCAACACTGAGCGTGACACTAGCAATGCCAAGGTCATGGCTTCGACTCCAATTGAACTGATAAAATGCAATGCAAGTTAATATGAAAAGCACATGCCAAATTCCTAAAATGTAATTTGCAAGATCAAATGCCGAAGGAATAAAATTATTATTAGTGCCGTTCTAAAATGGGGAAAGATTTGAATGGAAAAATGTTATTGATATAGGTGTTGTTCTGGTCAGAACTTTCAGCTCTTGTCTGAGCATCTTACCTGAATGAAAAAAAAAAAAATAATAAAAAAAATATTGCAATCACTATGTCATGTTTTCCCCACAAGATGGCAAAGTATGTTATTATTATTATTGTAAACCTTGCTGTGTGAGTTATGGCACAGAACATTCACTCCCTTTGGAGAATTCACTGGCTGTGTTCCATGGCAGCTGGAAGCCATCACAAACTCCAATTACTGTCTGTCTGTGTCAACATCTGGAAACCACTTCTGCTCCTTTGGCTGTCTGCATCCTAGTGTGAGTAAGGTAGTTGGCCATATATAGCAACCTATTGTATATGGAATGTAGGGACAGTGCTGTAGACGGGAGAGAGTAGATGTCGCTCCACTCACGCTTGACATTGTCTAATGACTTGACAGATCCTTCAATGATAGTATGAAGGACCATTGCATGAATTACAGGGATTTGTGACCTGTCACCTGTGGTTTATGTAGTCTTCGGGACTTGACCTGAAAGAACTTTAGTCTCACTTTTAGGTTTTCCTATCACTAAATCTTGAAGATTTAGCTCCCACCGTGGACTTTTGATAAAGGCGTTTTATAGTTCAGGAATCACTTTACATGAATCTTGCTTGTTTTTACAAGGAAAATTCGACCAGGTTCTTTTTATAATAAAACAAAATGAGAACATCATGCTCCATCAGAATTTCTCCCTCAGGTCTGTTTCATTTTTATTTTCTCGTGAGTTCATACTCACCTGCCTTGCACCGGTTTTGTTTTGTGTTAGTGACTAGTTCCTTCAAGAAACTATAAAGATTGTAATTTCAGTGCGATGGCAGAAATTTGCACATGCAAATAAAGCCAGAAAGGATTTTTTCATTCTCTGGTAGGCCTACTGGCAGCTCAAATAGGCTACTACTTTCAGGCAATACGTAATTGTTTGGGCAGGTGGTCTGACCGTCTGCAAAGTAGTGCGCTGGCACTCACACTAGAGGAATTCACATTTTGATGTGCAGCTCAATTTTGCAGACATGACAAAAAAAAGCTGCAGAACCTCATTTCCTACTCAAAAATAATTATTGGTTATTTTAAGACAGTTGGCAAAATTTGCTTTAGTATTACAGACTATATTACTATGAAGAAGAAGCGCATGTTTTCCCCATTTCATGATATGTAAATTGCCTGTTAGAAATTAGGCAGAGCAGTTTACCCCACATGTGTTTTCAATTCAGTTAACTGTGATGGTTTTGAGCACAACAAAAAAAAAAAAAAAGAAAAAAGAAAAAGAAAAAAAAAAAAAAAAAATTGGATTCAGACATTTTCTTCAAGTAATTGATTTTTTTTTTTTTTTATTGAAATCAGACATGAGAAAAAATGGATTGGTTGAAGTCCAGTGCATGATAAATGTAAATGACGGGTAAGTTAAGTTAACAATGAATTAACCACAATCTCCCATTGTTTGCAAATTGTTTGGCCAATGTTGTATTTGCTCTTAAAGCTGGAGTTCCATATGGAAATCTCATCACGTTGCCTGCCAAACCCTCTCTTAAAAAATGAAAACTTGCATTCCTGTTATTGAGTGTCATGATGTATCAAGTTCAATTGACTTTAGTTGGATTAAAATAATACACAGATGGAGAGATGAATGCTCTTATAGTGCTGTTCTCCTGAGGCATCACTGATCTTGGACTACAGGTCAGTTAATATGTAACTCATTGAATGGATAGTTGTAATCAGGACAATCTGTTTTAATACTCTTTGGCTTAAATATAAGAAATGCATTAACCGTCAATGAAGAAACTTAAAGCGAAAGTGCAATCTTTCTAAATTTCCATCCAAATAGTATGGTAATAAAAGGGTTCTTTTTTTTAAACAACATTTTGTGTTTCTGCTTTAGACATGAAAACACACCACACTTCACAGCATTAAAAGTGGAACTCTTCTGCTCTCTGGTGTTCAACGGGTGCATTGATCATCATTTGTCCTGCCTGGAGGTGGAGCTGTGCATCTTGTTTTAAAGGGGGAATGAATGCAACTTTACCATTAATTCGACCAAATATTTGCCTCTGAAAACTGAGCAAACCCAGTCAATGGACAGTCTGCTTTTTAAATAGGATTCTGTCAGTGCTCATTCCCACAGGTACAAGAATCAACAGTAATTGCAGTGCATTTTTTTATAGCAGTTGTGAATCATACCAGAGAGGAAAAAACATTGCCAAGGGCACTTGAGGATCTCTCATTATGTGAGTAATTTGTTTCTTTTTATACCATCACCACTGTTCAGTCCTAATAACAGGGAACATAAATATATAATAATAACAGGATAAAAACAGAAGCAAAAACGGGTAAATGGGCCTCTTCTTCTATTCTCTGTTCTTTTTCTGTGCTCTGCTGAGTGTTTTTTCTTTTCTTTTCTTCAGCCACAGCATAAAACCACCTGCCTAATATTGTGGCTGCCAAAACAGCTGTGATGTGCTCAGGGCTGAGGCATGGAGGTGGCACTGAACGTGACCTGTGCATCTGGCAGAACGACATTAGCAGCAGATCCTTTAAGTCCTGCAAGTTGTGAGGGGAAGTTTCTATGGATCGGATTTGTTGGTCCAGCACATTCCATAGCTACTCAATTGATATCTGGGGATTTGGAGGCCAAGGCAACACCCTGAATTTGTTCCTCAGTGTTCCTTGACAATGCTCCATTCCTAAACAATTTTTGCAGTGTGGCAGGGTGCATTATGTCCTGCTGAAAGAGGCCACTGCCATCACGGAACACCATTGCCATGAAGGGATAACATGGTCTGTACCAATCTTTAGGAGGTACAAATCTAAGTAACATCCACATGAAAAAGGTTTCCCAGTAGACATTGCTCAGAGCATAACACTTCCTCTGCCAGCTGGCTTCTGCTTCCCATAGTGCATCCTGCTGCCATCTCTCATCATGGGACTCTGCGGCTGACCGCTCTGTGGCTACGTAGCCCCTTACGCAGCAAACTGTAATGGACTGTGTGTTCTGACATCTTTCTATCAAGGGCAGCGTTAAGTTTTTCAGCAATTTGAGCTCTTCTCTGTGACTGGACCAGACAGGGTAGCCTTTGCATCAATGAGCCTTGGGCACCCATGACCCTGGGTCACCAGTTGTCCTTTCATTGCACCACCTTTGGTAGGTACTAACTACTGCATACTGGGTACACCCCACAAGACTTACTGTTCCCTTTCAGTCGGTCACGTTCGACGTACGTCGGACGTCACTGACGAATTGGGATCACTTCTGGGAGCCCCTATCAGCTTCGAGCTATATAGAACCGGCCAATGAACATTGGCCTGCGAGATTTGCATCTCGCGCTCCGCCCCGCACCGCGGGTATAAACAGGAAGCGAGAGCGAATGCACGCTGTCATTCACTTTGAAGCCGAATGGCGTTTGAAGACGACTCATTGAGTTGAAAGCTGCTATCAGCAAGAGTTCTGTTATACAGAGAGAACTGGAGAGAGGATCAACGTGGTGTTGGAGAGATGGCACACTTCAGCGGGATTGCGTTGCTCACTGCTGCAGTCTAAAAGAGAGAGAAAAAAAAAAACAGCTGTTTTCACAGCAACCTGAGTACAGGCACGGACTGCACTAAACCCTGTGCGCTGTTGCGTTTTCCCCTGAGTGCTTCAGCACATTTACATTTATGCATTTGGCAGACGCTTTTATCCAAAGCGACTTACAGTGCACTTATTACAGGGACAATCCCCCTGGAGCAACGTGGAGTAAAGTGCCTTGCTCAAGGACACACTGGTGATGACTGCTGGGATCGAACCAGCAACCTTCTGCATATCAGTTCAGTGGTTTAACCCACTGGACCACCATCTCCAGCACAGAGAGTGTTTCCTCTAAAAGAGTACACGGGTGACGCTTCGGCTTTTTCAAGATGTCATTCCACCCGTGCGTTTCTGGATGCGGTCGTACCCGCTGACGGTCACAATCGCTGTCTCACGTGTTTGGGCAAACAGCACGCTGAGGCGGCGTTTGTGGATAGTTCATGTTCCCACTGCGGGAACATGACTATCTCGGAACTAAGGTTGAGACTCACCTACCTCCGGGAAGGCGGAGTCCTCTTACCCATCTCACGATCTAGTTCTATTCCTAACCAGAATAGACCTATTTCTTCGGATGGCCAGGGTGACCTGAGGATCACGTTTAGGGCACACCTGCCGAGTCAACCTCCGCAGGCCCCTATTCCCTCACAAGTTCCGCAGCCGGTAGATCTCCCGGGACAACCCGCTGGCCCCTCCAATGACTTTCGGAGCTCCAGTCGACGAACAGATGTCGATCGCTGCATCGGAGGGGGAGTTTCAGTCCTCGGAGGATGAAGGTTCGGCTGTACTGCCTCCCTCTGGGAGAGTGGCAACGGCTGCACCGGACCCCGAGATGACGACTATGCTTTCCCGGGCGGCCGAAAGGGTCGGGCTTGTGTGGAACCCTCCACCATGTCCCGAACCCTCTAGGTTGGATGATTGGTTTCTCGGGGAGGGTCGTGCTGGTTCTCAGCATCCCGCCCCGGTGCCTTTCTTCCCGGAGGTGCATGAGGAGCTCACGAGGTCGCGGACGGCACCTTTTTCTGCCAGAAACCGACCGAGTGACTCCTCCTTCAGCCACTTCAACTACCCTTTACGGCGGGCCAGCCAAGGGATACGTGGGGATCCCGCCAGTGGAGCGGGCCGTCGCAATGCAACTGTGTCTGGCGACCGCCTCCAACTGGCGTGGTGACCCGCATCTCCCGTCCCAGGCCTGTAAGTTCTCCTCCAGTCTGACTGGGAAAGCTTATAAGGCCTGTGGACAGGCTGCGTCCGCCTTGCATCCCATGGCGTTGCTTCAGGTCCACCAGGCCCAGGCACTCATGGACATGCATGAGGGTAGGCCTGACCCAGAGCTCCTCCGGGAGCTCCGGACGGCAACGGACCTCGCCCTCCGGGTGACGAAAGTCACCTCCCGTTCCATCGGTCAGGCGATGTCCACACTTGTGGTCCAGGAGCGCCATCTCTGGCTCAACCTGGCCGATAGGAGGGAGACCGTCAAGTATCGGTTCCTGGACTCCCCCATTTTGTCGGCCCGGTTGTTCGGCGACGCGGTCGAGAGCTTTCCCCAGCAGTTCTCGGCCGCCCAGAAGCAGACGGAGGCCATCAAGCACATCTTGCCCCGGCGGTCCGCTGCTGCCTACACACTGTCGCCGGCGGCTCCGCCTCCGCCTGCTCGTCACCGAGGACGTCCGCCTGCCGCCGCCTCCACCCCCGCCAAGGCACCGCAGCAGCCTACACCCAGCCGACAGCGTGGGGCCGGCCGTGGGAAGGATGTCCAGCCCGCTCAGGCCGCTGCCAAGCCAGGTAGTAAGCGACGTCGGAAGAGACCCTGAGACGGGCCGCCCAGAGATTGAGGAAACTGCTCTCCCAGAGTTGGCTGCAGCACCACTCCTTGGGCCGGGGGAAAATCTTTTGTTCTCATTTGATTTCTGTTCCGCCGCTGGCCACAGTGCCAGCAGAACCCAAAATTTCAATAAAAGAGCAGTTTCCGAAATCTCTGGGTGCCAAGAGAGCACGCTTGGAGGTGGTTGACGCTCCCATACCTCTCCACCCTCAGGCGCCTCTCCCTTCGCCAGCAGGGGGCGCCGGCTGTGGGAACGCACTCAAGCGGACTTCCCACATTCGTACGCCCCCTTAGCGGAAGCAGGTAAGTGTTGCACAGCACACTCAGATCCCACTTCGGGCCGCTCCCATGGTGTCCGAGTCAGATCCCTGCATGCCGCTTCGCTGCCCTGCTGCGGGTACATCTGTGGTGCCATTGATCCCTCTTGCTCTGTGTCTGGGAGCCTGGCTAGCGCTTCCCAGCCCATCTCGGTGGCTCCTCCGTACCATCAGACTCGGCTATGCGATTCAGTTCGCCCGGCGTCCCCCCAAGTTCAGGGGCGTTCACTTCACGACAGTAGTGAAGGAGAACGCCCCCGTGCTCCGGGCGGAAATCGCAGTCCTACTGGCGAAGGACGCGATAGAGCCGGTCCCTCCAGCCGATATGAGGTCCGGGTTCTACAGCCCGTACTTCATTGTACCCAAGAAAGGCGGCGGGTTACGGTCGATCTTGGATCTGCGGTTCTTGAACCGGTCCCTTCACAGGCTGCCGTTCAGAATGCTAACGCAGAAACGCATCTTCAGGTGCATCCGTCCCCAAGATTGGTTGGCAGCGATCGACCTGAAGGACGCGTACATTCATGTCTCGATTCTCCCTCGACACAGGCCCTTTCTGCGCTTTGCGTTCGAGGGACGGGCATATCAGTACCGTGTCTTACCCTTCGGCCTGTCCCTGTCACCCCGTGTCTTTACGAAGGTCGCGGAGGCGGCCATTGCTCCCATGAGAGAGCGTGGTGTTCGCATTCTCAACTATCTGGATGACTGGCTGATCCTTGCCCAGTCGCGGGAGCAATTGTATGAACAAAGGGACATGGTGCTCAGTCACCTCAGTCAGTTGGGGCTTCGGGTCAACTGGGAGAAGAGCAAACTCTGTCCCACACAGAGGATCTCTTTTCTTGGTATGGAGATACGCCTCACGCCTCACCGAGGAGCATGTCCAGTCAGTGTTGAACTGCTTGAATTCATTCAAAGGCAGGACAGCAGCACCACTGAAACACTTTCAGAGGCTCCTGCGGCATATGGCATCCGTAGCCGCAGTAACGCTGTTGGGACTGCTTCATATGAGACCACTTCAACGCTGGCTACACGACCGAGTCCCGAGATGGGCGTGGCACATCGGTTCCCTCCGCGTCCAAGTGACTCTGAGATGCCGCCAAACCTTCAGCCCG
This sequence comes from Romanogobio albipinnatus, assembly GCA_023566225.1. Lineage (NCBI taxonomy): Eukaryota > Metazoa > Chordata > Actinopteri > Cypriniformes > Gobionidae > Romanogobio > Romanogobio albipinnatus. The sequence goes on from CM042242.1 coordinate 46,852,453, forward strand.
TGGTCGGACCCTTCGTTTCTACGGGCAGGAATTCCCCTAGAACAAGTGTCCAGGCATGCTGTTGACTCCACGGATGCCTCATCCACCGGCTGGGGTTCCACATACAACGGGCTTGCAGTTTCGGGTCTGTGGACAGGGCCTCAACTGAAATGGCATATCAATTGCCTCGAGTTGTTAGCAGTTCGTCTTGCACTCAGCCACTTCAAAGTGCCCCTCAGAGGCAAGCACATTCTGGTCCGTCCGTACAGCCTTGCGTACATCAACAAACAGGGTGGTCTACGCTCCCGTTGCCATTCACATTCTGGGCCTGCTCAATCGTGCAGCCGACGAGCTCTCACGACAGCCAGTGCTCCCGGGAAAGTGGAGACTCCATCCCCAGGTGGTCCAGCTGATATAGAGTCGCTTCGGGTCCGCACAGGTAGACCTGTTTGCCGCCCCGGACACGACCCATTGCCAGTGGTTCTACCCTCGGCTCGGATGCCCTGGCACACAGCTGGCCCCGGGTTACGCAAATATGCGTTTCTCCCAGTGAGCCTTCTCGCACAGACACTGTGCAAGGTCAGGGAGGATGAGGAGCAAGTCCTGTTGTTCGCTCCGTATTGGCCCAACCGGACTTGGTTCCTGGAACTAGTGCTCCTTGGCCCATTCCTCAGAGGAAGGACCTCCTGACTCAGAGACGGGGCACCCTATGGCACCCGCGTCCGGACCTCTGGAAACTCCATGTCTGGTTCCTGGACGGGACGTGGATGTTCTAGGTGACCTACCGCAAGCGGTAGTTGACATCATCACTTCCGCTAGAGCCCCCTCTAAGAGGCACCTCTATGCGTTGAAGTGAAACCTGTTAGTCGATTGGTGCTCTTCTCGCCGAGAAGACCCCCAAAGATGTTTGATCAGTTCCGTGCTTTCCTTCCTACAAGATGGTCTCCCTCCACCCTCAAAGTCTATGTTGCCGCTATCGCCGTTATTCACGATCTAGTAGATGGAAAGTCCTTAGGTAAGCACGATCTGATCGTCAGGTTCCTGAGGGGGGCGAGGAGACTAAATCCGCCTCGCCCTCCCTCTATACCCTCTTGGGACTTGTCTCTGGTGCTAACTGCACTGCAGAGAGTGCCCTTTGAGCCTTTGCAGTCAGCAGATTTAAAGATCCTGTTGTTGAAGACAGTACTCCTGACTGCATTGGCCTCCATCAAGAGGGTAGGGGACCTGCAGGCATTTTTGGTCGACGAATCGTGCCTAGAATTCGGCCTGGTAACTCTCATGTGATCATGAGACCCCGGCCTGGATATGTGCCCAAGGTTCCCACTACTCCCTTCCGGGACCAAGTGGTGAGCCTGCAAGCACTGCCTTCGGAGGAGGCAGACCCAGCCCTAGCTTTTCACTTTCCCATCCGTGCTCTCCGGACTTACGTGGACAGAACGCAAAGCTTCAGGACCTCAGAGCAGCTCTTCATCTGTTACGGAGGCTCTTTATGCTCTCCTGTTTGCTGTGTCTGACTGATTGCTCCTGCCTGATCGATTGCTCCTGTCTCCTGTCTGCCTTCTGCCTTGTCTGTAGCTCTGTACAGCCTTGCTTACGTTTGAATCTCTATTTTGATATTTTCTCTTTGTTCTACTACTAAATATAACTTAATCATCACCATACATTGTTTAAAAATTGCCTATCACGTTAAATTTGACATCGCTAGCTTTTAATCTAAATCACCATCACACGTTAACATTTCGCTAGCCTGTTAGCTTGTCATCTCTGCACCCGGGTCCCTTTTTCTGAGTTCATTAGTTGGATTAGTAAATAGTGTCCAGCAAACGATTGTGGTAAGTTGGAATAATCAACAAACACGGTAAGTCATGTCTTCTTCTGTCATTGTCACTTGCACTGCTTGCTGCATGTTCAGTATAGGCTTCTCCGCTGGCGAACAGGGCTTCACATGTGATAAATGTAAAGAGATAGTTAGGCTGATGGAGAAGATTTCAGAATTAGAAACACGCATCCATACTTTATCTGAGAGTAGTGAGGATGTAACAGCTTTAGACACTGATTTGGATGCGAATAGCTTAGTGAACTCTGTACATTCTTCGGTTCCGGCTGCAGGGCCCACGCAGCAGGGAAACTGGGTAACGGTTAGACGGCATAGTCGCGGATCAAAGAACCGCTCTTCCGTTCCGGTTAGAACATCAAACAGGTTCTCCACTCTCAGTGAAGAACCCACTGAGTATCCTGTTGAAAGTGCCCTAGTCATTGGCGATTTTATTACACGGAATGTGAAGATACCAGCCACCATAGTCACTTGTTTACCGGGAGCCAGAACGCCTGACATCAAAGCAAATGTAAAAGTGCTGGCTAAAGCTAATCGTAAATTCTCTAAGATAATTTTTCACGTCGGAACTAATGATGTTCGACTTCGCCAGTCGGAGATCACCGAAATTAACATTAAAGAGGTGTGTGAACTCGCTAGTACGATGTCAGAGGCTGTTTATTGTTCTGGTCCGCTCCCCGTTAGAAGGAGTGATGAGATAGTTAACAGACTATCATCACTCAATGGCTGGTTGTCTAAGTGGTGTCCGCAAAATAACATAGGGTTCATAGACAATTGGAAAAGTTTTTGGGGCAGACCTGACCTGTTGAAGAAGGATGGCATCCATCCCTCCTGGGGTGGTTCTCTCTAGTAATTTGGCACATAGTCTTAGAGCTAAACCTTGACTCACTAGGGCCCAGGTCAGGAAGCAGACAAACTGGCTAAACCGACCGTCTGCTAGCTGTCTCACGTCACCGGAGTCAGATAAATCCCAGCACATAGAGACTCTTTCACCTAGATATTATCATATAGAGACTGTGTCTGTTCCCCGAATTAGTAAATACAAAAAAACATCAAAACCATTCAACAGTAAAAATGTAATTGATGTCCAACAAATAAACAAAAGATATAATACAGATGAACAATTGATAAAGCTTGGGTTGCTGAATATTAGATCCCTTTCCCCAAAAGCGCTTATTGTTAATGATATTATTACAGATAATAATCTAGATGTGCTCTGTTTGACAGAAACCTGGCTAAAACCTGACGACTACATTACTTTAAATGAGTCTGTTACCCGCATCCGAGCTAGGAAGCCTGAATGGGGAAGTTGAATGAACCACTGTTGCCGGCACTGTTACCATGTCTTCACATTTTCACATCGTCATAAACATTAATTCAATTTTCACACTGCCACAGAAATGAATCTAGCATTTGGCTTCATATCAAACCGCATGTTTTACATGTAAGTCGCCATCTTGGCTCTAGTTCACGCATACATGCACCGCCATTTTGGCTCAAGATAACTTCAGTACCAAATGTACATTTAACTCGTTTAAACTTTCTCATACAATTACAATCCACGTATAAAACGCTCTAGAAACATTCACCAACTCTTTTCACATGAGTATTTTCTCTCAGTTCACTTCTCATTCACATATTTGTTACTCGTGTAATCTATGACTCATTACTACAGAATGCGTTCTAATCAAACGAACAGTCTTTCTCTGCAACCCGTGAACAATAACCATATACATCTTTGCTAAAACAGTATTTAACATCAGTTTAAACCAGTTTTAGAATAATTTTTGCTCACCTGTAGATCAATAAAAGAAACACTGTGAGACAGGTGTACAGGCTGCAAGCTCCGGAAAAGTTTAATTAACTCCGAAGCACCCGGAGCAACACCTTAGTTCAAACAGCGTTAAACACCCTCTACAGGAGACAATAATAACAACATTTTCTTAACTCACAACCAATGAATGTTGAAGAATTTTTCCTCTCTTATTTTATTTGAACATACATACCTACTACACTCTCCCCTATTTTTTTTTTGATGGCTCCTGACATCTGAATGACCTTTGAACATGTTATTTGCTTCTATTCTTTTCTTTTTTCTAACTCAGTACACATTTTGACACCAATGACCACAAGGGTGAGTGGGCATATACTGAAAGTAATGTGCCCCATTTCGAGATATATAGGGCTGTGTGAGCTGTAGTGAGTTTAGCTCTGCTCTCCAGGGTTGGTAAGATGGAATACCCAGAGTGTCATAAGTGAACATTTCCTTGGGTCTTCCAGTTCTCTGAGATCTTCTTACTTCTCTGTCTCTCGTCTCCTCTATCTCTCTTCCTGTCCCATGTCCAACCACATGTTCTTCCCCTCTCACTTGCACATCCTCTATTCCTCTTCGGTCTCCATCCGAAACCTGTAACTCTGAATCTGGGCTGCATAACTGATCCTCTGGACCCGACTCATGATCTTGGTTCTCTGGTAGATCATATCCCCTTACTGGTTGAAACTCCCGGGCAGTTGGACGAAGGTCAGATGGATCTTGAGGTAACCCTGGTACCGTATCAGTGAACCTTTGGGGAAGTTTTACCAGTTTGTAACATGGGATTCTCCGCAAATCATATTGGTATGTATGCTCTTCCTCGTCCGAGGTATCTGTCGCTGAGCATTCTACTGACTGAGTTGTTAACGGTCTTTCCTGTCTTCTTCTCTTTGTCTCTTTAGCAATGGACAAGGGTTGTTCCACCGGTAAATCATTCACAGCCATCAAAAGGTTGCGGTGGAGCACGCGCAAGGTCTTGTTACCCATCTCCGACTGCACCTTGTACACTGGACCATCTCCGAGGCGTTCTACAACCCTGTGCACATTCCTCTCCCAATAAGCACGTAGTTTACCTGGCCCACCTCGCTCTGACAGGTTCCTCACTAATACTCGGTCACCGGGATGAAGAATGGTGCCTCTCACTTTGCGATCATAATATTTCTTGCCTTTGGCAGAAGACTTTTGACTGTTTTCTGAAGCTATCTGGTAAGCTTGTCTCATCCTGTCTGTCCACTTCTGTACAAAAACCTGATGGTTTTCTTTCTCCGTTTCATCCTTCAGGTTGAACAACAGATCAACCGGCAACCTTGGAGGCCTACCATACAAGAGGAAAAATGGTGAGTATCCAGTCGTCTCATGCCTTGTGCAATTATAGGCATGTACGATGTGAGGTAAGTACTCTTTCCATTCACTCTTCTTTTCCTCCTCCAAGGTGCGCAACATCTGAAGGATCGTCAGGTTCAGTCTTTCCACTGGGTTGCATTGAGGGTGATATGGGGTGGTACGGGAGTGTTTAATACCTGACAACTGTTGTAGTCTTTGAAACAGCTTGTTCTCAAATTCTTTTCCTTGGTCATGGTGGAGTTTCTCAGGGTATCCAAAGCGAGGAATAAAGTCTTGAAAAATCTTTTCGGCAGCAGTTTAACCAGACTTATTCTTTGTGGGATATGCCTGAGCAAACCTGGTGAAGTGGTCTACCAAGACAAGAATATATCCAAACCCACCTTTACTTGGCTCAAGGTGCAGGTAATCTACACTCACTAACTCAAACGGTGCACTTGATGAAATTGAACCCATTGGTGCTCTCTGATGCACATGAGGGTGCTTCTGTCGGTTGTCCGTGAACACTGTGAAGGTTGGTGCATAGTAGAGGTAGTCCTGGAATTTGTCACAAATAGACCACTTAAGCGCCAAAAACTCAAGTTTACCAGAGTGGAGGTGATAGTTCTTCTCCGCAGGTGTTAATGTACGGGACCCATAACCAACAACTCAGAGTTGATTGCCCTGCTGCTGGTAAAGGACTGCTCCCAACCCTTCATTAGAAGCGTCCGTGTGCAATACAAATGGCAAATCACAATCTGGGTAAGCTAATATGGGGGGACTGGTCAATCTGTCAATGAATGTAGACACAACCCTCCGATGCCTGTCCGCCCAGGTCACAGGTGTCTTTGAATGAAGTTGTCCCTTTTCTGGTTTCCTGTTTTTACCTCCTCCTTGACGAGACGGTAAGGTGACAACTCCCCTGGCTTCGGATGAGCATTGGAGAAGCTCGAACAGAGGCTTTGCAAGACGATAAAAATCTTGGATAAATGATCGGTAATAACTAAAGAATCCAAGCAGTGTCCGTACCTCTCCCACTGTTCGAGGTTCCTTGTTTTGCAGAGTTCTTACAGCTTCCAGATCCCGTGGGTCAATTTCAATTCCTTCTCCTGACACCAAACGACCAATGTATCTAACTTGTCTTTTGAAGAGCTCACACTTCTTTGGACGAAGTTTGATTCCATGCTTCCTCATTTGTTGCAGTACTTTCCTAAGATGTTCCACATGATCACTGAATGACTTAGAGAAACACAGTACATCATCTAAATACGGTGTGCAGCACTCATCCCGGATACTCTCTAACACTACCTCCATAAATCTCTGAAATGCAGCAGGGGCATTGGTCAGACTAAATGGGATGCGCACCCATTCGTACAGACCCCATGGAGTGCTGAAAGCAGTCACATGTCTTGATTCTTCACTAATGAACCCCTGATGGTAAGCGCTACCCTGGTCTAGAATTGAGAACCATGTGTTGCCACCGAGGCTGTCTAGGAGATCCTGAATCCTGGGAAGGGGATGACGATCAGGGATGGTCTTACGATTAAGATCTCGGAAATCGACACACAAGCGCAAGCTCTTGTCTTTTTTTCTAACGCATACCACTGGTGACGAATATGAGTATGATGACTTCTTGATCCAACCTCTGTTCAACAGGTTTTGCACATAGTCCTTCACCTCCTTAAAAAGGGGTTTTGGGATGGCATTATAACACTTCTGGACTGGTGTGTTATCTGAGAGGTGGATTTTCAGCTGAAGGTCAGGAATACACCCAATGTCTCCCTCATCCTTAGCAAACACATCTGATTCGTCAAACAGCATTTTTCTCACAACGTCTTGTTCCTGTTTATTAAGGTGTTTAAGATCAACAGGTGGGTGCCATTTTTCTCCCACTCTCCTCTCATGGTGTTCTTCTCTTTTACAGACATTATCTGTTGATGTGAGCTGGGCTGAACACAAAAACGTGCTGTCGTTCTGCTTATCTGAATGCTGAACATTGGAGGACGTGCATATCAGTCTCATATCACTGATAGGTTCAATATTACCCAACACAAGTCTCTGAGGAAGGTAAATGTTATGGCGTGTAAAATTTTGAACTGGAATTTTCACTGTCTACGAGGCACCAGGAGGTACGTTTACAATAGCAGGGAATAACTCCAAACCTTCTGGGATTACACTTTCTGACGCAGGTTCAAACATCATGGTTCCACCCTTATGCCATGCTTTTACTCTGCATCTTACCTCCAGCACTTGACCACTGGGAATGGTGGCTCCTAGCTTCCCTGTCTTTACTTTACAGCTTGTAGTGCTTTCTTGGGGGGAGCTCACAGAGGATACCAAGGTTTCAGCGGCACCTCTTTGCATCTGCAAGGCCTCAGAAAGCAGGTCAATCAGACTGATGTTATTTCCACAACCATTATTCTCCCTTATGATCTCCTCAATTACATTGAAACCAAGCAGTGGACAATCCAGGCACTTTCGACTCACCAAAAGGGGCACTTGGATGGCGATTTTGTTTTGTTGACCACTTGTGATTTCTAATAAAACCTCAACCCATCCATCAAAGGGTACGACAGTCCCATTTGCTGCAGTGACATGAAGCTGGCTATCCGATAGTAGAGATTCTAGTTCTGCCAGAAAGACTCGGGAGAATAAATACTGTGACAATTATCCATTTATTAACAACCCAGCAAGCAATAAAGTATATTGGCATAGGCCCCGTCCGTAGCTCGCAATCTGAGGGTCCGGACTCTGCATATCCTGCCTGAAGACGAAGGCAGAGGCGCAGCCGACCCCCAAGTGAGGTATGGAAGGGACCATCCTGGTGGTGGTGGGGTGGATGTAGGGAAGGATTTGACTTGGAGGAGGTGGGGAGGATGGCGGTGAATTGGAGCGTCAGCATCTGCGAACTCAGACGAGCGTAAGTACCGATCTTTTATACCTAGTATTAGAATGTGATTGGATAGATACATTTAAAGTGACATGACAATTAAGTCTTCCCGGCAGAACTTATGCTAAAGCTTCCATTTCTGCCAGAAAGACTCGGGAGAATAAATACTGTGACAATTATCCATTTATTAACAACCCAGCAAGCAATAAAGTATATTGGCATAGGCCCCGTCCGTAGCTCGCAATCTGAGGGTCCGGACTCTGCATATCCTGCCTGAAGACGAAGGCAGAGGCGCAGCCGACCCCCAAAAATTAGGTGGAAGAATTCTTCCACCCGGACGGAGCCTATCCTATCCCCCAAAAATGGTAAATAAAATAGACCCACCGGTTTTGTATCCTCGAGTTCCTACAAAGAAGAACAAGAGTTAACATGTTAAGCGTGAACATGAAACGCCGCCTGCTGATGGCTAAAGGCCACTTCATGATTAAACAGAACTTGAAGTTATCTTTTGTAGAGAGTACTACGCATGAGCAAATCATATCTGCTGCATAAATGTAAACATTTGGCTGTTGTTGTTTTTTTTTTATTTTTTTTATTTATTTTTTATTTTTTTATATATATATATATATATATTATATATAAAACCATGTATAAACCACCGAGACAAGGCCGCAGGGCCACACGGTCTGCAAGACCACAGAGACAAGGCCGCAGGGCCACACGGTCTGCTAGACCACAGAGACGAGGCCGCAGGGCCACACGGTCTGCTAGACCACAGAGACAAGGCCGCAGGGCCACACGGTCTGCTAGACCACAGAGACGAGGCCGCAGGGCCACACGGTCTGCTAGACCACAGAGACGAGGCCGCAGGGCCGCGCAGTCTGCTAGACCACGGAGACAAGGCCGCAGGGCCGCACGGACTGCTAGACCACAGAGACAAGGCCGCAGGGCCACAAAGACGAGGCCGCAGGGCCACACGGTCTGCTAGACCACGGAGACAAGGCCGCAGGGCCGCACGGACTGCTAGACCACGGAGACAAGGCCGCAGGGCCACAAAGACGAGGCCGCAGGGCCACACGGTCTGCTAGACCACAGAGACAAGGCCGCAGGGCCACACGGTCTGCTAGACCACAGAGACAAGGCCGCAGGGCCGCACGGACTGCTAGACCACGGAGACAAGGCCGCAGGGCCGCACGGACTGCTAGACCACGGAGACAAGACAAGGCCGCAGGGCCACACGGTCTGCTAGACCACAGAGACAAGGCCGCAGGGCCGCACGGACTGCTAGACCACGGAGACAAGGCCGCAGGGCCGCGCGGTCTGCTAGACCACGGAGACAAGACAAGGCCGCAGGGCCACACGGTCTGCTAGACCACATAGACAAGGCCGCAGGGCCACACGGTCTGTTAGACCACATAGACAAGGCCGCAGGGCCACATACACCACCACCAGTAGTTGCATAGGGATTTACTTAGATTTTAGACCATGTACGATTTGGGTTAAGATGCGAACCCACCGGCCATCGTAGTTCCTGACACGAGATTCACAGCTACCATGACGTACAGATATATGGGCCACAGCCATCTTTTGATATAGTAGAAAGACCATGCAATCATAACGTACCGAGCCGAATTGGCCGGAACACCACCACCAGTAGTTGCATAGGGATTTACCTGAACCATTACTGGAGAGCTTGCTGAGCTTCAAGATGATTTTAGAATCGGTCTTGTATAAGACTTGAATGCAGAAAAACACCATCTCCCCAGTAGCTAATGCTGGCCTGGAAATTCCGCGGTCGTAGCTGTAGGAAAGTCTGATACGAGAGAAGGGGTTAAACTGCAGCTTTTAAGGTCAGTATAAAAGTGGGTCGGAAACCAGGCCTTAGAGAGAGGTGCTCCATTAGATAAAATATTGTTGTAAGTGGAAGAGCGACCTTTACGATTTAAGTTTTAGGAATTGAATTAAAAGCTTTGAACTTTCCTGATGTTTGTTAAGACAAGTAGGTAATCTTAGTTTTACCTTTGGAATTATGGGAGCGTTTACTGAACATGCCTGATGGTTTGAGCATTGCTGAAGAAAACCATCTTGACCATCATGGAATCCCGCATTCAGATGCTTCTTGATAGGGGAGACCTTGGTAAAGGATGCCAACTCCGCGGGTTGAGCTATGTTCGTAGCAACTCCAATCTGAAAGAATGGCCCATGCACAGGTGAGTTGAAGTTCACATTTCTTTCCATCTGCAGTTAGGAGGATTCTAAACCCCTGGGCGTAGCTCCCGCTCACATCTTAAGAGAACACCATCTAACCGTCAACCTGCTGAGAGAACCCCCAAAAGAAAATTAACCAGAACAGCATGACAAATACATAACATGCGCATGTGGTTGAGAACTCTGGACGATGCCCTTGCAAAAGGAAAATAATGTTTTATATGGTTTAGCTTTACTAGCTAATAAAACCATAACTAGCTATATAGGACCCGACACAGCTACCGAACCTATGAAAGAGATCAAAGCGAGATTCATTATTTGATAACCCAAGCCAGGATAATACTGTGATTTTTGCCACGTTTGGCAGTATGAGACAATATCGCAATCCTAAAAATTCCTTTGACCCTAGAATAAAATCTGATTTCTTTAATAGTTAGTTGACATGTTCACCAACGCCATGATAAAAGTTTTGCCTGAATGATTTCGCCAAGTGAATGGTTGATGTAAAACTCCAGACAAGTCCTTGTGCGTCTGATTAACATACAGCCTGCCGTAAATGCCCTGAAATCCCGCAGGGTGGCATCAGGATCGCAGTCTGAAAAGCAACAAATCACAATGTCTATAAGCACACCGTGTGTGCCAGCTTTAGTGAAGAGAAAAAACTTACTGCGAGACCTCGCTGTTTGCGGTGCAGCCAGGAATCAATACGCATATGCAGACTGTGTCAACAGTCAACGTTATATTTATCCCACTGTATATTGTGTTAGTAACGATAGAATTCAATGCGAGTGTAACCGATCACGGACATGCATTTTCTGTAGCTCAAACAGTAGAGCGCGGCACCAGCAACGCCAAGCCACAGGCTCGACTCCCAGGGAAAGCAAGACCCGAAAAATGCAGAATGCAACTCAAGGTGCCCTGGACAAAAGCATCCGCCAAATCACAAATGTCAACGTTTGTTGAGCACCCGAATGCAATGCCCAATTGAAGGCGCCACACAACACAGAAAACACTCAATCAGGATTGAACGGTCCAGAGCTTGTTCACTGCTAATTCTGCCTTCCAGTGCATACGTTTGAACAATGAATAGTAGAATATGCAATAGATTCATGATCCGGTGCGGTCAGATTGACCACAGCAGTTTCCACTGGAGTTTATCTGAACTGAAGCATTTGACAGTTTAATGCGTTTATAAGGGGAGCGCACTCTGCTCACTGTATTCATAAAAGATTTGAATAATTGTGTTCCCGTGCTACGATTTAGATGCTGTACGATCCAATCTTTATGTAAACGGGTCGGATTGAGTATGGAATTAAATTAGTGCTGCTATCGAATATCAAGGCAAACCTTGTTTTGTATGCAAACCTTACCCGACATATGGTGCTGAGAGTACAAGTGAGATACAAATTTGTTTTATTCATAAATGTACCATGGCGTCCTAGCACGGAAGGACCAAATGGGACGTAACACTAAATTCTAGTTTTCTAGAAATAAAGAGGTATCCAGATATCAGTAGCTGAATAAAATACGAAGAGCCAAATAACTGGAGTAAAGCATAGACAAAAGCACACAATTACTAATATGTATACACTTTTTGATTAACTAATATGTTGCGCATTTTATAATGCAATAAGCAAAGCACCTTTATATGAGCCAGAACTACAGTTCTTCCTAATAGGGAAGGAAGCCATATCGAGTCACGAAAGGAAGCCATTCCAACACTTGGTGCCCCGTATGTTTGAGCAAAAATATGTACTCTGCTGGATGACAGCCAAAAACACTTCTAAGCTTGAAACAGTTGTGTCAGTTAAATTGCATATGTGAACTCACAGCGCTTGAAAGATGAATCTAACGCCATTGAATCAGAACGGATCAAAGCACTGATGTCGGTGCTGTACCTAAATATGCTAATTTGCTCAGCATAGTTTTTTAAATTGAATTTTAGCTATCTGATAACTGAACCAATCGCGATTTCAGCTTAACTTCAGTTCAACATGAAGCCCCGATTAAATAGGTGCATGTTGCTTTAAAACAAACCGGTGTTGATTTCCTTGCATTCGTAGGGAAAATGATAGAGTCTAGATATGCTGTGCATATCTGTTCTGTTTCAGTTTTTCTAACAAAATACTATCTATAATGGTAACCGGTGTCTTGCGAATCATTTACGAGCACTATGGACACAAGCGAGTCACAACGAGCGATCACGTTGCACCGCACAATCAGACCGGCAAACACCTGTGCGCGTCTCACACGATGCATGTGTGTGCTCTATACAGACATGCTTGAGACAAAGTTGAAAAAAAGAGTAAGATACTACACCCAATCGCCATCGGAATGCATAACCATATGCATATCACTCTGATAAATGCTGATGTAGTGATGTCGCCAGAATGGTGATGAAAACCACAGCCGTATCTTTGATAACATGCCCAGATAGTCCTCCATGAAAGCGATTGATCTGAGGCTGACGTGAGATTTGCTCTTGTTAGTGAAGCACTCGCGTCTGTTACTGCGGTAACCCATTGAACAGAATGATAGCCTGACGTGGACTTAGAATGCCACTGTATGCACATTATTAGTTATCATAGGACCAGCGATCGACCACTACGGAACATCCGGTTCGTAAACTGAATTGGAGCATCAGCATCTGCGAACTCAGACGGGCGTAAGTACCGATCTTTTATACCTAGTATTAGAATGTGATTGGATAGATACATTTAAAGTGACATGACAATTAAGTCTTCCCGGCAGAACTTATGCTAAAGCTTCCATTAGCTGGATGTTGATGTTGGGTAAGCATTTCTTTAGCCACACTCGTCCAACAATACTGACCTGGGCTCCACTGTCCAACAGCATTTGAGTCTGGACACCATTCAATTGGCAAGTTATCATGCAGCGACTTCCAATTAGCTGTGCAACACGTTTCTCTCCAATCTCATTTGCTCTGTTGAATTGCTCACCGCTGGATGCACAGGACGATGGTTGGGACACGGTATCTTCTGCGGTCACTGGTGGTCCCTACCCAGTGACCTCCTCTCTTTTAACGGTCGACTTTTCATGAGACAGCCCACAGCTCGGTGCCCTGCTTGACCACACAAGAAACAGTGAGTACACACTTCAACATTTTGGGAGATACACTGTTTGCATTTACCCTTCGCTTCTGGTTTTGATGGCTGTTGTGCACTTGCTGCAACTATTTTGGTTTGCTGTTGAACACCAGGGCCCATGGACATGACGACTTTCTCTAGATTCTTGGTCAGCGCGGATACTTGAGCAGAGAGTTCATGAATGGCATCACGATTGGCTTTAACTTCTGCGTGACTCAGAGGAGAACATTGTCCATCCACATCATCCTGCTGTGTTACACTTGCAATTGTGACTTTGGATTTGTAGGTGTGACCTATTCGTTTTTGTCTTTCAGTTTCCTCACTTACAGACTGTGTAATCAGTTCTAGGATCTGATCATCGGTGATTGCCTTGTCCCTCTGGACAAATGTGTGTTTTTCATTCAGACCCTGATATAGTGAGTGTAGGAAAACACCATGGGCCAGTTTACGATCATACTGAAACTCAGATCCTGTTTGTTCTGAAGCAAACAACACCCTCTGCTTAAGCCCCATCAACCTATACATAAACTGTTGAGGGGATTCTTTGTCTTGTTGTTTTGCATTATTCAGTTCCTGAAATAATTCAGTACTACTTTTGTCCCTAAGGTGAGCTCTAAGGAACCGTTTCAACTCAGCTACTGTAAGACTGTCTTTCGTGATCAGCATCTCTTTGAAAGTACCAGGTTTGATTACCTTTAACACTGTTCAAATAATTTCTGACTCTGTGAAATTTTCGGCAATACCTTCATCAATTTGCTTACAAATGCTGTTGAAACTCAAGTCTGAATTTAAATCAGAAATTTGTCCACCGTAAATTTTGAACTCTCTACGTGGCAAATAGGATGCAACATCAGAGAATTTGATAAGACCAGTCATTTGTTCAGACACTCTAGGCCAGGGATGGGCAACTCCAGTCCTCGAGGGCCACTGTCCTGCAGAGTTTAGCTCCAACCCTAATCAAACACACCTGAACCAGCTAATCAATGTCTTCAGGATTACTAGAAGGCTACAGGCAGGTGAGTTTTATCAGGGTTGGAGCTAAACTTTGCAGGACAGTGGTCCTCGAGGACTGGAGTTGCCCATCCCTGCTCTAGGCAATGAAACAGTTTGTTCAGCTCTTGAATGTGATGGCAGACCTGTAGTTTGTGCTACCTGCACCATGGTAGCTACTGGTGTCGATGCAGATTGCGATACCAGTCCCACAGTCTCTTCGTTTTCTTCGACGCTGGAAGCGAAACACTGTTCTGTAGCGGTCAACTCACGAACAAGGTCATGAAGGGTCAGCAAGCGGGCCATTCCTTGGTCCTCTAGACTCTGCAGTTGTTCTCCTCGCATGAAATCAACAACAAAGTCGTAAAGTTCCACTTCTGTTGCATCCACGCCTGGGACCCCCTCTCCTTCCTCCTCCGCGCAACACAGAGCTACTTTGTAGAGTGCTTTGCAGTTCGAAGAGCTGACCAGCAGGTGGAGCTACTTCTCGATCTCCCACCGCAGTCCTCGAAGAGTAGCCATGACTGAACTGCTGGTGTCTGCTGTTCAACTCACTGATCTAAGACGAATGACGTTTAACCACTTTGGTTCTTTACTGATCAGCACCCGACCACCAGGTGGCGCTTGATCCCGGACGAGCCCCCAAATTGTTATCCGCATCCGAGCTAGGAAGCCTGAATGGGGAAGTTGAATGAACCACTGTTGCCGGCACTGTTACCATGTCTTCACATTTTCACATCGTCATAAACATTAATTCAATTTTCACACTGCCACAGAAATGAATTTAGCATTTGGCTTCATATCAAACCGCATGTTTTACATGTAAGTCGCCATCTTGGCTCTAGTTCACGCATACATGCGCCGCCATTTTGGCTCAAGATAACTTCAGTACCAAATGTACATTTAACTCGTTTAAACTTTCTCATCCAATTACAATCCACGTATAAAACGCTCTAGAAACATTCACCAACTCTTTTCACATGAGTATTTTCTCTCAGTTCACTTCTCATTCACATATTTGTTACTCGTGTAATCTATGACTCATTACTACAGAATGCGTTCTAATCAAACGAACAGTCTTTCTCTGCAACCCGTGAACAATAACCATATACATCTTTGCTAAACAGTATTTAACATCAGTTTAAACCAGTTTTAGAATCGTTTTTGCTCACCTGTAGATCAATAAAAGAGGAGGAGGGGGGAGGGGTTGCTGTAATTTATAATAATATCTTCAGTATTACTCAGAAGTCTAGTTTCAAATATAATTTCTTCGAAGTTTTGGTGCTTTATGTAACGTTATGTAGTGTACATGATAAAACCCTTTTAACATTTGTGTTAGCTACTGTATACAGGCCACCAGGGCATAATACAGACTTTATCAAAGAATGTGCTTATTTTCTATCAGTACTGAGTACTAATTGTTGGTGATTTTAATATCCAAGTAGACAACGAAAAAGACGCATTGGGATTAGCATTTAAAGACATACTAAACTCTATTGGAGTTAAGCAACACGTGTCAGGACCCACTCATTGCCATAATCATACTTTAGACCTAATATTGTCACATGGAATAAATGTTGATACCGTTGAAATTCAGCAGCAGAGCGATGACATCTCAGATCATAACCTAGTATCATGTATACTTAATTTAGCTAAGGTAATTGCAATGCCGCCCCCTCGCTTCAAAAATGCCAGGACAATCACTGCCGCTACTAAAGATCGCTTTTTAAATAATCTTCCTCATCAGTATCATCTCCTCAGCATCCCAGATAGCATAGAAGAAGTCGGTGTTGCAACAGAAACTATTGACTGTCTCTTTTCCAGTACTTTAGACACAGTTGCTCCTCTGCGCTTAAAGAAGATGAAAGAAAATAGTCTAACGCTGTGGTACAACGAGCACACCCGGGCCCTTAAAACAGCAGCCAGAAAAATGGAGCGCAGCTGGAAGAAAACAAAGCTAGAGGTCTTTCGTAATTCATGGAAATAGCACATGATCGCATACAGAAAGGCCGTAAAAACTGCTAGATCTGCTTATTTCTCAACTCTCTTGGAAGAAAACAAACACAACCCAAGGTATATATTCGATACAGTGGCTAAATTAACCAAAAATAAAGCTTCAACTTCTGATGATTGTAAACAGCACAGCTGTAATGACTTTATAACTTCTTCACATGTAAGACTGATAATAATAGGATTAAAATTTTAACCATGCAGCCGTCTACTACAGTATCACATCAGACAGATGTGAACGGAATGCATAGTGTCACCAAGGAAAAATTACACTCATTCACTGCTATAGGAGAAGAAGAATTGACTAAACTCGTTAAATCATCAAAATCAGCAACATGTATGCTTGACCCTGTACCGACTAGGCTATTAAAAGAGATGCTACCAGAGGTCATAGATCCTCTTCTTAATATCATTAATTAATCTTTGTCATTAGGATATGTACCAAAAACTTTTAAGTTGGCTATTATTAAACCACTTATTAAAAAAACGCAACTTGATCCTACAGAATTAGTCAATTATAGACCAATCTCAAATCTACCCTTTCTGTCAAAAATACTTGAAAAGGCAGTGTCTTCACAATTATGTTCCTTTTTAGAAAGAAATGGTATCTGTGAGTATTTCCAGTCAGGATTTAGACCGTATCATAGCACTGAGACTGCTCTCATCAGAGTTACAAATGATTTACTCTTATCATCCGATCGTGGCTGTATCTCTCTATTAGTGTTACTCGATCTTAGCGCTGCATTTGATACTATCGATCACAACATTCTTTTGAATAGACTCTAAAATTATGTAGGTATTAGTGGAATTGTGTTGTCATGATTTAAATCATACCTATGCGACTGTTATCAGTTTGTAGCAGAAAAATAAAGAGATGTCACACCGATCATATGTTCAGTATGGAGTACCGCAAGGCTCAGTGCTAGGACCGCTGCTCTTCACCCTGTACATGCTACCACTGGGAGATATCATTAGGAAGCATGGCTTTAGTTTTCATTGTTATGCTGACGATACTCAGCTCTATATTTCTTCACGCCCTGAAGAAATTTACCAATTCACAAGATTAACGGAATGCATAGCTGATATAAAACACTGGATGACCGGTAATTTCCTGCAACTCAATTCAGAAAAAACTGAATTTTTAATTATTGGACAAAAAAGCTCCACAAGTAGTAACCTAGAATACTGTCTAACACTTGATGGCTGCTTTGTCAAGTCCTCGTCGTCAGCGAGGAACCTGGGTGTGCTCTTTGATACCAATCTTTTGTTTGAAAGCCACGTTTCTAGCATCTGTAAAACTGCATTCTACAGTCTTAAAAATATATCTAAATTACGGCACATGCTCTCAATGCAAAATGCTGAACAGTTAGTTCATGCGTTCATGACCTCAAGGTTAGATTATTGTAATGCTCTACTGGGTGGTTGCCCTGCTCGCTTAATAATTAAACTCAAGCTGGTCCAAAACGCAGCAGCTCGAGTACTTACTAGAACCAGGAAGTATGACCATATTAGCCCAGTTCTGTCAACACTGCACTGGCTGCCTATTAAACATCGCATACATTTTAAAATCTTGCTTATTACTTACAAAGCACTAAATGGTTTAGCTCCCCAATACTTGAGTGAGCTCTTAACACATTATACTCCATCACGTCTACTGCGCTCTCTAAACTCTGGCCAGTTGATAATACAGAGAATATCCAAATCAACTGCAGGCGGTCGATCCTTTTCCTATTTAGCTCCTAAACTCTGGAACAGTCTTCCTAGCATTGTTCGGGAAGCAGACACACTCTGTCAGTTTAAATCTAGACTAAAACACATCTCTTTACTGTGGCATATACATAAAACACTTTTTCAATGAAATGATTGTTAGGCTGCATTAACTAGGTCAGCCGGAACCGGGAACACTTCCTATAACACCGGATGTACTCGTTACATCATCAGAAGAATGGCATCTACGCTAATGATAGTCTCTCTGTTTTATCCCGAGGTTTACTGCAGTCAGCCGGATCCGGGCAGTATCCAGATCAGATGCTGGACCTGCACCCAGAGAAGACCAACGCATGACTTTAAACTTTCCAAAATAATAATAATAATAATAATAATAATAATAATAATAATAATAATAATAATAATAATAATAATACTACGCTGTTTGTTAATTGGCCAGAGGAGAACTGGCACCCCGACTGAGCCTGGTTTCTCCCAAGGTTTATTTTTCTCCATTAGGTTACCTAATGGGGTTTTGGTTTCCTTGCCACTGTTGCCTCTGGCTTGGCGTGCTCAGTTGGGGACTACATTTTTCTAAATTTTTCAACTAAATATCAAAATAAATCTAATTATTAAACTAAATTATCCATATAAACTAAATTACTGATCTAAAGCCCACACTGCCACTGTATGATAATTGAAATGAACTGATGACATCACCGTTTTCTCCAGAATGGCTATATGGCTGAATAAAATTATGCTACATTATTTTCCTGTTTAACACTGTAAAGCTGCTTTGAAACAATCTGCATTGTTAAAAGCGCTATATAAATAAAGTTGACTTGACTTGACTTGACAGCAGAAGGGAAAGGCTGTCTCCAAGCAGAGGATGGCCCACTGGATAGTGGATGCCATCCTCTGGGCGTATGAATCCCAAGACATGCCCTGCCCGCTCGGGTTAAGAGCCCACTCCACCAGGGGTGTTGCTTCTTCCTGGGCGCTGGCTCGTGGCGCCTCACTGACAGATATTTGCAGAGCTGCGGGCTGGGCGACACCTAACACGTTTGCTATATTCTATAGCCTCCGTGTAGAGCCGGTATCTTCCTGTGTGCTCACTTCCCATAGTCAGTAACACCGGAGTGCCCGTTCTTGTATTGGCTTGCTGCGCCATTCCCCTCCTTACGGACCGGATGCGTGCGCTACCGCTCCAGTTGAGTTCCCCAGAATGGCGAACCCTGTTGAGTCCTCCGTTACCCGCGGCAGTCGGATGTGGCGGAGCGTCCGACGCCAGGTCTAACACTCGTATGCATTGGTGGAACGGGTGTTAGGCTGGGTTCCATATGTTGTGACCCCCCACGGCGGTCCCATGTGTGTATTCTTCCACGGTACGGCTCCCTACGGCGAGCCCGTGTCTTTCCCTTGGCAGAATCCGCTCTACCGTCACAGTAAGGTGTTGTTCCCCTGCCTCTAAATGGCCGGGGCCACCCCTGGGACTTCCGTATGTTGTGCTGCCCACGGCCAGCCCATACGTGTATCACATTCTCCACATGGTATTTCCCTCTGGGCATGATGTGGCTTCTGCAGCGGCCTCCACGGGCACGCTTTCCCAGCATTATCCAATAAATTCAGCTGAATGGGTCTTGCGGAACAGCAGCTTTTTGGCTCTCCCTGCGTGAATTTCCCTGCCCACTAACAGACGGGGTCTGAGGGGCTCATCGCTGGGCACTGGAAGTGGTAGTAACTGTGGCGCTCTCGCTTCCTGTTTATACCCACGGTGCGGGCGGAGTGCGAGATGCAAATCTCGCACACCAATGTTCATTGGCCGGTTCTATATAGCTCGAAGCTGATAGGGGCTCCCAGAAGTGATCCCAATTCGTCTGTGACGTCTGACGTACGTCTCCGTTCCCTCCTTCAGGGAACGAGGGTTACCATACGTAACCGAGACGTTTTGGAGATGCGTTGACCCAGTCATCTAGCCATCACTATTTGGCCCATTTTTCCATATATGTATTACAGTATATACACTCACCTAAAGCATTATTAGGAACACCATACTAATACTGTGTTTGACCCCCTTTCGCCTTCAGAACTGCCTTAATTCTACGTGGCATTGATTCAACAAGGTGCTGAAAGTATTCTTTAGAAATGTTGGCCCATATTGATAGGATAGCATCTTGCAGTTGATGGAGATTTGTGGGATGCACATCCAGGGCACGGAGCTCCCGTTCCACCACATCCCAAAGATGCTCTATTGGGTTGAGATCTGGTGACTGTGGGAGCCATTTTAGTACAGTGAACTCATTGTCATGTTCAAGAAACCAATTTGAAATGATTCGAGCTTTGTGACATGGTGCATTATCCTGCTGGAAGTAGCCATCAGAGGATGGGTACATGGTGGTCATAAAGGGATGGACATGGTCAGAAACAATGCTCAGGTAGGCCGTGGCATTTAAACGATGCCCAATTGGCACTAAGGGGCCTAAAGTGTGCCAAGAAAACATCCCCCACACCATTACACCACCATCATCAGCCTGCACAGTGGTAACAAGGCATGATGGATCCATGTTCTCATTCTGTTTACGCCAAATTCTGACTCTACTATCTGAATGTCTCAACAAAAATCGAGACTCATTAGACCAGGCAACATTTTTCCAGTCTAATTTTGGTGAGCTCGTGCAAATTGTAGCCTCTTGTTCCTATTTGTAGTGGAGATGGGTTGTACCCGGTGCGGTCTTCTGCTGTTGTAGCCCATCCGCCTCAAGGTTGTGCATGTTGTGGCTTCACAAATGCTTTGCTGCATACCTTGGTTGTAACGAGTGGTTATTTCAGTCAAAGTTGCTCTTCTATCAGCTTGAATCAGTTGGCCCATTCTTCTCTGACCTCTAGCATCAACAAGGCATTTTCGCCCACAGGACTGCCGCATACTGGATGTTTTTCCCTTTTCACACCATTCTTTGTAAACCCTAGAAATGGTTGTGCGTGAAAATCCCAGTAACTGAGCAGATTGTGAAATACTCAGACCGGCCCGTCTGGCACCAACAACCATGCCACGCTCAAAATTGCTTAAATCACCTTTCTTTCCCATTCTGGCATTCAGTTTGAAGTTCAGGAGATTGTCTTGACCAGGACCACACCCATAAATGCATTGAAGCAACTGCCATGTGATTGGTTGATTAGATAATTGCATTGATGAGAAATTTAACAGGTGTTCCTAATAATCCTTTAGGTGAGTGTATAGGCCTATTTAAAGCAATTAATGCAGCATCCTATTTATCTGTCATCCTTTGGCTGGTGTTACATTATGATCATGATCTTATTCATGCTTTTAAATGCTTAAATGCTTTTAAAACCTTCAAGCACAACAAGACAAAAGAGAACGCCCTGTTGTGAATGTCCTGTCTATGGGACACACACACGACACACATATCGTGCGCACAGACAGCGTTCCAGAAACGTATTCTCTTTCACATTTGAACGGACAATAACACAATTATGCCCAAATGTCCATTTTGAAGAGTATCCTCATAAATGCAGTCTTAAATGAGTTAACTCTTAAATTACCTTAAAGAGTTGTGAGAAAATATTACACGTGTGAGACGTGTCATGTGCAGCAGCGGCAGATCTTAAAGTGACAGCAGCCACTAATGCTTTCTGTCATTAATGTTAATAAGAGAACAAAGGTATCAGAAAAAAAATACTCACAGCTCTTGACTAAAGAAAGGATTATATATTTAATTTATAATCTATGCAGTGTAGACTGTTTGATAACTTTATTCAATTTCTGTATATTCCCTACATTTTACTAGACAGGTAGGAAGAGCACAGGTAAAATATAACATTTATTATTGGTTTATGTGAGGGTTGTTTTAATTTAACTTAAATTAAAAGTTGTTATCTTTTTTGAAACCTAATAAATGTTACAAAATCAATAGCTTTCAATTAGGCTACACTGGAATATTGAATGGCTATAATTAATGTTTAAAATTGGCGGGAAAAATCTATTTCATAGAGACATCAGTAGCTGTATTAGTAACAGTGATGCTGGCCTTCATTCAAAATAGAAGTATTTCAAATATATTGTCTTTATGTTGTAACTACATTAATTTGGAGATTAGCTGTGAAATTATTACATCATAAAATATATAAAAATTCTGTCAATCACCTTTACTGTTACAGTGGGCGTCTCTTTTGAATAAAATATAACTTTAACTTAATGCAGATTTTTACTCATGATAAAGATGATTAAGGTACTTTACCAGTTTACCTGTATTCACCCTATCATGGTTTTAAATGGTACTACTACCCTGCTGAAAAATTCTAATAGTGCTGGTCTAGCTGGTGGAGCAGCAAAGTCGTACTGTTCACAAAGATGATGTAGCTGGTCCACCACCAGCAGCACTCCTGCTTCTCATGCGGGACCAGCATCCAGGTATGCAACATACAACATACTTTATGCTTGTTATTTTGGTAGCCAAAGAAAAACTGAAACAAAATTATTCAGAAAACTCAAGCTCAAGTGTATCCAAGCAAAGATCGGGGAACACATGGTACGAGTATGAAACATGAATGAATGAAGAGTTAATGAGATCTTGTACATTTTCAGTGAATGAGAGAAAGTTGTACAGCAGTCTCAGTTAGAAATAAATTCCTTGATCAATAGTTTCTACGCTAACAGATCGATCTGTGCCAAGATTATGTAAGGAAATAAAGTAGATCCCTTTTTGTTCTGTTTACTATTACTATTTTGTCTGAATGTATGTAAAAAAGGGGGAAATTAATCCATCATTTGCATTATAAATACACCTGGCTTACGATATAAAATAAACACACTTAACCAGTGCTAAAATGGCTTGTATGATGCCTTGGTATGTCAAAAATGTCTTGGCTTGTTGACCAATTCTTTGAAGTTAAACAATCCAATTGAATGGCAAATAATATGAGTAGTAAAAGGAAATATGTTTGTCATGATAATAAACACTATATACATTTTAGCTTTCTCTAATTTTAAATATAAAAGCTGTGAATGGTATTAAACCTTTCAGACCATAAAAAAACCCTATGTCTATGTCTATTGTTTAACTTAATGTTTTCACATTCCACATTTGAGTATCAGAGAATATTCACCTTTCCACTATTGATCCCAAGTTCCCAAGTAGTGTTTAAAGGTATAGGCAATTTCGGAGAGGCTAGCAATAGGAAGCTTGCTTTGAAAGCATAAGATCCCACCTTCCCTTCAGAGCACTCTACAAAGTCATGCCTCCTCCGAAATACATGAAAACGCGCAGCCAAAGCTGAGTCTGCAACCCAGCTAGAATTTTTTTACTCTAAAAATGTTCTGAGAACATTATGCCTTGTTCTAGTAATGTTTTCTTTTTGTTCTTAGAATGTTCTCCTAAAAGGTAGGATAACATTCTCTAAAAACATTTTAAAAATGTGTAGTGATAACACTGTTAGATCATTAATTCCTAACGTTCTTATAAAGTTTTTAGCAGGAAGTTTTATTTTTGTGCCTAGAATGTTCTTCTAAAAGGTAGGATAACATACCTTGTAGCATTCTCAGTGTGCTCCTAAACATTAAAAAAGCTAATCTATAACATTGTTAAAGGTCCCATGGCATGAAAATTTCATTTTATAAGGTTAATTCCCTAGCCTGTATATGGCCCCCAAGTGTCTAGAAATTTTGATAGGTGTAAACCAAGTTCTGGGTGTCCTGCTCAGCCTTTGAGAAAATGAAAGCTCAGACGAGCCAATCTGGAATCTTTCCTATATGCCGTCATACGGGGAAAGGTTACCTCCCCTTCCTCTGCTTTGCCCGCCCAGAGAATTAGGAGAAAATGGATTGTTTATTTTACTCGCAATGTCAGCACAGGCTTTTACGATATGGATTCGACAGCACCGCCGCAAACAGTGAGTAACAGTGTTCATTAATGCCTGATCTGTGATCAGTGAAATATTCAAGTTCACACATACTTTTTTCTAAATCGTTTATGCATCCGTGAATCAAGCCAGTGACTAAACGATCAACTTCACATTGTCTCTTAGTAGCATCTGTTAATAACAGATAAATAACAGAAACAAATCTGTTATTTAAAATGATTAGATGCTAGATTAGTGATCAAAGAACACTCTCTTTATAATGTTCGGATCTGTCAATCACACGTCGCGAGTTACACACTTGCCAAAACTGCCGTTATAACGAATGACGCTGTTATGCTGCACAACGAAGCTCTTACTGTATTCATATCGATGTCGTGTTTGCTGTTAGTTATGGTGAAAGCATTTTGTGAGAGAAAACGCATTGCAATGACTAGATCACTGCATTCACGCGATCAACAGACTGTCTGTGTACTCAATGCTCGTCACTGAAGCCTTGTGATGGGAAAAGATCTAAAAATAATGCTCGACAGCTGTAATGGTAAAAAAACGTAGTAAAAGTATTCGAGAGGGGTTCCACATGTTACAAAGTTTGTAGAATAAGGAGGAAGACGACAGGGTTGGCATGACTGGGACTGTTTATTCAGAACTCTCAGACACAAACACAGCGCTCTCAACAACTCGGTACAATATAACTTTTCTCAGCAATCTTTCTCCAGAGCTCTCTGTCTGGTCTACGAGTCCGTCTCTCTCTCTCTGGCAGTGCTTGCCTTGCAGTCTGCAGACCTCGCTAAACCATGCCCCCTCCGCCACATAATCTAATACTCATTTCAAATGCAAAGATGTCACAACCATGGCCGTTTTCACTGAAGTCTCACAGCAGACGCGTCCCTTGAAACAGAGCATGCAAGCCAGAGGGCTAATATCAGTAAAGAAAAATGCCTTTTATTTCTAAATTATGACATTTTATGATGTAAAAATCATACTAACAATATAAGTACACCTCAGGAAACATTATAAAGTAATTTAAAAAAATCCACACCATGGGACCTTTAAAGCATTATCTGAACATAATGTCAAAAATTAAAAACATCAAAATCTAAATCTATAAATGATATCCACATAAGTTATATATATATATAGTAAATGCCCAACACCACACATTGAAGAACTCCAGCGTGTAATCGTGTCTTAATTAATTTGCTCAGAATGCTTAACATTAGGTGCACATGGAGCACTGTAATCGGTTTAAAAGTCCAATTCGAATGAAAATGCTCCATATAAACACCTCAAACCGAATGAAATTGTGATTGGTTTGAGAGGGGTGGGATAAACCTTTTTCATGAACCGATCAAACCATGTAAACGATCCATCCACCATGTAAAAGACCTGATCCGATTACTTTGAGAGTACGTCTTTCTGTGACGTGATATACAGCGCGCGCCTCCACAACTGAAGAGTTGAAATTAAAATTGAGCGGAAGTACGTAGGAGGGCGGAGCCAGGCTAGTTGAAATAGCCATTGTATAGGACATAAATTAGGTTAAACTGCTGCATGTCCGCCCACAGAAAAATAAATATAAAAATTACCAACACAGAACTATTGATCCACAAACGTCGAAGTTATTATAATTGGCAACGTTACGAATCTGATGCGGCAGACAAACTGTGCGCGCATGTCACAAAATGATTCAGATTGAAAGCATCAGCACATGTAAACACCAAATCGGTTTAGATAACGTCTCATGTAAACAGTCCTATTGTGTTTGCTTGTCTTGGGGAATAAAACATATAACTGTACCTTTAAAGGTACACAACTGGTCCTTAGGGTACAATTATACCATTGTTTTGCTCTACTTAGAGGTACCTTAAGGGTAGCAACCCTGTGACGGCCACAAATGTTGTACCCTTTTTTATTTTGAGAGAGAGAGTGTAATAAGGTGGCACCCCCTGGCCTGCATACCTAGCAGGCTGCAAGGTATCCTCGTAAGGCTTCGAAGTGGCCCTGAGATGGATGACCCAGGGAAGGAGGAGAGGCCCGCTGACCTGCCCCTCCCCAGAACTTGGAACAGACCTCACTCCCGATGGAGGGACGGAAGGAGAATTTTTATTTTCCATCCATCCATCCATCCATCCATCTTCTTCCGCTTTATCCGGGGCCGGGTCGCGGGGGCAGCAGTCTAAGCAGAGATGCCCAGACTTCCCTCTCCCTAGACACTTCCTCTAGCTCTTCCGGGGGGACACCGAGGCGTTCCAAGGCCAGCCGGGAGACATAGTCCCTCCAGCGTATCCTTGGTCTTCCCCGGGGCCTCCTCCCGGTTGGACATGCCCGAAACACCTTCCCGGGAAGGCGTTCAGGAGGCATCCGGAACAGATGCCCGAGCCACCTCAGCTGTCCCCTCTCGATGTGGAGGAGCAGCGGCTCTACTCCGAGTTCCTCCCGAGTGACTGAGCTTCTCACCCTATCTCTAAGGGAGCGCCCAGCCACCCTGCGGAGAAAGCTCATTTCGGCCGCCTGTATCCGGGATCTTGTCCTTTCGGTCATGACCCAAAGCTCATGACCATAGGTGAGAGTAGGAACGTAGATTGACCGGTAAATCGAGAGCTTCGCCTTACGGCTTAGCTCTTTCTTCACCACGACAGACCGGTACATCGACCGCATTACTGCAGAAGCTGCACCGATCCGTCTGTCAATCTCCCGTTCCATCCTCCCCTCACTCGTGAACAAGACCCCTAGATACTTGAACTGCTCCACTTGGCAGGAACTCTCCACCAACCTGAAGTGGGCAAGCCACCTTTTTCCGACTGAGGACCATGGCCTCGGATTTGGAGGTGCTGATTCCCATCCCAGCCGCTTCACACTCGGCTGCAAACCGTCCCAGTGCATGCCGGAGGTCCTGGTTAGAAGGGGCCAACACGACAATGTCATCCGCAAAGAGCAGAGACGAAACCGTGTGGTCCCCAAACCTGACACCCTCCGGCCCTTGGCTGCGCCTAGAAATTCTGTCCATAAAAATTATGAACAGAACCGGCGACAAAGGGCAGCCCTGCCGGAGTCCAACATGCACCGGGAACAAGTCTGACTTACTGCCGGCAATGCGGACCAAACTCCTGCTTCGGTCATACAGGGACCGGACAGCCCTCAGCAAAGGACCCCGGACCCCATATTCCCCCAGCACCCTCCACAGGACGCCGCGAGGGACACGGTCGAATGCCTTCTCCAAATCCACAAAACAAATGTGGACTGGTTGGGCAAACTCCCATGAACCCTCCAGCACCCTGTAGAGGGTATAGAGCTGGTCCAGTGTTCCACGTCCTGGACGAAAACCACACTGTTCCTCCTGAATCCGAGGTTCCACTATCGGCCGAATTCTCCTCTCCAGTACCCTGGCATAGACTTTCCCGGGGAGGCTGAGAAGTGTGATCCCCCTATAGTTGGAACACACCCTCCGGTCCCCCTTCTTAAAAAGAGGGACCACCACCCCGGACTGCCATCCCAGAGGCACTGTCCCCGACCGCCACGCGATGCTGCAGAGGCGTGTCAGCCAAGACAGCCCCACAACATCCAGAGACTTGAGGTACTCAGGGCGGATCTCATCCACCCCCGGTGCCTTGCCACCGAGGAGTTTCTTGACCACCTCGGTGACTTCAGCTTGGGTGATGGACGAGTCCTCCTCTGAGCCCCCAACCTCTGCTTCCTCAATGGAAGACGTGACGGCGGGATTGAGGAGATCCTCGAAGTATTCCTTCCACCGTCCGACAACATCCCCAGTTGAGGTCAACAGCCGCCCATCGCCACTGTAAACAGCGTTGGTAGGGCACTGCTTCCCCCTCCTGAGGCGCCGGACGGTTTGCCAGAATCTCTTCGAGGCCAGCCGATAGTCCTTTTCCATGGCCTCACCGAACTCCTCCCAGGCCCGAGTTTTTGCCTCCACAACCACCCGGGCTGCAGTCCGTTTAGCCTGCCGGTACCTGTCAGCTGCCTCAGGAGTCCCACAAGCCAACCAGGCCCGATAGGACTCCTTCTTCAGCTTGACGGCATCCCTTACTTCCGGTGTCCACCACCGGGTTCGGGGATTGCCGCCTCGACAGGCACCGGAGACCTTGCGTCCACAGCTCCGAGCAGCCGCTTTGACAATGGAGGTGGAGAACATGGTCCACTCGGACTCAATATCTCCAGCCTCCCTCGGGATCCGGTCGAAGCTCTGCCGGATGCAGGAGTTGAAGATCTCTCTGACAGGAGACTCGGCCAAACGTTCCCAGCAGACCCTCACAGTACGTTTGGGTCTACCGAGTCTATCCAGCTTCCTCCCCCGCCATCGGATCCAACTCACCACCAGGTGGTGATCAGTTGACAGCTCCGCCCCTCTCTTCACTCGAGTGTCCAAGACATACGGCCGCAGGTCAGATGAAACGACCACAAAGTCGATCATTGACCTACGACCTAGGGTGTCCTGGTGCCATGTGCACTGATGGACACCCTTATGCTTGAACATGGTGTTCGTTATGGACAAACTGTAACTAGCACAGAAGTCCAATAACTGAACACCACTCGGGTTCAGATCAGGGGGGCCGTTCCTCCCAATCACGCCCCTCCAGGTTTCACTGTCATTGCCCACGTGGGCGTTGAAGTCCCCCAGTAGAACGACGGAGTCCCCAGTCGGAGCACTCTCCAGCACCCCTCCCAGGGACACCAAGAAGGTTGGGTACTCTGCACTGCTGTTTGGCCCGTAGGCACACACAACAGTGAGAGACCTATCCCCGAGCCGAAGCCGCAGGGAAACAACCCTCTCGTTCACTGGGGTAAACTCCAACACATGGCGGCAGAGCTGGGGGGCTATAAGCAAACCCACACCAGCCCGCCGCCTCTCACCATGGGCAACTCCAGAGTGGTGAAGAGTCCATCCCCTCTCGAGGAGTGTGGTTCCAGAGCCCAAGCCGTGCGTGGAGGTGATTCCGACTATCTCTAGTCGGAACCTCTCAACCTCACGCACAATCTCAGGCTCTTTCCCCGCCAGCGAGGTGACATTCCATGTCCCAAGAGCCAGTTTCCGTGTCCAGGGATCGGGTCGTCTAGGCCCCCGGCCTCGACTGCTGCCCGATTCGCTTTGCACCGGCCCCTTACGGTCCCTCCTGTGAGTGGTGAGCCCACGGGAAGGTGTCCCCACGTCGCTCCTTTGGGCTGAGCCCGGCCGGACCCCATGGGGGAAGGCCCGGCCACCAGGCGCTCGCATACGAGCCCCAACCCCAGGCCTGGCTCCAGGGTGGGGCCCCGGCTGCGCCGTCTTAGTCTGACCCGTCACCTAGGACCTGTTTGCCTTGGGAGACCCTACCAGGGGCATATAGCCCCGGACAACATAGCTCCTAGGGTCATTCGGGTACTCAAACCCCTCCACCACGTTAAGGTGGCAGTTCATGGAGAATTTTTATTTTAGTTTTCATTTTGTTTTGCCAGATGCCGGAAGGCCAACCGCTCTTTCATGGTCAGCCAAAGAGCAGTTCCCTCTTTTTCTGGGTCTCACTCATTTCTGTTATGACAGGTCTGTGCAGAGACAATAAGTGTGACAAGCTATGAATAAGCACAGCGTCCTCTGCCCCCTACTGTGGGCCCCCAGAGCAAGGTAGGTGTTCTGATATACAGTTTGCCACGGTTTCGCTGGGACGCATGGCCTCCCGACGTGGCAAGCCTTGCTCCACCTTGCCACGACCTAGCTACCATGGATATGCCAGACATTGTTCCATTGGTGCCATTGGTGTGGACTTTGGACATGTGTCCAACCCATCACGCTTGCTCGTCGTCTTCACAAAAAATGCAGAGGCATTAAGGGAAATGGGCATTCATATCCTCAACTACCTTGATGACTGGCTAATCCTATCCTATTTTTAGAGGCTCCTGGGGCATATGACATCATCGGCCACGGTGACGTGGCTTGGATGATGCATATGAGACACACATTGCGTGACCATCATGCCGATTTGTCATTGCACTTTTTAGGTTACGTTTTACGGAGAGTGGAGACTCAAACCCCAGGTTGTCCAGCTGATCTGGAGTCAATTCGGAGAAGCCCAGGTAGACCTGTTTGCTTCCTAGGAATCCTCTTCTTCTGTGGTATTCCCTGTCCTAGGCCACCAATTGTTCGTTATTGTTCCAGTTAGAGTAGGCAGATTTATTTTGTGTTTTATTTTGTTAGGTTAGCCTTTTCTGCATTTAGTTATTTGACATTTTGGTTTTCCTTGTTTCATTTTGTTGGCAACACTCTTGTTCCCTTTTCAGCTTTTTGTATTTTTTTCTTTTGTTGGATTTTGTTAATGTAAATATGTCATTACGTTCAGTATTCAGTAAAGCTTCACTTCTTATGCCTCAAGCTTTGCTATAGTAAAGCACATCCTAATTATTTAGTTCCTCAAAGGTGTGCAGTGGTTAAATTACCCAAAACTATGCATCATCCCCTCTTGGTGTCAGGTACAGACGGAGGCAGAGGAAGAGGTAAACTCAAAAGCATGCTTATTATTAGAGACACGAACACAGGTAGTAATAGTAAGGCAGGGATTGAATGGATGAGCACTTCTTAACAGTCACTTAGCTGATGGTGTAGATGATGATCGTAGGGAATGGAGAACACGATGAACGAGGAATAGGAGATGAGGAGGACAAGGAGGTAGACTGGAGAATCTCAGTAGTATCAGGTATGAAGTCCAGGTACATTGTGACAAGACCAGACACTGTGGTGTAGGGAGGGAGTGTTTATATAGTGTCTGTGATGATGAGGTGATCAGTATTCCGGGGAGAGTGAATGAGTGGGCGGAACGTGGAGATCTGGTGACGATGTGTGCATGTGGGTGGATGTTGGCTGTGACTCTGTGACACTTGGGATCTCTCCTTTGTCTTATAAACTCTACAGAGATCCATTTGAGCCCTTATAATCAGTTAAGCTAATTGCCCTCTCCATAAAGACGGCCCTATTTATTGCACTCACGTTGGTGATGAGGGCTGGGAACCTATAAGGCTTTCCGTTAGCGAGACATACCTAGAGTTCGGTCCGGCAGACTCTCATGTGGTCCTGAGACGTGCCCAAAGTTCCCTCTACTCCTTGCAAGTGATCCCTCCTGCCCGGCTATGTGCCCAAAGTTCCCTCAACTCCTTGCAAGTGATTCCTCCTGCCCGGCTATGTGACCAAAGTTCCCTCAAATCCTTGCAAGTGATCCCTCCTGCCCGGCTATGTGACCAAAGTTCCCTCTACTCCTTGCAAGTGATGCCTTCTGCCCGGCTATGTGACCAAAGTTCCCTCAACTCCTTGCAAGTGATCCCTCCTGCCTGGCTATGTGACCAAATTTCCCTCTACTCCTTGCAAGTGATGCCTTCTGCCCGGCTATGTGCCCAACGTTCCCTCAACTCCTTGCAAGTGATCCCGCCTGCCCGGCTATGTGCCCAAAGCTCCCTCTACTGCTTGCAAGTGATCCCTCCTGCCCGGCTATGTGCCCAAAGTTCCCTCAACTCCTTGCAAGTGATCCCTCCTGCCCGGCTATGTGACCAAAGTTCCTTCTACTCCTTGCAAGTGATCCCTCCTGCCTGGCTATGTGCCCAAAGTTCCCTCAACTCCTTGCAAGTGATCCCTCCTGCCCGGCTATGTGCCCAAAGTTCCCTCAACGGCTCGCAAGTGATCCCTCCTGACGAGGGAGACCCAGCCATGTCTCTGTTGTGCCTGGTGCGTGCTTTGCACAAATACCTGGACCGCACACAGAGCTTTAGAAGATCCGAGCAGCTCTTTGTCTCATTTGAAGGTCAGCAGAAGGGGAAGGCTGTTTCCAAACAGAGAACAGCAAACTGGATTGTGGATGCCATTCTCCTGGCTTACCAAATAAATTACATTTTGAAATATATTCAAATGGAAAACAGTTATTTTAAATTGCATTTTAGTCCTAAAATACATTTCCCAATTTTGCTGTTTTTATAGTATTTTGTATCAAATATATGCAGCCTTGGTGAGAATAAGGGAACTCTTTCAAAACAATACAAAAATCTTACCAACCCCAAACTTTTGAATGGTAGTAGTAGTATACCTCCAACATGAAGAGAGCTGAGTTGCAGATATCTCCTATTTTACTCAGTTATGTCTTATAAATGCACTTGAACAGCCAGTGGCCTGAACAACAGAGGTCCTTTTGTTTTTCCAACTGAGCTTATTAACAAGCTATGATTTGCCTCAAATATGTGTTAATCCATATTTGTTCTATGTGTTCTGCTTAATAAAAGTTGACACAAATTTGTGTTTGTTTTAGTTATTCAGTAACTGCAAAAGAAAAGTATCAACAATTTATATTGATCATACCCAATGCATTTCTCATAAGCCATAAAGTGTTATTTTTTTATGGCTTTTAGCATCTAATCAGACTCAGAGTGAAAACGCTAAATTGGTGACCCTTCTCAAGTAGTGAACCATGCTCAAGTAACCTGCTCATGGACCGCAGAGAGAATGCAGAAGGAATGAGAGAAGGCTTTATGACTCATTTGCATCAGCGCTACATGAATAGAGGTGGAGCAACGCATGTAGCCCAGCACTATAAAACCATCAGAGCGGTGACTTCATTGCTTCTATAACTGGCTTTGTATATGCCTGGAACACAACGAACTAAGGTAGATCTGCTCTCTCTCTCTCTCTCTCTCTCTCTCTCTCTCTCTCTCTCTCTCTCTCTCTCTCTCTCTCTCTCTCTCTCTCTCTCTCTCTCTCTCTGATTTACTATGATGGTATCTATAAAATAATGAATAATTAAATAATAAATACTTAAATAATAGTTAATTATTTATTTGAAGGCTGGTCAACATCTCTGCAGAACTTCTACTTCACAGTATTCCAGTGCTTAAAACACAAAGGTGAGATGTTTCCTGTTTTTGTCTTTTGTAAAGGAAAATCCGGTCATGCTCGAGCCAGAATGTAAACAAACCCCTGCAAAGAATATAAATCCTAAGCCTGTTTTTCATCAGCATCATTATTATAACATACAGGAGCTGCAACCACTCATGGCAAATCCAGTCCATGAAACAGAGCAGAAGAAACAGCAGCCACAGGGACCCGAGAGGCCAATTTCACATCAGAAGTTTAAATCAAAGCTCACCCAATGGCTCTCTTACATTACTGGAGACATGGCTTCATTCGGTGAATGGATGAAAGGTACAAGAGTAAGCTTAGATCTCTATAAGGAGCCAAATTTAGAAAGAAGGACAAACAACAACATTCATTCTGCAAGTGAATAGTTAGTAGGAGATTGTTTGCACAAATGTAATTTAGAAAATCATCAATGAGTTAATCATATTCAACCAAGGAAAAGCCTTGTTCTAACCCAACTAAACATATCTATTTAATTCACCACAAAGGTGACTGAACAATTGTAATATTAGAACACTTTGTGTCGTTCAAAAACTGTTAGATTAATCTGCTAGATGTGCTCAGTTAATGTACTCACTACTTTTTTTAGTCCTCCTCATACAGACACTTTGTCTTTAGGAAGTTGGATAATGAGTGAGCCACACCCAACTGAAAAACAAAGCACACTTACTAAGCAAGAGACAAACAAACAACATGTGCTTTTCCAATTTTTCAAATTAATTTATACCTACAACTAAAAAAAAGAAAAGTCATTATTTTATTACTTAAGAAAAATGTAAGGATTAGGACAATATATGGTTATAATATACAGTTTCTTATGCCAACTTTTATGCAAACCTCTACAGAGATTTCCTTTATACTCACTTGTACTCACACTGTGCAGGGCAATTTATCTTGCTCCAGATTCTGGACTGGGTGCTGCGTGGAGCAGCTCAGGTAATGTTTGTGAATAACCCTCTCAGTGGACTGATCATCTTTGCTGGACTGCTCCTTCAGAACAGATGGTGGGCACTCAATGGTTTTGTCGGCACTTTGTTTGCTACGATTTCTGCGCTCATCCTCTGTCAGAACAGGTATTTAAGTGATGACTGCATTTACATTCTGATGCTCTAAACATTTGAGTGTAGGTTCAGAATTATATTGCTTATTTTATATTTCCCCTCAGAGGAGCTATCGCAGCCGGTCTGTATGGATATAACGGCATCTTGGTTGGTCTTCTGATGGCGGTTTTCTCAAATGCAGGAGATTGGTACTGGTGGCTGCTTCTTCCCAACATCTTCATGTCAATGGCATGGTGAGTTCATCTCTTGGTTCTTCAGTTTATTTATGGATAATTTGGACTTGTATGTTTAAAAAATGAAAACACCTAAAGGCTGGAATACACAACTATTGCACAGATCTCCCTCTACCCGCCCCCCGATTTGCAGTCAGATCCAGTCTGCAGAAATTTGGTCGGCAAAAACAATGTAGTGCATGATGGGTACAGATTTTTTTAGCTTCTGACTGATTCCATCCAGTCGAAGGATATAAAAAATGTGTCGATAATTTGAGCCGATTTTAGGACACAGTTAGTCTGTGATCCTCAGTCGTTTAGTGTATGACGCCCAGTTTTTCTCTGTAACCATTCACAAACTGGCAAGTGTAGGATGTCTAGTTTTTTCAAATATGTTCAGATTTTAAAAGTCATGTATTCTAGGACATGTTCTAGGAAGGACTAAAATGCAAGGAATTTAGATTCTTAAAAGGCAGATAACTGCGACACACGCAAATAGAATGTTCCATCAGTCAAAGACTGTCATATGATTGAGTTACTGACGTTGTCACATGGTAACAGAATGTTAAAAAAAGGAAACACTCAAACATTTAAAAAAAAAAATTCTTCTGCGTAGGGTTATGTAAGTACCAAATGACTTATCTGTTTGTATTTATATAAATAGTTATTCATGCTGGTTGGCATTTTACACAGAGCACATTTCACAGTTCAGTGATGCCTTTTCATTTAAAATCTTTTGCTAGTCTAGGGTTAGGGTTCTCAACCGATTTTGCTTTTTTACTTTGGACATCTAGTGGTGATCCAACACAATACCAAACAGATTTATCATACAACAGTAAACAAAAAGTAATAAATAAAAGAAAAACAGTTCATGAATATCTATTTTACTGTCTTCATTTTTGAGGATGAGGGCATGGCACAGAAAGTGTCATGCAAATGAGCCATCAGCCAAGCTTCCACACATGAATCTGATTGGACACACACCCTTACATTGGGAGTTTTTTATTTATTTATTTATTTTTGTACCATTTGGGTCACAACCCAACAGTTGAGAACCACCAGTTTAGACTCTGTGCTGAATTATATAATTCTAGCAGTGTTGTTTTCTCCAGTCCCATAGTGTCCAGTGCCTTGGCTTCCATCAACAGTCGGTGGGATCTTCCAGTTTTCACCCTGCCTTTTAACATACTAGTGTGCCTCCATATGGTGGCTACAGGCCACTACAATCATCACTTTCCGCAGATTCTCATCCAGCCGCGCACATCCTTGCATAACATGACATGGTCTGAGCTGGATTATGCTAAGGTAAGAGATAACAAGTGAAAATGAGGTCAACATCAACAAAGTGAAAACTGTCCCAAAGTTGCATCTTGATAAACAGGGGAAAAGGGCGATTGTGCAACAGTTTAGGAATCTTCTAGATTGATGTCACATGACACTGAAGAGATCAGGGGCACGTTCAAAGTTCAAACCGGTGCGCAACGTTTTGCTACGGTTTCCGGTTGAACGTCATGTTTCCTGGAAACGGTGCGCAACGGTGTGCAACAGGTTTGAGATGCGTTTTATCTCGTTTGGTGGGTGTGTCAAAATTGTCAGCCCAATCAGCAGCAACATTTATATAAAACACGCGGTATTAAAGAGACAGCTCACACAATGGGTCCAAGTAAAGTTGTTTACAAATGTGTCCGCTGCAGCTCAGTATGCCTACCTATACGCAACAATTGAAGATATTAGAAGATATGATTGTCGTAAAAAAAAAAAAAATACAGTATATATATCAACACGATGATGTATTATTTATATTTTTAGCTTCATTGAAAGGCAAATTTCATATATGGTAATTAAGTGCTTTACATAAAAATGAGAAATAAAATACAAGCTATTAAAAAGTAAGAACTAGAAATAAAATAAAATTAGAATTGATTACCAGGAGATAAAAAAAAGATTCATTAAATGGGATTGGGATGTTGTCTTTTATTCTGGACGGCAAGGGCAGTGATTGCATGTATTTTGCAGTACTAAACACGTATTTATATCGATTTCATCAGGCTCCGAAAATTCCTCAAAAAGAACACAAAGAATGGCATTCTCAGCTGCCATAGTTACAACTCTTGCGTCATCAGAACAGGGTGTTCAACGCTGCACCGTTTCCGTTTAAAAAACGTTTTGCAACGTTTTGTCGGGGCTGAACGCAGCCCAGGTTTATCGCGAGACACAATAACTGACATTATTTGAATTCAATCTAGCAGGAAATTCCAGATTTTCTGTTCAAACTTAATGTCAAAGTCACGGCGTATCTTCTAAATGGCAAATACAAAGTTTGGAATAATTTTGAAATAATTGTGAAATGTTTTTTGAAAAGTCTCTTATACAAAGGCTGCATTTATTTGATG
Source organism: Romanogobio albipinnatus (assembly GCA_023566225.1). Classification (NCBI taxonomy): domain Eukaryota; kingdom Metazoa; phylum Chordata; class Actinopteri; order Cypriniformes; family Gobionidae; genus Romanogobio; species Romanogobio albipinnatus. The sequence goes on from CM042242.1 coordinate 46,888,735, forward strand.
AAGAATACAGTAAAACAGTAATATTGTGAAATTTTATTACAATTTTAAAGAACTGTTTTCTATTTTAATTTAAAATGTAATTTATTTATGTGATGGCAAAGCTGAATTTTCAGCAATTACTCTATTAATATGCACATTTGGTGCTCATTTATTATTAGTGTTCAAGTATTGATAATGGTTCATATTAATACCAATGTTGAAAATATCTGTTGCTGCAGTAACATATTATATATATTAAATATTTTTTTTTTTTTTTTTTACAGCTTTTCCGCTCAATACCTGTGGGTATTGGACAGGTATATGGGTGTGACAATGCTTGGACAGGAGGGATATTTATGATGGCCTTGTTCATCTCCTCACCAATAACATTAGCACATGCAACTATTGGATCAACAGTTGGTATGGTGTCAGGTAAGAGATCACAAGAATATTAGAATATTTAATAATAAATATCATCAGCATTAAGACATTTTAAGATTGACGATTAAGGTGTAACTTTAACGTAACTTTCAGGTCTTGCACTTGCTGCACCGTTCCAGAACATCTACTTTGGCCTGTGGGGTTATAACTGTGTTTTGGCCTGCATTGCCATTGGTGGGATGTTCTACGCTCTCACATGGCAGACACATCTTCTGGCTGTGGCCTGTGGTAGGTTCATATCAGATATTTCCTTTCCTTCCTGATTATGTAACAACAATTTTCTATAGTTATGGACAAATCACTGAAATTACAACCTTGTTTTCCTGTAGCATTCTTCTGTGCATATCTCGGCTCGGCAATTGCAAATGTGATGTCTACTGTAAGTATTATAAACCCAAAACAGAATGTTTTTTTTTACAAAATTGTGTGATTTTTAAATGGTTTTACATGATATTTCAACAGTTTGGACTCCCAGCATGCACCTGGCCCTTCTGTCTTTCTGCCCTCACTTTCCTTTTGATCACTATGGAGACAAAAAACATTCATAAACTGCCCCTTGCTAAAGTCACCTACCCTGAGAAAAACCTAATATACTTTTGGAAGATGAAGAAAGAGGAGGGAATCGACAAACAAAGGAAAAAACAAAAGAAGATGCAAGTGAAAGATGTAGAATCACCGCTGAAGAAAGAGGATATAATATTTGCAATGGAAAAGAAAGATCAAGAGCATCTGGATGTTTGCACAGTGGAAGTTCAGCAAGAGGAAACCACACAGAGTAGAACAAATAAAAATTCAGAGGCAGTTGAACTTCATTTAACTCAATTATAAAGTTCCCGTAAATGGTTCACATGATGTTTATTTGCCTCAAGAAAATGCCACACAGAAATCGCCGAGGGACATTTTTCTATTTTTAAACATCACACTCAATGAGCACCTTTCTACTTTGCCAGTTTCGAAAAGAGTAACATACTTTTCCCTCAACAGAAGCACATATCATTCATTAACAAATTATATATAATCATATAGGCCAACACAAGATATTATCTAGTTTGTAGAAATGTCAAAACACGTACACAATAAGAATGTAAAACATTTTTGTTGTGGTGTAAAGCTGTCAAATTGTATTCATGATGTGTCTAATATATGAGCTGTCAGGTTTTAGCTTCCAGGCAGATACAAGTATGACAAATACTTGTCATGACATTAAATTATTTGTTGGCTCATTTTAATCTGTACATAAGCAGCATGGAGCTGAAAAAACAAACAGAGATAAATGAGAATGTATTATGAGATAGCCTGCATTATTTCAATGTTTTCATCATCTGTAACAGCTTCGTGTCTTATTTTAAAAATGACTTTTATAAATTTCAATAAACATATTTTTTTTACATAAAAGTTGTCAGTCTCTTTTGGAATATAGGCATTTACCCATCTTTATTATAGATTTATTTAAATAAAATTGTTGGAACACTTTAATAAACTAATTTTTTTTTTTATAAAACTTTATTACATCTTGTTTAACAGATATTTAGCTAATAGTTAAACATGTCAGGAAATGGATTCATATATTTTCATCATATATGTTAAACTTTGGGGGGAAAAAAACATTTAAAGTTGTCAGAATTAACAAAGATGTTTATATTACATAGTTATGTTGTACACAAAAAATACAATAGAAACAAAATGTTTTAATGTACAGTACATAATACTTAAATATACTTACAAAACATCACAATCATTTTCAAATATTTTTCTACAGATCATCATAATTTCTGTTGTACATTGCTTAATGTTCCCCTAGCCAGCATGTCTGGTTGTGTTATAAATAGAACTTTAGGTTAGTTTAAGGTGACGTAGTTACAGTGTACATACTCAAATAAGTGATATTAATTCATATGTACTTACTACAGAGTTACGATTAGGATTTGGTTTAGGGTTAATTACTTGTAATTATGCATAATTTACTGTTACTGTTCTATATATATATATATATATATATATATATATATATATATATATAGAGAGAGAGAGAGAGAGAGAGAGAGAGAGAGAGAGAGAGAGAGAGAGAGAGAGAGAGAGAGAGAGAGAGAGAGAGATAAAGATAGAGACAGAGAGAGGTCTAAAGCTGATTGCATTACTGCAGATGATAAAACAAGAGTAGATATTTGGTTGTTCTAGTCTTTTTTCTTTTTAGTCTATTATTTCCAGTGCCCTTCAAAGTCTCAATCAAAGTAGCCTAGAACTAATGTCCTGATGCTGAACTCCCAGCCTGCAAACCGCACTAACAATCTATCATGTGATGTTCATTGTGTGGCGCCAACAGATCACCTCTTATTAAAAAAGCTTTAACATCAGATAACAGTACCCATCTGAAGATTAAAATCTCCAGCATGAGTTACCAAATATCTCATACGAGGCTCTTATGAAACACTTGTTTGACCCTAAATAAGGTCATTTCATGGTACAGTGTTCCAAAACCTATCTTTTGCGTAACATAAAAATAAAATGGCAATGTATATTAGTATTGTGCAATTAGTATTTCTATATGTAACGTTTATCTTGAACTTTTTAAAGAACAATAGCTGTACTTGAGGAAAAAATGGCTGTTCTTTATCTTTGATTGACAGTTCTTACTTTTGACAAGATAATGAGACAATGTGTTCTGCATTCCATCAGATTAAGGCACAACCTAGAAACTTCTCTGAACATGTTTGCTTTTTCATAAACAGTATGAACATGATGAAATATAGTCTGTCATTTGTAGCGACAATGAGTCAGATAAAATAATAACTCAACGGGGAATTTGAATTAAAATGAAAGAGACTCAATTACGCTATCATTTATAAATAATTCAGAATTAATGTTTACACCTTAACTTATTCGTCCACCGATATGTAAGAACTTAAAGGGAAGTCTGTTAAAGGGAAACAAGTCTATGTAGCTCAAATGAATGAATGAATTAATTCATAGGGAATTTTGCGAGTCTAATTTACAGCCGAGCAAATGACTCTTCCAGCGTTCATTTGAACGGGCCGCAAATATCAACTCTGCAGCGGATATTAATATCCTTACAATAGTGAAACACTATTTAACAGCCAGGTAACTTAGATCGGCGGTTCAAGACATTAAATTCATAAGCACATAACACCAGAACAGTTATCTTTGACTACAAACGAAACTTTATTGATTACTCTAACACATCAAACTAATATCTAACATAAACACACGCACTCGCACATTCACACGTTGCAGAAAGGAAGAAAGTGAGGAAAGAATAAGTTTAAGAGAGAGAACTTGTGAAATCCCAAGCAATAGCTATACATTTATGACACATGACCTGAAGAAACCATTGATCAGTAATTTATCCTCCTATCGTTTCTTAGGCAGGTTATTAAATTTGATCTAATGCACCAGTTCAGCTTGAAATCTAGAGGTATTATTTGCGTTTGTCTCACGTGTGTCGTCTATGACAAAGGGGGATTCCCTTTTCCTCCTGGCTGGAGAGGGGTTCCCTTGGGTCTTTGATTCGCTGAAGGTCTGGTCGTGTCTTTGATCGACGTCTTGGGAAGCCAATCACGTGGCGTGTTGGCGGCGGGATGAAAGTCTTGTGGGCGTTCGAGGTTGAAGCGCGCTGTTGGAGACTCGTGGAGTAACTTTGCGGCAAAACTTAACAGAACCCGAGACTTAACGGAAAGAAAATAAACTTTAAGTAAAAGAAAGGAAAGTGAGAGAAGAGCAGATGGCCTGAATGAAATCTGTTAACCCATTTTCTCTGATGGTCTGCCACGATCGTCCGATCGTCGCCTTGGCGGATTCTGGAACCGCGCTGCGAACAGCTCTTGAACAATGAACAGAACGTGAACACCAACGTGAACACCGCACAAACACAACTCTTCCTCTGTGATCCAGAGGTTAAACTCAGAAATTTGCCCATCCCCTGGATGGATTCTGGCCAATTAGGGTTCAGGGGCGACTGTGTCTCCACCCCTCCCATAAAATTGGGTTATCTATAGTCATTTAATTTCCTGCTCTTAAGCAGAGAGTAAATTTAGACCTAATTTCTTACTATGAGCACATGATCCATTCTATAAAGATTTCATTCAGCTTATCTGTGGTGTTATCTCCATACGAGCACGGAGGCATCAAACACGGTGTCTTTTGATCCACTCATTCAATAGTTACATAATTGCATGAATTTGAGAGTGATATACATGCATAACAGTCACATGTATCAATTGTAACACGCTAACAAACTATGTCGAAGGCTATTTGAATGAAAGTCCAATAATCCGTAATCTTATACATTTTAGTATGTAACATTTTCTGGGAGTTTGCTTGGAGTTTTAAACTGTGTCACTTGGAGTTCATTTAACGGCCATTGAAAAGACAGAGATCTGTTTGTTTCTTTGTCTTGTGATCACAACGAGTCTTTTGTCCTCTTTGTGAGGTTTTGGTCAAAAGTCCATAGGAAATCACGTAATTGGAATATAGAAGTGGCCGAATGGAGCCTCGTGATAAATGATCGATTTCCTGGGGTCTGGAGCTGCATAAGGGCTTTGTGAAAGGGATTGTTCATTTAATTAATCATTTGGAAGATTCATTCATCTATAAAGTCTGCGACCATAATCGCTACACATTGTAAACCCAATTCTGCAAAACGTTGTGTAACGGATAAATAAGGCAGGATACAATAGCAAGTAAAAGGTAGTTTATTAGACTGAGGGTCAATGAAAATGACCAGAGAACACAACGATCTCAGATGCGTTTGGCGAAACCAGAAGACACAAGGATCTCAGCTGTGCGTTGGGCGAAACCAGAAGACACAAGGATCTCAGCTATGCGTTGGCGGATGCAAAGGTGGATGGTACAGGTAGCACAGGGACGCTGTAAACAACCCAGTACGGTGAGGATGGTGCAGACGGGGATAGTGGAACTCCAGATTCAAACACGGAACACAGGAAACAAGCAGGGCAGGAACACAATGGCACAGGAGGGAGAACACGCGACCATCATCCAAACAACGCTCTGACAAATGACAAGGAGAACACAGACAGACTAAATAGGGTGTGCTGATGATCTGCAGCTGGAGCGCTGATCGGCTGCGACAGGTGTAATGATCATCAGCCAACCAGTGGCTCCGCCCCAACACAAACACACATACAAGAATGAGATGATGAATTCATGAACCGTGACAGTACCCCTCCCCCTAGGAGCGTCTCCTGACGCTCCCAGGAGAACCTACCTGTTGATTGTAATCATCAATAAGGGAGTGGTCCAAAATGTCCCTAGCAGGAACCCAACTTCTCTCCTCCGGACCGTAACCTTCCCAGTCCACCAGATACTGGAATCCGCGCCCCCTCCGTCTCGAGTCCAGAATACGATTAACCGAATACGTAGGTTCCCCATCTACGAGTCGCGGCGGTGGGGGAACCGGGACTGGCGGATTAAGATGGGAATGAAAAACGGGCTTCAATTTGGAAACATGAAAGGCGGGGTGAATTCTCCTGTACGCCGGAGGAAGTTTGAGGCGGACTGTCACCGGACTAATGATCTTGGTGACCGTGAACGGGCCGATAAATTTGGGAGCAAGCTTATTAGACACGGAACGGAGCGGAATGTTCTTGGTTGAAAGCCACACTTTTTGACCCACGACGTATACGGGAGGCTTCGACCGGTGGCGATCGGCTTTAGCCTTAGTGCACGCCCCCACCTGGAGCAGAGTCTCACGGGCTCTGGTCCATGTGCGGTGGCACCTCTGGACAAAGGCGTGAGCGGAGGGATCCGCAACTTCAGATTCCAGACTCGGAAAAACAGGTGGCTGGTAACCTAAACTACACTCAAAAGGGGAAAGGCCCGTGGATGACACTGGTAACGTATTGTGAGCGTACTCCACCATAGAAATTTGTTGGCTCCAGGATGAAGGATTCTTGGACACCAAACATCACAACACTCTCTCCAGATCCTGATTGGCTCGCTCAGTTTGACCATTGATCTGGGGGTGGTAACCCGAAGATAGACTGACTGTCGCCCCTAGCAAATTACAAAACTCTCTCCAAAATTTGGATACAAATTGGGAACCTCTGTCGGAGACCACGTCCATCGGGAGGCCATGTAACCGAAAGACGTGGTCTATAACAGACAACGCTGTCTCCTTGGCTGAGGGTAATTTGGGCAAGGGAATAAAATTTGCAGCTTTCGAGAACCGGTCCACTACGGTTAAAACAACCGTCATGCCATTAGAGGGCGGGAGGGCGGTGACAAAATCTAGCGCAATGTGGGACCAGGGTCTCGAAGGAATTGCCAGCGGTTGAAGTAACCCATCCGGGGGTCGATTAGACGTCTTACCAACGGCACAAACTGAACAAGCCAACACGAAACTGCGAATGTCGCGAGCCAGAATCGTTGCTTTATTAAACTGCAAGTATGGTTTACTCCTGGATGGCAAGCGATCTTGGAACAGTGACCCCATTGAATGACTTCAGACCTTAAACTCTCCGGTACAAATAATCGACTCGGTGGGCAGCCGGGCGGAGGCGTTACCCCTTCTAAGGCCAATTTGACCTTCGATTCAACCTCCCATGTGAGTGTAGAGATAACTATCCTCTCTGGCAAAATACACTCGGGAGTAACCGGGCGTTCGGAAGGATCAAAAATACGAGATAAAGAATCGGGTTTGATGTTCTTGAACCCGGGGCGGTACGAGAGAGAAAAAATCAAAACGTCCGAAAAAAAGTGCCCACCGAGCCTGCCTGGAATTGAGTCTTTTAGCAGATCTAATATATTCAAGGTTCTTATGGTCCGTCCATACTATAAAAGGTACCCCCGACCCTTCTAACCAATGACACCACTCTTCCAAGGCCATCTTAACTGCCAACAATTCTCTGTTACCAATGTCATAGTTACGTTCAGCAGGTGTCCACCGGTGGGACAAAAACGCTCAAGGATGCATCTTATCATCCGAAGCAGAGCGTTGGGAAAGAACCGCACCTACCCCCACCTCTGACGCATCGACCTCTACCACGAACTGATGTGCTGGATCAGGGGCGACTAAGATGGGAGCCGAAACAAAGCGGCTTTTGAGGTTGGCGAATACAGCCTCAGCTGTATCGGACCACCTGAACGTCACTCGGGGAGAGGTCAAGGCAGTCAGAGGCGTGGCTAGCTGGCTGAAGTTGCGAATAAAACGCCGGTAGAAATTGGCGAATCCCAGAAACCTCTGTAGAGCCTTACGGGAATCTGGACTTGGCCATTCTACCACAGCCTTAACCCTGTCAGGATCCATACGCACTCCCTCGGATGAGACGATGTACCCTAGGAAAGGAACCGACTGTGCATGGAACGCGCATTTCTCCGCCTTGACAAAAAGCCCATTCTCTAGCAACCTCTGAAGCACTCGTCTGACGTGTTGAATGTGTTCCTGGAGAGACAAAGAAAGAAAAAAAAAATCAATATGTCATCCAGGTAAACATATATGAACTGATCCACCATGTCTCTCAACACATCATTGACGAGTGCCTGGAAAACCGCTGGGGAGTTGGACAGCCCGAAGGGCATCAACAAATATTCAAAATGGCCCCTGGGGGTATTAAATGCAGTTTTCCATTCATCCCCCTCCCTGATGCGAACCAAATGATAAGCGTTACGCAAGTCCAATTTTGTGAAAACGGATGCTCCCTGCAACCTCTCAAAGGCTGAAGACATCAACGGTAAAGGATAGGTATTCTTGACCGTGATGTTATTCAGCCCTCGGTAATCAATGCAAGGTCGCAGAGAACCATCCTTCTTCCCCACAAAAAAGAACCCCGCCCCCGCTGGAGAAGAGGAAGGACGGATGAACTTGGAAGCTAGAGAATCAGAAATATATTTCTCCATGACCTCCCTCTCAGGAACAGAAAGAGAGTAAAGTTTACCTCTAGGCGGAGACTTACCTGGGAGTAAATCTATAGCACAGTCATAGGGACGATGCGGAGGAAGAGGAGCAGCGCGGGACTTACTGAACACTTCCTTCAGGTCGAGGTACTCAGGGGGCACGTTAGACAAATTCACCATCTCCTTCTGAAAAACAGGACGAGAAACAGACAGAAACAAGACAAGACTGATAACAGCTTTCACTCCACGAAGAGACAGTGTGATGTCCCCAATCGACCCTTGGGTTATGTTGGACCAACCAAGGGTGACCGAGGACAACCGGAGCCAGAGGGAAATCCAGGAGTAAAAATGAGATCTGTTCGGTGTGGTTTCCAGAGGTGATAAGTGTCAGGGGTTTAGTAGTGAGAGTGATGGGAGGTAATTCCTGTCCGTTGAGTGCACTGACGGCTAGCGTGTCCTGGAGTGAAATGATGGGAATGTCAAGTGTGCGTGCCAGAGTCAAGTCCATAAAATTACCTTCCGCCCCAGAATCCAAAAGTGCTTCACAGTGGTGAGACCGGGTTGTCCACAGCAGTCTTACCGGAAGGAGAGTTGAGGATGAGGTCTTATCCACGGAGATCCTGCCCGACAGTAGCCTCTCTTACCGCCGGGCGTGGTCTTTTAACGGACAGTTGTTCAGGAAGTGGCCTCCTCCACCACAATAAAGGCAAAGACCACGGGATCTCCGTCTCTCTCTCCTCCCGGGAAAGCCGAGCTCGACCCACCTGCATGGGCTCGGGATCGATGTAGGAACTGACCGCATCACCTCCGCTGACTTGAGTGCCCTCGACGCCTACCGACTGGATAGCTGGTCTGGACCAACGTTCCAGCCGACTCAGATTAGCGTCCATCCGAAGTGCTAAATCAATAAGTCCGTCGAGTCTTACCGGAAGATCCAGCGGCAATATCTCTCTGGATGCGGTCAGCCAGCCTATGCAGGAACATGTCCCACTGTGCCTCCTCGTTCCAGTGGCACTCGGCAGCCAGGGTCCTGAATTCAATAGAATAGTCCGAGACCGAGCGGTTACCCTGACGAAGGTCAGCGAGTTGACGAGCTGCCTCCTTGCCAGCTACCGCCCGGTCAAACACCCGCTTCATCTCATCCGAGAGTGCCAGGAACGAGGAGCAGCATTGATGTTGGTTCTCCCACACAGCACTCCCACACGTTCCCCACAGTGCAGACCGTCCTGTAAGCAGCGTGAGCACGAACGCCACCTTAGACTCCTCCGTGCTGAACGTCAACGGTTGGAGAGTGAAAAACATCGAACACTTAGTTAGGAATGCTCTATAATAGTTAGTCTCACCAGCATAACTCTCCGGAGTAGGTAATCGTGGTTCGTGCTGGCGGTTGGTGGTAGATGGTGTGGGTGGAATCGGCGGTGGGCTGGGCACAGCGGGACAGACGAGACGTTGTGTCTGTTGGGTCAGCTCGGACACCTGTGCCACCAATACCTGCACCGCACGTCCTGTGGTAGCCAGATTCTCCTCCTGCTGGTCCATTCTGGAACTGCTGTGTGTCAGGTACTCCTTGATGTCAGCTGAACTTGCTGTATCCATAGTGGTCAGAGCGTTGTGTAACGGATAAATAAGGCAGGATACAATAGCAAGTAAAAGGTAGTTTATTAGACTGAGGGTCAATGAAATGAAATGATGACCAGAGAACACGATCTCAGATGCGTTTGGCGAAACCAGAAGACAAGGATCTCAGCTGTGCTTTGGGCGAAACCAGAAGACACAAGGATCTCAGCTGTGCGTTGGGCGAAACCAGAAGACACAAAGATCTCAGCTGTGCGTTGGGCGAAACCAGAAGACACAAGGATCTCAGCTGTGCGTTGGGCGAAACCAGAAGACACAAGGATCTCAGCTATGCGTTGGCTGATGCAAAGGTGGATGGTACAGGTAGCACAGGGACGCTGTAAACAACCCAGTACGGCGAGGATGGTGCAGACGGGGATAGTGGAACTCCAGAGTGAAACACGGAACACAGGAAACAAGCAGGGCAGGAACACAATGGCACAGGAGGGAGAACACACGACCATCATCCAAACAACGCTCTGACAAATGACAAGGAGAACACAGACAGACTAAATAGGGTGCGCTGATGATCTGCAGCTGGAGCGCTGATCGGCTGCGACAGGTGTAATGATCATCAGCCAACCAGTGGCTCCGCCCCAACACAAACACACATACACACACACACACAAGAATGAGATGATGAATTCATGAACCGTGACAACGTTGCAGTTTCCAGCTGAAATGAACAGCATACTGGAAAATACTGGTCACCCCAGGCTTGCTCAGTTGGGGATATTTAATATTCAACAATATTATTGATTTGACTGCACAGACACTAATGGATGAGAACTGAACTGAGCTGGACGATGACATCACTGTTTTCTGCAGAACTGCTTAATAGATGATACTTAATAATAACAATAGAACTGGAACTTAACGTTCTTATTTCTTTTTCTTTATTTCCTTCAATCCCTTTTGATCCGTTAATAATTGAAATCCTTTAAATAAACCAATAAGACCAGAAAGAGCAAGTCTGGCTCACCAATGAAGTTGCCCTGCTGAGCTTGTGGCCAACATATAACAAAAAGTGAAATTTAGCAGGATCAGTAACATAACAGCCCGGTCAGGAAAGCAGTGTGGGAGATGCTGAAAATAGAGAAGAGAGCTGCAGGAATTAGTGTTTTCCAAGCGTATATCCAAGTCTCAGAGCCAGAACATTGAGATTTGACTGACTAGCAAAGGATAAAATGAAACCAAGCAATGAAAAGCATTTGTTAACCGCTAAGAAAGAGAGCTCAGCACTCAGGTGATCATGGGATACATTTTACCTCTGTGAAATGGGGTTTGTGTCTGTGGAGGTGTATTAACGGCATGTTAAAATAAGGATAAATGAAAGAATTTGAAGTCAGAAAAGTCAACTTGAAGAGTGTCAGTGTTCCTGCTCATTGGACTTGCGCAGGTAGACTTGCAGGTCTTCATTTATTTACATTATGCATTTAGCAGATGCTTTTTTCCTGAGCGAAGTCTTCACACAAGTGTGAACACAAAACTAGTTCACAAATGATAGCTTTACAACTGAACCTATTTACTAACAAGCCCAAAGTAAGCCACTAGCCTCAGCAAAACTAGCCTGGCTCCGCCCTCCTAAATACTTTGCTCAATTTTCATTTTCCTTCAGTACGTCGTCTGGGTTTGTGGTATATTCACAGTTTTTTTCCAGCCAAATTTGAACCGGTCCAATCAGCGAAAAGAGGGAGTAGGTGAGAACGATGACGTTGATGTCGTGTGCTAGTTTGCGCATGACATACGTCACGACCAAACGTTAGCGATTGGTTATGGCAGATCCAGAGAGGCTCTGGGCAGATCCAATAGTTTTAAACTTCAACAGAGTTCCCGCCTTCAAGGAAGTTAATACTTGTCAATGGAGAGTGGCCAGACTTTCTGTACAAATGCGTATGCGTCTTGGTGCTTCATGAGTTCACGTCAAAGGCGCAGGCGGAAGACAGAAACTTGTTGAATAAAGTTATTTTGATTTTTTTTTGCGCACAAAAACTATTCTCGTCGCTTCATAAAATTATTGTAGAACCACTGTAGTGAGATGGACTTTGTAACAACGTTTTTAATACCTTTTATGGGTCTTGTGAGTGCACGTTACATTGCTGCCAATGGAGGCCTTTCTGAGCCATCGGATTTCAACAAAAATATCTTAATTTGTGTTCCAAAGATGAACAACGGTCTTACGTGTGTTGAACGAAATGAGGGTAAGTAATTAATGACAGAATTTTCATTTTTGGGTGAACTAACCCTTTAAGACTTAAAATAACACTTGCAAAACTCTTCCTCCAAACAACAAAATAAAACCTGTAATTCTGAATGCTCTTTTATTCACACAGTTGTTATGTATTGAGTAGGTTGAGTATGATTTCACTTTTTTAACTTTAGTTAGTGTTTAATGTTGCTGTTTGAGCAAAGCATGCCATAAAAGCAAGATGACAACATAAGTTATAGCCTTTAAACTAAACTATACCTGTTACTAAACTATACCTGTTCTAGCAAATATTCTCTGGCTCTGAAGGCATCTTACAACAGTTCACACATGATCGATTTATAGACAGGGTTCCCACTATTTCACGAACACCAGATTCAAGGACTTTTTCAAGCACCATTTATTTTATTTCAAGCAACTATTAAATTCAAAACCCAGCAAATGTAGCATCACGAAATACCTCTTAAAGTAGGCTACTTATAGGAACACAGCGACTTTTGGGGACTTTAGCTCATTCACCGTATCCCCCAGAGTTAGATAAGTCCAAACATACCACTCTCATCTCCGTGCCATAACTCTGTCTGACACACCCACCGCTAGCCTACTGCTCAATAAGTGACAAAATAACGCCAACATTTTCCTATTTACATGTTGAGATGTGTATAATTACATCGTGTACCAAGACTGACAAAAAATGAAAAGTAGTGATTTTCTAGACCGATATGGCTAGGAACTATACTCTCATTCCTGCGTAATGATCAAGGAACTTTGAGCCGTACCATGGGTGCAGCAGCGCAATTATATTACACAGCGCCTGAAAATAGCCCCAAGCACTCTCTCTGTGCAAGCAGGTTGTCACGTTGGTTATGTAGACAGAAGTTAGCCTATTTTCAGGCGCTGTGTAATATCATTACTCCGCTGCACCTATGGTACGGCAGCAAAGTTCCTTGATCATTACGTAGGAATGAGAGTTCCTAGGCTAGCCATATCGGCCTCACAACTTTTCATTTTCAGCAAGTGTATGTACTGCTCTCCATCGGTTCAAGTTATTTTCCCCGTTACCCCTCCAGCCCCCGAACATAAGCAATGTTTTGTTCTGTCTTTGATAGCATATATACTGTAGGAAATTTTTTGAAATAACACCATTCTAAACAAAATGTATTTCAAATTTAATTCAAGCACTTTCAAGGACCTATATTTGTTTTCAAATACTTTCCAGGCCTTGAATCCATGTCTCTGAAATTCAAGTACTTTCAAGAAGCGTGGGAACCCTGTATAGATTGTCATGACAGAACATGCTAATCAATGACTTGAAGATAGTTAACTCCACATAAGCTACACAAATTCATCAACTAACCATTCAGAAATGTCCTGTTGCATTCTATATGTTGTCACTTCTTCTTTAGCCTATCCATCATTGTCCGATGGAGTTTTGACATTTTGAGTGCATGTCTGCAGAGCTGCTAGCACAAGCTCTTGAAGCTCCGTGCTCTTCTTGAAAGGGGGCCGCAGCAGATCATTTGCATTTAGAGACACAAAAAGACATCAGAGACTTTTTTTTTATATATATACATAAATAGGGGCATTATAGGACCCCTTTATCAAACATCAGCTACAACAAAAATCGTATCACTATAATAAACATAAATATTTAATACAAATAAATATTATATGGAGCATATTCATTTGTATTTTACCTATACAGGGAGTGCAGAATTATTAGGCAAATGAGTATTTTGACCACATCATCCTCGTTATGCATGTTGTCTTACTCCAAGCTGTATAGGCTGGAAAGCCTACTACCAATTAAGCATATTAGGTGATGTGCATCTCTGTAATGAGAAGGGGTGTGGTCTAATGACATCAACACCCTATATCAGGTGTGCATAATTATTAGGCAACTTCCTTTCCTTTGGCAAAATGGGTCAAAAGAAGGACTTGACAGGCTCAGGCCCTGTCCACATGAACACGGGTATTTTCAAAACCGCAGCTTTTTCTATGCGGTTTGGCTGTTCGTCCACACGCAAACGCAGTATCCGGTTACTGAAACCGGACTTTTTTGAAAACTCCGGCCAGGGTGAAGTTTTTTAGAAACTCCGGTTACAGCGTTGTCGTGTAGACGGTGAAACCGGAGATTTAGGCTTGTTAAGTCAAAATTTGCGCCGTTCTCTCCTTTGTTTGACGTCAGTTTGTGCGCTGTTATCGATTTTGTTTAACGTTACATGAGTCGAGTCTATGCAAGCGCGGACGTAGCTTTTAATAACTCTGCTAATAGCGCTTATCACATGTAGCCTATACAGATACATGCACAGTTATCTCATTGTATTGCAGAACAGAGGTGCCAGAATTCAATAATACAACATAGTAAGGCAAGTGTGTGAAGCTTCAATCCACTTGAGCCCTGCCCCTGTATATACAGTTACCTGTCACTGAGTCCAAAGTAAACTTGTAGAAGGGTTTCACTGAGCCCATAGCATCCCTCCGTGGATGGGACCCATGTGGAAATCAGGCAGCCAATCATAGCGCGGTTTTGCGTTTTCATGTGGACGGAGATTTTTTCTAAACCGTGCTTGTGTGGATGCGATTGTTTTTTTAAACGGAGAAGGAAAAACTCCGGTTATAAAAATACCCGTGTACGTGTGGACTAGGCCTCAGAAAAGTCAAAAATAGTGAGATATATTGCAGAGCGATGCAGCAGTCTTAAAATAGCCAAGATTCTGAAGCGTGATCATCGAACAATCAAACGTTTCATTCAAAATAGTCAACAGGGTCGCAAGAAGCGTGTGGAAAAACCAAGGCGCAAAATAACTGCCCGTGAACTGAGAAAAGTCAAGCGTGCAGCTGCCAAGATGCCACTTGCCACCAGTTTGGCCATATTTCAGAGCTGCAACATCACTGGAGTGCCCAAAAGCACAAGGTGTGCAATACTCAGAGACATGGCCAAGGTAAGAAAGGCAGAAAGTCGACCACCACTGAACAAGACACACAAGCTGAAACGTCAAGACTGGGCCAAGAAATATCTCAAGACTGATTTTTCTAAGGTTTTATGGACTGATGAAATGAGAGTGAGTCTTGATGGGCCAGATGGATGGGCCCGTGGCTGGATTGGTAAAGGGCAGAGAGCTCCAGTCCGACTCAGACGCCAGCAAGGTGGAGGTGGAGTACTGGTTTGGGCTGGTATCATCAAAGATGAGCTTGTGGGGCCTTTTCGGGTTGAGGATGGAGTCAAGCTCAACTCCCAGTCCTACTGCCAGTTTCTGGAAGACACCTTCTTCAAGCAGTGGTACAGGAAGAAGTCTGCATCCTTCAAGAAAAACATGATTTTCATGCAGGACAATGCTCCATCACACGCGTCCAAGTACTCCACAGCGTGGCTGGCAAGAAAGGGTATAAAAGAAGAAAATCTAATGATATGGCCTCCTTGTTCACCTGATCTGAACCCCATTGAGAACCTGTGGTCCATCATCAAATGTGCGATTTACAAGGAGGGAAAACAGTACACCTCTCTGAACAGTGTCTGGGAGGCTGTGGTTGCTGCTGCACGCAATGTTGATGGTGAACAGATCAAAACACTGACAGAATCCATGGATGGCAGGCTTTTGAGTGTCCTTGCAAAGAAAATTGGCTATATTGGTCACTGATTTGTTTTTGTTTGGTTTTTGAATGTCAGAAATGTATATTTGTGAATGTTGAGATGTTATATTGGTTTCACTGGTAAAAATAAATAATTGAAATGGGTATAAATTTGTTTTTTGTTAAGTTGCCTAATAATTATGCACAGTAATAGTCACCTGCACACACAGATATCCCCCTAAAATAGCTAAAACTAAAAACCACTTCCAAAAATATTCAGCTTTGATATTAATGAGTTTTTTGTGTTCATTGACAACATGGTTGTTGTTTAATTATTAATGTTGTAAAATTAATCCTCAAAAATACAACTTGCCTAATAATTCTGCACTCCCTGTACACACGTGTTTTCATTGATCGTTACACCTAAATGTTTGGAAAAAAAGAACAAGAGAGAACAGTGCCATCTGCTGAATATCTAGAAAGAAAACTTGTGGAATTTGTGCACAAAATGTTTTTATTCCTTTTTTGTCTTTTATAAAGATGGGTCAGTGGTTTTTCATTAAGCAACATCCTAAAACCTTGGATAAACCCAGTGTAAAGCTGTTTAACAACACAAAATAAGACTATTTCCCCTGCAACTTATTCAAACAAATAAAGTCCAAGTCATTTAACACAGAAAATGTTTTATAAGCAAGC
Source organism: Romanogobio albipinnatus (assembly GCA_023566225.1). Classification (NCBI taxonomy): domain Eukaryota; kingdom Metazoa; phylum Chordata; class Actinopteri; order Cypriniformes; family Gobionidae; genus Romanogobio; species Romanogobio albipinnatus. The sequence goes on from CM042242.1 coordinate 46,905,113, forward strand.
ATATTTCTCTTGCAAAAATTGCATTTCTATAAAGCAGCCTGTCACAGGCACAAAGAAACATTTCAGGGGACAAAATTATTACATGGATACTTAATTTGTGAATGGCAGCCGAATCACAGAAATCAACAGTTTCATATGAATCCTAAATTATGACAGCTGAAACGGTGACATCTAAAGTAAATAATTCCAGAAAACCGATTCAACTGATGTTTTCTCCACACTTCATTGTGTTTAATTAACCATATTGCAATCCAGATGAATTCAGATACATGGGAATTACCATCAAAATAATTGTGTTTAAACAGATCCATAGTAACAAACATGAATACATTCATCGATAACTGTAACGCTCTAACCTGACATTAGACGTTACAGTGTAACAATGGTGCCATAGTCCTTTCTTTAAAGACTATCATTCACTTCTATCACAAATATATGAATAAATCAGATGATCAAGAGCAAAATACAACTGCTACATACAAAATAATTACAATGTACCAGCTGTATTACAATGTACCAGTCATATTTGACATTTTATGAGGTCCACGCATTGAGCTATAAACAAAAACCTGGAAGTGTATTAACGTGAGCTTTAGACAGTGAGCACATATCTATGTATGGAGTTAAACGATATTAAAAATGCATAAATAAAAATGCATATATATATATATATATATATATATATATATATATATATGATAATATCCCAGTAAGTTTTGTTCATTAAAGCAAAATTGTGTGTGTGTGTGTGTGTGTGTGTGTGTGTGTATTTGTGGCCTGTATTATGAGTTTACAAAAAGGTTAATAAATGTGCATCTTGACACATGCATTTGTGTGAGGATGTGATACAGTTTTGACTCCATATTTTTTTTGACAAACTAAAAGCACTTGAAAAAAACAATTCCTGAATAGCTAGAAAATCAGTGAGGAAAACACATCACACACACAAAAAAAGTAAAAATCAGTAGCAACCTGTGAAGATTAGCAAGGAGTGAAAAACGTAACAACTCTCCATCAGTGATCCGACTCTTTTGTCTTGTAGCCTTAACTAAAGTTCTGTACACAAAGACTTCTCCAAACTTGCTAACAAATATATATCTCTGAGTCAAATCATATAGATAAAACCACAGTTTACATTTTCTTTGCCTCTTGTATATAACAACAAAACTGTAAAATATTTCAGCTGCATCAGAATGTGCAAGACAAACCCCAAAATAAAATCCACACTTATGTTTCAGAAATGCTAACTTAATCTTTCCTATGACAAACAAACAAACAAACAAACTCTCTTTTACCTATATGCAAGCCTGCACAAATAATACATAATATACACACTCAACTCTAAATTAAACTTAAAAATACATCTTGTGCATAGGATGAAAGTTGGAACATTTCTCAGGCAATAACATTTACACAGTGCTGGATAACAAGCATTGCAGACTATGCAAATTATTAAAAGCATCACTGTCACATAGATAAATAAAACTTGTATACTTAGAAGAAAGGGGCTTGTTGTGACACTGATTTCAGTATTTCATTACGCAACATTTTTTTTTTTTGGCAATGCATGATAGTAAGGGCATATTTAAGAGATACTGGTGGGAGGTTTTGGTCTGTAGCCACCGACATGAAGTAAAAGGGATTATATGCATCATGATATTTCAACAACAACCAGATTTGCCCTGAGCAAGGTGAATTTTTGAATAGTGCAAATAGTGCTGGAGGCCAGAGCCATACACATACTGAGTTGGGGAAAAGAAAACACATCAACCTTTCCCAAGCAGCATATCTAAAGAGACACAGGAAATCATATGCTGCTGACTTTACGCTTTCATTTCACTCAGAACTTGAAGGAAGAAAGAAAATGCATCTGCTTTACACTTAATATCCGGACTTGTTCATTTACATAGCTAGTATTAAAGGCTAAATGTTTTCAGGCAGATATCTAGTAAGCTTCTGGCTAGGTCACAGCTCACTGGAGTACTCAGGAAAATTCCCTATAAGACGCCCTGAAAAGAAATGTTTTTAAACGGCCCTTTACATCCAAGTTAATCTGCCCTTCTGTCTCGAGTTTGACCTAACGTTTGTACATTTATGGCTCTGGCTGTAACATCGGTAATATCACTCACATCTGCATGTGCCCTGTGACATCACCTGAAGGAGTGAGAGGCACAAGAGAGGAACTGTCTCCTCCTCGCACTACAACCAGTGCTGGAGCGTGCCCAAGTTACTCTCCATCCATCGCATGTTCTGCTTAATGGTCTCAGTGGCCTCCTGCACGATCCTCATCTGAGAACTTTTCGCCCCAAGAGAACTGAAGAAGTTCTGGGCCTGGACGAGAAGGGTGAAAAATAACAGTTAAGTACAAAAACATGAATTCAAATTTGACTTTTTCATTTGATCAAAGTTATGATGATCTTTTTTTTTTTGCCTGAACAGACCTCCATGAGATGTGTTTTTGTGGAAAACTGACTGGTTGCGGACATGATGATGCTCTGAATGGCAAAGGATCCGACAGGAAACCTTACATGAAGAAAATCGATAAGGAAAAACATTAAAATACACCTTGAATGCTTTAAAATACAATTAACCAATTGATACATTTGCAAAACCACCTCACTGTAAAAAAAACCCATTTAAATCAATAATCCACCAACATAAGAAAATGCATTTCAATTTTTATCAAGGTTTTTCTGCAGTCTTGGCATTAAAATGACTGAATTATGCTCTTATGATCACCAAGACTACACTATTTGATGAACATAATGTATATTGATACATTAGGAACATTAATATTAATAAAGATTATAAATTGAAATGAACGGTGTTCTATTTTAATATAAATGTAAAATGCAATAAACATATAATGAAAGCAGCCATTACTCTAGTCTTCAGTTTCACATGATACTTCAGAAATTGTTCCAATATGGCAAAAGATTCATTGCGATTAATCGGATCCAAAATAAAAAAATTGTGTTTACATAATATATGAGTGTGTACTGTATATAATTATTATTATGTATAACATATATATTTAAGAAATATTTGCAAGTATATATATTTATTTAATTTATATTATATATAAATATTTTATATTTACATTTATGCATTTGGCAGACACTTGTATCCAAAGCGACTTACATTGCATTTAAGGTACACATTTTACATTTTGTCAGTTCTTGCTTTCCCTGGTACACATTTTTCGTAAATGTATACATGCATGTGTGTGTATATATATATATATATATATATATATATATATATATATAAAAATATATATATATATATACACATACCTAGGTTTCTATATCAGGACTTAAAACATATTATTATTGTTATATTATGTATGTTACTGTTATTATGCACGTCAGTGTATGCACATGCATGTATGTGGTGTAATAATATTTACATTGAATGTGTGTGGATTCAAAATGTTGCTAAAAAAACTAATATTTAAGTAACTCTCCTCCTCCAGGGGTTCTTTGATTCTTTAAATATGAAAAATTCACCACTCACTTTTGAGTGATTTTTCCCCAGTTCTCCTTCACAAAATCCCAAGCGTAGAGGTAGCCAGCAAAGTTCTTGCAAATTGTGTGGATCACCAATGGAAACTCTTGAGTTTGAATCTCACTTCCATCAAGACTTTTCTGTAGAATCCTGAAATGGAAAACCAAGTAAAATTTAGTATTGCATGTGCTGACAGCTCAAAAGAATTTTCCTTCCAACAGAACATGACGCCCAGACTTACCAAATGATTTTCCGTACATCCTGAGTGCTGGCCAAAGCTTCCAGTGTCTTGCGCTTCTCCGAGTCATAGATGGAATGTTTATATGTGTTTAGAAGCACATCCCATCCGCCATCTGTTAGGGCAGCAACTTTGAAGACTGTTCTCATGAGATCACTGGGAATCCTAAAACAACAAAGCATATCACAAGTAAAGAAAAAACTGCAGTGAGAGGTACAAGAGTCAAGGACTTTTCTTGTCTTTTACTTTTTTTGCTGCCCACAAGACTAGCTATTAGTTAATGAAGAGCAATTCAAATAATTCAGTTAAGGGTAATGGATCAATCACTACTCAAACTTACTGAAAAGTCTTGTTGGAATCGACCCACTGATCAAACAGATGTTTGGCCTGTGTTGTGCAGTTGAGTCTGTTGAGGGAACATGCCATCTCCAGCAGGGCAGACCGAAGCATCATATTCGACACAGAAGTTTCCAGTTTCCATGACTGACTATCCATCAAACTTCCAAAATGGTCGTCAATGTAACTCTGCAAAGATTGAAGTCAAACAAGTTTTAGGGCCCCACTTTATATTAGGTTGCCTTAAGTACAATGTACTTACATCAAAAAATAAGTACAATGTACTTACTGTGTTCAAATTGTATTGCAAAACATTTTTGCTGGTATTGAGGAGGGATACGGGTAGAGTTAGGGACGGGTGTGGTGGTATGGGTAAGTTTAAGGGTAGGGTTAGGTGTAAGGGAAGTGTCAACTGTGTAATTACAAATGTAACTACAGAAATTAATTACAGATGTAATTTCATGCAGGTATTTTTTTAAATGTAAGTACAATGTAAAAACATGAGTACACAATGAGTGCATTGTATCAATTGATTAATTAAAATGTTAGTACATAGTAGTTAAGGCCACCTAATATAAAGTGGGTCCAGTTTTAGAACTAAATACGTTGTCCTATGATGAAATAAAGAGAGACATTTGAACACAACAGCTGCGCAAGATGTTGTAGATGAGGTTGCTTCCTACCGTCATTCTAGAGGCCAAGTTCAACTCTGACCTTTTGTCCAGCAACCTGTAAATCTGACCAAGCTGAGAGAGAGCTTCAGTCAGAGGAGCCGTCTCTGTCTCCTTTCTGATGTACTCCATTAGGTTTAAGACCTGCCTGAAGGACACCTTGCCAAATCTGGAGGACAGATGAAGCATAATTAAGCATCACAAACATCTAACAACTGGCAATATTCTTTATTTTCACTTATGAGGCATGTACATGACTGCTCAAAGGTTTTGGGTTAGTAAGATAAAAAAAATATATATATTTATCGTGGTTTCTACAAAAACATTAAACAGCACAACCGTTTTCAACACTGACAATAAGAGACCATCTTGACCATCAAATCATAATTTTAGAATGCTTTGTCATCATAGGAATAGATTACATTTTAACCCTTATGCTGTGTTTAATACACCTTTGATGTTCCCGGTCAAAAATGACCGGCCTTTTAAAAATGTATTGCAAAACGCTAGGTATGCTATATTATCACATATTGGATTCAATCTTTTTGTCAACATGTTCTCTATCAATACAATGGTGCAGTTATGACGTACACTACAGGTACGAATCCGGAAGTCTAATTTGCTGCTGGTTTCTTCAAGATGTTTCTATGGGGTTTTATAATTGTTTTTTTTTTTAAAGAGTAAAATAAAGCCTGTTGTAAACACAACTTGATGATACTTTAGACGCTATGGGTGTGTGCAATTTACGTTGCAGAACAAAATGTCCAAGTAATGTCTAGTAATGTTTACCACAGGCTTTATTTTACACATATTTCTAAAAAAAAAAACATTATAAAACCTCATAGAAAAATCTCAAATTAGGTTAACACTTTTCAATAAGGTTCATTAAGTTAACATTAGTTAACTACATTAGTTAACATGAACTAATAATGAACTGCACTTAAAAAAAAATCTTTGTTATTGTTAATTCCAACATTTACTACTTTATTAAAATCTTGTTAACATTAGTTAATACACTGTGAACTAACATGAACAAAAACTGTTGTATTTTTATTAACAAAGATGAACAAATACAGTAACAAATGTACTGCTCATGGTTAGTTCATGTTAGTTAATACATTAACTAATGTTAACTAATGAAACCTTATTGTAAGAATTAGACTTCTGTGTATATATTTTTTAAACTGATTGAATGTAGGCATCATTGATCGGAGGATAAAATAAATCTCTGTGAAAAAAAGAAAGCCTGCAATACTCAAAATTGTGTTTGTGAACATGAACGTGTGTGTGCGTGGTTAGCATGTATCCACAATGCACAGGTCTGAGGTCTTAATCTTTGCAAGTACATGAACATGCTCCTGAACACTAAATGTTTCTCTTAATTTTAATCTCCCCCATTCATTTTCAATGGATGGTCATTTTTGACCAATATAAGCTCATTTAAAAAAATTGAATGCAATTGAATAATTGAATGCAATATTTGGTGATAATATAGCAGGCCTGTATTTAGGCCTGTCAGAAGAAGCAGATTAAAGAGTTCTCACGCTAAACATGGCCAAAATGTCAAAAGACGTGTTAGACGTATTTCTATGCCAAATACACTCCTTCAGGATTCGAATCTTTTTTCAGAGTATGGCCCTGTATGACTTCATAAAGGGCAGAATTGCTTGTATGGGCACTTCTCCCGGATGAGCGCGTGCACACATCAACCAGAGCGAGAGCAAGAGCACACCCATCAACGAACTTCATCTGGGTTACAGTAGCCATCGGCAGCGCTGTCATTTTGTTTTAAGACGAGGACATCAACAGTGTCACTAAAGAAGTGTGTTTTTGGTTGTGAGGGAAAGATAACCTTGTTCAGCTTCCCAAATATCCCAGCGTTAAGGAAACAGTGGATGCAGTTTGTTTTTCTGGAGCAGCAACGGAGTTCTGCAAGTGTGTTTGTTTGTTCCCGGGCACGAGTCGAAACGGTGAGTGAAACTGCATCAAATGTCTGTTTTGTTGGCAATCGGCGTGCAAGTGCATATAATATAAACAACACGAACATATAGTGAATCGAAAGTTATCCAGGGATAATGCCATGATGTATTGCATGTGTGTGTGTGTGCACGAGCTAGTGTCTCTGTAGCTCCGTCCACAGCATGCCTGCACGAGTTCAGCTGTTTTTGGAAAGAATCGATACAGCGTATCTGTATTTTATAAATATGATAAAACTAAAGACTTTTCAGAGATATGAAGGATGCAATACTACTCTATAGGTACTCAAGATTAACGTGAGACTGGCAGAAACTGTGTGTGTTATGTACCCTTTTTTAAATTGTAATAATATTTCAACTATATTACTGTATTTTTGATCAAATGAATGTAACCTCGATGAGCATAATAGACATAGAAATCTTACCGACTAGGGATGCACCGTTATGAACATTTTGGCCGATACCGATATCCGATAATTCTTTATATTTGAAAGCCGATAACCGATATATTGGCCGATAAATCTAAATACAAATTTTAATAAACTCTGAGAGCCTGATTACAAAAACAAAAGGCTCACCATTAAAAGCCATGTCCCAAACACTTCAACATAAATCAAACCTATACACTACAGTAGCCTATTTGAACCAGTGTAAGATTCCTTACCGTTTCAAATTAATTTTACACTCCTATGGCCAACTTACTTTATATATATAAAAAAAATGTTAAAACTTTACAATAAGGTTGAATTTTTGTTAGTATTAGTTAACCAACAATGAATGAACAATACTTCAACAGGATTTATTCATCTTAGTTCATGTTAATCTCAACATATTCAGACCCAAAGTTGTGTCTTTTAACATTAGGTAATGCACTGTGAATGGACTGTTAATAAACACAAACATTTTATTACTAACATAAACAAAGGTTATTGCTCTCTGTTTGTTCGTGTTAGTTAATGCATTAACAAATGAGACCTTATTTGTATATTGCCTAAAAAATAAAAATAATATACCTAAATAATGCAAACAAGTTATTGAACAACATTACTTAGGCTGCATAATAAAGAATCAGAATGCAAGTGCATGAAATAGCCTCCGCACAGACAATAAGGAAATGGTTTTAATCAAACCGTATATTGTTGATGGAAATGATACGAGAACAATAAAAGTGCTAGTTATAAAAAATAACGCTTCTGTGTTTTTGAAAAACTATATATGTTTAATATTACAGTAATAGTAAACATCTTTAATATTAGTCTAGTCTATTAGGAATAATGTTGCTGTTTGAGAGCGCGCACTGAAGCTGGAGAGAATGAACAAACAACCGTAAACTGAAGCGCTTAGAAGGTTAATTAACAACTAAACACATCATATATGAGAACAATCAGATATTTATACAAAATAAATATAATATTACAACTTATATTAGCACAATCACGCATAGGTGAAGGCTTATATCTCCTGTGGATGCTATTCTCTGTTTGAGAGCGCGCGCTGAAACTGAAGATGATCACCGGTACAATGAAGCACTGCAGGTTATTGACTTAACAAAACGTATCCTATATGACATTAATAAGATGTTTATACTACAAAAACGTAATATTACGACTTACATATGCTTAAAATGACGCGAATGCACAAGCGAACTTGACTGAGCTGGTCAGAATGCGTTGTGGACGCTTCCCACAACAGCGCGCTGAAACACTAAAACTAAACCCAGAGAATTCACAACGTTTTATAACAAAAATATTCTCATTACAGTGTTATGTATAGGACAGCCCCAGTAGTTATTAATGCTGTGCATTTCTGTTTGAAATGCGTGCTGAAGCTAAAGACCGGTACAATGAAGTGCTTTACTGCATCGTTAGTTAACTCAACCAAACGCATCCTATATGAGATTATATACACAGAATAATAATACATATAATATTACAACTAACAATGGCACAAAAGGCTGTGAATGCACAAGCAAACTTGACTGTGCTTGTCATGAAGGTGTAACTCCGTGGGCGCGCTCTTCCCTCAACAAATGCGCTGAAACACAACGTTCTTTTACAGCCGTATTCTATTCTCATTATCATTTTATGTAGATTATATTAGACTTGCGCTGCACATGTTGCACATAACTGTATTTTCCTTTTCGAAGTGATTCTAATCATAATTCTAATCATAAGCAATTCAAACCCATCATGGTGGACAGCGCGTCTGTCTCAGCTGAAGGAAATAATACATTATCTATCGGCTTGAATATATCGGTCAAATTTTCTTATTGGGCCGATAACATCAAAAATAATCATTTATCGGCCGATAACGATATGTTGCCGATATATCGTGCATCCCTATTACCGACCTCACACTTTTGAATGGTAGTGTATTTCAAAAGAAAGAAATTAAAAAGGACAAATCATTTAATGTTAAACTGCAGAAAATATTCTTGAATATATAAACAAATACATACATATTGCATACTGGTTTTGATGGGTTTTACAATATTATCATATCACTGTGAAATGTTCTCATATGTACAACATTTTTATCAAATTACTAAAAATGTGTGTTTTTTTTTTTGTGAGACTGCAATTTCAAATAGCAAATGATATAGCTATAGCTAAATCTATTATAGCTAAATCACAACAAGAAAAACTATTGATAACTAATAATAAATGAATGATTCCCTGATAATGTCAGGTTTTCATTGATTGTGGGAATCCTGTAGCATCAGCTCTTTAAAGTCTTGTCTAATAACTTTAACCTTTCATTTAAAATAAGATCTACCTGGAGAGAGTAAAGATGTTATTGATGAGAGCTGCTCTGTCTTCAGAGGGGAGGACATTCACGTCCACATTCAAAGCATCAATCAAGGCCCTCCATCCCTCCACATCATAATGCACTATGTAGAAGCCATCACTCCTGAAGTTGAACTTCAACCACTGCACCGGACCTGGAAGCTTTAATTTGGCTGGAAAAGATTTAAAGCAACAAACACAGTATTATCATTTCCAGTATCGTCCGTCTATGTCAGTACACTCGGTCCTGAGGACAATACTCACCTGTTTTGTCCTTTAGATGAAACACTTGCTTGCAGGAGCTGAGAACACTACAGCTGTCGTTCACAAATGTCAGAGGAATATGCCACAAGCTGTTATAGATAACACAAAAGACGATCAATTAACATAAAAATTGAGAGAAGCAGACTTCACGTAAAGCTTGCTGTTTTAAAACATCAATCAAATAAATCAAACATCAAGCGTGTGACATATACACCCTTTTTAAACGTTTTTGGAAGAAGTCTCTAATGTTGATCAAAAATACAGTAAAAACAGTATTAATGTAAAATATTAGATATTTAAATGCTAGGGTATACAAACCTTTTAAAAACTGACGTTCACAAGTCCTTTAAAGTGGAAATTCAAGCTAGACTATAAATCATGTTTTTTTTTAATCATCTGAAACAAGCTGTGACTTATATTTATAAAACAAGTATATTTGTTTATAGTGTATTTAATGTTTGTAAACAGCATGTTTGAGCTTCCACAAGCACCAATGAGGTTCATTCTCGTGTTACACAGTACGTTTGAGCTTCCAAAAGAACCAATGAGGTTCATTCTTGTGTGTTACGCAGAACGTTTGAGCTTCCACAAGAATAAATGAGGTTTATTCTCATGTGTTACGCAGCACGTTTGAGCTTCCACAAGAACCAATGAGGTTCATTCTTGTGTGTTACGCAGAACGTTTGAGCTTCCACAAGAACCAATGAGGTTTATTCTTGCGTGTTACGCAGCACGTTTGAGCTTCCACAAGAACCAATGAGGTTCATTCTTGTGTGTTACGCAGCACGTTTGAGCTTCCACAAGAATAAATGAGGTTCATTCTCATGTTACGCAGCACGTTTGAGCTTCCACAAGAACCAATGAGGTTCATTCTCGTGTGTTACACAGTGCGTTTGAGCTTCCACAAGAACCAATGAGGTTTATTCTCATGTTACGCAGCACATTTGAGCTTCCACAAGAACCAATGAGGTTTATTCTTGCGTGTTACGCAGCACGTTTGAGCTTCCACAAGAACCAATGAGGTTTATTCTTGCGTTACGCAGCACATTTGAGCTTCCACAAGAACCAATGAGGTTCCTTCTTGTGTGTTACGCAGCACGTTTGAGCGTCCACAAGAACCAATAAGGTTTATTCTCGTGTGTTACGCAGTACGTTTGAGCTTTCAAAAGAACCAATGAGGTTCATTCTCGTGTGTTACACAGTACGTTTGAGCTTCCACAAGAACCAATGAGGTTCCTTCTCGTGTGTTACGCAGTACGTTTGAGCTTCCACAAGAACCAATGTGGTTCATTCTCGTGTTACGCAGCACGTTTGAGCTTCCACCATAACCAATGAGGTTTATTCTGGCGTGTTCCGCAGCACGTTTGAGCTTCCAAAAGAACCAATGAGGTTCCTTCTCGTGTGTTACGCAGTACGTTTGAGCTTCCACAAGAACCAATGTGGTTCATTCTCGTGTTACGCAGCACGTTTGAGCTTCCACCATAACCAATGAGGTTCATTCTCGCGTTACGCAGTACGTTTGAGCTTACACAAGAACCAATGAGGTTCATTCTCGCGTTACGCAGTACGTTTGAGCTTCCACAAGAACCAATGAGGTTTTTCTTGCGTGTTATGCAGCACGTTTGAGCATCCAAAAGAACCAATGAGGTTCCTTCTCGTGTGTTACGCAGTACGTTTGAGCTTCCACAAGAACCAATGTGGTTCATTCTCGTGTTACGCAGCACGTTTGAGCTTCCACCATAACCAATGAGGTTCATTCTCGCGTTACGCAGTACGTTTAAGCTTCCACAAGAACCAATGAGGTTCATTCTCGCGTTACGCAGCACGTTTGAGCTTCCACAAGAACCAATGAGGTTTTTCTTGCGTGTTACGCAGCACGTTTGAGCTTCCACAAGAACCAATGAGGTTCCTTCTTCTGTGTTACGCAGTACGTTTGAGCTTCCAAAAGAACCAATGAGGTTCATTCTCATGTGTTATGCAGCACATTTAAGCTTCCGCAAGAACCAATGAGGTTCATTCTCGTGTGTTACGCAGCACATTTGAGCTTCCGCAAGAACCAATGAGGTTCATTCTCATGTGTTACGCAGCACATTTGAGCTTCCACAAGAACCAATGAGGTTTATTCTTGCGTGTTACGCAGCACGTTTGAGATTCCACAAGAACCAATGAGGTTCATTCTTCTGTGTTACGCAGCACGCTTGAGCTTCCACGAGAACCAATGAGGTTCATTCTCGTGTGTTACGCAGTACGTTTGAGCTTCTACAAGAACCAATGTGGTTCATTCTCGTGTTACGCAGCACGTTTGAGCTTCCACCATAACCAATGAGGTTCATTCTCGCGTTACGCAGCACGTTTGAGCTTCCACAAGAACCAATGAGGTTTTTCTTGCGTGTTACGCAGCACGTTTGAGCTTCCACAAGAACCAATGAGGTTTCTTCTTCTGTGTTACGCAGTACGTTTGAGCTTCCACAAGAACCAATGAGGTTTCTTCTTCTGTGTTACGCAGTACGTTTGAGCTTCCACAAGAACCAATGTGGTTCATTCTCGCGTTACGCAGCACGTTTGAGCTTCCACAAGAACCAATAATGTTTATTCTTGCATGTTACGCAGCACGTTTGAGCTTCCACAAGAACCAATGAGGTTCCTTCTTCTGTGTTACGCAGTACGTTTGAGCTTCCAAAAGAACCAATTAGGTTCATTCTAATGTGTTACGCAGCACATTTGAGCTTCCGCAAGAACCAATGAGGTTCCTTCTTCTGTGTTACGCAGTACGTTTGAGCTTCCGCAAGAACCAATGAGGTTCATTCTCCTGTTTTACGCAGCACGTTTGAGCTTCCACAAGAACCAATGAGGTTTATTCTTGCGTTACGCCGCACGTTTAAGTTTCCGCAAGAACCAATGAGGTTCCTTCTCGTGTGTTACGCAGCACATTTGAGCTTCCGCAAGAACCAATGAGGTTCCTTCTCGTGTGTTACGCAGCACATTTGAGCTTCCACAAGAACCAATGAGGTTTATTCTTGCGTTACGCAGCACATTTGAGCTTCCACAAGAACCAATGAGGTTCATTCTCGTGTGTTACGCAGCACATTTGAGCTTCCACAAGAACCAATGAGGTTCCATCTCGTGTGTTACGCAGTACGTTTGAGCTTTCAAAATAACCAATGAGGTTCATTCTTGTGTGTTACACAGTACGTTTGAGCTTCCACAAGAACCAATGAGGCTTATTCTTGCGTGTTACGCAGCACGTTTGAGCTTCCGCAAGAAACAATGAGGTTCATTCTCGTGTGTTACACTCGTTTGAGCTTCCGCAAGAACCAATGAGGTTCATTCTCGTGTGTTACACTCGTTTGAGCTTCCGCAAGAAACAATGAGGTTCATTCTCGTGTGTTACACTCGTTTGAGCTTCCGCAAGAACCAATGAGGTTCATTCTCGTGTTACGCAGTACGTTTGAGCTTCCGCAAGAACCAATGAGGTTCATTCTCGTGTGTTACGCAGCACATATGAGCTTCCACAACAACCAATGAGGTTCATTCTCGTGTGTTATGCAGCACATTTGAGTTTCCACAAGAACCAATGAGGTTTATTCTTGCGTGTTACGCAGCACGTTTGAGCTTCCGCAACCAATGAGATTCATTCTCGCAAGTCAAGTAGGTTTGGTTGAGCTTCTGTTTATGTTCGCTGATCAATGTTTATATGTGAATAAAAGCCTAAATTAAATCTGTTCATCATAAAAAGTGATAGTGTCTCATCAGAAAATATGGACTAAACCACTCAATTCATATGGATTAGTTTTACAATCTCTTTTACCCCTTTTCCACCAAGTCAGTGCTAGTGCTAGTTCGGAGACAGAGCCTAGTTTCAAATCAGTTCTTTGTGTTTCCACACCCAAAGCACCAGCTCCGAGCCAGGAAAAGTGGTTCTTAAGTAGCACCAAAACATTGCTGGGCTAGAAGTAAGAACCGATTACGTCAGACGCTGGGGGCGGGGTCAACAAGACGAACAAACTTGAGATCAGCTATTTTTTAAATAGCAGCTAATGGAGCTAACAGCTGCTGCTCATTTGTAATCTCCGTCTATACAAATTACGGCAAACTGCATGAATGCGTTGGATTTGCTGTGTTATCGTTGTGTTTTGATGCCGATGTAGGATCGTAAAGCCATGTGAATCAATAGTAACGCAACGTTTGCATTGTTGATGGAAGGCTTGTTCGCAGCGGTGCTGTGCAGAGACCGATCACCGCATGACAACGAGTCCAGCGAGAGCATATGACTCCTTATGCTTTTGATTCACTCATGCAGTTTTTTTTTTTATATCATACTGTGGCGGAGGGGGCGTAGTTTCGCGAGGCTTGCAGCGGGAGAGAGAGGGCGGGACCGAGCGGTGAGTAAGTAGGTCAAGTGCAGATAACAAACACCTGTGTCTTATTGCAGTAATTGGCGTGGAGAGACCGCATAAAAGCCGCTCAAGAGAGAGAGAGACTCGCTGGGACTCGTAGAGAGACACGCAGAGAGGAACTGCTGATAAAACCGACGAAGTGAAAAGAGAGTTTGATTATTGTTGTTTTTTTTGGTGCGATGTGCACACAGCTTGTTGACTGAGCAACAGAGAAATAAAAAAGAGAACTTACGAGTCCCAGAAAGCCGACCCCCTGTCTTCTTCCTTCCCACACCCACATCCGAACCATTACTACACATACGTGGACTGGTCTGCGCAGCACCGATGCATCTCGAACAAGCCTGGTGTGTTTGTGTTTCCCGCTGCCTCGCTAACGTTGCTGAGAAAGATGAGACGTATACAGTGACGTAAGACCTGGCTCTGTTGTGGCTCTCAGCATGTGGAAAAGCAAACGGTTCTTAGAAGGCTCCTCGGTCGAACCAACTATGAACTGGGACTAGCACTGACTCTGAACTGGCACCCGGTTCATTCTGGTGGAAAAGGGGTATTTATTAACTTTGTGAAGCATCAAAGTGGTAGTTGCATAGCTGTCAATGGAGGGTACAGAACTGGCTCAGATTTTATAAAAAATATCTTCATTTGAGTTTCAAAGATGAATGAAAGTATTGCGGGTTTGGAACAACACAAGGGTGAGTAAATGATGACAGAATTTTAATTTTCGAGTGAACTAACCCTTTAATAACATAATTTTAACTGATAGTCAGGTGCAACTTCTTTTCCGGATACCTAAAGTAGCAAAAAGAGCCTAAAGAACATTACTAAGCAACAGCAAACAGATCTCACCCTAATTCATTACAATACATTTTTAGATCAATGTCCACAGTGACAGATAACATCCTCTACCTGTTGTCCGTGCAGTTTTCAGGATTCAGAAGGAAATGTTCTTGCGACAATGTCACTTGAGTGCCATTCCTCTTCACTGTGACCAGAGGAAAGCCCTTATGAACAGTCCAGGTGTTCATCATCTCAGATACATTTACATTTTGTTTGCTCACCTATGGAGAACATGGATGTCATTGCATGCTAACAAAAACATAGGTCAGATGTCAGCTCAGTTGCTTTTCCATTAAGTAAAGGTAAACTTTATGCATGACACTAAAAAAAATTCTTTGCTTTGTTATCGTAAATGTTGAAAGGCAAAAACATTTTCAGACATTTAAAATTCAATCTAGTAAAAAAAGGTCTGACCTGGGAAAGACTGTTCCATAAATCTTCACTTTCTGTGTTTGATCGGTTATACTTTTGTAAGTACTCAATCACTCCTTTTCGAAACTCCCCATTTTTGAGTGTTGCATTGAGCATAAGCAGTATTGAAGCACCCTTGCATGAAAAAGCAGTTCAAGAAACAAGTTATGAGAATACACAATCAAATGACAAATGATTACATTGTGCCAGTTTTCAAAAATAGGGTTAATTTAAGCCACTTCAGAAGCAACAGGTAATGTATGATATACCTTCTCATAAGACACTGAGTCAAACATCTCTTCCACCTGCTCTGGGGTGCTCACGACAGTAGAAACTGGGTGGGACGAGTTCAATGCATCTTTGGCCAGTGCTTTAAATCGAACATTTAAGAATTCAGTGTCCTGGAATTGAAAGACACCAGGTTAAATATAGACATTTTAAATGACACGCGTTCAAACAACAACAAAAACATACTGAAAGAAACAAAAAGGTATTAACTAAATTAAAGGTACAGTTCATACAAAAATGAAAATTTTGTCATTAATTACTGACCCTCATGCCGTTCCAAACCCGTAAGACCTTCGTTCATCTCTGGAACACAAATGAAGATCTCACAAATGAACTCTCTGACCCCCCCATAGACAGCAATGTAATTAACACTTTCAAGGGACAAAAATATAGTAAAGACATCGTTAGAATGACAACTTTTATTTTATGAAGCGACGAGAATCCTTTTTGAGCGCAAAAAAATATCAAAAATAATGACTTTATTCAACAACTTCTTCTAGCCAGTGTCAGACTCTTACGCAATTGACATAGTGTAAACAGATCAGCGCTTCCTAGTTCTACAGCAGATCACATGCATCGTGGTGCTCATGTGAACAGCTTCAGCCAATGGTAAGCCGGTGTTCTGGAAGCTCTGCACTGTTTACACTTTTGTTTTTTGCGCACAAAAAGTATTCCCATCGCTTCATAAAATTAAGTTTGAACCACTGGAGTCACATGGATGATTTGAACAATGTCTTTACTACCTTTCTGGACCTAGAATGTGTTCATTATGTTGCTGTCTATGGAGGGGGCAGAGAGCTCTCGGATTTCATCAAAAATATATTTACTTGTGTTTCTAAGATGAACGAAGGACTTACGGATTTGGAACGACATGAGGGTGAGGAATTAATGACAGAATTTTCATTTTTGTGTGAACTAACCCTTTAATTTAGTATAAAACTTACTATGTCAAGTTTTGGGAACACGGTTTCAATCGACATGTACTGCATGTATGTTGCAAATCCTTCATTCAGCCAAAGATCATTCCACCATCTCATAGTGACCAGATTTCCAAACCACTGAAGAGAAAAGCAACATAATGTAACTCTCCTTTTCTTTTTATTAGAACTGAAACACTTTAGTTCAGATTTATAATTAGTTTTTTATACTACTATTGTCATTTTTTTCTGGGCCCAAGAATTTGGGGAGATCTTAGTAAAGCTGAAATAGGTCCACAATGTAATCAAAGGTAGGTGTAAACAATACTCCCTTGTAAAGTAGCTACCAACACAGACATTTCTATCATGTGTTTTGTAAAACAGTGTTTCTAAACTGGTGGGTCACAACCCAAAAGTGGGTCGCATAACCGTTTTGAATGGGTTGCAGAGTGTGCTGTCAAAGAAACAACATCAAACGTAATTCTACGTTTTTCTGATCCAAGACTTTTATTTTGAAAGACTTTCATGAAAGCTATTGACACTTCTGTCAGACGCAGTTTAAGTAAACAGTGCCTGAGAAAAATGCGTTGTAGTGATTCAGTATCTGTGGTCAGATTAAATGTTGCCAGGCTATATGTCAGTGTCGTTATTCTAACGTTATTTTCGTAACTTGTTACAAAATAAAAAGTCTCTCACCTCAGAAAAGCGAACTTTCCTATCTTGTCAGCCGTTATACTGTGCTCGTAGCACATACTCTTCAACTGCACATGCAAATGCGGAGGCGTGCGCTGTATATCACTTCATTACAAATAAAGCGCAAAAGAAATTATGATCATGCAACGTCATAGTTTTGTTGTCAATTGGCAAGTCGTGAAATTACCAAAAAGTATCAATACATTACGCATCTTGTGCATTTACCATGGTAACTGTTGTTTCAGTAACCACAAAATGCCACTTTATTCTCACACGTTATTTTGTCATTTTAAATGACTGTGGTGGCTCAAACTAACTTATTAACTTTATTGTATTAACAAAAACTAGTTTGGGACTGCTATTTAAAGTCCCTGTAAAGGCAATTCTGAGATTTGTTTCTAAACACATTAGAAATACAAAGACTGTGAACTATGTAGTACTGAATTCAGAAGTTAGACCGTTAAACAGTTTTTCACCGTTGCGGTGCTCAGGATTTTCTGGGGGGGGGCTCCTCCCCTAGCACGATCATAACTAGAGCACATTCGCATGAGTTCACCTGCTCGATCGCGAGTTACTGTCAGTACTGTTAGTTACTATAGCCTACAACTTACAAAACAGCTTACAAAACAAAAACGATGATCAAGAGGAGGTGGATTAATTTTGTGAACAGCCATCTTGATGGAGAGCTGAGGATCACCACCGACACCTTCCTCTGCAGTGACTATACACCGGATCGTTTTACAAACTTTCACCTGAGACAACTGGGATTCACTGATAATCCGCTGCAAAATGGGGCCGAACGACTACCCCCCGCCCCGGCCTTTATCCTCCCGCCCTGCCGACATCTGGTGCGGTCATGATCAGTACGTGAGTGTTGTCTTGTGTGCTACGGCAGCTTTCCCGCGAGTGGGCGTGGTTTCGGCGCCGACAGCGGACACACCCCCAGCGTTTGAGAGCAGAGAATGCTGCACATTTTTTCAAGTTTTTATAAGCTATTTTATGTGCTTGCTGGATTTTGTTATGATTCAAATTTGGCTGGGTGGTTAATAACACATTTATCTGTGGTGTGAACTCAGAACATGTTTAGTTTTGACTTTACGGGGACTTTAATAGCATTACCTTACACTGTTTATTCATCAGTATTAGTCATATTCTTACAATTTTTTGTTTGTTAAGTTTGCTAAGTTTGTTAAGTGGGACTTTGTGTCAACCATTTTTGTGAAATAAATTTGATTGGTTTTTAAAAGCAAATTTATTATAATCTTTATTGGCTAATTCTATTATCTTTTTTTATAACTAGATCAGTTAGGACAAATTGCAAAAAAAAAATGTGGTTGTGGATTAACGACACAGCAAACGTTTTTTTTTCTCTCCTCTGTACAGATGAAAACTAGCCTGAATGCCAGTCGAACTTAGCCCCGCTCACAACATTTGAGGTCGGGAAGTTCGGTCTGGACTTGATCCATTGTGGAGCAACTATGCTCGAACCAGCTGTTCGGACCAATCAAATTGTCAGGGCGGGCTTTATACGATGATGGGCAGATGATCAACAGTAACGTAACCATCCACGTCACCAAAGAGCACTTGGGTTGAATTAGTTCAAATCCTAATCAGAGAACTTGTTCGTATATGCATTCACCTTTACTATTTCTCTTAAAAATGATGATCGTGTTGGTAAGTACTCCGTGTATCCTTAAATTCTTTTTACAACACCGGCAAAGATCGTTTACACTCATCTTCTTCTACTTCTTCCAGTTCTGTTGACTACTATCCAATTGAGTGCAGAGGCATTTTCCTGGTTCGGATGAAACGCCCCATAATCACAGCCCAGTGGAGTTGTATCAGACTCATATTCTGACTAGAATCTGAGTATGACGATGTCAGGCTAGATGAAAATGTTATCAAAATGATTCCTGTTCACACGGACCTGTGGAAACGACTAAAAACGCTGTATTATGCATGCCAGACAAGTAATTGGCGATGTCACTTTGTAAAGAACGCATTAACAGCCAGAATGCATGAAAAAATTTCTGTTCTGTCTGTGTTGAGTAAGCGGCCCTTAAGTTAATAACTAATGAGTTTTACAAAGGAAATTAATCCATCAAAAACTTTATTCAACTAACAATATGACTTTATTCTAAAGCTGCTGTACAGCCAAAACAATCTTTGTAGCATTAATTTTCCTATTATCACTATAAAGCGGCTTTGAAACAATCTGTATTGTTAAAAGCGCTATATAAATGAAGGTGACCACTTAACCTGACTTGATTTAATGACCATAGGAAAATGTGGGTCCCATGGCCATTTGAACGTGCCTATTATTACCCTTGTCATGAGAATGTTGCATTATTTATAAAGTGAATTACCTGGTGGGCAAGTTCATGAGCAATGACAGAAGTCACCAGTTGCTTGTCTATAGGGGAGGAATTATTCCCTACTAGCAAAGTTGTCTCACGGAATGTTATTAGTCCCCAGTTCTCCATGGCTCCGGCAAGGAAGTCAGGAATGGCCACTAAATCTATTGATTTATAAAAGAAAACTTGGTCAAGTAATAAAACATGTTATTCGTAAAAATGACATTAGCGTGTACATCCAGCTATTCTAGGAATCTAATAATCCCTGTTTGAAGAGTTGGAAAGGTGTCTTACCTAACTTGCTTAACGGGTAGTCGATCTCAAAGAACGTATTGTAGAACTCCAACAGATTTGCAGCTGTGTCCAGAGCATAGTGCACTAGTTCCTTTTTGTCTGGAACGGCATACACAGATACCTGCACAACATTTGAAAACAATAAACTATACCATAATGCAATATTTTTCCAGAATATTTTCAACACAAGACAATAATAAGAAGAATACATACCATAGTATTAGAGACATTCCTGCTGTAACTACTAAATTCAGCCACAATAAATGCAACCAGGTAAGTACTCATTATATCACTTTCCTTAAACTCGTCTTCTTGAAGGTCATTTTTTAAATCTGTGGTTTTGACCTAAAAAATTACAAACAAAAATGTATGGACAATACAATTACAAAGCTATAAAAGTATCAATAGAAAAATCTGACAATGTTTTATAAAACAAATATTACTTTAATATACATTTTTCATATTAATATTTTAAATATTATGTGTATATATATATATATATATATATATATATATAAAAACAAATATTATATATATATTATATACATATATACATACACACACACACACACACACACACAGTACACACGCATGACTATTCAAAAGTTTAGGGTCAGAAAGATTTTTTTTTGTTTTTGAAATAAGTATATTAAGCTCACCGCGACTGCATGTGTTAACAAAAATACAGTAAAAACAGTAAGAGTGTGAAATATTATTACAATTAGCTACTATTACAATTTTTCTATTGTAATACATTTTAAAAGGTAATTTATTCCTGTGAAGGCAACGCTGAATTTCACCAACCATTACTCCAGTTGCTGCTCAAGAGAAAACATTGTTATTATTAATGAACTGTTGTGCTGCTTAAATTTTTTTTGTAAACCACGATACATTTATTTTCAAGATCCTTTAATGAATAAAAAGGTAACCGAAAAAACAGCATCTTTGTTAACATGTCTTTACAGTTACTTCTGATCAATTTAATGCATCCTTGCTGAATAAAAGTTTCTTTTTTTAAATCTTAGTGACCCCAAACTTTTGAACGGTAGTGTATACACACGCACACACACACACAAACTGTATATTCTATCCCCTTATGCTAACCCTAAAAAACCCAAAACATTTAGTATGTTTTTTAAGCCATTTGGTTTACAAGAACACAGGAAGTGTCATCATAAACCATGTTTACATTAGTAATACCCATGCTATTATACAAATTTGTGTCCTCATAAACCCTATATATGAGAACACACACACATACAGAATACATTTAAATAAAAAAATAATTAAAATATTATGTAATAGTCCCTTAAGACGACAAAAAAAGAGATGTATAACAAAATTATCTAACAAACAGCAATTTAAAGATTTTATGTATTAGCCACTTAATTACAAAAAAACTGTGAATCTACAAACAAACAAACCTACCTTGGGCATGTTTGAAAGACTGATATACTTGGATTCTCTGGTAATCTTAATTCGAAAAGTTGATTTAAAAGCTGGCTCGTCAAAACAAGGGAAAGCCTTGCGTGCTGCCAAGGGCTCAAACTGAGTAGCGGCCAAAACTCTAGAAGAAAGATGGAGTGAATTAAAAGAAGTGTTTGAGAGGCATAAAGATAGAACCAAGTAGAAGTAACTGTCAATCAACACACAGAAGCTGAATAGTTCATTCACATTTATCCTAAATATTCAGAAGGTTACACAAAAGTTAATCGGACTGCAAATACCTTTTTGTACCAGTTGTGTCGACATAGGAGCTGTTGTAGAAGCCATCATAGCTGTTGGAGAAGTTTGCTGTGTAGTCAAGGTTTAAAACATATGGCCCCTTCTTAAGATCTTCTGGAAATTCGATGGCGACCTGCTGCCAAGGTTTGTACTCCAGGACGTTGACCACTATACCTTTAAAAGTGGCCTTGGTTATGTTCATATCAGAACTGTGTAGGACAATAATCTTCGTTTCATGCAACACTTCCACTTTGATTGACACACTGCCTTGAAAGGTCATGCGGTTCAGGTCGGGATGGAGTGAAATATCGTAATGCACAGGATGCACACTGGACGGCAACCTCAACTCTGTCCATGGGAAAAGTTCTCCACTCGTGGAAATAGGAGAGATGCGCTCCATGGTTGAATTGGTCTTTGGGCAGCTTCTGGTGAAAGTGCAGCCTGGAACGAAGTAAATGACCATGAACAAGGAGACCAACACTACCAGGATGAGAACACCTAATACCATAGCCTTAGCTGAAGGCATCGAGCACGATCCAGAAGGCTGGTGGCGGGTGTAGGATGAGGAAGCGCTGCGCTGGTTGGAACTGCGGTTCATGAAGGACATGCCAAGAAGACGGGCGGAGGATTCGTAATCTTCCTCATCTTCGTCCAGGTCGTTTTCTCCAAGGCCTCGGACTAACAGTCGCGAGCTGCGGGGTTCATAGACCACATCGTCTGAGTCGATGGGGTAGGATGGGGACTCCTTCGCCAAATCCACCACATCTGGCTCTTCCTCAAACATGCTGTTCTCAATCATGTTCCTGGGCAGGGGAGCTCTTTCTGTAGGTTACAGTAGCAACAGAAAAACATGAGTGAATACAAAAGCACGGTTGTTGGCTGTGGCTTCCTGTTGACAAGTGCGATGCCATTGAAAATAACCGAGCTTTTAAGAACAGTTGAGTGATTTTGCATTCTGCCTACACAAGTGGTTTAAGTCAGAGGGTAAAAGGAAGAAAACAAATTAAAGTGAAACTAAAGATGAAAGAAAAGCAACTTTTCTTCAGTAAAGGTTCAGTAAATACTTCCACACACGCCCACAGACTGTCACCAATGTAGAGCATAACCTATTTCATACTCAATTCAATGTTGCTAAACTATTGTCTGCATAAGATTTGTCCTGACGCAAAATAAAGTGACCGCGGAGTTCCTCTTTTACTCCTTCTACAGAGAATTAGACTAAATTAATTCAATAACAAATCAAGGCACTGTCTGAGTTAACAGTGATCAAATTACTGTTTAACACATTGCTTGAATCCACTAATGTGTCCTACCTGCTAAGTATGGGGGTAGATTTGTTGCGTTATTCCAAACAAATAGATTGTTATCCACAAATAAATGTAAATAGATTCACAAAAATTAAATAAATTCACAAATAAATAGAATGAGATCCACAAATATATGCAGGAGTTTCACAAAAATGAATTAGATTCACAAATAAATACAATGACATTTGTGAATAAAAAAAATATCCACACATATGTTTTTATGTCACAAACACAACTCTGCCTTGCATTCATTTGTCAATCGCTTCCTGTGCATTTGTGAATTGCTTCCTCTGCACTGGTGGATCTCTTCTTGCACATTTGTAAATCGCAGCACAGCGCGTGGATTTTGAAACATTTCTAGCGTCTACACTCACACAAATCCACAAATAAGTGGACTCCACCCACCGTCTACTTAAGCCAATCAGATAACGGCCATATTGTGCTGACTAGAGCCACAGAGCTCTCAATAGTTCTAAACAACTCCGCGCTGTCAATCTGGATTAAGCAGGATAGACAGCATTTGCACTGTATCTCGCTCTCAAATTACCAAACCTGCTTTTGATAAGAAACAAAGTCTAAGCGTTTACATTTTTTCAAGTTTTAATACGAAATTCAAACAATAAATAGCGTTGTGGCACTAATGTGTTAACAGTTAAAGCCAGAGGCGTTGAAAAACAGAGGTGCGACCTGCTCTCATCTCCGGGCGGCGCGTGCGGTCACGTGGTACACGGTGCTCTCATAGAAACGCTTTTGACAGAAAGATCTCAGATAATCTAAAAACTGTTGAAATGACAGATAGCATCTGGATATAGTAGCTGTTGCAGCAGAGTCTAACGGTATATTATATAACACTAAACACTAACTCTAACGTGCTTCATAAAATACATCTTCTATCAATATTCCTGAGAGCTCAACCAATGCCATAAAATCTCAAAATATGCAGTAATTTGCCAGGAGTGTGCTTGAGATACCCCATTCATTTCAGTGTAGGCTTCAATGCTGGAACTATTATTGGTCACTCCATGACACGCTTTACTTACGCATTAAGTCTATGGGAGTGGTTTTTCAACGGCTCTGGCCAAAACGTGATTGGTTGGAGCAAGAATGTGCTACGATTGGTCAGCACAATATGGCCGTTATCTGATTGGCTTAAGTAGACGGTGGGTGGAGTCCACTTATTTGTGGATTTGTGTGAGTGTAGACGCTAGAAATGTTTCAAAATCCACGCGCTGTGCTGCGATTTACAAATGTGCAAGAAGAGATCCACCAATTCAGAGGAAGCAATTCACAAATGCACAGGAAGCGATTCACAAATGAATGCAAGGCAGAGTTGTGTTTGTGACATAAAAACATATGTGTGGAGATTTTTTTTAATTCACAAATGTCATTGTATTTATTTTTGAATCTAATTCATTTTTGTGAAACTCCTGCATATATTTGTGGATCTCATTCTATTTATTTGTGAATTTATTTAATTTTTGTGAATCTCTTTACATTTATTTGTGGATAATAATCTATTTGTTTGGAATAACGCAACAAATCTACCCCCATACACAAATACTCTTGTTCTTTAAGTCAGGCATTCTCAACCCTGGTCCTCAAGGCCCACTGTCCTGCAGAGTTTAGCTCCAACCCTATAATCAAACACATCTGAGCCAGCTAATTAAGCTCTTCAGGATTACTAGAAAGCTACAGGCAGGTGAGCTTGATCAAGGTTGGAGATAAACTCTGTAGGACAGTGGGCCTCGAGGACCAGTGTTGAGAACCCCTGTTTTAAGTGACCTGAATCAACTCCTTTTTACCAATTACATGACTGATTTCCTGCTTAGCACTGCTCAGAGTTTGTGAACTATTCAGGTATAAGCACATATATAAGCAAACACTTGCTCCAGTTCCTTAATAAATCTCACAGAAACATATCAAGGTCATGTTTCATAAATTAATAATATATTTTGCATATGTAATTCAAACTCAGCCTATTTTGTCTGCTTTAAGATACCATAATTATGTCAGTTAAAGTCGGCATGGAGAGGAAGTTGATATCGTCTTTTCTTCCCTGCGGTGACATATATCTGATTGAAACGACTTCTCGAATGAGAAAAAAATTAAGGGTGAGACTTGATTTTGTCCATCATTAATTGATTAGATCAATGAATTGTTGCTGTGATCTCATGCGAATGACAGGTTGCTGCATGATTATGGCAAAAATCACAATTGCTTTTGTCAATATTGTTATCACGATTATTTAACATGATTAAAAGATCTTATACGAGTGATTTTGTTTTCACGGTAGCGATATATAAGTTACATGATATTACATGATTTATTTTACAGGAAATAAGGCTGCTATGATACCAAAATTTTAGATACCAGTGAAATTTCTCAATTCTTGATAGCAATTTTGACACCACAGCATAAACTAAGGGCCCTGACCCTGTTTACAACTAAAACTGACAAGGTTTTATGAATTTTATGAATTTTGGCCGTTCATTAAGATGACAAAGACATTTTAGGGGGCCTGAAAACGAAAACATTTGAAAATGCATTTCAAAGCACAAGATTTTGAAAATGATATTGTTATCATCTCCATGTAAACTACCAAAATGCGAATTTGTGAAACCGGTGACGCCATGCGCATGTGTATTACGCATTTATAAGCGAGTACTTGACAACCATAACAACAATGCCGGACTGCAAGACTTTGAGGGGTTGAGAGAGACCAAGACCAGACCAACACTACTTAAATTGATAAAGATCCCCATTACAGACTAAGAAATGACTTACTTTTAATTAATACATATAATTAGAATAAGACACTACATAGAGTTACCGATCAACTGAAATCATAAACAACAAAATTCATCTTTGCACTGTAGAGGTGGTACAGAATATGCATCTGAATTGGTAAATTATAAAAGTATAAATAATGTTGAAAATGTTAAAAAGTGTTATTGAATGTTTGTACAATAGCAATATCATGTTTGCAGTCATGCCCAAATTTGTGAAAACAGCTCTTTTGCTTTAGTGATATTGCTTAAATATAATCACATTATAATATAAAAATCCAGATCTCACACAAGCAGTGGTGGAAATGGCCGAAATTCAGTAGGCGGACTCTAGTTTGGAAAAGGTGT
The DNA here is from genome assembly GCA_023566225.1 of Romanogobio albipinnatus. Classification (NCBI taxonomy): domain Eukaryota; kingdom Metazoa; phylum Chordata; class Actinopteri; order Cypriniformes; family Gobionidae; genus Romanogobio; species Romanogobio albipinnatus. Next base: position 46,931,245 of record CM042242.1, read on the forward strand.
TTTTTTTTTTTTGAGTTGCACAGTTTAAGAGGTCACAAAAACCTTCTAAATAAATTGTCCTCAGGTTTAAGAAAACCTCTCGATTAAAAAAGTAACTAATAAATCGCACATTCAACATCTGCGTTTTTAATATTTTTATATTGTAATAAGTTCACAGTTACTCTCCAAATTAATGTAGAAACAACTTAAAGACAGTATATTTGAATTTCTTTTTGTAATTGCATATTTTTATGAAGGCTAGTATCGATACTAAAACTGCTACTGATGTCGCAGAATTTTTTTTTTCTTTTTAAACATTAATGATAGACATTCAATATTACAGTATAAGTAAAAGCTATATCAATTCCAAGAGAACTTAAAACAATATTCACACCATTATAATAAATGTCTGAGGGTCATTTGGAACATTTCAAACTGTAACTTTGTTACAGTATTATTATTTAGAAAAAAACAGATTTTTTTCTACATTTTCTGAATTCTACAGTTTGTCTTGGGTTGGTTTAATAATATAGCCTACGCATCATTGATAACCCCTTGTTATAAATAAAAAAAAGGGGAAATTATTAGTAATTCTCTCTGGCCTGATTAGCTAAACGCACAAAACAAGCAGGGTCGTAACCACCACACAATTTGAAGGGGACAAGTACCACCCCAATATGTAATTTAACTTTTTTTTTTAAACAAACGTAATAATCACAAGCTTTATTAATGTTTTTACTGTAAAGTTTTGCAGTTTAAGGGGGATTTATGGTATTTTTGTATTATTTTTTTGTTATATAACATGGCAACATTTTATGTAAAATCCACTTTTAAAAAAGATCTACATTTCTCATTTTTATCCATGATGATAATGTGAACATGTGCTTTAGTTTAGTGGAGAATTGCTGCCATCTACTGGAAAACAAACACTTTTAAAATTTAAATAATACTTATTTTTACCTACAGCCACTATATGACTTTTTTTTTTTTTTAAGTTTAGACATTTCTAAAATCATTATTATAACAATAAAAACAACTATGAGATATGATAGAAACGTGAGATATAAGTAGCTAAACATTTAATATTTGACAACTGTTTATGATAGATGTATTCAACGACCACAGACTGTTCATATTTTTAACAGAATTTCGCCTTATTTTATTAAAATATGTTATAAGACACGTTTTGCACTTTTGACATATTAGCGAATAGTGAATATGTGCATATTTAAAATAAAATACTATTTGCAAAGAGTTTAGCCTAAATTGATTACCTCACAGCTAGGCTACAATTAGACTGCCAGATCATTTATAGATGATCATGTATTATTATTATATTTATAGACATGATAATTTCAGGTACGTTAACACAGCTTTATCCATTTCAAAGATTCTGTTATGGCATCTGTTAAAGTAACGGTTTCTATTCAGATTTTCGGTCAAAATCACAGTTCATCAAAGCAGACCGCTTGAGGTAAATGATCTGGAATGAAGTTCTGTGAGGAATAAGACAGGCACCGATGGAGAAGCATTTCCATTGGCTGCAGTCTGCCGGTATTGGCCAATCACAAAAGTCGACATTGCGCAGCCATTATCACAGAATATCCTGCTACGTTTTATTATTATACATTACGTTACGTTTATGTGCTATTATATTGTAGACTATTTGAGTGGCTAAAATATAGAAATCTAACCTTTTTTTTTTTTCAACTGGAACTCGTCTCCCCTCGAAATTCACTCCCCGGACTCCGTTCCCCCGCGTACCCCCCCATTTCCACCCCTGCATACAAGTACTAATAACTTGAATTTTGTGAGCATTTGTATTCATTTTGTTTACATTTTTGTCACTATCCCTCATTAATTTCTGAACCGGCACAAAATTAAATCAAATTAGAAATAAGTTATTAATGGCATCTGAAGCAGCCCGTTTTGCATCCAATCACATTAATGATGTGAATAAATAAATCAGACAATGCACTGGCAATTTAGTAATATTCCAGCAATTGTAGTATTGAAGCAAAATCTAGAGTCCTCTAAATCTGAGATTGAGACAAGTCAGAGTACAAATGTGGTTGAGCCCAAGACAAGACCTTCAAAATATGGTCTTAAGACCGGTCTAAAATACTACTACACTAGTTTGTGCTGCTCAAAATAATGAATTCTTCTCCAGCAAAGTGTAGATTTACTGTTTGTATACACTGCTCTGTAGAAGAATGCATGCACTGTGCAGGCGCTTTTTTACAAAGTGAGATTGCCAACTACTGGCCTGGCATGCATAATGCAATTTTTTTAGATGTTTTCGCGGATCAGTGTAAATGGGGATCATTCAGATATTGCAAACGATTTAAAAAAGATTTGTTTGTTTTTGAAAATGACCGATTGTTTCACTAGATAAGACACTATTCCTCAGCTGGGATCGTGCAGAGCCCTCTAAAGCTCTTTAAAACTGCATTAATTTGAACCTTCAACCCGTTGGTTACAATGCATTATATGGAGAAAAATCCTGGAATGTTTTCCTCAAAAAACGTAATTTCTTTTCGACTGAAGAAAAAAAGACATGAACAGGGGTGTCCAAACTTTTTTAAAAGGGGTCCAGATTCGATGTTGTGGACACACCCAGGAGCCAGTTCTTTTTCTAATTAATATATTAATATATTACAATAAATATAAATATATATATATATATATACACATGTTTTGTTTCTTGGAAACATGACAGATTTGACAAAAGCTTGAGCTGACAGTAGCTTGAGATAGGACCCAGATGTAAATTTATAGATATTTAACAATATCTGTAAAACTTTCATCAGCCAAAAAGTTTTAATGGCTGAAATGTAAATAGTATTAGTGAGTTAGAACTCTATTCTTATGTAAATTAACGAGTATTAGATAACCACAGGTAAAAACCACAATGCCAAAAACCAAAACCACAGATATTTTTAAGAATTCTTAAATCAAGATGCTTTTACTAAGAAAAATTTGAATTTTTTTCTTGATTTCTGGGTAAAAACTTCAAAAGGAATAGAGTTTTTACTTAAAACAAGCAACATGATCTGCCAATGGGGTAAGAAAAATAATCTTGTTTCTGTTTGCGACAGAAAGAAGATTGCAAACAGAAACAATATTATTTTTATTAACAATATGATTTGTATTACCCCATTGGCAGATACATTTGCTTGTTTTAAGCAAAAACACACTTCAATTTCATTTTATTTTCCAGAAAACAAGAAAAAATATCTAATTTAATATGTCATTTAACAGTAAATGCATCTTTATTTAACATTTTTTGTTGTTGATATTTAGACTAGAAACAAGACAAAAATACTAAATAAGAAAATTTTTTGCAGTGCACACATGGCACCTCACTGCATGGTAAAAAGTAAAAAAAAATATTTCTATATCTAGAATGGCTTTACGGTCTATAAACATATAAATACAAATGCACAACTGCAAGTTTATGACAAAAATAGTCTGCAATTTGGCCTTTATTACTCATTTAATACATGTCTACATTACAAATTAAATAAAATGAGATTAACCTACATTTCTGACAAATTACCACGGTTACAGTTAGTATTACCACAGTAAATCCAAGATAAATGTTGGTGAATTCACTGTAAAAAAAAAAAAATTGTGGGAAAAATTGTGAAAATTGAAAATTACATATTGGCCCAATAAATGACCTCCAAATAATTATCCCCATGCAAAAAGATGCATTGCACTAATGATAGCTTAAGGTCTTCACTCAAAATTAAAATTGTATGTTCACAGAACATATTTAATTGTGCTCAGTCAATCTATGAAGTCGAAGTGAAAAATCCATGTTGGCTGAACAAGTCCTACGTCTGAAATACGCATATACGCATGCGCAAAATGCGCTTGAAGAAAAAGGTTTGTGTGGAGATTTCAAATGCGGAGCGGCAGGGCGAGCGGAGCCGAACCAGCAGGTGCTGAAGACCGAAACAAACATTCTTTATGACTTTATGAGTTTTGCTTTATGACCCGGTATGAAGTTTAAAAGACATTTTGTAGAATCACGAGTTCATGCATTCATTGGTTTCATGCGTGTTCTCTCGTTTACTCTAATGGTAGCCAATAGTTTTATTTTCCTCATGTCTTATATGTCTAAAACAATATGGTAATAAGTAAATTAAGTAATTTGTGTAATATGTGTGCCATGCGACCCGGTGCCGTTAGATTGCATTTGGAGTCGGCCTCTTTCAGGGCTTAAGTTATTGCCTTTTAATATCAAACACGTCAAGCTCGTGATTTTCTTATTCGTCCATTCATTCGTCTCATCCTCATTATATAATGAAGAACTTCTGTTCTGTCATTTGCCAGATGTGATACAGGGAAACTTTGTCATTAATGTTAGTTTTTATTTTTATTTGCAGGTTTTTAGCCTATGCAGTGCCACGTTTTCTTCACCACATCAAGACATCCTGTTACGCAGAAGACTTGAATGTATTCAGAGTTTTTCCTTATTGAAAATAAAGTATTTTCACCAAATATCCTGTGTTGGAATTTACTTAATAAAGTAATGTGATAAAATGTCAACCCTGTTGTCTGTGTTCTGTATTTTGCTTAATTGATTTAGGCTATGTTTTTAGTCATTTAGTCATGAAAAATTTAAATGTGATCATTCACTAGAAAATGTTGAATTGGAGAGGCCTTACATTTTTTACAGTGTTGTTGATTTACACGTAAGTGTTGTTGACTAAGTCAGCGCTGTTTAACTGGCTTTAAACTAAATTAAATGCAGCTTTTGCCAGAGATCTCTGTGCCGAACTCGAACGCTTCTCACAGGCTGTTTAGTGGTCGCGTGATCGAGACACTCACCAAGTACCGGTAAACACATTTGTTCAGATTCAGAGCTCGCGAGTTGCGCTATTTCGTTCCGCTTTTGGCGCTGTTTCCCTGGTCTAAAATCTAGTACTGCCACCTTGCGTTGACATTGTGAAAATGCATGATTTGTAAATTATGGGTGCGTCGCAATCAGCTCCCTAGTTCAGTAGTCAGGGCACTGATAAGGGAGTTAGCCCATTGACTTATGTCCTTATCAGTGCACTGACTACTGAACTAGGGAGCTGATTGAGACGCACGCTATGTCTGGCTGGCCACATAAAATATATTTTAATAGACATGCTGCGGGCCGTTTGAAATTCATTCCCGAGCCGCATTTGGCCCACCAGGGCCGGACTTTGGACACCCCTGGACATGAACATCTTGGATGAGATGGGGGTGAGTAAATTATTAGGATATTTTCATTTTGAAGTGAACTAATCATTTAATGCCACAGAAGGCAGCAGATATATTAGGCTGCTGTCACTTTAAAGTCACCATGAAAACAAAATAGGAGTTTTTATGGAATATTGCAGTGTTTATTATGAATTATTTTTCTGTGCACATTTTTTTTTTTCATGTGACCTCAAAATCTTTAATTAAAAGACTTGTTTACTAGCATTAGGGTGGGACAACCTGTCACAATATGCAAATAACAACAATCCAATCAATTCCCTATATTTTTCTTATCCGAAAAGGTTTCAATAAGATATACGTTGCAAATAAGGAAGAACATATTATCATAACTTTTTTTTACATGCTGACTTTTAAAAGATTACATGGGCAAATTAATTAAAACGATTATGTACACTGATAAATCATAGATAATTTTTATAATAATGAACACAATGCAATATTCCAAGAATAATAATATTTGATTTCATGGTAACTTTAATCATCATTTCACATTCATATTCTCATTAGCACAATGATCCCAATTATTCACAGTGGGGATTCTCATTACTGTATGATCCTGACAGTATGACGACGGCTAACTAAACTAGGAGATAAGCAAAGGCAGTACTAAAAATGACAACCAGCTGACCTGGGTGTCCCACTTGCGCAAGACCATAAAAACACAAAGCAGCGAATGTCACCTTGCAAAGATTATGACAATTTTGGGGCAAAACATGAACCCTGGGACTTTTTGGAGATTGAAGTCTGGTGCACGCAGACTGACAGATCAGATGTGATGATGACTTGAATATCAAGTCAAATGTGGATGCTGACAACAGAGCGTTGTGGGACATCACGTGAATGACAGTCATCAAAACACATAAACGTCTGATCTCCATTTACTGATTATATTCACTTCCCCTTATAAGCAATTATACAATTTAATTTAATCAGAGTTCCTGTCATGACCTTTTAAAAGCACATTATGAAGCTGATGCACGGATTATTTAAAATGTTAGCCAGCTTGGAATTTACATAAATGTTATCTTTGCTTACTTACCCAAAGCAGCTTTATAACTAACTTTAAATTAATTTGCACATATTAAGGACCATGGTAAAAACATGTTATGACAACACAAAGGCAGAATATGAGGAAATTAAATCGCATTATGAAGAAAAAGCGAAACGGCTAGCGATAGCATGTTAGCCGATAACTTTTTTGAGCTGCACGACCTCGCGTTTACATGAAGAGTCCAAATGAGCTGCAGGCTTACCGCTTTCAAACGCATCCATGATTAAATGTTTAAATGTACGTCTGAAGTAAAAACAAATCCTGTTTCAGATGAAAGTGCTGATGTTTAATCCTGGGAAAGGTGAAGAGTTACATATTCATTCAACGCAGGAAAGCATCAGATCAACTGGTGCTAGCTTAGCATTGTTTTCCTGATCAACAGCTCTGTCACTTCACAGCATTAAAATGATCGATCAGTGGTTTATTGAGCCATCGCTGCTCACTGTTTTTCCGATACAACAGTGGACACAAGCTGAAAGTGGCAATCACTGCTGCGAAACAAGCAACATGAGAGTTACTTCCCCCTTCAGCTGTCCCGTTTAAAGTGACAGTTCACCCCAAAATGGACATCCTGTCATGCTGTTCTGAACCCGAATGACTTCAATGATACATATGGGAAAATGTAATGAAATACATATAGAAAACAAATGTACATGTACAAATACACTATTTATCGCTCGTCTTGTTTTATTATCTGCCATGTTGGTTTGCTGTGTATGGGATTAAGCTTCACAAAGACTTGGCAATACATATATCTGATTCTTCTACCTAACATGCCACCTAATATCTCTTTTAGTGCTCCACAGAAGTCATATTGGAACGAGTAAATGATGACAGAATGTTTTTTTGTTTTTGTTTTAAGGTGAACTATCGCTTTAAGTCAGCAGTGCTGCTGCACTCAAGAAATACAGCCACTGAAATGACTGGCTGGTTGACATATTTTATCCTCATTAACGACAGCTTCGCGTATACAATCACACAGACATAGAAAGTAAAAACAAAATTTGAAAGAAAAAAAAAGAACAAATGTTTGATTAATACTTAGCCTATTAAAAATAACAAATAAAAAAGATAAAAAGATGAATTCATACCAATAGCTCCATATTCCTGATGATCTAAATGGTTTGCGGATTCCATGCGCTAAGGCAGACTGACAACTGTAATAGCGTCCCTGTTCAGCCATTTGGACAATCACATGCAAACAATTTCACTCTGTGAAAACACATTACAATAGGCTGGTGTATTCTCAAGAGCTTGCAGTGTGCAGCATATTTGTGCACCAGTGGGACCGTTATAAATAGTTGGGTCATTGTATTCTAAGAACAGCAGTAGGTCCAGCCTATGGGCCTGTTTATTGAGGAGACATAGCTTTTTATACTGTGAAAACAGTTACAATCCCAGACTGATAAACCACCATATCACCAGATTATGCTAATATATAGGCATACAAATAATTTTAGGCAACATGTGGTTTTAATTATGTGGTTTTATTTATTATTACGATGGCTATTTACAATTTACAATAGTACCAACTTGATTGAAGTACTCTGGGAATGGAAGGGACATGTAATTTGATTAAAAATCCTTAAATACTTTGTATGTTAATGATTGAATTTATTTAGGCCTATGCTTCCGTTGACAGCTACATCATGGCTGGCTTGAGTGTATTGTGAACTGAAGTAAAGCAATACTGCCTCCTAGCGACAGTTAAAGGTGTCCTCACTCACAGTTTACTTGGCTATCTATGGGGAAATTCCACAGACTTCCAATGTTTATACAGCTAGTTATAAGTATTATAACCCAAATAACACACAGTCACCGTAACCCTAACAGAAACATTCTCTATTTGTACAACTAAAAACTTTACTATTTGTATTTTACTCATTTCGGTGAACAAATTTGTCCCTTGATTGCAGGCCCAATTGCATGCAGCAAAGTTTCGGAAGTGACATCTAAATATAAATACCACTCTGCACGAGACAGAAATCCTCCTGAGACCCAGGTTTTGCCTCTGTAGAGGACATTATTTAGCGAATTTCTCTGAAAACACAGTTTTAAGTCTGGATATTCGTATGAAATAGAAGACATTCTTATGAAAGTATTATTACACGTCTTTTTACATTTACATATTGTCCCAAAACCCTTTAATATGTAAATTAGATACAGTGTATAGATGCATTGCCTAGAATGGGAATGGCATTTATGGCCATGTTTACACACATATTACATAAAGTAAAATGGTATATCAAATTATTCTGTATCTTTCATAACATTGAAAATTATCTTTATACAAAGTTTGGATAAAACAAACTTGAAGCATAAAATTTGATTGGTGAATAAAACAAAAATCCCATTGTTTGTCTATTCATGTCTTTTAATTTTCTCAATAAATTGGTTCTGGTGTCCAGAGCAGAGGATATAGCATATAACATAGGAATTAAAAAAAAAAAATCAATTAGTTTTTTATGCTCCAAACAATAATGAAATTGCTATTATTGGTAAATGACTTGTAAATAAATAATCATACATTTCTCACTGAATCTGCATTTTACTCGAGCACCCTCAGTGATTTCAGAAGCACCCTCAATGATTTGATTCTGGATCCGGGGCTTGATTGAATTATGAAATCTTTTGATCTTGATCTGATAAGAGTTAATTAGTCTGCTATTAAAATACAATAAAATGAAATAAAATAAAACAAAATAAAAAAATAAAATAAAAATATTCTGTAAGATTAAGAACTCAAAACGTAAATATTAATCCAAAAACAGCTTCCTCTTCTTTTTTTTGTTTTTCTTCCTTTTTTTTTTTTTTGCAGTCCAGCTCTAAAAACAACTAATTTCAGATTGTGTCTCAGTAGGCTATGACGTAGGGGGACAGAAGACAGCTGTCCTCAAAGACTTTAGATATACAAAGACAGTGCACTCATACTATGGCTGCATCCAAAATCGCATACTTCCCTATATTACAGTGGGGCAAAAAAGTATTTAGTCAGCCACCAATTGTGCAAGTTCTCCCACTTAAAAAGATGAGAGAGGCCTGTAATTTTCATCATAGGTAGGCCTACACTTCAACTATGAGAGACAGAATGAGAAAAAAAAAATCCAGAAATTCACATTGTCTGATTTTTAAAGAATTTATTTGCAAATGATGGTGGAAAATAAGTATCTCAATACTTTATACCCTTTGTTGGCAATGAGAGGTCAAACGTTTTCTGTAAGTCTCCACAAGGTTTTTACACACTGTTGCTGGTAGTTTGGCCCATTCCTCCATGCAGATCTCCTCTACACTCTAAAAAAAAAGGTTCTATATGGCACCAAAAATGGTTCTTGGCTCGTAATCATAGGGGAACCTTTTTAAGTGCTATATAGCACCAATTTTGGTGCTTCAGTGGTTCTTCAGCGGTTCTTCAGAGGTTCTTCACCGGTTCTTTGACTATGATGCTATATAGCACCACTACCATATACAGAACATGTTAAGATACGGTGCTATATAGCACCAAAAGTGGTTCCTCTATGATTACGACGAAGAACCATTTTTGGTGCCATATAGAACCTTTTTTTTTTAGAGTGAGCAGTGATGTTTTCAACTCCCTCCAAAAATGTTCACATATGATGGACACTTTACTATCCCATGAGGCCACGGGAGAGGATTTATGAATGGCAGTGAATGAATGTGGTAGGCTATGTCTAAAGTATATTCATCCTACACACATTCATACTATACAGTGAAGTTATTACTGATTCAAAATAAGTACCTCGAGAGAGTATGAGATTTCAGACACAGCCTATGAATGAGAGTAAGTGCAACGTGCAATATGGCGGAATTCATTGGTGATTTCAAATCTAAAATGTAATCATAAGCCTGGTGAACAGATTTTGGCTGTCCTGCAGAAGAAGATCTATGCATACTTCAAGAATCTGAAATGTTAATTCTCTTGATCCTTTATTTAACTGACAAAAGTACAAAGAAAAAAAATCTAATTTTTCACTGGCCAAATTAACTGTATTTTGTAAATAGGCTATAAACTAATTTTAATGGCTGCAAAAAAAAAAAGAAGCAAAATTGAGAACAGATGACAGAATATCCAAGTTAAACAGTTTTAAAACAGTCCACAATTAGCAGGTTGTTAATAGGTGAGGAGGGTATTGTATTTGGCTATAAAAGAAGCATCCACCAAAAGCTCAGTATTTGATGGGTCATGGCTCACCACTTTGTGCCAAATTTCATGACTATTTTTTTTTTTCTTCATGACATTTCAAAAATCAAATTTCTCAAGGCAAGATTGTAAAGTATTTAGGTCTTTTACCATCTACTACACATAATGTTGTGAAAAGTATCAGGACATTTACAGAGAAATCTCAGGCCGTGTAGGGCAAGGCAGGAAACCTCTGTTGAATGTGCATGACCTTTGAGCCCTCAGATGGAATTGCATGAGAAACAGTCATGCTATAAAGCCTCACGGACTCGGGAGGACTTTGGAAAACTACGACAACAGCAAACAATGAACAGAGAAAACTAAGGGCTTAAATACACACAGAGTAATCAACAGAACTGAGAACAGGTGTGGAACTAATGAGTAACCATGGAAACAAACAGCAGACAGAACTCGTTCAAACCAGAGTATGGCAATGAATGGAAATGAAACCAAAACAGAGCTAGTCCGTAATAGAGGATACTAATTTTTGCAGTTTTGTAAATGGAATTTTTGCCCAATCTCGCGTGACACAAGACAGCTGCTCAACAGTATGTGGTCATAGTTGTCTGATTCTCCTTTTCATTAAGAGCCATACATTGGAGACAGATCTGTATTGCAGCAAGGTCAGTCAAGCAAATCCACTCTACGGCACAGTGTCTAAGAAACCACTCTGTTGTAGCACATGAATGAAGTCTGGCATTGCCTTGTTTCCCTGGAAAAGTCTTGATGGAAGTATATGTATCTTAATGAAAAGTCTTAATCTTGATGGAAGTATATGTATCTGTGCATTCCCATACACCTCCATGTCAGTGGTACCTTCATGCACGTCACCCATACTTGTTGCTGATGAAATTCTGGATAATCCCTTTCAATTTTGGGACTGAGAACTCAATCTCTGTTTTTATTTTTCCATAAACAAGCTGAAACGTGGACATATCTCACCACAGCACACATTTCCATTGTCTTTTGGACCATCTGAGATGAGCTCGGCCCCAGAGACCTCTGCAGCATCTCTGCATAGAATTGATAAAAAGCTTTCTCCTTGCTAACAAAGATTCAAGTTGCATTTCTTGATGCAGCTGCGGACTGTATTAGGTGACAATGGTTTTATATATGGTTGTATTTCTATGTTGTTTAATCCTGCATGTTCTTGTTAAATAAAGTGCTTATGTTAATTATCATTAGTCGTGCGATCACTACAGCCATACGTGACAGAACCCCAAACCCAAACAAAAAATGGACTTACCTGCCGCCCAGTTGCTCTGTTTGGAGAAAAAAGATCAAGCCTGTTGCTATGGTAACAAGAGCTCTCAACATGTGGATGGGATTATGCTTATGCGATGTGTCATTTTACATGTTTGTCATGACTATAATGAACTGAAAATAACACAAGCAGCAAACCCTCAGCCACTGCTTTTCTGTCAACGCGTCGCTGTAGTCAACATCTCTCGACGGCGGTCCAAATGCGCTAAAAGTGCCATTAATGGATTACATAAAGTTTGAAAGTAATTGGTAAGTTTCCTGTTCTAGTATTAAATGGATTATAAATTCACAAAAACACGTGGCTTAACCCTTATGCATCAATTAAAAAAAGTTACACATCCATAGAGGAAAGAATTGTCCATATCGAAAAACTGTCATAAAAAAATGAATCTTGGAGCACAGACTTAAATTTGGTCTCATAATTGGTCTCTTTAAAGAAGACCCATGGCAGATTATTGTTGAAGTCAAAAAAGTTTAAAAAGTAAAACCAAAAAAAGTTATAGAGTTTTAAGTTTATGAAAATGATTTATGAATAATATTTTATATATAAAAAATATTTTTTGAAACATGTTGACCTCTAAAACTGCTAGAAAATCAAAGCTATAAATCTATAAATTTGAGATTGATATCTCAAAAAATGAGCTCTCAGTAAGATTTTGTGTGGGCGCAGAGCCAACTTTTCCCCATTAGATGCCAGCAAAACTCCACTGGTGCACACAGAGTTTTTCTCTCTCAAATATTACAAGCACACACATGCACACCCACACACAATTTTTTTTATTACATACATACAGACCACACTCTGACATCCATACTAACACACCCACACAGTTACAGCTGCATAATTTATCAAATTGTCTTCATAATATGCATAAACAGAAAATAAAGTGAGTATTTGCTTTATATGGCAAACCTGAAAAAAAAAAAAAAAATGAATGGGTTTCAATAGGGACATTTTTGTCTAAAAGGGGCTGAGAGGAAGTATTTTGTTTTTTAAAGGAAATGGGGGTGAAATATTCAAATTCCAATAAAAATACACACCTATGGCACATTTTATGCAGTTTGCATTACCACAGGCAAAGTTATCAAAAAACAAAACTGAAAAAGCCAAAAATGTCCATAAGGATGCACAAGGGTTAAAAGAGACAGCAATTAGGCTACTGTGAATCACCATGCAAGGGACTATCTGTGCAAGCAACACATTTTGTTCAATTTCAGTCTTACCATAAAAATCTCACACAAGAGACTTTTTAAACCTTATTAGGCTGGACTCCGTTGCATCATTCATTACTAAAAACATGTTTATTGATTTTCTTTGTTTGTTCCAAACCTTATGCAGTGCATTCATTTTCAGAATCTTCAAGTATGATTTTATGCCACTAATTAATAGGCTGTCTCCTATTAACATTAGGTACAAAAGGTGGCACAGCTGTCATGAGACAAATCAAAGGCAAAGAAAAACACAAAGGCAAAACCATTAGAGGTTTGAAAAAAGCATATCTGTTTTAAAACCTCTTTATAAAAGTAAACTAGAAAAAGCAAACACATCATGCATTATACACTCACCTAAAGGATTATTAGGAACACCTGTTCAATTTCTCATTAATGCAATTATCTAATCAACCAATCACATGGCAGTTGCTTCAATGCATTTAGGGGTGTGGTCCTGGTCAAGACAATCTCCTGAACTCCAAACTGAATGTCAGAATGGGAAAGATTTTGAGCGTAGCATGGTTGTTGGTGCCAGACAGACCGGTCTGAGTATTTCACAATCTGCTCAGTTACTGGGATTTTCACGCACAACCATTTCTAGGGTTTACAAAGAATGGTGTGAAAAGGGAAAAACATCCAGTATGCGGCAGTCCTGTGGGCCAAAATGCCTGGTTGATGCTAGAGGTCAGAGGAGAATGGGCAGACTGATTCAAGCTGATAGAAGAGCAACTTTGACTGAAATAACCACTTGTAACAACCGAGGTATGCAGCAAAGCATTTGTGAAGCCACAACAGCACAACCTTGATGCGGATGGGCTACAACAGCAGAAGACCCCACCGGGTACCACTCATCTCCACTACTAATAGGAAAAAGAGGCTACAATTTGCACAAGCTCACCAAAATTGGACAGTTGAAGACTGGAAAAATGTTGCCTGGTCTGATGAGTCTCGATTTATGTTGAGACATTCAGATGGTAGAGTCAGAATTTGGCGTAAACAGAATGAGAACATGGATCCATCATGCCTTGTTACCACTGTGCAGACTGGTGTTGGTGGTGTAATGGTGTGGGGGATGTTTTCTTGGCACACTTTAGGCCCCTTAGTGCCAATTGGGCATCGTTTAAATGCCACGACCTACCTGAGCATTGTTTCTGACCATGTCCATCCCTTTATGACCACCGTGTACCCATCCTCTGATGGCTACTTCCAGCAGGATAATACACCATGTCACAAAGCTGGAATCATTTCAAATTGGTTTCTTGAACATGACAATGAGTTCACTGTACTAAAATGGCCCCCACAGTCACCAGATCTCAACCCAATAGAGCATCTTTGGGATGTGGTGGAACGGGAGCTTCGTGCCCTGGATGTGCATCCCACAAATCTCCATCAACTGCAAGATGCTATCCGATCAATATGGGCCAACATTTCTAAAGAATGCTTTCAGCGCCTTGTTGAATCAATGCCACGTAGAATTAAGGCAGTTCTGAAGGCGAAAGGGGGTCAAACACAGTATTAGTATGGTGTTCCTAATAATCCTTTAGGTGAGTGTACAAGCCGTTACCAAATATAATTAAAACACAATCTAAAAAATGCTAAATAATAGAAAACTTGGAAAGTCACGTGGAGTTTCTGAGCTGATCCAGACACTGACTAATATAAAATCCATTATACTAGTCTGAAATGTTGGTCTGATTTTCATGTTTTAATTGACATGTTTTCTTTGCTGCAACCAAGTCCTCATGGCCTCTAGATTCCTTCTGAGCCACACTATGTTCTTCTCCACATTTTCCGTGGCCACCTGTGTGACACGCAGCTGAGATACCTGCTCTGAGACAGACTTGAAGAAAGCCTCAACCTTAACACAAAAAGAATCAATAGAAACACGTAAATTAACCATCAAAACTAGCTGATCATTCCCTCTAAACAACATATAAGCAACCCACCTCTCTCAGCTCCTCTGTGGATGAGAACTGAGTAACAGTGCCAACAATGATGGTTCTGATTCCAAAAGATCCCAGCGGAAACCTTTGATATAGAGACGAGTATCTTATTCATGATGAACAAATCACAACTAGAGCTATATAACAGCTTTATAACCTAAATAAGAAGCAGTGGATTGCACCTACTTTTCTACTAGTTCATTCCAGTGTTTCTTCACAAAATTCCATGCTAGAAAATGACCCACTGGATTTCTGGCCACCATATATATGAGACTGGGTAAATTCTGTGTTTTAATTACAGTTCCATCCATTCCAAGCTGTAATAACCTACAGAAAAAATGGAGACATACAAGGCATTGCGTGACGTTAAACCTCATTTAGACTTAGGGCCCTATCATACACCCGGCGCAATGCAACGCCAGGCGCAACGCAAGTGTTTTGTGCTAGTTTTAGCCCGACGCAGTTATCATTTTCACATCCAGTGCCACGTTGTTTAAATAGCAAATGCACTCGCTCCCATCTGTTTGCCCATGGGTTTGCTGGTCTGAAAACAAGGTGTGTTCAGCACATTGCTATTTTCAGGCAACTGAAAACGACTGCACCATTGACCAACAAAAACATGGTCATTATTGGGTGTTTTTTGTGTTATTTAAAGGGCACATTAATAATATGTGCCTATAGGCGGATGCACAACGCGCATGCTTATTCCACACACAGGGACGTGCAGCAGCACACAAACATTTTTAAATATTAAAAATAAAAGGATTCCTCTCTGGAGAAGTGTTCAGTCTTTCCACCAGTCAAATTCCACCACGTAAATAGCGAATCCGCCATGGTGCAAGCGCAACTGGCTTTTAAAGAGAATGGGAAATGAGACTCTGATTGGTTAATTGCACATTACACTTAAAACACACCCATGACTCATTTAGAGACTAGGTACAACCCTGTTGGACCATGCGTCTGGCGGGCCGACCATTTTTTTCCATCGTTAAACTAGCAAAAGTGGATTCGGACACGGTAATATGAATGAATTAATATGTTGAATTGGTGCTCAAGAAACATTTCATTTTATTATCAATGTTGAAAACAGTTGTGTTGCTTTTTTATTTTTCCCACAATTCTTGTATATGCATTTTTAAAAGAACAGCATTTATCTGAAATATATATATTTTTCAAACATTATAAATGTTTTTACAATCAATTTAATGCATTCTTGATGAATAAACATGAATCATTTTACTGACCCCAAATTTTTGAATGTTAGTATACACTGTACATATGATGTTTAATGTGTTGATAACAATGTACCTTGATAGTTTTTCAGAGTCTTTGCTGCTTGCTAAAGCTGAGAGAAACTTGCTCTTCTCTGTCTCACACATGGAAGCACCATACTTTTTCAGAAGGTAGGCCCAACCGCTGTCATTCTGGGCTCCAATCATGTAAACCGTTTCAGACACATCAGTTGGTAAGCTGTATAGTTTTTAAAACATTAGTCAGGTGTTAAGAAATCTTCTGCCATAATCATTTAAAATGTTAAAAATGTGATATATTTTGGAGGGTATCATTGCAGAAACAAATACTGTGTTGCCAAGTCACCTGATTGTACCATTGGATTCCACCCAGCTATCATAGAGCTGTTTAGCCTTTTCCAAACAAGGTGGATAACCAAAATCACATGCAAGGGAAAGAATCTCTTCACGCAGTCTCCGGTCTGAGACCGTCCCTTCATCACTCCACGCCTGCTTGTCAATCACACCTCTGAAATACTGCAAGATGTACGTCTGCAGGACAAAACCAGACATAAAATGGTTGTGCGCACATAAAAGACGTAATAAACTCAGACAGGAAATCTCAGAGGATCTCATTTGAACTCAACGGGTGGGTCTGCAAGCTGCCTTCCTGTAATGAAAGACTCTTTGACGGATATGTGGAGGAATGAGGACAGTAAATTCAATTAGACTCCAGGAAATGTTTGTGTCATACCTTCAGATTATGAGTAACGTCAGCTATGTTTCTCTTTTCTATCAGCTTGTAGAATGATTGTAGATAGCCGAGCCCTTGCAGGAGAGGAACATTGTGGGTCTCAGACTTCAGATAACTGATCAGATCTAAAGCTCTGTCTAGTGACAGTCGTCCTGCACTGGAAATTATGAAACAGAAAATAAATAACACTACAAATGAGCTCATAGGATAATACAATTATGCTCCTTTTGCTAGTTATTAAAGAGTTTCCTGTTTTCCCTGTGATATGAGAGCAGTGGACTTGCATAGTAACTCACGTGACTAGCTGGAAGGCGTTATGAATGAGACTGGCTCTGTCCTTAAAGCTCAGAGCAGTGTGGTTTACTCTTAGAAGCTCTGTCAGGGCGTTCCAGCCCTCCTCATCATAATGAACAATGTAATATCCATTCATGTCAGTGTTGAGCTTCACCCAGTCTACTTCCTCATCCAGCGTCAACACATCTGAGTTTGAGAGATTGGTATATATAAAATGTATAGACCGTACAGGTGAACGTGATTTTACCAAGTATTCCCATCAAAATCTTTGTTGATCCTGGAACATAATTCCAATCAACCAATCAGATTTGAGGGACAGAAGTTTACAGTTTATGTGAAATTTAGGTTTACAACCAGGTGTTAGGTTTTCATACATGAATATTATTTACCTATCATTTCACTCTGATTTTAGGCAGACGTCATGGATAGGGTTAAGTTTAGGGGACAGATGTCGTTCCAGGATCAACAAAATCACAGTGACTGTACAGTATGTTTGTTGGGAAGAATGGGACTAGTTGTCACTTCTCACACCAGTGAATATTCCCAGGAAGAAAGATACATTTAATTTTTGCACTATATGGGCCAGGTTTACTAAACAGTGAACAGTAAGCGCAATTCCCAAAAAGTTCTGTGCGTAATCTACTAACGACGTGCAAATTAAAGAACACAGACGCAACCAGATAATTTCCATTATGACCAACGCAATCTACCAGTTAGTGTCTGGTTTAAGACATGCTTTTGTTGGGCAGTAAACAATGGTGAAAATAACAGTAAAACTTTATTAAATCACCTTGCATGATTCATTTAAATACTCTCCTCGCTTAAATGTGTTTGAAACCCAGACAGCAACTAATAAGTGCCGGCCCAGATCTGGCCCACATCTGGGACATTAATGAAAAACTTCTGGGAACATTTAAGAGGATTTTTTTTTTAACCAACTTACTAAACCACTGCTGGAGAAAACACATTTTGGTAGCACTTTATTTTACAGTCCTGTTCCCCATGTACATACGATGTACTTATTATAGTAATTGCAATATCTAGATAATAACTAGGTACTAACCCTGAACCTACCCCTACCCCTAAACCTAACCTTAACCCATATAGTTACCTTATATTACACAGTACTTTCTTAAGTAAGTACACTGCAAGTACACGTACTGTAAAATAAAGTGCAACCCACATTTTTATAATTAAATTTTTACTCAAAAACGTATAGTTACTGAGATAGCTCTTGTGACAACTTCCTCATCTGGCAACTAGATCAGTTTCTTCTCTTATAGAATATATTGTGATTGATTTTCACCCAAATCTTACCTGATTTTGTGTGCAATATGTGCTTCATCTCATGGCCCGAGTGACTTGTTTTATATGTCAAAGGGATGTGCCACAGATAGCTATGGAAATTCATATCAGAGACATTTTTACTGCCTTTACCTATATTATGGCATACAGGATAACTATAAAACATAAAAGACAGCAAGAACTGTGTACAAACAATGTGATTATGTAGTGTTATTACCCATCTTGAAGTGAATGCCATGAGGGATCATCAGGCAGGACTATCTTTATGAAGCGTTCTTGCCCAATATAAAGTTTCCTTTTTTGCCGCTTCACTGTGACCAGCGGTATACCCTTTTGTAGCGTCCAAGTATACATCATTTTCTTCAGGTCTACGTGCTCCCCAGCAAAACGATACTGCAATGTAGAGTTACACAAAGAGTTATCACCTTCAAGGTGCAAGAAAACATTTTGAAGCATGTCTTTCGTCTGTGTTTACGGAGTGCTGTGAATGTTAAATAGCAAAAACCTAATATTTTATTTATGATGCGACACTTTACCGCATTTTTAGTAGCTTGAGCACTGCTGTAACAGTGTTCTCCTGCTGTAAATTCCTCTTCAGAACATGTCTGTACAGAGAGTGAAGAGAGTTATTGTTGTGATGCTAAATTTTATAAATGTCAGAATGACAGAAAAAGGCAGAGGATGAAGAAGTGACATACTTTAATAAGGCTGTCCCACAGGTCTTCATTTCTGGCATTGCTGTACCTGAACCGCCGAAGGTACCGAATTATGCCACTCTGGAAGCCTTCATCGGTCAAGAAATGCCTCAGCATATGGAGAATACATGCTCCCTAAAATATTCAATAATAAAGTAGGTAAATAAAATGAAACAAAATAATCCAGAGTTGGCACTCCTCTTCACCTGCAATAGTGATAATGCTTTAACATTGCTAAAGGGTTTTCCAACCTTGTCATATGACACAGTATCAAACATTTCCTTTATCTGAGTAGGGTTCTCGGCTAAACTGGAAATTGGCCTGGAAGAATTTAGAGAATCCCGTCCAATAGCTCCAAAGCAGGTGTCCAGGAAGTGGTCCTCCTAACATGTAAAAGAAAGCATGTGAGACCGTATTCAAAACTAGCTAGACTACAGAAGTTTTAATGTGGATATTTATTTATTCATTTATTGCTCTGCTCTCTACTTGATTCACTTTGGCCAAAGTATGATTGATTTTTTTACAATTGTTTTGTTTTATAAACATTTTGCTAATGTTCATATTAAGTTATGAAAACATTGTATCTTGGTTATGTGAACGTCAAGGAAACGTTATCATTTTGCAAACATTATGGGAACGTTATTTTTGATGAACGTCCAACTAAAACCTTTCAGGAAAAAACCTTCCATGAATGTATAATAATAGAATTATTAAAGACCAGACAACTTTGAACAAACATTCTATTAATGTTACTGGAAGAACGTTTGTTCATAACTTTGAGAGAACATTGCCAGAACATTAGCCAAAGTTCTTAGACCAATCCCTGTTAGCTGGGTTAAAATTAGCTCTTTTATTGGGAGAAGCTTTAAGATGATAGATAAGTAAAATTATAAAGTAATTGCGGTAACACTTTAGTAACAATTCTTATTTTTGACTTGTTGCTTAGTTTGCATATTAGCTGTTTATTAGTACTTGTAAAACACACATTAATGCCTTATTCTACATGACCATATTCTACATCCCTTAATCCTACATAATACCTAAACTTAACCACTACAACAACTACCTTACTAACTATAATAAGCAGTAAATTAGGAGTTTATTAAGGCAAAAGTTATAATTAATAGTGAATATGCGTTCCCCATACTAAAGTGTTACCGTATATTTTGCAACTCAGTTTGGTATTTAATATCCGTGTATTTATATATTCCGTGAGTAGCTGTGTAATAAGATGGATAATATTAGCAAGTCATCATTGCAAAATAAGCCACGTCAGTGTGATACAATCTAAATTAGCCAACTCTTTGCGGTTTATTTTGCAATAATGAATGCCTGGCGTTACGTTGCCCTTTACATTATAGAGAGAGATATTTGAAGCTCTGACATACAATTTTAAGCTCTGGATATACTGTCCCAACTGAGATGAATTCCATATATCGAGCAAAGCCTTCATTCAGCCATATGTCATTCCACCACTCCATAGTCACCAGGTTTCCAAACCACTGGAAAAAGGTAAAGTGACTTACATATAATACTCCTGTAATTCATTGGTTTAGTTGAAGAAAGATAATAACACATGAGGTTAAGAATATATTTTATATCTAACCTGATGGGCTAGCTCGTGTCCTATCACTATGGTAACCCAGAGCTTATCGGAGGCTGATGAGATGTCAGGGTCGTACAGAAGAGAGGTCTCCCTATAAGTAGTCAAACCCCAGTTCTCCATGGCGCCTGACTGGAAATCTGGAATAGCTATCAGATCTGGCACACATCATAAAACAAACATCAATGTAACATCATATAACATATGCCATGAAACTTTAGAAGGAAAGGTCAAGAAAATGCAAGATGTACTCACCCAGTTTTGGCAGGGGATAAAGTATGTTGAAATATTGTTCATAAAACTCCAAAAGCCTCAAAGCAGCCTCAAGAGCATAGTGCGTTTGATGCCATTTCTCTGGAACTGCATAGATAGAAATCTTTGGGAGAAGACAAAACAAGATGTAGTCAAGATGCATTTCTCACCTGAGAGCCTGTGATGAAAACTTCATACAAAGCAGAAAAATTTGCTGTGTTCACGTTTCTACTTCATATTGTTTAACCCTCTCTAAGTTCTAGTTATTTACATTAATTCCAGTTGCAGTTAGCCCACTAACAGATTTGAAGTCACAGACAATGAAGGCCAACAGGTATGAACTCATCTTCACACTCGCTTCAAACTGGTCTTCAAACAGACCGTTGCCGATTTCCACAGTTTGTTCCTGTAAAGTAAAGAGAAAGATGTATTTGTTCATTTAAAAAAAAAAAAAAGTTTCATGCAAAAACAATTGGTTCATTTTAAGGTGTCCTTGTTACAGTGTAATTATACATTAAGTACTGATTAATTAACTACATGTACTTATTACATTAGGGTTAGGCCACAGGGACCAGGGTCTAAATGAAGTTTTGGGGTAAAAACTTCCCCCGCAAAAAGTCTCTACTCGCGAGGTAGTACTTTTTCAGTTCAGGGACTTTTGGGGGGCTTGGGTGCTGAACATGCTGATTGGTTGAGTTCACGCATAATTTTATTTCAACCACAATTGAAAGTCTGTTTTGCGGTGATTGCAGTAAGAGTTGTTTTCTATTCTAATCAACAATGGAGTTTAAAAAAATACAACCGATGGGCCGGCGACAAGGTTCAGGCTTTTATTAAGCTTATATCCGGAGGACGAAATCCAGCGTAATCACGTCACCGGAAATTTTGCCTAATCTTCATGGCACTTTAGACCATGATGGAAACATAAACAACAACAGGTCTCTGGGAAAAAAGCTCCTGGGTAAAATTGTTCCAGGTAATTTCTGTGGAAACGGGGCTTATAAGTAACATTGCAACTACATGTCAACTAACTCTCATTAGAGTATTAGTAAACCGTCTGCTTTATATCTGGTAACTCTTTATTATTTATTAACAGACATTCTACTAACTATAAGTAACTTTGCAAGTACGTCAACTTATTCTAGCCCTGCCAGTCTACTAATAACTCTAATGAGAGTTAGTTGACATGTATACATAGTTGCAGAGTTACTTATAGTCAACAGAATGTTGACCATCAAAATAAAGTGTTACCAAACAATCATATACCATTATCATTAGCAATTATTAATATTCAAATTTTGAAGTAAATTTGATTCTACAAATGGGTCTGGACACTTTAAATATGGTAACCTAAAAAAATTATTACGTAAGTAACAGACATATTATTTAACATCACATCATCAACATAAATACATTAATGTATACCAACAAAACTAATATTGATATAAATAACTCTTTAAAACAACAATTGCAGGTTACCATTTTTTACAGTGTACATTGGTAAAGTAAATGAGCTTACTAATGGCATGTTTGACAAAGCTATATGTGACGGACCCCTCCTTATTCTGACAGTGTAATTCGCTTTGAAAGTGGGTTCATCAAAACATGGCAATGCCATGCGGGCAGATGTGGGCTCAAAGTGGGTGGATGCCAGGACCCTTTAAGGGAGAAAGTTTGTTAGCAATTATTTGTAATATGTTTATGTATGATTTAATACATTTTATATTTCAGAAAAACTTTAACTATACCTACCTTGTCTCTCCTGCTTTTGTCCTATAGGTACTCTTATAAAATCCATAGAACCCATCACTTAATGGTGCACCAAATTCCAAATACAGGAAGTATTTTTCCCCAGAAGTCAGAATCTTTGGGGAGAAGATGGCAATCTGTTCGTGTGGAGGATATTCTAGCACAGAGAGCACCTTGTCTGACAGATGTGCCTCATGCTCATTTAGAACAGTGGCTGTGAAGATCTTAAGGTTCTTGCTGTGTAGCACCACCCAGTTTGTGTTGTTTTGCACATCAATTTCAATCTTCACAGAACCATTGAACCTCAACGTGGTGAGATTGGGATGAATAAGCAGATGATAATGTACAGGCACTATGTAGTTTGGCAGGCGCATTTTACTCCATGGAAAAGGAAGGCCATTTGTGGCCATGTTTTCGCCAACAGGACTATTGCTGTCAGTAGACTGGACACAGAAGTGTGACTCCAGAAAGAGCAGGATTAAAAACAAGAGATGCATATTGAAATATAACTTGTGGTTATTGGTTTTTGGTATTATTGAATTGGATAGCGATCACTTTCATATTTTTGAATGGTTAGATATTGGCAGTCACTGTACCCTGTGGAGAGAAAAGTGAAATTGAGGCTCACATGATGTGTAAATAACTGAAGTTATCTTTGTCTTTACAGCACTTAATACCAATAAATCACCGTATGTGGGCCATTCTTCATTTGATGTGACAAGTGGTGTCCCCCTACTTTACGACTATAATAAACTTTAAATACTATCCTAAAAAAATCATAAAATGTTTGCATATTTGTATTTTGTAAGGTAAAACTGTGTTGTGCATTGTTAAAATATACTTTTTCTTTTAAATTACTGATATAAAGATCAGTGTTTAAAATAGATATTAACAAAATCTACATGCTCCCACTTTAAACAAAGAGCTATCTTGGGAAGTAATTGTAACAATATAACATTTTAAATTTGTATAGCAAACCTACATTTTAAGACTTAAATTAGTTTGTTTTAAAATACATAATTTATTATATTTCAAGAAGAATTGTGTTACAAAAATGGATATCATCCCTATAAGAAAGTGGGAATACAATTTTGACTTCTTTCTGTGTGATCATTGCATGTGATGGTTGATCTGAAGAGTAAATGGTGAGTTTATTCTTTCTCATTCATTTTCATATATTTTTGACAACTCACGCTTTATTAGAGTCTGTGGTATCAATAAGCTTCAATTTTTATGCAATATAGCATATTAAACACTTTTTTTTGTGAAAATTTTGCCTCTTGTTTGCCTCTCTTATTGGAGAATGACCCATATGCACATTTCATCTTTACTTTTCATTTCACACTGAGCATGTGCCATTGGCAAAGCCCTCTAGACATTCTAGCACATGTTAGAATGATCCAAATGCTAATTAAAATAAAAGACAACAATCAATTGCTCCTAAAATAACACGCATGGCAAAACAGAGCAGTGCTGAACGTTCTCAGTTGACCTCACTCTGTAAAGTGATAGCCTGTTCACGTTAATACATTGACATCTGCTGTTATAAAGTACACGATCTCTAGCTCTGTTCTGGCATGCGTTTGTGACACTATAATGTGGTCTCTGTATAAAGTAGGACAAGCATCTACTAACAGCATTGTTAAAGAACACACTAATTTGAACCGTTCAGTGTTGCCTCTTTACCTGAATTTCAGCTGTATCATTGTGTCGGCTGCTTTCATTTTCCCTTTCATTTGTCCTGCCCACAATTTCCTGGTGTGCAGCAGCTGCCGAGAATGTGCTGTCTGTCTCTGTATCCGTATTCAAATGACAACACAGTGGGGCTCGAGCCACCGAACAGAGCAATGACCTAGAGCCATCAACATGTACAAACAGTCAGGTTATGTGTGTGTCAGCGAGTGGTTGCAGCAAGGTAAAATAAAAGGCTGGATTTAGTCGCAGCAGGAATTAGATTTATTAACAAACTCAAAATGTAACAAAACAAAATCTCCAAAAACATGAATGGAACAACCAACAAGAAGAGACTGGACCAAGAATCAAAACCAAGGCTATAAGAATACACAGGCAAACCAATCTTTGCAATTAACATCAGAAATTAACACGTAATGAAATCAATGAAAAACCATAGAAACAAACTCAAACACAGGAAACAGAACTAAACACATGCAAAATTCACCCAAAACAAACACAAGACCAGATCACCCGTAATATTTCCCCCACCTCAGAAAGGCGTAACTGTAACCCCTCCTGTTCAAACCGCCCGCTCCCAGCGGGACTCGAATCTGGGTCCGCCGGCATTAGAGTCAGACGCTCTAACAAGGAGGCTAAAGGCTGCCAACCCTAGCGTTGGTCGCTAGAGCATCTCTTGAGATCAGAGGAGTGAGGTTTACTCGCACAGCAACTACTAGCTGGCCTCCATTACACTCACCCCCCTGAACCTCACTCTCATCAGGGTCATGGCACCAATGTAACCCGATCGAACCGCCAATCGAACCGCCCGCTCCAAGCGCTAGAGCATCTCTTGAGATCAGAGCAGTGAGGTTTACTTGCACAGCAACAAATAGCTGGCCTCCGTTACACTACTATGCACCTTACTACATCAATATACAAAGTCCAACAGAGGAGGGCGGGAGGAGGCTGGATGCAGGACAAAGGGCTGGAACACGGGACAACCACAGGAGCTAGGGCAGAGACAACAGTGGGAGACAAAGGAGGCAAAAACCAGGGAGGAGACAATGGTTGGAGGAGCCAGGGTGGAACCCCCAGCAGGAATCTCAGGACGGGAGGGAAGAGCCATGGTGGAGACTTGGCAGGCAGAACCAAGGGGATGAAATACTGAGGCAGAGCTTATGGTGGTGGAGACCCAGGCAGAGCCATGGAGCCGAAGAGACAGTGGGACATAGAAGCTGAATGTCATGAGCTAAAGAGGTGGAGGGCCGATTCACATATAAAGGACCGGAATGGCCTCTCTGGAGGTGGGAATGGTAGGCAGGAAGGGGACATCAAAGACATCAATAATTTGGTGGAGAACGAAGAAACAGGCATGGTGCCAGGTGACGAAACAGGCATAGTGCTACCAGTAGCGCTCTCCTCCAGATTTATAAGGGGTGCTGAGTTCAGTGCACTTACCTTTATAGAAGGGACAGGGCTCCACTCCTTCTCCTCATATTCCACCAGCAGTCCCAACGGGATGGTCAATGTTGCCGGCTCATGCACCTGGTCAGATTTTCCGCTGGGCTCAGGCTCTGGGACGATCTTTGGCTCAGACATCAGCTCTGGCGCTTGGACATTTCTGTTATTTTTGGTCTTTCATACGTTCAGTGATTAATATGTGTGTGTAAAATAAATCTTACATATTATATTCAACACTATAATAAATGAAACATCTTAAAATAAATAATAAAAAGTGCAAAGGACTGTGTAATATTGCATAATTGTTTTTTGCATACTTAATAAAACAAAAACATATTCATTTACTTACATAAATTGAGACTCTGATGTCTCATTGGAGGACATTGCAGGAAATTGTATTAAAATACAATAATAAAATACATTTAGTATTATCATATGACATCCCCTTCAGCCAATACAATTAAAATCTATGTGCCATCTGCTTGGCATTTTTGGCAACAATGAATTGAAAGAGACATTCGCACATGTTAGTTCACATGTTGTCAAGGCTCCATTGTGAGTACATTTTAGGAAATACGTTATACATTCATTTTAAAAACATCCAAATGTGTTTTCTAAAGTTTTTGGTCATTTGCAATGCACATTAATAATGCAAAAAATCTATGCATTATGCATAAACAACAATTCCTTTTAGGGGATATATAGCCTATTCTCTGTGTAGCTGGCACTATTGTTCAGTACTGTCAGGCAGTATAATAGCCTTTTTGACTGTGGTTTATGTTGATGTTAGTTCGTTTTTTAGACAACAGAGAGGAAAAGCTGTACATTTTCCAGAAAGTTCTGAGGATAGTGAAAGCAGTGCATCCGAAAATAAGGCCATCATAAGAAAGGAATGTGGAAGATCAAGGAGGACAGAAGCAGTGAGGGTGATGGCAGAGATGAAAAATTCAAGTCATAGATTGTTGTGGAAGTCAGCCGTTTTGGTAGCCTGACAAACCAGACCCACATCAAGATGTTGGGTCTGGGAACACACCATTGGCAGGGCTCAATCCGAGGGGCGGGATAAACGGTTGTCTTTCAAATTCCCTCTGTACGCAATAGGATAGCACTACAACCAACCAGAGCAACGAAGAAGGTGAAGCGGAGCTAGTTGATAGATTAAACTTTTGCCGTATCCGGTCGGCAAAACTCCGAACGCATCTTCCTTTTTTAAGAATGACTTCAGTGCCGTTCTTTGTTCTTTTCTCAAAGAAAAGCTTAACTCCAAGTCTTCCAGATTCGAAAGACCACTGTTCGCCAGCTTCTTTGTTTACAAGTAGCACGCAGAACCGCCGCAACTCTGCCGTCATTATGTTAAGCCCGCCCACCGACTCTATACATGATGTGATTGGCCTGACCAGAGTTTGGTTTTTCCAGCTCGCAAGCCAACGGAGAGTTGCTAGACGACCCCGGCTGCAAACTACATTTGCTGGCGCTTTGGTGTGCGTCTAGATTTCTAGGCTACCATTTTGGTACATTATCCTATGCCAGTTTAGAAGATGTGATCCATACTACAAGTTACAACGGTCAGGACAGATGCCACTGCCTATATTGGCCTCACTACACTGACAAGCTAATGCACCAAAAACAGGTCAAAATCGAGTTACGTGTGGAAAGTGTGGGCTACACTTTCACTTGAACATATTGCTATGGAATTCCAAGAAAGAAACCATGTTTTTAATGCTTTTTGAAACTCTAATACATGGTTTAACTACTTTGCAGACAGTGAAGTTGCATCTGAATTTGTGCTTCCGATTTTTCAGTTTTTTACATTTGAACATGTAAGTTCCAAATTAAATATAGGCCTAGTAGCACAAGATACATTTGAATGTTAATAAAGCTTTTTAATATATATTTTTTTAAATAAATAAGACCTTTAGAAACACGAAAACACATTTGAATGTGTATGAAGTTTCAGACAATTTGCCAAAAATAATTTACTCTAACAGGACAAAGTCAGTTATAAATAACATCGCCCTAAAAAAAAATATATATATATAATTATATATATAAATTCTAGCCGTGATTTCATAATTAGTCCCACAGAGGGTTAAGGCTTGAATCTGACTTGCAACAAATGGCCAATTAATGCTGCTATTTTGTTTCATGTCAAATACTTTTAGAAGAGATCAAGCACCCTAAGCATATACCTGATCAAAACATTCTTTGAAAGTGCAGTTTTATTTCATCCAGATGTACAAAGCCGCAGGTACAGCCGTTGGTGTTGATATTATCTCTCTCACACCACAGAAGAAACCAACATAAAACAGGTGTGAATCTTTGGAAACACACTCTACATCACATTCTCGCAAGTAATACAACATATCACACCAGAAAGAACATTTTGTATGACTAATTAATTATATTAAAGCACATAATTTGTCCAACAAATTTTCTGAAATTCAAATAATGTTGGAACTCGGTGTTGAGACAGTGAGGTAAATCAATGAGCATATTGTACTCCTTTTAAATGCTGTATTGCAAGTGAGTTATTCTACCCCATGAATGAAACCTGATGCCAACATAAGTGTATCAGTGTGTTTAGCAGCACAGGCCTTTGTGTTCTCATTTTAGCACAGCCATAGAGTATTTTGGCACAGCAACACACGATGGAAAAATTCCATGGCGGGTGTGAAATCACATGACTGAAACTTGATAATCCTTTTCACTGCCTGGCTGAACTCATAGAGCTAAACAACACCATCATGCTTCCCACCCTCCTCACCACCATGCTTTTTACAAGTAAGTTGTAGAGTTTATAGGAAGGCTAGCACAATTACTAACATTTTTAGCAATTACAAAGCTCAAGTAAGGCATACTACATTAAATAATATAATTTAGAATACTGTATTTATGCAATAACTGGGCTATTTTTTAAATGTTTTAGAAAAATGAAATGTTTATCAACTGATAATATTTTTTATTTAAAATACAGTAAAGCCCGAAATATTGTGAAAAAATACTGCAGTTTAAAATAACTTTTTTCTATTTTTATATGTTTTAAAAAATGTCAAATGTTTTAAAAAATATGTAAAATATGTTTTTAAAAATAAAATGTATTCCTGTGATGGCAAAGCTGAATCTTCAGCATCATTACTCCAGTCTTCAGTCACATGATCCTTCAGAAATCATTCTAATATGCTGATTTGGACCTCTTATCATTATAGTTTTGCTCCTCAATATTTTTATTGAAACTGTGACACTGAATTATTTTCACTGAATAAAACAATGAAAACTTTTGAAAGGTAGTGTAGTTTTAGGAGTAAATATCTATGCATACTAATATTAACATTTCTAACCTCTATGAATATTGTTGTTGTCTCTAAAGTGGGATCAGATGCTGTCCCTTATGCCATCTTATCGCCACCATTTCATTTGAACACTGATCACAGCGGCTTGACCATCCTGGTGTGTGTGGTCCATGACATTCATCAAGGAGACATGGAGGTGGCCTGGATTTCTAGTGGCACCAGAGGAACTAATCCAGCAGTCTCTAATTTACTCCAAGGACACAATGGCATTCAGAGTGCAATGTCTGTTATCTCTGTGGCCTCAAGTGAATGGACGTCCTACACTTGCTTTGTGAGTCACAGAGGCTCCGATCAACTCATGCACAGACACTATGCTGGATTCCCAAAGGAGACGACGGGTAAATTCTTGCATTATTATGTGTAAAATGTTCCATTTGTTAACATTAGTGAACCACTGTAGTTAAAGTGAACTAACAATGAAAATACTTCTGAAGCATCTTAGTTAAATTCAATTTCAACATTTATTACTCGTTGTTAGTTAATGTTAGGTAGTTTTGGGGTAACGCATTACAAGTAACTTGAGTAATGTAATCAGATTACTTTTTTCAGGTTACTAGTAAAGTAACGCATTACTTTTAAATTTACAGCAAAATATCTGAGTTGTATTTTCAAATAAGTAACGCAAGTTACTTTGTTTTTCCATTTATTGACTGACACCTCTCCTGCTCCTATGATGAGAGAAATTTTGAGTAAGTGCAGAGGCATTGTGTGCGATGTGTGAACATGATGGTTATTGTAGGCTAGTTTTAGAATAAATGTGAGCATGCGTTTACTCACCTCACTTCAAAAAATAAAATAAAAAACAGATTCAGTATTACTCAAAATTAATAAAAAGGGTGAAATGCAATCTCAGAATATTATGCAAACCTACAATAGTTAAATATATTAAATTAAACTAATATACTTTATGTATTTCATCTCACTTTATTAACCAATGTCTTTGCTGCTGACCTTCAATCCAATTCAACCATACTAATAAGCATAAACATCACATTAATGTTTCATTTTTAAAAATGTTTATTGCTAAAGCATGCTCCAATTCTCCTGCATCCAATTCTTCTTCAATCCAGAATGGCAGAACAGCTGAAAGGTTTTTTTTTAAACTGCGCCCTCTACTGTACAGGTGTGAATGTGCATTTCACCCTGAGGCTTACTCATTTCACTTTTGGTGTAAACGGGACTTTACATTTGCCAAAAATACAACTTTTTGTTAAAAACCAAACAAGCAAGCCCAGCCCATGTGCGTAATATAACACAAATGTAATATAACGCATTCGTTTCCATAAAAAGTAACCAAGTAGCTAACTCAATTAGTTACTTTTTTAAGGAGCAATATTGTACTTTTAAAGTAACTTTCCCCAACACTGATGTTAGGTAATGCATTAACTAATGTTAGCTAAAGGGACCTTATTGTAAAGTGTTACCGTAAAATACCGTAATAATATGGTGTTCATTTCAGAAAGGGCTGAAGATGAAGAAACATCTGATATTTGTTTGGACCATCAAAGCAGTTTATTGGAAGGTACAGTAAGAGGCAATTCATCCTAAGAATTCAATTTAGTGCTTGTTCTATACTCATTTTCTCTACTGTTGCAGAAGTCAGGGCAAACAAAGATCTACTATTTATTCAAGCTCTCAGAATTCTCCTCCTGAAAATCACCATTTTCAACGTATTGGTGACAGCGCAAGCCGTCATAAAGTGGTGAGCGCTCATTACTGCGTATGCAATGTCTAAACAAAAGTTTACATTTTTCACAATTAAACTGAAACCTGTCATATTTGTCTTCTGGAAAAATTGCAGAGTTTCAAACACAACTGTCACGGTTGTCAGAGTTAATTGGACGTGCTGCTGAAGAAACTCCGGCTGATGTAAATGAGAACCTGGAATGTTGATGAGCGTCTCAATGAGCTGAAGACCAACATCAAGCCGCAAGACACAGGTGCTTCGATACGGGCAGATCAGTGTGATAGCTGCTCAAAACCACATCATATACAACAATACAACAAATGAGCTGCACTACAAGGTTGTTTTTGTAGGCCATGGCTTTGTAAAGTCAACTTCCACTCACGTAACACTGTTGATCTGAATGACAATGAGTAGGCCCTAACCTTTTTTTGTGCATAACACTCTATTGAAACAAAGTTTGTTTATATCGAGGGGGTTTGTTTGAATGTCACTTACGTGCTTTATCAGAATGTTTTTGCATTTATTCATTGGCTTTATTACACAATTGTTTGTAATTACACTACAGTTCAAAATGTTTGTGGTTGGTAAGATATTTTAGACAGAAAGCTACATTTATTTGAGCAGAAATACAGTAATATTGTTAAATATTAAAATTGTTACTACTTTTAATTTAAAAATATAGCCTAATTTTTCTTCAGTCTTCAGTGTCACCCTTCAGAAATCAGTTTGATATGCTGAGACACATTTACTCCTATTATTAACGTTGAAAACAGTTGTGCCGTTTAATATCTTTGTGGGAACCATGATATATATTTTTTCAGGAAGTTCAAAAGAACAACATTATTTGACATTGAAATATTTTGTAAAATAATAAATGTATTTACTGACAATGCAATGAATCCTTGTTGAATAAAAGTAATAGTGTATTTTAAAAAATAAATCTTACTGACCCCCAAATTTTGAAAGGTAGTGTACATTACAGAAAAATAGAAAAATGATATTAAGGAACACTTGACTAAATACATTGGTTGCATGTTTACATCTCTGCCATAGTGTTACACTATACTTTTGGTATGGTCATGCTAATTGTACTGTGTTTTTCTCACTTTGGGCAAAATGATATGCTAAATTAATAAATGTAAATGTACATAGCAATTAATGATTATGCCACAGTGGAAATTTATTTGAAAGAAAACAGTGGAAATTTGTTTGAAAAAACAAAAAAAAACAAAAAATTTAAAGCCAGGGGAATTTATGTATTTATTGTTTTAAATAACAAATTTTTTCCTTTTTTTTTTTTTTTTTTTGAAACAGCATCCGTACAATACTAAAACACTGATGTAACAATGGTGACCCACTAGGTGGCAGTACAATCACATCTCAAACGTTTTTCAACAGCAAGAGTATGGAGCATAACTTTTCTAACAAGACACTATATTTCATAAATAATTTAAGTATAAACATTGAGCAGTCACTCTTCACAAAAACAATGTTCACAACAAATATAAGAGATCACAAGATCAAATGCGAAATGCAAAAACACAGGATGAAGGCTTTCCTTTGCAGTTATGCAGTTATTTAATTGCACTCTGATGCCTTGTTCTGGTTTTTAAGGGGAGGGGGGGGGGGGGGATCCCACATTCGGCCAATCAAATGATCGTGCTTCGGATCCAGCCAATCACTGCCTGCGAAACTCTCAGTGTTCCAAATACAATCGATTACACTTGTCACAGTATTGTAGCAGCTCTTCAGCACTGGCAGTAGTTAAACAATGGCGTCTCTACAGTAGCAAGTCTTGGTACGGAAACGTGTGTATCAGGAGTGTTGGCATGGCTTCTGTAGCAGTTGGACAGTAAGGCCCAGAAGGTATACAATTCAATTTCATCAAATGAATTATGTTTCCATCAGGCCAAATGCCAATAGAGACATAAGTGTTTCTGCATATCCTTCATTTGCTTCGAAGCTCTCAATGAAATCTGCTGATGTGCATTCAGAAAAGAACTAGGGCTCAAGTTGCACTTCTGGGTGACTGTTAAAATGCTTGTAGGACCAAATAACAATTCCATTTAACATACTTCTGATTTTTAAAACCAAGTCAGGTGTGTTGATTTATGGCACTGGCTTGCTAAACATGTGACAACACCAATCTTTTTGGCCAAAACAAAATCTATAGGGAAGCCCACAGTATGTCTGGCAAAATATCTGATATGTGTGTTGGTTCTGCGTCATATCTTTGGTCAAGGATAAAACAAGGACTAGAGGGAACTTAACACTTTGAACAGATAGTCAATAATTGTTTGGCAAAGGGACAAAAGCTAATAAATGTAATCTTGTGAGGAGCAATTCTGGAAGATGCTGCAAGTCCAGGAATGAGACATGGCCCACTTTAGCACTTATGCAACATCCATTTTCCAGTTCACTCAATGAGAGCCACTCACTCTGAAATTAGTCTGAAAGAGGATGAAACTTTTAGCATAAATATTTTGGTGTCTCTAAAATGCACTCTTCAGGATTGATGTTTTGTGTTCGTACATTAGGTAGATTTTGTACCAAACGAAAGAAATTCTGATTGTCATTTATAAAAATGGACCGAACTTCCAATGCAACAATTACAAATTCCCATTTGAATTATTTCTGAATTAAGTGCACTTCAACCTACGTCTGCTGCGTTTGCCTGAATTCTTCACTTTGTTTTTGCTGATCAACGTTACTCAACAGTTCTGAGTACTAGAACTAAAAATACAGATAAGGTGAATGTCTAGTCAACATGATCCTTCTTTAAACGTCTATGACAATCACTATACCAGTCACGTTGTGAAAACGGTTCTACAGAGTAAAATGGTGAGGTAAGTACCATTCGTATATAGAGGCCTACAGAAATGTATCAAAGAAAAAGCGCTGAGTGTACCAAGAAAGATTATTGAGCACTTGTTCCGTGGAACACTGTTTTCTAGTTGCAAAAACAAAAAAATCAAATAAAAATAAAGTGCTTCCATTAAGATTTCCTCTCCTGAGGACAAAAAACATGAAATCTCAAAAAATTCACTCACAAAAATCTACAATATTCAGCTCTCTTGAAAACATCATTTACACAAAATGTACAGTCTAATGAAGGTTCGTATTCTAACATTCATTCTCCACACAGACAGTATATACAAAGTACCCTTTACCCAGAGTACTGACTTTTTACAGTCTCGTTTTCCATCTTTTTTTCTTCTTCGAAACAGTTATCAAAACACTGTATGCATTATAAAAGCACAGTGATGAGGAAGCAGGTTAGCAGTGCATTGAGGTGTAATGAAAACGGCCTGAGCCCAGCAGTCGAGTTGGGAAAAATATGCCAGCGTTCCTTCTTGGGGTGCAGAGTCTCCACATCCTTCAGGGCATTGTAGGCGGCAGTGGTGAAGTTCGCATCTCCTGTGGTGAGCAGGTCAAACACGCAGGAGTGGAAATAGATGTCCTTAACCTCCAGTTGCTCCTTGCACTTCCTGGATGCGCTTTCGAGGGTGAAGATGCCTCTCTGGGCTTCGACCCTGGCCTGCTGCTGAAAGCCGGCCTGCTGGAGGCCCAGCATGGGCATTTGAAGATGTCCCTCTTGGTCGATGCGCTCTGATGTGGGGCAACCGTTCATGCAAAGCTGCAGGTCCTGCGTTTCATCGAAGGCCATGGCAAGCTCCTCTGGCATGCGCACGGCTAGCGTCAGGTAACGGCCCTGCTGGCGTACGATGATGGTGACGCCGATGTACGCGGCATGGATTTCTACGTGCCGACCGGCCGATTTCTCCAGGATCCAGATGCTGCGGGTTTCGCTATCGCCCCCGCTGATGGTGCCGTCCACAAAGGCGGCTGGAAGGTCGTCTGTTACGGCCTGGTAGACCTTCTGGTCCGTGCATTCTTGGTACGGTTTGAAGATTATCGTGACCTTAAAAGAAGAACAGAGAGCACAGCTGAACTCAATCATGAACTCAACTCAGCCATAAAAAAACGTTGAAAACGGCATGAAATGAAAATTTACCTTATTTCTATTTTCAAATTGCATGTTATTGATTTTATTGTGAACAATTCTTTTTTTTTTTTTCAATTAAAATCACATCTAGTTTGTTTATATAATATATATGTTTGTATATATACATATACACTCACCTAAAGGATTATTAGGAACACCATACTAATACTGTGTTTGACCCCCTGCCTTAATTCTACGTGGCATTGATTCAACAAGGTGCTGAAAGCATTCTTTAGAAATGTTGGCCCATATTGATAGGATAGCATCTTGCAGTTGATGGAGATTTGTGGGATGCACATCCAGGGCACACGCTCCCGTTCCACCACATCCCAAAGATGCTCTAATGGGTTGAGATCTGGTGACTGTGGGAGCCATTTTAGTACAGTGAACTCATTGTCATGTTCAAGAAACCAATTTGAAATGATTCAAGCTTTGTGACATGGTGCATTATCCTGCTGGAAGTAGCCATCAGAGGATGGGTACATGGTGGTCATAAAGGGATGGACATGGTCAGAAACAATGCTCAGGTAGGTCGAGGCATTTAGTGGGAGAACTTGCAAAATAGCAGGGTGTTCAAATACTTATTTTCCTCACTGTATATATATATATATATATAATATACAGAATACATATTCTATAAACACAAATCTTTTTTTATGTTAGACAGCACTAGTTTTTTTTTCTCTTTCTTTTTTAACCTATAATTTAGTGCTCTTAAATCCCGCCTCTCCACAATCGGCTATAAGCGTGTTTTTTCCCGCCTTTTTGTGCAAACAAAGCACTTGTCTCAAAATCCAGTCAACAACCGATAGACAAAATCAAATTCCCCACCCAATATTATAACAGTTATTGATAATAACAACAACATGCAAAGTATTAGTACTTACAATTCAATCACATTCCGCTGATGCTACACTTTAAGTATACATTACCTACTTATTTAACTGCCAATTCATGTTTTTACTCTGCGTATCTTGTGGTACTATTGTCTGTATTTATTGTCCATATGTACTGTTGTCTTTTTTATCCCTCGTGAGTTATGGCTGTCTTTTGTTTCCTGAAGGAAGCGTTTCATTTTTATCCATTGCCATTTTATTTTATTATTGTTTTGCCAAAGGTGATTGTTATTGAATGGCTGTTATTTAAAAAGTTGGTAATACTTTACAATAAAGTTTCAATAGTTAACATTAGTTCCCTTTCAGTCGGTCACATAAAAAAAGTAAAAAAATAATGTTTTTTTTTTAAACTTATGTAAATAACTTGTGGAGACCCACCAAAAGGTGCTATTTATCTGTAGACCCAATTCAAATAAATCAATAACTGATTTATCTCTACCAAAATAAAAAAAAAACAGGAATTTCAAAAACAATGACTGTTTTCAAGCTGGTTTCCTGAACATCCCCCATATCTGCCATTGGTTGGACAAATAGAGTCTCGCCACAAATTCACGCCATTGATTGAGTCAGTGAGGCTCGGTTGGTCTAGCCAGGATGCACAAACAAACAGAGGAATGTTTTGATAACACCGCAGTGTTAGTTTTTGGAGCAATAAACGTACAAATGGCCTATTTACAGTCTTTGCAATGCATATTACACTGGGATAAGAGAATGTTAACTAAATGAGAATTACTTTATCGCTGTAAAACAAGAAGATGTGGATTTGTGCAGATCCGCAAATCTTTTTGGCCCTGTTAGTGTTAACCATAAAATGCACCCAGTATACAGTCCTTTGACTGTGAAACTCTAAGATTTGTGGGAAGCAAAAGCACTGGCTAACAAGAAGTGTGGCATTACATTAGCGGTGGATGAATAGCAGCTTTGTACACAGGACAAGGATGAAAAATGATGACCAGTTGGCCACAAGGTGAGGCAGCTGAAAAGGCCTCAGTTAAGCGGTGCATGCTAATAATTACTTGCAAATGTTTAATAATAGCTCCCCACCTTCAAGGTCACAGGGTCAAACGAGAGGTAATTAGCATGGGCGGCCAAACTTAGCATTTGAAGCCACATCTGTGCAATGATGAGCTGAACTGCTTTTACTCGAGGACGAAATCAACGAGAATCTGACGAATGCAGCCTGTTCAGGTTGTAATATTCCTAAGCTTCCAGATGTTTCACATTACAAAAATCTGTAAACATGCTGCTAGAAGTCAATATTCTGCATCAGCACATTTGAAATGGGTCTGTGTGTGCAAGCGGCTGTGTTTGAGTGTTTGACTATAAGCCCCACACTTGGAAAACTGAAGACAGAGGCTTCTTTCAAAGTCACCTTATTATGGGTCACGCCACAGCGCAGGCTACATCCAGTCATTAATGATATTAGAATTTCACAGACATGTTGGTCACAAGTGTTAGTCATAAGACTAGAGCTGTTTGCTTTGTTTGACTTGCACCTGTGAGTACTTGGGCAAAGTTGAAAGCTATTAGTCTTATCTGCTGTCTGCAGCCATATAGTCATGTATATAGAGACATCATACACTTCAAACAAAGATAACAGCAATGCAGAATGTTGTGATTTATAAAAGGTAAAACAAAAAAGCTAAACTTATTTATGAAATAGAACAAACTACTGTATGTCTGTTCAATAAAATGTGGCTATTCAGTCTCCTCATGATTAAAGTAATTCGATATTTACATTTTATCATGCAACATTATGTATGTATAACATGTAAATATTTTAAAATGTTCTAACTAAGAACAAAACATGTTCAGGATTTATTAAT
The DNA here is from genome assembly GCA_023566225.1 of Romanogobio albipinnatus. Classification (NCBI taxonomy): domain Eukaryota; kingdom Metazoa; phylum Chordata; class Actinopteri; order Cypriniformes; family Gobionidae; genus Romanogobio; species Romanogobio albipinnatus. The sequence goes on from CM042242.1 coordinate 46,968,931, forward strand.
TTTGTTTAATATTCATTTTTAAATATACTAATATGTGTTTAACATGTAAATTTGTGTATATTAATATATTTTGAAAAAAAAACATGAATGAACAATGAACAAAAATATATATAAAATGAATATTAACCTAGATTAATAAATTCTGTAAAATGAGCTGTTTATTGTTAGTTCAATGTTAATAAACCAGTTAGGGTTGGGCGATGTCTCCTAAATTGGCAGCTGACGATGTTTACTGTAAAACATCGTGATGAACGATGATATTGTCGTTTTTTTTTATTAATACAAATATAATTTACTATATCTGTATATCTCTTTACATAAATACTTTCTACTTCAAAACTATATATAATTTTGTTATTTTACTAACCCAAATAATGACTCATCCGCGCTAGGTTGCACGTGAGGGAAAAAAGTAGCTTCCTTCCACTTAAGAAGAGTTGTGCACTTTTTATTTGAATAAATTTCTTTACATAAATGCCATTTTCTACTTCAAAACTATAATTTCGTTACTAACCCAGTGTTTTGTATGTTAATGCTGTTTTACGTGAATAATACCGAGTGAAGCACAAAGCTTTGTTTACAAAGGAAATACATTTGCAGCCATGAATGGATTCATGCCGAATGAGAGAGGTAGGCTGAGCCCAATTTAAGATTTGTCAGCTTTTTTATTCTGTTTTGCGACGTCCATGAATTTTAACAATAGGCCTAACGTTAGTCCATTTTATCCCACATGGACATCTCGTTTCTTTTCTGAAATCTTCACTCGCGTCGCACCCATTTTCGCAGGGAATTATAAACGTTTCTTCCTTTTGTTTGTTTATAATTAAGTCTATTATACCCATTCACGTCATTTACTGTGGGAAAGTAGAAAAACACTGTAGGATGAGTAGGCTACCTTTTTACTTAATTTTATTTAAAGGGTTAGTTCACCCGAAAATAAAGTCAGTAATTACTCACCCTCATGTTGTTCCAACCATGTAAGACCTTCGTTCATCTTCGGAACATAATTTAGTATATTTTTGATGAAATCTGAGAGCTGTCTCACTCCTCCATAGGCTTTCAGAGGGACTGAAACTTGATGGCCCAGAATAGTAAGTAAAAACGTAATTTAAGGAGTCCAAATGACTACAGTGGCTCTGTATTAAGTCTATCATGCGACGAAAATACTTTTTGAGCGGAAAAACAACAAAAATAACGACTTTATCCCACTATTTATCCCACTATATACTCTCTGACGAGAGTTCGCGGGAGTGCCACGACGCATGCGCGAGTTCGCGGGAGTGCCACGACGCATGCGCGTCGTGGCACTCCCGCGAACTCTCGTCAGAGGCTCAAATTGAACAATAATAGTGGGATAAAGTCGTTATTTTTGTTGTTTTTCCGCTCAAAAAGTATTTTCGTCGCATGATAGACTTAATACAGAGCCACTGTAGTCATTTGGACTCCTTAAATGACGTTTTTACTTACTATTCTGGGCCATCAAGTTTCAGTCCCTCTGAAAGCCTATGGAGGAGTGAGACAGCTCTCAGATTTCATCAAAAATATACTAAATTATGTTCCGAAGATGAACGAAGGTCTTACATGGTTGGAACAACATGAGGGTGAGTAATTACTGACAGAATTTTCAATTTTGGGTGAACTAACCCTTTAACACAGTTTGTGCTTGTTATTAGACTTGGTAATGCGCCTCAAGTTTATTTGAATGGCGCATTTCACACACAGGCCATTTTACTTTGGTTTTCTCTGGCAGTGAATAATCAAACATAGCTTAAATGTCTTGACCCTGTGGAAGATAAAATTCGCTCTTCAGAACTTTTACAACAAGTGTTGCTTTGCAACATCAGGAGAACATATGAAGACGAAGATATTTGAGAAGGTGTCTACAGCTCGTGTTTCATCTCTCGCAGAGCGGTATATGACGCATCTTTGAGGGGAAATGAGATTTTTTTTTTTTTACTAATATTTAATTTTCTTATATTCTTTAGGTTACCATTATTTACTGATAATCGTTTAAATGTTTTACAGGCTGTGGTGTGTTGTTTCACTGACAGAAGTGCTGAAATAAACATGCATGCTTATGAAATGGATGTTTGAGCCTCGTTTATTATTTAAAAATGTAGGCTATATCTGGCAAAGACAATAGTATTTAAAATAGAATATATGCATTAGTTATATTCTCAATATAATTTACAGAGCAATCCCTGCAAAGTTTTTAGTTTAACTATAGAAGAGGATTAGTGTGCGTCGCACTAACAACAAGACTCGCAAGGGGGGGGGGGGGGTGTGATTCAACAAATATGGCGCTCCATCGTGATGTCAGTCGGCCTATCATCCGTCGGCACAACCCTAGAACCAGTGCTATTTTTGTTTTATTTATATACTATTTTAGTATTTAATATTTGGAATTAGCTTTTATTTTTAGATTTTCCGTGTTAATTTTAATGTCATTTTGTTATGTGCTTTTGTCATTTAAATTAGGTTTTTAATTATTTTATTTAGCTTTATTTTTGTTATTTCATTTTTAGTTTACTTTTAACAAAGCTACATTTTCAAAGTTTTAAAGTTTTACATGCATTTCAGCTTTATTTATTTCTTCTACGGAAGACAAAATAAGAACGTTTTGAAAAACTGTTTTATTCATACAATGAAAGTCAATGGGGTCCAATTTTTTTTTTAAATGTTAATTTTAGTTAACAATAACTAAACCGTATATTGAAGTCCAATTAACTTTTTTTTTATTATTGTTTTGCAGCATAAATATGCTACACGTCTAAGGCAGTTCTCATCATTTTCTAAATAAATATTTCTCCACATAAAAAATACAAAATTATTCAAAAATAAATCTAAAAATAACTCACCTTATTGGTAGCTGTGGCACTGGATCCATATACCACTGGAATATTTGTGACCTGCACTGACAGGTAATTGTTATCAATAAGGGGCCATGCCCCTTCAACCTTACATGTCTGAAAATGGTCTTTGAAAGTTCTAAGATGAGGGTCCCCAAACAGGCCACAGAACAGATAAGTCAGCCTTGGGTGTTCTGGAGCCCCTGTCCCTGTCCCAGGCCGCAATGCTTGGTGATGGCGGCTGTGATAGTTGCATGGCTCAATGGGGATGACTGGATGGGTAGACGATGTGGGCCCATCCTTGGAGCAGTTCCTCTGGCTCATGAGGTCACTGATGCCCAGCATGGCAGAGTGGAAGACCAGGTTGCCCCTGCAGCTTTTGGATGTCCGCTGGGTGCAGGCGGAGTAAGCCCGCAGCGCCTTGCAGAACTCAGTATCAAAGCCATCCAGTGAAGGGTTAAGATGAGAAGTCAGAGAGACAAAGTCAGTGGTGCACTTTTGGATGCGGCACTGTGGAGTTTGGACCTGGCTCTCACCTGGAAAAGAAAGGATACAACATTCTTTAACAATCTTCATTTCAAAAAAACTAATTTGAATAAATATTATTCAAAAATACAACATTATATATATATTTTATATATTATATATGTTTTACATTTCATTTAAAAAATGTCAGCCTAATACAGCAGTTCTTGATTCCACAATGAAGAAAAACCTTCATTAAAATAATTAAACTAAAAAAAAAACATTTTGAAAAGTTTGGCATGGTATTTTATTACTCTTTTAAACAACAAGAACAGCGAAACCGTTATATTATATATATATATATATATATATATATATATATATATATATATATATATATATATATATATATATATATATATATATATATATATATATATATATATATATATATATATATATATATATATATATATATGTATGTAAAATATAATATAAATATAATTTTCTTTCTTTTTTTTAATGCTTAACAAAGTCATGTGGTGTAAGCAAGATGCACAGTGCATTAAAAAATAGGAAATTATATCAAAAGAAAGATACCTGCAGATGCTCATGACTGTCAATGTCAACAAGATTATTTTATATTTAACATTATCTGATGTTATAATATCAAATAATGTGAACTTTTTATAAGATATGCAAGTTTAGTACAGGTTGTAAAATGTCATTAAAATATGTATGTTGTAAGGAAAACATATGTTATTACTTTTGCATGACAGTTACACTACATGGCATTTTTATGTCATTCAGCAGTTGAAAGTTTTCTTAAAAATGGTAAAAAAAAAAAAAAAAAAGTGTTTCAAAACCATATGAATCCAAAATGAACTCAAAGAGTACATTACTAAGAACTTGGCACATGTGTTTTAAACTAGACATTTAAAAGAATACTGACTTAACCAATTAAACACACTATGAACAAAGGAGCACAAATACGTGCTATCTTCTAACAGCTATTGTTGTGGCTCGTGTCATAAACCAGTTTAAACTGCTTAACCATATAAGGTGTGCTAGTGGACTGTGCTTTTCCTCCAAACATGACTCCATGTGTGTTTTACATTATGGTCTAGAAACATTAACAGTCGGCTCAACAAGTGTGCGAAACCTCCTGTTATCTACAAAGGAGAGTGCTTATGGCCGCAATAAAATCAAATAAAACGGCACTTCAAATGAGGAAAAACACTTTTCTGGCCCCGTTGCTATCCACACAAAACCAGCACATGTGTTTGTAAGCACAAAAGACTCAAGGCATGTAAACTGCATGCAACTGTTTACCTCCTGAAAGTGTCATTAGGGTGTGGTCAAAGGGTAACAATTAAAAGTGTTTTCTTTCAGTACTATATTGCTTTACTTGACGTCGATTCAATAACACTTTTATGGTTTTGTGGTTTTGATTTGATTTCTATCCACATCACAAGATTACGATTCGATTAAATTCCAATTTCACTTCAATTTGATTTGATACATTTGGATATATATCAGGTACAATACGTATATTTTTCTCAAGGGAAAAAATCTCCCTCAACTAATGCTGCAAATTATACAGGAAACCCTGTCAGTTGGTACTAGGGATACACAGATATGAAAATTGTCCGATACCCGATAATTCTAAATATTTAAAAGCCGAAAACCGATATACTGGCCGAAGGCCAATCTAAATCTAAATACAATTTTTGTAATATCATTTTTGAGAGCCTGATTACAAAAACAAAACTCTTACCATTAAAAGCCATGTCTTAAGCATGTCAACATAAATCAAACATATACAGTACAGTTTGAACCACTGTAAGTTTAAAAATTAATTTTACATTTATATGGCCAACTTTCTTTATCTATTGCCTTATATATAAACTAAATAATGCCTAAATAATGCAACAACAACTACAAAAAAACATTACTTGCATATAAAGAAAATGCAAGTGCCATGGATAAATACATTGGAATAGCCGCACAGACTAATGAAATTATTTTAATTAAATTAACTTAACCAAACAGATATGAGATTAATCAGATATTTATGCACAAAATATTAGAACCTATATCTGCACAAAATGTGAAAAAGTGAACTTGAACTAATTGCATGTTAATCAGCATGTTAGCCCTCTTCCCATAACAACACACAGAAACACGGCAACTAAACACAAAGAATTCACAACATTTTATGACAATAGTGTTATCATTATAATGTTATGTAGACTATATGAAGGCCCAACCATGTGCATTGCTGTTTAAGCTGCATCCGCTGAACCTAAAGATGATCATGGTAAACTGCTTTAAAACGCTTTACTACCGCGTTAATTAACTTAACCAAATGCATCCTATGAGATCAATCAAATACATACAAAAAATAGACATAATATTACCGTACAACTTGCACATGCAAACTTTACTGTGCTAATCATGAAGGTGCAACTCTGTTGTGGATGTGCTTATCCTGTAACAACGCACTAAAACACGGGTGTACAAAGAATTCACAACATTCTTTTACAGTGGTGTTCTCATTATAATTTTATGTAGCCTATATGACAGACTAGCGCTGCACATGTTGTACTTATCCGTTTTTTACTTTTTCAAAGTGATTCAATCATATTTCAAGCGATTCAAAACCATCATGGCAAACTACGCATCTGAACCAAAGTTTCTATCGGGCTGATAACGATAACATTAATGAACATATATCAGCCGATACCGATATGGTGACCGATATATCGTGCATCCCTAGTTGGTACGTTACCATAATATTGAAGGTTAAAATGAACAACTGATTTGTGTACAAACATTTAAATTGCACATAAGGCAGTTTTTATAATAATATTAACAATATATATATATATATATATATATATATATATATATATATATATATATATATATATATACTGTATATAATTCATGTCCATACTCCAATTCATTCTTTGAAATATAAACATTGAAATGTTGGCTGTCATAAATAAATAAAAAATTCTGAGGTAAATGTGACATACGTGACATTATTTACAAGCTGTTTTATTGATGTCTGAGACATGATACATTTCAATTAGATTTACTGTATCATTCAACATGCCCTCTGATGTTCATTCATGTTTATTTCATACTTTAACCCTTAAACGCATACCTTGTGTCATAGTAATTCACTACCCTCCTCCTCGCTATTTTTTTTTAAATGTTAGACACTAACCTTCTTAGTATTACTCAATCAATTCATTATAAACAATATAACAAGAAAAAAATATATACAAAATAATTAACGACCCGAGGTGTGTAACAGTGTAGTATTTTTTTTCTGCACAACAATAATTGAATATTTGATGACTGAATAAGTGCAATTCACCTTTATTCCACAAGGTGGCAATATCTGATACACAATGATGAAGTGACGTTACACTCATAAGCCGCGTTTCCATTACAGATTTGCGCAAAACTTTTGCTATTTTCTAAAAGTCGATAAAAAAATATTGCAAAATGACGGCGTTTCCATGAACTGATGTTATGAGACTAAAACCATTTTTTTCCTCTCGTGATAAATCATTCCAAAAATCATGCTACGTATGTTGTTAGGTTTATATCCCAGCCATCGCAGGCCATTATTTTTAATGAGACGTGTGTCTTATCCAAGCATTGATGGCAAGGAAAGCACCTTATACTTGAGCGGCACACATGAGGTGTTATGATAAATTGTGGCATTTTTTAACCTATTGTTTTTTATGAGTTTAATAAAGAACCCGTCTTCTGTCCAAACATACCATCATCTATAAATAATGATCGACTTTTACATTCGCCAGATTATTGTGACACATTGCCACATACAGAGACGAGCGAAAAGTTTGAATTTGCATGGTGGTAACTCAAAGTTTTTTTTTTTACCACTTCGTTATTTTGGCTTGGAATTTTGTTTGTTGTAAATAGAAACTGAATTTAGAAATGCTTTTGAAATGAAAAACTTTGCGTTTAATAAACAAAATATATTTTTTAAATGAAGACAGCGTTTGGAGTGGAGTGCAAAATAATCCGTTCCCTGAGTCCACGGCCTTTGCTGTTATTGAGTGTACACAAATAAAAGTAGACAGTTTACGGTTTATAATTATGTCTTGCACTTAGCCTATCTGTATGGCTAAAAATGACAGTGTATTGTGAGTTTCCGCTGGAATAAGGAAAAAATCCATCAGAAGGCGACGACGACTTCGTCGGACAGAGGGTTAAAGAAAACGTAGCCTGTTTAGTTTCATATAGTTAGGCTATGTCTAAATATTATAATCTTATAATTTCATATGTTGATTATGAAAAGTGAGCAGCATGAGTAAGGCACATAATCAGATATGCATATGTCTGGGGACATGGATTGAGAATTTCATTGAATTGTGTTTTCTAGAAAGTCTTTCTTTAAAATTAATTTAGTTTTGTATAAATTGTATTTTAATTTTGATCAATGTTTAATCAACTATTTGGCTGTATATTTAATAAATAAGAAGCAAACCAAGATCGTCGGGAATGGATTGACGTGCTGGCCTGTTTCCTCAGTCTTTGAGCAAGGCTGAAACTATAGCGTCTTTCTTAATTACAGTAGGCCTATAGATAGTTATGATATTTGTGGTTGCACCGGGGTCTGTCATTATAAAGTTACGCCACTTTCCTTATTAGGAGAAAATATATGTTGTTTTAACGACATAAGATCTCGTTATTAGACATACTTGAGTGGAAAAAAAAAATATGTAGGCCCTATGTGAGAGCAATGCATGACCGTACCAGGTGACCTGTAAATGCGAAAAAACTGTTTTCATTGCAGTTTTGCGAAAATTTCCTTTTTCGAATTGCCTGAAAAACCACCTCATGCGAGCGTAAAAAGCTTTTTGCGATATATGGGAGTTTTTGCGAAATTGACGCGTTTCCATTGGGCGTATTTTCAATTCGCAATATCAATTTGCGCAATTTGAAGGGTGATGGAAACGCGGTTATAGTTAGCGCAGGCAGAAAACAAAAGAATAGGAAGTATCATCAGCAAAACGTGAAAGGGCTCAGCGTTTTACTGCAGTGCAAGTACTGAACGCAATCAAATATTAGTGTTACTGTCACTTGATGGGGATCTGGTGAAGCTGTCAGCGATCAAAATATTGATTTTGAAAATGTTGAAAATGATAGTTTTGGGAATATGTTTGAGATGGCGAATATGAGCCAGATGCTGCATGTACTGGGAAATGAGCTCTGACGAGGACAGTGATAATGGTATAAAACATCTGCTCAAACTGAACCCTTCCAAGCTCTAACAAAATATGCTTTATTCTTCTGTGATTGTTACTGTAATATCAGGAGAGTTTTACATTATCGCGACAGGTAGAGATCCATCCGTGTTAGAAATAGATCAGGGGCGCAAAAGACCCAAATATGTAATAATGATTGGCGAAACATTCATGCATTTAAGGGTTAACTAGTTGTAAAGAGGAGATCAGTTAATGTACTCATGTAATAGCGATCTTTCACACTACAATAAAACGGCATTTACTGATTGAATTCCATGATAAAATTGACATAATTTGTTTCAACTTTGTTTCATATCAGAAGTACTGCGATTTATTGGATAGGAAGCAAACTACAAATAATGTTTAGTGACGTTTTGGTCACGCATCAACTGAAAGCAGCACAGACTAAAAGATGGATTCTTGGGAATTAAGAATTCATATTGGTTCATCAAAATGAAAATGAAAAATATGAAAATCAATATTTTCAACCCAGCCCTATTTTATACACACTTGTTGTCGAAAATACACCCATCATGTCATGCGCCACCCCTAATTAGCCACCAATGACATGGCACAACCAGAAAAACATCTCCCAGAAAAGGACAACAGCCTCCACACTGCATCACTTAGAGTCTTAATGCCTCACTTTTGAGTGCGGCCCAATTGCATTAGCTCAGAGAGAGGCCGTCCTAATCTGATATCAGCTGCAGCCTCTCCATTAACACGCTTGTGATGACTCTATCTTACACAGTCAGGGCCACCCATTTCTGCCTACCACGCCAATATCTCAGACCGCAGCGGATTCAAATGCATCTGATTTGATTATCAGATGACGTGCTGCTGCGCAGAGTGCTGTAGCGGATCGGCCGATCCGCGTTGCGCTGAAGGAGAAGGAGGCATGACAAAGCACAGGCTGGATTGTGTTTCAGAAACACGCTGTAAGACAATACGGTAGCCTGGCCGAAGCCATGTTGATGTTGTGCTAGAAATACATTGGCTGGAAGGGAGAGGAAAGAGGCAGTCCCCGCTCCCATCCACCTCCCGCTGTGTTTTATCAGGCAAGGCTCCAGTGACATCTGTACCAGAACAAAAAACTCAAATACTTGGCAAGGCATGCAAGACAAAGCCATCTCCGGCACATTCCCATTTATAGTCCGAGCGGATGCTCAAAGCAGATGCACAAACCAAGTAATATCGAAGAATGAACAAACAGCGGTTTGCACGAAAATAAACAATCGTGACCAGGGTAAATGGGCAAGGGTATGAAACGACAAAGGCTGTGCTGCAAATGTAACTGTATTAGCTAGGTATGTCCTACATATCAGGGAGAAACAGAGAGGCTTTTCATGGAGTCCCACTGGCCACATGTGACCTCGCCACCTATCAAACGCATGTGCCTCCATTGTTTGTCTCAGCAGCATGGTGTGAGGTGTTAGGGGAGGCTGTCTGTTTTATAAAATATGATATTTTGTGAGGGACTGGGTGTAATCTGAATGTATAGACACGCGTAAAAGGGCACGGCACGTGTACGCTTTCAGTGCACGAACTAAAGCGACAAAACTACCACCCTTCCATAATTTAATTCACAGCAATCCTGGAGATGAGTTGTTTTTGCTGGTTGCATGCTGAAATGCAATTAGTTCGTCACCAGACAATCCCCTTTAAAACCTGGTGTAAGTGACCCAATGCAACTGAATTCACAGCCATAACCTCAAGAAGAGCAGATGAAGAAGACAAAAAAATGTACAAGCAATTTTCACTCAGAAATTGCTAGCCCACACATTGTATTAGACATGAAATGTTGAAGCAGAAAGACTGAATTAGTATTAACTCCATTTACAACTTTGGATCCTTATGACTGTATAGTCTTCCGAGGAATGTCTTAGGGGACACCCAGTTGGGGGCAGCAGATCCTAAGCTAGTACTGGCAGACAAGGGGGAAAAAAATCAGACTATCACACTTAGTGTTAGAATGTCTCAGTGTCCTGACAAATGTTAAACCTAAACCCTGAAACGTCTCACTTACCGGCTCTATAGCCTCTATATGTGGTTGAATAAACAAACGCCTGAAATTGACAGTTATGATCATTTGACATTTTAAAGGGAAAACAAACCTACATTTTTATTCATAATGTTTTTAATATTAAAATTTCATTTATAAATGTACAGATTTAATTTAATTATTTATAAATGATTAGACAGCTATTAGAGTGCTTATTGTTCCTGTTAAGATCATAAAACCAACTGAACAGTGAAACACAGGACGGAGAAAACACAATGTTAGTTTCACAGGCTCAGTTCATTTCTGCGATCCTGCTGTTGGGGTGATCTGTCTCATTTCGAGCACAGTGCACACCCTTGTTGCTATAAAGTCGTTAGAAAAATTTTCTCAGGGTGGCCGGCCGTTTGAGCAGCCATTCTCAGCTGTAGAGGGGCCCAAAGAGTGTGTGCGGAGTGAAATTTCAAGATGTGGAATTTGGCCAAGGCAGAGAGGTCAACAGGCCCACGCCTTCTCCAGGAGTCAACGTGAAGATCTGGAGAAAGCAGGGGGGGGGGTTTACAAGACTCAATGTCTAAATGACATCTCCAGCCTTAAATTCAGAGCTCAGACTGTATCCCACTGAACTTTGGAATCTGATTTAATATGTTAGTTTGTCAGCCTTTCATTATTGTAACTTCAAGCTTTTCATAACCTTACTACAGCAGGAGACAAATAAAGAACATAATGGATCTGGTAATTTTAGTATAGCATGATTTGTCACAGTTAACCACAAAATCATCTATTAAACAAGCTTTAAAAGGCACCTTTTTTACAGGTAGACAAATAACCCTAAACAATAAAGCACTATTCCAGACATGAGAAAAGGCAGAGAATAATGAGAAAGGGGAAAATAAAAATAAAAAAATAAACCGAACAGCTGCAAATGTCTCTTGCTTCTGCCAAGATTATAATCCAATCAAATACCACCAAGGGGTAGATGTATATTTGTGACTAAACCAATTCAGAGACAATACAGCCAGATCTAATATCCAAAAATGAAATCGAAGAACAGCAAGCATGCAGTTGTTTGAGAAAAAAAATACTCTGTTTTATATTCATAAATTAGTTTCTTGCCAAATGAAAGACTACTGAATATAGACTGCTTTTTTAAAAACAGATATTTTGAATAAAAGGGAAATAAACATTTAAAGCTGTAGTATAAAACTGAAGCCTATCAAGGCATGAAATGGATAATGACACATGGAATGGTCACACTAAGGCCATTTCATATTCAATAAAAATATCGAAAATTGTTTATTGGAAATTTGTTCTGAAATTATGTTTGAAAATAATACACATTTAAGATTAGTTATTTTATATGTTTTGCTTCATTGAAGAATAGTGAAGTGTATAATGACTGTCTGCCCGGGGTCCATGTTAAATGAATTATGAAGGTGTGACTGCTCAATGGACACCCAGCAGCATTCCATATCCTCTTAATTCACAATGGCATTAACACAGTCTACGGCCAGGACACCCAAAGTGGAGCACTTGACAAGGTGCCAAGGGAAAACAGGGCACCAAATGTGTATTCACAGTCTCCTGCTCAGAAGCCAACCCATATTTAACGAAAGCATTTAAGACTTGTCCAAAGTGGTCAAAGACACCAAGCTAACTAATTTTAGGCTTTTAAATAGGCTAAGTAAATGAATAAATAATTTCTGATTACGCTAAAATTTTTTATAAATTAATATACAGCTCAAAAGCTAGTATGCGAACAAAAATCACCATAACTTATCTAATTGCAACTGACAGCATGCTGTCTCTATCACAATGACAAAAGCAAGCAACAAATAAAAGCGAATCAAACTATCACTCATGAATATCATGAGAAATTAATTAATATTACTATCACTCATAAATATTTAATATCCTTTAAAACAGCAACCCCTCCAGTGAAGCGTAGATCAATGCACTACATTTATTGGGAATAAAGATGCGAGAAGTGTGCATGAAGAAGACACGGATGAAGGACACTGTGTCAGACTGTAAAACCGTCACATAAACAACTATAGGCTATAATTCACTTTTCTCCCCCCGTAAGTAAGGACATAGGCTACCTGAATATTAACCAGCGCTGTCATAATATGGAGCACGTAAATCCTATTTAAAATGTATACAAGCGACAATTGAACGGCATCTCATACAAAAGCGACTTTTAATGGGGGTTTAATGTATAGCCTATTCTAACTTGTTTACGTTCGCCGAATCATGCATAAAGTCATAAAGTGGTAAGAGCGTGTTTACCTATGTGTGAGAGAGAGGAGAGGGTGCACAGCACTAGCAGATGTAGTACCGGAGAGATGAGGCGCTCAGCCCCGGGGTAGTAAGATCCTGCTCTCCCCATACCCATCCATCCATCCAGAGAGACTCAAGAGTACTCCACGGGTCAAGAGATCGGGCCTCGCTTCTCCCAACTTCACGTAACGTGGGGACGCGTAACTCTGTTAAAACGCGACTACTTTTTTAGGTAACACACACCGTCCGTAAGAGAAACAAAGTAGCGATTTTGGCAAGTCCGATCCAAAACACTTCTTCCTGAAGCACGGGAGAAAAGGAAAATCTATTTCATTTGTATACGTTTATCTTAATCGGCGAAGATGATCAGTCCGCGAGAAATCTGTAAACGTGCTAAAATTAATCTGCGCCCCGCGATCGCCCGATTCATGTTGCCTACACATCAGATTTCTCCGCCACAAGGAAATCTAGCCCCGTCTTTCCCAAACGATCGATAGTGAATCAACCTAACCCAGAGTTTAGCGGAAACCCCGCCCACACCGACACACAAAACCCCGCCCCCTAAACCATACACCCCAGCCGCAGATTGACAGCAGAGCTCTCACTTTCAGCGGGGAGAAAATAGACGTGCAGCGGTCCTGAGTTTTTGGTTTCCTTTATATTTTTGAGGATAAAACAAACACGCCAGTACACTGATACTTTATTAAGGAGATTTAGGTAGCCTAATTCATTCTTTGTTTTTATTATATTTGGAATTTAATCAATTTAACGTTAAATATAAGAGCAATGGAAACCTGTAGCAGTTAACAAAGATTAAAACATAACCTAAATTAAACCATTTTCATTTACTGAAAATAAAAAAACCTAATCTGTCATGACTCCAAAAATAAAATAAAAATTGCTGAAAATGATTATTATAATTTCTTTATTCTAGTTTTTATACCTGGTATAAAATTAGAAACCTTTTCAACTTGCCTTCATTAAATTTAAAGAATGTACCATTCTTTTCAATTCAACAGTGTTACATACATTATAACCTACTTAAAGTTTACCCAAAAATGAAAATTACCCCATGATTTACTCACCCTCAAGCCAGGTGTATACGACATTCTTCTTTCAGATGAATACAATCAGTAAAAAGTCCTGGCTCTTCCAAGCTTTATAATGGCAGTGAATGGCAGCCCACAATTTGAAGCCCAAAAAAGTGCATCCGTCCATTATAAAAGTAATCCATACGGCTCCGCGGTGATAATAAAGGCCTTCTGAAGCAAAGTGATGCGTTGTAAGAAAAATATCCATATTTAAAACTTTCTAAAGTAAAAGGTTGAACGTTGGATGTTTTTGAATCTTATACTTTAGAAAGTTTTAGTTACACTTTTTTTCGTAAGTTGAATACGGAAGGCGGTCCGCCGGAAGCTAGATATTTTACTTTATAACCTGTTAAATATGGATATTTTTCTTACACAAACGCATCGCTTTGCTTCAGAAGGCCGTTATTAATCCCCAGAGCCATACGGATTACTTTTATAATGGATGGATGCACATTTTTTGGGCTTCAAATTTTGGGCTCCCATTTACTATCATTATAAAGCTTGGATTAGCCAGGACATTTTTTTTAATATAACTTTTATTTGTCTGAAAGAAGAATGTCATATACACCTAGGATGGCTTGAGGGTGAGTAAATCATGGGGTAATATTCATTTTTGGGTGAACTATCCCTTTAACCCTTAAATGCATACCTCGGGTCTTTAGTGATTCCATTTTAAACAATATAACAAGAAAAAAATAATACAATCCATTTTAAACAATATAACAAGAAAAAAATAATACAATTATAATGGAATGCCTGTTTTTCCACTAGTTTTTTGTCAAAAATGTATAGGGTCGCTAACGACCCGAGGTGTGTAAGATTGTGCGTTTTTTTTTCCTGCACAATAAATTAATCTTTAATGACGAAATAAGTGCAATTCACCTTTATTTCACAAGGTGGCAATGTCTGATACACAATGATGAAGTGACGTTTCACTCATAGTACCTCAGACAGAAAACGAAACAATAATAATTTTAATCTGCAAAACTTGAAATGGCTGAGCGATTTACTGCAGAGCAAGAAATGAACGCAATCAAATATTACTATCACGGTCACTTGATGATGTATCTAGTCTAGAAGCTGTCAGTGATCAAAATATTTATTTTGAAGACTTTGAAAATGAGTTTTGAGGATATGTGTGAGATTGCGAATATGAGCCAGATGCTGAATGTACTGGGAAATGAGCTCTGACGAGGACAGTGATGATGGTATAAAACATCTGCTCAAACTGAACCCTTCCGAGCTCCAAAAGTTAACAAAATATGTTTTATTTCATTCTTCTGTAACTGTTGCTCTAATATCAGGAGTTTTATATATTATCGCGAGAGGTATAGCTCTATCCATGTTAGATATAGATCCGGGTCGCTAAAGACCCGAATATGTAGGAATGTTTGGTGAAACAGTCATGCATTTAAGGGTTAAAGGTACAGATGAAGAGTTCAGAAGCAAAAGCCTCTAAAAGCCACTTCGGTCAAAAATGAGATAATGATACTGAGAGAATGCTCTCCACATATAGTATATGTTCATAAAATACTTCCACTTCAAACCCACTAAATCCCAGCCTCAGCCCATTCAGAAGTACCGGTAGAAGCCTATACATAGAAGCCTGACAAAAATGCTAATTTTAAAGAAAAACGTCAGACGGACTTAGAGGCTTTTGCATCTGAAGTCTTCATATATAAAAGAAATGCCTTGCAAAACTAAAACTAAACTGAAAAAAATAAAACAGTTAAAAAAAAAAATTACACTTAAGAGTTACACCCATGAAAGCTAACAAAACCTCTATTGAAAGGACACAATTAAAATATGGATTATATAGCTACAAAGAGACAACTGAAATAATGTTTCTTGGAAAATATATTAATGGATTTTTATGGATGATGTAAACAGTTCTGAAGGCGTAATCTAAAGCTGCATATTTTATGCGAAAATTCAGAATCAGACTTGAGCCAATTATAGGATGATATCATCAGCTTCTTAGCAATAACATGCTAAGACCACAAGACATTAATACAGACCTACTTCCTGTGCTGGACAGCTACAGTGAAAGTGGTATTTATAGGGCCACAAACTACCTCTCACTGTACAGAAAGCAGCACTTCTGCTGTCCAGCAGGGGAGCAGCAGTGTTAGAAATCTAAGACCAGGTCCACTCTGCCAATACAATACAAAATCAATTTAAAGAGAATGCAGGAGTCTAAACATAAACCCATTTTCATTTAAATACACAAAATTGGGTTATGCTGTACAGTACATCTCGCAGGGATGTTTCAAATGATAGCACTGGAAATTCTTCTGTGTTTTGTTGCTTTTGTGGTAGAGGGCAAAGCAGTAAGTTTGTAAGTTGATTAGAGTATTGGAACAGCAGTTTAATGGGATGGCAGCTTGTGAAGTGTGGAGGTTTAAGGGCTATTGCCTTTAACCCAATTTGTTCTCTCCCACTGCTCAAGTGGTCAGTCAAAAATGAGGTGTAAGAAGTACTTTGCCAGCTTTAGGATTAGAGGGATTTGGGATTTCTTTTGGGCATAACAGTGGCCGGGTTCTCACTTCAGTGTGACACTGCTTGGGAACAGGATTATAGAATTATTATCCAAAAGCCAACAAAAAAAAGTTTAGGTAAGGAAAACAAGTTGACCGAAAACAATTGCAAGAGCATTATATTGAAGTCCTAATGCTGGTGTCCCTAAACGATACACAGAGTGTGTATTGTCTTAGAGTGCAGTGATAATGGCTTATTGATTGGTCATGGAGAGCATGCATTCAGATGTGTCAGGGCCCTCAGCTTGGTCCCCTCTGGCACATTTGAATATAGGTCAATGGACAGTCACTATTATAACCTCTAAGTGCCCCAGCCCCTACAAACCACAAAGTAATTCTGTGAGGCATAACGTTGACATTAGAAATGTCATTAGCTAATTTGGTGTATTGTGTATGCAAGCTTTCATTAACCCAGTTTTAAAAAAGAATTGTGCAGAAATATCAAAATGAATTTTAATACAGAAATTATGCTCATCATGAAACAAGTGCTTTCAAGTCGCAGAGTGTGTGAATTGCATTTTTAATGTATTTTTTTAAATAAATTATAAGATAGGATACATTTTTTATTCAATTTTAAAACGTAGACTACACTGTAAAAAACGTAAAAAACATGTGACATCTACAGTACAGGAAATTACCGTATACAAGTTCAGTAGAATACTGTAGATTCAGTTCAACTACAGTAATGAAAGAAGTACTGTGAGAGTCACAGTAACCGGCAATTTCCAGTAGAAAATCACAGTAACTTCTAATGTAGAAAACAGAATAACAAATTATGTACTGTAGAAAATCACAGTAACCAACAATGTTCTGTAAAAAAAAATGCAGTAACCTATTATGTACGCAAATCTACTCGCGGTTCGATTCCGCCTTTTGCCGAACTCACTCCATTTTCCCATCACATATCAGATCGGAAAGGCATTTATTATTTTTTTAAATGAAGAAAATATTAGAAAAGTGTAAATAAAGCATCTAACATGTGTTTAATAATAAGTGTTTATCGGTTAGGGGTAAGTAAACATACATGTGCTGAATTAGAGACGGTAAAAGTAAAGGCCAATTTATACTTCTGCGTCGAGTGTACGCCACGCCGTAGGCTATGCGCGTAGCCGACGCCGTCGTGAGCATTTATACTTCTGCGCTTTTGTCTGCGTCAATGTGCAGTTACACATGCAGACGCTAGTAGGCAGTGTCCTCGGGCATGTTGGTGTAATCAAGAGAACAGCCGAAGAAGAAGCAGCTTCGTGTGGAGAATCTGTACATTCATGTCGGAGTATCAGCAGCAGTGAGAGAGCGGCTTTTCTTGCAGCTTGAGTTGTTGTATCTAAAGCAAATTAAGCATCTCTAGTTGATTAGTAAAGTTAAATAAGGCGATCTGGCGCTGGAATGTGTTTGTGAAATCATGCGGAGCTCGTGGCGCTGTTTTCAGCGGCGGTGGCTCGAGCAATTGATTGCTGTTGCGGAGACTTCATTCACGAAATATACCCTAATGTGTCCCTGTTCTTGATATACAATTACTGATTAACATCTTTGGTTTTAATGAGAAAATAAATAAACTATACTCAGCGGATCTATGTATTTATTTACTACCATAAAGAATCGCTGGACTGCAAAATATTGTTATAGCAGACGTAAGGAACTATCATCCAATTTCTGGACACACACACACACACACTCCTATCGCAGATTTTTTATTTATTTATTGACCTGAGGGAAGGGTTCTGGCAGACCAATCACAGCGCTTGCGGTCCGCGTAGAATTGACGCGTTGTTACATTTTTGGAGAGGTGCGCGTCAGGGTACGGCGTAGGGTACGGCGTATCCAACGCGTCTATGCGTAGGGTACGCCGTACCCTCTGCGTGCACTCGACGCAGAAGTATAAATTGGCCTTAAGTGGGTCCAATATCATTGATCGTAAAAAGTGGGTGGGTCTTGTCCCACCCACGTACAATGGTTCCGACGCCCATGATATATTGTCACATGATCTTTCAACTATCATTATTAGTATATTATGATTTGCTAGTACAAAGTCATCTAAAGCCATTCCATAGCTGAATGTCTTTCCTACGCTGTGGCTGTCAATCATTCTCCGTTCAGCATTCAAACTGTGCGTCGCGTTCGGTTGCAGTTGCCGCTCTGTTTAGAAGCGTTTCATATATTTTCAGTTTTGTGCACTTAAAGATTATTTAAAAAATATCTTGTTCTCACATATCTATCATATCTTTGTTGCCCCTTTACAGAGCTGCACATTACGTTTACAATACACTATAAATCTTGTAAATTTATATTTTTTGTGTAGGCCCATATCATTATTTACATTCATATATAAATTAAAAATTAAATATAAACTGTTTTTCATAAATGTATTTAATAAGAACACAAAGTAATGTGAACCTTTTCATTAACATGTTTAGATTTGATAAAATTAGTCCAAAGATTTTTTTTCAAGAATTACTTTTTGTAATTGCAATTTTTTTAACTATCCACTAACCTAATTTAATATATATTTTTGTCATAGCTTATGATTATATATTTTTATTCATTTATTGTTTTTTCTATAATGAGTGTGTATTCTGTAATGAGTGTGTATTCTTAGTGGATTCTGGATTGTGTTTAACGAATAAAAGAGTAACCATTAGTTCCACAAACACAGATGTATAGATATTCTATAGGGATGTAGAAATATATGAATCATACATTTATAACCCTTTTATTTTGCCAGTTTGTTGTGCTTGTTTCAGTTATTTACTGAATTGAATATATATTTAAATATTTTAAGGTGTTAGCTGTAATCTTACACTGCAAAGTGATAATTTAAAAGGGATTAAATTCATAATTATTTAATGATCGAAGCACAGAAAAAATGTATAACAAAGCCCTAAAACTGACAATTAATTGGCAAAATCGCAAGCCATGGGTCGGCTGGGCCAAGCAGGATTTGACCACCTCCGCCTCATTTTGAGCCAGGAAAAACCCTGGTACTGTATGTAATTTTACAGTTAGTTAATTGTCACTTGCTGCCAGTTAATTTCTGTGAATTTCGCAGTCAGTTTCTTACAGTGTACACATCAATTTCATCAATATGCAGCATACAGTACATGGAACAGTACATCCATAAATATTATGACAATAGTAATACAAAATAAAAAAGGTCACATTTGTGTGTGTGTGTGTGTGTGTGTGAGTGTGAAATATTATAGGCAAAAGCCAATCATTCCAATAGGAATCTACGCTATCGGAAGATTCATGTGAGGACGTAAAGGTCCCCAATCTGATTTTGCTCATTTTGAAGTTGGTCACATGAATTCTGCTTGGCTTTAAAGTGACTTCCGTGAAAACTGTGGTTTATACATTAAACGCTATATTGACAATAGACAAGGAACCTTTTTTGCCCATGAAATTAGCTGGAAATCTTTATCCCAAAGCTCTATAGCGGAGGCCTGTGCTTTATAGATCACAGCTAATGATTTCTTTATAAGGGCAAAATTAAATCTGCATTTTTAATTATATGCTTTCATTTGAATAAAATATGCCTCGTTTCAACAAAATATACATCAGATTTAGTATATCAGTACCGTAGGGCATTGGGTTGCAGACCATTCTTATTTACTGTGCTTTGTCTGTCCAGCTGGCTTCTCCTAATACGTCAATAGACGAGCTTGAGAGCATACCAGCTCCGGACACCAACCCTCCACACAGCTGCAAGAGGAAGGGCAGAGGCCTGAACCCAACTCCCACAAAGCGCTGACCCTAACATTTCAACTCACTGACAACATCAATGCAACATGGCTGAACTTGCCTGAGACTTTCATGTCAGTCAGAGAAAAAGGCGAGCCCTGTGCCATTCCCCTTCACGGTAAGAGGACAACGGGATAGTCTTACAGCCCCTCCGTGTCCCAGCAGTCACCCTTGTTCTGCAGCTGTACATGTTTAATGTATAATACTTCTTACTGTCAGAATGACTCTTGAGGTTTTGACCTACAAAATTTAGCTTAAGTTGTTACTACTATTGGATATTTTGATCTAACAAAACATCAGGCTCACTGACTTGACGCTAATTTGACGTGTACAAGGATAAATGATGTAGAATCGCCCACGGCATTCATTTTACCATTAGTAATTACTGCACCTCATTTTGTAAAGGCTCCTGGTGTGTTTAATGTACAGCGTGGAAAGAAGCACACTAAATAAAGCACGCTAAATTAACCATTCTAATGAGTTTCCATTATTGTGATCGACAGGCATTGAAACACTATCATGAACAAATCACCCAGTAAAAGACCAGGAGAGCGTTTGATTACTGCAGATAGAGCTGGAATACATGTAAGAGGTCTGCATGCATTGTGGTGACCATAATCACACCGATGGGACCACCCAAAAGGTCATGTTACCACTAGTTATCAAACCTCCATGTAGATACATGTCATTGAACCAACGGTGTAGCGCTTATCATTCGAACACAGGTTATCTTTGATTGGTCTTGTTCCGAACAGTCAACACAGTGGTTCCTTTCATTCAGCGGCCAGACACAAAGCCTCTCTTTTATCTTTACTTCCCCCCTTAAGCACCTTTGGGGTGAAAACAACGGAGCTCCTATTCCAAAGCATCCATTTTAATTAAAAAGCGAGGCAAACATCAGATGATGCTCAATCGTATCGAATGTAGTGAGGAGAAAAGAGAGGAGAGAGTGTGTTCAGTGTTCTTTGACCTTGTTTCTCCATTCCCATCCATCTGTTTTGGCCACTGTCAAAAGCCTCTTTGGTGGCTCCCTGGCATAGCCTCACCCCTCGTCAGACTTCCTCTATGCTTAGGGGACATTTAATATGGTGTCTAATACATACTGTTCTGTGACACCTCAAGACAAGGGTCTCTTTGTGCTGCGGCAGGGTCCCTCTAGAAGGTACTTTGGGGCTAGTCGCCCTGCAGTCACACACAGGCAGGCACATGGCGGACACACACTCACTAATGCAAAAACACGAGCATGCACCCGTGTACTTGGACCGCGCATACGCCTCCTCCTGGAGGGCTTCACCGAATACACAAGCTCTCTCTTTCTCTCTTAAGCGCACACATAGAAATCCAGAAAAAAAATTAGCTGAAAAAAAAAAGCTAATGAGGCACATCTCTTGCATTCCTGCTCAGTTTTTGGCAGTAAAGGCATTTACCACATTCACACAAGAGGGCCTTACACAACTCCACAGGTGTTGGCTTAGCAACAGCACCTGGCAAAACTGAAATCCTTCTAAGCTGTGGACAGTAGCATTCAATGCGCACCACTTCAGCCAAAGCAATTACTGAAAATATGCAATGCATCCAGTGCTGTTATATTCAGCGCGGACATGTGATTTTCCAAATGGGATTGAATGTTCTTTGGCAAGTTCACAAAATGTCACTGCATGCTGATAAAAATGCCATGCAACAACTATTTTCTATACAGCAGTTACTGTAGTTGTAGTTGTCCAAACTGAGGCGGCTTATGTTTAGAGTGCTTATGTTTAGTATTCACTGCATTTTACTGTTTTTATGACTCCGCTTGTTGGCGTTTTCAACTTTCCCGAGCAGAGCTGAAGCAGAGTGATTTTAAAACGAGTTTTTGAAAAATTGTGTTCTTCTGATCCAGGATCGCTTGTATTGGGGTTTCTCTCACCGGTGAGCACGAAAACCCGGATTGGAGCCTACATGCCTACTTTTCAACACCCAATCAATGTAGTTTTTTAATTTTGCAAGTTAGCTTTTATGAATTCTGAAGCCTAAAGACTTCATACTGAAGACTTCATTTCGTTGCATTGTACTTGTACATGTGTAATGACAATAAACTTGAATCTCATCTCATCTCATAAATAGAATTGGCAGCAGTAAATATTTGAACACAGGCTGTAAACGAACTACACCACAGTTGCATGTCTCCAACATCACCATTACTAAGCTTCTCATTACTCTTTCAGTATTTTCTTAAAAAAAAAAATTTTCCATAAAAATTTGAGCTAAAACAAGCAAGATTGTAAACACAATGAGGCTGTAAAAGCGGACTGGTGAGCATGTGGGTTGTCCTGTTCAGTGTGATTAAGCCTTTCCATTTAGCCACTTATCAGCAACCACCTTTTTCAAGACCAGTAAAAGATTTTGGTAACACTTTAGTTTATGGTGCAATTCACACTATTAACTAGTTGCTTATTAGAATGCATATTACTAAGCTATTGGGGGCGTCTCAATCAGCTCCCTAGTTCAGTAGTCAGGGCACTGATCAGGACGTAAGTCAATGGGCTGGCTCTCTGATCAGTTCCCTGACTACTGAACTAGGGCTACTTATTAGTATTTATAAAGCACATATTATTCCCTTATTCTGCATTACCATATTCCCTTATTAACTATTAATAATCAGTAATTTATAAGTTTATTGAGGTAAAAGTCGTAGTAAACAGTTAGTTGATAGTGAGATTTGGACCCTGATCTAAAGTGTGACCAAGTATTTAAAAAAAAAAAAATCCCAACAGGTTATTACTGGTGCATTTTATGGCGTAGAATAAAACATAAAAATATCTTGAGTGTGTGTTAAACACAGACCTTATTCAAGGAATTTAACCAAAAACCCATTTAAAAAACCCACTGACTTCAGGGCGATGGAATCAAAATGATGTCCTCCCTGAAGCACTCTATTGCTAATGGAAAAAAATCAAGCTCAGTTTTAATTAGTTTTACTCAGAAATACATCACATTTCAGAAGTAAAACGGGTTGCAAACTGCAATTCATGCTGACATTAAAGCCCAAAGTATTCGCAGTTTTGATGCAAACGCAAGCATATGCATATAGCCAAAATGCATTGTATACTCCATTTGATAGCATGTGCGAACACAGGTGCTTGATATGTACACTATAGGAAGTTTCATCCTTGTCCTTGTCTGAACTATATGTATCTCATTTATCTTCCACTATTTACTAAGAACTGACAAAAATGTAAAAATGTGTACCTTGAATGCTATGTAAGCCGCTTTGGATAAAAGCGTCTGCCAAATGCATAAATGTAAATGTAAATTTATTGCATCCATTTCTTTTTCGAATTTGAAATAATGATCAATGATAGAAAAAATATGGGCACATGGACAGTATGCGCTTACTAGTATGCTGATTATGAAAAACACATTGTACACTCTAACATATGCATGTAAAAAAACGAAGTACATTTTGATTGATGGTTTGGCTTTTTTGGGACAATTTTTAGACAGAAAAATATTAAAACAAATTTGATCTGAAATATAAATGACTAACTTACCCTGTACATTTTTTTTGAAAATGTTCTACTGATCACATCTAAATTTTTCAGTTGGCCAAATTGAATTTCTGTGAATTGATGCAATTTAATTCACAGAAATTCAATTTGGCCAACTAAAAAATGAAGATGTGATCAGTCACTAGAACATTTTCAATTGGAGACCTGATTTTTTTTTTACAGTGTATAAAATATTAACTTCTTATTCATTAAACTACACTATATTGCCAAAAGTATTGGGACACCCCTCCAAATCATTGAATTCAGGTGTTCCAATCACTTCCATGGCCAAAGGTGCATAAAACCAACACCTAGGTATGCAAACTGCGTCTACAAACATTTGTGAAAGAATGGGTCGCTCTCAGGAGCTCAGTGAATTCAAGCGTGGTATTGTGATAGGTTTCCACCTGTGTAATAAGTCCATTCGTGAAATTTCCTCACTACTAAATATTGAACTGTCAACTGTTAGGTATTATAACAAAGTGGAAGCAATAGGCAACAACAGAAACTCAACCACGAAGTGGTATGCCACGTAAAATCACAGAGCGGGGTCAGCGCATGCTGAGGCACCTCCAAACTTCATGTGGCCTTCAGATTAGCTCAAGAGTAGTGCTTAGAGAGCTTCATGGAATGGGTTTCCACAGCTGAGCAGCTGCATCCAAGTCTTACATCACCAAGTGCGCTGGAGTGACGAATCACACCTCTCTGTCTGGCAATCCGATGGACGAGTCTTGGTTTGGCGGTTGACAGGATAACTATACTTGCCTGACTGCATTGTGCCAAGTGTAATGTTTTGTGGAGGGGGGGATTATGGTGTGGGGGTTGTTTTTCAGGGGTTGGGCTTGGCCCCTTAGTTCCAGTGAACTCTTAATGCTTCTGCATACCAAGACATTTTGGACAATTTCATGCTCCCAACAAGTTTGGGGATGGCCCCTTCCTGTTCCAACATGACTGCGCACCAGTGCACAAAGCAAGGTCCATAAAAACATGGATGAGTCCTGACCTCAACCCAATAGAACACCTTTGGGATGAATTAGAGAGGAGACTGCGAGTCAGGCCTTCTCGTCCAACATCAGTGCCTGTCCTCACAAGTGAGTTTCTAGAAGAATGGACAAAAATACCCATAAACACACTCTTAAACCTTGTGGAAAGCCTTCCCAGAAGAGTTGAAGCTGTTATCGCTGCAAAGAGTGGGCCAACTCCCTATTAAACCCTACGGATTAAGAATGAGATGTCATTAAAGGTCATGTGCATGTAAAAGCAGGCGTCCCAAAACTTTTGGCAATAAAGTGTATATAAAAGCAAAATCACTTTCACATGCTGCTATACTGAATTTCAGCACATCTGTGATTATATGTGGTCAAATCACTTGTGTGGCTTATGTGGCAATGCTTAAAGGGATAGTTCATTCAAAAAGTAGGGAGAAAAAATCTTCAAATGTTTTTTTTTGACTGTTTTTGTTCATATAATGAAGGTCAAATGGGTCCAATTTTGTTTGCTCATCAACATACACATTGATGCACTGAACAATGATGCATTGCATTGTGTGTTGTGTCTTAGAAGAAAGACTATCTACTGAAGAAAGAAATTCATACAGGTTTTGAAAGAAATAAGGGTAAGCAAATGATGATAGAATATTCATTTTTGGGTGAAATATTCCTATTAAAGTCTTGGCTGTAACTTACATCATTGACAGTCAAAAGGCACTTCCAACATCAAACCTGTCATGATCTTCAGGGAGTACATGTTAGCAAGATAAATTTCATCACAGCATTTTGGCAAAACACCTGATTCTATCACTATCTAATCTCTTTTTCTGTTCTCCTTTCACTCAATGATATCCAGAAGCTTATTCAAGCATCCAATACTCATGTATAACACATAACCAGTGCATTGTGACCAAACGGGGTTATCTGCCAGTGATTTCAGGCCACGGCCCACAGCACAAATTCATCTGTTTTTGTTTGTGTCAGTGCTCCGTTGAGTAAAATCAGAGTCGGAATAAAAACAAACCCCTTACTCTGTAGATATGCAAATATAGCCCAACTGACAACTTCAATCCTTGTTTTTTTCCCAGTGCATCAATAGAAACCCCCTCTTGCACCCCCCAGCCTCGGCGCATCATCCACTGCTGCCTCCTGGGAGAGCCGTCTCCACAACCCAACATATGGGTTTCATGTTTAATGCATAAGTTCAGTACTATGAGCCAAGCGTCTTTTCTTAAAGCACTGCATGGAGGTTTGGTCTCTGTCGTAATTATAATATTAAATACCTCTTTTAGAAGCAACATTGGATTGCTTTCATTTGGCAGTTGCCAAATGTGTGTGCATTATACCATCGCCTGAGTAATGACAGCGGCATAAAGACAGCTGTCAATCTGGATCAAGTTAGGGCTGAGATCACTGTTTTTCCATTAATGAAGCAGAACACTTGAGAAATTGCAGAATGTGAATTTGGCTGGAGAGATAATGTAGGAACACAAGAGCATTTCAAGGTTGACTATACAAGATGTAGCATGCAAGATGTGTACAGTAGATAATGTTTCAGCAGCGGTGTATCAGATACTACTAATACTCACTGTTTGACCATGACCACAATCAGATGGTGATGCTGGATTTCAGTTTGTGATGCAAGCCATAAGAAGATCACCCCACTTTATGGGCCTCTGGCGATAACGCCTCACATACTCTCATCGCTTCACAAACATATTCATCACGTATGCATTACTCTCCAGTGGATTTCAGCTCACTTTCCCTTGTAGAAACTCAACACAATTCAATAGATGGCATTATTCATAAAATTGCATTAGAGAGATATTATGTGAAAGACAATTTATTGCTTATGGTTTTATATAGTTGATTAATTCCCAAAAACTGCTGACACATTCATTATTATTCTGACAAATTCAAAGATACCTTCAGGGTTGTTAAGTCTGCCGTTTTCCTGTAGAATTGGGCGACTTTAAAATGTTGCCGAGGGTAGATTTTCCCCCGCAGGTTAAAGATTTGGCATATCGCATAAATTATATTTGACAGAAATGCTTGTGTTGAAATATTTAACTCTACCCAATTTATACCAATGATAAAACTGTGCTGAGATTTTTGTGAGGGAGGAGTTCTATAGGGAGCCTGTGTGTGGCTGTTTCGTTTTCATGCAATGAAGGGTCTCTCCAATTGTAAAATGTAAATAGTTTATTTTCAAATATTTTATAAAGTATTTTCACTCCCACTGATGGATTTTCTTCAACAACATTCAATCTTAAGGTAAAACAGACGGTTTATGATTCATATACAGTGATTTTCAAGTTGAAATTTTATGTAATGCATAATACAATATATATTGCATATGGGAGAGGCATATTTTGAGCTTTGGTATTTGGGCTAGTTATTGATCATTGGACTGTTTTTATTGGCCAATGGGTTTTGTTTAGCAGATTTGGCAACCTTGGATACCTTCGATTTGTGAACTGAAAACCAACAAAACCAAATGTGAAACAGATACAAGAGCATGCTATGCAGACAAACAGCACTATTGCGAGCATGATATTGCTTCATTCTGTTACCAGGTCAATTAACAAGAAGTTAACAGCTGGGTAACTTGCATTTTACACACAATATTGCTATCTAATGCATGTGTTACTTTGTCTATTTTTTCTCTGCCACTGATAGTACAGACTGTCCTCCAAAAAAAAACACTCTATAGGTCGGTTTTCAAACACCTTATTACGACCTTTATTTATGTTTTAAAATCATGCACCATCTAGCTTGCGTAAAAATTAATAATGTAGTGTTACGTCTGTCATCATGAAATGACGTATGACTGTCATTACCAATCAAAATGCAAATGTACCACCATCTGTCATATTTCCATTTAGCAAAAATAATTTGGCCCCACTTTATATTAGGTGGCCTTAAGTACTATGCACTTACATCAAAAAATTAATACAATGTACTTACTGTGTTCAAATTGTATTGCAAAACACTTTTGCTGATATTGAGGTGGGATACAGGTAGAGTTAGGGACGGGTGTGGTGGTATGGGTAAGTTTAAGGGTAGGGTTAGGTGTAAGGGAAGTGTCAACTGTGTAATTACAAATTTAACTACAGAAATTAATTACAGATGTAATTACATGCAGGTATTTTTTTAAATGTAAGTACAATGTAGAAACATGTATGTACACAATAAGTGCATTGTATCAAATGATTCATTAAAATGTTAGTACATAGTAGTTAAGGCCACCTAATATAAAGTGGGTCCAATATTTTTTTATTAGCAATTACACCCACCCCACCCCTAAACCTACCCAGTGATTTAAAGTGCATATACACTTTATGAGCACATGCGTTCCCTGGGATCAAACCCACAATTGCATGATCACATGATGTTGTATTTTGCAATGCTCTACCAATTGAGCTACACAAAATCCAAAATATGATGCAAATAAAAGGAAACAAAGCATTCAAATGAAAGCGTCCTGTTGTCGATAGGGGCGCAACTTTAGTAAACTCCTATGGGTCGTATTTCAGAGAAGTGACAAACAACCTATATAGGCATATGAGGACATGTTGGACAGCAGGCTAGTTCCAAAGGGATTCAAAGCAGAATCAAAGATATAGAGGTGTTTCGTTCCTGAATGAATCAGATTTATGAACAAATCGGGTAAATTATTAAATGACTCGCTCATAAAGACAGTCACTTTTCAGCTCCTACTAAGACTGTAACCTGCAGAAACAATCACTAAAACTTCACAAAAAATTAGCACAATTGTTCATTACCTTTTTAAAGACAGAAAACAGATAGTTTGCCACCATGTTTCATGCACCTTCAAACATCAAAACTTGACAACTGTCATCTACAATTACATTTTCCCCACGTGTAAATTTGACTTTGCTTGGTTATTCATGTATTCAGAGCTCAAAAATATGATTTTGACTACACTTGAAGGCCGAAATACAAACAGTGAAATGTCCCAAACAATGCTGTTGTTGTACTGTATAACACCAATCTAGGAACTCTCCTCAGCCAATCAAAATCAAGGGCCGAAACAAACTGTTGTATTGCCTTACAACATTTCATTATATCTGTTAATCGATTAATCGCAATTGATCGCATTCAAAATAAAAGTTTGCGTTAACATAATATATGCGTGTGTACTGTGTATTATTATGTGTATATATTATGTACACACACATATATTATGCAAACACAAACCTTTATTTTAGATGCGGTTAATCACGATTAATCGATTTCCCAACACTAAATTATACTAACTTAATTTATTGCTGATCTTATATACTTACCCACAACCCATAGTTTAACACACTGCCCAAGCCTTAAAGCACAGACACTGAATTACTTGTTTGAAATGTTTTAAAAACCCAACCCATCTTATTTTCTGTACTAGCAAGTTAAAATTGCCAATAGCCTGGGACCCATTTGCCTTTAGTTCATGTCTGTTGGGATTGTAACCTCTTTTCCAGATCTCCAATCACCAAATGCAAATACCCCCGTTACTGTAAAACACAGGAAACGTGGGATTTGTTGTTCAGGAGTTCTCCACACATCTGTGCTCCCATGTGTGTCGGGGCAGATGTCAAAATTCCTCGGACCCTTTGGGAATAGTTTGCACTCTGATGAAAATAACCAGTCTGCACCGGTTTACTCTGCTCTGATTTCAAAAGCAAACCAACTGAGCAAATTTACTGTCAAAACTCATAGTTTATACAATATCAGTCAGTAAAGCTTGTGTCTTGATATTCATCAGACAAGTTTTTGGAATATGAGTCACCAGAGACAGGAGGTGTGTGTGTGTGTGTGTGTGTGTGTGTGTGTGTGTGTGTGTCTGTCAGGTCCAGGGAGCTGGTGTTGAGACAAGAGAGCCTCCCAAAGGGCTGCCCACTTCCTCATAACATGCCACATTGTCACTGGCTCCATGAAGGGAGATGAGCCAACAAATGACTCGAGCAGAACTCCTCACATCTGGCACTAGAGAGCTCTTAGCCAAAATACTTCAGCAGTATGTAGCGGTATTATAGCCACCTTTTGTTTCTGGATTTTGTTTGGGATAAATTCAATAAAATATAGATCAATGTTGTCATTCCAAGAACTGATGAGGAAATATGATTTTAAGTAAGTTGTAAGTTTTCACTAAGTTTTACACATTCTGAAATTAAAACTTATTCAGAACCCCTTTTGTCACCTATAACATCACACTTTAAAACATTTAAGGGATAATGCCAATCTGTCATTCTTTTATCATATACTTTTAGAGGGATCAAAAGAGAGTTTGTTATCTTATATATCAGCATTGAAGAATGATCTTCAGGAAGACATTTCTAAAGAAGAATTGATGGAATCTTTTTTTATTTGCCCAAAAGCATCAATACTGTGCAAATTGCTGCAATATAAATAGCTCATGACATTACCCTGGTTAAACTGCATAAGTTTAATATATTCTCCCAAATATTCCCGACAGTTATTTAAAATGCAAACAAGAAATTGGTACCCTTTATCATTGTAAATGGGAGTGTAATGAGATTCAAGGATTTTGTAAGGAGATTGTTCTTGGTAAATTGAAGAAAATATCTCTTTTGCTCCCAAATTTTGCTTCAGGCCAAGCGTGCTATTGCTTTAAAATGAAAAGAGACCCAAGGACCCTTCTCAAATCATTGGTTTAAATAAATGACCAGCAACCTTGCCTTGAAAAAAAACTGACATATAGTTAAAGGGAAACTAAAAGACTTTTATAAGTTGGACTCCCTTTTTGCATTACTGTAGTAATCAAGTGGATCAGACAACATGAATGATTGAACTACCCACGTCTTTTTTATTGAACATAGTTCTTGTATTCCAGCAAAACAACTAATAACTCTTAGCCTGACGTTGTCATACTCAATTCTAGTCAGAATATGAGTCTGATACTGCTCCGTTGGGCTGTGATTATGGGGTGTGTTTCAACCGAACCAGGAAAGACCTCAATTGGATAGACCTACAACCAATCAGAGCAACGGAGCTCAACTGCTCAACAGAACTCAACTGCACTGTGTTGCCCAATCCGCGGGTTGAAGCGACCCCAATTATGTGATCTACAGACCCAGGAATGCGAATTTTAGCAGGCATCCCTGCCAAAATAACACATATTTTACCCCCCAAATGCCATTGTTTTTGGCTAGTTTTGAGTAGCAATTGGGCGGGTTTTATTGTAAAAACTTGGCAACCCTGTCTGCATGCACGCTGGAATAAGTTACGTTAGAAGAAAAAGATGAGTGTAAACGATCTTTGCCGGTGTTGTAAAAAAATAATTTAAGGATACACAGAATACTTACCAACACGATCAACATTTCTGAGAGAAATAGTAAAGGTGAATGCATATACGAACAAGTTCTCCGTTTAGGATTAGAACAAATTCAACCCAAGCGCCTTTGATGACGTGGATGATTACGTTACTGTTTATCATCTGTCCATCATCGTCTAAAGCCCGCCCTGACAATTTCATTGGTCCGAACAGTTTCTGTTCGGGCATAATTACTCCTCTACGGATCAAGTCCAGACCGAACTGCCCGAGTTAAAATGTTGTGGGCGGGGCTAAGTTCGGCTGGCATCCAGGCTAAATAACTCTGGTAATGGAGCCAAATTAAATAACACAATGAAAGGCTGTGAACTGTGATGTATCAAAATGTATTAGGCTATTTTATTTTATTTATTATTATTTTTGTAAGATGTATTGATGTCCTGTAATGTGTTTTGGTTTTTATTCACTCATTTATTTATTTATTTTATTGTTCTAATGTTCAAAGAAATGCCAAATAATATATTTGGGGTAATATATCAGTGTTATTTTAGTATTGAGACAAATAATTTGGATTCGTTTTCTTTTTTCGTTTAAATTTGAAGGTTTTAGTCATTTTGTTGTATGTTTTTTTTTAGTTTTTATTTCAATTTTAGTATTAGTTATTGTAGAAAAAGAAAAGCAGAAATGTTTCTAGCTGATTTTATTTGATTTCTGTTTAAGTTACCATGACATATATATATATATATTATTATATACTGTATATTTATACTGGAATGTATGAGATTTTTCTATGAAAAGAGACTGTGCAGATATATGTTTGAGTTGAGTTGAGTTGAATTTATTCAAATAAAATCAAGATGTGTATTAACCAATCAAATGTAGACTATCGTTGCCGTGCAACGTGAATGAGGGACGTAATTTCAGTTAGACACACGGAGCGCTGTGTGAATTTAAGCATGTCGCAAAAGAGAATTTCTGAGTTTTTTTAAAAACCCTAAAAAAATAAAAGTTTCAAGGACGAGCGTGGATGATTCAACTGCCACCAACTCCGTGTCCAACTCAACCGCTGGCGACTCCGTCAACGTTAGCCCTTCTTCGGATAAACCCGCCTGCGCTGACACAGCGCCAAAATTGTCATAAGGTAAAATGCTGTTTTTTTCCGCATATGACAACGTGTCAGCTTGCCATGCAGAATATTTGTATAATATTTAGTCTCTCTGGTTGTGATTTGTGGCCAGTTGCGTTAAGTCTGCTTTAGTGGTTGGCGTGGTTTAGCCTGTCAGCTTTTGTTGCATCGAGACACTATTTAACATCTTATGAGTCAGAAGGTGTTGTGTAATTGTTTTACCTATTTCAAATGAGTGTGATACTGGTTTTTGTTTTTGTCTGTTTGCTCCGACATTTTGTTCAGTTCAATAATTCCTTTAAAAAAAAAAAAAAAGAAACTCACAACCCAGTTTAATTTCAGTCAGAATTACCTTTATTTCTTGTGAGAATTCACCAAACCTGTTGTTTGTCCGTTGGTCTTCCATTTCCAGGCTGTACCATCAAACAGTCCAGCTGGATCAAACTGGTTTTTGTAGCATTAGCATGCTAATTTGGACTGAACCATGTGTAGTTTTGTCTGGGGGGAGGGGGAATAACAGCTGAATGTTTATTTTCTTTTCTTTTCCTTTTTATATTCTTTATCTAGTGTGTTTAAGTACCCATGGGTTTATACTGATTGTTATTTGTGTATATGTTTAGTGTTTTATTATTTTTATACTTTTGTGTATATGGCATTCTATGGTTGGCCCCGGCTTGTTCAATTGGTACAGGTCGAGGGTGGAGCTAGCCTTATAAATGGGAAGCTGTAGAGCTTAAGGAGGTCTTGGTCTGTTAATGGCCAAAGGATAGACCTGTTGCAGATTGGGCCAAATTACTTGGTATAGCCATTCTTTGCACATTGTTGCAGTTTTGTTTTGTAGTTCAGTATGTGACCATGTAAATATATATATTTTTTTCATTTTTCATATTAATAAAACCACCTTCTTTTGGGATCCACTGAACTTCTGTCCAGCTTGTTAAAATTATTTCCTATGACCACTGGGCCATCTCTTACAGTTGGTGTCAGAAGTGGGATAGCCTGGTCGGGGAAAAAAAAAAAAAGCTGGATTTTTGTTGCTCACCAAGATGCCACCAAAGCTGAGGAGTCAGCCGGAGGAGGGCACTGGAGAAGAGGAGGGACCAGGTGCAACTGGAGGTTCAGCTACTGCTGAAGTGACGACATCTGCAGGAGAAGGAGCTATCGCAAGTCTCTCCCATATGTTCGAGAGTTTCATGCAATATCAGCGAGAGCGTGATGAGAGGCAAGAGAGAGAGACGGCACGTCGGGAACAACAATACAAAGTCATCCAACATCAGGTCAACCAGATACAGATGGACTTTGAACACACCCGGGCTGGGGTTACTACTTTGGGGAAAACAGCTCGAGTGACGGACCAAGAGCCACGCATGGCAAGGCTGGAGGACAACGATGACATTGAACATTACCTCACAACCTTTGAAAGACTGGCAGGAGTCTACAAATGGCCGAGGGAGGACTGGGCTATCCGCCTTATTCCGTTGTTGACTGGTAAAGCACGGAGTGCTTTTGTCTCTATGGAACCTAGGTTGACAGAGGACTACAAAGCAGTTAAACAGGCAATCCTGGCCAAATATGAAATAAACTCTGAAACCTATCGACTGAGATTCCGAGCTCATGAGACTGCAGTAGAGGAGACTCCCAGAGAACTTTACGTCCGCCTCAAGGATCTGTTCTGCAAATGGGTAAAATTTGGCACTAGCAACAAGGACGACATTATGGAGATTCTGGCGTTGGAGCAATACTTACGAGTGCTCTACCCGGACGTAAGGACTTGGGTCAAAGAAAGAAATCCCTCCACTGCTGCCGAAGCTGCTACGCTGGTTGAGGCCTACATTGCTGCACGAAAAGGCCCTGGAAACTACAGGTATGCAGGCATCCTACATCCTGCCAGAGGTAAGTCTGAGGGCACTGGGGTTGGTTCAAACTCTCATTCTACTAGCCAAACTAAGATACTAAAGCACAGCCACAATAAGACTTATACAGCTAAGTATCCACCATCAGGGCAACGTTCTGACAAAGCTGATGTTGTGTGCTTTAATTGTGGAGAACCCGGTCACACTAGCCCCCTCTGCCCATTGAAAAAGCCCAAAACAACCAGTCTATGTTGGGTGCCCCGTCCTAATCATTCCCCCACTCATTCCCATAATCCAAATCCCACTATAACTGTCTTGCTTAATGGCAAACCACTCACTGCACTGATAGATACAGGTTGCTCCCGTACTTTGGTAAAGACTCAGTACATCCCTAGGGACGTATGGAGTGAGGAGGAAACGGTCTCAATTGTCTGTGTTCATGGAGATAGAACAGAGTTACCCACAGCAGATGTATATATTGAGATCCACAGCCAGCCTTATCTGATGAGAGTAGGGGTAGCCACCAATCTCCCCTACCCCATTTTGCTGGGAACGGATATCCCTGTTTTGTCTGATCTAGTGCAGAGTAGCACTTGGTGTGGTGTAGTTACGAGAGCTCAAACCCAGCGTATAAGGCAGGAGACTGAGACTAATGATTTGAATGAGATGCCTTTTTCAACTGCTGACATAGGGGCAGAGCCTAAGCCCACTGAGGAAGAGAGGTTAGAGCGGCGTAGGGAGGAGGTGAAGAGACTTGTTGGCAACACTGACCATGTTGAGCTAGATCTGGGGGAACCTGAACTAGCAGAGTCTGATGTTACCATACATAACAACCTAGATGCATTACAAAAGGAAGACCCCTCTCTAGTGGAGTGTTTTAAGCAGGCTAAGGAGGAAGGTTGTCTCTTGCAAGGTTTTGGAGAAACATATGTTCTCAAGGCAGGCTTACTCTATAGAAAGAGTAAGGAGGAAGGAACTCAGTTGGTGGTACCAAAAGCTTACAGGAAAGAAGTGCTTGAGCTTGGACATACCATTCCTTGGTCTGGTCACTTAGGATTCATGAAGACTCTAATGCGAATTTCTAAGAGGTTTTATTGGCCTAAGATGTATACTGAAGTGAAAGAGTTCTGCAGGTCCTGCCCCGAGTGTCAAATCACAACTAGTTACAAACCTGCATATGCACCACTGAACCCATTACCTGTCATTGATATGCCTTTTGAGCGTATTGGAGTAGATGTGGTAGGTCCACTGGAAAGGAGCCAGTCAGGGAACAGATTCATTCTTGTTATCTGTGACTATGCCACTAGATACCCTGAGGCTTATCCTCTCAGAGAAATCACTGCTAAGCAGGTAGCGACAGCGCTTCTCAGATTCTTCACACAAGTAGGCATACCTAAGGAAGTCCTAACAGATCAAGGACCAAATTTCATGAGCCGCACCCTTCACCAGGTTTATCAAATCTTGGGAATTAAGAGAGTAAGAACCACCCCTTATCATCCTCAGACAGATGGCTTGGTTGAAAGGTTCAATAAAACCTTGAAGAATATGCTGAAAAAGTTTGTTTCAGAGACTGGAAAAGATTGGGACAAGTGGCTGCCATACCTGCTGTTTGCGTATCGGGAGGTACCCCAAGCATCGACGGGATTTTCCCCCTTTGAACTTTTGTATGCTCATCCAGTCAGAGGTCCTCTTGATGTTTTACGAGAGACCTGGGAAGCACCAGAAAAGCCAAGTCCAATAAACATTGTTTCTTATGTCCTGAAGATGAGAGAACAGTTGCAGAAAACTACGGCTATGGCTCGGCAAAACCTCCTTCAGAACCAAGCACGTCAAAAGGAATGGTATGATCGAACCGCCAGAACCCGCAGCTTTGAGGAGGGAGATGAGGTATTGTTACTTCTGCCTACTTCAGAAAACAAGCTACTGGCTAAGTGGCAGGGCCCTTACCGGGTTCAACGGAAGGTAGGTCCAGTCACCTACGAAGTCTACATTCCATCTAGAAGCAAGCCATTGCAGACATTTCATGTTAACCTACTCAAGAAGTGGCATACATGCCCTCCAACCTCTGTTTCTTCAACTGCCACCAGTGAATCAAGCCCAGAGCAAACCTTGTTCATCCGAGCAGTGGAGGACGAAGAGGATTTAGAGGAACAGTACTTCCCTGTTCCTCACCAATCTTCTCAACTGGACTTGAGCCCACTGTCAGATCATAAAAAACAGCAATTACTAGACCTGATACCACCGGGTCTATTCAAGGAGACCCCTGGTCTGACCAACATGGTCTCACACCACATTACCCTACACAGTGCTAAACCCATTCGCCAACCTGTTTACAGAATACCAGAACGACTCCTGCCTGTCTTTAAAGAGGAGTTGGAAGCCATGCAGAGTCTGGGGGTCATAGAGCCATCTGCCAGTGAGTGGAGTAGTCCAGTCATCTTGGTGCCAAAGAAAGATGGTAGCCTTCGATTCTGTTTGGACTTCCGAAAAGTAAACACTGTGAGTAAGTTTGACTCCTATCCCATGCCCAGAGTAGATGACCTTGTGGAGCGACTGGGACGAGCTAAGTACATCAGCACCCTAGACCTATGTAAGGGTTATTGGCAGGTCCCATTGACCCCAGAGAGTCAGGAAGTGACAGCCTTCCGAACACCGTTTGGACACTTCCATTTCCGGGTTCTACCTTTTGGGCTCCACGGAGCACCATCCACCTTTCAACGGATGATGGATCAGCTCCTCCGAGGTACTGAGGGGTATGCAGCCGCCTATCTAGACGACATTGTCATCTATAGTCAGTCATGGGAAGAACATCTGCTTCACCTGAAGGATGTTCTAGGAAGGATTAAAAGTGCAGGCCTCACTCTTCGCCCCGACAAGTGTTTTTTGGCCAAGCGAGAAACGCAGTACCTGGGATTTGTTCTGGGACATGGAGTGATTCGGCCCCAAGTCAGCAAAATTGAGGCTATTAAGTCTGCTGAAAGGCCACAGACGAAGAAACAAGTGCGGTCCTTCCTTGGGCTCAGTGGGTGGTATAGACGCTTTATACCAAACTTTTCTGCTCGAGCTGCTCCACTGACCACCCTCACCAAAAAGGACAAACCAAACAAGGTAGTGTGGACTGATGAATGTGAACTTGCTTTTCAGGACTTAAAAGACTCTCTCTGCAAAGAGCCAATACTGCAGAGTCCTGATTTTGAACAGGCTTTTACTGTACAAACAGATGCTTCCGAGCACGGCATTGGAGCCGTTTTGTTGCAGGGAGAGTCAGGACAACTAAGACCAGTAGCTTACATTAGTAGGAAGCTCCTTCCCCGTGAGTCTAGATACTCTACGGTGGAGAAGGAGTGTCTGGCTATCAAGTGGGCCCTGGACTCCTTACGTTATTATTTGCTGGGGCGCAAATTTAGACTGGAAACTGATCATCGGGCCTTGTCCTGGTTGGGTCAAATGAGGGACACTAACTCTAGAATTACACGATGGTTTTTAGCCATTCAACCATTTGATTTTGAAGTCCTTTATAGAGCAGGCACCCAGAACTGTACTGCTGACTACCTCTCACGGACACCTCATGAGGCGTCTGGAGAAGGGGAGGGAAATGTCACAAGCTAAGCTTGGTGACATATGGAATTACATGGACTTGACACACATGCACACATCACTACCTGATTATGCCGGCATTTAACATCTTATGAGTCAGAAGGTGTTGTGTAATTGTTTTACCTATTTCAAATGAGTGTGATACTGGTTTTTGTTTTTGTCTGTTTGCTCCGACATTTTGTTCAGTTCAATAATTCCTTTTAAAAAAAAGAAAAAGAAACTCACAACCCAGTTTAATTTCAGTCAGAATTACCTTTATTTCTTGTGAGAATTCACCAAACCTGTTGTTTGTCCGTTGGTCTTCCATTTCCAGGCTGTGCCATCAAACAGTCCAGCTGGATCAAACTGGTTTTTGCAGCATTAGCATGCTAATTTGGACTGAACCATGTGTAGTTTTGTCTGGGGGGAGGGGGAATAACAGCTGAATGTTTATTTTCTTTTCTTTTCCTTTTTATATTCTTTATCTAGTGTGTTTAAGTACCCATTGGTTTATACTGATTGTTATTTGTGTATATGTTTAGTGTTTTATTATTTTTATACTTTTGTGTATATGGCATTCTATGGTTGGCCCCGGCTTGTTCAATTGGTACAGGTCGAGGGTGGAGCTAGCCTTATAAATGGGAAGCTGTAGAGCTTAAGGAGGTCTTGGTCTGTTAATGGCCAAAGGATAGACCTGTTGCAGATTGGGCCAAATTACTTGGTATAGCCATTCTTTGCACATTGTTGCAGTTTTGTTTTGTAGTTCAGTATGTGACCATGTAAATATATATATTTTTTTCATTTTTCATATTAATAAAACCACCTTCTTTTGGGATCCACTGAACTTCTGTCCAGCTTGTTAAAATTATTTCCTATGACCACTGGGCCATCTCTTACAATAATATTTAGTTTAAGTTGGCTATTTTTCTATCTATTTCTGCTCTTTGAAATATTTACCATCGCCCATTAATTCAGCAGTTGTGTGAATTAAAGTTATTAAACTGGTGCATACTTGTTAATGCTGCTTTTTCAATTGCGTATCATGGGTTTGTCAAGCTGGGTTTGACAATTCTTTTTGTGTGCATTTTACAGCTATATCATCGTTATGGCTTTCTGCTTGTGTGGGGTTCTTATAAGGGCCTCATTTATTAATTTTGCCTGGGCAATGTTGGTTCTTGTCAAGAGACAAACAGTCTGACTCTCATAACCTCCACCGAGTGAACGTTGTGTATCGGTATCCAGATACATTTGTGATCTGTACAGTATGAAGTGCTTGTATCAGAACTGTCATTCGTATAAACTATAATAACCTGGACGTGAGTCACATCTCTCGCCCGCATCCATGCATTTGCCGTTTTTATGCATTAGTTCAGTGTTGTTTGCTGCTGTGGCTGCTTCGACACAAAGTGTGTTAGTATTCAAGTTTGCCGCCTGTTGTAGTTTACAACGTTCAAAATTGAGTATAAAATATTGTCAATAACTTAAATCTAAATTATCTGGGCCATTCAAATTAATTCTAAAAAATGAATATCGCTTAGAATAGAGCTTTTAGTGTGACGTCACTATATAGACTGACTTTCTCTCAGCACCCCCAGCTGTGACTGACTTCCAGCGCCTCTGCCACATCAAAATTGACGTGTTTTTTTCAAGGAATATTGTATTTTGTTTTAAATAAATTATTTATTGCACATCCTTTTCTTTCAAATGCATGTGCCCTCATAATCTTTAATCAAAATTCTTCTCCCACCTCTTTTCTGACGACTTGTTTTCAGTGTGAGGATCTATAGAAGCATATATAATTATTTTATAAGGTTGTTTTAATTGCTTGATTGTGTGTAGTAGCCTGTTTAGAAATCATTCTCATCTCTGTTGTCTAGGCTTGCATTAGTTTTCCCTTATGGTTCCTGCGTTTGCTGTT
Source organism: Romanogobio albipinnatus (assembly GCA_023566225.1). Lineage (NCBI taxonomy): Eukaryota > Metazoa > Chordata > Actinopteri > Cypriniformes > Gobionidae > Romanogobio > Romanogobio albipinnatus. The sequence continues at coordinate 47,008,474 of CM042242.1, forward strand.
CTGTCCTCCCCTCTGTCTATGAAAATGCAAGACATTTCATTTTTTGTTTCTGTTCATTGCAATTTTGAACATGATGAATGAGTGTATTCATAAATCTCCTAAGATTCAGCTGAGCAACCATCATTTATTTATAATTCATTTGTAGCATATTATGAGAAACAAATGTACCATGGAAAATCAGATTTGAATAAATTCCCATGGACCCATGCAGACATACTGCAGAGTGTTTCGCTCAAAGCAGGGTTATTAGCTTGACTTTGCTGATTATAACAAGCTGACATTGTCTCATAAGATTCGCTAGGACCTGATAGCTGAAATAACATGCTAAATAATTAATAGATGTGAATTTTTAATCAGTCTGTCAATTCAAATCAATGATTCTGGAGCAATAAGTGAAATTGAAGACATTGTCTCTTTGAGTCAGCATTACAGTAGTTTTAGCTTTGTAGATGATCCAGAAATAAATACATAAATAAACTAAAGGTTAATTTCCGGACACAATATCAGCATTAGCATTTTATCTTGAGTTCACTTTAAGACAGGGGTTGTTTATTAACTCTGATTTAAAAGTCCTGAGTCTCTTTTTACACATGCGTATATCATTTGTTTCTGGCAAAAGCTTAAATCCAAATGCACAGCAGCCATTACAGTTACTCAGCGTCTGTGACTCTCATGCACTATCACTTTCAAAGCACCAAAGTATTCATGCTTTATGGTTCTGAGCAAATGATAATTTATTCAAATGTTTGAGACAAAGGTAAATCGAAAGGCTACTGTCTTAAAGTTTAGTAGCATGTCATGGCACCACTCTGAAAGAGTTAAATGAAAAAGCGGGAATGACAGGTAGTGTGGAAGATCCTGACTGGCAGAGGAAGAGAGGCTGGAAAGCTGGTGAGAGTTTCAAAATGAAAGGCAGGTTGATTTATAATGCTTTTTGTTTGACCTGAGGCCTGTGAAATGTGCGCTGGCAGGAGTGACAGAGTCTGCAACCAGTCTCTTTGTTGTTTTGCTAGGCTGTGGAGGTCTTCCAGAAGCGTTTGAACTCCCATACATCTTGTGCTCTCATGGGGACAAGCGAAGCTAAACAAACATGCATCAGTGTTAATGACGTGATGAGGTGATCATAACAGACTATGCAAATTGTTAAGAGACAAACTCCTATTATTTGGCAGTGGGTGCAGCTGACTGCTTCAGCCATTTTAAGTTTTAAAGTAGGTCACCCATCTGATCTTCAGACAGTATCGGAGAGATGTCAAAACAAGTGGTGGCGCACCAGGGGCTTGGGCTGGAATTCACACTGCTCCACCCTTTGGGCCCGCCTGAAGCTTTGCAGTGTAAGCTGAGCTTGACACAAACTTCAGCCTGTGTTTTATGAGCCTCTGTAACCAAACAAAGGCTTATGGCTGTTGATGAGACAGTGTTTTCACTGCTCATTTCAGGGAACTGAGCTGATAGCATTGCACTTGTCTGTAATGTGCTGGAAACCTTCTCAACAGTGGATAGACATTTTCATTTTTCATTACATACTTAATATGAAACATATGTTTTAACAAATTATTATGTATTTTATTAATTAACTATTACATTCATTAATGTATAAATACTTTTAATTAGATATATTTAATAACATTATAGGCTATATGTTTTTAAAAATAATACATGTATTTGACTAATAACAATACATAATTAATACTAAAACATAATACCTAAAAATAGATTAGTTATTTTTATTAATTAACTACTAAATGAATTCATTGTTAATATAATTTTCATTATATACATTAATTGGGTATATTTAATCACATAATAAGCTTTACATTAATTTTAAATGAATATAATTTTAATATAAACAAATTATTTAATATACCTTTAAAATGCATACACTTTAATTATGTACTTAATATAAAATATAATTAATGTTTTAACTAATTGTTATTTATGCATTAATTAAATAATTGTAATATGAAATATAATTAATATGTTTTAACAAACTATTATGTATGTATTAATTAATTAACACATGCATATGTATTTAATATAATTTTCATTACATTCATTAATTAGGTATTTAAATATGAGACATAATTAGGTATGTTTTAACAAATTGTTTTTTATTATTTATTTAACATTATTACATATTTAACAACATAATATAATCAAATAATATTTAATATTATACTAACCATATGTTCTGAATTTATTAATGAACAATCCTAAACGAGGTCTGTTCAGTTAAACCAATAATTGCAGTATGTAAAAACATGTTAGCTTATTTTAAACCAGTCAAACCATAAATAATTATGTGTGTGATATCACTGCAAAATCTGCAATTTATGCTATAAGAATGGGCACATATTAATGCATATTTGACAATTTAAACCACACATAATGGTTTCTTGTTCTTCACTGGGTGAATGATGGCCCATTTACATTAATACTCCCTGGTGAATTGGAAATTAGCGAAGAGCCCTTTCCTCTGCTTTTTACTAAATGGAGAGATTGTGGGTGTCTGATTAAACCATAATTGCAGCCATTTGGCTTAAGATTCTCTTGTCTGGCTGGTAGAAAAGTAATTAAGGTGGGTATGAATGCAGTGATTTGCCAGACCCGTCTGAGACTCATGCTCCGTTCACAGTTCAGGGTCTGGATCGGAGGATCATTCTACTCCTTAGAGACAGTGTAGACAGCATGAAAATGCCATTTTGTAGTGAGTAAGCCAGAATAAACTTGCTTGAAAACCCCATTTTAAAGATAAATTGGCTATAAAGAGATGGTCTGAGCTGAGCACAGAGTGCCAGCATTTAGTCCTGGTTTGGTGATGCTGAGCAGGTCCTTGGAGGCTTCACTCAGCACTCAATTAATAAACCTGCACCTGCGTGCTAAAGGATCAAGACTCGCATCAAGCACATGATAGATAAATTAGCCTTTTAAATTACTGGCAAAAGCATTTGGTCTACAAGTCTCATACTAATGCAAGCAATAAATAATTGGACGGATGGACGGACGGACAGACGGATAGATAGGTATAAAATGGTTAAATGTTTTGAGTGCACTTTGTAATGTATACGTTTGTACGTACGTAAAAATTATGGTTCTTTAATAGCTTCTTTAGGACTTTGTTTACTTGTCAGGATTTATTGTGCTACCAGTTTTAAAAGCCCATTCTTGAAGTGTTGGACTTCCCCAAATATTTATTTTGCCTTGACCGAGCTGAACATCGCAGTGTTTCTCACTTCCTTTGCCAAACACTGTGAGGGTCCCTTGTGTTTCAAAGGTTAGGCCCTCTCATTCTGTTTATAATGCCTTGGACAGCCATTGCGACCCAACCGTGACTGTGAATAAATCTCTATGGTCTATATGAATCACGCATTAATCAAATAATTGATCGACTGGACGAGATTCCAGTAAGCATGTGACCACAAGGAATAGGATTAATGTTTTTTCTGCTGTAAACAACGATATCTTGTGGTCAGGACACAGTTTTTATAACAGTGCACAGTGAGCCGTATAGCTTTGAACAAGTAATATATCCCTGAGACAATAATATGAGTTTGTTACACAACAGCATTATAAATCAGTTCTAAGAAATTGCCTGGCATTCATTACACAACTCTTTAGTATGATTCCAAACCATATATTAAAACATTTATGGCACTACTTTTCCACGTTAAGATTTTATAGATCATCTCTCACGCAACAAGGCAATATGACAAAGTACTATAATTACAAATAATAATAATAATAATAATAATCATAATAAAAACAAGCATGTGTTAGATGCGTTAGATGTTGTTATTCCACCATCCCCCTGATGTCTAAGAGCGAAACTCAAGCTGGGATTCCTCAGGCTGCTGTCAGTGCTGTATTTTAGATTGTGTCCTGAGGCTGTGCACCTGGGTGCTGCTGACACTACCAGCAGCCATGCTGAAAATATTTATGGTCACTTCAGGGTGACCACAGATGTTTGAACATCTTCTGCATTTGTCTGGGACACTTCTGGGCATTTGTCTTCCATGGCTTCCTGAGCATAGAACTCGAAGGACTGTATGGTTTTCCCCAACACACACACTTTCTCACACTCACATTAACCCAACCTTATTACACAGCAAATTATAGTGGTTGAACTGTCTACCAAAGGGCCATGAATCATGTATGTTCCTCTGACAGACATATAATGCCACAGTTCTACAAATTACTAGTATAGTACTAGTATAGTACCTCCATTCTCTCACCTCATTTTTTTTTTCACAATAAAGCATGATTAATTTGGTCTGTTGGGGTTGGCTAGTTGGGGTTGGTTGCTTGTTTGGTTGGGGTTGGTTAGTTGGTTGGTTGGTGTTGATAGCTTGCTTGGTTGGTTGTTTGGTCGGTTGATTGGTTGGTTGGTTGGTTGGTCAGTTGGTTGGTTAGTTGGTTGGTTGATTGACTGGGGTTGGTTACTTGGTTGGGTGGTTGGGGTTGGTTGACTGGTTAGTTGGTTGGTTGGGGTTGGTTGTCTGATTGGTTGGTGTTGGTTTTTTGGTCGGTCAGTTGATTGGTCGGTTGTGGTTGGCTGGTTGGTTGGGATTGTTTGCTTGGGGTTGGTTGATTAGTTAGTTAGTTGGTTGGTTGTTTGGTTACATTTAGTGTTAAGAAGTTACCCTATCATCTAAAATGTAATTTTAGGACGTTTCTTTAAATGTGAATAGCCAAGGGATGTCATTTAAAAATAAATCTATAAAAAGTGTGTTGGAATTTTTATTTTTTTCATACAAGAAATTGTTTATGCAGTACTCTATATATAGGGAGAAACGGACTATTTCAGACTGAATCGCATTCTTTAGTATTTTGAAATCATTGCTTATTGTATTGATATACTTTCTAAGTGTGCTAGTGTTCTTCTCAAGGTGAATTTTTCCCAATAGGTTTTGCACATTGTTTTTATGGCCTTGTTGCAAACCATAAGAGTGAAGACCTTGGGACTTGCAATATGCATTTCACTTGTAGGTTTTAAGAATGTGAGCTGAGGGCAGGAATAAAATGCCTTTTAAATTATTGAGAGACTGTAAAAAGTTGCTGAGGTTCACATGTACCTTAAAGCTGGGTGTGGAGAAGGAAGGTTTTCCTTTTCCTGTCCAAATGATGCCATTTCTGTGTGATTGAGGTTTATAGTGGGAGGTGGCAGCCTCCGGGCTCAAGAGCCCTCTGGGCACCATAAATCAAGACAGGGCAATAAACACAGACAGCAGAATTTCTCAGTATATAGACAGGTGCCTTTTGCCCCGCCTGGACCGTTCCAGCATGAGGTTCAAGGTCAAGGTGAGACCTAATATCTTTGAGGGAAAATACCTTCTGCAATACCTTAAATGGCATATAATGATACTGTTAGATTTAGTCTCTCACTATTTATAACATTTATTCTGCAGTTATTTCTAAAATTACAAACAAAACAAAACAAAACAATAAATTTCTTTGTAGCTTCTAACATTATTTATATGCCATTGTTCATGTATCCAAGAAAGAGAAAAAAATGTTTGTTTGCATAATTTTTTGTGAGGTCAGATTACAAAAGATTACAAAAGTCCAAAACAAAACATTACAAAAATGTCCTGAAAAAACAACAACAACAACAACAAAACCAATAAAAAGTGTCTTTCTTATAGCAAAGCTTGTTTTGCTTCAATGTAAATTTTTTTTTTTTTAATTCTTACCAGTGGAAATGCTTAACTTTTCTGCACCTTTAATTCGTGAATTCTTATTTTTACCTTTTTTTTATTTATTGAGAACCCTGAAATAATTTAGATGTTCAATTTCCTCCAGACTACCATTTTCAGATGGTACATAAATTAAGTTACACAATGAATTTAACATGTTAATTTATTGTGATTAATTATTGAATCATCAGAACATATTAATGTAATTAATCATGTCCTCAAGCCAAATGTAAATCTCGTAATAAGTAATTTCCCAACCATCAGAGCCATTTATGCTGGAGTACCACCTTCATATTTTTGTCCACAGTCAGCACAGCATACCTGCTACTAATGTAGTCATTCCATCATTTTGTGTGAGTCTAAATGACTTTCCTATGCAGAATTCAAATTGGTGTAAAACAACGAAAAGCTGTTTGGTTTGAAAGGGACTTCTGAGGAGTTTAGCTAAATTCTTTTGCCACACTATTGCCAACATATAATTTTGTCAAACGACAGAAAGCTTGTCAAACTCAACTGTAAAATGTACTGTGTTGTGTTCATGTGTAAATTGTATTGTGACTACTATTTTGAAAAGTGTTGTGTAATAATGTAATGTGTGAGAGAACGGAAGTGAAGAGTAAACACGATGGATGAAGTTCGCTACTCCTTTCTTATGTGCTTTATTGCTGCTTACTAACTCCTGACAGACACCACTAACTGTTTCAGACTTAAAGGGTTAGTTCACCCAAAAATCTTCTCACCCATGTGTCATTCTAAACCCGTAAGACTTTCGTTCATCTTCAAAACACAAATGAAGATGTTTTTAATAAACTTTGAGAGATTTCTGTCCTTCCATTGACAGCCTACGCAACTACCACTTTGATGCTTCAAAAAGTTAATGAAGAGATCGTAAAACTATGTGAATTGAGTGGTTTAGACCTAAGGCTTTATTCACATATAAACAGTGATCAGCAGACATAAACAAGCTCTACTAAACCTGCTTGATGCATGGGAACAAACCAAGAATAAACCTCATTGGTTCTTGTGGAAGCTCAAACGTGCTGCGTAACACACAAGAATAAACCTCATTGGTTCTTGCGGAAGCTCAAAGGTGCTGTGAACATACAAGAATGAAACTCATTGGTTTTTGCGGAAGCTCAAACGTGCTGTGAACATACAAGAATGAACCTCATTGGTTCCTGCTGAAGCTCAAACATGCTTCGCAACACACGAGAATAAACCTCATTTATTTTTGCGGAAGCTTAAATGTGCTGCGTAACACACAAGAATAAACCACATTGGTTCTTGCGGAAGCTCAAACGTGCTGTGAACATACAAGAATGAACCTCATTGGTTCTTGCTGAAGCTCAAACGTGCTGCGCAACACACGAGAATATACCTCATTTATTTTTACGGAAGCTCAAATGTGCTGCGTAACAGGAGAATAAACCTAATTTATTCTTGCTGAAGGTCAAATGTGCTGCGTAACAACACGAGAATAAACCTCATTTATTCTTGCGTAACATGCTGCGTAACACACAAGAATGAACCTCAACATGCTGCGTAACACACAATAATGAACCTCATTGGTTCTTGCGGAAGCTCAAACCTGCTGCGTAACACATGAGAATAAACCTCATTGGTTCTTGCAGAAGCTCAAACGTGCAGCGTAACACATGAGAATAAACCTCATTGGTTATTGCAGAAGCTCAAACGTGCAGCGTAACACATGAGAATAAACCTCATTGGTTATTGCAGAAGCTCAAATGTGCTGCGTAACACACAAGAATGAACCTCATTGGTTCTTGCGGAAGCTCAAACGTGCTGTGCAACACATGAGCATAAACCTCATTTATTCTTGTGGAAGCTCAAACGTGCTTGTAACACACGAGAAGGAACCTCATTGGTTCTTGCGGAAGCTCAAATGTGCTGCATAACACATGAGAATAAACCTCATTGGTTCTTGCAGAAGCTCAAACGTGCAGCGTAACACATGAGAATAAACCTCATTGGTTATTGCAGAAGCTCAAACGTGCAGCGTAACACATGAGAATAAACCTCATTGGTTATTGCAGAAGCTCAAATGTGCTGCGTAACACACAAGAATGAACCTCATTGGTTCTTGCGGAAGCTCAAACGTGCTGTGCAACACATGAGCATAAACCTCATTTATTCTTGTGGAAGCTCAAACGTGCTGTGCAACACATGAGCATAAACCTCATTTATTCTTGTGGAAGCTCAAACGTGCTTGTAACACACGAGAAGGAACCTCATTGGTTCTTGCGGAAGCTCAAATGTGCTGCATAACACATGAGAATAAACCTCATTTATTCTTGCGTAAGCTCAAACGTGCTGCGTAACACATGAGAATAAACCTCATTTATTCTTGCGGAAGCTCAAACGTGCTGCGTAACACATGAGAATAAACCTCATTTATTCTTGCGTAAGCTCAAATGTGCTGCGTAACACATGAGAATAAACCTCATTTATTCTTGCGTAAGCTCAAATGTGCTGCGTAACACATGAGAATAAACCTCATTTATTCTTGCGGAAGCTCAAATGTGCTGCATAACACATGAGAATAAACCTCATTTATTCTTGCGTAAGCTCAAATGTGCTGCGTAACACATGAGAATAAACCTCATTTATTCTTGCGTAAGCTCAAATGTGCTGCGTAACACATGAGAATAAACCTCATTTATTCTTGCGGAAGCTCAAATGTGCTGCATAACACATGAGAATAAACCTCATTGGTTCTTGTGGAAGCTCAAACGTGCTGCGTAACACATGAGAATAAACCTCATTTATTCTTGCGGAAGCTCAAACGTGCTGCATAACACATGAGAATAAACCTCATTTATTCTTGTGGAAGCTCAAATGTGCTGCGTAACACACAAGAATGAACCTCATTGGTTCTCGCACTTCAAGAAAACATACTTGAGCTTCCTCTTACCACAACTGATGTGTATGTTGATGGATGTTTATATGTGAATAAAAGCCTAAATTAAATCTGTTCATCATATTAAGCGATCGAGTCTCTTCAGAAAATTTGGACTAAACCGCTCAATTCATATGGATTCGTTTTATGATCTCTTTCGGTAGTTGCTCTCAGATTTCATTACAAATATCTTTATTTGTTATTTTAAAGATGAGTGAAAGTCTTACGGGTTTGGAACGACATAAGGGCGAGCAAATGATGACAGAATCAATTACAGTAGTTTGTTTTTTGGCTTTGGTAGTTTTGGGTGAACTAGTTCAATCATATGGAAATAAAACAAACCATGACTTCTAAATCCATTCAGTCCAAATCCACTAATGTAAAGTCTCTGAATTATCTTCGCTTCAGGGTTTTTTTTTTTTTTGCCTGACATGTGCAATTAATTGTGATTACATAGATTAATTAATTAGTAATTAATTCGATAATTTTCATTGATTGACAGCTCTAAATTTAAGATAAATGCAAAATGCCATGAAATCAGGGTAATTTCCCTTCAACCCCAATGTAAGGCAGCAGGAGCAACCCACATTCATCGTCTTTCCACACAAATCAAGCCTGCTCATGTGTTAGTCCCCCTTCTCTGGCCTTTGTCCTCAAATTCACCCAGACAAAATGGCGAGGAAATTAAATTCATGTCACAAACGTTGCGTTTTTTTTCATTGGAAAAAGCCCTCTGCGACAGGCCATCCTGGAGAGCACTGCTTCATTATTCACTATGAACTCTACAGGAACTCACACATACTCCCTGTGTCTCTCTCTCTGTCTGTGTGTGTGTGTGTGTGTGTGTGTGTGTGTGTGTGTGTGTGTGTGTGTGTGTGTGTGTGTGTGTGTGTGTGTGTGTGTGTGTGTGTGTTTGTCTATGTGATTTACGGGGACATTTGACCTGAATACACACCACATTATGAGGACATTTTGAATAATGAGGACAGGGCCGGTGTCCTCATAATACTAACAGTGTAGAAGTGTTTCTATACATAGGGGGAGCTCAAATCCTGAATTTCAGCCGAAGTCTCCATAATACACAATGACCTGATTTTGTGTATCAGCTGTGTATCGCCACAGCGCCCCTGGACGTGGGTCCGCGGTACTGCGCCCCTCATGAATATTCGCTCCGTGTATGAATCGCAGCTTCTGATTGGCTGATCGCCTGAAGTCCTCGTAATGTCAGATTTTGTCAGACCACTGTGTACAAGTGGGTTTATTCAATTTACTCGTTATTTAAACATTATTGTCTACAATTGATCAATCGTAAACCATATTTATAAACGTAGAGTGATCCTTGAATGAAATGTAATCCTTAAATATCATATAATATTATATAATCAGTTAATTTCCTCGTTGGACCGGATAGAAACAGCACCTGAGAAAACATCTGTGATTTGGACCTGTCTGCAGCAACTATTAAAAGAAAGGTAAGTTAATCTGCAGTTTAATCTCTTGTGGCTAAGTTTGGCTTGTTTGTGTGTGTTTTATAAGCTCTTTTCTGCTCGTTTTACAGTCAGAAAGCAGCTAGCGCCTGATGCTAACGGCGCTAGCATAACGTTAGTCATTCTGATCCCACTGTCAGGAGAGATTCAGAGATGCTTGTCAGATTTAACTTGTTTTAGATTCCAATATAATTGTAAATAACTTATTTTGAGCACATAAATCAGTCTAGCCATCGTAACAATGCATTGTCATGACTAAGTTACAGTCTGTGAAGGGCATACAGTATCCTGACATGCTACTGTTAAATATTACTGCAGTTTAACGTTAGCTTGGTTTAAAGGTATTATTATTATATTATTAAGAAACAAAGAGATCAAAATATGCTTTTATTCCCCCTGAATGTAATAAAATATACTCTGTACCAATAGAACTGTAAGTATTAATGTTTATTATGAAAACAATCTTGCTGAAGAATGTCAAATTAAATGCAATGCTCATAATTATTGATGTTTTTCTCTATGACAGCAGACACATCAGATAATGGCTGAAATGAGAAAGCTCAAGCCACTGGAGGAGGCCGTAAAGTTCTCTTCAGAAAAAAGAATGGTCTGATAGAGCTAAGTTTAAGTGAAATTAATCTGTTTAATAAAGCTGTGCCAGGTACATATGTTGTTTACAGTGATGATTTTTCTTCTGTTGTTCAGTTGTGCTGAGTTTAAGAAAGGAGATTTCCTGCTGGAGACTCATAAGCAAAGAAGAAGGAGAGTGGAGGCAAAGCACATATCTTCATGATGCCCTGAAAGTGTTCATGTTTGAGTTTCGTTATGATGGAAAACTCCTCTGGTAAGTGTTTGATGTGTATGCAAGTTTATAATTCTGGCCCTGTTTACAGTAGGGATGCACCGACATTAACATTTTGCCCGATACTGATAATTCTTTATATCACAAAGCCGATATATTGGCCTATAAATCTAAATACAAATTTGAATATACTTTGAGCACCTGATTACAAAAACAAAAGGCTTGCCACTAAAAGCCATATCCCAAACACTTTAACATAAATCAAACATATGGAGTACAGTTTGTACTAGTGTACGATTCCTTAACTTTTAAAATTAGTTTTACACTCCTATGGCCAACTTTCTTTAAAATAAAACAAATGGTACCACTTTATAATAAGGTTTGATTTTGTTATCATCAGTTAACATGATCCACCAATGAATGAACAATACTTCTACAGGATTTATGAGCCTTAGTTCATGTTAATCTCAACATTTTCATATCCAGCCTCGGATCTGTTAACATTAGTCAGTGCACTGTGAACTAACATGAACACAAATTATATATTAACTACCATTAACAAAGGTTATTGCTTTATATTGGTTCATGTTAGTAAATGCATCAACAAATGAGACCATATTGTAAGTGTTACCAAAAAACCCACTGCCTGACAAAAACAAAAAAAAACCTAATAGGGCTGGGCGATATGGCTGAAAACTGTATCACGATATAAGTGTTTCATATCGGTCGATATCGATAATTATTTATATTTATTATGACCTGTTTAAAATAAGGACCAGGAGAAAAATATTATACATTTAAACATTTTTATTTTAAACGTAACCTTCCTCTGATTATAATCCCCTCAGTGATAAAGGCAGAAATGTCAACACAACCATAGAAAACACTCAAATAATTAAAATATAAACAAGTCTAAAATCACAATGAACACTTAACAGTTGTCTCTTAACATTAAGGTGCAGTGGTTCCGTTATTTATTTGTAACTGTTAGCGTTTAGATGTTTTGTCATAAGGCAGTGATGCAGATTAACATCACCTCTGCATGTGTTTCAAAGGCTGACTCTGAAATCGCCCCCTATACCCTTAAATAGGGCAGTATTTGAAGGGACAGCCATTTGTAGTGGTTTCCAAAACCATAGTGGACGTTATTGAGTGCACTCATTCTATCCCACAATGCACCGCAATAACGAGTGTACAGCCGATGTACACACTGTCCGAATTCACTCACTCGTTCTCATTCACTCCTTCAAGTGAACTGTATCAGTGGACTAAAGTAGGGAATAGTGATTTGAGGGTTTAGGGGGCGATTTCGGATTCAGCTGAAGAATAGCTTAACGGCGAGCGCGTCGAGTATAAACACGTCCCCAAACGAACACACTGTCAGCGGAGGTGGTCAACCAAACTGATACTGTTACATGATTGGCTGTTAGCCTGTCACTCCCTACGTTGCTAGGTTACCAGAGAGCGAGTGCCTTTGTTCATGCAACCAAACTTGCTTCGCAACCTCTGGTTTCTTCCAACGAAGAAAAAAAAATTATCGAACACATTTTTTATTGATATCGATTACGTGTCTATCGCGATACATATAGTTATCGTTTTATCGCCCAGCCCTAATACCTAAATAATGCAAACAAGTCATTGGCCAACATGACTTAGGCTACATATAAAGAATCAAAATGCCTGTGCCATGGATAAGTCTCCGCACGGAGAATAAGAAAATGATTTAAATCAAACCATATTGTTGATTAAAATAATGCGAGAACAATAAAGGTGCCAGTTATTAATAATAATGCATCAATGCTTTATATACTGTATATATTTTTAAATGAAACAATTTTAATATTACAGTGATGGTAAACCTCTTTAATATGACTTAAATAACTTGTTTGAGCTCTGCTGAAGAGAATGACCCATAAACTGAAGCGCTTTGCTAGAAGGTTATTAACTCAACAGAACGCATCCTTTATACGATAATGCAGATATTTAAAAAATATCAACATGATATTGCAACTTATATTTGCACAAAATCTATTATCTAAGTTATGTGGTATTACACAAGTACAGGTACAAGGCAACGAAATGCAGTTTAGATCTAACCAGAAGTGCAATAGCAGCAAGTGCAGGATATACAACGGTTGCATAAGTGCAGGACATGGATATGTACTGAACATATTTATATATATATTCAGTACATATCCTTCAGTTATTTTCATGCCTAATTATGCCTGTTAAACTGTATTATAGGAGCTACTGTTACTTCCACTGTTCATTCTATTGCTGTATCACAGGCCCGGCTCCAGCTTTGAGATGCAGGATGGGCCAATTGAAATTCCTGGTGGGCCCAGACTTTTAACATTATTTTTCCCCATAACAACTACATTTTATAACAAAAGAGGCAGGACTTGAAAGGAACTCTATATTTGCAGGGCTAAATGCAAGCAGTAGCACAAATAAATAGAATCAGGGTAGGACTAGGGGCTCTGGGCTTGAGTTTATGTTTGGGCCCTATACGCTACAAATAACCTCAACTACAACATCATTATAGAGTAGCACAAAATACACAAAAATGAAAAAAACTCTGAGGTTCCTAGAGCAATTAATATGCAACATGCCTAGTAGGGGTGTCGGAATTAATCGTTTCTTCGATGCATCGTGATGCAGATGAGGACGATTCGGTATCGGTAAGGTAATAGACCATAACCGATTATAATGTACTGATGCTTTTCTGCCATCATTTGTCACGTACATGTGTTGTTGTGGTAGCATACAATGGTAGAGGGAGGCGAGACGCAAGTATGAGTAGTTAAAAATGCTCCAACTACTGTAAAAGCAGACATCTGGGCACATTTCGGCTTTTATGAACAACCTGGTAAGCACGACCTGGAGAAGACACGCGCTGTGTGTAAATCATGTCACGCACAAATCAAATGTGCATGGGGTAATACCACTAACTTGAGAAACCACGTCAGCCGTTTTCATCGTGAGCTGTTAACGCCTGTCAGTGCCAAGCGGACTCAGCTCTGCCAAAATAGATCAAATTATATCAATGTTAGAGTTCTTAAAGGGCCTGTTTACACCTGGTCATGCGATTTTACAGATCAGATATCTATCTGATTTATCAAAATTATTTCATTTACACTTGGTCACATAACTGTATCTCCGCAAAACGGATATTAATCCGATCTCCAATTCCCGCACAATATGCAGATTTAATGTAGTTAATGTTACTGAAATCAACAGATATGAGCTGCATTTTATTAATCATCAGCTAATTTCACAATCAAAGACCGCAATATGAGCGAGTGCGGCAACAGCGCTGGCGAGATCATTCGGTTTCTTTACTTTTAATGAATATGATTGTATGTTGTTGAGCACCTGCGACTTGCTTTCGGTTTTATTTGCGGTAGTGTGTGCACTGGCTTGATAAAGAGATACTCAGCTGCTCGTCTGCTGCGATGTGTGCTTTAGTAGCGCTGTCATATCTGGCTATAACATATAGCCCATAACACGCTCTCACACGTTTATTTTTTAACATTGTTGGGAGGAGTAAATTGTTTCCACAACCAGATGCATTTATACTTTAGCTTTCACTGTAATGCGGCCCAGACCTCCTCCTGAAGTGGCTTTTAGTTTTGTGTATTTGTTCTAAACGCTCCTGTTGTCTTCTGTGCCCAGACTTGAGTTTTGTTTGATACATTCAAGAAGCATGTTTTCTTTGAGCAGGTAAAATTAAAGGTTCAGTTCATTTAACTGACTGACAAAATTATATACATGAGGATAAAGTGCAACGTCAATGCATTGTGAGGCATCGTGATATTGAACCGAACCGAATCGATGGCATGATAATCGTAACTGAACCGTGAGACCAGTGTAGGTTCACACCCTTAATGCCTAGCCTCGCCAGAGTCGAGGAAAGATCAAAACCCTGAAATAACACTGAGCAATGAAGCCAGAGATGAACAGTATTTTTAAATGCATTAAATGCCATATCTGTGTCCTCTTATGTCAGATCAAAATTTTACATCTTTTGTTAAAATGTAATGTAACCTTCACCCTTTAAACACTTTGGTCAGTTCAATAATAATTTATGCAGTTTTATATTATTTATTTGATAGAATTAAAAGAGCAGTATCATGTCTATATTTATATTGTTCAACTGGTCGAGGTTGATATGGGCTTTAGAAAGTTGGCTACTTAGTAATAACAAGTAATGGAATGGTTTTTAGAAAGAGAGTAAATGGTAAAGTAATCTAATTACACGTTTGAAGATGTAGCCTGATTAGTCTAGCTAATAATTAATTAAATAATAGGCTACTTTTTAAATCAGAAATTAAAATGGCCATCATGGTGCTGTATTGAGTGAGTTGAATCCTTCATTCAACCGATTTGTTCAAATTGCAAACTTTATTTATGAATGGGTAGCTTAAATAAATAATTTTACTCATCTGATTCGTTCAAATACGTTGATTCTTTGAGAAATAAAACAGTGTTGCTCGGAGACACAGCGGTTCAAGAACTCATTAAATAGATTGTTTTTCACACATTCTGGTGACATTTCTGCCACACTATGGCCATGAGATGGGAGAGAGCACTGGGCCTGCTGAATCATATTTTATCTTTAATTTAATAGTGAATATGTAGAGCTGTCTTTTGTTGTTAGATTACCATTGATTAGATTACCAGCAGGTTTATTAGGCTGCTATCACTTTAAGAGCTGCACATATCCAACATGCTGTTACACACGTGTTTTTCTTTCGGTTGTTTACGTTCACTTAAGACATAACCGACTAGGTTTTATTTTGACAATTTTGTTTGAATAATTTGGTCTGTTCAAGTGCAAGAAGATATGAAAGACATTTGCGCAGTGTCTAAGAGGCAGCTTTTTGGGCGCGTGCTTTGGATGTTTGCCCACTGTAAACTTCTTGAAAACTTTGTGATAACTGTACCGCCTTCCTGTAATAACACAAAGAACCACTAATTATACAAAAATCATGTAATAGTTAAAGGTCAGCAGTCAAGATCATGCAACAGAAGTCTGTGTAATTATGGGCCATAATTTCCAGCGATAATTTCGTGCACAGCAGCTATAGTATGGATATTTCATTTGTTTAATATTCTGTTTATTAGATACATTTTCTTCATCTTTCTCTGATATTCACATTGTGCTCTGTGTTTGCTCTGTTGTCTGTGTTTCTTTGTCTGGACGCAAACACTACACACGAATATCAATACTGGTATCGGAGCATCTCTAGTTTCCACATTAGGTCAGTCGGCGGAGAGCAGGCGGTCTTTTGTGACTGTTCGAACACATTCTACCACAGACGTTTACACTACGAAAGCAATCCGGTTGAATGCATTTTCCAACTCCTGGAAGTGGTTGAAAGTTGACGAGCTCAAAATGTTTTAGACTCCATTTACACCTGTATTTAGCATCATCCACTTGTGATCCGATCGACCAAAACACATCTTAATACCAAAAGCTATTAAACTATTAAATAATTGGTGATCACAAAGAATATATTTGAATATTTGTTATTAGATTTTCAGCTCTAATATTGTCTTTTTTGTGTGTCTAACAGGAATAAGAATTCTTAATTGAAAGTTGAATTGTCATTTATTTAGTGCCAATCAGCCGAGATGGCGGTTCCCTTGGATGATCTCTGACCATATGAACCCAAACAGCTGGATGAAGACGATCCGTGTGGATAGGAAAAACTTCACCTATGCTTATTTGCTGTAAGGAGCATCTGTCCTGATGAAGAGATCACATATAATTACAGTGATTCTGAGTGGCCAAGGAAATGCACGGTACGGAAAACCTTACATAACCTATTTAGCATTTGTTAGATTATTTTAACGGTTTATGTTATCCAAGGTAATGTTCCTGTCTTTTTATGCATCACAGTATGTCAGGTGTGTGTGGCTTACACATGTTTTATGAGGACATCATCATAAGATGTTCCTGATGTTTGACTTGACTGAAGAATCTCAGTGTTGTGTGTGTCTTACACCAGGTTTATGAGGACACATGTTATTACAAGGACACTGGTGCACTGATAAGGAATATTAGAATTGATACTGATAACCCATAATTCTCAGCTCACTGTGGCCATTACCGATATAGAAGACTCATATTTGAGCTGGGGAAATAAATACAGTAATAATCAGTCCACAAAAGTGTTGGAAATGATGTACATATGACAAAGCGTAACTGGTGGCGTTGCATTCCCAAATGCACATTAAACTCACAGCACATGCAGAGATGGAGTTCACTGCACTTACTGTGAACTGATACGCTGAAAACACCAGAAAAATATGTTTGGTTCATTATGAAACTGGTGGGCCGCCAGACTATAGGTTTACTATATCGTTTACTAGGGTTAGAGTTTTTTAGGGTTAGCTTATAACCAGGTATAACTTATCTACTGTATTGTTTGTATTGTCTTTCTATTATGTTTGACTTCACGTGTATTGTACAGCACTTTGAGTCAACCATGAGTTGTGTTAAAGTGTTATTCCATATCCCTGTAACGTGTCCTCATAAACCAGGTGTAAGCCACACACACACACACTGAGATTCTTCAGTCAAGTCAAACATCAGGAACATCTTCTTATGATGTCCTCATAAAACACGTGTCCTCATAAAACACATGTCCTCATAAACCAGGTGTAAGCCACACACACACACACACACACACACACACTGAGATTCTTCAGTCAAGTCAAACATCAGGAACATCTTATGATGTCCTCATAAAACACATGTCCTCATAAACCAGGTGTAAGCCACACACACACACACACACACTGAGATTCTTCAGTCAAGTAAAACATCAGGAACATCTTATGATGTCCTCATAAAACACGTGTCCTCATAAACCAGGTGTAAGCCACACACACCTGACATACTATAATGCATAAAAGAACAGGAACATTACCTTTGGATAACATTTAAATTGGGGCTGAACGAGTTTGGAAAATAATCTAATCGGATTTTTCTTCCAATATTGCAATTTAATATGTGATTCTTTTTAAAGCTCCTTATTTCCTCTTTTGTAGTGATTGTTGAATCTTCTGAAAGGGGCGAGGTGAGAAGAAAACCACAGATATGATCTCCAGGAGAATCTCTGCAGAACTGAGCACATTTCAGTGGGTAAACTGCGGAGCAGGAGTCCTGCTTTAGCTTCTCACACTCCGCAAAACAGACCAGACTTTGGCAGGAATCAGGGATTAGCACTAAAGAGGAAATTGTTGCAAAATGTTTGGGTAACACTTTATAATAATGTTCAGTTATAAGTTATTAGATAATGATGATCTAATCATTTACAAAACATGACATTCATAAATGACTAAGTAATATGCTAACATTTTGTGAATGTTTTGTTAATTCAGTTATCAGTCATTTAGAAGTTATTGGTTAATACATTCATAAATGATTAGTGGTATGCTATAGCATGTATTCATATATAAGTGTAGTGTAGACTTTAGGGGATGCAGAAAGTGTTGTAAATGAGTTGCACAGGTGTTGAACACTAGTGTAAGTGTTGAGCGCTGAGGGTTAGAGCACTGTCTCCTCTTTAACCGCTCTACAGCACCTGATCAAACCGCTTCACAGGCATTTACACATGATTATCAGCTTCAAAACTAATCATCTTCTCAATCATCCTGCATGTGTGTGTGCTTTTGAACACAGACCAGCTGAAAACTTAAAGATGCATCGATAAATTACTGATCATTGACTAATGGTCTGTTCATCATTTGTTCAAGATTACCCATTGTTTATTGAGACGACACTAAAAGAAGTTTGACATAAATACTCCATTAATTTATAAGTGATAAATAGTGCATCAACTAATAACTCAAACATCTACTATTGATCTGTTTTGATTTATTTCATGATTTACAATTGTTCGATAATAAACAGCACATTTGTAAATGGTTAGCATATCACTTAATAATCATGTATGAATGTCATGTTTTGTAAATGATTAGTTCATTATCTAATAACTTATAACTGAACGTTATTATAAAGTGTTACCCATGTTTTGTTTTGCTGCTGCTGGTCATTTAGTTTTGATATAATGTATGGAATGTCTTAAACTTGTGTTGAAAGCTTTAAATGGATATTTAAATTGTCCTCATTTACTCATAACCTGTGATTCTCTTTCATCTTTTTGACAGAGCAGAAGATATTTTGAAGAATGTAAGTGTTTTTTCTGTGCTGTGGAACTCGTCTGATCACCAACATTCTTCAAACTATCTTCCTTTGGGTTCAGCAGAACAAAGAAACTCATAAAGGTTTAGAAAAACTTTACGGTATGACAATTATTTTTCATTATTGGGTCAACTGTACCATTAATTTATGTTCAGTAATTTTTGTTAATAATTATGTTTATGAAAGGTTTCAAGTTCTTCATCTCCATGCATTAGTGTATCTTGTGATTTATGTAATATTGTCAGGGCAACAGCTGTAATGTTGTAAACAAGTACTAATAAACTTCTTATTCTCTGAAGGTGTGTACTGTTATATGTCCTCATGTCTGTTCAAATGTCATATGGTCATGTGACCACACAAATAGCCGGTCCTTGAGTGTTGGAGTCTGAGCCACAGGTGAGGATGTGTTTGTGTTCATTTGTCCTCATAAATCAGGTGTGTCCTTATAATGCACAATGCCTTCACGTTTGTGTTTGTGTATTGCCATGTCCCATTAATTCATGTTTGTCCCTCTAATACACATTAATGTCATTTGTGTGTGTGTGTATCCACTGTCCTTATAATTTTGGTTTTGTCATAGGCGGGGCTTAGACACTTAATTAAGGTGTCCTCATAATTAAGTATATAGTCAGGTTGTTATATTATAAGTTGTGTTGTGTGTATACAAATTCTGAAGTGAAATCTGTGTTGTATGGCTCAGAACAAATTTTTTGATACCCTCCACATCACTGTAGAGCAAGTGGAAAGGGGTGTCCCCATAATACACCAAACAACTGGTTTGGGCTGAAGTGTCCTCATAAACCACATAAACCCGTATGTGTGTGTGTGTGTGTGTGTGTGTACCGTATGTCCTGCAGTAAGTGGCTGAATTATTCACTGCGGTGTGATGATGAAGCAGTTAGACTGTAGACCATGTGAGTGCTTCTCAGCTCAAAGTGCTTCACCGTACACCCTCTCACAGCCTGAGTACTGCCGCATTAATTTATTCAGCAGTACAGGAAGAAGCCTGCAGCGATTTAACAATGTAAGTGGAGAAATAGTTAAATATCTCTAACCTATTCATGACAAACTTCTTGTCTAGCTACTTCTTTCCATAGACTATTTTTTTGACATTATCTCGAGAGCATACGCTTTCTGCTAAGCTTATTTACGAAGAGATTAACATACATTTTAGGCGGAAAAAAAGACAGCTTGTCATGAATAAGCCGGATTTAAGCATTTTTTTGTATTATTCCATATATTCCGTTCAGGGTGTTTTGTTAGGCAAACATTACCACATGACCACAGCAATTAATAAGCTGAATACATCTGCATTCATTTCCAGAAGCCAGAATGTCTCTTCCAGAAGCAAGGATTAAATTCAGGATCAGCACTGGAGCAGGACTATAATTCCATATCATCCCCTCTGAGCTTTGGATTTGAGTTCCCCTTCAGTTGTTTTTGCAGCATTAGTGCTGTTCCAATGATGCAAAGCTACCTAAATTGCATCTGTGAATGGTCAACACCTGGGTAGCACCCCCCAACCCCCCCCCCCCCCTCCCCCTTCAGTAGTAATTGGTCCATAGAGTATAACATAAGCCGTCTCTGACTCCCCCTAAGGTTAACGACCAATCAAAACGCAGCTTCTCTGGGCTGTATGGGGGCAAAGACAGAACGTTATCTCTTCCTTTCTTTCTCTCTGCAACATTGGCACCAATTACCTGAACATGGGATCATGTTGAATTATCAGGGTGTGAATTTAGACGGCATCAGCTTTGTTTGCTGAAGGGGATATATATTGAGGTGGTGGATGGTGATCTGAAGACAGAGCAGTTAGATGTGTAATCAATAATGATAACAAAAAAAATCTAATTTTGAATTATTTTTAATGTAGTTTATGTGTAAATTAATTTTACACACCTGACACAAAAAACTGCCCAAATATGAAATTTAATATGAAAAGTGGAAGTCAAGTGATAAAATGTGACTATTAAAAGAGAAGGCTGCACAAGTAAAATCTTGTTTTGAATTTTTACTTTTACGGTATTCTTCTCAGTATGTACCATTGTCAGTGTCCTGTGAATTCTGGCATGAAACTCTAGATGGCAGAGGCTGATAGGTCCTTAAAGGAGAACTCCGGTGAATTTTTAAGTTAATCTTGATTGTTATACCTTTGTGAGTACTATAGAAAAAAACGAACCGGATTGGTGCTTGCAACACGGAGATGTTACAGTTAATGCCCAGAGCTCTCACTCAGCTAACACGGCAGCTATGTGGGCATATACATAACGAATGTCTTTGTGCCTCTTAACAGACACAAAATGCAATTAAAATGTCTGTCCAACATGAACAGGGCCCTTACATGACAACGAGATGTGTTTAGCAACTTAGCCATTGTTTAAACTCACGAGATAGTGTTTTAGACGGCAAGCAGTAGTCTCGCGCTGAAGTCCCGTGGGAACTCAGTTGTATCCGGTAAAATGTAAATAGTCCAGGGGGGAGGAGCGTTACGAACCATTTCTTCTTCACTTGTGAGCCGATCATCACTCTTCACACACACGACGTTCCTCCCCCCTGGACTATTTACATTTACTGTAACAGCTCCGTGTTGCAAGCACCAATCCGGTGTAATAAAGTGTAATAAAAAATTTAATAAAGACAGTCTTTCTTGACTTCACTTAACATAAATACTCTCCCCGAGACGCAAGAAGTTAGACAAAATGTATATTTTTACTAAGGAAAATGACAAAAATAGTAACTCACAGTGACTTGGATAAATTATTTTAATCTGATTACTGGTTTGGAAATAGTAACACATTAGATTACTCGTTACTGGAAAAAAGTAGTCAGATTAGAGTAACACGTTACTAAGTAATAGTAACTGGCTGCGATTTAACATGCAAATACAGATAGTGTTGCTGTTTTGTCTGGCTATCATCAGACCAAGCTCAATTTAAGATTGAACATTGGTCTGGGGAGTCGAGCATAAATTAAATGACTGTACACAATTGGATAGTCCTTCAACCAATCAGACCAGAAGAGGCGTGATCAATGGCAGAGGCGCTGGAAGTCAGTCACAGCTGGGGGTGCTGAGAGAAAGTCAGTCTATATAGTGACGTCACACTAAAAGCTCTATTCTAAGCGATATTCATTTTTTAGAATTAATTTGAATGGCCCAGATAATTTAGATTTAAGTTATTGACAATATTTTATACTCAATTTTGAACGTTGTAAACTACAACAGGCGGCAAACTTGAATACTAACACACTTTGTGTCGAAGCAGCCACAGCAGCAAACAACACTGAACTAATGCATAAAAACGGCAAATGCATGGATGCGGGCGAGAGATGTGACTCACGTCCAGGTTATTATAGTTTATACGAATGACAGTTCTGATACAAGCACTTCATACTGTACAGATCACAAATGTATCTGGATACCGATACACAACGTTCACCCGGTGGAGGTTATGAGAGTCAGACTGTTTGTCTCTTGACAAGAACCAACATTGCCCAGGCAAAATTAATAAATGAGGCCCTTATAAGAACCCCACACAAGCAGAAAGCCATAACGATGATATAGCTGTAAAATGCACACAAAAAGAATTGTCAAACCCAGCTTGACAAACCCATGATACGCAATTGAAAAAGCAGCATTAACAAGTATGCACCAGTTTAATAACTTTAATTCACACAACTGCTGAATTAATGGGCGATGGTAAATATTTCAAAGAGCAGAAATAGATAGAAAAATAGCCAACTTAAACTAAATATTATTGTAAGAGATGGCCCAGTGGTCATAGGAAATAATTTTAACAAGCTGGACAGAAGTTCAGTGGATCCCAAAAGAAGGTGGTTTTATTAATATGAAAAATGAAAAAAATATATATATTTACATGGTCACATACTGAACTACAAAACAAAACTGCAACAATGTGCAAAGAATGGCTATACCAAGTAATTTGGCCCAATCTGCAACAGGTCTATCCTTTGGCCATTAACAGACCAAGACCTCCTTAAGCTCTACAGCTTCCCATTTATAAGGCTAGCTCCACCCTCGACCTGTACCAATTGAACAAGCCGGGGCCAACCATAGAATGCCATATACACAAAAGTATAAAAATAATAAAACACTAAACATATACACAAATAACAATCAGTATAAACCCATGGGTACTTAAACACACTAGATAAAGAATATAAAAAGGAAAAGAAAAGAAAATAAACATTCAGCTGTTATTCCCCCTCCCCCCAGACAAAACTACACATGGTTCAGTCCAAATTAGCATGCTAATGCTACAAAAACCAGTTTGATCCAGCTGGACTGTTTGATGGCACAGCCTGGAAATGGAAGACCAACGGACAAACAACAGGTTTGGTGAATTCTCACAAGAAATAAAGGTAATTCTGACTGAAATTAAACTGGGTTGTGAGTTTCTTTTTCTTTTTTTTAAAAGGAATTATTGAACTGAACAAAATGTCGGAGCAAACAGACAAAAACAAAAACCAGTATCACACTCATTTGAAATAGGTAAAACAATTACACAACACCTTCTGACTCATAAGATGTTAAATGCCGGCATAATCAGGTAGTGATGTGTGCATGTGTGTCAAGTCCATGTAATTCCATATGTCACCAAGCTTAGCTTGTGACATTTCCCTCCCCTTCTCCAGACGCCTCATGAGGTGTCCGTGAGAGGTAGTCAGCAGTACAGTTCTGGGTGCCTGCTCTATAAAGGACTTCAAAATCAAATGGTTGAATGGCTAAAAACCATCGTGTAATTCTAGAGTTAGTGTCCCTCATTTGACCCAACCAGGACAAGGCCCGATGATCAGTTTCCAGTCTAAATTTGCACCCCAGCAAATAATAACGTAAGGAGTCCAGGGCCCACTTGATAGCCAGACACTCCTTCTCCACCGTAGAGTATCTAGACTCACGGGGAAGGAGCTTCCTACTAATGTAAGCTACTGGTCTTAGTTGTCCTGACTCTCCCTGCAACAAAACGGCTCCAATGCCGTGCTCGGAAGCATCTGTTTGTACAGTAAAAGCCTGTTCAAAATCAGGACTCTGCAGTATTGGCTCTTTGCAGAGAGAGTCTTTTAAGTCCTGAAAAGCAAGTTCACATTCATCAGTCCACACTACCTTGTTTGGTTTGTCCTTTTTGGTGAGGGTGGTCAGTGGAGCAGCTCGAGCAGAAAAGTTTGGTATAAAGCGTCTATACCACCCACTGAGCCCAAGGAAGGACCGCACTTGTTTCTTCGTCTGTGGCCTTTCAGCAGACTTAATAGCCTCAATTTTGCTGACTTGGGGCCGAATCACTCCATGTCCCAGAACAAATCCCAGGTACTGCGTTTCTCGCTTGGCCAAAAAACACTTGTCGGGGCGAAGAGTGAGGCCTGCACTTTTAATCCTTCCTAGAACATCCTTCAGGTGAAGCAGATGTTCTTCCCATGACTGACTATAGATGACAATGTCGTCTAGATAGGCGGCTGCATACCCCTCAGTACCTCGGAGGAGCTGATCCATCATCCGTTGAAAGGTGGATGGTGCTCCGTGGAGCCCAAAAGGTAGAACCCGGAAATGGAAGTGTCCAAACGGTGTTCGGAAGGCTGTCACTTCCTGACTCTCTGGGGTCAATGGGACCTGCCAATAACCCTTACATAGGTCTAGGGTGCTGATGTACTTAGCTCGTCCCAGTCGCTCCACAAGGTCATCTACTCTGGGCATGGGATAGGAGTCAAACTTACTCACAGTGTTTACTTTTCGGAAGTCCAAACAGAATCGAAGGCTACCATCTTTCTTTGGCACCAAGATGACTGGACTACTCCACTCACTGGCAGATGGCTCTATGACCCCCAGACTCTGCATGGCTTCCAACTCCTCTTTAAAGACAGGCAGGAGTCGTTCTGGTATTCTGTAAACAGGTTGGCGAATGGGTTTAGCACTGTGTAGGGTAATGTGGTGTGAGACCATGTTGGTCAGACCAGGGGTCTCCTTGAATAGACCCGGTGGTATCAGGTCTAGTAATTGCTGTTTTTTATGATCTGACAGTGGGCTCAAGTCCAGTTGAGAAGATTGGTGAGGAACAGGGAAGTACTGTTCCTCTAAATCCTCTTCGTCCTCCACTGCTCGGATGAACAAGGTTTGCTCTGGGCTTGATTCACTGGTGGCAGTTGAAGAAACAGAGGTTGGAGGGCATGTATGCCACTTCTTGAGTAGGTTAACATGAAATGTCTGCAATGGCTTGCTTCTAGATGGAATGTAGACTTCGTAGGTGACTGGACCTACCTTCCGTTGAACCCGGTAAGGGCCCTGCCACTTAGCCAGTAGCTTGTTTTCTGAAGTAGGCAGAAGTAACAATACCTCATCTCCCTCCTCAAAGCTGCGGGTTCTGGCGGTTCGATCATACCATTCCTTTTGACGTGCTTGGTTCTGAAGGAGGTTTTGCCGAGCCATAGCCGTAGTTTTCTGCAACTGTTCTCTCATCTTCAGGACATAAGAAACAATGTTTATTGGACTTGGCTTTTCTGGTGCTTCCCAGGTCTCTCGTAAAACATCAAGAGGACCTCTGACTGGATGAGCATACAAAAGTTCAAAGGGGGAAAATCCCGTCGATGCTTGGGGTACCTCCCGATACGCAAACAGCAGGTATGGCAGCCACTTGTCCCAATCTTTTCCAGTCTCTGAAACAAACTTTTTCAGCATATTCTTCAAGGTTTTATTGAACCTTTCAACCAAGCCATCTGTCTGAGGATGATAAGGGGTGGTTCTTACTCTCTTAATTCCCAAGATTTGATAAACCTGGTGAAGGGTGCGGCTCATGAAATTTGGTCCTTGATCTGTTAGGACTTCCTTAGGTATGCCTACTTGTGTGAAGAATCTGAGAAGCGCTGTCGCTACCTGCTTAGCAGTGATTTCTCTGAGAGGATAAGCCTCAGGGTATCTAGTGGCATAGTCACAGATAACAAGAATGAATCTGTTCCCTGACTGGCTCCTTTCCAGTGGACCTACCACATCTACTCCAATACGCTCAAAAGGCATATCAATGACAGGTAATGGGTTCAGTGGTGCATATGCAGGTTTGTAACTAGTTGTGATTTGACACTCGGGGCAGGACCTGCAGAACTCTTTCACTTCAGTATACATCTTAGGCCAATAAAACCTCTTAGAAATTCGCATTAGAGTCTTCATGAATCCTAAGTGACCAGACCAAGGAATGGTATGTCCAAGCTCAAGCACTTCTTTCCTGTAAGCTTTTGGTACCACCAACTGAGTTCCTTCCTCCTTACTCTTTCTATAGAGTAAGCCTGCCTTGAGAACATATGTTTCTCCAAAACCTTGCAAGAGACAACCTTCCTCCTTAGCCTGCTTAAAACACTCCACTAGAGAGGGGTCTTCCTTTTGTAATGCATCTAGGTTGTTATGTATGGTAACATCAGACTCTGCTAGTTCAGGTTCCCCCAGATCTAGCTCAACATGGTCAGTGTTGCCAACAAGTCTCTTCACCTCCTCCCTACGCCGCTCTAACCTCTCTTCCTCAGTGGGCTTAGGCTCTGCCCCTATGTCAGCAGTTGAAAAAGGCATCTCATTCAAATCATTAGTCTCAGTCTCCTGCCTTATACGCTGGGTTTGAGCTCTCGTAACTACACCACACCAAGTGCTACTCTGCACTAGATCAGACAAAACAGGGATATCCGTTCCCAGCAAAATGGGGTAGGGGAGATTGGTGGCTACCCCTACTCTCATCAGATAAGGCTGGCTGTGGATCTCAATATATACATCTGCTGTGGGTAACTCTGTTCTATCTCCATGAACACAGACAATTGAGACCGTTTCCTCCTCACTCCATACGTCCCTAGGGATGTACTGAGTCTTTACCAAAGTACGGGAGCAACCTGTATCTATCAGTGCAGTGAGTGGTTTGCCATTAAGCAAGACAGTTATAGTGGGATTTGGATTATGGGAATGAGTGGGGGAATGATTAGGACGGGGCACCCAACATAGACTGGTTGTTTTGGGCTTTTTCAATGGGCAGAGGGGGCTAGTGTGACCGGGTTCTCCACAATTAAAGCACACAACATCAGCTTTGTCAGAACGTTGCCCTGATGGTGGATACTTAGCTGTATAAGTCTTATTGTGGCTGTGCTTTAGTATCTTAGTTTGGCTAGTAGAATGAGAGTTTGAACCAACCCCAGTGCCCTCAGACTTACCTCTGGCAGGATGTAGGATGCCTGCATACCTGTAGTTTCCAGGGCCTTTTCGTGCAGCAATGTAGGCCTCAACCAGCGTAGCAGCTTCGGCAGCAGTGGAGGGATTTCTTTCTTTGACCCAAGTCCTTACGTCCGGGTAGAGCACTCGTAAGTATTGCTCCAACACCAGAATCTCCATAATGTCGTCCTTGTTGCTAGTGCCAAATTTTACCCATTTGCAGAACAGATCCTTGAGGCGGACGTAAAGTTCTCTGGGAGTCTCCTCTACTGCAGTCTCATGAGCTCGGAATCTCAGTCGATAGGTTTCAGAGTTTATTTCATATTTGGCCAGGATTGCCTGTTTAACTGCTTTGTAGTCCTCTGTCAACCTAGGTTCCATAGAGACAAAAGCACTCCATGCTTTACCAGTCAACAACGGAATAAGGCGGATAGCCCAGTCCTCCCTCGGCCATTTGTAGACTCCTGCCAGTCTTTCAAAGGTTGTGAGGTAATGTTCAATGTCATCGTTGTCCTCCAGCCTTGCCATGCGTGGCTCTTGGTCCGTCACTCGAGCTGTTTTCCCCAAAGTAGTAACCCCAGCCCGGGTGTGTTCAAAGTCCATCTGTATCTGGTTGACCTGATGTTGGATGACTTTGTATTGTTGTTCCCGACGTGCCGTCTCTCTCTCTTGCCTCTCATCACGCTCTCGCTGATATTGCATGAAACTCTCGAACATATGGGAGAGACTTGCGATAGCTCCTTCTCCTGCAGATGTCGTCACTTCAGCAGTAGCTGAACCTCCAGTTGCACCTGGTCCCTTCTCTTCTCCAGTGCCCTCCTCCGGCTGACTCCTCAGCTTTGGTGGCATCTTGGTGAGCAACAAAAATCCAGCTTTTTTTTTTTTTCCCCGACCAGGCTATCCCACTTCTGACACCAACTGTAAGAGATGGCCCAGTGGTCATAGGAAATAATTTTAACAAGCTGGACAGAAGTTCAGTGGATCCCAAAAGAAGGTGGTTTTATTAATATGAAAAATGAAAAAAATATATATATTTACATGGTCACATACTGAACTACAAAACAAAACTGCAACAATGTGCAAAGAATGGCTATACCAAGTAATTTTGCCCAATCTGCAACAGGTCTATCCTTTGGCCATTAACAGACCAAGACCTCCTTAAGCTCTACAGCTTCCCATTTATAAGGCTAGCTCCACCCTCGACCTGTACCAATTGAACAAGCCGGGGCCAACCATAGAATGCCATATACACAAAAGTATAAAAATAATAAAACACTAAACATATACACAAATAACAATCAGTATAAACCCATGGGTACTTAAACACACTAGATAAAGAATATAAAAAGGAAAAGAAAAGAAAATAAACATTCAGCTGTTATTCCCCCTCCCCCCAGACAAAACTACACATGGTTCAGTCCAAATTAGCATGCTAATGCTACAAAAACCAGTTTGATCCATCTGGACTGTTTGATGGTACAGCCTGGAAATGGAAGACCAACGGACAAACAACAGGTTTGGTGAATTCTCACAAGAAATAAAGGTAATTCTGACTGAAATTAAACTGGGTTGTGAGTTTCTTTTTTTTTTTTTTTAAAGGAATTATTGAACTGAACAAAATGTCGGAGCAAACAGACAAAAACAAAAACCAGTATCACACTCATTTGAAATAGGTAAAACAATTACACAACACCTTCTGACTCATAAGATGTTAAATAGTGTCTCGATGCAACAAAAGCTGACAGGCTAAACCACGCCAACCACTAAAGCAGACTTAACGCAACTGGCCACAAATCACAACCAGAGAGACTAAATATTATACAAATATTCTGCATGGCAAGCTGACACGTTGTCATATGCGGAAAAAAACAGCATTTTACCTTATGACAATTTTGGCGCTGTGTCAGCGCAGGCGGGTTTATCCGAAGAAGGGCTAACGTTGACGGAGTCGCCAGCGGTTGAGTTGGACACGGAGTTGGTGGCAGTTGAATCATCCACGCTCGTCCTTGAAACTTTTATTTTTTTAGGGTTTTTAAAAAAACTCAGAAATTCTCTTTTGCGACATGCTTAAATTCACACAGCGCTCCGTGTGTCTAACTGAAATTACGTCCCTCATTCACGTTGCACGGCAACGATAGTCTACATTTGATTGGTTAATACACATCTTGATTTTATTTGAATAAATTCAACTCAACTCAACTCAAACATATATCTGCACAGTCTCTTTTCATAGAAAAATGCAGCACCCTCAGCACCCCCACTTCCCGCGCCACTGATCAATGGGCAACGACCCATCGCTTCTCTATCCATCATCGTGTTAAACCCTGCCAATAATGCACCAGGTGGATAAGCCAGTCTGTGATTGGTTCCCACAAAAGTGTAACAGAAGCAGCAGAAATGAATGTACAGGTTTCCAGACTGAGTTGCAGGGCGAAATCAAATCGCCGGAAATGTACAAAATGTACAATATTGACACGATGACAGGACTAAAACGTAAAATATTGACACATTGACAGCACTTTACCAACGTACAAATTTGTACTTATTCCTATTTATGAATATTAAAATCGTGGCATTAATGTTTTGATTCTATTGTATCCAATTGTAATATCAATGACATGTTTCAGTTGCATTTATTAAATGCAGCTTACTCATCTATGAAATAACATTTCGCTCTGTTCGTGACTTCTGCAGCAAACTCGTTTTGGAAGATAACATAATGTTAAAAAAGACTACACTTTAAGACCTTAAAATTAATAACATTTCTTTAATCATTTAACCATTTTGTAATATTTAGCTGTAATCCAAATTTTTAGAATCCATAAATTTGCGAGATACAGATCCAAATTCAGCCCTTTATTCAGCGATCTTCATCTCCATTCTCAGCAGCGACCGCAAACGTCAAATCCCGTGCTTGTTATGATGAATTCAAATTCAAAAATTGCTTTACGATATGTTTTACAGCAGTGATATCAAACGCTCATTGGCTCTCGCCTGCTTCGTCACAGTTTGTGATATGCTGTGTTTCAGTCGAAAACTGCTACTGCCACACATCAACATTTGAACAACTTTTGGTACGGCTTTTGACATTTTCTCAGTAAATAAAGTATTGTCATTACACTTGTCTGTCTGTTATGTTTTTCTTCATAACTGTATAGCATTAAGGAATTGTTATGTTTAGGTTTAGAGGTAGGAGAAGGATTAGCAGTTCAAAATATCTTTTTAATGCTATTGTTACTAAAATTGTAACTCTGTCCATTACTTTTTATTGTTTTTATATTCTGTATAAAATGGGTATGTTTAGGTTTAAAAGTACTGTTAACGGGTCTTGCCATTACATCCATATTGTAGGTTTCAGCATATCCAAACGTACAAAAAGTATTTTTTGTGTCTTTTAAATTTACTTATTAATGCTTATGCAGTGTTGGGGGTAACGCATTACAAGTACACTCTAAAAAAAAAAGGTTCTATATGGCACCAAAAATGGTTCTTGGCTCGTAATCATAGGGGAACCTTTTTTAGTGCTATATAGCACCAATTTTGGTGCTTCAGTGGTTCTTCAGCGGTTCTTCAGAGGTTCTTCACCGGTTCTTTGACTAAGGTGCTATATAGCACCGCTAACTATGGTGCTATATAGCACCGCTACCATATACAGAACATGTTAAGATATGGTGCTATATAGCACCAAAAGTGGTTCCTCTATGATTACGACGAAGAACCATTTTTGGTGCCATATAGAACCTTTTTTTTTTAGAGTGTAACGTCTCGGTTACGTATGTAACCCTCGTTCCCTGAGGAGAGAACGGAGACGTAACGTTAGTGACTAATGAATGGGGGTTTCGCTTAGAAGCCAATTACCTTCGAGGAATCTAACAGCGCCAATGGCAGTGCCAATGCCATGGGCATGCGGAATTTGCATGCGTAACTCCGCCCCACATCATGGGTATATAAGGAAGTACGCTGGCAACATCGCATTATGTTACTGCTGCGGAGCCAAGACTGAACTCCGCATTCCAGCAGCACAGCGGAAGTGGCAAAGGGACGTTACGTCTCCGTTCCCTCCTCAGGGAACGAGGGTTACATACATGACCGAGACGTTCCCTTTCATTCAGTCACTATGACGTAACGTTAGTGACTAACGAATGGGGGTCCCAATACAATGACGCCACTCAGCTGTCTTCCAGTGCCCTGCGTAAGTGTGAGTACCCTGTCGTAAGACTAGTACGGACGAAAGACTCCCACTTATCACAGGAATACCAAGGTACACTGGGAAGCATATTCCAGTGGAGATATGCCAAAATGCCTACCCGTAGGGAGGACTTTGAGAGTACACATATTACCCGCTATGGGCTGCATATGGAGAACTCTGGGGTACCAGCCGAAGGTGGATTTTTAACCCCAGGGATGGCAGTGACTTGCCGAGGGAAAGACACCTGCTCACTGACGAGGCTTACGGTGGAAATACACATGTCGGGGTCGCCGGAGGGGAACCATGCACACGGGGCACCTGGCCGGACATGAGGGTCTGGGCTCGAAAGGGCAGACTTACTGATGTCGGCGTCGACAGTGCTGGAGGAACTCAGGGCTTTCGGAAAGCTCACCTGAGGAAAATATTGCACGTATCGAGTCCATGGAGTGGAATGGCGAGCAAGCGAAGACACCTGAGCCTGGTCCATTACCGGCCACTAGTAGAGGCGAGTACATAGTCGGACACTGGCTCCACTCTGAGATTGTAGAATTTGGCGAATGTGTTAGGTGTCGCCCAGCCTGCAGCTCTTCAGATGTCTGTTAGCGAGGCGCCATGCGCTAAAGCCCAAGAGGAGGCCACACTCCGAGTGGAGTGGGCCCTGACCCCAAGGGGACATGGTCGACCTTGTTGCTGGTAAGCCAAAACAATGGTGTCCACTATCCAGTGAGACAACCTCTGCTTTGAGAGAGCTCTTCCCTTCCGCTCTCCACCATAACAGACAAAGAGCTGGTCTGAGGTCCTGAAACACTGTGTCCTGTCTACGTAAGATGGGTCTGCCCCCTCCATGGGCAGCGCTTGCAGGTTGACCACCTGGTCTCTGAACGGAGTGGTGGGAACCTTGGGCACATATCCGGGCCGGGGTCTCAGGATCACGTGAGAGTTAGCCGGCCCGAACTCCAGGCACGCTTCGTCAACCAAAAATGCCTGCAGGTCCCCTACCCTCTTGATGGAGGCCAATGCGGTCAGGAGAGCTGTTTACATCAAATGGCCTCCACCCAAACAAACTCGGTGCAAGAGTGCTAAAGGACAATATTTATTTTTCCCTTCATCATCCTTCAGCTGTGTGTGCTAACCCACTCAACCTGGATGGCACACACACACCAGTACAGAGTATAGACGATCACAGGACTTCATTTCAGCATCTGAATGGACATGCGGTTGATACACCACACAAGGACAATGATAACAAGGACAATGACCACGCAGCCACAACAACCACTTCTCATGGACACACTCCCAGCTGAGCCCCGCCCTCAGAGCTCACCACAGACAGTTCAGCTCACAGCTCAGCTCACAGACAGACAGTTCACCACAGACAGACACCTCATTCAGTTCTCCCTTGATATGGACAGCACGAAGGGACCTCAGGTGCTTCTGACTCCATAGAACGAGATGGCGGGTGAGTTGAGACATACGGCGGGAGCGTAGACCGCCCTGGTGGTTGATGTACGCTACTGTGGCCGTGTTGTCTGACCGAACTAGTACATGTTGACCCTTCAGCAATGCTCGGAAGCGGTGCAGGGCGAACCGTACTGCCAGCAACTCGTGGCAATTGACATGCAGGTGGCGCTGGGATCCTGTCCAGGAGCCCGCGGCAGCATGTCCATTGCACATGGCACCCCAACCCGTGGCGGAGGCATCTGTTGACATAACAACATGCCTGGAAACTCAATCTAAGGGCACACCAGCGGACTGGGGCACCTTCCTACAGCGTCCTCCGCGATCCGGCCCGGGTGAAGGCTTCTGCTGAGGCTGGGCTGGAGGGGCGGGAGTCTTAGGAGGGTGCCCTCGGTGGCGAGCAGGCTGAGGCGACTGTGCCAGCGGTTGGGTGGAGGCAGCAGCTGGCCGCCGGGGCAGTATATGTTTAATAGCCTCAGTCTGCTTCTGGGCAGTTGAAAACTGTTGGGCGAAGCAGGCAGGAAGTATGCGATCGCTGGAATGCGCCATTGACACCAACGCCTCTGGAAAGCTGCTCGTCTCGAAGGCTGACAAAGGCTTGAAGGAATGAAGAGATACTCTTGGCTCCAAAGCAGAAACATAATGCAATGTTGCCAGCGTAC
This sequence comes from Romanogobio albipinnatus, assembly GCA_023566225.1. Taxonomy (NCBI): domain Eukaryota; kingdom Metazoa; phylum Chordata; class Actinopteri; order Cypriniformes; family Gobionidae; genus Romanogobio; species Romanogobio albipinnatus. The sequence continues at coordinate 47,042,085 of CM042242.1, forward strand.
TTCCTCAGTTAGTCACTAATGTTAAGTCGTAGTGACTGAACAACACAGTCTCACTCCCACTCGTCACATATTGACGCTTGGTCAGGACCCCTCGTCGTCACTTTTTTACGTACAGGGTACCCCTTGAAAGGCATTTTTCGACGTTAAGGGTACTGCAGTGATTCCAATGAGACACCTTTGGCGTCATACACAGACGTGTTGGGCATGTGAATGTTATCACGATGTAACTATTTATTGGGTTATAATTTTTCCATTATGACATGTTGGAGTATGATTCTCAATTTAATCAGCCAGCATTATTTTATTTACATTTATTGATTTGTATACGCTATTCAGACACGTTTGAAAGTAGCCCAACCCCGCCCCTTAACCTACCCATTTGCGTTATATGATATAAAACACAGAATATAACAGACAACATGCACACTTTATTGAAAAATGTCAAGTATTCCAACTGTTCCGAGGCCAAACGATTGATTTGTGTGAAGAAAAGACCCAAAAGCGATCTGCGTTTCCATCCGCCCCGCGCCGTCATATTGAAGACGCCACAGGTACGGCAATACCCCCCGGCGTCAGACTATAGACGAACTGGGAACTCCAATGCTTTCAATGGGAAACCTTTGCCGGTATTCTATCGGTATGAAATCTCGCTGAAGAAGTCTCATTCAGAATACATCGCGATGTTTGGCATCAGTGCACGTGGGCCACATGTTGGTGAGTAGCCATGAATGTTTGATATAAAGGATTTTCTGTCGTTATTCATCAGATTATGTTCAGTCACTGCATTATATCTTTCATTTCCACTCAGGCTTCGCTTTTCTTTGCTTTCTAAATCAACACACCTTGCTAATAGGGCGATTAAACACTGTCACGTGACGTGCTATAGACCTTTTAAACAGTTATTCATATTTAATAATAACAACTAGTGTAGTTCCAACGTGGCATTTGTAGTAGAAGCACAATAAAAACAACCTTAGTTGTAATGTGATGTTTGTTGTAAATAGACCGTAACCACAACACTCACCATGCTTTTACCACAGTATTGGTAGTTTTAATGTGATTTTTGTTGTAAATAGACAGTAACCACAACACTTACCATGCTTTTAATGCCTTTTAATGTAAAATCCAAATATTGTGATGTAAATAGTACTTTGTCCTGTATATAATGTATGTGACTTTTTCTCTTCTTTTTTTTTAACCTGAAAAGACCAAAAGGGCCTTTCGGACTCAGTCAGCCCATTCTTGTTCATGGAAAAGTAATGGAGAAGACCGAAAGCAGCAACAGCAAATATTTGCAATGGTAAGTATGTGTTGGTTTGAACTCTTTATCAAGCATTTGTTGTTTCTTAAACATATTCTTACAAACCCCATGGCTCAATCAGTGAGAACATTCTTAATAATTCACAAGATTTAACAAGCTGTCAAATTCATATGATACTCGTACATATTTGTACAAATACTCGTACATAATCCTGCAGCTTTTACTCCGACTCCTGCCATTGGCTACAGCCTCAATTCCTGTACATATTTATCATGATTTTTGTAAATCAGTTGCGCCCCTTCTTGGAAAACAGTCCCAGAAAGAAAAGTTTATATTAGGTCCAATGTATTCTTTAAAATGATTACAAATTGGGCCATTGGGGAGGTCTCTTCACACCTCATGACCTACCTCTGTTTGCTAGAGTGGAAATGCTCACATAACATCAGATATTCTATTATTTTGTCATCAGTTGCACTGCTGATAACGTCCCGTTTGCATGTAAATAATTTACGTGATCAAAAGATCAAGTGAATAATCAACATTTTTAAACAAATTCATATGTGCTATTAAAAATATACTTTAAATAATGGAAATGCACACCTATCAGTGAACTTGTTTCATAAATGTATTTAACATTTAATTATGCAACACTTTAAAGAAAGAAACAGTTATGTATGAAATCACAACTTGCATGCAATGTAATGAAATTTCCTTTCTTTCTGTTTTGCAGGATTACTTGCAGATTACTTTTATGAGCCAACCCTCACAAGAGCTACTAGTTAGTTGTAGTGAATCTTGCCGTAATCAGGTAAATAATATTTTTAGTATATCAGTATTTACTCATGAAATGCTCCCCTGAATCGTATGTAAATTCATTTTATTGTAACTGTCTTAATTTATATTTTTCAAAAACAATAGTAATTGCACATAGAGTAAGTGAGACTTTCTTGTTTTACAGCAGAGAAAAAAGACCAGACCCTTATATCGAAGCAAGCTAATCGAATAAGTCCTTTGTTTAGGGTGAGGAAGGAACATGGCCATCTTGTGCCCAAAGACGACAGAAAAGTGCGCAAGTCCATTGGTATGTCCTGTATTGATGTATTGTCTTGCTTTAATATGTAGTACAGAATTTGATGTTGATCTCTCAAAGGACAGCTGTGATCATTCTTTCTATACTCTGATAAAATACACACCATTATTCATGTCTAAATCTTTTTATAACTCCTAAAATGAGCAAATTAGGTTCTGTATCTTGGATTTATCTAAAATGGTAAATATTTGTTTCCCTTTTTGATACAATTATTATTAAAATGATTGCCTTTTAGCATAAAGGCTGGAACACTTTTGGCCTTCAATTCTTAAAAATGGCACCGTCTGTTTGTCTTAGATAAAAGCAGACATGTATTGAAGGGTTAAAAAAAGCATTTCGTTGGTATAAACTCCAGGTATTTCTCTATTGTTTTGTAGACCATGGATGGTTCTGTGTAGCTTTGGAAGATAATGAGTTGTGGCATATATTAGGAATCAAATAGTAAATGTTCTTTGAATTATGTGAAATATCTGGTTAGTTTTTTGGCTTGAAACAAGGCTTTATACTCCACAGACTAAAACACATTGCATTTGTGTTTTAAGATGGATAGCAAGAGAAGGCACACACTTCAGAAGATTCTACAGGAAAAGACTAATGTGCAGCCAAGGAGGAATACAAGAGGCAAAAACTCCAGTCTCTGAGAACTATGCATGGCCATGGGTGCTTCATAAGCATGGTAAGTCTTGTGCCTCTGTACCTATTGTATTGCCGTATTTTAACAATTTTACATTGTGCAGGCTATCACAAGTGATGCTCTTGAAACAAGTGACAGAAGAGTATGTTGTCTTAAAAGAAATCTAGCATCACTGGCAAAGGCTAAGAAGAGACCATACCTTTCTAAAATATATTTTTAAAGATCTGCTGTTTAAAAGGTCGCTGTTGATATGGGTAAAATATTTTTTGTCAGTACTTGGCTAATATTATGTGCTGCAATATTATATACATAATGCTCCAATGTGTATATTATATAATGTACTGACTGCGGCTTTGTAAATTTAAATTAGGAATGGGCAACTCTGGGCCTTTTGAAATGGAGAGTTTACCTCCAAGACTAATCGAGCATGCCTGGAATTTGTAACTAAAGTCTTCAGGTTTACTTATAGATAATTATAGGCAGGTAGGTGGGTTTGAGGTTAGAGCTAAATCTGCAGGACAATGGATGCTGAGGCCCAGAGTAGCCAACCACTGCTTAAATCATGCAGAACATATGCTAACCTGACTACATTAAATTAAATTTGAATGGTTTTTTCTTTTACTTTTAGACCAGGACTGGAGAATGCCTGACAATGGGATGTTACAACTTCTTCCTCTGGTTGAGAAAAGGCTACACCACATCAGTGACCACATCATCTGTTTATCAATTATACACTATAGGGTACAAGTGGGCAAACTGTTTAGAAGAAGAAGAACAGGATAGAACATGGACATGATAGAGGGAAGAGCAAGAAACCAGTCTAGCTGTGAGAATGAATCATTATTTTTCAACACAATATTAAATCTGTTTTCTGTATCATAGTTGACTGGATGGGATTCTGTGGCACTCATTTGTGTGGATTCAGCAGCTGTGAATGGAATAATATGATCTTAATGTATTTTTGAAGACCCATTTTTATTTATCTTGAATCTAATTTTTCTTTATGCTACTTTATCAACTGTATACTGTATCCTCCAATAAAGAGTTGAGTGATAAAGTATGGTGAATATTGTGTATGGTGTTTTTAAAGTAAATACACATTTTATGAGTTGATTTAGGTTATCTAAGTAATTAACAATATTATTTTACTTGAAACATAAACATTTTTCATCTGGTTATATTATATTTGGTACAACAATGCACCAAAAAGTTGCATTTGCATGCTGTGACAATATGCCAGTTTTCAGTGAAATAAAGGGAAGGATTTCAAACACTTCAAGCTTAACTGACGATGATCCATGTTGATAAATCATACTTGACATCTACTACTGCAATAAAAATTAAAGCATGCACATTACCGATGTCAGGTACGTGAAAATACATACAATTTTGGCAATGTCTCTTTTGTTATTTTACTTAATGGTGCATTGTCCTATATTTAATAATAATAGTGAAGTGTAAATCTAAATAGTTTTTGTTTACACTGGAAACTGGATAATGGCAAGTTGTTGTGGGTTCATCCATTATATTTATGGGTGTTTATCCATAAAAGAAAATAAATATTAATAATTATATTACATTTCTTTCAAATATTTCTGTATTTCATCAGATGGTCTCACAATACCCATCAAAACCTAATACAAGCATGATGTTAGAAATAGAAAAGAGAAAATACTCTGATATTTAAATGTGACTCAAAGTTTGTTGTCCATGATGAGGAAAATAGATCTGTGTATGTTGTACTGCCCTTCCGCCCTCAGGGACCCAATGGAGGCCCCTGGAAGAGCAAAAAAAAAGCACATTTCAAATGGCTGTTACTCAAAGTCTGGTTAACGTATCACAGAGAAAATTGCCAGGACAACTGCTTATGCTTTGTTTACTAAATAATGTTGGGCACAGTTTTCAGACAGATATGGAAAGCTGGCATAAAGGTTTTCTAAAAATGCTCACAGTAAAATATCAAATTTCAGCCTGCCCCTCATATATGTCATAAAGGTTTACACAATGAACATAATTAGATATCCAGTTGTCCATTAAAGATGTCATCTACTTAACATTTATTGTCTCATTATTAAACGTTTTAAACTACATTACCCATATACCTTTGTCAGTGTATCAATGCAATGGGAAACATGGCGCTGTAGTTCATTGAAGTGTGCAGAAATGCTTAGGGTTAGGGTTGGGATCTCGGTAAAGGAGTAATTTCTCACAACATAGCGACACTTTATAGTTAACTTAACGTATTACTAACGTAACAATAACACCAAAACATACTTTGTAACATGAAACGCCGTTTTATATCGGTTAAAAGATAGTCCAATCACAGCGAGTTCTGCGATAAAGTCCTAGCCAATGACAACGCAGCAGAACAAAGGCGTCACACTTACTTGTCCATTTATGGAAAATGATGACAGATCTCATCCGGTTCCAACTGAAGGGATATCCTTAAATATTTAATATTTAGGCTGCTAAATATTTATTTCTTCTAATTAATTAATACAACTCACATTTTAAAACAAAAATCTCCTTTGTGTGGTTAAACTGATGCATAGATATATATGGAAGAGAAATCTCTCTCTCTCTCTCTCTCTCTCTCTCTCTCTCTCTCTATATATATATATATATATATATATGTGTGTGTGTGTGTGTGTGTGTGTATTTATATTTATATATATATATATATATATATATATATATATATATATATATATATATATATATATATTAGATCACTTCTTTATGCCATCGTTCACCATCTGAACTCTTGGAATTAAAATAAATGTAACAAAAGCATAATGAATGCACACAATTTTGTAAGCATATTCCAATATTTAATGTCAAACAGTTTAAATACAAATGTAGCGACCAACTACTGCACAACAGTATAAAATAACCATGCTGCGGTACAAATAAAAGAAATGAGGTTCAACTTTATCTGAAAATATATTGGTTTCTTGCCTTTAAGAAATAAATAGGCAAAAACATTAAGAACATTTTACATTCTCAACTTTAAAACTATATAAACTATATCCTTGTGATTATTGTTCACTTCTATTGTAACTAAATGAAAGGCCATTTCAAATAGTTAATGATTATTATAAATGTTAACCATTTTCAGTAAGAAAATGCTTTAATAAAATACATTCATGTTACATTTACATTAGCAAGGTAGTGATATAATGTTACCATATATTTAGTTATGGTGGACATTTACTATAGTGAATACTATACCACTGTAATAAAAGGTTTAATGAATACATATTGATTTCAAAAGGTGTTCACTCTCACTATCTTCATTTGTTCAAACAAACACTGTTATACAAATGCATATATATGCAAATATACAAATGCAGATATATACATTGGAATATAGCATCATGAAGTCGATGGCAATAAATATGTCCTTTACTAAAACTCCTGATGAGCACTGATGCTTTTTTGATAAAGGCATAAGCAGACATCAAGTACAGTTTATGAATATTGGTTCTGCATATATCGAAGAGATCATGAAGAGGAGTGGTACTCCACGTGAAGACTTTGAGAAACTGTGACATAGCAAAGGGTGCACCTCAATGGACATATCCTACGCATGCCCAAACAACAACACCCCAAAACAGTTATGAAGTGGACACCACCAGGAAGACGCAGGAGACAGGGAAGACCAAGGAAGACATGAGACAGATGTTTTGTGAAGACCTGAAGAATGCAGGTGTTCCATTAGAAGATGTGAAGAACGTGGCCACAGATCGAATATGTTGGAGGACACATGTTGCCCAGTGTGCCCAGGACAGGACATGATGATGATGTTGTCCCTTTACATAACTGTAGGATTTCCTTCTGTAAAAAGTGTTGCATAATTAAATGTTAAATACATTTATGTAACAAGTTCACTGATAGGTGTGCATTTCCATTATTTAAAGTATATTTTTAATAGCACATATGAATTTGTTTAAAAATGTTGATTATTCACTTGATCTTTTGATCACGTAAATTATTTACATGCAAACGGGACGTTATCAGCAGTGCAACTGATGACAAAATAATAGAATATCTGATGTTATGTGAGCATTTCCACTCTTGCAAACAGAGGTAGGTCATGAGGTGTGAAGAGACCTCCCCAATGGCCCAATTTGTAATCATTTTAAAGAATACATTGGACCTAATATAAACTTTTCTTTCTGGGACTGTTTTCCAAGAAGGGGCGCAACTGATTTACAAAAATCATGATAAATATGTACAGGAATTGAGGCTGTAGCCAATGGCAGGAGTCGGAGTAAAAGCTGCAGGATTATGTACGAGTATTTGTACAAATATGTACGAGTATCATATGAATTTGACAGCTTGTTAAATCTTGTGAATTATTAAGAATGTTCACATACCTACCATTGCAAATATTTGCTGTTGCTGCTTTCGGTCTTCTCCATTACTTTTCCATGAACAAGAATGGGCTGACTGAGTCCGAAAGGCCCTTTTGGTCTTTTCAGGTTAAAAAAAAAAAAGAGAAAAAGTCACATACATTATATACAGGACAAAGTACTATTTACATCACAATATTTGGATTTTACATTAAAAGGCATTAAAAGCATGGTAAGTGTTGTGGTTACTGTCTATTTACAACAAAAATCACATTAAAACTACCAATACTGTGGTAAAAGCATGGTGAGTGTTGTGGTTACGGTCTATTTACAACAAACATCACATTACAACTAAGGTTGTTTTTATTGTGCTTCTACTACAAATGCCACGTTGGAACTACACTAGTTGTTATTATTAAATATGAATAACTGTTTAAAAGGTCTATAGCACGTCACGTGACAGTGTTTAATCGCCCTATTAGCAAGGTGTGTTGATTTAGAAAGCAAAGAAAAGCGAAGCCTGAGTGGAAATGAAAGATATAATGCAGTGACTGAACATAATCTGATGAATAACGACAGAAAATCCTTTATATCAAACATTCATGGCTACTCACCAACATGTGGCCCACGTGCACTGATGCCAAACATCGCGATGTATTCTGAATGAGACTTCTTCAGCGAGATTTCATACCGATAGAATACCGGCAAAGGTTTCCCATTGAAAGCAATGGAGTTCCCAGTTCATCTATAGTCTGACGCCGGGGGGTATTGCCGTACCTGTGGCGTCTTCAATATGACGGCGCGGGGCGGATGGAAACGCAGATCGCTTTTGGGTCTTTTCTTCACACAAATCAATCGTTTGGCCTCGGAACAGTTGGAATACTTGACATTTTTCAATAAAGTGTGCATGTTGTCTGTTATATTCTGTGTTTTATATAACGCAAATGGGTAGGTTAAGGGGCGGGGTTGGGCTACTTTCAAACGTGTCTGAATAGCGTAAATACAAATCAATAAATGTAAATAAAATAATGCTGGCTGATTAAATTGAGAATCATACTCCAACATGTCATAATGGAAAAATTATAACCCAATAAATAGTTACATCGTGATAACATTCACATGCCCAACACGTCTGTGTATGACGCCAAAGGTGTCTCATTGGAATCACTGCAGTACCCTTAACGTCGAAAAATGCCTTTCAAGGGGTACCCTGTACGTAAAAAAGTGACGACGAGGGGTCCTGACCAAGCGTCAATATGTGACGAGTGGGAGTGAGACTGTGTTGGACTGAACGAAAGGGAACCTGAATTACGTAATCAGATTACTTTTTTTAACTAGTAAAGTAACGCATTACTTTTAAAATTACAACAAAATATCGGAGTTACTTTTTCAAATAAGTAACACAAGTTACTTTGTTTTCCATTTATTTACGGACACCTCTTGTTTCCTCTCTTGTTGAGAGGCGTTGTGTGCATAAACATGATGGTTATTGTAGTTACAGACTAAACGTAAGTATGCATTTAATCGTCTCACTTGCTCAAAACAGATTCAGTATTCTTCCCAATCCAGATTCTTCCCAATCCAGGCAAGAACAATTAATGCAAAAGTAACGTAACATACTTTCCATAAAAAGTAATCAAGTAATGCAATTAGTTACTTTTTGAAAGAGTAATGCAATATTGTAATGCATTACATTTAAAAGTAACTTTCTCCAACACTATACCTATACATATTAACAATGAGACCAGGCTGATTCCGCCAAGACCAAATACATTAACATTTCCAATCTCTCCGAGAGTTGTTATGACAGGAATTGTATTATGAACACTCTCTCATAAACAGACTAATCTAGTTAAACAAGTTGAGCAGAAAGAAAAAAATATGGATTAATTTTTGCACTCGAATGGAAACAAAAGGGATAAAGCGCTCTTCCTGGTGTAGCAGGACAGAATCAGTTCTTACATTTGAATGCATATTTAACAAAAGCTCCCCAAATCTCCCCAAATCCTTTCTCAAAACTATGCCAAATGGCTCTGTAAGAATTGCTCAAGCAAAATATTTACTGAGGCAGCTCAACTTGAAAGTCAGATCAGCACATTTTGGCCAGTTACTCAAACTCAGAAATGGGAACACAAGGGGGGGTTTGAAAGGGTGGTGGCAGTGAAGGTCCATCTGTGGCTCCAGATAACAGACCCCAAGGATCCAGACATGAAATGAAGATGAATTCAAATCAAACATATACAAGAATACACCTCTATATTTACTTTATTCCAGATGGTATTTTATACCTGGTGTATACTGGGCACCAGGTGTAAAGATGATAGTTTTAGTGCTTTAGGAACCTATGATTTAAACATTTTTTGTACAATTTGTAAATTAATGCAAATTATTTTTTCATATTAACATAAGATTATAAATACTGCATGTTAAACAGTCTGAAGATGACACAAGCCCTGCTGATTCTAGTTTTCAGAGTAGTGTCTGTCATGTCTGAGCTTATACATGCTCTGTTAGCCCAGACTAAACAAAACTGCACAGTGTTTCTGAATCACTGTTAAATATATATACTCAATATGCATTAAAGTACACTTTTCACAGTACATAAAGCACAATTTTCCACATGACATACTATTATCAAATCCCAATAAAACACCTTTGTTGCATAGACAATTAGCTTCCTGTCTCACTGTCTGGTGAGCATTTAAAATAAGGACAAATGTGAAATTGGCTATGGAAAACATAAACATATTAGGTTCATTAGGCATCACAAATACATTAAATTAACATTTTAAATAATGCAAATGCTTTTTGTTTCATCTATCTCTCCCCAACGAGGCACCGCCATAGTAGTAATTAAAAAAAGCCGTATCCTCAGTTTCATCCGAGGTAATTAAATGACACAAACCGCTCGGTTAAGCGCCTCCTCATCTGGAGGGGAAAACCCCTGCAGTCTCTCCCTTTTGTTTCTGTCCTTGATAGTGGAGAGAGCCCAGATTAGCATAGCTCAATCATTACAGGATTGGATAGAGGCTTTTTCAGCTTGATGATATCTTTGATGAGCTACTGGCAGCAAGCAGAAATCCGCTTTGCATATTAACAAAGATTTCGGGCCCAGCTGAGCCGCTCTCATGTTAATTCTCACAGCAAAGACTGATATGCAAACAGAGTCTTTCCATTTGTGGTGCATATATGCCTCATACTGAGGAAATACATTAGCAATCAACCTTTTTTCCTCTCAGTGAGTAAAGAGTGGAGGTCATTTCGCTCTCTTTGTAAACACTGATGAGTTAAGGATGGCAATACTGTGTCCGCCTCAATATTTACCCTTTTAAAATCTGTTTTTCTCTGATTTGCTTTTTTTCCTCGCCATGAAAGCATTTAACATCCATCCATAATTTTGTGGATGAAGGATTTCTCATCAGAAAAACAAAGCAAAACAACATATAAATTTTGAATCCCTTGCTTTTGTAAATCACTCTGTGGACGTGCTCAGCGGAAAAAAAAATCTAAAATAAAACAATCATCGTAATTTCATATTCAAATGAATCTGAATCTCAGCACCATTATAAACTGGACCAGCTGTCCACTTCAGACGCCTGTCAGGTCTTTTTACATTGTTAACATGAACACCAGCACTTCACATGATAAGGACTGAAGCAGGGCACTGCATTTAAATATAGGGTATTTCACTCAGATGACACCTTCAATTCATTACAAATGCTAATAAAAAGTCGTGGCTGGTGACAGGTCGCATGGTAGAAATTGTATGTAATTAAATGAAAAGAAGGACTAACAAAGGATCATTTTGTTTAAAATTGCTGCCATATTCAACATTCAAATGTCAATTATGGATTATACAAAATAGCCTGTCCACGTAGACAATTACATGTTATCCAACAAACTAATGGGAAGAATTAGCATAGACATTTTATTTTAAAAACCGAGGAGAAAGAATAAAAAAAATAAATAATAAAAAATTTAACTAAGATAAAAAAAATAAAAAATAAATGTAATAAAAAATATTAATAAAAAACATCTTGGTTATGTATGTAATACTTGTTCCCTGAAGGAGGGAACAGAGACATTACGTCGACGTCACCGATGTATTGGGATCACAATATGTCGGTGACGTCGATGTAACGTTCAAACGTAACCAACTGAAAGGAAACTATAGAGCTCTGGAGGTCACGCGACCCATTCTGTTTACGACTCCATTTTGGCAGGCAGGAACAGCCGGCGCCAGCATGAGTTTCAAGGCAACGGAGTTCACTGCGCACTTTAATTCAAAAGACATACACTCACCTAAAGTATTATTAGGAACACCTGTTCAATTTCTCATGAATGCAATTATCTAATCAACCAATCACATGGCAGTTGCTTCAATGCATTTAGGGGTGTGGTCCTGGTCAAGAAAATCTCCTGAACTCCAAACTGAATGTCAGAATAGGAAAGAAAGGTGATTTAAGCAATTTTGAGCGTGGCATGGTTGTTGGTGCCAGACGGGCCGGTCTGAATATTTCACAATCTGGTCAGTTACTGGGATTTTCACGCACAACCATTTCTAGGGTTTACAAAGAATGGTGTGAAAAGGGAAAAACATCCAGTATGCGGCAGTCCTGAGGGCGAAAATGCCTTGTTGATGCTAGAGGTCAGAGGAGAATGGGCAGACTGATTCAAGCTGATAGAAGAGCAACTTTGACTGAAATAACCACTCATTACAACAGAGGTATGCAGCAAAGCATTTGTGAAGCCACAACACGCACAACCTTGAGGCGGATGGGCTACAACAGTAGAAGACCCCACCGGGTACCACTCATCTCCGCTACAAATAGGAAAAAGAGGCTACAATTTGGACAGTTGAAGACTGGAAAAATGTTACCTGGTCTGATGAGTCTCGATTTCTGTTGAGACATTCAGATGGTAGAGTCAGAATTTGGCGTAAACAGAATGAGAACATGGATCCATCATGCCTTGTTACCACTGTGCAGGCTGGTGGTGGTGGTGTAATGGTGTGGGGGATGTTTTCTTGGCACACTTTAGGCCCCTTAATGCCAATTGGGCATCGTTTAAATGCCACGGCCTACCTGAGCATTGTTTCTGACCATGTCCATCCCTTTATGACCACCATGTACCCATCCTCTGATGGCTACTTCCAGCAGGATAATGCACCATGTCACAAAGCTTGAATCACTAGATCTCAACCCAATAGAGCATCTTTGGGATGTGGTGGAACGGGAGCTTCGTGCCCTGGATGTGCATCCCATAAATCTCCATCAACTGCAAGATGCTATCCTATCAATATGGGCCAACATTTCTAAAGAATGCTTTCAGCACCTTGTTGAATCAATGCCATGTAGAATTAAGGCAGTTCTGAAGGCGAAAGGGGGTCAAACACAGTATTAGTATGGTGTTCCTAATAATCCTTTAGGTGAGTGTAGACTTGTACATAGCAAAACTTAATAGATTAAACATAACAGATCCCTATAATGCCCCCGGGGTGCTTTTCACGTGTATCGATAAAGGAGCGGATAGCTTTCCTGTCAGGACACCTGTTGCACCAGCTGTGCGCAAGTTACAACTAGCCTAGTTTTGACGTAAATGGGTACTAAGTTACAACTTTTTCACTACTAAATATTTTTGCATTGCACCATTAAACTTAGTTGAAGCCTAAATCTACGTATAAACAAAATATATTTACAGAAGCCTCCGATCAAGAGTAAGATTAACAGATAGAATAGCAGGCAGACTGAACTGCATCAATACGCTCTAGTTTTACATGACAGATTTCAATTCTTTACATGTATATGATAATGCTGACATACAGGCCTACATGCGCTTATATTTTAAGAGAGAAAACATGTGAATAGATTAACGTTTATGTTAGCGGTTAACACGAACCCGTCCAAAACAGCGTGCATCTGTTCAATAGGTCCATGTTGTGCATGTCGAATAAAATCAGTCATAATCAATAAATGCCATTTCTTATTTTTTTGTTTCAGTATTTATTTATTGATCCTTCATTTTCTGAATGTTATTTATATATGAGCACTTATGTTATTCATGATTAAGTATCGTATTTAATGGGAACTTATTTTTTATCATTAGTTACGTGAGGCAAAAGTAGTTAAGAATGAAGAATAAACTGAAATTCACGGCATTTCAACAACTTACTACACTTGTATTTGAGGTTCTATATGGCACCAAAAATGGTTCTTCGTCGTAATCATAGAGGAACCACTTTTGGTGCTATATAGCACCATATATTAACATGTTCTGTATATGGTAGTGGTGCTATATAGCACCTTAGTAAGCGGTGCTATATAGCATCAAAGAACCGGTGAAGAACCTCTGAAGAACTGCTGAAGAACCACTGAAGCACCAACATTTGTGCTATATATCACTTAAAAAGGTTCCCCTATGATTACGAGCCAAGAACCATTTTTGGTGCCATGTAGAACCTTTTTTTTTTAGAGTGTACGATAAAATGATTTCCCCTTTGCTGTCCCCTGCCTGTTTTGGCATCCTGGCGCACATCCGCTGTCCATCATGTTGAAATAGTAAGTTTTAAACAGTTTAAAAAAAAAAAAAATGCTACAGCCGCTCTAGCGCTCGCCTGATTGCCTGCCAAAATGGCGGAGTTTAGGCTGCGTGATGTCAACCTCCGGAGCTCTATAATAATGTATAAATAATAAAATCACACTGTTTTCAGACACATTTAGACACTAAACCCTTCACTTCTGCACCAGTATTAATAATAATAACAAGTAGCCCCGCCTCAAACTCACACCATTGTTTGAGCCAGGTTTTGAAAAGTGCCTTCCTAAACATTTCTAGAGCGAATTAAACTTCAGATGACCTACTTTGAGTTGTCTCAACATTTTAGGCTGGAAAATGAGAGTTTCATAATTCAAAAAATTTGATATTTCACTTTTAATATTCCTTTGTTTATAGCCATCATTTTGACATGACCCCAGAAGATTATTGTACCTGTGTGGAAAAATATGCTCACTTGTGAGCAAGTGAGGCTACTGTAATATCCAGTGTCAGAATCAATTTTCAATGCATGAATTTCAACAAGAACATATGTGTTGCCAAAGCTAACACATATTCAGTATCCCCAAAAAAAAGGACATAACTCATAGTTGACCAAGCCTATTGACTAGATCGAGGTCAGAAAAACACTGACACACGTTCTTAAATAACTGCATGTGGCCGAGTGCATATTCTGGATTATAAGTGATGACAGGTTAATCCAAGCACAACTAAGGATGAAAGTCCTGGTATGACAGTAGTTCACACTCTGTGGCCTAACAACAGGATGCAACTAAGTCTGCTTTCTCTCTGAGAGCTCAGTTTATCTCTGCTAACGCTCTGGAATGTCCCACCACAGACACTATGATGTGTTGAATAATACAGCGCTCCATACTGACTCACGACACTGGGACCAGAACGAGGCTTCCATACTATGTGCTCATAAAGAAGAATTATTAAATCCAGAACTGTGTGGTATCTGAATGGTTAACAACCATCTTAATTTGAAGGGAGATGGATGAAACATGTCATATGAGTCACGACTGAAAAACGCTTGGATGTTAATCTTAAAAAAGCAAAGAAAAACAAAGCTTTTTTTTTTAGAATAGGATAAAGCGCATTGAAATAGGCCCGACTAAGGAGAAACGAAATGGTCTTGAATCCATTAATTAAATAATTAAATAGTTGGCAGTCACAAATGTGAAGGTCAGTGCCAAATTAAATTAGTGTCCATGATAAAGAAAAGGAAAAATCTTTTGAAAATCCTATACTCATATGGTTTTGAAAGGCTTTGATACAATTTTCAAGAAAATGGTTGATCGAATCTCATGTAGTGTAATCATCCACCCCCACCCACACACACACACACACTTTTTAAAGTGTCATTAATGTCAAATACTAAATCAACTGTTCTATTTACATGAACACTTTAGTTGAATAATTGAATAACCATGACAGACAGAGCAGAATACCAGTAAAAGAGATTTATCTGAAAGGTACAACTATTCTATGACTTATGTACAGGCATATTAATAATTGCCCATAATTTAATTGAAGATATGTCATAATAGAAACTCAATTAACCTATACGTTTTAATGAAAGCGGAGATTGCTGAAATGTACATCTAATTAAGGGGCAAATAAAAGTCGTGGCTGGTGACAGGTCGCATGGTAGAAATTGAATGTAATTAAATGAAAAGAAGGACTAACAAAGGATCATTTTGTTTAAAATTGCTGCCATATTCAACATTCAAATGTCAATTATGGATTATACAAAAGAGCCTGTCCATGTAGACAATTACATGTTACCCAACAAATGTTTTGCAGTGTGTGTGTGTGTGTGTGTGTGTTCACACTACTCCTAATGTGTGTGTGCAACTTGGATGGGTTAAATGCAGAGGACAAATTCTGAGTATGGGTCATCTTGCCCCAGGGAGCATCTCATCCCATTTTACCCTATGTTTTTAAGGGGGCACCACGTGACTTGTTACAGCCTGCTAACCTTGCCCTGCGTGTGTCAAAATAATCAGATATTTTAAGAGACTTTCTAACCTTGACACATAGTCACAGGGGTGCCCTTGTGAAAAAGAAGTGTGCTTAATTGTATTAAATGTGTACTTCAAATATTAAAGTATATATTTTTTAAAAACTGTACTTGCAGATAATACAGTATTAATGTAATACAATTCCACTTAAGTATACTTAAAGAAAGTACACTTTCTTGTTTCTTAACACTCTTAACACACATCATTTTACTTTAAAGTATATGTTAAATCATTTATCAATCATGTAATAATTTTTTGTCATGCTTTAAAGAAGTATGCTTATTTTGATAGGTTGACTAACAAACTAAAACACATGTATTTGATATGTTCTTACAAATATAATTAGTAAAAAATAAAAATACATGAAGTTTCGGTTACACTTTATTTTAAGGTGTCAATGTTACTGTGTAATTACATATTTAAGTACTCACTGAGTAATATTAATTAACTGCATGTACTTACCATAGGTTTATAGTAGGATTATGGTTTGGTTGAGGGTTAGTTGCGTGTAATTATGCATAATTCACTCTTATTACTATAGTAAATTCTGTAAAATAAAGTGTTACCGAAGTTTCAATAGAAATGACGTTTACCATAAATGCTTGCTGTATATTAAAGACAATAGAATTATGAAATTAAATATAAATATTGGACCCACTTTATATTAGGTGGCCTTAACTACTATGTACTAACATTTTAATTAATCATTTGATACAATGCACTTATTGTGTACATACATGTTTTTACATTGTACTTACATTTTTAAAAATACCTGCTTGTAATTACGTCTGTAATTAATTTCTGTAGTTACATTTGTAATTACACAGTTGACACTTCCCTTACACCTAACCCATACCCTTAAACTTACCCATACCACCACACCTGCCCCTAACTCTACCTGTATCCCACCTCAATATCAGCAAAGGTGTTTTGCAATACAATTTGAACACAGTAAGTACATTGTACTTATTTTTTGATGTAAGTACATAGTACTTAAGGCCACCTAATATAAAGTGGGGCCTAAATATGTTCTTAAGTCCTACTTAAGTGGGTAAAAAAAACCTAAAATATAACACATTTGTAACTAACATGCAATTACAGCAATTGTCCGAAATCATATTGTTTAGTTCACACTTAAGTATGTTATTAAAGTACTCTTTTTAAAAGTATTTTTCACAAGAGGTCTTCTATGGTGTCATTTCACTTTTTTATGATTTCCCCCCCTGCATGTTTCTGTATGTTCTGTCATCAGGACAGTGGTGTCACCTTGACCTTTCTGACTTATTAAAATACATTTTAATAAAAAATGAAAAACATGCTCTATAGAAGAGGTATATTCAAGTTATTGCATGTATGAATAGCATTTTTAGCATAGACTATGTGTTACGTGTTCTCAAACGTACTAGTTTCTAGACAACAATAAAGAATTTAACAAATATTTCCTTTACTGCTGCATAAAAGAGAAATCAATCTTCAATGTGACGTATGCGGTGCATGTCAGCCGCCACGCTGGCATGTCATTGTAGGGTCAAAGGAGTCATTTAAACGGGTTAAGAATGATTCAAACGACCTAATTATGTGATAGCTGCTGCTACACGACAGGCGACCTTCCAATGAAATTAAAGAACAGGAGACTGCGTCTTTCTCACTTAAATTTGAAGGATGTCCCATGGCAGTATTGGAGAGTTTCCATGACCTTACAGTCTGTATTCATCTTAGACAGGCAGAAGATGCTCAATTGCACTGTATGTGTAAGTCATCCCAAATGCAGACGCTCTTGCCAGTCAGTGGGATGATATCCGGAATAGTCTTAGGAAATATGATGAGACCAGGGTGTGTCAGAGGAGCCCTCATGCGCGCATTATAAATCCTGACAGGTTCACCGCAGCATATCTGCAGATATAATACTCCCATAATGACATCCTCACCTTGACTCATTCCTTATTCCTGGCAGTGTAGAGGTTTCCATGGGACTAAAGTATACATCCAGCTGAGTGAAATGAAACTAATGACATACAGAATTTGTCAAATGAAGAGACAGATGATAAGGCTGTGTACAAACTGCCTCCGCATTTCACACTTACGAATAGACTATATGTGATTTAGACTTTCCACGGGTCTATGTTTTGGTTGTTGTCATAGATGAACTATGAAATGCTGGTGTGGTTCTGTACAGCACTTGCAATATATCTTGTGAAAACAATATGATTTCGCAATATATTGCAGAATTAAATGTGTGATTCATTATTGTTGGAATAGCAACTCCCAAACATCAAGAATTAAATTTTCAAACTGTTTTATTTTCAAGAAAGTTTTAAATGTAATGACTTTGAAATGTCATGTTGTGCAACCATCAGGTAAAAAGTAAAAAATTTAAATAATTACTATACATGTGGATGTACACATCTTATTGATAAAAAAAACAAAAACAAAAAAAAAAATTATATATATATATATATTGGAAATACACACTTATCAGCATAACATTGTGACCATATGTCCTAATATTGTGTTGGCCCCCCTTTTGCTGCCAAAACAGCCCTGACCCGTAGAGGCATGGACTCCAGTGGTAAGGTGTGCTGTGGTATCTGGCACGTGAATTAAATGAAAACGTGATTCATCAGACCAGGCCACCTACTTCCATTGCTCTGTGGTCCAGTTCTGATGCTCACGTGCCCACTGTTGGCACTTTCTGAGGTGGACAGGGGTCAGCATGGGCACCCTGACTGATCTGCGGCTATGCAGCCCCAGACTGTGTATTTTTACACCTTTCTATCAGAACCAGTATTAACTTCTTGAGCAATTTGAGGTACAGTAGCTCATCTGTTTGATCAGACCACACAGGTCAGTCTTCACTTCCCACATGCATCAATGAGCCTTGGCCGCCCATGACCCTGTCGTCTGTTCACCACTGTTCCTTCTAACACATCAACTTTGGGAACAAAATGTTCACTTGTGCCTAATATATCTCACCAACTAACAGGTGCCGTGATGAAGAGACAATCAGTGTTATTCACTTCACCTGTCAGTGGTCATAATGTTATGCCTGATCAGTGTATATACTGTATGTAAAAAAAAATTAAATGCAGAAAGTTTTCTATAATGGCTAGGTTTAGGGTTAGGAGATACAGATACAGATACAGTGAACTATCTGAATATACAGATTGTACAGTATAAAAATCATTGTGTCCCCATAAAAGTCCCCATAAAACATAGGAACCCAACATACACGTGCACATTTTTATGGTTACATTTTATAGTTTAGGTTTTTCTTTAAATGTCCGTACATATGCCGTCTAAAAATATTGAAATTAATTTTAACACACAAAAAAAAAAAACTTTTTTATTCAGTTTGTGAGAGATTAGAATTATAATTTTGCTCTAGGTATCCCTTACCAAAAACACTGCCGCACACCATGACACACTAGCTCAATGAGATACAATGCAAACAATGGCTGAAGGGGCTTGTTTGATAGACGTGAGCTTAACTTGAAAGGTGCACAAACAAAAGGTTGCTCTTCACCGTGCCCTTTGACCAAGATGAATAAATTGCCCAGGGCTTTCTGACCTCTCCATGCCACTATGGTTTTTTTAACTGAACCAAAGCCAATTTCACCATGTGATGTAGATCAATACATCTCCACTACAATAAAAATGGTAGAAGGATGGTCAGACAGGTCAAAAATCATTCTGTCTGTGTGGAAACGAAGGAAATCGGCTCAACGTATAATGGGTGTTACGCTGCATTGCTTTCTTTGTTCTCAGCTTAGGATTTCCCTTTTATTCTGTATAATTGCTGTAGCCATCAACAACCTTATTTATCTTTACGATTTAGAAAAGTAGTGCTGGAACGGGCACAAGAGATAAAGCTTTCCGGAAAAATTGTAATTTACCCAAGAATGATGTGCTAAAAGGGTTTGGCTGATTCAAGGTTCAGAGGTATGCCTGTGAATCAGAGACAACAAAGAAGTCAATTCTGAAGAGGACCAGAGACAGCCATGAACCTCAACCAGAGATGTCACCGTTATTGTGTGTTGTGTCTTTAGAAACACTGACAGCACAGGCAGGGGAGAGATGCAGAAGGGCACGATATGACAGAGAGAGTCAAAATGAAAAACTGCAAGAGCTGCCTATTGCTCATCTAAAGGTCACTGCACCAAGGTCAAACTGGGAAATAAATTAACCTGACGGATGCTCTTAATATCTGGCTGTGCCATCATTTAATTCAAACCTGGATTTTAATTGAACCCCTGCACTGACAGCATGACAGATCCGCGGTGTGGCTGATGCCTCTAGTTGGCAGTATGACAAGCAGGATGGGGCCGCTACACATCTGAGGGAAGACAGAAACAAAAGAGAGCGAGATAGCACAGTGAGTCGCACTCGCTTTAGTTCAAAATTCATCCTTCCCCTTTGTCTGATTTACATTTCACTACAGAGACGGAGAAGCAAGTGGCAGACATTGGATCTCCTTTAAATTATGTGTGTTAAATTGTATATATATATATATATATATATATATATATATATATATACAGTGAGGAAAATAAGTATTTGAACACCCTGCTATTTTGCAAGTTCTCCCACTTAGAAATCATGGAGGGGTCTGAAATTGTCATCGTAGGTGCATGTCCACTGTGAGAGACATAATCTAAAAAAAAAAAATCCAGAAATCACAATGTATGATGTCTCTATTGTATCTATTTTTTTGTATGATACAGCTGAGCTGCAAATAAGTATTTGAACACCTGAGAAAATCAATGTTAATATTTGGTACAGTAGCCTTTTTGAGAGGTCAAACGTGATTTTGTGTATTACCAACAGTAACCTTGGAAAAGGTGGTCCCAGCTCTTTTCAGGTCATTGACCAGCTCCTCCCGTGTAGTTCTGGGCTGATTTCTCACCTTTCTTAGGATCATTGAGACCCCACGAGGTGAGATCTTGCATGGAGCCCCAGTCCGAGGGAGATTGACAGTCATGTTTAGCTTCTTCCATTTTCTAATGATTGCTCCAGCAGTGGACCTTTTTTCACCAAGCTGCTTGGCAATTGCCCCGTAGCCCTTTCCAGCCTTGTGGAGGTGTACAATTTTGTCTCTAGTGTCTTTGGACAGCTCTTTGGTCTTGGCCATATTAGTAGTTGGATTCTTACTGATTGTATGGGGTGGACAGGTGTCTTTATGCAGCTAACAACCTCAAACAGGTGCATCTAATTTAGGATAATAAATGGAGTGGAGGTGGACATTTTAAAGGCAGACTAACAGGTCTTTGAGGGTCAGAATTCTAGCTGATAGACAGGTGTTCATACAGCTGTATCATACAAATAAATAGTTAAAAAATCATATATTGTGATTTCTGGAATTTCTTTTTTTATTATGTCTCTCACAGTGGACATGCACCTACGATGACAATTTCAGACCCCTCCATGACTTCCAAGTGGGAGAACTTGCAAAATAGCTGAATGTTCAAATACTTTCCTTTCAAAAATCCTGGAGAAGATTGTGTACAGTCAATTATTGGCCTTTTTGGAAGAACATAATATACTAGAGGTTTTCCAGTCTGGCTTTAAAACCTTGCACAGCACTGAAACTGCTCTTTTAAGAGTTTTTAATGATATCTTTTTAGCTACTGACTCTGGTGACTATGTTATCCTTGTGCTCTTAGATCTAACTGCTGCATTTGACACAGTGGATCATAAAATATTGATTTCATGTTTAAGGCAGTGGGTGGGCATTAGTGGCATAGCTCTGGAGTTAGGTGAGTTAGGTGACTCTGTATCCTCCTCTGCTCCTTTTTTGTGTGGGGTCCCACAGGGCTCAGTCCTCGGCCCTCTACTTTTCTCTCTGTATTTGCTGCCACTTGGTTCCATACTTAGAAAGTACGGCATTTCATTCCACTGTTATGCAGATGACAGTCAGATTTATGTCCCTCTTAAAAAGAAAAATGATAATTCAGTTGGACAACTGCTCGATTGTCTCG
Source organism: Romanogobio albipinnatus (assembly GCA_023566225.1). Classification (NCBI taxonomy): domain Eukaryota; kingdom Metazoa; phylum Chordata; class Actinopteri; order Cypriniformes; family Gobionidae; genus Romanogobio; species Romanogobio albipinnatus. The sequence continues at coordinate 47,063,976 of CM042242.1, forward strand.
ACGACATAAAGGCCTGGATGGCTCTTAACTTTTTAAATTTTAATGATAAAAAAACAGAAGTGATGGTTTTTGGAGGCACCACTGGGACCCCATCTGTAGATCTGGGCTCCTTGGCACCCTATATTAAACCTAGTATCACAAACCTAGGAGTAAAAGTGGATCCTGAGCTTAAATTTGACAGTCAGATCAAAGCTGTTGTCAAATCAAGCTTCTTTCATTTGAGGCAGCTGGCCAAAATAAAGCCAATTCTGTCAAGACAACATTTTGAAACTGTAATCCACGCCTTTGTAACTACACGGCTGGACTACTGTAATTCATTATATGTGGGGGTTAGTGGGTCCTCCATCACCCGTCTCCAGATGATACAAAATGCAGCAGCACGTCTTTTAACGGGCACACGCAAACATGAGCACATTTCCCCTATTTTAGCTTCTTTACACTGGCTGCCTATTCAATTTAGGATCCGTTTTAAAATTCTGTTATTTGCTTTTAAATCACTAAATGGCCTTGCCCCGCCATACCTCTCTGAGCTTCTACACTCTTATAAACCCGGCCGCTCTCTCAGATCAGATGAACAGCTGCTCTTGACTGTGCCTAAAACTAAGCGTAAGCTCAGAGGGGACCGTGCCTTTGCTGTGTCGGCCCCAAAACTATGGAATGATCTGCCTTTGCATGTTAAGCAGGCCTCTTCTCTATCTGTTTTTAAAACCCTTCTTAAAACCCATCTTTTCTCTTTGGCTTTTGACAAGAGGTTGACTTTATTTTATTTAAATGATATAATGTTATTTTGATTGCTTTTATTGTGTGGTTATTAATTGTACATATGTGTTTTCTGTACAGCACTTTGGTCAACTGTGGTTGTTATAAAGTGCTTAACAAATAAAGTTGGTATGGTATGGTACTTATTTTCCTCACTGTGTATATATATATATATATATATATATATATATATATATATATATATATATATATATATATATATATATATATATATATATATATATATATATATATATACACATATGTGTGTGTGTGTGTGTGTGTGTGTGTGTGTGTGTGTGTGTGTGTGTGTGTGTGTGTGTGTGTGTGTTTGTGTGTGTGTGTTTGTAATTATTGAATTATATATACAGTATATATGTGTGTAGGGACACCCTTTGTGTGTGTGTGTGTGGTCCTGGTAAACCCTACATTGTTGAGAGCAATGTCTCCACAAATATAGTAATACCAATCATTTTTGACCTTGTGGGGACATTTTTTTGGTCCCTATGAGGAAAATTGCTTATAAATCATACTAAATTATGATTTTATTTGATTGATTGATTTTTTTTAAATGTAAAAATGTAGAATATTTTCTGTGATTTGAAGGTTTAGGGTTGGGGGATAAAATATATAGTTTGTACAGTATAAATGTCATTATGTCTGGGGAAAGTCCCCATGAAACATGGAAACCCAACATGTGAGTGTGTGTGTATGTGTGTGTGTGTGTGTGTGTGTTGGTGTGTGTGTACATTAATCTTAATTACATAATCACTAAATAAAAAAAAACTTTTATTAAATTGCACAAAAACACATTAAACTGTATAAAAACTGTATATATACATATTAAGAACCACAATATTATTGCATAATATAATTAATGTATAATTTCATTCATTTCATATAATGAAATATAATATAATATAATTAATATAATAATATAATATAATATAATATAATATAATATAATATAATATAATATAATATAATATAATGTTGTGTGTTCGTGTGTAGAACTCGTGTGTAGTCTTTATTGAATAGTTAACTACTGAAGAGCTACACATAAGGAGACGGTTGGTCTGTACATACACTGGAACCTTGATTAATGACCTACAGGCACAGAGAAACCAAATTGTGGGTTTTTGAATAATCTGGAAGATAATTGGTAAGGATGGTGAGGGAGGATGATCAATAGTGTGTCTATAAAGTGCTGGAGGGCATTGATTTTCTTTGACTTTAATTTGGGAGAGCGGGCTGGAAAACTGAGGGGAGGGTCAAAACAAAGAGATGCTTAATATGTGATGAAGAATCATTATGATATGTTTACAAAAATGAGTAACATGAAATCTCAATAATATTTACTTGTACGGTAAAAAATAAAAGTTCTATTGTTACAATAAAGCTAAAAATAAAATTCTATCATTACTTACTGCCCCTCATTTTATGCACACATGTTCAACCTGCACCTCAGGACAGGTGCTATATTTGATTTGAAAGCTGCAGCGGAAGTAAATATTATCAGTGAATAATGGCCTAAAGTTTGGTCTGTTCATCATACAAAGTTATCATATATCTTCAGAAGACCTGACATATAGCACACATTTACTTTTATAGCGTGTTTTTTATTTGTTTTGTAAGGTCATATCAACAGTTGTTGTCTGGAAAAGAGATTCTCAACCAGGGGGCCTCAGCAACATTCCAAGGAGACCTCAAGATGACAAATTATTTTAAATAAGCCAAAACAGATGAATGTGATTTCACCAAGTACAACATGTTTCAGAATCAACATCATTGTTGGTCCTGGAACAACATTCCAATCAACCAATCAGATTTTAGGGACAAGTTTACAGTTTATTTTAAGTTTTGGCATACAACCAGGCTTAGGTGTTCCTAACACCTATCAACCCCCAATTTTCAATGGACAATTTTCGCCGGTCTCATCAATATTCTGACAGGAATGTAGTTCCAGGATCAACAAAATATGTTGATCCAGGAACATATCTTACTTGGCAAAATCACAGTGACTGTCTGGATATATAAGAAAGCCTCATTTTAAAAGTGTGATTTCTAGACCTGGCATTTTTATAATTTTTGTTTTGTTTTTGTACATATACAAAGCTATTAAATATTTTATTGGGTAATGATATCAAGATATCATCCTCCGTGTATTTACGCCCTGAAATTCCCGTGTTTCTTATTGTCTAGGTTTGGCGGCAGTGGCTCAGTGGTTCATGTAGGTTGGCTGCAAACCGGAAGGTTGGTGGTTCGATCCCCGGTTCCACCTGACCAAGTGTCGAGGTGTCCATGAGCAAGACACCTAACCCCAGCTGCTCCCGACGAGCTGGTTTAACGTGGTTGTGTTTGTTTATTCCTCTGCCTATTCCCTGTTGGATTTATTAGAGACTATTTTTGTTCATCCCTCCTTCTTCGTATGCTTTAATTAAATCATATTTTTAGCTAAAACAAGATAATTTGCATGTTACCACAAGATACATTTTATTTACTTTTACAGGATTAATAATGAGCCTCTCCTCTGGAGGTGGTGAAAAAGGGCAGGGTTTAGCATGGGTTTCTCTCTAGTCCTCCACTGTCAGAAAGGAGGACGCATCCAGTGCTCCGCTTATCAAAGCCATCATTATCGGCTCTGAGTTCCTGTGTCACACGCTCCACCAATCAGCCTATGCTTACACATACCTGGAAGAGGACACAGGCACTAGTTTAACAGCAACACATCCCAGATCAAACACTCTCACGGCACCAGGGGAATGAACCCACACCTGCTTCAAAACCTTAAAACATTGACTCATGCTTTATTCATTCAAACACATTTCCAGACAGACATTATCTAAATTCTGGATTGTCAGATAAAATAATTAACAACACTGTGGCATTTTCTAAAGATTTTCTAAAGAGAGTATCTGAAAAGGTTTATGCATGCATGTACCATGAATTAACAAAACCAAAACACATTTAATTGCTTAATTAATACAATTGTCATTTTATAAATATACTAATGCTCGTTCTTAGGTTCATATTAGTTCATAAACGAATTTTACATGATCTATAATTGAGCAAATCACAGTTTTATGGCTTTATTATAATGTTTTTGTAATGTCATGGAATACGAAGACTTGTTTTAAGAGCAAACTTGTTTTACAGCTTCTTTCCAGCACACATATTCAAGGAAATCCCCTGAAGGATATTACAGCTATTGGTGCGCACACACACATACACACATCCTATCATAAGCTGGCTGCAGCTGTGGAGGATTGGGTCCTGCCAGATGAAGCATTTTCCCAGAAGAATATGGGTCTGGAGAAACCAGGTCAGGCCCAGTCCATTAGGCTGAGCAGGACTGGACCAGCAGGGCATCACTCAAAGCACAGCAGTCATTAATGGCTGCAGCTAAAATATGGGCGTTGGCAGAGGTTGTTCATTTATACAGACTTACGGACAGTTTTGTAGTTTCCTGTATATGGATGGAATGGGACGAGCTGTTCTGAGATCGGTGTCTATCAGTTTATTGTGTGTACATGAGCTGCTAAATCAAGTGTAATTCTTTGTTTTTACATTAGTCTCTCTTAGTTTACCCATCTGCAAATATGAAACCTGTTCTAGTGTTCTAGTGTCTAGTGTCTGTTTGTCTAGTGTCCTGTTCTAGAGACTTTTGAATGATGTCAATGATTCTGCGTTTCGGATGGCGTTGGGAAGATCATTCCACCAGCTGGGAACGTTGAATGAAAATGTTCTGGAAAGGGATCTTTTTTACAGCTATGATTATCTAAATAAATAAATAAAGCCTTTCCATATGTATTAATTAAAAATAAAGTACAGGCCTATACAATAATTAATATTTTGGCAACAGTTTTGCTCACAAGTTAGTGTACTTGTTTGCCAAGGAGAAAAGAGTTTTTGTAATAAGCTTATTATGAAATATGAGGTGTGATGTGAGAAGAAAACTATGAAAAAAAAGATAAAATATCAGCATAAATGCCACTAAAGCAAACTATTAAAAATAAATTTCAGTCATTAAAATAAAGCTGAAATGAAATAGAATAAAATAAAGGACATGAAGAACTTAGACCAATGGAAATTAGATAAGTTGCCTTGGCAAGTTGAAGACGTATTAAAGTTACTAAAACTGAAAGATATAGACATATATTAAAAAATAAATAAAATGTCAAAAGCACACAACAAAATGACTAAAACCTAATTTAAAGTGATATTAAAGCTGCAGCTTTTTGTTTTTCAATGCAATTTTTTGCATAATAAAATAAAACCTGTAGCTTGCCTTTTTTGCCAAATAGTTTTGAAAAATAAGTACCTTAACCAGGTGTAGTGTTTTGTGCTTCCCTCATATTTAAAAAAATAAAATAAAATATGTTATAGTTTTATATTCCCCTCCAGACATCACTTTTGGCCAGTACTGTATCGACCCGGCTTAAATAAACTACTGAGAAAAGTGCAAGAAGTTTTTTAAAACAGTGTATTTTCTGAAAGTCCACAGGGCCAGAAGTGCTCATAATTAAAGCAGCACCATAAGAAATTGCACCAAAATACAGAAAGAGAGAGACAAACAGCTCATGATGTTTGTGGCAAGTCATTGTTTTAGCATCTGGAATAACACTTACAACATGTTGAGTCTCGTTGCTCATTTTTCAATTTATCATCCAGACTAATGTAATCTGACAGCAGAACTTCTGTGCTGTATACCTTCTACAGAAATATTAGCAGGAATGACAGTGTTGTAGATGCTCATCTAGCAACCTCCCAAACAATCCCACGGCTGTTTGTACTGTTTATTGAAACTCTGAATAACTTCATCAGACCTGAGTAATATCCGTGAGGTCATTAGCTCAACCAAAGCACCAAAGACTAATAAAACAGGGGGATTAAGAAAGCGCCACAGATGTGTAACACCAAAAAAAATTCTTGAGAAGTTCCCCAGACGTGGCTAAGAATAGACCAGACAGACTCCAAACCAAACAAACCATTAAACATTTCTATCTCACTCAAGGGACGCATTGGGTTTAAACACCTGCGAGGTGTTGAAAGTTCAATATTTTATTTGTGTGCCCCATAATGTAAGATATAACACTATTCCACTATAAATACCCAGCCATTCCCAAAATATTATACTACTGGGCTGTTGAATGCTTGATTCTGATTGGTTGACGAACAGTCTAAGGTGTGCAGTTATTTTCCAGTAAATGCACAGCTAAAGTAGTTCCAGGCAGGTCTTGACCGCATTACTGTTCCATATTACTCCACCAAATGATTTCGCTTGTTACAAAGGTCCTTACAACCTATAAGAAAAAGAACCAAAACGCACAAAGACAATGACCAAGCAAATAAATAAACAATAGGATAAAAATTACAAACTTTTTCCATGTTTTCGCCACTAAGTTAGGTTTTATTATGTATAGGAAGCAAGCCCCCTTTTCCTGCTCTCTCTCTCAAAAATATGCACACACATACAATACAAACACACATGGAAACTTACATGTGCTCGTCACAATCAATCAATCAATCAATCAATCAACCGTTCAATCAATCAATTCCATTAGACAGAGGATGTGAGCAAACATGGTCACACATGATCTCCACACTGTCAAAAAGTATTGTGATTTTAACTGTAAAAGACTGTAAACAGTTTCTGTACCAATAGATATAACCTTTTACAGTTTTTGAAAGTGAAAAAGAACAAGTCATTGTATATTTAGAGTGAATTGCCATTCCCAGAATTCCTTGCGTGACACCACATTTGATGTGTTTTCGTTGAAATAACTATGTTTCTTCAAACGCAATCTCACAGCAATTCATACATATTTTTATGAGGTGGCTAATTCGTACGCCCTCACTTGTGCGTTTTTGTACGTTTTCGTACGGCAACCACAGCTGCTGTACATCACCCAACCACCATACCCCCCATTCATTTAACAGAATTCTTTTTTACAGTGCATGACAACTTAGCGTGTCACATTTACAGTCCATTGTGACTGTGTCTTTCATTCTTGTCCATTTGTCTCTCAGCTGCTCCATGTTCTACTTGTGTTGTTTTGGCACAATGAACTGAACTGGAATGAACCCAAAGCTTCCAATGCCCATATGAACAGATTCAAACCTCAGCGGTCCCAGTGAACAGGAAATGGTTCACTTAGTGCAACTCAAATTACAAGTGATGAAACAGCTGGATTTAGACTCAGAATGCATGTACAGGGAGCAGCTGGGAGCATATGTACACACAGACACACACACACACACATGTTGGCTTTGTTTTATGGGGGCTTTCCGTAGACACAATGCTTTTATACCGTACAAACTGTATATTGTACCCCCTACCCCTAAACCTACCACTAAACCTACCCATCACAGAAAACGTTCTGCATTTTTAAATTTTCAAAAAAACTAAAAAGTCACAAATTACTGGTATTACTAACATAGGGTTTACCAGGACCACACACACACACACACACACACACACACACACACACACACACACACACACACACACACACACACACACACACATACACACACACCTTTTATCAATATTTTAATACAACACTGCTTTATGATTTGTGATTACAAAACAGACTGATATATATATATATATATATATATATATATATATATATATATATATATATATATATATATATATATACACACACACACACACACACTCACCTAAAGGATTATTAGGAACACCTGTTCAATTTCTCATTAATGCAATTATCTAATCAACCAATCACATTGCAGTTGCTTCAATGCATTTAGGGGTGTGGTCCTGGTCAAGACAATCTCCTGAACTCCAAACTGAATGTCAGAATGGAAAAGAAAGGTTATTTAAGCAATTTTGAGCGTGGCATGGTTGTTGGTGCCAGACAGACCGGTCTGAGTATTTCACAATCTGCTCAGTTACTGGGATTTTCACGCACAACCATTTCTAGGGTTTACAAAGAATGGTGTGAAAAGGGAAAAACATCCAGTATGCGGCAGTCCTGTGGGCGAAAATGCTTTGTTGATGCTAGAGGTCAGAGGAGAATGGGCAGACTGATTCAAGCTGATAGAAGAGCAACTTTGACTGAAATAACCACTCATTACAACCGAGGTATGCAGCAAAGCATTTGTGAAGCCACAACACACACAACCTTGAGGCGGATGTGCTACAACAGCAGAAGACCCCACCGGGTACCACTCATCTCCACTACAAATAGGAAAAAGAGGCTACAATTTGCACAAGCAGACTGGAAAAATGTTGCCTGGTCTGATGAGTCTCGATTTCTGTTGAGACATTCAGATGGTAGAGTCAGAATTTGGCATTGTTGAGCATTGTTTCTGACCATGTCCGTCCCTTTATGACCACCATGTACCCATCCTCTGATGGCTACTTCCAGCAGGATAATGCACCATGTCACAAAGCTTGAATCATTTCAAATTGGTTTCTTGAACATGACAATGAGTTCACTGTACTAAAATGGCCCCCACAGTCACCAGATCTCAACCCAATAGAGCATCTTTGGGATGTGGTGGAACGGGAGCTTCGTGCCCTGGATGTGCATCCCACAAATCTCCATCAACTGCAAGATGCTATCCTATCAATATGGGCCAACATTTCTAAAGAATGCTTTCAGCACCTTGTTGAATCAATGCCACCTAGAATTAAGGCAGGGGGTCAAACACAGTATTAGTATGGTGTTCCTAATAATCCTTTAGGTGAGTGTATATATATATATATATATATATATATATATATATATATATATATATATATATATATATATATATATATATATATATATATATATATATATATATATATATATAGCAGACCAAAGGATTATGGTAAATAGACTAATCTGAATAGCTAATAAACTGTATAATAAAATGGGGCCTGGCTGAGTGTTACAATAAAGAACAATTTAAAAAAAAAATGTAGTTCAAAACACATGTGCCAAGTTCTTAGAAATGTACTTATGTTTTTGAAAAACTTTTATACAATTGTTAAGAAAGGTTTAAATGTATTTACTTCTTGAATATACAGTATGTGAGTGCACACATCTTAATTATTATTTTCAAAAACATGTTAAAATAGTTTTTTTCAGGTTTTATTTATTTATTTATACATAGACACAAACATAAATACATACAGTACATACATACAATAATACAAAATTATTAATTCATAAATTTCACATTTTACAACCTGAACAGACCATGTATTGTCACAAAAAGCCAAATTATTTGATATTTTAAGAGACTTATGGACCATACAGTCATGAGGGCCTACAGGGGTCACAATGAAGCAGTTTTGAAGAAAAAATAAAAAATAAAAATAAAAATGTAATATATATATATATATTATTTATTTATTTTTTATTATTTTTTTCAGAAATAATTATAAAAAACATACTTAGAGGTGTATTTTAAATCATTGTATGTGTGAACTGCATTCTGAAAATTGAAAAGATTGAAAAATGTCAGTCTACGACGCACACACTGACAAGGCTTGGCGTAGTTACTGGTTTGTAATGAAATCTCTCTTGCAGGAATAATGCATTACTTCCTATATTTAATATTTCAGTCTTTGGCAGGTCTGACTAAGCCCTAGTAACCAGTCTTACCTGCTTTATGCATGTGATTTTACCTGCAAATCATATTCTTAAGTGTCCCTGGGGCATGGCCTGTCTGGATGTGCAAACACTAACCCATCCACCCCCCCCCCCTAACCCCCCTCCCCCTTCCCCAACCCTTCTCTCTCTCTCTCTCTCTCTCTCTCTCTCTCTCTCTCTCTCTCTCTCTCTCTCTCTCTCTCTCTCTCTTTCACACACCTGACCTTCATAATCGGCTCTCACTCCTCCTCACCCCCTCTTCTCCATTCACTTCATTAAAGTGCAAATCCACTATTGGCAGTATGAATACAGCTCAGACAACATTCAAACCGCTGGGGCTCTGCAGCATTTCAATACATTTTCTCAATGCTCTATTCAATCTAGACAAGATCTTGTGTATGAATGTGCTTAAGAGAAATTCTATTGTTGGACTAAGTCAAAAAGGTAATTCACTACACGTCATACTTTCAATAACTGTGCAGACAATGACAGAAAGTCCTAAAAACGGTGGGGAGTGTGTTGGGTTCAAATTTTTATACTAAGCTGCAAATAAATTTACTTTTTAAATAATATATATTTTTAAAACATTTTAAATATCAATAATAATATTATTATCTTAATAATTTATTCTTCAGATACGGTGCATCCGGAAAGTAACAGCGCTTCACTTTTTTCACATTTTGTTATGTTACAGCCTTATTCCAAAGTGGATTAAATGTGTTATTTCTCTCAAAATTCTACAAACAATACCCCATAATGACAATGTGAAAGAAGTTTGTTTGAAATCTTTGCAAATTTATAAAAAAATAAAAAAATAAAAAATCGGTAACGCTTTAGATTACGGGCCGGAAAGTACTGCGTAAGTAAAGAGAATTTACAGCATAATTTTCGGTAATTATAGTGTAACTATAAAGTAAGTACGTGTAGCTATAAGGGAACAATATGTAATATTGAGGGAATAAAGGGGTAATTGTTACAGGGTAAGTATGAATGGTGTGTATGGTGATTGTTCTTCTCGTTTCATGCACAAAACAAGAGGGGAACAAGCACCACTTTAATTTACAGCCCGCAGATTCATACTTACCCTGTAACTACACAAAACAAGAGGGGAACAAGCACCACTTTAATTTACAGCCCGCAGATTCATACTTACCCTGTAACTACACAAAACAAGAGGGGAACAAGCACCACTTTAATTTACAGCCCGCAGATTCATACTTACCCTGTAACTACACAAAACAAGAGGGGAACAAGCACCACTTTAATTTACAGCCCGCAGATTCACACTTACCCTGTAACTACACAAAACAAGAGGGGAACAAGCACCACTTTAATTTACAGCCCGCAGATTCACACTTACCCTGTAACTACACAAAACAAGAGGGGAACAAGCACCACTTTAATTTACAGCCCGCAGATTCACACTTACCCTGTAACTACACAAAACAAGAGGGGAACAAGCACCACTTTAATTTACAGCCCGCAGATTCACACTTACCCTGTAACTACACAAAACAAGAGGGGAACAAGCACCACTTTAATTTACAGCCCGCAGATTCACACTTACCCTGTAACTACACAAAACAAGAGGGGAACAAACACTACTTTAATTTACAGCCCGCAGATTCATACTTACCCTGTAACTACACAAAACAAGAGGGGAACAAGCACCACTTTAATTTACAGCCCGCAGATTCATACTTACCCTGTAACTACACAAAACAAGAGAGGAACAAACACTACTTTAAATTACAGCCCGCAGATTCACACTTACCCTGTAACTACACAAAGCAAGAGGGGAACAAACACCACTTTAATTTACAGCCCGTAGATTCACACTTACCCTGTAACTACACGAAACAAGAGGGGAACAAACACTACTTTAATTTACAGCCCGCAGATTCATACTTACCCTGTAACTACACAAAGCAAGAGGGGAACAAACACTACTTTAATTTACAGCCCGCAGATTCACACTTACCCTGTAACTACACAAAGCAAGAGGGGAACAAACACCACTTTAATTTACAGCCCGTAGATTCACACTTACCCTGTAACTACACGAAACAAGAGGGGAACAAACACCACTTTAATTTACAGCCCGTAGATTCATACTTACCCTGTAACTACACAAAACAAGAAGGGAACAAGCACCACTTTAATTTACAGCCCGCAGATTCATACTTACCTTGTAACTACACAAAACAACAGGGGAACAAACACTACTTTAATTTACAGCCCGCAGATTCATACTTACCCTGTAACTACACAAAACAAGAGGGGAACAAACACTACTTTAATTTACAGCCCGCAGATTCATACTTACCCTGTAAATACACAAAACAAGAGGGGAACAAGCACCACTTTAATTTACAGCCCGCAGATTCATACTTACCCTGTAACTACACAAAACAAGAGGGGAACAAGCACCACTTTAATTTACAGCCCGCAGATTCATACTTACCCTGTAACTACACAAAACAAGAGAGGAACAAACACTACTTTAAATTACAGCCCGCAGATTCACACTTACCCTGTAACTACACAAAGCAAGAGGGGAACAAACACCACTTTAATTTACAGCCCGTAGATTCACACTTACCCTGTAACTACACGAAACAAGAGGGGAACAAACACTACTTTAATTTACAGCCCGCAGATTCATACTTACCCTGTAACTACACAAAGCAAGAGGGGAACAAACACTACTTTAATTTACAGCCCGCAGATTCACACTTACCCTGTAACTACACAAAGCAAGAGGGGAACAAACACCACTTTAATTTACAGCCCGTAGATTCACACTTACCCTGTAACTACACGAAACAAGAGGGGAACAAACACCACTTTAATTTACAGCCCGTAGATTCATACTTACCCTGTAACTACACAAAACAAGAAGGGAACAAGCACCACTTTAATTTACAGCCCGCAGATTCATACTTACCTTGTAACTACACAAAACAACAGGGGAACAAACACTACTTTAATTTACAGCCCGCAGATTCATACTTACCCTGTAACTACATGGATAATTACCCCTTAAGATTTTGTATGTGTTGTTTATTGTACTTACCCTGTAACTACATGAAACAAGAGAAGAACAATCACCACTTTAATTTACAGCCTGTAGATTCATACTTACCCTGTAACAATTACCCCTTTATTCCCTCAATATTACATATTGTTCCCTTATAGCTACACGTACTTACTTTATAGTTACACTATAATTACCGAAAATTATGCTGTAAATTCTCTTTACTTACGCAGTACTTTCCGGGCCGTAATCTAAAGAGTTACCAAAAAATCACATGTACATAAGTATTCACAGCCTTAGCCATGACACCCAAAGTGCATCCTGCTTCCACTAATCATCCTTGAGATATTTTCACAACTTAATTGGAGTCCACCTGTGGTAAATTCAGTTAATTTGGAAAGGCACACACCTGTCTATATAAGGTCCCACAGTTAACAGTGCATGTCAGAGCACAAACATGAATTCCATGAAGTCCAAGGAATTGTCTGTAGACCTCCGAGACAGGATTGTATCAAGGCACAGATCTGGGGAAGGGTACAGAAAAAATTCTGCTGCATTGAAGGTCCCAATGAGCACAGTGGCCTCCATCATCTGTAAATGGAAGAAGTTTGGAACCACCAGGATTCTCTCTAGAGCTGGCGAGAAGGGCCTTAGTCACGGAGGTGACCAAAAACCTGATGGTCACTCTGACAGAGCTCCAGCGTTTCTCTGTGGAGAGAGGAGAACCTTCCAGAAGATCAACCATCTCTGCAGCACTCCACCAATCAGGCCTGTATGGTAGAGTGGCCAGACGGTAGCCACTTGGTACGACAGCCCGTCTGGAGTTTGCCAAAAGGCACCTGGAGGACTCTCAGACCATGAGAAACAAAATTGTCTGGTCTGATGAAGCAAAGATTGAACTTTTTGGCCTGAATGGCCATCACCTGGCCAATACCATCCCTACAGTGAAACATGGTGGTAGCAGCATCATGCTGTGGGTTTTATATATATATATATATATATATATATATATATATATATATATATATATATATATATATATATATATATATAAATTTGCAAAGATTTCAAACAAACTTCTTTTCCGATGTCATTATGGGGTATTGTTTGTAGAAACAATGAATTTAATCCATTTTGGAATAAGGCTCTAATATAACAAAATGTGGAAATGAGTAAAGTGCTGTGAATACTTTATGGATGCACTCTATTTTAACTGAAAAAAAACAACAAAAAAACCTAATTAAGAATATTATGAAATACAATGTGAAAAACTTGCATGTATACAAATCTCTGAAAACATGTTAATTTCTGTGCAACCATTGGTCGACTAGTCAAGTAGTAAAACGTAAAAAAAGGGACAATTTTGTGCAACATTTTCTACACTTGCAGATTACAAATTCAAGTTCACTTCACAGGTTTTGGAATATTAAGTAAGCTTTTGAGAATGCAATAGTCATTTTAAATCCATTACTCTGTTTTCTGTTTCTGCCTGAGTATGTTTCTGGAGCTCATTATCAATTTCCACATCACTGGTTTAATATTCAGCTCCACTCGCGTTCATGTCTGTGTGAGACACATTAGTTGCAGATGACGTGCATAATGTTCAAAGCCTTTGACTAGAATTGTGTAATTAAAGAGATTGACTTTGTTGCAAGTAGCTTGACGCTTTGAGCCTTTTTGTGATGCAGGCCTGTTCGACGGGGTCATTCGATTATTTTTATTTTTTTCTTTCTCGCCTTTTCTTCCCATAAACAAATTTGTCATACAGAAACACAGTACAAAAACAGAGTAATCATGTTATTGCTCAGGGAGGAAATGACTTGTACCATGCCATTAGTGTTTCAACAAGGCAACACGAGAGGGCAGAGAGGATAGAATAAGAGAGAGCAAGGACAGAGAGAGAGGTGAAAAATGTACTAAGACACAAAGGAAGAGGGAGAGAGAGAGAGAGAGAGAGAGAGAGAGAGAGAGAGAGAGAGAGAGAGAGAGAGAGAGAGAGAGAGAGGAGGAGGAGGATACATACCAAGAGCCAAATGAAGAACGGTATAGAAAAGAAAAGAAAAAGTGAAAGGGGGCAAGAAGCGTCTGCAGGAGAGTGGTGTTTAGCTCATGCATAATGCATCACGACAGAATTTGGGGAATAAAGGCTTTTCTAACTAAAAGCTAGAGGCAAAGAGAAAAGAATGACTTCACTTGCTTTTTGGCTTGTCTTATCTCATCTTCTCTTTCATTCTTTCTTTTGTTTTCACTCCTGAGCTGTCGAAGGAAGACAGATGCAGCGAGGGCTAATGCATCCCGAAACTACTTTTGTCTGCTGAGAGGAAAGGAGAAAGAGAAAAGAGAAGAGATGAAAATTAAATTTTGTGCCAATGCCAGATGATGCATTTTTACTCTTAAAAGAGGGTGTGGGAGTTATATATTAAATAAATAAATAAATAAAAACACTGATTCATGGATACAACATGTGCCATCACCTTCCATTGGTTTTAATAATAAACACATTTTCATTTTGAATTTAATCATGAGATTAACAATATCCCTAACACAAATGTGCAATTTCAGTTGATTTTCTTCATCAAAATGATCACATTTGCATTCATTACAAAAAACCACTTGTCCTCAAACCATAATCAATACTATGTTAAAATATATTAAACATATAAATACACAAATATAAATATGGATCTTTTAAAGAAACACTACCTGACAAAAAGAATAGATTTAAATAATTGTGCTTTTTCTGTGTCACCGGCATGATTTGTCAACTCTGTCACACAAATTGTAAAGAAAAAAAAGGCTATTGCGTTTAGTACACATGTAATTTGCAAAATATGGGTATTTTGCCAACACTAATTTGACCCATATTTTCTGAGTTTGTTCACAATTCAATATATCAGTTTGAAACCACATTTCATTGACGCCAATGGTGATTATCTATATTTGTAATCAATACAACGGGTTATTTTTTTTACAGTATCTGAAGGTGTTGATCCATATTGAGTGATGACAATAAAAAACACGTATTTGTTTAAGAAATCGTAAGCAGTAAAAGATTGCACCCAAAAACATGAATTTTAATTTTCTTTGTTAGTCTTGTTTCGACCCAGTGCCTAAGAATCAGTGAAAAACAATTCTCTTTTCTGGGTATGTGAGCTCTTCCTAACGAAAATATGCCAGCGGTGTCAATTATTAACACTTAAGAAGCATAAATATTCAATGAGCCTGATGCCCCATTTCCAGACGCAGAGCAAACAAACAACAAAATGATGAGGAAAGCATAGGCAAAAATGCAAATTGAGAAAACTGAAAAACTGAACAAAGAAAAACGTTATTTACATGCAGCACTATACTCAACATAGAAACATATTTGTTTTTAAAAAAAAACAATCCGACTATTACAGCAAAAATCAGTTCAGATCAGCATATCGATCCCTGAATCCTTAAAGTGTATTCACAACCACAGTGACTGATAAAAATAGACATGGACTTTGCCTGACACGGACAAAACTATCTTCTAAGTGCTTTCATTTCCTTCAGGTCCTGCTTGAACCCAGCAAGTCTTCTATGAGCTATTATCTCTCTCTCTCTCTCTCTCTCTCTCTCTCTCTCTCTCTCTCTCTCTCTCTCTCTCTCTCTCTCTCTCTCTCTCTCTCTCTCTCTCTCTCTCTCTCTCTCTCTCTCTCTCTCTCTCTCTCTCTCTCTCTCTCTCTCTCTCTCTCTCTCTCTCCTCTGTCGGTGTGACCCAGTTCTTAAGGGGAAGCTCAAAGGAACTGAGAGTAGTCCAAAGACAGGGCAAAGCATTATAGTCTGATCTCCCTCCTGCTTTCTAATGTCTAGTCGTGCACCTTTGTACAGTCTTAAACCCCTTGTGTCTTCTTGTGCCATGTCAATTTATTGTGCCATGTTCCGACAAGCCAGAGTGACATTCACACTCTGGTCTTTACAGACTAAGCCGTCTCTCTGCCTTGACGACATGACTGTGGGCTGTTCAACCGGAGCTCCACTGAGACAGCTTCCAGCACTTTTAGACAAATTATAACCAAGCTCCTGCTGAGCCGCCCCAGGACATGCAGTCTGGTCCAGGAACTGATTCTGTGTTTTGGTACTCTACTGGCCTCCAACAGTCTGTAAGCCTGAAACACTCCTGTACTGAAAAGCCTGTTGTTACTTCTCCTGAAAACTAGCTGCTGTCTCCTTTTTCTGACAATGTTTCAGGCGTCATTCTTCATTCTACAGGAAATCCCAATATACTGCACCAGAGATACACAGGTCCAGAAGCTACTTTAAAACTACCAAGCTGCAAACTACTCATCCATCTTAGCTGCTATGCTAAAAGCAACAACAAAAAAAAGAAAATTGTAAAATGACATTCCCAAAAGACACATTACATATTATTTTTTTTATATAGATCATTTTGTGTCTTCTCATCACTTGTTATCGGTTACATACATTAGGGAGTTTTGTATTACATTACATATTTCTGTTACTTAAAGGGGTACTTCACTGCTGGCAAAATGGGCTTTCAATAAAACATGGCTGCTAGTCTATAGAAAGGCGAAAACAATGAAATCTGTGCTGAATTGCTGAATAGGTAGGAGAGCTTCAACACCCATAATGCACTGGGGATATTGCCATCCAAGGCCACTCCCACCAGTCTGATATGGATACGCTTGACCAAATAACACCTTGCGTTAGTAGGAAATATCTTTTAGCAAACTGTGGTGTTGGCTTGTATTGTTCCCAGGTGCAAGAATTCAGACTAAACATCGGGAGTGAGTTACTTTCGGTTCCCAGTGAAGGATCCAGCATGTTGTAGGAAGCAAAGAATCATAAATATGGAGAGAACGCTGCGACGGAAAATCTGAAAAACCTCCATGTTTGTAGTAAACCTTTCAAACTGGATGACTACAAATCATAGTCGCTGCGTCTGAAATCGCGAACTGTCTGAGAAGGTTATACTTTTGAATTTGAATTTACTTTGTGGCATGCTCTATATAGAGTGAGTATGGGTAATATGAATGAAATTTGTACTGCATCTGCCATGTTGTTACTGTCACATGACCTACCAGCGTCAGTTGTGTCGCTTCACTTCCATTCTTAAATTCTATCTCGTGGTCTCGAGGGATAGTAAAGTGTCCATTGAATTCACATTTAAGAATCTCGCCAGAAGTAGTAGGTCATCCGGGGACATTTCGCCTACTGTTTTTCGAATACTATATATTCGGACATACTACTCTGTTGGAGCACTGTTCTGTGCATACTATATAGTAGGGAAGTATTTGATTTCGTCACATATGAAAGCTGTTGCCAGGGCCGGCCCGTAGCATAGGCGGAATAGGCAAATGCTAGGGGCGCCACTCATCTATAGGGGCGCCAAAATGTATTACTGATACTATTTTATTAATATTAATTTGAAATATTAGCAAATAAAGCGCAAAAAAACTTAACTAAGTCCCCCGCTTCTTCCCGGTCTGCCTCATCAATCTCCCCCGCTGAGCTACTTGAAGTGCGTGAGAAATATAACGCGTGATCAGTTTAACGTTGGGAATTTGTTGTGTCGCGTCGCCTCTCGCCGCATCTGATATAGACAGGATTGCTTTCATTTTTTAGGGTGCTTGGCCGCTCGCGCCTGGTGTAGACACGGTGAAAGTTGCCTGATAATTTATGACGGATTGCCGAATTGTAGTGTCAAAAAAGACAGAAGCCCTCTGATGCAGGCAAGATAAGGGATACACTGCAAAAAATTATCTTCTTACTTAGTATGTTTGTCTTGTTTCAAGTCTAAATATCAAAAAATTCTTAAATCAAGATGCATTTACTAGATAAGTAAAATTATATTTTGTCTTAAAACAAGCTAAATTATCTGCCAATGGGGTGAGAAAAATAATTTTGTTTCTGATTGAAAGCTTGTTTCTTGTTTCTATCCCAAACAGAAATAAGATAATTCTTCTCACCCCATTTGGCAGATAATTTTGCTTGTTTTAAGCAAAAACTTACTTCATTTGGATTTTTTTCCCCCAGAAAACAAGGAAATATATAATGTCATTTTACTAGTAAATACATCTTGATTTAAGAATTTTTTTATATTTGGACTGGAAACAAGAAAAAAAATACTAAATAAGAAGAGCATTTTTTGCAGTGTAAAGACAGAGGTAGGCTAATGAATGAACAGTTTATCTAAATGCATAGTAGTAAAATACTAATGTTCACTTATTAATTCCAGTTTTATATATGCAAGCAGCCGTTCTGGGTTCTCCAGAGGCCACAGACAGTGTGGTTTTATAAAAATAAAAAAAATCATGTAATATCACTTTTTTAATAGCCTAATGTTTTTATTCTACCGTTGTGCAGTTTTAAGGGGACATATGGCAATTTTAAAATGTATCTTCCCAAATTAGTAATGATATTTATATACAGGTTTATTTAAAATAGCAACATTTTATGTAAATTTCACATTAAATATCTAAATTTCTCAGTTTAATTCATGGTGAAAACATGAATGTGCATAGTTTAGTGGAAGATTGCTGCCATCTACTGGAAAACAAACACTTTTGCTAGTTCTCAATAGTTTGTGCATGAATGCAGATGCACTCTTGCTATTTTTGTTTAGGTTGTAATGTGGCGTAGGTGCTATTTTTGTATAGTTTAACTATCATCAGCCTTTAAATGTTTTTTAATAATAATAATTTCATGAACATAATGATGGGTTAGAATGGACTGGACATCATATAAAACAACAATAAAAATAAATAAAAAAACATCAATGCATTACAAAAATAAAACAGTACCAGTGTTTCCACAACTGAGACTGATAACATGTAGTGCTAAACCTTGATACAAGGGGCACCAAGTAAAATCTTGCCTAGGGCAGCAAATTGGTCAGGGCCGGCCCTGGCTGTTGCCATTGTGTTTCATTTTTACCATAATGTTGTTTAAGAGTACAAAGTACGAAAAATGTTTGTGATACAATAACTGCTCTTTTAATAACCCTCTGTCGATCGGACAACAATGCGAAAGTATAATCTGTAATTTTCACGAAAGCACTGGAGCTGCCAAAAGTTCGTCGGATGACACGTTTTGCTGAGAAATGTAAATTTCTCTGTCCAGGTAACACAGAAGGAGTGAAAATTCATTTAGATACTACCGACATTGCAACTACATAAAGCTGGTTGAAATTTGGCAAAGTCACATTTAAATATTTATGTATTGCATTATTTAATCTCATGTGGTTACCCTGATGGAAGCATGGAAGCAAGCATGATGGAAGCATGATAGAAGCATGTGGCGGGGAATTAACACCATCACGGACTATAAAGGGAACACAAACTCCACCGTGAACACCGCTGCCTCTCTCTCGGACGAGCTAAACACCTTTTATGCTCGCTTTGAGGGAACTAACACCGCCCTCGCGGAGAGAGAGCTCGTGGCTGAAGATGCAGAGGTTAGTTCACTCTCTGTATCTGTAGCGGATGTAACCCGATCCTTCCGGCGGGTGAACATCCGTAAAGCCGCGGGTCCAGACGGCATTCCGGGCCGCGTCATCAGAGCGTGCGCGAACCAACTGGCTGGAGTTTTCATGGACATCTTTAACCTGTCCCTCTCCCTGTCCATGGTCCCCACATGCTTCAAAACGTCCACCATTGTGCCTGTACCGAAGCAGTCAAAAATCATCTGCTTAAACGACTGGCATCCTGTTGCTCTGACCCCCATCAACAGCAAATGCTTTGAGAGACTAGTCAGAAACCACATCTGCTCTGTTCTCCCTCCCTCACTGGACCCATTGCAGTTTGCATACCGCACAAACCGCTCCACTGATGATGCCATTTCATCCACTATACACACTGCTCTCTCCCACCTGGAAAAGAGGAACACATATGTGAGAATGCTGTTTGTAGACTACAGCTCAGCATTCAACACCATTGTGCCCTCCATACTTGACGGGAAACTCCGGGCTCTAGGCTTAAACAGCTTGCTATGCAGCTGGATCCTGGACTTCCTGTCAAACAGACGCCAGGTGGTCAGAATGGGCAGTAACATCTCCTCATCACTGACTCTCAACACTGGAGCCCCTCAGGGCTGTGTTCTCAGCCCACTCCTGTACTTCTTGTACACACATGACTGTGTGGCAACCCACAGCTCCAATACCATCATCAAGTTTGCTGACGATACGACAGTGGTAGGTCTCATCACTGACAATGATGAAACGGCCTACAGAGAGGAGGTGCACACTCTGACACGGTGGTGTCAGGAGCACAACCTCTCCATCAACGTCAGCAAGACCAAGGAGCTGGTGGTCGACTTCAGGAGGAATGAGAGAGAACACCGCCCCATCACCATCAATGGAGCACCGGTGGAGAGAGTCAGCAGCTTCAAGTTCCTCGGTGTCCACATCACAGAGGAACTCTCATGGTCCGTCCACACCGAGGCCATTGTGAAGAAGGCTCATCAGCGCCTTTTCTTCCTGCGACGGCTGAGGAGGTTTGGAATGAACCGCCACATCCTCACACGCTTCTACACCAGCACCATAGAGAGCCTGCTGACTGGCTGCATCACCACCTGGTACGGCAACAGTACCGCCCGCAGCCACAAAGCCCTGCAATGGGTAGTGCGCACGGCCAGCTGCATCATCGGAGGTGAGCTTCCCTCCCTCCAGGACATTTATGCCAGGTGGTGTGTGAAGAGAGCTCAGAGGATCATCAGAGACTCTAGCCACCCGAGCCATGGGCTGCTCTCACTGCTGCCATCAGGCAGACAGTACCGCAGCATCAGAACACGCACCAGCCGACTCCAGAACAGCTTCTTCCCACAAGCAATTAGACTCCTTAACTCTTGATCCATCAGGATCATAACACACACTGGACAGAATATCACTCAGCACAACCCACTGTAGATACACACACATTATATACACATTTATTTATCATATAGCATCTACTGTACATTGGATTTCTATTGTGAATAATATTGTATACTCATTGTATATAATTATTATTATAGCGTAATGTATATTGTTTAATGCATGTTTAGTGTATATTGTTTAAAGTATATGTATATTGTAAGTATGTGTATATTGTTTAAGCTGTGAGAACTACACTCACATTGTGTAAATTATTTATTGTTTATTGTAGAGTTTACTGTGCTGTGAGTAATTGTGGGCGCATCAGATGTGTAATCTGATGTTGCTTTAAATGTTGTACATGTCATGTCATGACTGCTATGTTGCTCGGAACTGCACCTAAGAATTTCACCTACTGTTGCACTTGTGTATATGGTTGAGTGACAATAAAGTGATTTGATTTGATTGATTTGATGGTGATTTGTCTTTGTCTGAACGATCCTGTTCACCATATATATTTGACTACTGGCCATGTTTTATGGACAGGAAACTTTCACTACCTGTATTATGATAAGGGCTTTAATACAGTCCATTTTAAGGTAAAAAAAAAAAAAGATTTTGTTAGTTCAAGTAGATATATAAACAAGTTCAAGTAGGTATATTAACATTATATAATTTGATGAAATACGGCACCGATATGTCAGTGTTGTATATGAGAGGACAGTTCGCTCGATCTACTGTAAAGCTGTGTGTGCGGTAGATATTTAAAATAAGATGTAGCATTCTGTCTCACTAAAGCTGCTATACTACAGTTTGTTAGAGAAAATATACAAGTCTACTCTGAAAACAGATGAAGTACTGTCACACTATTAAAAAAACAGTTGTTAATAGCGTCACTACTTTTAGTTAGTTACTCCCCAATACAGGTGTAATTCAAATCATCACTGCAAGGTTAAAACCACAGCAACACTATACCATTATGTTCTAACCAACTTTTTGAAAAACACAGAAGACAAATACGAAACTTCTGGAATATTTACTCCTTTCAGTATTTTAATATTAATATCTCCTGTGATGGTGGTCTTAGCTGTGTAAACCAAAAGTACTCTAAACACAGATCTGCTTATATATGTTCAGTCAGAAAAGGTGAGTCATGAGCTGATTCACACAGCTTTATTGGCCAAAGTTAAACATTCGATTTCAAGAACAGCCTGTAAATCACAGAGGGGCATTAACCGCCATAATAAGCACTTATAAACATTCACAGCGGAGCTGCTTTCCCAGCGTGGTCCACGTGCGTGCAAGCCTTCCTTAGTGTTTACGTTTCTCTGACAGATAACTGAAGCAGAAGGCTTACAGTAAAGTTGATGCAGGGTGAATGTGCCCTGTTCCTGTCCTGTGAGAGCTGCTGGAGGGGAAGAGTGGGCCTCTGGAAATGGGAGTGTCAAATGAGGGTGTGATAAATGAAGAGCACTCTGAAATAAAATGCCAGTTGTTTTGAATGTCATAAATCCCAGGTTTGGGCCTCTTTTGAATCACCTAACTGAAGGAAGGAAATGGTGGCAGTCTGAATTAACTATTTTAAAAAGCACATATTTTCTATTTTACACAATGACCAGGGATGCATCAGTGGTCATATTGGTATCTGCCAATAAATATAACTATATAAAGTTATTGTTATCAGTTCCGTACTGTGAGTAAAACATGTTGATGTATTAACAAATTTTCTTTTTTGTGTTCTGCAGTTGTACACACACAAAAAAAAGTTTGGAATATATATATATATATATATATATATATATATATATATATATATATATATATATATATATATATATATATATATATCATGTTTTTGAAAGAAGTCTCTTATGCTCACCAAGTAAGAACTTATTTGATTAAAAAATAAAGTAAAATTATTTTAAATTGCAATATTATTTCCACAATATTACTGTTTTACTGTATTTAATAAATGCAGCCTTGCTGAGCATATGATACTTTTTAAAATTATTTCAAACCTTTACACAGTTAAAATGAAAAGCTACTAAATATGTTGTAATATGTAAAACAAATGATGTTTGGTCAGTTATCAGCATTGGGTCATATTTACATATCAGTGCAGTTTTGTGTTTTAGCTCTGGATCACAAGATCCACAAGATGATAAAAAAACAGATTTTGCTTTCTGAAAAGGCTATTTTACACCAGTATGACTTATCCAGGCTAGTTTATTTCTAGTTAGTCCTGATTGTGTGTATGTCAAGTTGGTGGCATAACAATGCTGTACACTATCTGATATTAAATGGTTTAGGCCACATTCTCCTGTCAGACCAAGTGTTACAAGATGGCAGGTAAAAGACAAAGGAATAATAGGCTGATAACAAAGGTCACCGCTATCACTTCAGCAGAACAAAAGACTGACACACAAAGCACTGTGCTGGAACGCTGTGGTGAGATACAGCCAACAAGTGAAGCTTAATGAATGTAGTGAGAGAGACATTATCTTGTTATAGCATAAATTGTTTCACTGAGCCCCTTTTCTACCCTATCAATGGTTCACAGATAAGAAAAAATGGATTCAGGTAATATCAGACTCTGACAGATTTAAATGAGCAAAATGCTTTGCAATAAACCAAGAGATGTAGCTGTCTGGTCTGGTAGCCGTCTATTCATTCAGGCCTGGTGGAACACAATTGTCTGTCCACACTGAAAGCAACATTATCACAGCCAATCAGAAAAGAGCACGCTCCACTCTCTCTCACAGTGCACTGCACAGCTTAAGAGCGTTTAACTAAAAACATAAATCCTATTTTCATGATTTTTGACATGATGCTTCTGCAGACATCATACTTTTTATTGTTTATCTTGTGAAACTTAAAGGTTTTGTCATATACAGTAATAAGGATGTGCAATGAAGCCATTATTTGTACCTTTCTCTTTCGCAATGGCAACATGTATCTCTTTGTAAATCTCTATTTGGATAGTACCAAATGTAGATGGACCTTTAACACGGAAGAGACATGTAACTCGATTCCATTTAGAAAATATATATTTTTACTTGATACATTTTTATTACAAACTTTATTTAAAGTCCACTAGAGGTCGCCTATATTCAAAACAAAGGCGTAGTTTGATGACGCCACGTTTGAGCGCAGAATCTTGGGACATGTGGTCTCGGGATAGGACTCGGGCAGAAATCTTGTTCATGGATGTGATTATTAACGTTACTGTACACTGTAAAAAATGTAAGGCCTCTCCAATTCAAAATTTTCTAGTGAACGATCACATAAAAATTTTTCAATTGGCCAAATTGAATTTCTGTGAATTGAATTTTATCCATTGTGGCAACAGTCTGTTAACATGGGCTCAATTAGAAATAATATGTTGAGCCAATGGAACAATTCAATTTACCAACACTGTAAAAAATGTCAGGCCTCTCCAATTTAAATTTTTCTAGTGACCGATCACATCTAAATTTTTCAATTTGGCCAACTAAAAAATTTAGATGTGATCGGTCACTAGAAAATTTTGAATTGGAGAAATGTTTTACAGTGAAACAGTGAGGTTGGTCCAATTAAATATTTTAAATTGTAGTAACAATTGTTTATTTCTCACTGTCCCAAAAGACAAAAATGACTAAAACATAAATATATTAAGCAAAATACAGAACACAGACAGGGGTGACATTATATCACATTACTTTATTAACAAGTAAATTCCAACATAGGATATTTGGTGAAAATACCTTATTTTCAATAAGGAAAAACTCTGAATATTCAAGAAGTCAATAAGTCTTCTGCATAACAGGATGTCTTAATGTGATGAAGAAAACACGGCACTGCATAGGCTAAAAACCTGCAAATAAAAATAAAAACTAACATTAACGGCAAAGTTTCCCTGCATCACATCTGGCAAATGACAGAACAGAAGTTCTTCATTATATAATGAGGATGAGACGAATGAATGGACGAATAAGAAAATCACGAGCTTGATGTGTTTGATATTAAAAGGCAATAACTTAAGCCCTGAAAGAGGCCGACTCCAAATGCAATCTGACGGCACCATGTTCAACGGTCACATGCCGCATATATCACACAAATGATTTAATTTACTTATTACCTATTATTTTAGACATATAGGCTAAGACATGAGGAAAATAAAACTAATGGCTACTGTTAGACAATTATGTAGTAAACGAGAACACGCTCAAGAAACCAATGAATGCATGAACTCATGATTATACAAAATGTCTTTTAAACTTCATACCGGGTCATGAAGCAAAACTCTGGAGAATAATTTCAGTGCTCAATACTCACCAACGTCTTGTGACGATGAATATCTCTATTCTCTTGGGAATGTTTGTTTCGGTCTTCAGCACCGTTTGGCTCTGCAGTCTGCTCGCGCTCCCACTCCCGCTCCCGCGCTCCGCATTTGAAATCTCCACACGAACGGTTTTCCTCAAGCGCATTTTGCGCATGCGCATACCGTTTTTCGGACATAGGACTTGTTCACCCAACATGGATTTTTCACTTCGGTTTCATAGATTGACTGAGCACAATTAAATATGTTCAGTGAATATACAATTTTAATTTTGAGTGAAGACCTTACGCAATGATTAGTACAATGCATATTTTTGCATGGGGATAATTATTTGGAAGTCATTTATTAGGCCAATATGTAATGATCAATTGTCACAATTTTGCAATTTTTTTTTTTTTACAGTGTAGTATGAAGCAGAAGCAGAAGCAGAAGCAGTAGCGATTGTTAATAAGAAGAGCCTCTTCGTGGGCCTGGTCTAGCGGAATTTCTATTCACGATATTTGTATGGCTATTCTATTTGCACGATATTATCTCGAAGAAAGAATACTTTCCCGTAGCGTAAGCAACTTACGCAATACTCGTTCCCTCATCTAGAGAGAACCGAGGTTACGTTTAGTAACTTTTTGTGGACTTACAATGGCCACTGCGTGCGCATGTCCGTTAAGTCCATGAGACCGTAGAGTGTCCCATTTGTCATTTTAGGTCTCAGAAGGGTGCTCGCGAGCGTCCCCTTTGAGGTCAATATGCGCCCTCGATGCGCACTTCTGCTGAGCCCGCACTGGTGTGAGCTACGCAGCGGACTTCTTCCCAGCAGTAAAAGCGGTATTACGTCGTGAAAGTGCGGACTCAGAGGAAGACCGTGAGGGTTTAGGGTGCCATTTGGGACAGGGCCTTAGATCAAGCGACAACCTCCCCCGGTTTCTCTTGAAGCCAATACGGAAGTTACATATACTGCAATTCATCGAATGGCTGCTAGTGACAGGCTCCAGAAGGGAGCAGAATCTCATTGAGCCCCATGTTAAAATGCCCAACTTTACAACAGATTAAAACAAGTTTACAGCCTGGTACAAATTGTGGTTTTGGTCTATACGGCTAATTTTGCCCTTCATGACTACTGTGAGGGGGTGAATTTTTTTATAATTCATTCGTTTACATTATATAAAGCATTAAAGTTCTGTATAATTAAGGGTGTGGCAACTTTGAGTGACAGTTGGATAGCCATTTATCTGCTGTCTGTTAGTCATCGCGTCACTTCAGCTCCGCCCACGTCCCGCCTTTTTACCCATTTTCTATTTTCCGGGAGTGACGCGCAATGACGAGCTGCCAATATGGCAACGGCCATCTCATCCCTACTTTGCGCTTCAGAACGGCTCATCAGAATCCTATGGGTGACGTCACGGACACTACTTCCATATTTTTTTACAGTCTATGTATTAGATACATCTGAGTGTGTTAAATGATGACGTTACTCTGTGCATTCGCTCGACGGCTATATTTGGGACAGTGAGAAATAAACAATTATTACTAAAATTACTAATATTTAATTGGACCAACCTCACAGTTTCTCTCTCTCTCTCTCTCTCTCTCTCTCTCTCTCTCTCTCTCTCTCTCTCTCTCTCTCTCTCTCTCTCTCTCTCTCTCTCGCTCTCTCTCTCTCTATATATATATATATATATATATATATATATATATATATATATACAGTATATATATATATATATATATATATATATATATATATATATATATATATATATATATATATATATATATATATTCGGGGGAAATTCCCAGAGTTGAAAAAAAAAATATATATAAAGAACTTAAATGCTCATTTCTAATGTAGGCTATACTATATAAATGCATAGAGAGGCCTTTTGATTCCCATAGCGTTATTACAATCAAACAATAACATTTGGTTAGAAAAGGAACGCAATGCAAACATTTTTGTTACTCAGTATTTGATCATTAAAAAATATCTAACAAAAACTACCACATTGTAATGACAACCGCCTGTCCATGAAATCCTTACATGGCGCCGCGGATGGCTGCCTCAGTATGGAGCTCTTCAGTTATTGTGTTGTTTTTGTTTGTTTGTTCTGCGTTTAGTCATTCTTTTCCGATCAGTTTCACCAAAGACGAACTACTGTACATTAGGAAACACACACCAGGCAACATTTCTACAGTTTTTGACTATTCTGACGTTTTGTTTTATTTTCTAGTCAGAGCCGCAGCTGTCAGACGTGTGGCCAGATGCAAACGTGGGAAGCGAGCCGGCGCACTGGTTAAACTCCGCTCTGCACTCCCTAGTATTCATCTTGCGAATTTCCGATCCCTTCCTAACAAAACGGACAAACTTCTTCTCCTCACCCGCATTAACAAGGATTTTTCAAACTCTGCTGCACTGTGCTTCACTGAAACCTGGCTGAGTGAAGCCACACCGGACAACGCACTATATCTGCCGGGCTTCCAGCTGTTCAGAGCGGATCGCATCGCGGAACTAACAGGGAAAACGAGAGGTGGTGGATTGTGTTTCTACATTAATGAAAGTTGGTGTTCAGATGTAACAACACTGAAGAAGATGTGCTCTCCTAATCTAGAGGCGCACATCATAAACTGTAAACCTTTCTACTCGCTGCGGGAGTTTTCCTCGTTCATTCTCATGAATGTTTACATTCCTCCAGACGTGTGTGTGAGTGCGGTGCTACAATAGCTGGCTGAACAAATAGCTGAAACTGAACAAAGGTATCCAGACTCTCTTTTAATCATTCTTGGGGATTTTAACAGAGCAAATCGCTTCCGTGAACTGCCAAAATACAGACAGCACGTTACATGTCCCAACAGAGACAGTAATATACTGGACCACTGTTACACAACAATAAAGAATGCATATCACTCATTCCCACAGGCAGCTTTGGAGCTCTCTGATCACAGTGTGGATCATCTTATACCGGTCTACAGTCAGAAACTGAAATCAGCTAAACCTGTAATAAGGACTGTAAAAAGATGGACTAATGAAGCAGAGCTGGACTTACAAACCTGCTTCGATTGCACTGATTGGACTGTTTTTGAAGCTGCTACCACTGATCTGGATGAGCTCAAAGATACTGTAACATCATACATCAGTTTCTGTGAAGATACATGCATTCCTACCAGCACAGTCTTATCATTCACTACTGATAAATCATGGTTTACTGGTAAACTCAAACAGCTCTGTCTTGCCAAAGAGAATGCTTACAGAAGTGGAGATAAAGTCTTGTATAACCAGGCCAGAAACAGACTGACAAAGGAGATCAGAGTTGCTTAAAGAAGCTACTCTGAAAAGCTGAGAAACCAGTTTTCAGCCAACGACCCTGCCTCAAACTGGACAGGCCTGAGGAACATCATCAACTACAAGTCACCATCCCCCGTTCTGTAGAGAATCAACAACTGGCTGAGGATCTGAATGCATTCTACTGCAGGTTTGAAAAGCTCAGTCTCACACCACACACCCGCTCTGATCTGCACTTCACACGTCCCCCATCACTTCCTGGCATCTCATCTGCCTGTTTGAAAGTCTGCGCTGACCAACTGGCCCCAGTCTTCACGCAGATCTTCAACAGATCATTGGAGCAGTGTGAAGTTCCCTGCTGCTTCAAACGCTCCACTATCATTCCCGTCCCCCAAAAACCCAAAATCACTGGACTTAATGACTACAGACCTGTCGCTCTCACGTCTGTGGTCATGAAGTCATTTGAAAGACTGGTCCTGGCCCACCTGAAGGACATCACTGGACCCTTGCTGGATCCTCTTCAATTTGCCTACAGAGCAAACAGGTCTGTGGATGATGCAGTCAACATGGGACTGCATTATATCCTGCAACATCTTGACAGACCTGGGACTTATGCAAGGATCTTATTTGTGGACTTCAGTTCGGCCTTCAATACCATCATGCTTGATCTTCTCTCAGCTAAACTGACCCAGCTCTCCATGCCATCCTCAATCTGTCAGTGGATCTCCAGCTTCCTGACAGACCGACAACAGCTCGTGAGACTGGGGAAACTCACATCCAGGACTCTCACTACCAGCACTGGTGCCCCCCAGGGGTGTGTTCTCTCCACACTGCTCTTCTCCTCGTACACCAATGCCTGCACTTCTAAAGACCCCTCTGTGAAGCTCCTGAAATTTGCAGATGACACCACTGTCATCGGCCTCATCCAAAACGGTGATGAGTCTGCTTACAGACTGGAGGTTGAACAGCTGGTTGTCTGGTGCAGTTATAACAACCTTGAGCTCAACACGCTCAAAACGGTGGAGATGATAGTGGACTTCAGGAGGAACAGCCCAGCTCTCCCCCCACTCACCATCATGAACAGCACTGTGGAAGCAGTGGAGTCATTCAGGTTCCTGGGCACTACCATCTCTCAGGACCTGAAGTGGGACAATCACATTGACTCCATTGTGAAAAAGGCCCAGCAGAGACTGTACTTCCTTCGTCAGCTGAGGAAGTTCAAACTCCCACAGGAGCTGATGATTCAGTTCTACTCGGCTGTCATTGGGTCTGTTTTATGCACTTCCATCACTGTCTGGTTTGGTTCAGCTACCAAATCTGACATCAGGAGACTACAATGCACAATCCGGACTGCAGAAAGGATTATTGGTGCCTCCCTGCCAACCCTCCAGGACCTGTACTCTTCCAGAGTGAGGAAGAGAGCAGGTACAATCACCACAGACACTCTGGACACCTCCTGTTTGATTCGGCTGCGTTGCCGTCTTCGGACATTCCAGCGTTGCCCGAATCGGACCCAGAATTGACAGCCATGCTCTCTCAGAACGCCTCAGCGCTTGGGTTGGAGTGGAACCCTCTGCCCCGACCTAAGCGTTCGCGGTTGGATGATTGGTTTTTGGGGGCGGCGCGTCCGGACACCCGTCCGGCCACCCCTCCAATTCCTTTCTTCCCAGAGGTGCATGAGGAGATTGCGCGGTCCTGGAAGAACCCGTTGTCTTCCCGCGACCCTTCGGCGAACTCCTCCGCCTTCACCGCCCTTGATGGAGCCGCGGCTAAAGGGTACACTGGGGTCCCCCCGGTTGAACGTTCTGTTGCAATGCAACTGTGTCCACAGAGCGCTTCAACTTGGCGCCGCTTCTTTGCATGCCATGGCAACTCTTCAGGCATACCAGGCCAAGTTGCAGTGTGACATGCACGAGGGCGGAGCTGATCCAGGACTCGTGGACGAGTTGCGTGCCGCCACGGACCTCGCTCTCCGGGTGATGTCCACAAACGTGGTCCAGGAGAGACACCTATGGCTCACCCTGGCCGATATGCAGGACAGCGAGCGAACACGTTTCCTTCCCCCGGTGGAGGGCCGGGGAGAATCTTTTGTTCAGCTGCTGGCCCCCGGGTCAGCAGCACCCTAATGTGGTTAAAGAAAGAACTGATAATCCCATCCCTGAGCAGCCAGAGACCGGCGATGACAGTGTGCGCCACCCCCGGGACCCGCCACTCGCATCCCTCTCTGTCGCCAGCCTCCTCTCAGAGCAGACCCCAGTAGAACGCACGTCCTTCCCTGGTCTCCTCTGTCAGGACGCAGCCGTTAACCGTGCCCCCACAACGGGACGCCCAAAAGCCTCCCATGTCCGGGCCGGTAACGCTGCCTCGCTGCCCCACCCTGGGTACGTCTGTGCTCGAATGACCCCACTGGTGCAGTTCCTGGGAGCCTGGCTTCAGCTTCCGGGACTGTCCCGCTGGGTCGCGCAGACCATCAGGCGCAGCTACGCGATTCAGTTTGCGCAGGCTCCTCCCCGCTACAGGCGAGTCCGCCATACCATGGTCGGGGCCAACGCCCCAGTCATGCGTGCGGAGGTTGCCACCCTGCTGGCGAAGGGTGCGATCGAGCCTGTCCCTCCAGCCGAAATGAAGTCGGGGTTCTACAGCCCTTACTTCATTGTACCCAAGAAAACAGGTGGGTTACGACCAATCCTGGACTTTCACATCTTGAACCGAACCCTGCACAGGCTTCCATTCAAGATGTTGACAGCGAAACACCATTTCGAATGCGTTCGTCCGGGCGATTGGTTTGCAGCAATCGACCTGAAGCACGCCTACTTTCATGTCTCCATCCTTCCTTGACACACCTGAAGGGTCAACATGTGCTAGTCAGGACAGACAACAGGTCCTTGACACACCTGAAGGGTCAACATGTGCTAGTCAGGACAGACAACACGGCCGTTGTAGTGAATGCGTTCGTCCGGGCGATTGGTTTGCAGCAATCGACCTGAAGGACGCCTACTTTCATGTCTCCATCCTTCCTTGACACAGACCGTTCCTACGGTTTGCTTTCGAGGGGCAGGCATATCAGTACGCGGACCCCAGCTTCTCCTGCATGTCAATTGCCTCGAGTTGCTGGCAGTACGTTCGCCCTGCACCGCTTCCGGGCGTTACTGAAGGGTCAACATGTGCTAGTCAGGACAGACAACACGGCCGTTGTAGTGAATGCGTTCGTCCGGGCGATTGGTTTGCAGCAATCGACCTGAAGGACGCCTACTTTCATGTCTCCATCCTTCCTCTACACAGACCGTTCCTACGGTTTGCTTTCGAGGGGCAGGCATATCAGTACGCGGTCCTCCCATTCGGGCTATCTCTGTCCCCTTGCGTCTTTACGAAGATTGTCGAGGCAGCTCTTGCCCCCCTTCGGCAGCACAGGGTTCGCATCCTGAACTACCTCGACGACTGGCTCATACTGGGCCACTCTCGAGCACAGGTTTGCGAACACAGAGATCGGGTGCTCCAACACCTAGCCCGTCTGGGCCTTCGGGTCAACTGGGAAAAGAGCAAACTCTGCCCAGCACAGAGGATCTCTTTTCTTGGTATGGACATCGTCGACTCGGTCGCATTGTATGCGCAGCTTGTCGAACGTCTCTGCTGACTTGCCTCCGTCAAATCGAGAGCAAGAGTGCGATTCCACTGAAACTGTTTCAGAGGCTCCTGGGACATATGGCATCTGCAGCCGCGGTGACGCCGCTCGGATTGCTTCATATGAGACCGCTTCAGCATTGGCTTCGTGACCGAGTCCTGAGATGGGCATGGCAGTCTGGCACGCTCCGGGTACAAGTGACTCGGGCCTGCTTACAGACTCTCACCCCGTGGTCGAACCTCAGTTTTCTATGGGTCATTGTGCCCTTAGAACGAGTTTCCAGGCATGTTGTCGTATCGACGGATGCCTCTGCCACGGGCTGGGGTGCCATGTGCAATGGACAAGCAGCCGCGGGCTCCTGGACAGGACCCCAGCTTCTCCTGCATGTCAATTGCCTCGAGTTGCTGGCAGTACGTTCGCCCTGCACCGCTTCCGGGCGTTACTGAAGGGTCAACATGTGCTAGTCAGGACAGACAACACGGCCGTTGTAGCGTACATCAACCACCAGGGCGGTCTACGCTCCCGCCGTATGTCTCAACTCGCCCGCCATCTCGTTCTATGGAGTCAGAAGCCCCTGAGGTCCCTTCGTGCTGTCCGTATTCCGGGAGTCCTGAACCGTGCAGCCGACGAGCTCTCACGGTCTCAGCCACTGCCGGGAGAATGGAGACTCCATCCCCAGACGGTCCAGCTGATTTGGGAACAGTTCGGGGACGTGCAGATAGATCTGTTTGCCTCCCACGACTCTTCCCACTGCAGCCTGTTTTATTCCCTGACCGAGGGCACGCTCGGCACGGATGCACTGGCGCACAGCTGGCAGCGGGGCCTACGCAAATATGCGTTCCCCCAGTGAGCCTACTCGCACAGCTCTTGTGCAAGATCAGGGAGGACAAGGAGCAGGTCCTTCTGGTCGCCCCGTATTGGCACGGCCGGACCTGGTTCCCCGAACTAGTACTCCTTGCGACAGCCCCTCCCTGGCCTATTCCTCTGAGACCGGAGCTCCTTACTCAGAGACGGGGCACCCTAAGGCACCCACGTCCCTATCTGTGGAACCTCCACGTGTGGCTCCTGGATGGGACGCGGTAGGTTTGTGTAGCCTACCACCATGCGGTGGTCGCTACCATCACTTCCGTTAGGGCAGAGTCCACTCGGCATGCCTATGCGTTGAAGTGGAACCTCTTCATCACCTGGTGCTCTTCTCGCCAAGAAGACCCCTGGAAATGCCCGATCGGGTCTGTGCTCTCATTCCTCCAAGAAGGGTTGGAGCGAAGGCTGTCTCCCTCCACCCTTAAAGTTCATGTGGCCGCAATATCTGCCCACCACAATCTCTTGGAGAACAAAAAGGTATGTCTGCATGACCTGTTCATCAGGTTCCTGAGGGGGGCGAGGAGACTGAATCCTCCTCGCTCTCCTCTCGTACCCTCTTGGGACCTCTCAGTAGTTTTAGATGCTCTGCAGAGGCCTCCCTTTGAGCCTTTGCAGTCAGTGGATCTTAAGTATTTGTCAATGAAGACAGCAATCCTGACTGCGTTGGCCTGCGTCAAGAGGGTCGGGGACCTGCAGGCATTTTCGGTTGACGAAGCGTGCCTGGAATTCGGGCCGGCCTACTCTCATGTGATCCTGAGACCCCGGTCTGGATATGTGCCCAAGGTTCCCACCACTCCGTTCAAGGACCAGGTGGCGAACCTGCAAGGGCTGCCCATGGAGGGGGCAGACCCAGCCTTGGCATTGCTCTGTCCAGTATGCACACTCCGCGCTTACGTAGACAGGACGCAATGTTTCAGGACCTCAGACCAGCTCTTTGTCTGTTATGGTGGAGAGCGGAAGGGAAGGGCACTCTCAAAGCAAAGGCTGTCTCACTGGATAGTGGACACCATTGTTTTGGCTTACCAGCAGCAAGGTCGACCATGTCCCCTTGGGGTTAGGGCACACTACACTCGGAGTGTGGCCTCCTCTTGGGCTTTAGCGCATGGCGCCTCGCTAACAGACATCTGCAGAGCTGCAGGCTGGGCGACACCGAACACATTCGCCAGATTCTACAATCTCAGAGTGGAGCCAGTGTCCGACTATGTACTCGCCTCTACTAGTGGCCGGTAATGGACCAGGCTCAGGTGCCTTCGCTTGCTCGCCATTCCACTCCAAGGACTGGATACATGCAATATTTTTCTCAGGTGAGCTTCCCCGAGAGCCCTGAGTTCCTCCAGCACTGCTTACGGCGATACCTGTGTGTCTGCCCTCTAACGAGCCCAGACCCTCGTGTCCGGCCAGGTGCCCCGTGTGCATGGTTCCCCTCCGGCAACCCCCACACGTGTATTTCCACCGTAAGCCTACACAGTGAGCAGGTGTCTTTCCCTTGGCAAGTCCCTGCCACCCCTGGGGTTAAAAATCCACCTTCGGCTGGTACCCTAGAGTTTTCCCATATGCAGCCCTCAGCGGGTCATATGTGTACTCTCTAAGTCCTCCCTACGGGTAGCATCTTTGCATACCTCCACTGGAATATGCCTCCCAGTGTACCTTGGAATTCCTGTGATAAGTGGGAGTCCCTCGTCCGTACTAGTCTTACGACAGGGAACTCACACTTACGCAGGGCACTGGAAGACGGCTGAGTGGCGTGATTTTATTGGGACCCCCATTCATTAGTCACTAACGTTACAATGTAGTGACTGAATGAAAGGGAACGTCTCGGTTACTGATGTAACCCTCGTTCCCTGAGGAGGGAACGGAGACGTAACGTCCCGTTGCCACATCAGCCATGCTACCTGGAACGCAGAGTTCAGTCTTGGCTCCTCAGCAGTTAACGTAATGCGATATTGTCACGTATTTCCTTTTATACTCACGCGGTGAGGCGGAATTACATATGCAAATTCCGCATGCCCATGGCATTGGCACGCCATTGGGCATTTTCTAAGTGCTCGAAGATGATAGGCTTCTAAGCGAAACCCCCATTCGTTAGTCACTATCGTTATGTCTCCGTTCCCTCCTCAGGGAACGAGGGTTACATCCGTAACCGAGACGTTCTTGTTGTGTTTGTATGTATATGTGCACTGGAAGATTCAGCACCAAGAAAAATTCCTTGTGTGTGCAAGCACACTTGGCAATAAAGCTCTGATTCTGTCAGCGTCAGCTCACGCAGCGCGAGAATCAAGAAGCAGGAGACAAACCATCTAGGAATTAAAGTAGAGTCATGTACTCACATTTAAATCGAAGGGAATTGGGAATTGAAGATCGGAATTATATTCATTTTGTAAGACAATAAGCATGTTTTTATTTTTATTTTTTTAGATTGTGTAGCCCGTTTCATTTGCGAGCAGCATCAGCCTGCCTCAGCTTGTCAAAAATGTTCCTTTTGTGGTGGTGATATAGGCTAAACGTTTAAACAAATATTGTGATGCTTGACGTGTTTTATTTGTAAGGCCTGTGAAATTGGTCCAATCTGCCGGTTCGCCAATACACGGGGAAGGTCTCGCGTGTTCTGTCCTCACTCATGCAAAGTATTGGTTGGTTAAATTTGTAATATATTAATCATATATTTACTCATTTATTTAATCTGACTCCATAAATGAAAGGTTTTAATAATATCTGTGCCTCACTAAAAGTGAGCGAATGTTTGACTATTCCTTTTAACCATTAAGTGAACAATGTCAAAATCAGTTAGAATAATCAAATGTAACAATTTATTATGTCAGGTAAATGTATCATGCCAATTTCATAATCAATTCAAAGATAATCGATACAAAACATCAAATGCTCAGGAATAAAGAAAAGATGCAAACCCAACTTTAAGAAATATGTGAGGCTGAGAGATTTCTTTCTCTCAGCCTCACGGGCCGATCTGAAGTACAGAAAAAGGCTCCGAACTCTCTGCTGCATCTCATTAAATAGTCAGACCTCTTTCACATGGAAACATGTGCTAACAAAAGAAATTTGCATGCAATGGTCGCACCTTCATGGGGATGGGTGACCATTTGCTTGAGAGACCACCTTCCTTTGTAAGTCAGTTATCCATAAACTCTTAAAACCTTTTTACATTTTGTTTTATCTATCTGGAAATTAGATATCTGTACCACTCACTTTGAGACATTTCAAATGACACCAAAAACATAACAGTCAATGATAAACATTCACATTAAACCATATTCTTGTGTGAGTTCTTAGTAGTTTGCGGAAGTGAGGTCGTATGGGGGACCCTTTGTCTCAGACCAGGGCCTCAACCAGTATTTTCAGTCTTACATATTGAAGTGTTTTATATCTATGGATTTTATTATAGGCAAGACAAGTCAAGTGTTGATTTGAGAGGCTAAATTGATCAAATGTGGTTAACTCACTGTCGGCCACTTAAAAAACAAAAACTTTAATTTAACAAACCAAAAAATGCTTCAAACATTTTTCTAAATTAACTTAATAAAGAAACAAAACAAAATATAACTACTTTGACATTAAAAACAAAACTGAACTATTTTAATGGCTGCAACAATGTGTGATGGGGAGGATACTTTTTTTTTTTAAACACAGGCTTCAGTCTGACACGGGCTGAGAAGGCTCTATATTATATATGTAATTCATGGTGTCAAAGCTGAATTTTCAGCATCATTACTCCAGTCTTCAGTGTCACATGATCCTTCAGAAATCATCCTACTATGCTGATTTGCTGCTCAATTTGCGTATTATTTGCTTATTATTATTATTAATGTTGAGAACAGCTGCTTAATATTTTAGTGGAAACCAAATTCTTTAATGAATACAAAGTAAAAAAATGAAAAAAATAAAAAACTTTATTTGAATTTGAAATATTTTGTAATAATTTAGTGTGCCCTTGTTAAATAGAAATATGAATTTCTTTCCAAAACAAAATAAAATGTTGCTGACCCAAAACTTTTATAATAGTGGTGTATTAAACATCAATATATATATATATATATATGTGTTCACGACAAAATACAGTCAGTCTCACAGTTGCACGGTTTAAATTACTAATTGCAAATATTTCTTTGCCAAAGACAAAACAGTTGTAAAATGACTAGCAAGATTTCAACAGCAACACAGGGTAGACCCTCTTTGAATGGCCACCACTTTGAACAAATCAAAAGATAAGAACGTTATACAGCTGATTTAACGAAACGACATTCGTAGCCACATCAAAGAGACTCTGCTCAGGTTCTCTGATGAGTCAAAACACCTCTGGCTATTATTTCAACAGGGTTTTGAACAGCGTACAGTTACAACAGCCCTGCATTCCAGCAGTTCCTTGTGTAAATATTTGGTTTTTACGTCTCTCATTGAGTAGGGAGGGGCGGCCTGGCAGCAGGAGAGAGTGCACCACGGCGAATCCCAGAAGCAGCACACGGGCCGCCACAGAGGACGGACTCAAGCCGTGCGGTTGCCACCCTGGTAAGGACCACACACACAAAGGGCTCAAAGAAGCCAGGCCACCTCAGTGAAGCAGAGAGGGAGACATGTTTGACTTGGAAAGCCAAGGAATGTAGGCTAAGAGGGATTATTCAACAGTTTTGGATTGAGCAAGATACACCAGTTTTATGCACATGCGAAAAAGAGTATTTCTGACAAGTCTGAGCCGATAACGTGAATCAAGTTAAATCAGAGGCCAAGTGTTAGTTATTTCTGGAAGTAATTGCATTGCCACTGTGAAAATTGAGAGGGGTGTGTAAAATGCAGGAATTTCATGAACAGTAACGCTGATCGCT
Organism: Romanogobio albipinnatus; assembly: GCA_023566225.1. NCBI lineage: Eukaryota > Metazoa > Chordata > Actinopteri > Cypriniformes > Gobionidae > Romanogobio > Romanogobio albipinnatus. The sequence goes on from CM042242.1 coordinate 47,102,130, forward strand.
GTGAATTATTCGATTTATATTTGAAAATCGCAACCCCCCGCATGCACGCATATATACACACATATAAACAGAGAGAGAGCGAGGGAGAGAGACCATTCACAATCTCAATCTGTATGATAACAAACTGTTTGATTCATTAGGTAATAGGCTATATTAACTCAAATCATATAATTATTGTAGCATGCTGAAACATATGATTGTTTTTTGACATCGCCCCAAGTTACTGTAACTGTTAAATGCCACAAGTCTACAGTGTGCGTGTGAGACAATGTGTTGTTCTTCTCTTGTCTCAGGGCGTTTTTACACTGGCAGTTAAGTTCGAAATGGGACACGGATTGCATGAAAAAATGCTAATGTGAAAAATTTCGCACTGAGGTACCGAAGCCCATGTCTGACAGCTTATCAAAATTCTCGGCCCGAGTCCCACTGGAGCCCAAGTTTTTTTTTTTATCCTACACTACTGTTGCATCCATAAAAAATAGTTTTGTTTTTAATGTCAAAGTTTGTTTAGTTTCTTTATTAAGTTAATTTAGAAAAATGTTTGGAGCATTTTTTGTTTGTTAAATTAAAGTTTTAGTTTTTGAAAGTGACGACCAAGTGGCCAGCAGCTGACAGTGAGTTAACCACATGTTTGATCAATTTAGAATGTTCCTCTCAAATCAACAGTTGACTTGTCTTGCCTATAATAAAGTAGATACAAAGGACTTAAAGCTGATCACAATGTTAGTTTAAACGTTTACTATCACCACCACCCAGCCTGATCTGCCGGCGATTTGATTTCGCCCTGCAACTCAGTCTGGAAACCTGTACATTCCTTTCTACTGCTTCTGTTACACTTTTGCAGGAACCAATCACAGACTGGCTTATCCACCTGGCACACTATTGCCGGGTTTAACACGATGACGGATAGAGAAGGGATGGGTCGTTGCCCGTTGATCACGCCTCTTGTGGTCTGACTGGTTGAAGGACTATCCAATTGCGTGCGAGTTATTTAATTTATGCTTGTTTATCACGCCTCTTGTGCAGTAGAAAATGCATAGCAGACTCCCTAGACCAATGTTCAATCTTAAATTGAGCTTGGTCTGGTAATAGCCAGAAAAACCACCACCACCACCGCAGTAAAATGTTTTTGACATGTTGAGGCAGGCTGCTGCTGCTTGCAACGGGGCTCACAAACGAAAAAAACAGCGCTTTAAAAAAATATTACAAAACATGCAGTTTGTTTTACACCTCTCCGCAAAATGAATATAAACCCAATCTTCAATTCCCGCACTAGGCTATATGCACAGCACATTTAACAAAGTTCACTCAACGAAAGCAACAGATATGAGCTGCATTTTATTTATCATCAGCTCAAGATCAAATACCGTAATAGGAAAAAGAGCGACCTAAGCACTGGTAAGATCATTTAGTTTCATTAGTTTTAATAAAGATGATTGTGTTTTTGAGCATCTGAGACTTAGCTACTTTCAGTTTCATTTGCATCGCCGTCATATCTGACTATGTCATAGCCTATAACACTCTCTCACACGTTTATTTTTTAACAATTTGCATTGTTGCACAATTACATAAGTGGTTTAATCAACCAGATGCATTTACACTTGTCCAGTTTCGTCTGAAATGCATCCCAGACAATTGGTTTGTTTGAGTGATAGGATATTAATCCGTCTCGAAAGAATTTGAAAGGCATAGTAAATGGTCTTTTCACAATCGGAGAGCTATCTGATCAGAGAAAACGAATGAAGTGAACAGGTGTAAAAAGGCCATAACTCTTGCAGCTGCGCTGAAGGAACACTCACTGCTGCTGCTGGCGCGGACTCTGAACACCGTGCGAGCCAGTCTTGACAGTCGCGTGGTCTCGTGTTGTTTCCACCAGTGCAGCACATCTAGTTTATTTTAATTAATGAATTAAAAAATATATAAAAAAGAAGGAGAAGCCTAAAATGAACGCATCACCACCACATCAACACCGAAAACATGGGGATTTTTATAGACGATAATCGCACAACCTATTCGATATTCATCCCTATGACTCATCCCTAGATAGTTCACCCACATCATTCTAAACCTTTTTTGAAGAAAGTTGACCCTTTTATTAAGCAAGGACACATTAAATTGAACAAAAGCGACAACAACAATGTTACGAAAGATTTCTATTTCAGGTATGTGCTGTCATTCAAATATATTAAAGTCCCCCTGCAGTCAATCATTTTATCCCTTAAAACTAATCTTTGTTCACCAAAAAGACATATTTAAACTCCCCCAAGTGAATTGTTTTATTTATGCCTTAAAATAGCTTGAATGTAACTCTACATCAATATGCAAATGAGCCCAGCCTCCACTCACTCATACAGGGTCATCTAAATCGATCAGAATGGTAATGCGTTTTATGTATCGCTCTCTACAACGTCGGACACAAAACGGTAATTAAAGGTGGTCTAAGCGATATCACACGTTTTTTAGGCCAAACATTTTTTGTCACATACAGCAAACATCTCCTCGCTATCCGCTAGCTGCCTGTCCCCTGAACACACTGTAAAAAAACGCAGTCTCTGTAGTCCACCTAAGTTCCACAAACTGTAACAAAAACAAACTGGTGCAGGTCCACAAACAGTGCTCCAGCCAATAGCCGACAAGAATGATTTGGGTGTGGAAATCATTCTTGTCGTCTATTGGCTGGAGCACTGTTTGTTATGCTTCGTGGTCCAGACTGCCCATGTTTGTTTTTGTTGACTATGTTAACAAACAGCTAATAATGTGTTGCTAATGTTACACAAACCGTGTTCCCATTCGCCATCTCAGTCTGATTTCTAAAAATCAGCATCCTTACAAACGCTTTTAACAACTTAGAACATCAGTGCAGAAAGACATATAGTTCATCATAACATCGTAATGTACATCATAGGCTACACATAATTCACCCGCTATATTGCTAAATGCACAACATTTTTCATATCAACAGAAAAAAAGACTGGGATAACCTGGCTTCTCTTGAGACTCTGCCCCCCTCGTGATGGGATTGGTTACAAGGTAACTGGTGATTTCAAACTGTGTTTTGAGACTTTTTTTCACTGCAGTTAAAGGCTCAGTGTGTAGTATTTATGAGGATCTATTGACAGAAATGTAATATACATAACTATGTTTTCAGTGGTGTATAAAGACCTTACATAATGTACTGTTATGTTTTTATTACCTTAGATTGAGCCATTTCAATCTACATACACCGTGGGTCCCCTTACAGTGAAATCGCCTTTTTGCGCTGTCATGTTTCTACAGTAGCCCGAAACGGACAAACTTCTCTACAGAGCGCTAGTCACTCTCTGCTCTCTCCGACAACATTTTCGTCCTGTGTCTGCCCCTGTAGCTTCTCTATGTGCTTCGAAAGGGAGGGGTGAGCGTTGTGTGATTGCAATTCAAAATTCACACACTGCACTTTTAAGGAGAAAATACTCAGCAATGGTGTTGATTTATAGCCTGACAAACCAGACCCACATCAAAATGTTGGGTCTGGGAACACACCATTGGCAGGGCTCAATACGAGGGGCGGGATAAGTGGTTTTATTTCAAATTCCCTCTGCACCAAATAGGATAGCACTACAACCAACCAGAGCGTTATTAGTGGTGACAACAATCTCAAGAGGGTTGTGGCTGAGTCCAATGCGTTTTCCCATCAGCGGAGCTAGTTGATAGATTAAACTTTTGCCATATACGGTCGGCAAAACTCAGAACACATCTTCCTTTTTTAAGAATGACTTCACTGCCATAACGTTCCTTGTTAGCAGTAGCAGGGATTTCACGTGGAACCGTCACAACTCTGCCGTCATTATGTTAAGCCCGCCCACCGACTCTATACACGATGTGAATGGCCTGACTAGAGTTTGGTTTTTCAAGCTCGCAAGTCTACGGAGAGTTGCTAGACGACACTGGCTGCAAATTACATTTGCTGCCGCTAGGGTGCATCTAGATTTCTAGGCTAGTTGACTTAAAGCACATTAAAAACATGGCATAGACATATAAACAACATTAAAAACTTTAAAATTCAAAACAATTATTTTAATTTATTATAATATTACATGATAGTACCTTTTTTACTGTACACTCTAAAAAAAAAGGTTCTATATAGCACCAAAAATGGTTCTTCGTCGTAATCATAGAGGAACCACTTTTGGTGCTATATAGCACCATATCTTAACATGTTCTGTATATGGTAGCGGTGCTATATTGCACCTTAGTCAAAGAACCGGTGAAGAACCTCTGCAGAACCGTTGATGAACCACTGAAGCACCAAAATTGGTGCTATATAGCACTTACCTTTTTTTAAGATTGTATTTTTGATCAAATAAAGGCAGCCTTGGCGAGCATGAGAGACTTTAAAGCGAAAAACGAAACTTTTGAAAGGTGGTGTACATTCTTTTTTAGAACCTAAAAATATGTTTTGAAAAATGTATCTGTTTTCTTGTCTGTGCAGTGAAAGTCAGTAGGGTCCAATGTTGTTTTAGACCCTACTGACTGGCAGGTTTGGAATGACATGTGGGTGAGTAAATGATGACAGAATGTTCATTTTTGGCTGAACTATCCCTTTAATTTAAGGTCCGTCATCTGGTTTCGCATGTTGAATGTGCCATAGTGGCGATAGTGAGGGGATCTGTGACAGGTGTCATCATATCAGCCGCACTCTGGCTCTGGGTGTCACATTTATTATCCCAGGGCATATGCGGTAATGATCGGCAGGAAGCATGTGTGCATGTGGGTGGTGTGTCTGAGCGGTGAAGGAGTTATTAAGGGGATGATGTCAACACTCAGCCTGCCTCATGTTGCCTAATCAGGCCTGTGCTGCCCAAAGCCTCCTACACAGGGAGGTCCGGGCTGCAGTCCATGCCTGTCAGTCCCACATCACAGCACAGCACAGCGGAGAGCAGCACGCACACACACACACACACACACACACACACACACACATACTGTACACACTTTCACCATGCCACGCACTCACATCACTAACCACACTGTCAAACTGCACAACTGACACAGAGTTTATATGCAAACCATGTCACACAATTGTTAAGTTTCTGTTGAGTCACTTGAAAAAACAGACTCTTCTGGAAGGTCCATTCTGGTCTGCCGTAACGTGTCGGCTTAACAAGCTGCAGAGCTTTAATCTGACCAGTATCATTTAAGGGCAGGATTGCGTACATGGGGCAGAAGATGACATCTTGTGAGCTCTTAAAAGTAGACATCAAACGGCTGCAGCACAGTCATTAATTTCACTGCCGACGGTCAGACAGCCAAGACCTTGACAGCACCAGGCCAATGTCTTCGTCACTCAAGAGCTTTTAAGAGCAACAGTGCGAGAGTGTCTGGGCTGAGCAGAGTAGGAAGAGTCTGAACTCCACTTTGATAGGCTTCTGTTGCCAGAGTTCTTGACTAAACTTGACAGAAAGTTGCAGAGAGCTTCTGCCGACACTGTGCTCTTCAGATACATGAAAGAACATGCGGAAAAAGAGAGAAAGGGTTGCCGCATCAAAAAGCCCTGTGGAGGTGTTTGAGAAGAGCTGTTTTTAATCCTCACTGATTACAGCCTTGGAAAGGCATGTATTTTTAATACTTCAATACTTAATACCACTAATACTGCTGGAAATGTAGAACTTTCATTTACAATCCAATGTGAGTGTGAATGTGCCAATGAAAAAAAGATTTTTACAGAAAAAACATTTGCTCATGCAAAACAACCATGACAAGGCATTTTAGTAGTTCTAAGAATGTTGCTATGCGGTTTGTAAGGTGTTCTAAGTGGGGTTTTTTTGCAGCATTGGTTTCAAAGGTGTACTAAGTGATTTCTAGGGCGTTGTTATGGTGTTGCTATGTGGTTGCTAAGGTGTTCTGAATGTGTTATGCAATGTTGCTATGCAGTTTCTAAGTTGTTCTGACTGGTTTACTGGGTGTTCTGGTTGCCAGGATGCCAGAGTGTTTTTGCAACATTGCTATGTGGCTTCTAAAGTGTAATAGGTGGTTTCTAAAGCATTGCTAATGTGTTCTATGTGGTTGCAAAGGTGTCTTTATTGGATTTTGGCACATTCTAAGGTGTTCTAAGTGTTTTGCAGCGTTATTATGCAGTTTCTAAGGTGTACTGGGTGGTTTCTAGGGCGATGTTATGGTGTTGCTATGTGGTTGCTAAGGTGTTCTAAGTGTTTTATGCAACATTCCTGTGCAGTTTCTAAGTTGTTCTGGTTTGTATGGTGGTGCTAGGGTGTTAATTGTTGCTAGGATGTTGCTGTGCAGTTTTTAAAGTGTACCGGGTTGTTTCAAGAGTGTTGATAAGGCGTTTTGGCCGGTTGGAAAGAAATTGCTATGTGGTTGCTAAGGTTTTCTGAGTGTTTTTGTTTTTAATTTTTTGCATCACTATGCAGTTTCTAAAGTGTTGGCTATTGGGTGGTTTCTAGAGCATTACTAAGGTGTACAGGGTGGTTTATAGGGTGTTACTATGTGGTTGCTAAGGTGTTCTGAGTGTTTAACGTAACATTGCTTTTCAAGTTGTTCTGAGTGGTTTATAGGGTGTTGCTTTGGTGTTCTGGTTGCCAGGATGTTGCGGTGCAGTTTCAAAGGTGTTCTAAGTGTTTTTGCAACATTGCTATGTGGTTTCTAGGGTGTTGTTAGGGTGTTCTGGGTGGTTGCCAGGGCTGCTAATGTTTTCTGAGTGTTTTTGCAATGTTGCTATGCAGTTTCTAGAGTGATGAAGGCATTCTGGGCAGTTGGCAGGATGTTGCTATGCGGTTGCTAAGGTGTTCTGAGTGGGGGTTTTTGCATCATCATTATGCAGTTTCTAAAGTGTAATGGGTGGTTTCTAGAGCATTGCTAAGGTGTTCTGGGTGGTTCATAAGGTGTCTTTATTGGATTTTAGCACATTGTTGCGGTTTCTGAAGTTTCTTTTTTATTCAATTATGCTATGTAGTTGCTTATGTTAAAAAAGCCCACCCCCGAGTCTCTATATTCTGATCTGTGTATATGGCTCAGGTCCCTCCCTCAATATAAGTCTATTGGACTTGTTTTATCAGTTTTATCTTATAGTAGGGATGTTAAGCCCAAAAAATAGGCCTTTGACTTCAAGTCATGATGCAAAGGTCGCCTTTGGTATGGAAGTACCTTAGGGTCATACAAATAAATTTATCCTAAGACACAAGTGAGATCACACTTTGTATCAGAAATAAACAGGTTTTTTCAAAAATGGCCGCCAATGCGCCGAAAATACTCTAGAGCCCATATATTTGCTTCTGTTATCGCTATAATGACAAATCTGGTGTCAAAGTATACATTTTTGGGGTCAGGGAATCCAAAAAAATTGGTTTCAAGTTTTAAAAAACAAAAAAAATTCCCCATACCATGACAATTGGGGGTAAATATGCACATTTTACGTAAAAATTGTGTCATCAGAGTGACTTTACTTATATTTTCCTTCAAAAACTTTAATTTTGTATTTAAGCAGTGCAGCTACTTCTGTACATTACATTTGTCCTAAGTAGCATGAGATTTCGACCAGTCAGGAGTAGCCTATAGAAAATCAGTTCCTGCAACAACACATCCCATCTGCACCAGGAGCTGTGACAGCTGTTGAAGGTCAGAGGTGGCAGGTTAACACTTTGAGGTTCGTATGACTTTCTCATTAAATAGAAACATGTTTTTAATGTTAGATAACTAATAACTAGCTAGCTAGTAACTAGTTAGCTTCATTATAACTAGGTTGCTAGTAACTAGTTAGCTTCATCATGACTGTATTAATTTTTATTGAAGCAAGCACATAGCCTACTAGTCCAGGCGTTTTAGGAAAAAAGGGTGAACTAATTGCAACAGAATCAAACTCAACTGATTTTGTATCCTCAATATGTCCTGAGAAAGGAAAAAAAAAGCCCCGAAGAATCCCATTAGGGGAAAGTTCAGAAAAAGACCCAAATATATCCTATTCATGCGCCTATTCATTATTTTTCTCACATGAATAGGGTAAAAAATTTTACCTTTTAGATATCACCATGAAAATTACTGAATTGATTACTTATATCAAGACAAACAAAAAATGTTTGTTTCTAATTACAGATGTGCTAATTTGCATAAATACCACAACAGATCTAAACATTGGGTACAGCATTTTTAAAATATTCAGAGATTCAGTCAGTCATTAATTCAAGGTCCACTCAACTGTCAAATTTCAACTGTCACAGGTAAGAAAAATGTCCTTTTGTTTTTCCTATGGATTATTCATTAATATACATTAATAAAACATACCTGGTGATCAACTACAATTTATTGGGAACATCTGGATGTGTGTTGAGCTGTTGTACGACTATTTTTGGTGAAACAATGTCAAGTTTAGGATTAGCGAATAGTTTCATTAGATAGCTAACACGGCTAGCAGCAGCAAATAACTTGTTAGCTGTCTTAAGATATGGATACATGGATTGTTGTAGTCATTACACTGCCATGTAGGCTATGTAATTCAAGTCATTAATCTCAAGTAAGGGATAATGTATAGCGAGGCAGTTGATATAGCGAATGACAACCCCTACAGGCTGATTCAAGACCCCTCCATGACTAACTGAATCTCTGAATGTTTTAAAAACGCTGTACCCAATGTTTAGATCTGTTGTGGTATTTATGCAAATTAGCACATCTGTAATTAGATTATGCACCGTTTGTCCATGTTAACAAACAATTGAAAAAAGACTTGTAATACATTTTTTGTTTGTCTTGAAATAAGTAATCAACTCAGTAGTTTTCATGGTGATATCTAAATGTTACATTTTTTACCATATTCATGTGAGAAAAATAATGAATAGGCATATGAATAGGATATATTTGGGTCTTTTCTGAACTTACAAAATGTGATCTCACTTGTGTCTTAAGATAAATTTATTTCTATGGCCCTAAGGTACTTCCATACCAAAGGGGACCTTTGCATCATGACTTGAAGTCAAAAGTCACTTAACCTCCCTACTATTACACCAAGCTAGAATCGTTCATCTGAATGCTTAGGAAAGTAATTGCACACCCCTCCTCAACAAGACACATCATTTGAGGTGTCATGTCTGTCTGCAGCACATACAGTGCACTCTAAAACCGGATAAGTTGAGTTTACTTAAAAAATTTGAGGAAAGTGGTTGCCCTAAAAAAATTAAGTAATGATTACTTGATAAACTTGAGTTAAATTTATTTAAAGATATTAGTCGTTCTAATAAGTATTTTAAGTTGAATAGACTAAATACTTTAATTTTAAGTAATACCGCTGTTTAATTACTTCACTTATCTTTTTAATTGCATTAAGTTGTTCTTACTTAAACCGTTTAAGTTTTGTCAACTTAATTCTATCTGGGATCTGAGGAAGTGTACTCCCAGAGTGCATTGTGGCATGAATAAATTAAATGCTTCGTTTTACTATTTTTGCCTTTATTTTACTATTTGTCTTTTGTCAGTATAACCCCAATAATGACAGCAAGTAAAATAGTAAAGGTCGAATTAATAATAAAAAAAAATAAAAAATAAAAAAAAATCCTTGTTACCATTGTTGTGTTTTGCATGCTGAATGTTGAAGTGTGTGTGTGACACACTCAAGCATGGTCAAATGATATTGTGACAAACATAGAGGGATTATATCAACTCATATCATATAAATTATATCAATTAAAAGGTTATGCCATAAATATTAGCAAAACAAATGTTAAAAGGTCATTATTTGACATGAAAAATAGTTATGTTCTATATCATTAATGGACAAATATTACATACATATATATATATATATATATATTTTTTTTTTTTTTTTTTTTTTTTTTTTTGTATACATATACATATATATATATATTACTTCCCTTGTTTTGAAATCAATTTCTTGTTGCATTGCTGCATTAATAGGAAGTTAATTACTATAATATGAATGAAGTTCCAAGTGTCCAACCAAAGGGAACACGAATCACAGTTATGGTGAGAGGAAGTGGAGGAAATGAGTGATAAGTCTAGAAAAAATTGCCCCGCCTCAAAAACACTTTGCCCATCCACCTGTCCACCCGCTTGTTTTTTTGCTTTGGCAAAATGGTACTCAAACCAGTCAAGTAATGTTTACTTGAGTTTTCTAAGTAACGAAGGCATAGCATGCAAATAGTTCAGATTACTTACTTGTTTTAAGTAAGGTCAACAAATTATTGGACATTAAGTAAAGTTTACTAAAAAAGTCTTAGTAAGAACAACTGTTGGATTTTACAGTGTGCGGGACAGGTTACATTTACCTTTAGTAACAGTTAAGTGTTCTAAAACAATCATGTGCAAAATGAACACTGATGCTTAGAATTAAGAAAGTGCAAATAGTACAGGGGTAAAAGGTTACAGTGAACTTTTCCTTACATGCACTCTCACACAAATAAATCCTGCTTTTAACTGTAATCCTACTTGTAACTTTCCCATCAGAGAGATATGAGCAGGTGCTACAAGCTGGCACTGAGAAAGAAAGTGACATCATATCTTAAATTAATACAAGTGTAAATCCAAATTACCCTGATAACTGTGTCTATTTGAAAAGTCTTCCTTTTTTTAAAGGCCACATGTGAGGAGATATTTGTTTGGTTTATTATTATGTATATTATCACGATATATTATGATATATTATGTATATTATCAGTATATTTTATTTATTGTCATACATACTGTATACATATTGTGTAGATTAGAATATTATTTATTTTAGAGCTACCTTGCATTGAATCATACAATCTGTGAGAGATGCTTTCCTGGAAGGTCTAGTATTCCTGCAAAATGCCCTAATGCCCTCAACTAGTAAGGATAATGGTGTGAGGGAAGGTTTATGTTGGTCTAAGAAAGTTTTGACTTTAAAGACCCCATGAAATTATTGGACGAGCACAGAGCAGGAAACTGCATTACCTTTTGAAACAGGAAGTCGAAAGTATTTGTGACAATATTGACATCAAAACATTGTCAACATCCCCCTTATGACCGCTTTTATTTGATTTTTTTTTTCATATTGCATATTTTCATATTTTAAAGCTGCAGTCTGTAAGTTTTGCCTCTTTGTCGCCATCTCAACCTGCAAGTGCAGTTATTTGCGGAATTGTTTTCAGACATTCATTTACACAACAACAGCATTTTGGGTGTCTGAAAACTCAAGCTTTTAAAAACGAGACCCCATGTAAATGGCGCGGTGTATTACTTTACAAAGAGAAATCGCCAACTACTGGCCTGGCATGAATAATACAGCATTTTTAGTAGTTTTCGCAGATCCATGTGAACGGGAAACACTTTAGCCGTGTTTCCACCGCAGGAACTTTCCCCAGGAACTAGGAACTTTGGGGTGGTACTCTGTGTGTTTCGACTGCAGGAACCAGGGTCTAAATGAAGTTCCGGGTAAATATTTCCCCCTCCAAACTGCCCTGCTCCCGAGGTAGTACTTTTTCAAAGTTCAGGAACTTTCGTGGGTGGGACTTGTTGATTGGTTGAGCTCACGCAGCATTTTATTTCAACCAGTATTTTTAAAAGACTTGCGAGGATCGTTCTGCGTTCAGTAAATATCAGTCTTGAGCCCCATTTCCACCAAAATTACCCGGAACAATTTGTACCAGGAACTTTTTTCCCCCAGACCTGCTACTGTCTGCGTTTCCACTCTGGTCTAAAGTACCGTGAAGATTAGACAAATTAGTCCAGAGACGTGGGACTGCGCACAACTGTTCCTCCCAGTCAGTGACGGACAATAATATGTACATGCTGATCGGTTGAGCTCACGCAGCATTTTATTTCAACCGGCATTTTTAAAACTCTTGCGAGGTTCGTTCTGCGTTCAGTAAATATCAGTCTTGCTCTTTCTGTCCGATGGTGCGCGCTGTCTCAGCAATCGCACAATCAATGTCCGTAATAGCTGATAATAACATATGTTGTCTTATTTTAAATCTAGCTTTACGAGCTTTCAGAATACGCTTTAGTATCAGTGCTTGTCTCTTTTCCGCCATTTTGTTAATTACCTCTTTAGTAAACCAATACATAACTAGCAAAAGCAGCTGCTTGCATCTCCTCCATACTTGTTATTGTTGCAGACAGTATCGCACAAAAATTATTACTGTTCGTCGCTGATTGGGAGGAACAGTCGCGCGCAGTCCCAAGTCTCTGGACTAATTTGTCTAATCTTCGCGGTACTTTAGACCACAGTGGAAACGCAGACAGTAGCAGGTGTGGGAGGGAAAAAAAGTTCCTGTAAAAAAATAAATACCCTCAGATTTGGGTTACACATATAATATGTGAAAAATGTGTGTTAACATGATTTTAGTGTGAAACAAAAATTAGAGCGGGGGGGCTGTCTAATGCTATTTCATGCATTCTGACTTATTTACACTGTCAAACAGTTGAATTCTCATGCTAAATGTCGTGGCCTAATGGTTAGAGAGTCGGACTTGTAACCCAAAGGTGGGGGGAGTGAATAACCAGCGCTCTCCTCCACCCTCAATACCACGACTGAACAAGGTGCCGAACCCCCAACTGCTGCCCGGGTGCCGGAGAAATATGGCTGCCCACTGCTCTAGGTGTGTGTTCACTACTGTGTGTGTGCACTTGGATGGGTTAAATGCAGAGCACAAATTCCAAGTAGGGGTCACCACCATACTTGGCCACGTCACTTCACTCACTCACTTAATTGGATGTATGACTGAGTATTTCTGTGCCAAATATACTCCTTCAGGATTTGAATAAGTTTCGGAAAGTTTTATTTCGAGTATGACCTTGTATGATTTCTTAAAGGGAAGAATTGCTTGTATGGGCACTTCTCTCAGAAGAGCCAGAGCGAGAGTATGAGCAAGTGCACACCCATCAACAAGCTTCGTTCAGTTACGGTAGCCGTTGTCATTTTTTTTTAGACCATGAAATCAACCACGTCACTAAAGAAGTGTGTTTTTGGTTGTGAGGGAAAGATAACCTTGTTCAGCTTCCCAAATAACCCAGCGTTAAGGAAACAGTGGATGCAGTTTGTTTTTACGGAGCAGCAACGGAGTTGCTGTGAGTGAAGCTGCATCAAATGTCTGTTTTGTTGGCAATCGGTGCATAATATAATGTAAACAACACAAATGTATAGTGAATCAAAAGTTAACCAGGGATAATGCCATGATGTATTGTGTGTGCTTGTGTCTCTAGCTCCGCCCACTGCACGCCTGCACAAGTTCGGCTGTTTTCGGAAAGAATCAATACAGCGTATCTGTCTTTTATAAATATGATAAAACTTAAGACTCCTCGGAGATATGAAGGATGCAATACTACTTTATTAAATATTAAGATTAACATGAGACTGGCAGAAACTGTGTGTTATGTACCCTTTAAGAAATATATGACACATAAATAAAAAATTGCCGTCTTTAATATTATTTAGAAAACATGCACAAACTAATCCAAGTACCTACGTTAAATTTTAAGTAGTTATGTGGCAGACCACAGCATTTCATATTTCTAACCAAAAGAAAGCGCATCTGATCAAAGCCAGACATCAGAGGTGTTTAAAAATGCCCCATTGGCCCATTTATTGCAAGTCACGAAGCATCGCAGCGCAGCGACCCGACTGTACCGAGGCGTCATAACAAGTGTTGCATAAATCATTGTGTTTCTCCTGGCAGGCAGCAGTGTATCATGAATGATTGATGTCTGGCCCTTCTCCTCCACATCCTAATGCATGCTCAGGGCTCTTTTTCCTGAAATAACAGTTTTGATGACCCTGGTGCTGGGGGAAGGGCGGTTTAGACAAGAACACTCAAGTTGGGTTATTTCTGTATGAAATATTGATCGCCACTGATGGACCATTACCATGTAGAATAGGATGGATTACCACAGAGAAGAGAAACTATCTGAGGACTAGCGATAGAAAGACGAAGGGAATTAAACGGGAGGTCTGACAGGAGCAAAGCCACCATGCTGATAAAAATACAAAGAACATGTGATTTAGGGAAAGGCAGAGATGTTAACTCGGTGGAAGGGGCTTCTCTCAATCCCTCTCTGCTCTTCTCTCTCTCTATTTCCGTTTCTCTCATTCCTGCTAAATGCACCTGCTGCTGGGCCATCAGAACTGAATCATTGGCAGATCAGTTAAGGGCCTCTACCCTGCTGTTCTCCACCCCCAGCTCTTGGATCACCTGCTGCTCTGGACTGCCCTCCAAATCAACTCATACATGATACACAGAGAAAGATATTTACTGGTGGGGGAAAACACGCTCATGAACAACTAACTGAAACATTTGTGACCAACTGATAATAGGACAAATAAGAGTTTACTCAATGAAAAGAAGGAAAAATATTTTTGCCATGTTCTTAGAAATGTACTTTTTTATAGTTTGTTTCATATGGTTTTGAAAAACTTTTATACCATTTTCCAGAAAAGCTTGATTTTAATGACTCTAAAAATGTAATGTGGTGTAACCATCAAGTACAAAAGTATGAGTATTAAAATATATTTGTTGACAGTAAAAGTATTTTGGGGGAGTCACAAGAAATGACATTTTGCAACCTGAACTAACATTGCCTTGTCATAAAATAGTCAAATTATTAGGATTTTCTAATTCTAATTCTAATTATTAGATCTTTTATATATTAGATAATATACTTATTCTTGGTCTTAACATACATGAGGGTCTGCATGCGGTCCTATGATGTCATTTTCCATTGATGTTTTCTTTTATTTTTCTATTTTGCATGTTCGTTGCACCATTTTCAATACGTATACTAATGAGGCTTTATCTTCATTATATCAAAACAATAATTTTAACTTCATGCCTTTCCCCTCAAAAAATATAAAAATGAATTTTCAATGCATAAATTCTAAACATGCTAATTTTAGAAGATAGACAGATATATTTTAGATAAATATATGAATACAAAAATATTAGCATCATCTCATGACCCAAACACTTTATTGTAAGGTGACATTGTTACAGTACACAAAGTACTGAGTAGTATTAATTAACTACATGCACTTACCATAGGGTTAAGGTTTTGGGGTAGTTGCTTGTAATTATGCATATTAATACAGTGTTGAAGTGGTTTTCAAATTATTTGACTGAAAGAATTCAGTGTGTGTCTATAGATGATTATATTTCTATATATACTCCCGTGAAGACAGGTGTTCCTCAAGGATACATTTTGGGACCAATTTTATTTTCTATTTATATAAATGAACTTGCCGTAGGATTAGAGCCAGCAAATGTATACTTTTATGCAGATGATACTATCATCAATGACTCCATCTTTAAAGGTGGCAATGGACTCTTTACAGAATGTTTTTAATTAATTTCAGATGGACTCATTACAGAATGCTTTTATGGTGATATAAAATGCTTGTGCCTATACAAATTGTAGTCTGTCATGCTGCTTTACAATTTGTTAGGCTACTAGTGCAAGTGTATGTGTATGTACACATCAGTGTAATTTATATGAAATGACAATATGGACTTTGTGCTTACAATGTGCAAGGAGAAAAAAACATGTTAATTTTTATTTTAAAAGATTTGCTGGGTAAAATACAGCAGTATATATAGTTTGTTGACATACTGTCTAGTTAGGGTTGGGTACCGAACTCTGCACTTTTAAGGGCATCAAACGAATTATGTCGGTACTACCAAGTACAGATGGATTCATATTAAATCAATCTGTCCCAAATTTCGGTACCTGAGACCGCATTTGGTGATAGACTAGTGTCTGTGAATATTAAATTTAAATACGAATCCTGCATGTCTCTGTGTGAATGGAGCTTTAATTTACCTCACACACACACACACACACACACACACACACACACACTGAAGCGGTCACATTTCCATCTCTGCCGTCTCATATCAGGACATGAATGCATGAACTTCATCCCCAGAGCCGTTCTGAGAGTCACTTCATCAGCATTTTACCATTTCATTTGAGAAAAACTATCGTCATATCATAAACACACAGAAACACAAAGGTCTTTATGGCAAATAAAAGTTTGGTTTAACTTGACAAATAGGCCTGTATTATTGTTGTTCAGTAGAAATATATGTCTCAATGTAATAATAACACTAACACTAATGTAGTAATAATAATAATTATCAAAACTTTATTTTTTAAGAATCAAAAAAGTCTTGTTTCATATCATATTTCATATGATTAAAAGATCAACTAAATTATGTTGTATGTCTTCATTTGTTTCCCAGGAAATACACAACACAGAATTTGTGGGGGTGGGTATTAAACATCCCTAAAGTACCCAAAAAAAGGTACCGTTGGGTACCGTCCCCTAATTTAAGGTACCGGTACCGGCATGGGCGTCAGAAGCAAAAACAAAATATGAGTAAAATGACTGTAAATTTTTTACTGGAATAGATGGCACTTATATTAAGGGCAAATAGTACGCCTTGTTTACTAAACGTCTGGTTGGCCCAGACAAAACTACAGAAGACATCAAATAATAGTGGCAATAGTGTAGGGGTAAGACACATGGCAGAAAGTTTTGACGCAAAACGACCCGTGGTTTGAATCTGCGTTTTGCAGAACTCGCTCTACTCCCTTTTCCCATCACATATCAGATCAAATCAAATCAAATCAAAATCACTTTATTTGTCACACAGCCATATGCACAAGTGCAACAGCAGGTGAAATTCTTAGGTGCAGTTCCGAGCAACATAGTAGTCATGACATGACATGTACAACATTTAAGCAACAACAGATTACACATCTGATGCGCACACAATTACTCACAGGCACAGCACAGTATACACTACAATAAACAATAAATAATTTACACAATGTGAGTGTAGTTCTCACAGCTTTAAACAATATACACATACTTACAATATACATATACTTTAAACAATATACACTAAACATACACTAAACAATATACATTACGCTATAATAATAATAATAATATACAATGTATAGTATAAAATATTATTCACAGATTGAAAAATTGAAATCCAAAGTGCAATAGATGCTGTATGATAAATAAATGTGTATATAATGTGTGTGTATATCTACAGTGGGTTGTGCTGAGTGATATTCTGTCCAGAGTGTGTTATGATACTGATGGATCAGGAGTTGAGGAGTCTAATTGCTTGTGGGAAGAAGCTGTTCTGGAGTCGGCTGGTGCGTGTTCTAATGCTGCGGTACCGTCTGCCTGATGGCAGCAGTGAGAGCAGTCCATGGTTCAGGTGGCTAGAGTCTCTGATGATCCTCTGAGCTCTCTTCACACACCGCCTGGCGTAAATGTCCTGAAGGGAGGGAAGCTCACCTCCGATGATGCAGCTGGCCGTGCGCACTACCCTTTGCAGGGCCTTGCGGCTGCGGGCGGTACTGTTGCCGTACCAGGTGGTGATGCAGCCGGTCAGCAGGCTCTCGATGGTGCTGCTGTAGAAGCGTGTGAGGATGTGGCGGTTCATTCCAAACCTCCTCAGCCGTCGCAGGAAGAAAAGGCGCTGATGAGCCTTCTTCACAACGGCCTCGGAGTGGACGGACCATGAGAGTTCCTCTGTGATGTGGACACCGAGGAACTTGAAGCTGCTGACTCTCTCCACCGGTGCTCCATCGATGGTGATGGGGCGGTGTTCTCTCTCATTCCTCCTGAAGTCGACCACCAGCTCCTTGGTCTTGCTGACGTTGAGGGAGAGGTTGTGCTCCTGACACCACCGTGTCAGAGTGTGCACCTCCTCTCTGTAGGCCGTTTCATCATTGTCGGTGATAAGACCTACCACCGTCGTATCGTCAGCAAACTTGATGATGGTGTTGGAGCTGTGGGTTGCCACACAGTCATGTGTGTACAGGGAGTACAGGAGTGGGCTGAGAACGCAGCCCTGAGGGGCTCCAGTGTTGAGAGTCAGTGATGAGGAGATGTTACTGCCCATTCTGACCACCTGGCGTCTGTTTGACAGGAAGTCCAGGATCCAGCTGCATAACAAGCTGTTTAAGCCTAGAGCCCGGAGTTTAATGTCAAGTATGGAGGGCACAATGGTGTTGAATGCTGAGCTGTAGTCCACAAACAGCATTCTCACATATGTGTTCCTCTTTTCCAGGTGGGAGAGAGCAGTGTGTATAGTGGATGAAATGGCATCATCAGTGGAGCGGTTTGTGCGGTATGCAAACTGCAGTGGGTCCAGTGAGGGGGGGAGAACAGAGCAGATGTGGTTTCTGACTAGTCTCTCAAAGCATTTACTGATGATGGGGGTCAGAGCAACAGGACGCCAGTCGTTTAAGCAGGTGGTTTTTGACTGCTTAGGTACAGGAACAATAGTGGACGTTTTAAAGCATGTGGGGACCACAGACAGGGAGAGGGACAGGTTAAAAATGTCCGTGAAAACTCCAGCCAGTTGGTGCGCGCACGCTCTGATCACACGGCCGGGAATGCCGTCTGGACCCGCAGCTTTACGGACGTTCACCCGCCGGAAGGATCGGGTTACATCCGCGACAGATACGGAGAGTGCACTAACCTCTGTATCTTCAGCCGCGAGCTCTCTCTCCGCGAGGGCGGTGTTAGTTCCCTCAAAGCGAGCATAGAAGGTGTTGAGCTCGTCCGGGAGAGAGGCAGCGGTGTTCACGGTGGAGTTTGTGTTCCCTTTATAGTCTGTGATGGTGTTAATTCCCCTCCACATGCTTCTGGAGTCGGTGGTGTTGAACTGTCCTTCAATCTTGTCCCTGTACTGGCGTTTTGCTGCTCTGATGGTTTTCCGGAGGGCATAACTTGCTTGTTTATTGGTCGGAACAACGTCTTCTACGCACTTACTGATGAAACACGTTACGCTATCAGCGTAAACCTCGATGTCGTCATCAGAGGCCGACCGGAACATCTCCCAGTCCGCGTGATCAAAACAGTCTTGGAGCATAGAGTCTGATTGGTCCGACCAGCACAGATCGGATAATCAATAAAAATAAAACAAATATTTGAAAAGTGGAAATAAAGCGTATAACTTGTGTTTAATAATAAAGTATTTATAATTTAGGGGTAGGTGAAAAGACATGCGCTGAATTAGAGACGGTAAAAGTGAGTGGGTCCAATATCATTGGTCATAAAAAGTTTGTGGGTATTGTACCGGTACCTGTTAAAATGTACGGTACCCAACCCTAGTACTATAATCCTAGATCAACAGACAAACTTTTACTTAAGATGGCAACCATCTCTCGCTTTGTTTAAAAACATTTTAAAGTCTGTTTTTAGGGAACAGCGTAAATGTTTTAAATAGCTGATTAGGATTTGTATAGTTTTTTTAGATATGGGTGTTTTGCGTTTGTTTATTGTGTGGTGTTATATTCTTTGTCCTTTTTGTCTTGTGCTTGAGATATTGTATCTCAACGGGACCTTCCTGGTTAAATAAATAAATAAAATATTTCCTTTTGTTACTATAGTAAGTACATGCAATGTGTAACTACGTCACGAATAAAGTGTTACCCACAAAACATACCGGGGTTGAAAATGAACTGCTTCTCAAGGAAGAAGAAAGAGCTGCACAGCTTTATTCTTTTAACTGACATTGATTCGACAGGGCAACAGCAATCGCATGTTCACAGGTCATGTGTCTGCGGTCACATGCTCGTCTCAGAGTGAAGCAGGGACCACCCTGTCTGCTCCACTCACGCTCAAAGCAGACTTCATTTGAAAGCACTTGCAAGGTCAGAACTAGGTGTAAAAGGCTACGTGAATGTGATGTGTGAAGCAGTTTAAAAACCAGATGAACGCCTAGTGCTCTAATCCTTCTTTTCAAGTGCTGGGTTAAGAGAGACAACTAGTACAAAGAGTTTAAGTCCAAATACTACTCAACCCTATAAACCTTCAGACTTATCCTTCCTCTGCATACAAATGTGACTGAAAATGATATAAAAAAAAGAACCCCTCTCTGCTGCAGGCAAACCTAGAGTGAGTGAAATCAAACGATGTTCTGACACTGCTTCTTCAGAAAATCTTTCATCCTGTGAATAATATTACAGCTGATTAACTGCAAAATGGACATTTGAAATACACTGGGCTGGAAAGTGGCAACATGAATTTCTGTCTTTATTCAGAACAAAATGCTACAGCACCAGCATCAGCAAAACAGCGAGTGAAGTGAATCTGCTTACTATCTGGAAAAATGATATGCTTGTCCAGTCAAGGTGCTTATCTGACACATTTACAATAAATTATTCAATGACGAGCAGTGGAGTGTTGTGAATAAACTCATTAGCTCATGATATTTCAGGCTGCCGTTTCACAAGCTTTCAAATAAACGAATGTGTTGACGGAGCAGGAAGAGAAAGAAATCCCCCAGGGAACAAGATGTCTTTTGGAGAGGGAAGGAAATATATAATTTAATAATATTGTACTGTACTAGCATTACAACAGCACATAACAAGTAAAGGAGACCGGGGAGATTTGTTATACATGCCTGTAACTGTGTTTTTTGTGCATTGTGTCTCAAGCTTTCATATACTGTAGATTCCCAAATTTGATGGTGCAAATTAAAGTTATTAATCAGATTTGTTTGTTAAAATTAATCGCTGTGCCACATCTAATCCCAATCCTCTGAAGAATGACATTTATTTAGTAAAAAAAAATAATAAAAAAATTTCCCCATTTAGTCCAAGCACGCGTTTGTGCAAAATTACAGGGGTCTAATGCTATTTCATGCATTCTGATTTATTTACACTGTTAAAGAGTGTGATTCTCATTCTAAACATGGCCAAAATTGGTCAAAAAACGAGTTGGACTTATGATGGAGTATAATTTTTTTTCAGAGTGTGACCCTGTATGACTTCATAAAAGGCGGAATTCCTTGTATGGACCCAAACATCAACGTGCACACACATCAACCAGAGCAAGAGCAAGAGCACGGCCATCAATGAGCTTTGATCGGATATGGTAGCCGTCGGCAGCAATGTCATTAGTTTTTAGACCACAAAATCAACAATGTCAATAAAGAAGTGTGTTTCTGCTTGTGAGGGAAAGATAACCTTGTTCAGCTTCTCAAATAACCCAGCGTTAAGGAAACAGTGGATGCAGTTTGTTTTTCCGGAGCAGCAACGGAGTTCTGCAAGTGTGTTTGTATGTTCCCGGTCATGAGTCAAAACCGCAGGCGGTGAGTGAAACTGCATCAAATGTCTTTGTTTTGTTGGCAATTGGCGCGTAAGTGGATATAATGTAAACAACACGGACAAATAGTGAATCAAAAGTTATCCCGGGATAATGCCATTATGTATTGTGTTTGTTTATATTACATTGTGGGGGCCAAATGTCCCCACAAGGATAGTAAAACCTGAGATCACCTACATTGTGGGGGACCAGCCAGCGTTCCCCATAATGTAAATGGATTCATAAACATACTAAATTATGTTTTTTTTTTTTAATTGTAAAAATGCAGAATGTCTCCTGTGATGGGTAGGTTTAGGGGCAGGGGCAGTGTAGGGGGATAGAATGTACAGTATTTAAGGTATAAAAACCATTACGTCTATGGAAAATCCCCACAAAGATAGTGAACCAGACATGTTTGTGTGTGTGTGTGTGTGTGTGTGTGTGTGTGTGTGTGTGTGTGTGTGTGTGTGTGTGTGTGTGTGTGTGTGTGTGTGTGTGTGTGTGTGTGTGTGTGTGTGTGTGTGTGTGTGTGTGTGTGTGTGTGTGTGTGTGCTCATGACTCTTTAGCTCCGCCCACAGCACACCTCCATAAGTTATGCTATTTTTTGAAAGAATCGAAATGTCTTTTATAAATATGATAAAACTAGAAACTGGCAGAAACTGTGTATGTTATGTACCCTTTAAAGGTCCCATGGCATGAAATTTTCATTTTATGAGGTTTTTCAACATTAATATGAGTTCCCCTAGCCTGAATATTGTCCCCAAGTGGATAGAAATGTTGATCGGTGTAAACCCGAGTTCTGGCTGTCTCTCTCTGCCTTTGAGAAAATGACAGGCCAGACGAGCCAATCCTGAAGTCTCCTGTTTTGACGTCCAAGCAGGAACGGTTACCTCCCTTTCCTCCGCCCAGAGAATCTGGCACGCCCATGCAAACGCTCGAGAGATCATTAACGTTACTTGTGAATGCTGGCAGTTTCTCAGTGTTTGGATGTACAAATGAAAACAGAAGTCTTTCTTCAGTTCCTTCTGATCTGTGATCAGTGATCTCTTATGTGTAGCTAATTATTTATTATTCGTGCACACGCAGCGGCTTCTCTCTCTCCAGACAGAACGGTGTTTTCGTGTCATCTTGTGAGTCAGTGTTTTTGTACGTCCTCGTCGCGTCTATCGGTTCTAAAATGTGCATACAGTCTTTTCTGTTTAACATCAGCAGTCACATCTTTAGAGATAAACCTCACACACGACCGAAGCTCGGCCTTCAATATCCCCGACCCCCAGTACTGCATCTGGCCCACAGCGGAGGCACCAAACGCGGCGTGAGATTAAGCAGAAGGGGGGGAAGTTAAGCGTGAGCATATTCGGGCTAGCCAGCCTAGCCCCACAATAAACTGGATTACATTCGATTACTGCTGTTGTGTCTTTGTTTGCGCTGTGTACTCAACGCGCGTCACTGACGCTTTTATTTTATTTTAAAAATAATGCTATTATCAACACTTACTTTTAACTCGTTCATCTCGACAGCTGTAATGGTACATTGCATGTGTTACAAAGTTGGTAATAATGATGAAGACGGACTCGGTGTGACTGGGACTCGTGTTTATTCAGAACTCTCAGATACAAACACAATAAACTCGCGCTGACTGACAGCGCTCTCATAACTCAGAAGTTACTATAAATAACTTTGCAATCGCTCCGTCTCCATGATGTCCGGTTCGCGAACGAATCATTCTTTTGAATCGGTTCTTTTTAGTGAACCGAACCAGTTCACCAAATCGGACTGAATCGTTCTAAACGGTTCGCGTCTCGAGTCAGCGCTGATCCATAATTTATTAAAGTTACTAACTTTCTGACATGAGTGACAGCCCCTCCGACTAGAAATAAACTAATAACCTGAAGTATATGCTAGTAACTACAACAGTTCACCGTGAACTGAGACTGAGAACTGATGAGAAGTGAACACAGGTCCATCCGTCTCTGGCAGACTCGTGCCTGCTCGTGCCTCGTTAAACCACGCCCCCTCCGCTCATTTAAAATGCAAAGATGTCAGCCAATCACAAAAGTGGGCGTTTTTACTGAAGTCTCACAGCAGACACGCCTCTTGAAGCAGGGCATTCAGCCACAGGGCAAACAGCAGTATAGAAAAAATGCCTTTTATTTCTAAATTATGACATTTTATGATGCAAAAATCATACTAACAATATAAGTACACCTCAGGAAACACTATAAAATAATAGAAAAATGCCATGCCATGGGACCTTTAAGAAACTGAAGAATTTATTCATTTCAATTCATGAATTAGCCACACCTCACATCTATCTGTCTGTCTGTCTAGATACTTTTAGTCCAATTTAAAAAAAGTTATTTTTATTTCCATTTACTTTAGTTCTACGTCCTTGCATTCAAATCACAGTTCTACATTTTCCTACCTCAATTAAAATTCATGTTTTAGACCCAAGAGACACATTTTTTAACAAAGATTTCTATTCTATGCTTTCTAATTGACAGTCCCTTTTTAAAGTTTCCGAACTAAAGTTGCCTGCAGTTTATTACTTGCTATTCTGTTTATTTAAAATTTTAGGTGGGATACATTATTGAAATGTGAACATATGGGTCTTTAATCCATTATTGATGGTAGTCTAAATTTCTTTCCAAACGTGTCCCTAATGGTGTTTTTCCCCCTCTTTTGATGAAAGAAAGAACACAGCTCGACTGCTGGCATGCAGATCACTTTCTCAGGACAATCTCCAAAGAGCTGTTGAAACCATGCCAAGGTACTACCTAAACACAAAAAGAATAAATGACCTGGCCTAATCCAAATAAAAACTTCTTTTGTCCACTTTTGCTGAGTAATGCACCCGCTCATCCCTCATGAAAGCAATATATTTCCATTTCAAACCATAAAAAAAAAGTATGCTTTCAAAGCGTTTCCTCAGCCTGAGCCAGAGACTAAGGAAAGAGATTGGTCTGCATTAAGCCTTGTCAGGACAATGGATGATGTTTATTCACGCCCTCTAAATAGATCACCGTCTTGTATTATACCGTTAGCCGTAAACAGAAAGCAAGAGGGCTTTTAACCTTTCACCTCTGTTAGATTATTCCAGAATAATGATCAAACTGCTAAAACACCTCAGTGACGGTACCAAGCTCAAGGAGACTTGATTTACACCACTGTTATTTTATCATTATTTATACTGTATGTGACCCTGGACCACAAAACAAGTCATAAGTCGCACAGGTATATTTGTGGCAATAGCAAACATTACATAGTGTGGGTCAAAATTATCAATTTTTCTTTTATGCCAAAAATCATTAGGATATTAAGTAAAGATCATGTTCCATGAATATATTTCCAACCGTAAATATATATATAAAAAAAATATTAGTAGTAGTAATATGCACATATAATATTACAGTATATTACATCTTTTATCATTATTTATTTTATTTTTTTGTCATTTTTTTGTGTTTTTGAATTTTTTTCTTTTATTTCTATTTATCCTTACTTTATTTTAATTTCCGTTTTAGTCATTTTCACTTCAACAAACTTATTTAAAGGTAGGGTAGGTAAGAATTATCTAAAACACTTTTGTCCAAATTTGTTTAAACTTTCTTTATATGTCAATACATAATTAAAATGTAAGTACTCTGAAAAAGAGAGTATAAAAATCGAGTGACTCTAGACTTTTTAATCTCCAATAAACACCGCTCATTATTTCCGTCCGGGACGAAACAAGTGATTGGCTTGGGCGACTGTCACTCTCTCTCACTACAATGGCTACCACCCCTTTTGCTACAGGATCTGCCCACATGCACGCACCCGTTTGATTTGAGGAGTTCAAGAGGCACCAAAATAATGGCAGAGAAAGAGCATTCAAAATTCACAGTGCCGGGTTTTGCAGTCAGCGAAGGCAAACAATTCAAAAAAAGCAAGACAGTACAAGCAAAGGTAATGCACAAAAAGACTTTGGATAAACAAAGAAATCAAACGCAAGTACGGCGTGGCTTTCCAACGATGGCGAGAACTGAGGGGCCTCAAGGGGCTGAGACTCCTTGATGGCTGTATTTCAGCTGGACAGGTAATCTTTCGTTTTGATTATACATTTTTTTGGTTTATGTTTTCATGAAGCATGTATCACTAGCACACGTAGCTGCCTAATATAGCTAACATAACATTACTTAGCATAAAGTTACAATGTTATACACTTAGCGAGCCATTAGTAGAGATGATAAATACTCAATATGCTTAGCTCAAGTTGATCGCTGTCGTGTTGAATTTCGCAAAATGTAACTTTAGATAACAAAATGCATGTGTAAAAGCTAGTACACCGCATTTTTTTTTAGAACTAAGTTAGCTTCAGCTACTACCCTCTGTCTAAACTCTTTTACCATGTTCACCGGGAACTTTACCTGCACGTTTATTTCTTCTTCTTCTTCTCTGCTTCATCTCCGCTCATCTCAGGTAAATAATGCGTCTTCCAGCTGAGCGGTCGGCGCGTTCATGTGTTTTGGGGGCGTGGCTTTGGAAAGAGCCCAGAAGGGAGAAGGTGGAGTGAATGGAAATAATGAACTGTCTTTAAAACAGTCGTGAGAGGTCTACAGACACTCAATTTTATACTTTCTTTATACTTTCTTTTTCAGAGTACTTACATTTTAATTATGTATTGATATATAAAGAAAATTTTAACAAATTTGGAAAAAAAAGTTTTTTAACTAATTCTTACCTACCTTTAAGTTAGTTGTCAAGGCAACAGTTCTAATTTTCTAATAATATTCTTATTTTATTGTAGCTTTAGAAATGTTTTGGTAAAACTTTACAATAAGGTCTCATTTGTTAACATTATTTAATGTATTAAATAATATAAACTAATAATAATATAAGCAATATATTTTTATGACATTTATTAAACTTTGTTAATGTTAGTGAATAAACATGTCCATGTTCGTCCACGGTGCATTGACTAATGTTAACAGATACAAATTGTTATCTTAATCTTGCGATTAGAAGATTAATAAGATTAATAAATGCTGTAGAAGTATTGTTCATTGTTATGTCATGTTCACTAATTTAACAAATGTCAACCTTATTGAAAAGTCTAATTTTTAATAGATTTAATTCAAAATAACTGACTCAAGCAAAGACTGAAGAATTGTGAAACACCAGATGAATTTTAAACAAATAAAATTTCTCAGTCATCATTTTAAATATTTAATAAAATAGTAATGGTGGGAACGGATTTGAGCTAATCCAGGCATAGCGAAGCAAATACTCTCTAATTAGCCAGCAGACCTTTTTCAGCACACACACGACATGTGTTCATCTCGCATTACAGCATTATAATTGGGGATACTGGGGAGTGTTGGTCACTATCATATATGACAACCTTCTCTGCATAAACAATACAGGAAAATACAGTTATAATTATTTTCATGTAAGAAGTAAAATTTTAGTTTATAATTTTATTTGTGATCATCCTAATGGATACTGATATCATGCAGTTGAAGTGTCTGTAACTGAGAGTAAAACTCATTAACTCATAAACAGATGTGCATGCAGTCTTTTTAGAAATAAACTTTAAAGAGTTTTTTTTTTTTTTTTTTTTTTTTTACAAACAGTCATTAATATGACATTCTGTCTGTCGCCTCCCCCCCCGACCCCCCCCCCCCCGAACAAAGATTCCCCTGCTGCTGCAAGGATCGTATTCCATCTTGCTTACACCTGCTCAGTGGGTCTGTTTAGCCGTGCGCCAATTAGGGCCTAATTAAAAGCTGAATCTTCAAGTTGAGCTCAGTAAGTTTTGAACCTGAGTTCATCCTTTGATCTTGTCTGACAGATAAGATGTCTGCTCTGAGTCTAAACCTCCAGAAAATCCAGTTCATTATAAAAATCCTTTTGGGGGATGATGGGGCAGGGATATTTATCGCTAAAGAAGCTCAAGTGTTTAGGATCTGTAACGATCCTCTCATGCAAGTTTGGGTTGAGCAGGGATGACAGAAGGAGGATACAGCTGCTGCAGGATTACAAATCCATTTCAATCCATCCTTTGTTCAACTGAGTGTCAGTGGATTCTGTACACTTGAGAAAATTCTTCAGAAACTAACCACGTTTTTCCATTAACGGTCAGGATTAGTCTTCCGCTTGAAAACCTTTGAAGTTTTCTTTACATAAAAAAATGTAAAATTGTAATGTCCTACATACCGCTAAACTGCCGAACAGCATTAACTGAACTTTCAAAGCCTGTAGCGTGAACAGGCAAATAAACTGGTCAGCTGCATGATGCAACACAACATTCACACAGCAAGATTTGTTACATCTAAAAGGAAAGGTAATATATGTACTCCACATCTGGAAGAAAACAATGAGTCGATAGCGAGAGCTTATTCTCCCTTCTGGTCTCAGCTGGCTTGGTTTACCGGTTTTAGAGGGATTTGGGGGCTTGTCAGCTGGGAATCTGGTTAACTAACCAGTTAAACCTACTTGCCAGGCTGGGAGACCAGTGAACCAAATAGCCCCCCCCCCC
Source organism: Romanogobio albipinnatus (assembly GCA_023566225.1). Lineage (NCBI taxonomy): Eukaryota > Metazoa > Chordata > Actinopteri > Cypriniformes > Gobionidae > Romanogobio > Romanogobio albipinnatus. The sequence continues at coordinate 47,129,724 of CM042242.1, forward strand.
TCCCCCCCCCTTTTTTTTTCTTTTTTGTTCAGCAGGACTTTCTCCTTTTCTTCTCTACTTCTCTATCTTGTCATGGTTCAATGGCAATTCCCTGAACAATAAAGACAAACTGGCACAGTGGTTTACAGTGATGTGTACGAAAAATGGCAATGACACACATCATTCGTTTAGTTTGCCTCTTGTCAAGGTGTCCTGTGGCTTCAGCAGAAAGACAGAGCTCATTTATATGCCATACAGTGGGAGCAGGTGTTTCAGCTTCAGGCTAGCTTAACATCAGTTAATGCCCCTCAAACCCCCTGCAGGCAAAATCATAAGGATGGTCTGTAAAAGAAAAGATAAACAAAACACACACACACACACACACAAACAAATAACATATAAACACACATTCAATTAAGTTTGAATAGGAAATATAGCAAATTAAAAGGAAATGCAGTCATTGATAGAGATAATGATTTGATTTTTTTATTGATTTTAATTTGCATCAATTACAGCCTTGCAGATCTTTAGCATTCTAGCTTTCAATTTTTCAAGGTAATCTGAAGACTTCACCTCATGCTTCCTGGAGCATATCCCACAAGATGGATTGGCTTGATGGACACTTCCTCCGTACTATACAGTCAAGCTTCTCCCACAACAGCTCGGTATGGTTCAGACTAATCCATTACAGACCGAATTCCAGGTTCTTCCTTAAATAGTTATGGCATATTTTGGGTCATTATCCTGTTGTAGCACTACATTGGCCCCAATAAAGTGCTGTTCACAGGGTATCGTGTTTCAAAATGTAGTGATGGTTGGAATATACTGTGAACTACTCTATATATGGAATATATACACTCACCTAAAGGATTATTAGGAACACCATACTAATACTGTGTTTGACCCCCTTTTGGCTTTAGAACTGCCTTAATTCTACGTGGCATTGATTCAACAAGGTGCTGAAAGCATTCTTTAGAAATGTTGGCCCATATTGATAGGATAGCATCTTGCAGTTGATGGAGATTTGTGGGATGCACATCCAGGGCACGAAGCTCCCCTTCCACCACATCCCAAAGATGCTCTATTGGGTTGAGATCTGGTGACTGTGGGGGCCATTTTAGTACAGTGAACTCATTGTCATGTTCAAGAAACCAATTTGAAATGATTCCAGCTTTGTGACATGGTGCATTATCCTGCTGGAAGTAGCCATCAGAGGATGGGTACATGGTGGTCATAAAGGGATGGACATGGTCAGAAACAATGCTCAGGTAGGCCGTGGCATTTAAAAGATGCCCAATTGGCACTAAGGGGCCTAAAGTGTGCCAAGAAAACATCCCCCACACCATTACACCACCACCACCAGCCTGCACAGTGGTAACAAAGCATTATGGATCCATGTTCTCATTCTGTTTACGCCAAATTCTGAATGTCTCAACAGAAATCGAGACTCATCAGACCAGGCAACATTTTTCCAGTCTTCAACTGTCCAATTTTGGTGAGCTAGTGCAAATTGTAGCCTCTTTTTCCTATTTGTAGTGAAGATGAGTGGTACCCGGTGGGGTCTTCTGCTGTTGTAGCCCATCCGCCTCAAGGTTGTGCGTGTTGTGGCTTCACAAATGCTTTGCTGCATACCTCGGTTGTAACGGGTGGTTATTTCAGTCAAAGTTGCTCTTCTATCAGCTTGAATCTGTCAGCCCATTCTCCTCTGACCTCTAGCATCAATAAGGCATTTTCACCCACAGGACTGCCGCATACTGGATGATTTTCCCTTTTCACACCATTCTTTGTAAACCCTAGAAATGGTTGTGCGTGAAAATCCCAGTAACTGAGCAGATTGTAAAATACTCAGACCGGCCCGTCTGGCACCAACAACCATGCCACGCTCAAAATTGCTTAAATCACCTTTCTTTCCCATTCTAACATTCAGTTTGGAGTTCAGGAGATTGTCTTGACCAGGACCACACCCCAAAATGCATTGAAGCAACTGCCATGTGATTGGTTGATTAGATAATTGCATTAATGAGAAATTAAAAAAACAGGTGTTCCTAATAATCCTTTAGGTGAGTGTATATATATATATATATATATATATATATATATATATATATATATATATATATATATATATATATATATATATATATATATATATATATATATATATAATATATATATATATATATATATATGGATGGCATTAACCCAGTGGTTGTCCCATTTTACAACCACCAAAACACCATCACATTGCCTCCACCATGCTTGACAGATGGCATTAAGAACTCTTTTTACATCTTTTCCTTTTTTCTGAGTCTCACAAATGTTTGACCTGAGCACCTTAAACTTGGACTTATCTGTCCACAACACATTTTCCCAGTTTTCCTCTGTCCAGTGTATGTGCTCTTTTGCCAATCTTAATATTTTCTTTTTATTGGCCGGCCTGAGATATGGCGTTTTCTTTGCTACTCTGCCTAGAAGCCCAGCATTCCTGAGTCGCCTCTTCAATGTTGATGTCGACACTGGCATTTGACAGATACTATTTAGTGCAGCTGTCATTTGAGGACCTGTGAGACGTCTGTTTCTTAATCTAGACACTCTAACTAAGGTACTTCTTGAAAAGTTGTGCATTAGAGACTCTCGCTTATCTTTCTGTTCTGGTTAGAAGCAGTTTGTGCTGTTCTATGAAGGGAGTAGTTCACAGCGTGGTAAGATATTTAAAAAAAAATGTGTTTAATTTTTAGAATTGAAGCAGAGCATCTAAGACTACTGAGAGGTCCCAAGAGGATACGAGGGAAGAGCAAGGAGGATTTAGTCTCCTGGCTCCCCTCAGGAACCTGATGACCAGGTCGTGCTGACTTACCTTTTTGTTCTCCAAGAGGTCGTGGTGGGCAAAAATAGCAGCCACATAAACTTTAAGGGTGGAGGGAGACAGCCTTTGCTCCAGCCCTTCTGGGAGAAATAAGAGCACAGACCCGATCGGGCATTTCCAGGGGTCTTCTTGGCGAGAAGAAAACCAGGTGACTAAGAGGTTCCGCTTCAACGCATAGGCATGCAGAGTGGACTCTGCCCTAGCAGAAGTGATGGTAGCCACCACCGTAGGTGGTAGGGTACTCAAACCTGCCGTGTCCCATCCAGGAGCCACACATGGAGGTTCCAAAGATCAGGACGCGGGTGCCAAAGGGTGCCCCGTCTCTGAGTGAGGAGGTCCTGTCTCAGAGTAATAGGCCAGGGAGGGGCTGTCGCAAGGAGTAAGAGTTCGGGGAACCAGGTCCGGCCGTGCCAGTACGTGGCGACCAGAAGGACCTGCTCTTTGTCCTTCCTGATCTTGCACCAAAGCTGTGCGAGAAGGCTCACTGGGGGGAACGCATATTTGCGCAGGCCCCACGGCCAGCTGTGAGTTGAGACATACGGCGGGTGCATAGATCAGCCTGGTGGTAGATGTACGCTACTGACCGTGTAGTTTGACCGGACTAGTACATGTTGACCCTTCAGCAACGCTAGGAAGTGGTGCAGGGCAAACCGTACTGCCAGCAACTCGAGGCAATTGACATGCAGGAGGCGCAGGGGTCCTGTCCAGGAGCCCGCGGCAGCACGTCCATTGCACATGGCACCCCAGCCCGTGGAGGAGGCATCTGTTGACACAACAATATGCCTGGAAACTCGTCCTAAGGGCCACCGGCCCGTAGAAATGAGGTTCGGCCACGGGGTGAGGGTCTGCTGGCAGGCCCGAGTCACTGGGACCCGGAGCGTGCCCGAATGCCATGCCCATCTCGGAACCCAATCGTGAAGCCAAAGCTGAAGCGGTCTCATATGAAGCAATCCGAACGGCGTTAACGCTTCTGAAAAAAACTTCAGTGGGACAGCACTCTTGCTCTCGAATTAATGAAGGCAAGTCAGCAGTGACTGCGCACGCTCGCTGGTAAGCAGCACGCACATGGCGACCGAGTCGGAAACCATACTGAGAAAAGAGATCCTCTGCAACTGGGAGAAGAGTCGCTCTTCTCCCAATTGACCCGAAGGCCCAGACGGGCTAAGTGCCAGAGCACTTGGACTCTGTGTCCGCACACCTGCTCTCGAGAGTGACCCAGTATGAACCAGTCGTCGAGGTAGTTCAGGATGCAAACCCCTCGGGCTGCCTCGATAGACTACGTAGAGTCACGAGGAGACAGAGCTGGCCCGAATGGGAGGACTGCGTACTGAATGTCCACCCCTCGAAGCAAACCGTAGGAAAGGTCCGCGTCGAGAAAGGAGACATGGAAGTAAGCGTCCTTCAGGTCGATCGCTGCAACCAATCTACCGGACGAACGCGTCCAAGGAGGCGGTCGCTACCGACATCCTGAATGGAAGCCTGTGAAGGGATCGGTTCAGGACGGGCAGGTCAAGGATTGGCCGTAACCCACCATTTCCTAGGGTACAATGAAGTAAGGGCTGAGGAAGCCGGACTTCATTTCGGCTGGAGGGACAGGCTCGATCGCACCCTTCACCAGTAGGATGGCAACCTCTGCATGCATGACTGGGGCCTTCTATTGGGCCCCACCATGGAACGCGGACTCCCCGGAAGCGGGGAGGAGCCTGCGCGAACTGAATCGCGTAGCCTGATGGTCTTGGCAACCCAGCGGACAGTCCCTGAAGCTGTAGCCAGGCTCCAGGAACTGACCAGTAGGGTCACTCGAACCATAGACGTACCCCGGGTGGGACAGCGAGGCCCGGACGTGGGAGGCGTAGCGTCCCGGTGTGGGGGCACAGTCAGCAGCTGCGTCCTGACAGAGGAGACCAGGGAAGGACGCACATTCCACTGGGGTCTGCTCTGAGAGGAGGCTGGCGACAGAGAGGGATGAGAGCAGCGTGGCCCGGAGGGCGGCACACACTGCCATCACCGGTCTGTGGGACCTCAGAGATGGGGACACCAGTTCTTTCCAAGTGCTGCCAGCCCAGGGGCCAGCAGCAGAAGGATTTTCCCCCAGCCCTCCACCGGGGGAAGGAGAGGCCCTGCTACCATCCCCTGGGAATAATTGGGACCCATCTCTGAGTTGTCCGCCTCCAGCCTGGCATTTAACCAGGCTGGGGAGCGGACTGGCCGTCATCCTGCAACCACCTCCACAGCGCGGCCCAGGTGAAGGCTGCTGCTGGGGCTGGGCAGGAGGAGGGAGGGCACCCTCGGCGGCGAGCGGACTGAGGCGACTGACCCGGCGGCTGGGTGCAGCAGCTAGCCACCGGGGCAGTACGTGTTACAGCCTCAGTCTGCTCTGGGGCGGCCGAGAACCGTTGGGCGCAGTTCTCAGCCGCGCCGCCGAAGAGGCCAGCCTGGGATATGGGCGAGTTGAGGAGGCGGGCTCACTCAACCTCCCCAAATCACCAGATAAGGCCAGGTGTTTCTCCCGGACCACAGCTGTGGACATCGCCCGACCGAGGGAGCGTGTGTACGATCCCAGTGGTCACCACCAGTGTGTCCTTGAGCAAGTCCCCGTGCTTCCCGCGACCGTTTGGTGGCTTTCGGAAGTGACGAACGGCTCCATCTGTTATTCGGCAGCATAAAACTTCAGATTTAACTTATTAGAGGTGCAGAACGCCACACAGCAACTTCTCGGCATTGCACCAAGCAAAAAAGATAAAGCATCTAACAAGGTCTACACACGTTCATTCGAATGGGTTGTTTTCCCCCACAGCATAAATGGATATGGTGTTTTTGTGGGCGTTCCCAGTAATGCCAACCAAGTCTATGGTTTGCAAAGTATAAAAGTAATATGGAGAGTCCCCGTAAACCACATATTCAAGAATTAGAAGTGTGTGTGTGTGTGTGTGTGTGTGTGTGTGTGTGTGTGTGTGTGTGTGTGTGTGTGTGTGTGTGTGTGTGTGTGTGTGTGTGTGTGTGTGTGTGTGTGTGTGTGTGTGTGTGTGTGTGTGTGTGTGTGTGTGTGTTTATGTGTGAGCACACATTATTTTGTTTTATTAAGTGGCCGATTATGCTTTTTCGAATATTACCTTATGTAATGTGTAATATAGCTGTTTGTGAATGTAAAAAGGACCGCAAAACAAATGAATAAAAAAGTACAAGACAAATAAAGTTATTGTCTCCTAAAAGAAAGAACCGATTCTGAATTCCAGCAATTCACGTCCAGTACACCCTTAAAAATAAAGGTGTCAGGAAGAACCTAAAAGGGGTTTTCACAGTGAAGCACCATTTTTGGTTCCCTGAAGAACCGTGTTTTGTGAAAGGTTCTTTAAAGAACCATTTTATAGTCTAAAGAACCTTTCTGCACTACAAAGAACCTTTTGTGCAATGGAAAGATTCTTTAAAGGTTCTTTATGGACCCATACCCTCGCCAAAGAACTGTTTAAGAATCTTTATAAGAGTGTAACATGTAATGATGTAAAAATTAGCATAATGCCACACTGTAAAAAAAGTCCAATGTACTGTATAAATATGAAGGAATTTTGCGTATTGTTTTACCTGTATTTTGATTTACACATTGCATTAGTTTGTGTTTTAAGGCTTAGCGGAAATTTCTGTAAAATTACTGGATAATGTCCTGGCAGAAAATTACCAGTACATTTTCCTTTAAAATTTTTTACAGTGCAGCCTATATGGTCCTTAGCTGCCCGTTTACTTCAACCTTCCCTTAAGCCTTTCACAAAACACTGTAGATGATGTGGCTGAGGCATGGAAGAGTTTGGTTTGTGTTGTCAACATGTCAACTTTGACTGCACTTCGACTGGATGAAGATTTAACTGCGCTGGAATTAATACAGAAAAAAGTGACACCATTGTTACTGTTTGAATCATTTTGTTGAGAAAGGCTCCAGAGCTGAAATTCAGATGGTAATTGCCATTTTATTTCCGACACACACTGCGGTAGACCAATCACAACAGTCAGACACAACAGAGTAGGCTCTCCCCAAATGGAAATTACCTATATAAACATATATGTTTTAATATAGGTTTTTAATATGTGACATATATAAAATTGGCAGTTTTCCTATATTATATGTACATATATGCACATATGTGTACATATATGTGTACATATATACATGCATACATATGCCTATATAGGTACATATATATGCACGTATATATGCACCTATATCAAATTGTGTCTTCAAATTCATTAACCACAGTGAAATGCTCAGATAGATGTGGGATGATGATGATGATGATGATGATGATGATGATGATGATGATGCCATATTCATCTAGAAACTGCATTAAGACAATACATTGCAAAACATTGCATTTTTCATTGCATTTGGTGGATGTAACGGTGAATGTGTGGATGTGTATGAGCTGTAATGTGAATCTGGAAGTGACTTGAAATTGGAAAAAAGGCTTGATTGACAAAATAAAAAAAGACATTTTGTTATACATTTCCTTCTTTTCCACTATCTTCATACAAGAAAGAATTGACCTTGTAAATGTTTCAGGAAAACGTGTAGACATCATAGCTTTCCATCTCCTCTCACTTAATTGCCATAGTTAAATTCCATAACATGCCAATTACATGTGATACCAATTTCACGTGTTCTGACACACATAAGTTCTTACATCATTTTTTTTTAGTTAGTTCTTAGTTCTTGCCTTTTTAATAGAAAATATGAGCTAGGCATCATGTATGACAGTTGCCAAAGTGAGATATGAGCTACAAAATGACCAGATCCTGCCATGAGCTATAGGAGACATATCTTGTATATGTATAGGGCTTATATGTAGATATAAAGAAGCAAATACAGGAGACCTATATGGTCTGTGCACATATATGATCCTCCATTTTGCATATATGTGGCATACTCTAAAAAAAAAAGGTTATATATGGCACCAAAAATGGTTCTTGGCTCGTAATCATAGGGGAGCCTTTTTTTAGTGCTATATAGCACCAATTTTGGTGCTTCAGCGGTTCTTCAGAGGTGCTATACAGCACCTTAGTCAAAGAACCGGTGAAGAACCTCTGCAGAACCGCTGAAGAACCACTGTAGCACCAAAATTGGTGCTATATAGCATTAAAAAAGGTTCCCCTATATGATTACGAGCCAAGAACCATTTTTGGTGCCATATAAAACCTTTTTTTTTTTTAGAGTGTATATACGCATATATGCACCATATATATTATCATATATGTGCATATATGCTGTATATATGCAGCATATATGTGCATATAAACTGCATATAGGTTTCATATATGTGCATATATCCTCATATAGGTTCTTTCCATGTGGGGGATCATCTGCGCAAGTTAGCTCACACCTGAAAATGTATTGGACCATTTGAATTCTGCAGAGAATGCTGTATTTTAAAGTGATATGGAGGAGTTCCGGAGGAGAAACTGCTCAGCGTATGCTCCCGTTAATATAAACAAAATGTTATTGGCCATTTTAAAAAAGGGGAGGAGCTGTTTGATATGTCCCACATTGTCTTCCTGTTTCAGTGGAAATTACGTCTACACATTGAATAATGCTGCATGATTCAAGGCACTTCATTGGACATTTTAAGAGTCTGACTCTTCGAACAAACCTTTATCAGACTCTTTGAGAAATGAGGTGATGTGCAATGTATATAATGAATTTTTGTTTTTTGTTTTTGTTAACCTTTGATGCATGTAAATCTATTGTAGGAGACCTCCAAAACTAAATTAGGAACCTTTAAAATTGCACAATGGGGCACTTTAAATCACCAGACATATTTTAATTTATCAGAAATTTCACAATAATTTGATTATTCTACTAAATTCTAAATCCTCAGCATCCATTTGAGAGACTAAAAAAGCAGAGGTGTTTTGAAAAACCTATGGTGTGCACTGAAGTTACATTTACTCACATTAGCTCCTTTTTCTCAATCCTTTTTTCCTCTGTGGCTCCTTTTTAAGTATTAATGAGGTCTAAAGAGCAGGGCAGGTGAATAAAACATCAAAGATACACTTACACAGCCCTTCAAATTAAAATCTTGGTTAGAGAGCAGTGTTCTGATTCCACTGAACATCAAACGTGGCTTTTGAGAATTGAGGCAATGTATTTTTTACACAAAAACTGAAGCTGCAAAAAAGTGAATACAGTATATGAATTAGAATAAAAAAAAAATACTTATAATTGGGCCTTAAAGCTAAACTGCAATTAAAAAAGCAGAAAATAAACAAAACCTGTCTTGCTGTTTTAATATTTAATGTACAAAATGTTATTTTTAACAGTATGTAAACAGTATAATGTTAAGAGAGGTTGAAATGGCAGATCATTTAGCAATTCAATTGCAATCCCTAAAAGAAAATTGCTACTACTTTTTTAGGGTTTTCATTTAGGGTTTGAAAGGCACCAAATAAGCAGTCTCAGAAAAATAATGTGAATCTCATTTAACACTTTGAAAAAACCTTCCAAGAATCATGTCACTGAAACTTGAACCTGGTTAAAACGCTTTCAGCATGGCAACTTTGATACCTAACCTGCGATATGTGAAGCCTATCACACAGCACTGATTCCAGCACTGTTTCCAACCTGAACAAAGAAACAACGCCATCCTTATCTGCTGGCTTTTAATGTATTTTGATAGGTTACTGGAACCTGCTATCTTACTCTATCAAACACACATGGTACAAGTTTCAAGAGTTGTACCAGATGCATTATGACGCGTCAAAGTGAACGCCATCCTCTGTTTCCAATATGATGTCTAAATAATGCAAGCACACTTTACTTTAGGGTGGCTATGTGCAAAAGTGTCCCCATGTCCTGAGAATTGAAGCGTGGGCTGAGTTGAAGCATATTATAAAGAAAAAAGCAAATGCTCAGGGTGTACAGTTCAACGGTTTTGTGATATGAAGACTTAAAATGTAAAAGTCGGTCTGACATTTTTCTCACATTTTTCTTTTAAATGAGCATTTTTATTTTTATATTACTTTTAGCAGTGAATTTTTTTTAAATAGGGCATTCCAATGACTATCAACCTTTCAATGCCATTAAAGTGAAATTGCTGAACCTAAATATAGGAGTCTGATAATAATAATAATAAAAAAAGCTTATTTAAAAGAAAAATGTAAGACTGACTTGAAGTGTAACGGTACATGTATTCGTCCCGGAACGCCACAGTTTGGAAAATGCTGCCTTCGGAGGACACATTTCAAGGCAGGAAGGCACCAAGGCACGTCCGAATCTAATGTTAGCTTCACTTTCTGTCTCCTGAGAGACCTTCATCTGATCGAGTTTTGAAGGCAGCATATTTGTATCCTTCGCTGCCTTTGATATCCCACAATCATGTGCTTTCCATTCTGTGACAGTTGAGCTGGAAAAAAAAAGATGGCGTCCGAAAGTTGCGTTTGCTGGTCCTTTTTTCTGTAAATGTACCTTTTTTTTAACAACATTTTCTACTTCTGATGTCATTTCTAGCGAGAAATTACTAATGTAGTAGTTAAATATTTGTTTATTTCTCACCAAAGCGCTCTCTATTTTGCCGTAGATCATTAAACGGTTACACTGCCTAAGAAGTCTGTCCGAAAGGGCAGCGAGGCAATGAGTCAACTGTCTAGGTTTTCGGACGCAGCAGATGTTTTGGACTAACCCAAAACAAGAGTTCAGATGGCAAGCAACAGCTTGCTAGTAGCTTATATGTTGAGATTCGATACATTTTTTGTGACGCTCCACAAGCTTCATGGAAAGAAACATTGATGGCAGAAAGCGGCATAGTGTTTGTTTTCTTTATTTTACAAAAGCACAATGTTTTGTTTTTATTGTGTTACAGTATTGTGAGTGTTTCAAATTATGTCTTCCTCTTATCTGTATAACCATAAATTATGGAGTATTTTAAGTTGTTTCCATGTTATGAGGTTAGCGGGCAGACGTCATCATCCAGATGTGTGTGCCAATCACTACTGTCTGTTCAAAATAAATAAAAAGAATAGCATTGAGGATTTGTTGCTTTTTCCTGTTGTTCCAAACTCATAGTAAACCGTGACCCCAAAACCGAGGTACTGAACTGTGACTTCTGTGTATCGTTACACCTCTAATATTTTAGAGCTTCAAATCATTGAATTCAGGTGTTCCAATCATTTCCATGGCCACAGATGTATAAAATCAAGAACATAGGCATGCAGACTGCTTCTACAAACATTTGTGAAAGAATGGGTTGCTCTCAGGAGCTCAGTGAATTCAAGCGTGGTACCGTGATAGTTTGACCACAGTGCACAGAATTCTGCAACTTTATGCAGTCAGTAGCTACAGACCTATCAGATTAGCTCAAGAACAATGCGTAGAGAGCTTCATGGAATGGGTTTCCATGGCCGAGCAGTTGCATCCAAGTCTTACATCACCAAGTGCAATGCAAATCGTCGGATGCAGTGGTGTAAAGCACACCGCCACTGGACTCTAGAGCAGTGGAGACGTGTTCTCTGGAGTGACGAATCACACTTCTCTGTCTGGCAATCCGATGGACGAGTTTGGGTTAGGCGGTTGCCAGGAGAACGGTACTTGCCTGACTGCATTGTGCCACGTGTAAAATTTGGTTCAGGGGGGATTATGGTGTGGGGTTGTTTTTCAGGTGTTGAGCATTTTGGACAATTTCAAAATCCCAACTTTGTGGGAACAGTTTGGGCATGGCCCCTTCCTGTCCCAACATGAGTGCACAAAGCAAGGCCCATAAAGATGAGCGAGGCTGGTGTGGAGGAAATTGACTGGACTGCACCGATTCCTGACCAACCTGATAGAACACCTTTGGGATGAATTAGAGCGGAGACTGCGAGCCAGTCCAACATCAGTGCCTGACCTCACAAATGCGCTTCTAGAAGAATGGTCAAAAATTCCCATAAACACACTCCTAAACCTTGTGGAAAGCCTTCCCAGAAGAGTTGAAGCTGTTATAGCAGCAAAGGGTGAGCCAAATCCATATTAAACCCTACGGATTAAGAATAGGATGTCATTCAAGTTCATGCATGTAACAGACATCCCAAAACGTTTGGCCATATAGTGTGTATATACAGTATATATACAGGTCCTTCTCAATAAATTAGCATATTGTGATAAAGTTCATTATTTTCCATAATGTAATGATAAAAATTAGGAATTTTGGGTTTTCATGAGCTGTATGCCAAAATCATCAGTATTAAAACAATAAAAGACCTGAAATATTTCAGTTGGTGTGCAATGAATCTAAAATATACGAAAGTTAAATTTTTATCATTACATTATGGAAAATAATGAACTTTATCACAATATGCACAATATATATATATATATGTAGCCTGTCAAAATTAGCGTGTTAATGCAGACAATTATTTTTCAAAATATAGTTAACGCAATTAACATGCATCTGTTTTTTTTGTCACCCTTGGGAGAGCATTACATTATTTGATCACTCTTATTCATGCAAATGCTTTTCAACCATTCAAGCACAAAAACAGTCAAGACAAACGAGAACGTGCTGTCTGTGAATGTCCTGCCTCACACACAGGATGCACAGAAAGACGCACGCCACTGATGCCAGTAACATGCTCACAGAGAGCGTGCCAGAATCAAGTTCTCTTTTGCGCTTGAACAAACAGTGACACACAGAATTATGCCAAAATGATGCTCGAGTCTCTTGAGTATTCTCATAAGAGCAGTGTTAAATGAGTTAAATAACATCTTAAAGGTCCCATGGCATGGCATTTTTCTATTATTTTATAATGTTTCCTGAGGTGTACTTATATTGTTAGTATGATTTTTACATCATAAAATGTCATAATTTAGAAATAAAAGGCATTTTTTCTATACTGCTGTTTGCCCTGTGGCTGAATGCCCTGCTTTAAGAGGCGTGTCTGCTGTGAGACTTCAGTAAAAACGCCCACTGTTGTGATTGGCTGACATATTTGCATTTTAAATGAGCGGAGGGGGCGTGGTTTAACGAGGCACGAGCCTGCCAGAGAGACGGATGGACCTGTGTTCACTTCTCATCAGTTCTCAGTCTCAGTTCAGGGTGAACTGTTGTAGTTACTAGCATATACTTCAGGTTATTAGTTTATTTCTAGTCGGAGGGACTGTCACTCATGTCAGAAAATTAGTAACTTTAGTAAATGATGGATCAGCGCTGACTCGAGACACGAACCGTTTAGAACGATTCAGTCCGATTTGGTGAACTGGTTCGGTTCACTAAAAAGAACCGATTCAAAAGAATGATTCGCTCGCGAACCGGACATCATGGAGACGGAGCGATTGCTAACAATGTTATTTATAGTAACTTCTGAGTTATGAGAGCGCTGTCAGTCAGCGCAAGTTTATTGTGTTTGTATCTGAGAGTTCTGAATAAACACGAGTCCCAGTCACGCCGAGCCCGTATTCATCATTATTACCAACTTTGTAACACATGCAATGTACCATTACAGCTGTCGAGATGAACGAGTTAGTAAGTGTTGAGTATAGCATTATTTCTAGATATGTTCCAATCATATGAATAGCGTCAGTGACGCGTATTGAGTAACGTTACACAGCACAAACAAAGACACAACAGCTGTAATCGAATGTAATCCAGTTTATTGTGGGGAAAGATGTCTAGCCTAGCCCAGATATGCTCATGCTTACCCCCGTCTGCTTAATCTCACGCCGCGTTTGGTGCCTCCGCTGTGGGCCAGATGCAGTACTGGGGGTCGGGGATGTTGAAGGCCAACGGCCAGTGCAGCCCGAGCTTCGGCGTGTGTGAGGCCGATGTTGAGCAGAAACTCACGACTGTATGCACATTTTAGAACCGGTAGACGCGACGAGGACGTACAAAAACACTGACTCACAAGATAGAAAACACGAAAACACCGTTCTGTCTGGAGAGAGAGAGAAGCCGCTGCGTGTGCACGAATAATAAATAATTAGCTACACATAAGAGATCACTGATCACAGATCAGAAGGAACTGAAGAAAGACTTCTGTTTTCATTTGTACATCCAAACACTGAGAAACTGCCTGCGTTCACGTTAATGATCTCTCGAGCGTTTGCATGGGCGTGCCAGATTCTCTGGGCGGAGGAAAGGGAGGTAACCGTTCCTGCTTGGACGTCAAAACAGGAGGCTTCAGGATTGGCTCGTCTGGCCTGTCATTTTCTCAAAGGCAGAGAGAGACAGCCAGAACTCGGGTTTACACCGATCAACATTTCTATCCACTTGGGGACAATATTCAGGCTAGGGGAACTCATATTAATGTTGAAAAACCTCATAAAATGAAAATTTCATGCCATGGGACCTTTAAATGAACTTAACTGAGATGCACATGAATGTGCGTCAGATTCGTGTCATGTTCATGTATTTAAAATTTACTGTCTTTGAGTTTTTTCTACACTCTATAAATGCTGGGTTAAAAATAACCCAAGTTGGGTTGAAAATGGACTAAACCAGCAATTGGGTTGTTTTAACCCAGCGATTGTGTTGTTTTAACCCAGCAATTTGGTTGTTTTAAGCAAACATTTAACCCAAACGCTGGGTTAAAACAACCCAACTGCTGGGTTAGTCCATTTTCAAACCAACTTGGGTTATTCTTAACCCAGCATTTTTTAGAGTGTACATTCATTTGAAGAGCTATGAAATTATTACAATATAAAAATATGAAAAACTGTTTTCATTCGCAATTAATTATAAAAAAAACTATATATATATATATATATATATATATATATATATTTTTTTTTTTTTTTTTTTTTTTTTTTACTGTAAGACCGCTGAATTCGCTCCAATGATCGGTAACAAACCGCAGTGAAGGTCGCATGCGCGTTCAGTGTTTCGGCTGGGCAAAATGGATTTAATTATAATATTCTTTCCCTGACTCCATTTATCATAGTTGTCGAATTTAGAAGAGAATGCCAATTGGTTGTTTGGTCATTTATATTTGATAGTTAATCATACATTTAACCATTCCGTTTTAACCCTTTGTTGCAATTATACCGTTCCGTACTGGAGATAGTTAATAATTACAGAGTAATTTAGAAAGGATCAAAATGTAACAATTTATTAACAGTGTGGTAAATGTAAAATGTCAATTACATAATAGACAGAAATCTCTTTTAAATGGAAACAAAAGAGAGAGAGAGAGAGAGAGAGAGAGAGAGAGAGAGAGAGAGAGAGAGAGCCAAAGAGCAGCTCTCTCTAGAGAAAGGCAGATAATAAAAAAGAGCGAACTATCGTTGCGATCTTCTTTTATCCTTTTCCCTGATGTCACCAAACTCAAATATGACTCATTTAAAACTGACCAATCAGACCAAAACGTGAGACGTTTGAAAGTAACCGATCAGACGAAACTTCTCCCACTGTACCAAAGGTGTGAAAAACATATTATATATACCATTGCTAGTGGGGACTCATTCTGTCTGCCTGTGCATCTATTTTAATGGCAGTCATCTTTGAGGTTCACCTCCATCGTCAGAGCACATTGAGGCCCACAACAAAGCTTTTTCCTTCCTCAACGTGGCATCTGAGCTGTCACATCCTGCCGTTTGATGTTAACAGAGCGGGCTGTGGAAATCACGCACTTCATACAATCCATACAATACATCTTCCATTTCAAAGACCTGCATGCTAAAGTTTAACCACACATCTTCTTCTCCATTTGTTCCCATTGCTCGTTTAAAACTGTAATTGAAATCCAGCAAATGTAATTATGTAAATCCGACAACCCACTGCAACCTAAACACTGAATGCGCTGCATGCAAACGTGTTTGATGGTGATTACTTAGCAACAGGGAGGTGATTTGGTTTAGCGCTGTGAGATCTTTCATTATACACAGCCATTTAGTAGCAATTATTTACTGTGCCAGTGGGGCCCGCCCTCCAAATGGCTAATAACACTTTGTGTATGCACGTCTAAATATTAAAATAAATCATGCAGTCTTGTCTTAATCCACCAGCAGATGGGCCGCTTTGTCTGCTCTTCACCGATGCCCATTCCAAGAAGCTGGACCATCTATCTTGTCAGAGTAGAGGTGGAACACCATTTGGGGTTCTCCATGGCTGGCTCTGTGTTGTTTATAATGGCACTGGGGCGAATGATGGATGTCTTGCACTCTTGATGAAGTTCTTGGTATGTGCATCTCCTCTCAGGCAGAAAGGGGCGCCCCATGTGAGGTTACCCGGCCACCATCCCCCCTCCTCAAAGCTTTGCTTTCTGAAGGCGTGGGCTTTTTTTTTTTTTTTTTGAGAGGGACTGAGATACTCTTAACAGATGGGTCCTTTTTCCAATATCTCTGAAGCTCATGTCTCTATAGCCAAAGCATGACTTTTACTAGTCCTGGCCATCTGAGATAGGGTGCGTGAGATATATGTGACTAAAATGATATATAACTTCCTTTATTTTATGGTCTTATTATGCTCTTATATTACAAAATGTAATGCATATAAAAAAATCTATCAGATGGGTTTACTTCAAATGGGTTTACATTGCTTTTATACTATTTTTTTGTTTTTATTTTAATTTTAATTTACGTTTTAGTAATTTATATGTGCTTTTGTCATTTTGATTTATTTTTTAAGCTTTAATTCATTAATTAGGGTACTTCAAAGCAAAGGTAACATTTCTAATTTTCCGTTCTTTTAAGTTTTACTCTCAATGGTTTAAAGAAAAAAAAAACCTTTAACATAAAACAAACCTTTATGATTTTCTTCTATGGAACACAAAATATGTTTTCTTTTTCTTTGTGTTTTTTTTTTTTTTTTTTTTTTTTTTCTCACACAATGAACATCAATGGGGTCCAATGTTGTTTTAGGCCACACTGACTTGGACAAAAACAGTTCTTCAAAATATCTGAGTGACATTACGGCAAACAAATGACAGAATAAAAAATGTTGCCAAACAAATGACAATTTTCCTGAAAAATTAACCCTTATAACATTGTCATAGAGGGTAGATAACCATTTATTGTTCCTCAGGTTTAGCGCCTCGGCTAGTTAGAATTCTCGACAGCGTCAGAATTCATTATGTTTGGTCGCAGATAGACAGCATATCATTTCAATAGAACATGAATAATGTAGGACCCTCTGAAGCCCCTGGCCCTGGGACAGAGGAGGATATGGGAATTGCAAGGGGTTAATGTGGGTCTGGCTTTTTCATCCTTGGGGTTACAGCTGAGGAAGTCCACAGGGAGCCCGGGGCACAGCATCCTCCAATTTTCACTACATCACCAAGACAATAGTCAATTGGGCTAGGAGCAGACACACAGGAAGGCCTCAGTATCACAGCATGACTCATATGGATTGAAACTAAAGGGTGAGGTGAGTCAGGGGTGAGAAATTATGTGTGTAAGCGGAAATGGTTTTCTCCATTTGACTGTTGATGCATTCAAGGTGAAAGGAAGCTCTGTCAGGATGCCTTCAAAAGAAACACCTTATGGTGGGTTATGATACCAAAATACATACCTGTATATAAGATGTTTTTTTATCATCTAAAGCGTGCTGTGACTTATAGCTTATCAAAGTCCCTTTCAAGGAAAGTCTGTTCAATCGGTGGCCATATTTGCAATGCTTCAGGAAAGCTATAACAGGCATCAAAGTCCAAGCGCCATTTACTTCAATGGGGATATCCTGACATTTAAAAAACTGCTTGCCACTCTCTTTTTTCAATACCATATTTCAAACCAGCAACAAAATCTCACAAACTGTCCCATAAATATGGTTTCTTGAGCCATAAACAAGCGCACAACCCTTACTGAGCTTCTAACAGCAGCTGCAATGACGCAATGACTTTACCAACTGGTGATTGGTTATTTTATTTAGAAGGCAGAACTTATTCTACCATATTGCGCTTTGTACTTTCTCCCATTCACAGTAATATGAGTGCACTATCTAAAGTCTTTGGTTATGTTCCATAGCGACTTATAGGCAGCGTCCGAATGCTTACTTGCTATTTTAACAATCTAAGTGCATGGTCTAAAGTGCACAGCGCAAGTGCAGTTAGGACGTGTCCAAATCCACTTTTGCTAGTTTAATGAAGGGAAAAATGGTCTGAAACTAGCAAAATACACTTGCGTCATGTCTGGCGCCCAATTGCACCGGGTGTATAGGGCCCAATGACTTTGCATGCAGCATTTGCGCATAAAGACTCCTCAATAATCAGATTTTGAACAAGTTTCTGAGGCAGCATAATTTTTAATGATCTACTACAACAAAGTAGAGAGAACTTTGGTGATAAATAAGCGATTTAATTGCTAAAATACTAATTTCTTGCTTTTTATTAGTTTTTTTTATTATTATATTTAATGCACAAACTGGCCACCAACCTTAATTTCAGATCAATCAGATGGCATTTTTTCTTTTTGTTTAGCTCAATTGTCGGACAGGATTGTGGGTTATCATAGGCAA
Organism: Romanogobio albipinnatus; assembly: GCA_023566225.1. Lineage (NCBI taxonomy): Eukaryota > Metazoa > Chordata > Actinopteri > Cypriniformes > Gobionidae > Romanogobio > Romanogobio albipinnatus. Next base: position 47,147,970 of record CM042242.1, read on the forward strand.
TGAAGGATATATTTATGCTGCCTTCAAAAATCGATCAGATGAAGGTATCTCAGTAGATAGGATGTTGCATGATCATTGTTTTCCTAACTCCATATGCTGCCTGCATTTCCAGCTTTTTGACGCAGCCATGTAATGCAACTTGAAGTCAAGCATGCAAAAAGGGTGCAAAGCGTACACATTTGGATTTGTGCTAAATGACAGAGGTACCGTATGTGAGCCCAAATTTATTTGTATAGTATTTCCCACATGCAGATAGCTTCAGTTTTGCTTTAAATAAATTTGTTTAGGCTTTGCTATAATAATAAATGTTGTTTATAATGAATGCCACTATAATTTATGTTCCTTTTATATTTATATTTTTAATTTCTCTTCTCTTCTGAATAGTGTTAAATGTATTTGTTACAGAATGACAAGAAATACAATATTTATAGTGTTTAGAATATTTGTAAACGTACTCTGTTTTAAGTATCAGTATTTTCAACGCTATCTCACGACCAATTCGTACGTATTTGTATGAGGTGGCTAATTCGTACAAGTTCGTACAACCTCACTTGTATGAATTAGTACAAATTTGTCTAAACCGCAGTGACTGGTAGGTTTGGTGCGGGTTAGGGGTAGGTTATTCATATGAAATCATACGAATAGAGCAACTCATCAGATACGTACGATATAGCAAAACTAAATCGTGAGGTCATACAAATTCATTAGCCACCTCATAAAATATGTACAAAATGCCGTAAGATTGGGTTAGTATTTTGCATAATTTCTGAATGTAATAATAAATATTTTTATCATACACTGATCTGACTTATCTTCATATTTTTCTCGTAACAATGCAGTTTGTGAACTTATATTTAAAAAAAAAAAATTGGTAAGCAATATCACACAAACAAGTGCTGTTCTGAATACAATCACAGATGTGATATAAGCAATAAGTGGATTCCATTCTTGCTGTTTAACTTACATTTTAGACTCAATGTTGCCACAATATTGTTACTTAGTTTATATTTTTTTTTACACCAACACATTTTTTTCCAAATGACGTATAAGCAGAATTAACAGTTGTGTATCTCTGAGCAACAAACAGAATTGTGTTTCGTATGTGAACAATTTGGTTGAATGAATGATTCAATGACTCATTAAGACAGTCACTTGTTTAAAGGAACACTCCACCGTTTTTAGAAATAGGGCTTATTCAACATCTTTCCTACATTTAGATATGTGGGCAAATGCATTTTTGTCTCAGTGCATGCAGTGTTTTAGTTTGGCGGGGTTGCCGCTAGCTTAGCTTAGCATAATGAATGGAATCCTATGTTGCCAGCTAGCATGTCCCGAGTAAAAGTGATCCAAAAAGAAAGAAACCCCACCTAATTACTTCTTGTGGCCTGCGTATTCACAACGAATACAAATAGCGATGCAGATTAAGACTAGGCAATTTCCTAGGCAGATATTAACTTAGCACTGCTACTTGGGCGCAGAGATATCACACAACACATGAAATCCCCAAACTTCCGTCAACATACCGGCATTCAACGCAACAAAAAACTGGAACAAAAGTATAACGTACCAGCGTGACCTGCACCGAGTGTCTTATCTTTTGGATTGTTTATTTTGAGAAGTTACAGCTACAGTTACAGCAAACATGGTAATTGTCTGCGTATTGCATTGCATGCGTCATGTTTAAAATAATCACTTACTCTGTGGACAGCTGTCCATTGGGTCCATCCAGCGTGGGGCGTTTTTTCCAGTTCACTTTATCACACCGGGAAAAAAAATTGAGTACTGCAGGATGGATCAACGCCATGAAGTCCTCGGTAGCTGTGACACAACAATCTTGATCTGACGCGTTGAGCCTGGTCATCGATGGCAGTAACTTGTCCCATTTGCCACAGCACAGACACTATTTCAGTCGACATAGAGTGACATTTTCCACCACACTCACACCACCAGTTCGTGTTGGCTCTCATCCACACGTCCTCTGGCTGTTGAGCGATCGCAACCTCCTCCTCCTGTCGTTCTATTTCCAAAGCATGCAGGCGTAGCTCCTCTTCTGAAAACTCTGGTTCATAGAGGTATGGTTCTGGATCTTGACTGTCTAAGAAGTAACCCTCTTCGTCTCTCACAAAACCAGCCATGTTCATCGCCATTCATGTACTGTATGAAAAATAGCCAGCTACTATTCATGCCGGTATGTTGACGGAAATTTGGGGATTTCATGTGTTGTGTGATCTCTGCGCCCAAGTAGCAGTGCTTCGCCTGTGCTTCACCCTAATATAGTCCCAAATTAATATCTGCCTAGGAAATCGCCTAGTCTTAATCTGCATCGCTATTTGTACTCGTTGTGAATACGCAGGCCACAAGAAGTAATTAGGTGTTTTATTGTTTGTTTTTTGATCACTTTTACTCTGGACATGCTAGCTGGCAACATAGGATTCCATTCATTATGCTAAGCTAAGCTAGCGGCTTAAACAAAAACTAAAACAATGCATGCACTGAGACAAAAATGCATTTGCACACATATCTAAATGTAGGAAAGAAGTTGAATAAGCCCTATTTCTAAAAACGGTGGAGTGTTCCTTTAATTTCTGAATGAATCAGTGTTATGAATGAATCAGGTGAATGAATGATTCAGTGACTCATTAATAAAGACTACTGACATAACAATGTAACCTGCAGAAAAGTTACTGAAAAATCGTGATTATTAATGCACAGATTAACTAGCCTGAATGCCAGCCGGATTAAGCCCCGCCCAAAACATTTGAAGTCGGGAAGTTCGGTCTAGACTTGATTCGTTGTGGAGCAGCTATGTTCGAACCAGAGCTGTTTGGACCAATCAAATTGTCAGGGTGGGCTTTATACGATGATGGACAAATGATCAACAGTAACGTAACCATCCACGTCACCAAAGAGTGCTTGGGTTGAATTTGTTCAAATCCTAAACGGAGAACTATATGCATTCACCTTTCACATCGGGTTGGTAAGTACTCCGTGTATCCTTAAATCCTTTTTTACAACACCAGCAAAGATTGTTTACACTCATCTTCTTCTTCTACTTCTTCCAGCGTGCGTGCAGTTGAGTTCTGTTGACAACTATGCGTCACTTACTCCATTGCTCTGATTGGTTGTAGGTCTATCCAATTGAGTACAGAGACATTTTCTTTCCTGGTTCAATTGAAACATGCCCCATAATCACAGCCCAATGGAGCAGTATCAGACTCATATTCTGACTAGAATCTGAGTATGACAACGTCAGGCTACAGACGGACAGTCTGTAAACACTAAATTAGCGATAATTTTGCAGTTACACTACATTAAAAGGATGCTAACCGCGGAAATGGTCCACTGTTTTGCATTCCTCACTGTTCTCTTCCGTAGTGCGGATTATTTTACCTTTTAACAGAAGCCCTCATGCAGGCTGGCTGTCAAGAACTAATGTATCAGTTTCCACAACATGTGAAGCCTCTGCACCGCTAGAGTCAAAAGCCTTAGAAGTACCATTAGACTACTCTTTTTATTGACACTGCATAAACCTATGAATCAGCTACTCCACCAAAGGTTATGATGGGGGACAGCAGAGTCAGTAGATCCTGAAAAATACAGTTTTAGCTATTTGTACATATGTTTACACCTTTGGATAAACACTAAAACATACAATATGGACAGATTGACAGCATCTAAAATAAAAATTTCTTTACATTTCTAAAGCTGTGCATAAGTAAATTAATATATATTTTTTTATATTTACATTATAAATATAATGTTACATTGTACTGATATATGTATATTAGTGGTGGGCATAGATTATTTTTTTTAATCTAGATTAATCTAAATTAATTCCAAAATTAATCTAAGTGATTGTTTGTCTTTTTGTAGTTTGAATAATAAATAACTTCTGTCCCTTTAAAACCTGACGCACACATGGATCCCAAACACTGTTCCTGTGAGCTGGTTATGACTGTGTTTACGTTAAAACTTACCAAGATGGGCATTGAGACATTTTTGAGTGTATTTGACCATTAATAAGCTGGAGAAAGGAGCTAATTTTTGCACTTGTATGTCAGAGGCGGCTTTATTACGGTATGTGTGTGTGCGCTTCAGATGCGAACGCGAAATCTGCGGGAATTAGTAGAATTAACGTTATGTGCAACCCCGCGCGAAATTCAGACCGGTCACACCAATACTAACAAAAGTCCAGCAGAACACCCGTTCGCAATGTTCAGAGGATTAAACGGACTGAATGAGAGGAGGCGGATGCGTGTCTCGCTGTCGGTCGGAGAGGAGAGTGCAGCTGATATCCATACTGTAGAAAATGAGTATCGTATCGTTTCAGATATTTCAGTATCGATACATAGCGAAATATCGATATTTTTGACAACACTAGTAGGCATACACACAGGTTCGAAGACTCGTTCTCTCGCCCCCTACAGTGCAATTCGCTAAAATATCAAGGTGAAAGTCATCATAGCTTGCGTAGTATAGACGCAGCTCCCAACCCAATTTTGAGAATAGATTAACGGCAATATTTTTTTTATCGCCTGATAAGAGTCTCATGTTAACGCAGCATGTTAACACCGATAACGGCCCACCACTAATATATATATACATATATATATATATATATATATATATATATATATATATATATATATATATATATATAATGCATCAGGTTTCATAAACATTTGCATGATTTTTAAATTGTTCATACGTACACTAAACAATGTTTGTACTTTTTACAGAAAAAAAAGCACCGTAAAAACCTGTTAACTGTAAATTGTACTGTAAAATACTTTCATCTGTGTTACTATGATGATGTTTTGTGTGAATTACTTCCAAACGAAGCTATCTGTCCGGAGCAGAAAAAAAAAAGAAAATACACCAAGAATGCGGTATGTATTTTTGTAAATATTTTAAAGATTTTTTAATTCTATATTAATTTAATTTTATCATTTTATATTTTTAAATTCTTAATTACACTTTAAACCCTAATGCTCAAAATAATTAATTGGTTTGAGTAGGGCAAACTTAAATTAACAAATTTGTTTAAACAATTGAACTTCTATTGAGTATTTAGAACTTACTTTTTATTTTGAAAACACATTTTAAGTTATCTGAAATGTTTCATTGTTTTGAGTTTAATTATTTGTTTCTTTTAATTTATACAAACTTAAATTTAGCTGAAACTGGGCTGGGATTTCTATTTCCCAGCATGCTTTGCCATGACACTCAAAAGGGAGAGTAAATGCTAAAATTAAGTGTTATATAATTTAGTGTTTAATGTGTTGCTATATGCTGTTTTAGAAGAGTTTCTTTTTAGGTTTTTGGGGGGTTATCATCATGGTGACGAGTAGAGCATGAGCTTAGCTTGAGAACAGGTTTAAATTAAATGTTCTATATTGCCATACTCATTCAACAATTGCTACAGTCAAAGCATTTTATTACCTATTATACTGAATTTGCTAATTTCCACTACTAAAAATATTTAAGTGAAGGTGACATCCTTTTAAATTAAATATATAAGTTAGCTCAAATATTTCAAGTTAAGAGCAATTAACATGCATAATACAAAATAAAAATCTGCTAGTTTTCCATTTATGTCAGTATATATCAACAATCAAAACATTCTTGTGCATGGTTTAATGTATAAGAAATAAACATATTCCCATTCAGTCATGCAAGCTGTTCTGAGTTCTGTCAAGTGCTTTAAAAACAATGCCTATTAGTGTAACAATAGTACATTTAGAGAATTATTGATGAATTTTTTTTTATGTTTATTTAAGCTTCTTTGGTAAACTTTATTTATCATGCTTTAGTTTCCATTGGTATCATGCATTTGGAAAATCATTTCAGCTCTGTGTTATAGTTTTTCTGACAGCTAGACGGTGTCAGAGCGACTTTCATAAAGCATTTATTTAGCTGTCAACTAAAATTTGGATTTAATTTTACTTGTTCTTACTGTCAGTTTAATGTGTTTTTAAAGGGTTTTTCTTTAAATGTTTATATACTTTTTTTTTCAGAAAGTGCAATTTGTTGCACCTTGCATACAGATAACCATTGTCATTTATAGTACTAATGTTTATTGAAATTCAACTCACTGTATGTTGTTTGTTGACACAGTGAAACTGCTCTGAAAGAACAGATGGGGTTGGGGGGGAGGGGGTCATTTTGATAGGGTCTCCTTCACAAAGTTTTGTTTAGGGCCCCCAGTAGGACCGGCACTGATGCTGCCAATACATTAATAATGTATGTTGCAGTGTCTACATAAACATTAAAACATTTATGTTTACAAGAACCTCACTTTACATATGAATACCTCCGATTACCAATGACATCACCTTGGTGTATCGAAACAGCAGCAATGACCAGTGTGGTTCAACAGCTGAATGTCTGCCTCATCCTGTGCAGGTGTTTGAACAGCTGGCTGAGTCTGGACCCGAGGGCACTCGACAGGAAGCCAGAAAAGAAGAAAACAACTCAGCAACAAGCAGAGAGACGGGGTGCAGGTGATGGACGAAAGAAGGCTGGAGGGATCCACACACCAGCTTGTTACAGGAGGGATTTGCTGGCCTAAGCACATTTCGGGGGGTCTCTGTGTTTGGAATGCAACAGTGCAGCTCGAGGTGATTGAAATAATAACAAAGTCTATGTGGCTTTGAGGCATACCCGTCTGACCAAGACCACAGAACAAGGTCTAAATCCTGCTTTGTGCTATGAATACAAGGACTTAACAACTGGCTAAAAGCAAAAAACTGCCCTACCTCTATATGAGCCCTGTGTAATGTGGTGAGGTTGATACTGTATGTTCCTTTAGATACTGCATATATATGTATGTATATATGTATATATATGTATACAGTATATATATATATATATAGCTTGCATGACTGAATATATATATGGGTTAAACCATGGAACTGATATGCAGAAGGTTGCTGGTTCGATCCCAGCGGTCACCACTTGAGCAAGGCACTTCATGTTGCTCCAGGGGGATTGTCCCTGTAACAAGGACACTGTAAGTCGCTTTGGATAAAAGCTGCCAAATGTAAATATATATCCTTTTGGGATAGAATTTTAAAGATACAGATACAATTTTGACACCCTTTTTATCATGGACTTTTAGTGTGTTTTCATTCATTCTCATATGTTCCTTTGTTTGATTTTCCCGCCACTCCTTTGTGACCATAGTCACCGTCATTATGAGTTTGTTTGGTTCTTGCCTGAGTTCCTATTTAAGTTGTACCCTCATGTTCATTCTCTGTCTGGTCGTGTTAACAGTATGATGTGTGATAGTCTTCTTTTGGATTGTTACCTGTTTGAATTAGGGGAGCGTGGGGCACAACCTAACGTGGGGTTAGTTGTAACATGCATGGTTTAAACTTTCCACACATGCCAGGATGACGAAACTTAATGTTTTTACTAGTTGCCATATCAACATTATTTAGAGAAAAAATTGCGCCAAAATTTAAAAATCTTTGGAAGATATTACTGAGCATTTATTTAACCATAGCAAAAGCACATTTCTTACTTATGTTTATTTGTCATCTCTGTTTTTTGGGTTTATTTAAAATAAGACAAATCGGATATTATTTTAATCTTATATATATTATTTAACAGTTGAGACCGTTCTTTAATGCTGATCTAACCAGCAGAAGACACGAGATTTAAACAAAGGTTAAATCCTAGTTGTGCAGGTGGGGTGCGTTGTAACATTGCGTTACAATGAGCCCCTATTAGAAATATGCTATTATATTCTATAGTTTTATGAATTCTTTTGAGAAACCATGAGAAAAGGGTGAATAATGACTGAGAGTTCAGAAATTATTCATTATTATTATGTTTTTAACTATGCTATATAGCTGTATTTGGCGATGTGTTTGTTGTCAAACTAAACATTTTTTTATATTTTCAATTATTAAAAAAGTCATTATTTTATTTAAAAAAGTTAATAATTGTATTTTATTGACAACATATTTTAGTTTGTCATGGATATTTTTTTATTTATTATATCAGATAACATTTTAAGCTGTCATTTGGTCATGTTCCCTTTCGTTCAGTCACTACGACGTAACGTTAGTGACTAACGAATGGGGGTTTCGCTTAGAAGCCAATTACCTTCGAGGAATTTAACAGCGCCCAATGGCAGTGCCAATGCCATGGGCATGCGGAATTTGCATGCGTAACTCTGTCCCACCTCGTGGGTATATAAGGAAGTACGCTGGCAACATCGCATTATGTTTCTGCTTTGGAGCCAAGAGTATCTCTTCACTCCTTCAAGCCTGCTAACTGAGTCTTTGTCAGCCTTCGAGACGAACAGCTTTCCAGAGGCGTTGGTGTCAACGGCGCGTTCCAGCGATCGCATACTGCCTGCCTGCTGATCTGCGCAGTGGTCTACTAGACAGCTGGTGTGTGTTCCCTGGGCGCTTCGGCGTTCTCTGCGAGGCTTCCTCTCATAAAAGAGCTTACACGTGGCACGTCCTTTTCAGGATGTCTCGCCCGTGTACTTCTGGGTGTGGCCGGTCGCTTTCATCTTCCGATGGGCACAATCAATGCTTGGTATGCTTGGGCGTTCAGCATGCTCAGGCAGCATTTGTGGATGCGTCATGTTCCCACTGCGGGAACATGAACATCGCGATGCTGCAGTCGAGACTCGAGTATCTTCGTAAAGAAGTGAGAGTCCCCTCTACCACACCCCAATCTACTGTCTCAGCGAGAGGCGGTACTTTGGCTGGTGGTCAGGGTGACCTGAGGGTGACCGTGTGGAACAAAGCCCCGACGCTCATGCCTCGGGCCACACCCCCCTCTAGCGCTCCGCAACCCGCGAGTGTTCAGACGCAGATCGCGGGGCCTGCTCTGGCCCCCCCGCGCATCTCGTTTGGCGCTCCGGAGGATGATGCGATGTCGGTCACTGCATCACAAGGTGGGCTCGAGTCCTCTGAGGATGATGACTCGGCTGTGCTGCCGCCTTCGGGCGCGCCAGCATTGCCCGAGTTGGACCCAGAGCTGACAGCCATGCTGTCTCGGGCAGCCGAGAGTGGAACCCTCTGCCCTGTCCCGAGAGCTCGCGGCTCGACTATTGGTTTTTGGGGGCGCCGCGCGCTGACACCCGGCACTGCCATTGGGAGCTGTTAAATTCCTCAAAGGTAATTGGCTTCTAAGCGAAACCCCCATTTGTTAGTCACTAACATTACGTCTCCGTTCCCTCCTCAGGGAACTAGGATTACATATGTAACCGAGACGTTACATTGTGCCCCTCACATGATACAATGTACCCCACCTGTTGGGCACATTGTCACATTTCACTTCCATTCTTTCAGTGGTAAATCAAGAAAAAAGTATACACTGTATTAATGAAACAAATCCACATGATTGTACTAGACATGTGAAATTAATGTAGGAAAAAATAAATAATCTAAACCCCAAGTGGATTTACACAAACTGAGACAATCATATATACATGGTCTTATCTAATGTATTAAAAATACATTAAAGTCATTTAGATATTTTGGGGGGAAATAAAAAAATTGTCATTAAAAGAATGACATTAATAAAACATTATTTGGTGTAATTGTTTTTCATTTTGTATGTAAAAAGTCATGTGGTGCAATCAACAAATTCATTTGGCCCAACTAACATGAGGAATCATGAAACAGGAAATTAAATCATAGAGAGAACCCATGCAGACCCTCATGGCCGTGTGGCAAGATCAAAAAGTCTTTAAAATTAAGATAATTTGACCTGTACATGACTTTAAATTATAGTGACGCCTAAGGGAGCCTTTAGCGTCTTCGAAGTGACGCGGAAGGCACTTGACTATGCTTCTGATTTTGACGCCTTGGGAGTGAGAATGTTTTGTGTACTCGCATGTAAGTTGTAAGGAAAATATGTTATTGCTTATTACACCACATGGATTTTATTAAAGGGGTTAAATACATCTCTAGCTCTGACTGATTTTAAATTGTAATTTTGGCCAACCCTGAAATTGGTAATACCATTGACATTACCTGAGTAGTTGAATTTAATACGAAATAAAACCACGCTCATTTACGGACGTGCTTTTGTTGCATGGAGGAAGAAAATAATCTGTTCAATGATTTGACCTCTTTAATGCCGTTCAATATTAATATTATAAAGCGACGAGAATATATTTGGTGCTCCAAAAAACCTAAATAACGACTTATATAGTGATGGACAATTTCAAAGCACTGCTTCATGAAGCTTCGGAATTTGGAATTTAGAATTTGGAAGCCAAGTCAACAACTCAAACTCGTTGTTGAGCTCCTCAAACCATTCCTGAACCATTTTTGCTCTGTGGCAGGGCCCATTATCCTGCTGAAAGAGGCCTCAGCCACCAGGGAATACCATTTCCATGAAAGGGTGTACATGGTCTGCAACAATGCTTAGGTAGGCGGTACGTGTCAAAGTAACATCCACATGGATGGCAGGACCCAAGGTTTCCCAGCAGAACATTGCCCAAAGCATCACACTGCCTCCGCTGGCTTGTCTTCTTCCCATAGTGCATCCTGGTGCCATGTGTTCCCCAAGTAAGCGACACACACACACACCCAGCCATTCACGCGATGTAAAAGAAAATGTGATTTATCAGACCAGGCCATTGCTCCGTGGTCCATTTCTGATGCTCACGTTCCCACTGTTGGCGCTTTCAGTGTTGGACAGGGGTCAGCATGGACATCCTTACTGGTCTGCAGCTATGCAGCCCCATACGCAACAAACTGCAATGCGAGCTAGAAAGAGCTAATCAGTTTTATTCACTTCACCTGTCAGTGGTCAACATGTTATGCCATTTTGATAGATAGATAGATAGATAGATAGATAGATAGATAGATAGATAGATAGATAGATAGATAGATAGATAGATAGATAGATAGATAGATAGATAGATAGATAGATAGATAGATAGATAGATAGATAGATAGATAGATAGATAGATAGATAGATAGATAGATAGATAGATAGATAGATAGATAGATAGATAGATAGATAGATAGATAGATAGATAGATAGTCAATAAGACACAGCTTTCAAATAATCTTTCATGGAAATTGTATGGTCTAGGGTGGTGCTCAACAACCTGCAATGTATTTTGTCAGGTTTCCTTATTCTATAGGCCTTTTCATATACAGGAAAACCATTTAGGCAGCCCTCCTGTTGTGAACCACTTCGCTCTACCATTTTTTTTCCTACTATTCGCTTTGGCAAGCATTCAGAAGGGGCAGTTTGAAGAATGCCAAGGGATGTTGGGCCTCACATGGTCTCTATTACAGTGGACTTATGACCAATTTGTAGCATGGGCAGCCAAAGACTTGATTTAGTGGGCACACATGGTGCTCTGCTTTGGCTGGGATACGTTTAAGTGTGAAATTATTCCAGATGACATACCTCACCTCCACCGTATCTAACTGCCTTATAAGTGCTCACAGCCTTAAGCATGGGAGAGTGAGCCAACAGTGGCTAAAGGTAGGCCAAGTAAGCTTGTTCATGGTCCACTAGGCCCGCTGGAGAATTTAGAAGAGGATATAGAAAAACAAATATTTTCATGCTCTTATCCGGTGCATGAACTGGACCTTTTCAGTAGGCTAAACATGTAAGCTTAGTATAACTCAATTTCTTGCCTGGTTTCATTTGCCAAACAGAGACGTTAAACATTTGCAAAGCTATTCCATTCCTTGAACAAAAAACCTGTAACAGAATATTACAGCAATGTTGACAGATACCCTCCCGTATGACTGTACATGAACAATGGTGGCACAATGGAAGAAATCCACAAACCGTACATTTGTCCACTGGTGGCCGTTAAACACAAAGTCTCTATAGGAGCTGAACGACACGCCTGCATGTTGAATTGTGGGACAAACAGCAGTGCATGCAGTCAGAGCATTAAAAAAGGTGATAAATGCCCAACTTAATGCAAATGAGAGATGACAAATGCTGATTGTTTTGAGGTGCAGGCAGTGACATCTGTCATGAGCATTTCAAAATTTGCCAGTTGTCTTCGATTTTGAATGCTTTCATTTTGGCTAGACTGTGGCTGGATAAACAAAAGTATATTAAATTGACACTGTATTCATACTTGAGCGTTTAGAAATAAAGTTTGTATTTTTCCAAGCGTAATGCGCATATACACTATCATTCAAAATTTGCCGTCAGCAAGATTTTTGGGCGATTTTTGCCTTTATTATGATAGGATAGTATAGAGTGGACAGGAAGTGAGGTGGGAGAGAAAAAGGGGGAAGGTCTACGAGCCAGGACTCAAACTCAGGTTGCCTGAAGCACAACGGTCCTATGTCGGTGCGCCACCCACAAGGATATCAGCGCTGACACGATTTTTTTAAATAAATACTTCCTTTCATTCAGCAAGGACATATTCATTTGATCAAGACTGAAAGACATACTGCCACAAAAGATTTCTATTTTAAATAAATCCTGCCTTTGAACTTTCTATTCATTCACAAAATATTAAAGGGTTAGTTCACCTAAAAATTAAAATGCTGTCATTAATTACTCACTTTCAGGTCGTTTTATTCACATATAATCTATCTTGCGGGTTTGGAACGACACGAGGGTGAGTAATTAATGACAGAATTCAAATTTTTGGGTGAACTATCCCTTTAAGCATGCAGCACAACCGCTTTCAACATTGATAATAATAAGAAATGTTTATTGAGCACCAGATCAGCATATCAGAACGATTTCTAAAGGATAGTGTGACACTGAAGACGTTGTAGTAATGATGCTGAAAATTCAGCTTTGCCATCAAGGAAATAAATTACATTTTAAAATATATTAAAATAGAAATAGTTATTAATAGACGCTTAAATTCTACTAATATTTCACAGTATTACTGTTTTGTGATCAAATAAATGCAGCCTTGGTGAGCATAGAGACTTCTTAAAAAAAAAAAAAAAAATTTAATTCTTACCTTACCAATTTTTAGAAACGTAGAGCATATGATGATATTATTGACTGTTTATGGAAAGCAGTCAAAGATTATACACGCACACTCACTTTGCACTTTAGACAGATCCCCAAAGCACCAGAAACTAAAAAATTTGTATGTTTTGTCCAAACCAATGGACACAGTAACAATAACTTGTATTTATAAACACTGTATGTGTTGTTTGAATGTCCAGTTCACCAAAGGAATTATGAAAATCATGCAATTGCACAAACGTCATTTGAAAGGGTGTAGTTCTCACGGGTTGGTTGTGAATGTTGTGGTGGACGCTCTACCACTGCAATCCCAAATATGCTCTTTAAAAGTGCACTGCATGCCTGGATATATGCCCAGTTATAGCGCTCTTCTCCATTATCTGCTATGACTATAGAAAATTTACACAAACATCTCTTTTAAATGAAATGTTGTATTTGACTTGACCTTCAAAAAGCCCTGGAATAAGAGCAATGCTTTATCACTACAAAAGCTGAATTCAATAGATGGGGAAAATGAAGATCGGCTCGGGGGCTTGAATACATTCACCTCCAAAGCGTATTCTGTTCTGCCCATGGCAAATACAGTCATCCCCTGCACTCCGGCCATGTAGGTGAAGGGTGAGACTGAAGAGAAACAAAGAAATAGAGAGGGTTTTTACATCCAGACTATGTGCAAGAATGGAAAGAACATCACAGAAATCAAGCCTGTCCACCCACATGTGCTTCCCATCTGTCCTGTCACGCACAAAAATCACAGCCTGCTTTCAACTCCCTGCATTTCAAGGTGCAAATGGGATTCTCCTGGAAATCACTAGACACCTTGACTATGTAGACAGTGAAGCTGAAAAGATATGAATTTAAAAAAACAGACTATGTTAAGTTTACCAAAACTGTGCTACCAGTTTTGCTCCTTAATAGTATTTAAAATTGATGCATCACAATTTGTGCATCATACCACAACAGCCTTCCGCATGGTGACCTTATATGTTGACTCGATTTTTAAAGGGATCATAAAGAAGCCCTCTGATTTGGACACTGTCTCCAATAAGACCTCAATATAAATGTCCACTGCTTCTATAGGGTAACATCTTTGCAGATGAAATAGAACTCATGTGAACATTTTCACTATTTTTTTACTATTACAGCGGCTGAAATATTATAGCATTATATTTTGATCTTTTCAGTGATAAAAAATGTGAAAATCCTGATGTGAACAGAAAAGGGTCTTAATATGGCTATAATAGAAGGATATATGCAGTACTCTTGAAATAACTGTTTTGGATAGTACCTCTTGGTGAGGTTAAAGACTTTTCTCCATTTCATCAAGAATGCAATGAATTCAACTGTAAGGTGCCTCTCTCTATTCCATACAAGCATAGACTCTCTGGGGAAGGCGACTGAGGGAAAATCCACTTTAAATTCAAATTGGTTCATGGGATTCCCTGTTGTTATTGTGGCCACAGTGCATGGGGAATGAAGCTGAAATAGCTTTAAAAAGGAAATGAACTGCAGACTCAAGATGAAATATTTTGTCAAGCTCCAGCAAGGCACAAGAAAAAAAAAAAGAGAGACAAACCACTTGACAAACAATTATCCAGAGACCAGTAGAAGTACTCCAACCAACATGCACATCAACAGAAAATCCCACACATAATTTCCGTGTCATAGTTGTGAATGACATATAGACCCACAAACTGAATACTGATGTAGACAGATACCCCTTTGTGTGACACAAAAGACACTCGTTTATACAATAATACCAAAACATGGGCTTCTATTATTTGTAAGTGTCTCTAGATAAAATAATAAATGTATATGAGATTAAATACTTATAGTGGCGAAAAAAACATTAAACTTTTTTTTTTTGTTTTTTTTTTTACATACAAAGGTATGTAACTTATTGGGAGTGTAATGTATTAAACTGATAAATGATCAGCACTAATTTACAATGAAGTAAAACCACTGCAAAATAACACATTTTTATAAATAAAAAAAAAACAAAACAAAAAAAAAAAGGTTTTGGATGTATTTCGACATATTCTTCCAGAACAAATGCAAATCGCGAGTGGTCATGAGTTCTGACCAGGAAAATGTTGGTCATGAAAGTCCACTTTTAAAAGCTGGATTTTAAACACACCTATTAATAACTCCTCATTTGAGGAAAAAAAGAAGTAACTCTTATATGAGATACCAAAAAATTATATAATATGTAAAATCTTACATATTTGGGGTCAGGTGATGGTAGATGACTTTGGGCACCCATGCATGAAAGGTATGTGCATTTATAATATTAGGATATTTGTTATTGTACGTTTTTGCTTACTTCCATTTAGCGTAATATTTGGTTCAATAAGTTGCCTGAATCAAATAAGGGCGATATGCTTTTATTTTCAAATGCAGTAGGCCTACTCAAACATCCAATGTATCTATTAACCTGCAAAAAGGAGGGCATTTCAACAGTAATATTTTATCACTCCAAAACCGTACAGCAACAGTTAAATGGATGAGAATGTGTATATTTAGAGGAAACACTGATTAGCAATGGCTATTCGCATATCTTCAGTAACATTTCCTTTGCACACCAAACTGTAAACAGTATGCAGTGAAGAACAAAACCAAAGATTTGACGATGCCCAACCCCATTAAATATACCAAGTAAGCTCTATCCCAGAAGGCACCATATTCCCCTGAAAATCTGCCAGGCCTACAGATTGTCTCAAGATGATTCACGTTACTGATTGCCTGAAGCCTTTAAACCATCAGCGAAGAGCTTTGAGGTAGGCCTCGAGAGAGCCAAAGAGAGAGAGCACGCTTCTTGAATATGCCATTACATTTCAGGAGGAATACATTACATCCTGTGATGAACACAGCAGGGAGGTTTTCCCCCCACTCAAACACATCATATGTAAAATGCTCTAATTGTTGTAAGGGCAAGGGCAATAATCTACATAGAAAAAGATCTAAGAACTTTTAAAAACAATTCAAAATCATTTACACAACAGTTAGTCCCAGAAGGGCTCAAATGAAAACACAAATTCAATAGGGAATCAGAAACTTCTAAAGATGTCCAAAACAGCATAACTGATGCCACGAGTCTTTTGAATGGTAAGCCAAATAGTTATTGCCCTGGCTGGCGTGCTAGAATTACACTTTCATGACAAGTGTCTTTGTCTCATTGTTCTAAATACACATAATGAATTCATGTTTTCAAAAATGATCTGCTCTTGTGGCTTTGAGATCATGTACTGTTTGCAATTTGGTTGGTTCCAGTTTTGTGACTCTTCAATATCATTCGCTGTCATGTGTGCTATGTGTATTGTAATGACAAAATCACAAACAATGACAAAATATTGTAATGACAAAGTCACTTTTGGCATTGTGACTGCTCACATGACAGTTTACAGATTGATATAGAAGCGATTTTGTTTTTGTTGTGTTTAAAACTGAAGGGGGGAAAATTGTTATTTAAAGGGATAGTTCACCCAAAGAAATTCTGTCATCGTTTACTCACCCTCAACCTGTATGACTTCTGTGATAAAAGATGATATTTTGAAGAATGATTCAACAGTCAAAACTATTTGTTCCACATAATGAAAGAAAACCATTACAGTCTTGCATTCTTTGTAATTAAAACAGAAAGGGACAGAATCTTTACACTTTATCTAGCCTCTAATAATTTGACTGTCAACAATCCCAGACAAAGACGGATGAGGGCCAAATTGTTGATAACGCCCTGCCAAAAGAGAAATATTACTCTAGAGGCTTTGATCTAATGGACTTACCACTTGCAGAAGGTTCGAGTTATTTGTCTTGCCACAGAACAGATACAGAGATGCTTGACTACATTTGACCTAGTCAGCAGCTGGGGACTTCACAGCCGCTTGCTTTTGTAGACACCTATGGATTTGATTTTTTTTCTCTCTCTCCTTCTTTCTCTCACTCTCCCTCTGTTACTTTTATGTTGTAGGATCTTAGAACATCACTTTCATACAGCCCAATTACAAGGAGAATGTCTAAAGATGAAAGCTGTTTTATCTTCAGAATCCAAGTGGATTTCAAAGGATGAGAAGGACTTTTGATTACCAGATCCATTTGCAGCTTATTATAACAGGTAGTATCAATGTTGACTAAGCAATAGGGGGCCTGACCAACACATAGTAGTCCACCAATGTTTAGCTTACAACAAGGACCTTCTGGGGCTGCTTCATCTTGGAGGGGAAAATAAAGACAAAAGGTTGGAGGAAAAAATAAATAAAACCCTTAGCAGCCCAGAGAATTTTATAAACTGAAAAAATTGTGTAATACAAAATGTAATATTTAATGACAAAATGCTAATGTAGTTTGTAAATATGAAGACAAACATCAAAATTCGAACCCTCAAACCAATGCCAGTCCTAGACTTCTGGGGGCCCTAAGCAAAACCTTGTGAGGGGCCTCTGTCAGTGTGTTCATAAAAAACCCAAAATGACCCCCAACCCCATGTTCTTTCGGAGTTGTTTCATTGTCAACAAATAACAGTGAGTTGAAATAGTCAGTAGTACAATAAAAGAAAATAAAAAAAACAAGAAAATTACAAACAACAAGACAAATACAAAGGAAATTGTATACAAATTAAACAATTTAGCCTAATAGCCTTTACAGAAATTGAAATAAAAAATAAAAAAAACACTGCAGTCTTCACAGTATGAATTAAACATACATTCATTCTTATCAGTTACTAAAATTATTCAGTGAAGAGCAGTGAATGATTTATTTTGTTGTTTGATTAACATTAAATTACACAGACAGCCGTGTTATTGGCTGCTGTCACTTTAAAACCAAATACACAGATAATACTGACAAGAATCTGATTACTTTCCCAACTGTTTATGTTCACCGAAGACATAAACTGTCTAAAGCCAGGTGCACATTGTGTGATTTTGGCCTCGATTTGGTCGTCTGAGACAAATTTTGCAAATCTTAAAAGATTCCTCTGATCCGGTAGACTAAAATCTGAAGTCTTTGATCGTTAGTTTGACATGTTCACCGACAGCCGATTAATGACCGTTGCGATCGAATTTTTACCTCAGACGAAATGTCAGAAGATTTGCCGCACAGTCCTGCAGTGTGACTTCTCCTACGACGACCGTCAAATTGTCAAGTCAAGTCAAGTCAAGTCAAGTCAACTTTATTTATATAGCGCTTTTAACAATGTAGATTGTTCCAAAGCAGCTTTACAGTGTTAAACAGGAAAATAATGCAGCATAATTTTATGAAGCTGTATAGTCATTTGATGTCATCAGTTTAAATTTCCATACGGTGACAGTGTGGGCTTTAGATCAATAATTAGATCAGTAATATATGGTTCATTATTATATGGTTCATTTAGTTTATTAATTAGATTTATTTCGATGTTTAGTTGAAAAATTTTTGTGTCCCCAACTGAGCACGCCAAGCCAGAGGCAACAGTGGCAAGGAAACCAAAACCCCATCAGGTGACCTAATGGAGAAAAATAAACCTTGGGAGAAACCAGGCTCAGTCGGGGTGCCAGTTCTCCTCTGGCCAATTAACATACAGCGTATTATTATTATTATTCTGCCAGCTTTACAGGTCAGAGGTCATAATAGATCGGAATATTCGAATGATCGGAGGCAACACGCTGGAGACGGGTTTATTGTGGATGACATATCGATTTAAGTATTATTTAATGGTAATATTTGAACAAACGGAGTCAACACGCTGAAGACGGGTTTATTGTGGATGACATATCGATTTAAGTATTATTTAATGGTAATATTTGAACAAACGGAGTCAACACGCTGAAGACAGGTTTATTGCGGATGACATATCGATTTAAGTATTATTTCATTGTAATATTCGAACAATCGGACTCATCACACTGGAGACAGGTTTATTAAGATGCCGTGTCGATGAGGCAGTTGCAGGGGGAGACTAATTGACACGGTCTCTGTGGACACTTCGGGGTCCTGTGTTGGTCTTCTCTGGGCGCAGGTCCATCATCTGATCAGGATATGGCCCGGATCCGGCTGACTGCAGTAAACCTCGGGATAAAACAGAGAGACTATCATTAGCGTAGATGCCATTCTTCTGATGATGTAACGAGTACATCAGGTGTTATGGGAAGTGTTCCCGGTTCCGGCTGACCTAGTTAATGCAGCCTAACAATAATTTCATTGAAAAAGTGTTTTATGTGTATGCCACAGTAAAGAGATGTGTTTTTAGTCTAGATTTAAACTGACAGAGTGTGTCTGCTTCCCGAACAATGTTAGGAAGACTGTTCCAGAGTTTAGGAGCTAAATAGGAAAAGGATCGACCGCCTGCAGTTAATTTGGATATTCTCGGTATGATCAACTGGCCAGAATTTTGAGACCGCAGTAGACGTGATGGAGTATAATATGTTAAGAGCTCGCTCAAGTATTGGGGAGCTAAACCATTTAGTGCTTTGTAAGTAATAAGCAAGATTTTAAAATGTATGCGATGTTTAATAGGTAGCCAGTGCAATGTTGACAGAACTGGGCTAATATGGTCATACTTCCTGGTTCTAGTAAGAAGAATTGTCTTCATTTTTCAAGACAAACCATGGCCAAAATGAGCGCTAGAGATTTCTTTGTAGCCACCATTTCAATCCTGCGTGTAATGCAGCTCACGGTCACCAAACACGTCATTGATTGATGATATAAAACTTTGGTCAAGTTTTCTTGCGTGCATCCGTTTTGTAACGTGCCTTGACTATCATACAGTCTGACATTAATGACAACTTAGATCTTACAGTGTGACATGGCTTACATTGGGGATCATGTTCATACTGGATGTAAACTCTAATCTATTTAGCCTGATCAGTCTCAGTGGTGTTAAAGTGCTTGTCAATCTTAAAATGTTTGCAATATCCAATCAAATTGAAGAAGGCGGGATTTACAGCCGAGCAGCGCAGCACTTGAATGCAATCTGAGGTAAGATAAACCAACATTATCTGTCTGCAATACCAGAAGCTGCACTTTCAGGACCACATTTCTAGGACAATATTTTTTTGTGACAGCGCCACCTACCGAATCTGAGAACCGCAATCCCAGGAACACATTTCCAGGACCCTAGTTTTGGAGATCCGAAACAAGTGCCACCAAGGCACTATTTTAACTTTTTTTGTTGTTGTTGAGGTTTTTAAAGGTTTATTACACCCAAATACTGCTTTCTTTATTGCAATTAAATCTGGTTTCTAGGAATGTTGAGTAATTATTGGGTCCAAGCTGCATAATTTAATAACTCACCAAGTAAAATAAACAAGGAATGGTATAGCCTTTTCAGGCAATCACATTTTCAAGTACAGAGGGAATGCACAAGGATGACTCTGGGGGTAGATTTAAGATTGTGTATATTTTATAAAATAATATATTGCAACAGTTGAATTTGAACACACACAAAAACAAATTTGTTCATGACGTGAACCACATAGGAAGAACTTCATGGACAACGTCTTCACTGACTCCTAAGAGAGAGAAGTGAATGAAATAAGGAACATCTCTCATTTTTAATTAAAAATTAAAAATCTGTCACCACAGAGCACACACATTATATACAATACAAAATGATATCAATCTTCATACCAAATAATGTTTATATTACTGTTATTGCATACTGTTCAAAGATTTGGGTGAACAGGTTCTTGAAACATTTATGTCAATAAAGCACATCTGAACCGAGAAAAAACAAATAATAGAGAAAGATGCAAGAAATCTGAATACAAATAACATAATTTTTTACAATGCATCACAATTGTTTTTAATGTTAAAATAAAAACTGATTCACATGTGATACTCACACTCTGATCGTCATCCATCTTTGCTGGTCCTCTAATTCGCTAGGTGGCGTTGTCAATAAAAACCTAGGGTCCTAGAAATGCGGTCCTAGGACTACATTGCGAAGGACGCGATAGAGCCGGTCCCTCCAGCCGATATGAGGTCCGGGTTCTACAGCCCGTACTTTATTGTACCCAAGAAAGGCGGCGGGTTACGGCCGATCTTGGATCTGTGGTTCTTGAACCGGTCCCTTCACAGGCTGCCGTTCAGAATGCTAACGCAGAAACGCATCTTCAGGTGCATCCGTCCCCAAGATTGGTTTGCAGCGATCAACCTGAAGGACGCGTACTTTCATGTCTCAATTCTCCCTCGACACAGGCCATTTCTGCGCTTCGCGTTCGAGGGACGGGCATATCAGTACCGTGTCTTACACTTCGGCCTGTCCCTGTCGCCCCGTGTCTTTACGAAGGTCGCGGAGGCAGCCATTGCTCCCATGAGAGAGCGTGTTGTTCGCATTCTCAACTATCTCGACGACTGGCTGATCCTTGCCCAGTCGCGGGAGCAGTTGTGCGAACACAGGGACATAGTGCTCAGTCACCTCAGCCAGTTGGGGCTTCGGGTCAACTGGGAGAAGAGCAAACTCTGTCCCACACAGAGGATCTATTTTCTCGGTATGGAGATAGACTCGGTCGCCATGACCGCGTGCCTCACCGAGGTGCGCGTCCAGTCAGTGTTGAACTGCTTGAATTCGTTCAAAGGCAGGACAGCGGCACCACTGAAACACTTTCAGAGGCTCCTGGGGCATATGGCATTCGCAGCCCCAGTAACGCTGCTCGGATTGCTTCATATGAGACCGCTTCAACGCTGGCTACATGACTGAGTCCCGAGATGGGCGTGGCACAGCGGACCCTCTGCGTCCAAGTGACTCCGAGATGCTGCCAAACCATCAGCCCATGGTCGGACCCTTCGTTTCTACGGGCGGGAATTCCCCTAGAACAAGTGTCCAGGCATGCTGTTGTCTCCACGAATGCAATGGCATATCAATTGCCTCGAGTTGTTAGCAGTTCGTCTTGCACTCAGCCGCTTCAAAGTGCCGTTCAGAGGCAAGCACGTTCTGGTCCGTACGGACAACACTGTGGCCGTTGCGTACATCAACAAACAGGGTGGTCTACGCTCCCGTCACATGTCACAACTCGCCCGCCATCTCCTCTTATGGAGTCAGAAGCATCTGAGGTCGCTTCGTGCCATTCACATTCCGGGCCTGCTCAATCGTGCAGCCGACGAGCTCTCACGACAACCAGTGTCCCGGGAGAGTGGAGACTCCATCCCCAGGTGGTCCAGCTGATATGGAGTCGCTTCAGACCTGTTTGCCACCCCAGACATGACCCATTGCCAGTGGTTCTGTTCCCTGACCGAGGGGACCCTCGGCTCAGATGCCCTGGCACACAGCTGGTCCCGGGACCTACGCAAATATGCGTTTCCCTCAGTGAGCCTTCTCGCACACTGTGCAAGGTCAGGGAGGACGAGGTGCAAGTCCGGTTGGTCGCTCCGTATTGGCCCAACCGGACTTGGTTCCCGGAACTAGTGCTCCTCGCGACAGCACCTCCTGGGCCCATTCCTCTGAGGAAGGACCTCCTGACTCAGAAACGCGGCACCCTTGGCACCCGCGTCCGGACCTCTGGAAACTCCATGTTTGGTCCCTGGACGGAACGCGGAGGTGCTAGGTGACCTACTGCAAGCGGTAGTTGACACCATCGCTTCCGCCAGAGCCCCCTCTACGAGGCGCCTCTATGCGTTGAAGTGGAAACTGTTCATCGATTGGTGCTCTTCTCGCCGAGAAGACCCGCGAAGGTGTTCGATCAGTTCCGTGCTTTCCTTCCTACAAGATGCGAAGGCTCTCTCCCTCCTCCCTCAAAGTCTATGTTGCTGCTATCGCCGCTAATCATGATCTAGTAGATGGAAAGTCCTTAGATAAGCATGATCTGATCGTCAGGTTCCTGAAGGGGGCGAGGAGACTAAATCCGCCTCGCCCTCCCTCTATACCCTCTTGGGACTTGTCTCTGGTGCTAACCGCATTGCAGAGAGCGCCCTTTGAGCCTTTGCAGTCAGCAGAGTTAAAAGTTCTGTCATTGAAGACAGTTCTCCTGACTGCATTGGCCTCCATCAAGAGGGTAGGGGACATTTTCGGTCGACGAATCGTGCCTGGAATTCGGGCCTGGTAACTCTCATGTGATCATGAGATCCCGGCCTGGATATGTGCACATGGTTCCCACTACTCCCTTCCGGGACCAAGTGGTGAGCCTGCAAGTGCTGCCTTCGGAGGTGGCAGACCCAGCCCTAGCTTTTCTCTGTCCCGTCCGTGCTCTCCGGACTTACGTGGACAGAACGCAAAGCTTCAGGACCTCAGAGCAGCTCTTCGTCTGTTACGGAGGGCAGCAGAAGGGAAAGGCTGTCTCCAAGCAGAGGATGGCCCACTGGATAGTGGATGCCATCGTCTTGGCGTATGAATCCCAAGACGTGCCTGCCCGCTCGGGTTAAGAGCCCACTCCACCAGGTGTGTCGCTTCTTCCTGGGCGCTGGCTCGCGGCGCCTCGCTGACAGATATTTGCAGAGCTGCGGGCTGGGCAACACCTAACACATTTGCTAGATTCTGTAGCCTTCGTGTAGAGCCGGTATCTTCCTGTGTGCTCACTTCCCATAGTCAGTAACACCGGAGTGCCCGTTCTTGTGACGGCTTGCTGCACCATTCCCCTCCTTAGGGACCAGATGTGTGCGCTAACCGCTCCAGTTGAGTTCCCCAGAACGGCGAACCCTGTTGAGTCCTCCGTTACCCGCGCCAGGTCTAACACTCGTATGCATTGGTGGAACGGATGTTAGGCTGGGTTCCATATGTTGTGACCCCCACGGCGGCCCCATGTGTGTATTCTTCCATGGTACGGCTCCCTACCGCGAGCCTGTGTCTTTCCCTTGGCAGAGCTCCTCTGCCGTCTCAGTAAGGTGTTGTTCCCCCGTCGCTAATGGCCGGGGCCGCCCCTGAGACTTCCGTATGTTGTGCTGCCCACGGCCAGCCCATACGTGTATTCTCCATATGGTAACTCCCTCCGGGCATGATGTGGCTTCCGCAGCAGCCTCCACGGGCATGCTTTCGCAGCGTTATCCAATAAAGTCAGCTGAATGGGTCTTGCGGAACAGCAGTTTTTTTACTCTCCCTGCCCGCTAACAGAAGGGGTCTGAGGGGCTCATCGCTGGGCGCTGGAAGTGGTAGCAACTGTGGCGTTTTCCAAAGGGATCCCAATTTGTCGGTGACGTCCGACGTACGTCGAACGTGACCGACTGAAAGGAAACATCTCGGTTAGGAATGGTAACCCTAGTTCCCTGAAGGAGGGAACGGAGACGTACGTCCCGTCGCCACAGTTGCTGTACCATCACTGCCTGGCCGAGTCACTAAGTTCGGCTCCTCAGTGAAAAACAGAGTGCATTCGCTCTCGCTTCCTGTTTATACCCACGGTGCGGGGCGGAGCGCAAGATGCAAATCTAGCACGCCAATAGCCCATTGGCCTGTTCTCTATATCTCGAAGCTGATAGTGATCCCAATTCGTCGGTGACTTCCGACGTACATCTCCGTTCCCTCCTTCAGGGAACGAGGGTTACCATACGTAACCGAGACGTTTTCAGCATATCAGAGGGAATGTTTGTCTTTCCATTTATAGGCTTTCTTCAGTAATTTCACAATAATTTTCAAATGATTCATAATACTCAAAATATATTTCTGAAACATGGGCTTAGCCTACACATACATGGTAAAATTGGCAACTTTCATATTCAAGTAGCCTATATCCCGTGTAGGAAAGTGTCATATATTAAAACAAATATATAATTTGTTAGTTAGTGCATTATTTTACACACTGGTAATCAAAAGTTTGAAATAATTAAGACTTTTTAAAATGTTTTTGAAAGAAGGCGGCTGAATTTACTTGATCAAAAATACAGTAAAACCACAAATATATAGAAATATTAATACAATTTCCAATAGGACTAGTTGTTTTCTATGAGAATGTATTGTAAAATGTAATTTATTTCTGTAGCCTACTCCACACTTCAGTTAGTGTCACATGATCCTTCAGAAATTTTAATATGCTGTATTTTTCATTAAAAAATTATATTCCATAAAATTACAGATGTCTAGATACTATAACCACTAGACACTTACCCTAAAACAGTCTGCGCTACATTCTAAGTCTTCTAGACCATATATAGCATTCATTGGTTTGATTTTATGGTAGGTATTGAACTTAGTGATATTAAACTTCAGTGTATGGAAAAGAGAATTCAAAATTTGTATTAAAAAATACTTTGCCATGTGCACCAGGAAAGACAAATTTCAATAAAACAGTTAATATAATTCATATTTTTGTATAAATAGCTTTGGTGTTTAAAATTGCTCTGTGTATAATGAGCTGGTGGGTTTATGGTGAGGTGTGTTGCAGACCAAAGATGGGCCGCTTTGTGCCAGAAAGTCCAGGGCCACTTTTTTTGCCCCAGTCCCCCCCTGCTCAAAGCCCAAAGTAGCCTGTGGTCCGTGTTTTGCTCTGTCTTGCATCCCACACACAGAGGCGCTGGAAGTCAGTCACAGCTGGGGGTGCTGAGAGAAAGTCAGTCTATATAGTGACGTCACACTAAAAGCTCTATTCTAAGCGATATTCATTTTTTAGAATTAATTTGAATGGCCCAGATAATTTAGATTTAAGTTATTGACAATATTTTATACTCAATTTTGAACGTTGTAAACTACAACAGGCGGCAAACTTGAATACTAACACACTTTGTGTCGAAGCAGCCACAGCAGCAAACAACACTGAACTAATGCATAAAAACGGCAAATGCATGGATGCGGGCGAGAGATGTGACTCACGTCCAGGTTATTATAGTTTATACGAATGACAGTTCTGATACAAGCACTTCATACTGTACAGATCACAAATGTATCTGGATACCGATACACAACGTTCACTCGGTGGAGGTTATGAGAGTCAGACTGTTTGTCTCTTGACAAGAACCAACATTGCCCAGGCAAAATTAATAAATGAGGCCCTTATAAGAACCCCACACAAGCAGAAAGCCATAACGATGATATAGCTGTAAAATGCACACAAAAAGAATTGTCAAACCCAGCTTGACAAACCCATGATACGCAATTGAAAAAGCAGCATTAACAAGTATGCACCAGTTTAATAACTTTAATTCACACAACTGCTGAATTAATGGGCGATGGTAAATATTTCAAAGAGCAGAAATAGATAGAAAAATAGCCAACTTAAACTAAATATTATTGTAAGAGATGGCCCAGTGGTCATAGGAAATAATTTTAACAAGCTGGACAGAAGTTCAGTGGATCCCAAAAGAAGGTGGTTTTATTAATATGAAAAATGAAAAAAATATATATATTTACATGGTCACATACTGAACTACAAAACAAAACTGCAACAATGTGCAAAGAATGGCTATACCAAGTAATTTGGCCCAATCTGCAACAGGTCTATCCTTTGGCCATTAACAGACCAAGACCTCCTTAAGCTCTACAGCTTCCCATTTATAAGGCTAGCTCCACCCTCGACCTGTACCAATTGAACAAGCCGGGGCCAACCATAGAATGCCATATACACAAAAGTATAAAAATAATAAAACACTAAACATATACACAAATAACAATCAGTATAAACCCATGGGTACTTAAACACACTAGATAAAGAATATAAAAAGGAAAAGAAAAGAAAATAAACATTCAGCTGTTATTCCCCCTCCCCCCAGACAAAACTACACATGGTTCAGTCCAAATTAGCATGCTAATGCTACAAAAACCAGTTTGATCCAGCTGGACTGTTTGATGGCACAGCCTGGAAATGGAAGACCAACGGACAAACAACAGGTTTGGTGAATTCTCACAAGAAATAAAGGTAATTCTGACTGAAATTAAACTGGGTTGTGAGTTTCTTTTTCTTTTTTTTAAAAGGAATTATTGAACTGAACAAAATGTCGGAGCAAACAGACAAAAACAAAAACCAGTATCACACTCATTTGAAATAGGTAAAACAATTACACAACACCTTCTGACTCATAAGATGTTAAATGCCGGCATAATCAGGTAGTGATGTGTGCATGTGTGTCAAGTCCATGTAATTCCATATGTCACCAAGCTTAGCTTGTGACATTTCCCTCCCCTTCTCCAGACGCCTCATGAGGTGTCCGTGAGAGGTAGTCAGCAGTACAGTTCTGGGTGCCTGCTCTATAAAGGACTTCAAAATCAAATGGTTGAATGGCTAAAAACCATCGTGTAATTCTAGAGTTAGTGTCCCTCATTTGACCCAACCAGGACAAGGCCCGATGATCAGTTTCCAGTCTAAATTTGCGCCCCAGCAAATAATAACGTAAGGAGTCCAGGGCCCACTTGATAGCCAGACACTCCTTCTCCACCGTAGAGTATCTAGACTCACGGGGAAGGAGCTTCCTACTAATGTAAGCTACTGGTCTTAGTTGTCCTGACTCTCCCTGCAACAAAACGGCTCCAATGTCGTGCTCGGAAGCATCTGTTTGTACAGTAAAAGCCTGTTCAAAATCAGGACTCTGCAGTATTGGCTCTTTGCAGAGAGAGTCTTTTAAGTCCTGAAAAGCAAGTTCACATTCATCAGTCCACACTACCTTGTTTGGTTTGTCCTTTTTGGTGAGGGTGGTCAGTGGAGCAGCTCGAGCAGAAAAGTTTGGTATAAAGCGTCTATACCACCCACTGAGCCCAAGGAAGGACCGCACTTGTTTCTTCGTCTGTGGCCTTTCAGCAGACTTAATAGCCTCAATTTTGCTGACTTGGGGCCGAATCACTCCATGTCCCAGAACAAATCCCAGGTACTGCGTTTCTCGCTTGGCCAAAAAACACTTGTCGGGGCGAAGAGTGAGGCCTGCACTTTTAATCCTTCCTAGAACATCCTTCAGGTGAAGCAGATGTTCTTCCCATGACTGACTATAGATGACAATGTCGTCTAGATAGGCGGCTGCATACCCCTCAGTACCTCGGAGGAGCTGATCCATCATCCGTTGAAAGGTGGATGGTGCTCCGTGGAGCCCAAAAGGTAGAACCCGGAAATGGAAGTGTCCAAACAGTGTTCGGAAGGCTGTCACTTCCTGACTCTCTGGGGTCAATGGGACCTGCCAATAACCCTTACATAGGTCTAGGGTGCTGATGTACTTAGCTCGTCCCAGTCGCTCCACAAGGTCATCTACTCTGGGCATGGGATAGGAGTCAAACTTACTCACAGTGTTTACTTTTCGGAAGTCCAAACAGAATCGAAGGCTACCATCTTTCTTTGGCACCAAGATGACTGGACTACTCCACTCACTGGCAGATGGCTCTATGACCCCCAGACTCTGCATGGCTTCCAACTCCTCTTTAAAGACAGGCAGGAGTCGTTCTGGTATTCTGTAAACAGGTTGGCGAATGGGTTTAGCACTGTGTAGGGTAATGTGGTGTGAGACCATGTTGGTCAGACCAGGGGTCTCCTTGAATAGACCCGGTGGTATCAGGTCTAGTAATTGCTGTTTTTTATGATCTGACAGTGGGCTCAAGTCCAGTTGAGAAGATTGGTGAGGAACAGGGAAGTACTGTTCCTCTAAATCCTCTTCGTCCTCCACTGCTCGGATGAACAAGGTTTGCTCTGGGCTTGATTCACTGGTGGCAGTTGAAGAAACAGAGGTTGGAGGGCATGTATGCCACTTCTTGAGTAGGTTAACATGAAATGTCTGCAATGGCTTGCTTCTAGATGGAATGTAGACTTCGTAGGTGACTGGACCTACCTTCCGTTGAACCCGGTAAGGGCCCTGCCACTTAGCCAGTAGCTTGTTTTCTGAAGTAGGCAGAAGTAACAATACCTCATCTCCCTCCTCAAAGCTGCGGGTTCTGGCGGTTCGATCATACCATTCCTTTTGACGTGCTTGGTTCTGAAGGAGGTTTTGCCGAGCCATAGCCGTAGTTTTCTGCAACTGTTCTCTCATCTTCAGGACATAAGAAACAATGTTTATTGGACTTGGCTTTTCTGGTGCTTCCCAGGTCTCTCGTAAAACATCAAGAGGACCTCTGACTGGATGAGCATACAAAAGTTCAAAGGGGGAAAATCCCGTCGATGCTTGGGGTACCTCCCGATACGCAAACAGCAGGTATGGCAGCCACTTGTCCCAATCTTTTCCAGTCTCTGAAACAAACTTTTTCAGCATATTCTTCAAGGTTTTATTGAACCTTTCAACCAAGCCATCTGTCTGAGGATGATAAGGGATGGTTCTTACTCTCTTAATTCCCAAGATTTGATAAACCTGGTGAAGGGTGCGGCTCATGAAATTTGGTCCTTGATCTGTTAGGACTTCCTTAGGTATGCCTACTTGTGTGAAGAATCTGAGAAGCGCTGTCGCTACCTGCTTAGCAGTGATTTCTCTGAGAGGATAAGCCTCAGGGTATCTAGTGGCATAGTCACAGATAACAAGAATGAATCTGTTCCCTGACTGGCTCCTTTCCAGTGGACCTACCACATCTACTCCAATACGCTCAAAAGGCATATCAATGACAGGTAATGGGTTCAGTGGTGCATATGCAGGTTTGTAACTAGTTGTGATTTGACACTCGGGGCAGGACCTGCAGAACTCTTTCACTTCAGTATACATCTTAGGCCAATAAAACCTCTTAGAAATTCGCATTAGAGTCTTCATGAATCCTAAGTGACCAGACCAAGGAATGGTATGTCCAAGCTCAAGCACTTCTTTCCTGTAAGCTTTTGGTACCACCAACTGAGTTCCTTCCTCCTTACTCTTTCTATAGAGTAAGCCTGCCTTGAGAACATATGTTTCTCCAAAACCTTGCAAGAGACAACCTTCCTCCTTAGCCTGCTTAAAACACTCCACTAGAGAGGGGTCTTCCTTTTGTAATGCATCTAGGTTGTTATGTATGGTAACATCAGACTCTGCTAGTTCAGGTTCCCCCAGATCTAGCTCAACATGGTCAGTGTTGCCAACAAGTCTCTTCACCTCCTCCCTACGCCGCTCTAACCTCTCTTCCTCAGTGGGCTTAGGCTCTGCCCCTATGTCAGCAGTTGAAAAAGGCATCTCATTCAAATCATTAGTCTCAGTCTCCTGCCTTATACGCTGGGTTTGAGCTCTCGTAACTACACCACACCAAGTGCTACTCTGCACTAGATCAGACAAAACAGGGATATCCGTTCCCAGCAAAATGGGGTAGGGGAGATTGGTGGCTACCCCTACTCTCATCAGATAAGGCTGGCTGTGGATCTCAATATATACATCTGCTGTGGGTAACTCTGTTCTATCTCCATGAACACAGACAATTGAGACCGTTTCCTCCTCACTCCATACGTCCCTAGGGATGTACTGAGTCTTTACCAAAGTACGGGAGCAACCTGTATCTATCAGTGCAGTGAGTGGTTTGCCATTAAGCAAGACAGTTATAGTGGGATTTGGATTATGGGAATGAGTGGGGGAATGATTAGGACGGGGCACCCAACATAGACTGGTTGTTTTGGGCTTTTTCAATGGGCAGAGGGGGCTAGTGTGACCGGGTTCTCCACAATTAAAGCACACAACATCAGCTTTGTCAGAACGTTGCCCTGATGGTGGATACTTAGCTGTATAAGTCTTATTGTGGCTGTGCTTTAGTATCTTAGTTTGGCTAGTAGAATGAGAGTTTGAACCAACCCCAGTGCCCTCAGACTTACCTCTGGCAGGATGTAGGATGCCTGCATACCTGTAGTTTCCAGGGCCTTTTCGTGCAGCAATGTAGGCCTCAACCAGCGTAGCAGCTTCGGCAGCAGTGGAGGGATTTCTTTCTTTGACCCAAGTCCTTACGTCCGGGTAGAGCACTCGTAAGTATTGCTCCAACACCAGAATCTCCATAATGTCGTCCTTGTTGCTAGTGCCAAATTTTACCCATTTGCAGAACAGATCCTTGAGGCGGACGTAAAGTTCTCTGGGAGTCTCCTCTACTGCAGTCTCATGAGCTCGGAATCTCAGTCGATAGGTTTCAGAGTTTATTTCATATTTGGCCAGGATTGCCTGTTTAACTGCTTTGTAGTCCTCTGTCAACCTAGGTTCCATAGAGACAAAAGCACTCCATGCTTTACCAGTCAACAACGGAATAAGGCGGATAGCCCAGTCCTCCCTCGGCCATTTGTAGACTCCTGCCAGTCTTTCAAAGGTTGTGAGGTAATGTTCAATGTCATCGTTGTCCTCCAGCCTTGCCATGCGTGGCTCTTGGTCCGTCACTCGAGCTGTTTTCCCCAAAGTAGTAACCCCAGCCCGGGTGTGTTCAAAGTCCATCTGTATCTGGTTGACCTGATGTTGGATGACTTTGTATTGTTGTTCCCGACGTGCCGTCTCTCTCTCTTGCCTCTCATCACGCTCTCGCTGATATTGCATGAAACTCTCGAACATATGGGAGAGACTTGCGATAGCTCCTTCTCCTGCAGATGTCGTCACTTCAGCAGTAGCTGAACCTCCAGTTGCACCTGGTCCCTCCTCTTCTCCAGTGCCCTCCTCCGGCTGACTCCTCAGCTTTGGTGGCATCTTGGTGAGCAACAAAAATCCAGCTTTTTTTTTTTTTCCCCGACCAGGCTATCCCACTTCTGACACCAACTGTAAGAGATGGCCCAGTGGTCATAGGAAATAATTTTAACAAGCTGGACAGAAGTTCAGTGGATCCCAAAAGAAGGTGGTTTTATTAATATGAAAAATGAAAAAAATATATATATTTACATGGTCACATACTGAACTACAAAACAAAACTGCAACAATGTGCAAAGAATGGCTATACCAAGTAATTTTGCCCAATCTGCAACAGGTCTATCCTTTGGCCATTAACAGACCAAGACCTCCTTAAGCTCTACAGCTTCCCATTTATAAGGCTAGCTCCACCCTCGACCTGTACCAATTGAACAAGCCGGGGACAACCATAGAATGCCATATACACAAAAGTATAAAAATAATAAAACACTAAACATATACACAAATAACAATCAGTATAAACCCATGGGTACTTAAACACACTAGATAAAGAATATAAAAAGGAAAAGAAAAGAAAATAAACATTCAGCTGTTATTCCCCCTCCCCCCAGACAAAACTACACATGGTTCAGTCCAAATTAGCATGCTAATGCTACAAAAACCAGTTTGATCCATCTGGACTGTTTGATGGTACAGCCTGGAAATGGAAGACCAACGGACAAACAACAGGTTTGGTGAATTCTCACAAGAAATAAAGGTAATTCTGACTGAAATTAAACTGGGTTGTGAGTTTCTTTTTTTTTTTTTTTAAAGGAATTATTGAACTGAACAAAATGTCGGAGCAAACAGACAAAAACAAAAACCAGTATCACACTCATTTGAAATAGGTAAAACAATTACACAACACCTTCTGACTCATAAGATGTTAAATAGTGTCTCGATGCAACAAAAGCTGACAGGCTAAACCACGCCAACCACTAAAGCAGACTTAACGCAACTGGCCACAAATCACAACCAGAGAGACTAAATATTATACAAATATTCTGCATGGCAAGCTGACACGTTGTCATATGCGGAAAAAAACAGCATTTTACCTTATGACAATTTTGGCGCTGTGTCAGCGCAGGCGGGTTTATCCGAAGAAGGGCTAACGTTGACGGAGTCGCCAGCGGTTGAGTTGGACACGGAGTTGGTGGCAGTTGAATCATCCACGCTCGTCCTTGAAACTTTTATTTTTTTAGGGTTTTTAAAAAAACTCAGAAATTCTCTTTTGCGACATGCTTAAATATATATATATATATATTTCCAGCAGTTAAACAGTAGCCCACAGACAGGGGGTGCTGCAGCACCCTCAGCACCCCCACTTCCCGCGCCACTGCCCACACACAGAAATTTGCCTTCACAGCTCAAAAACGTTAACAATTTTTTTTTGTTTTGAGCACGTCCAACAGGAGACTCTATACTACGACAGTCATGTTCCACGATTAGACTGATTTGGAATGTTACATGGGAAGGGAGACAGTGCTCCCCTTTAACGAAAGGAACGGAATGCGGCATCATGTTTAAGATTCTATTACTCACTCAGCTAGTCATTAAATCATATTTAAAAGCAAGGGGGCCCACGTAACATGCATACTTTGCATATAGGGAGGATCGGCACTGCCTAAAACTTATTTTGTGCTATGAAATTCCAGAAGTTCCTTCTGGTTCATAAACAGAGGCAGGGATTTATACTAATGAGGGCGGAAAAGGTGACAAAGATGTGAACCCCCTAGGCAGCTCAGTAAACTTGTCCCCGTTTTTAAAAATCAACATTAAAATGTGGATGTACAGTTGGTTTTAGCATAGGATATAGGGGGAAAAATTTATAGTATATAGTACGTTTAATGGCTTTTTTATCCAGTTTGTTACAAAATGCTCATTCTTTGAATGAGATATGCATTTTAATTTCCTTGAAAATGATTGTCTGGATCACAAAATGCATTTTGTTCACATTCAGCTGATGTAATTCATTCAGACCACGAAATTAGTCAGGTAACACTTGCACTGGCGCTCCATAGTAAGGTAATTATAATTTCACATCATATTGTGGTGGATGAGAAGAAGAAACAAAATTTATAAACAGTCTATTCCAGCCCTGTCCTTGTTATACCTCTTCACTAACTTGTTTTTGAAAAAATGTTATCTAGCTGTCTCAGGCAGCCCTAAAGAAGAAAAAAAATGATTCGCAATGCTATAAGCACAGATGATGCCTGGGGCTAGTACATTCTTTGCATGGTATAAATCCGACTGACATGGTGAGCTCCTGAGCACTGCCAGTGCATCATGAGCACAGTTATTATACATGAATATATACTCTATAATGGCAACTATTGCGCTGAACTGGAATGAAATCCTTCTGTTCGACTGACATTCTACTCTATGTCTTGGTGTCAGAAAGGAATTTAGTTCAAAACAAGACATAAAAACACAAATGACATGCTGGAAGCAATATCAGACAGTGGTCAAAGAGGCGTGTTTTTATAATTGTGGCTCTGAATCGATATCCTTTAAATGTAGTTTTCTAGTTATACTTGCAAAGCGGGAGTTGTTGCCAGTAGGGATGTAAGAAAAACAACCTGTAAAAACAGATGTATTCTCTTGTGTAAGCCAGTTGCTGTCTGTAAGCTCACCACTTGTGAAAGGTCAGGATTCATAGTAAACAACTTGTCTTTGGTAGTAGGACTCACAGCCAACGATCTGCATACCAAGAATATTTACACACAAACCACACAAACAGCCTGTTCTTGCCAGTAAATAGCAGCTGAAACACTCAAATGTAGAGCTCAAGTCACGAAAGCAGATAGATTCAAGTCTTGTCAATAAAGCAAATAAACTATATGTACGATTGATTTTTTTCAATAAAATAATTGAGTGGGTCCTGTAACATGAGGTTAACAGTTTAGAGACTCCGTGAAATGTCTTAAAGGGATATTTCACCCAAAAATGAAAATTAGCCCATGATTTACTCACCCACAAGTCATCCTATATGACATTCTTTTCTTTCTTTTTTTCTTATATTTAAAAAGTCCAGGCTAATCCAAGCATTATAATAGCAGTAATAGTTGTTTTTGAAGTCCATAAAAATTGCATCTTGAATTGCGAGAAGGAAATTTCAACACTTTTCCACGGAAGGCGATTGGCTGGAACTTTACTTTATAAAGTTTTAAATGTGGATATTTTTCTTACACAAACGCATCGATTCGCGTGGAGCATGTTATTCGACGGACAAGTGCATTTTTTATGGACTTCAAAAACAGAGCAACTATTACTATTACTAATTGTTTAAAAAAATATGAATAAAAAAGGAAGCAAACACTGTAACAGCTAGGGCACTCAGTAATCTGGTAAGTTTGTGTGCACTGCGCTTTATAAGTACAAATAAACAGCCAATATCTTAGTAATATGCATGCAAATAACAACTATTCATATTGAGAATTGGACCCCTAAACCCTAAAATTGGAGTGTTATCAAAAGTCTTGATCTGACGCATAAGGCAAACAAATTGAATCAATGGACTTCCCTGTTCGTTGATACTGTGATGCTGAGGGGTACCTTTAGCGTCTTAATTGTGACACAGAAGGCACTTAACCATGCTTCAGTTTTTGATGCCTTGGGAGTGAGAATGGGTCGTTAAACACTAGAGTTAGCAACACCAAGATCATTGAGATTTGATCAAATGGATACCTTGGATGTTTGGATAAAAGTGTCAGCAAAATTGTTTTAGATGCTGTCATTATATTGCCATTGTATGTTTCATGATTATTATACATATCAGCAAATACGGATGCGATCACTTTGTATTGTTAAAAGGTCTTCCCCCATATCTAGCTTACCTGTCAGGGCAGGCGTAAAAAACTCTTCAGAGGCATTTGACCGTTTTAAGTAAAGGCTCAGCATTCCCCTGCACCCCTGTGGCAGTGCCAAGTCCACCATCTGGTGCAGTCCTCTGATCCATGCAGGAGCACTCACGGCTGGGGAGAGAGCCTGTTTCCTGGTCCCCCGTCTCTTCAGGCTCCAGGGCAGCCATCAAGCTTTCAATCAGTCATCACAGAGACGGCAGCCCCACCAGTCGCCTTTGAGACCACCTGGCAGCATACATCACCGGATTTGCATAAAGGTGGAAAAACAGTCAAAACCAGTGATGCTTCAAAGGAAGGTGTGATAACAAAAGAAAGAGTTTGTGAAGCAGTTTGAAATCGAACTAAAACAATCTAACTTTGAAATCTAAAGAATCCATGAAATCTAAATGTGTGGCTTTTAGCTCATTTAAGTCCATCTATATATGCAAGTGTACTCCTAAAACTTGATCAAATTAATTTCAACATTACTCTTCAGGGGGAATGTAATGCTAATATTGCTGAGTCATTTTGCACTCAGGGCTCTTTAGATTAAGAACATCCCTCCCTCTTATACATCCTAAAAGATCACTGCAAGCTGTGACAAACTAAAACCTATAGAGGGTATGCATTGACGTCACTTTCCCGCTGGAACACGCCCCCTCAGCCGGACTGAGCTTGGATTTATAGGGCAAACTGCAAAAACGCAATCAAAACAAATGATTATCAGTTTCAACTAAAGGTTAGACTCCATATAGTGTTCCTTACAACTTACCAAAGATCCAGTGATCCATGGATATTGACATGCAGCCAGGAATTGTTTCCCAATTAAAGGTCCTGTTCTTCGTGATCCCATTTTTCAAACTTTAGTTAATGTGTAATGTTGCTGTTAGAGCATAAATAATACCTGTAAAATTAT
The DNA here is from genome assembly GCA_023566225.1 of Romanogobio albipinnatus. Classification (NCBI taxonomy): domain Eukaryota; kingdom Metazoa; phylum Chordata; class Actinopteri; order Cypriniformes; family Gobionidae; genus Romanogobio; species Romanogobio albipinnatus. Next base: position 47,184,057 of record CM042242.1, read on the forward strand.
AAAGCTCAAAGTTCAATGCCAAGCGAGATATTTTATTTAACAGAAGTCCCCTTTCAAAGCCTACAGCGAACGGCCGATTAGTACTACATCCCTCTACTTCCTTCTTTAATAACGTCACTCGAACACTGAGCGCATGCATCTCTGGTAAGAGGCGTGACCTTACCGGGCAAGGTGCGCTAAGCTGCTGTCGAATCACAACCTATGATCACAACACTGGAACCGCTGGCACAATCAGAACTCGTTACGTATTTCTGAAGGAGGGACTTCATAGAACAAGGAAGTCATCAGGCCGTTTTTAGGACAATGAAAACAGCGGTATACAGATAAGTAAATTGTGTGAAAAATACTGTGTTTTTTTACACGCGAAACATGAACACATGTTATATTACACACTGTAAACACAATCACAGCTTAAAAAAAACAGGAAAAACGGGACCTTTAAGCAAATTTGACTGTGAACACTTTATATAAAATACAATATAGTAGGTCTTAATATGGGTGATCACTTATATCAATGGTATATATATTATCAGATCGTCCAGTATCTAAGAGAGCATGGTGGCCGATATAATATATATAAATATTTATATATATTAATAAATTAGAGATACTGTAAATATGAGAAAAATACATTTAAAAAATAAATCTTTAAAATAAACATGCTTATCCTTTAGATGGCAACTTCTGCAATCCTAGTACAGTATTTTTCACAAATACAGTAATTGTTTAAAAAGATATGAATAAAAAGGAAGTTAACACTATAACAGGGCTATAACACTATATACATGCATTCAGTAATCTGGTAAATTTGTGCGCACTGGGAATCTTTTTTTTTTTTTTTTTAAATATATACAAGGTAACACTAAATAAAAAAGGGTTTAAAGTTTTTCGACTGTGCGTCTCCAGTGAAGCTGAACTCTCCTGTACCGTAACATGTCCATGCAGGCTACAAATGCGCACTTCAGAATATCTGACAGTTGGTGTTACAAGTACACAGGAGGCAGACACAGATGTTAACTGGTAAGGGTAGTTTATTAGACCACAGTAGAGCAGGTGTTGTGGAGCAGGTGAGTAAACCGGTTGTTGGTAGATTAGAAGGTGATACGAGAGAGAGAGAGAGTTACTGTCTTTTGTTTTGTAGATGGAAGGACGCTGGAGCCTGGAGGTCGCTGGAGACTGGAGATCGTTGGAGACTGTAGATCGCTGGAGAACTGAGGGACGGACAGGAACACACCCACACAGCAGACAAGGAACACGGAAGGAAGGAGACACGCTGGAGACAGGTAAGTATCAGTAGTAGAGTCCTTGAGGTAAGCATAGCCTGAAGTATATGCGAACGAGACCGGACGTGGAGTGCTGTGTGGTTGTGAGTCTTGTAGTGCTGGTGATGAGTGTGGTGATGAGGTGCAGGTGATGGTGATCAGTACTCTGGGGAAGGAGTGCGCTGTGATTGGTGGAGGGTGGAACCTGACGTGTCTGTGACAGTACCCCCCCCCCCCCCCCCTCCACGGCCCGCTCCAGAGGGCCGAGAACCCCGACGCCGTGGTGGACGTCCTCTACCCCGTGGAGCTGGCTTCTCAGGATGACTGTCGTGAAAGGTCTGGAGTAAACTGGGATCTAAAATGTCGTTCCTCGGGACCCAGGAGCGTTCCTCGGGACCATATCCTTCCCAATCCACTAGATATTCCAGCTGACCACCACGACGTCGGGAGTTCAAGATCTCATTGACCTTGTAGGCCGTACCGTCCTCCAGGATGAGTGGAAGGGGGGGTTCGGTGGGAACTACGTCAGGTCCTGTGGGAGAAACAGAGGGGTGGTGAGCTTTCAGCAGTGAGACATGGAAAGTGGGATGTATACGATACCCTTGTGGCAGACGGAGTTGATAGGTGACTGGATTGACCTGCTTGGTGATGGGGAATGTGCCAATGAACCTGGGACTCAGCTTTTTGCAAGGCAGACGCATTCTGATATCTCTGGTAGATAGCCACACCAGCTGACCAGGCTGGAAGACAGGGGTGTCAGAACGTCGGAGATCAGCTACCATCCTGCGTCTGCGCAGGGCCTGTTGCAACTGATGGTGGGCTGAGTCCCAGACCCTCTCGCTCTCTCGGAACCAGTAGTCCACTGCAGGAACGTCAGAGGGTTCCCCATCCCAGGGGAACAGTGGAGGTTGAAAGCCGAGTACGCACTGGAACGGGGTGAGTCCTGTGGTCGACTGTCTCAGAGAGTTTTGGGCGTACTCGGCCCAACCCAGGAACTGGTTCCAAGAGTCCTGGTGGTCATGACAGAAGGTACGTAGGAAGCGGCCAATTTCCTGTACCTTCCTTTCCGTCTGCCCGTTTGACTGTGGATGATACCCCGACGTCAGGCTAACAGCCACACCTAGGAGTGAGAAGAACGATCTCCATACTCTGGATATGAACTGGGGACCTCTGTCTGATACAATGTCCTCTGGTACTCCGAAGTATCTAAAAACTTGGTTGAAGAGTGTCTCAGCTGTTTCCATGGCAGTAGGCAGACCTGGGAGTGGGATCAGACGACAAGATTTAGAGAAACGATCTACCACTACTAGAATGGTGGTATTACCGTCTGAGACCGGCATGTCAGTGATGAAATCTACTCCTAGGTGTGACCATGGGCGTTCTGGAACGGGCAGAGGAAGGAGTTTACCAGCTGGAAGATGACGCGGAGACTTGGAAATGGCACACTCCCTACAGCCCTGCACGTACCTTCTGACATCCTTAGCCATCCCTGGCCACCAGAAGCATTCTTTTAGCAACGAGAGGGTTTCATTGACCCCCGGGTGACCAGTACCAAGTGACGTGTGAGCCGAGTGAATGGTGGGAGTGCGTCGTGTCCGAGTGAGGTACAGCAAGCCAGGTGGACAGCCCGGCGGAGGGTTCGTGGAGGCATTGGAGGAGGGGATGGTTTCTTCGGACCAGGTAATAGGACTTACGATGAGGGAGCTTGGAATAATGGGTTCTGGTTCTTCGGTCTGTTCGTCAGGAGCATGCAGACGGGAGAGAGCATCAGCTTTAAGATTCTTGGTACCGGGACGATAGGAGATGGTGTAATTGAAACGGGAGAAAAACATAGCCCAACGGGCTTGTCTGGGGTTTAGTCTCTTGGCTGATCGAAGATACTCAAGGTTTTTGTGATCTGTTAGCACCAGGAATGCATGTTTGGCTCCCTCCAACCAATGCCTCCACTCTTCCAAGGCAAGCTTGACTGCAAGGAGTTCCCTGTCACCGATGGAGTAGTTGACTTCCGCCAGGCTGAGCTTGCGGGAGAAGAAGGCGCATGGATGGAGTCTACTGGGCGTCCCCTGCTGCTGCGATAACACTGCTCCCACTCCGGTTGTGGAAGCATCCACCTCCACGACGAAGGGCCTTTCCGGGTCTGGATGGACTAGTAGGGGAGCGGTGGTGAAGGCTTTCTTGAGTTGGCTGAAAGCGTTGGTGGCTGCCGGGGTCCAGGACAGAGACTTGGGCTTATTGCGTAACATACTGGTGAGTGGATGAGTGATAGAGCTGTAACCTTTGATGAATCGTCTGTAGAAATTGGAGAAACCTAGGAAGCGTTGGAGTTCTTTTATGGTAGTGGGTTCTGGCCAGGTTGTGATGGACTCCACCTTCCTCTCGTCCATCCGGATGCCACTGTGATCTATGTGGTATCCCAGGAAGAAAACGGATGCTTGGTGGAAAGAACACTTTTCGGCCTTGAGGAACAGATGGAACTGACGTAGACGGTTGAGGACCTCCGCAACGTGTTGGCGATGTTCGGCCTGGCTCCGGGAGTAGATGAGGATGTCGTCGATGTAGACTAGGACGAATCGATGGAGAAACTCCCGGAGCACCTCATGGATGAAATCCTGGAATACGGAGGGGGCGTTTACCAATCCATACGGCATGACGAGGTATTCATGGTGTCCAGTAGGGGTAATAAAGGCAGTCTTCCACTCGTCCCCCTCACGTATCCGGATGAGATTGTACGCGCTGCGGAGGTCCAACTTGGTGAACACAGTGGCACCACGGAGATGTTCGAGGGCTGCTGGGACGAGAGGAAGGGGATACCGGAACTTAACAGTGATTTTGTTGAGGGAACGATAATCGATGCATGGCCGCAAGCCTCCGTCCTTTTTTGCCACAAAGAAGAAGCTGGATGCAGCAGGGGAAGTAGACGGCCTGATGTAACCTTGGGCGAGGGCTTCCTGGATGTATTCCTCCATGGCCTTCTCCTCCGGGATGGATAGTGGGTATATCTTACCCCTTGGTACTGGTTCACCCGGAAGCAGGTCGATGGCACAGTCCCATGGCCGGTGTGGAGGCAGCTTGGAAGCCCGTTGCGGGCAGAAGACATCGCTGAAGGGGGCGTAACACTTGGGGACATCGACAGAACGTTGTTCAACTGGACTTTCGATGGATGTGGCACAGAGAGTCAGATCAGGCAGAGACGAGGATGGAAGAGGAAGTTCAGTTAGACATTGTGAGAAGCAAGTGTCGCCCCACTTCAGGATTTCGCCCGTCTTCCAGGAGATGGTAGGGTTGTGCTGCTCCAACCAGGGGCGCCCCAGAACCACGTCAGCAGTCGAATCCTCCAGAACCAGCATGTGAGCCTCTTCCCGGTGTAAAAGCCCTACTTGGAGAGTGACTGGTCCAGCCACGGTACGGACGTTCTTGCGACTGAGGGGTCTTCCGGTTATTGAGCTGATCCTGTAGGTGGTCGGAGACGGAGTGGTCTTGAGGCGTAACTGGCGGCTGATGGCACCGGAGAGGAAGTTGCCGGCTGACCCCGAGTCGAGGAGCGCGACCACTGAAAGGGAGACATTAGCGGCAGTAAGGGTGACGACAGTGGTGAGTGGTTTCATTTTATGATCAGCAGGAATAATGGCACTCACCATGGGTCGCGGAGGTCGTGTGGGGCTCCATTGTTGCAGTAAACTTGCACAACGTTCTTGAATTCATTATTTATTGACGCACGCTGGTCTGTTATTGCAGGGACATCGACTTTACATTTTCACGCCCATAAACATGACGTGGAACAAAATTGTGATTGGTTGCGTTACATGTCACTCAAACATCCTCTTGGGCGGTCCTTGACCAATGAAAGCTGCGATAGAGTCCAGACCTTCTGACGTCAGTCTGAAGGTCTGGCTATGTGAGACTAGACATTCTCAGTCCCCCCCGACCCACTTCGGGATGTATCGGCAGATGCCAATATTTAAAAAATGTCAAGTATCGGCCGTGGCGATATATCGTTCGAGCACTAAAACTTGTGTCGTTTTTTTCAGTTTATTTAAAAACATCCAATTATGCAGAATATAAGATGGTAAATATTTAAATGATGAGTTGTCAATACAATATATAACAATACAATATAAAGTTAAGTATATTGACACAAAATGATAACTGCAAATCCACGTTTCACTGCCTGGAGTGATCCATTTGTTTCTCTTTTCTGTAGCTATTGTCAGTCTGTAAAATAATACCTCAGATTTCTTGTCAAATCTATTTGTACAGTCAATCTCAAAGCTCTTTCCCATTTTAGATATGTTTGTTTTTCTCGGCACTCCAGCTGAAAACCAATGCTGCCGCTCAGTCGGTATAGCCGCAGTCACTCCAGCCAACTGTGACGTCACACGCATACCCTCTGGCTTTACAAAAAGGAAGCACCCAAAGATTACAGTTTCAAGGAAATATTGAAACACACATACATACACACAAAACAATGCTTACCGGGCCATTTAATGTGTTTTTTTAACAAAATATTGCATTCTTAAATTAATCAACTGAAAGTAGTGATTATAATGTGCCCTTCGACACGACACAAGCTAAATCTTATAAATTAAATGTATTTTTATAAAGCTTATTCATCTTTGGATCCTGAAAATCCAGCAACACACAGTCAATCAATTGAGCTTACACAATACCACAAGCCATTATGGTAAAAACAAAGTGGCAACATGCTGGCAAGAGAGAGAAACACAAAGAACAACAGCTCTGCAGCTCCAAAAGAGGCAATGAAGGAGAAGAAGACAAGTGACCTCTCAAGCCAGAGAGCAAATTGGGTTTGATATACGCCCATGACATTCCCTAAACTAATAACCGGCCATGCCCGGCCCAGTAATTACAGTGATCCATGAGCCACGGATGAGCTTTGGCCCAGCTACTGCAGCAAACAGGAATCTTCTCGAGTCAATAGCAGGCCTCACTTGCTCTGAGCACTTCCTGACACAAGGGCCACTGCCAGGCCATGCTTACTGCCAGTTATTAATCGACATGGACAGCACATTCTGCATCTTATCACAGGACAATATATCTCCACCATAGTGCTTAGAGACGTTGTCCTGCTCTCTCGAGTTGTTAAAGGTCCTGTTCTTCGTGTTTTTTGAAGCTTTGATTGTGTTTACAGTGTGCAATTTAACGTGTTCATGTTTCGCGTGTAAAAAAACACAGTATTTTTCACACAATTTACTTATCTGTGTACCGCTGTTTTCACTGTCCTAAAAATGGGCTGATGACTTCCTTGTTCTATGAAGTCCCTCCTTCAGAAATACGTAACGAGTTCTGATTGTGCCAGCGGTTCCCGTGTTGTGATTTGACCGCAGCTTAGCGCACGTGGCACGGTTCCTGTGTTGTGATTCGACAGCAGCTTAGCGCACGTAACTTGCACGGAAAGGTCACGCCTCTTAACGGGGGAGATGTATGCGATCAATGATCTCTACAGCGTCCCTGGGAAAGCCAAACAAAGGTGATTTGACTCCGGGATGAAAATAACAGCGTCTCGACGACATGGCGACAAACACACTGAAACGCAACACTTCTTCTTCTCCACGTGGGACAGCAACAAGACCACGCCCTCTTTTTCGCGTATTCTTGTGGGCGGAGGTTAGTCTGTTCTACTGTTCTACTGACTGACGTCATTAAAGAAGGAAGTACCAGGATGTTGTCCAAGCCGGCCGTTCGCTGTAGGCTTTGAAGGGGAACTTCTGTTAAATAAAATATCTCGCTTGGCATTGAACTTTGAGCTTTATAATTTTACAGGTATTATTTATGCTCTAACAGCAACATTACACACTAACTAAAGTTTGAACAATGGGATCACGAAGAACGGGATATGTCTTCAATTATCTTCTAAGCATCTCCCAAGTTCCTAAGTTTGATCATTCATTAATAAAGTGACATGGTTTTGTAAAGTGAAATAGATGGATCAATGATATAATACTATATTTTTGAAATACCATTCATACATACAATGACTTAATCACAGTCTTTATTTACTGAATTAATGATCACTTCCTTAATTTTTTGCACAAAATCAGAAATGGTAGGGTTATACAAAGGTCCTGATATGATAATGAGGAATAATGAAAAAAATAATTAAATTGTTAATATGTTTTTCTGATCAAACAGTTTGCCAAATAAGACTAAGATTTATAAGGAAAATATGTCATTACTTTTTACGTTACGGAAATACTACATGATATTTTGTGTCATTATATTTGAACTTTTATTGAAAATGATTTTTCAAAACCATTGTGAATCAAGATGAATAGAAAGAGCACATTTCTAAGAACTCGGCACTAGTTTTATACTAGATTATTCCTTTTCTTTGTCATGGACATCTTGCATATCATTGACCCAGAAAATTAAACCAAGGGCCATTGCAAAACGAGGGCTGATTAATGTATCAAGGCAATATATTATTGGTTAATCAGAATGAAATATCATGAAAGAGCTCTTTTCACTTACTAGATTTATTTGAAATGCAGCTGGGCTTTGTAAAGAAGAAAAAAACCTGTTCCAAGTAACACAGTCAGAAATTTGCTATGATCAAACAGAGGATCACAAAGATGATAGTCTTTGCGTATCTATTTGTTTCCTCGGCCGTCAATGGCGTCCATTGTGTGTTTAAATTTACCCAAAGGCACAAATAAAGTGTCTCTGCGTCAGATAACGTTCACGGTCTATAAAACCACCAGTATGAGGATCACGCTACAGAATGACTAAACCTTAGATTTCACCCTCTCTGATATAAAATATAGGATTATAACATTGGGGTTTCAGAAACATAAGAAACTTCTTCGTCCCAGTTTCTCCTCCTAATACGAATCAGCGATCTGGTGGAGGAAATGTGTGACTAACAAGCCGTAACATTAATCTGATGGAATCCAGATGTAAAGGAGATGAGAGACCCAGCTACAGCCATCTGAGAAAGCCACACACCAAATACGGCCTTGTATATAGCAATACTAAACACATTTCCTTTAAAACCCCATGGCACATCAAACACAACAAAACTGCTCTCATTGAGCAAAGAAAATTTGTTATAATGGCATTCATACAATCAAATTAGGGCAAAGCATTTGCAAAATAACTGTTTTTGTTTTTATTTTACTTTATAGCTGTAATAGAATCTATCTTTCCATTCATCCATCCATCCACAGTATCTATCTATCTATCTATCTATCTATCTATCTATCTATCTATCTATCTATCTATCTATCTATCTATCTATCTATCTATCTATCTATCTATCTATCTATCTATCTATCTATCTATCTATCTATCTATCTATCTATCTATCTATCTATCTATATTTTATCCATATCCATCCATCCATCCATATCCATCCATCCACAGTATCTATCTATCTATCTATCTATCTATCTATCTATCTATCTATCTATCTATCTATCTATCTATCTATCTATCTATCTATCTATCTATCTATCTATCTATCTATCTATCTATCTATCTATCTATCTATCTATCTATCTATCTATCTATCTATCTATCTATCTATATTTTATCCATATCCATCCATCCATCCATCCATATCCATCCATCCACAGTATCTATCTATCTATCTATCTATCTATCTATCTATCTATCTATCTATCTATCTATCTATCTATCTATCTATCTATCTATCTATCTATCTATCTATCTATCTATCTATCTATCTATCTATCTATCTATCTATCTATCTATCTATCTATCTATCTAATTGTCTGTCTGCGTGAAAGTTTATTTCAGTATTTCTGGAACAACTTTAAAACATGCATCATATGCACAGTTTATGTATTTGAATAATGTATTTATCTAGCAAACTCCAAAAGACAAATTTTCTTCAGCACTTTGACAGAATTCATACAATCAAATTAGGGCAAAGCATTTGCAAAATAACTGTTTTTGTTCTTATTTTACTTTATAGCTGTAATAGAATCTATCTTTCCATTCATCCATCCATCCATCCATCCATCCATCCATCCATCCATCCATCCAACCATCATCTATCTATCTATCTATCTATCTATCTATCTATCTATCTATCTATCTATCTATCTATCTATCTATCTATCTATCTATCTATCTATCTATCTATCTATCTATCTATCTATCTATCTATCTATCTATCTATCTATCTATCTATCTATCTATCTATCTATCTATCTATCTATCTATCATCTATCTATCTATCTATCTATATTTTATCCATATCCATCCATCCATCCATCCATATCCATCCATCCACAGTATCTATCTATCTATCTATCTATCTATCTATCTATCTATCTATCTATCTATCTATCTATCTATCTATCTATCTATCTATCTATCTATCTATCTATCTATCTATCTATCTATCTATCTATCTATCTATCTATCTATCTATCTATCTATCTATCTATCTATCTATCTATCTATCTATCTAATTGTCTGTCTGCGTGAAAGTTTATTTCAGTATTTCTGGAACAACTTTAAAACATGCATCATATGCACAGTTTATGTATTTTAATAATTTATTTATCTAGCAAACTCCAAAAGACAAATTTTCTTCAGCACTTTGACAGAATTTTTTTTTGAATTAGGCAAATTGCAGACCATTTGAGTCTATTCAAAGGATGAAAGAAGCATTTTTTCATGCATATTTCCCACTCTCAATCCAAATATAGAGAGCAGAGGTAAGTGGTCGTGCTTTTTTCAGAGCACAAGCATCAAAATTGCCTATCCAATTGTCACCAACAATAGCAGCATTGCAGGTAAATTGGAATGCCTTAAATCAGAATTGCAAGGCATATTTGAAATTACCGTTTTTGGATGCTTCAAACTGATTTAAAAAGAAGTAGTCGTATTCACAAGCACTAAATCTCGTGCTTGTCTCACATAATTTCACTTGCAACAATGTTTACAGAGCATTGTTCAACATGGAGCAGATGGAACCTATAATTACTTCAATTACAGAGCTTGTGAAAGCCTCTCTCAACAGCAATTCAACCTGTCCTGCATCAATCTGTGGGCAAATGATTCTGAAATCAAGCCTGGAAGTGGGGAGGGGAGGAACACTGTTGAGCTCGTCATGGACCAAATGAAACAAATTAAGTTGATGGAAAGCAAGAGACAAAAAAGCATAGGAAAATGACAAGTGCAATAGAATGAAAAAGATGCCTTACAACAGAGGCCATCATTTGCATTTAATACTGGATTTAAATAAGTAAAACAGAACACCAAGGAACGCTGTATTTTTACCACAGTGATGCAACAACCCATCTGATATTCTCAATTATAATACGTATTTTAACCTTTATCATTTTCTTTACTTTTCTGAAAAATACTGTAAATTAATTAATGGATCAGCATTATTATAGTTAAAGGTGCAGTGTTTAATATTTATGAGGATTTATTGACAGATTTGCAATATAATATACATAACTATGTTTTCAGTGGTGTATAAAGACCTTACATAATGTACCATTATGTTGTTATTACCTTAGAATAAGCCATTTCTATCTACATACACCGCGGGTTCCCTTACAGTGAAGTCACCATTTTACGACACCATGTTTCTACAGTGGCCCTAAATGGACAAACTTCTCTACAGAGCTCTAGTCACTCTCTGCTCTCTCATCAGACGACATCTTTGTCCTGTGTCGGCCACCGTAGCCTCTCTATGTGTTTCGAAAGGGAGGGGTGAGCAGTGGACGGTTGAAATTTACAACTTCACCACTAGATGCCGCTAAACCTTACACAGTGCACCTTTAACTAAAAATAAAATTAAAACAATTTTAAAATATATTTATATATCATTTTTAATTTAGTTTAACTTAATGTACTAAAACTGACACACACACAAAAAAAAACATATTCTAAAACCCCTTCTAAAAAAAAGACAAAAACACTACAAAATTACTAAAAACCGTACAAGAAATCTTTTTTTTTTTTAAAAAACCTAAATATTAATTTTAAAAAAACTATAATAGTCTGTCAATGATAATAAAATAAGAATGTCATACCGGATCAGAAACACAATATGGTACCTATCATATCTCTAGGCAGAAATCTCTCACAACAAGCCATATGTGCTTGTCAAAGCGATGTGTAGTCAAGAATCTCCCCACTGTTGATGAGGAGGAGAAAAAAGGCAGATGTTCTTTAGATGAAGCTAACAGCCGCTACACAGACATTAAATAGCCAGAGAATGAGGCAGTTGCGTTATAGCGGCAGAATGATTGCTCAAAAGCTCTCATACTCTTCTTTGCCTTTGATTTCAGAGTGGTCTGCTTCTCCCGAGTCTTGCTGGAGAGGAAATGAAAGAAAGAAAATGAAAGACCAGACAGGGAGCTGAAATGAGCCCCGTCTCCATGTACAACAAGTCCTCTACACTGGCACAGGATGACACCTGTGCAGGAAAACATTGTCTCTCAAAACAATCCCATTATTTCACCCTGACAGTTATACAAAATCCCCTCTGAGCAGGTAGATGATAGAGCGTGTAATAACACCTTGCCTATTATTTAACAGGACATTTTATCATTGTGAAGTGTTATTATCTGGGGCAGAGGTGGGCTTTACATCATTCCTGCTTCAGCAAAGCAATGATGGTAATGCTGAAAAACAGAGCGATATGATAGATAAAGAATGACAAACAGATCCTAGATCAGTCAAAGGAGGATAAATCATTTACTCTGTGCTACATACTGTTAGGACTTGTAAGAAATCCATCTACTGGATTAAAGGTATAGGAGGCGGTGATCCTTTGTTCTCTGACCGCAGATCAGTAAAACGTCCACTCAGAAACTGCACGGCATCCACTGACTAACAACAGTGATGATTAGTGTGACGATACAAAACGTTAAAGCACCTACAATCACAAAAGAGGTTATGAGCACAGAGACACTGATTGTGTTCAACCTGTAATTTGTTATAATTGTTGAAACATAACGAGGAGTTGCTATTAGCCATGATTGTAGCACCATCAGCTACACACCTCAGAACATCAAGAGTTACCATAATGGCCATTTTCATGTGCAGTTACTGGTTCAAAACATCACCTATAGCTAGTGGCGCTATCTGATTAATTGACACTAAAGCAGTGGAGGAAAAAGAGAGAAAAAAAATCTTCTGTTCATCAAAAAATACAGTAAAAACAGTAATATTGTGAAATATTTTAAAATGTAATGTATTACTGTGGTGGCAGTCTTTGATGAATAGTTAGCTCAAATGAACAGCATTTATTTAAAATATAATTATTTTATATAACATTATAAATGCATTTACTGTCACTTTTGATAAACTAATAATACAAGTATTCATTTCTTTCTGACACTAAACTTTTAAACAGAAGTGTAGACCAAATCATTTCTCCACATCTGAAGATTATAATGGTGATAATATTTACTTTGGGCATTAAATGATTCATTTGTATACAATTTTACATGTTTAAAGCCATGCTAATCAAAAAAAAAAAAAAAAGTGAAATAATTAACATAAACCATTTCAAATGTTCTTTGAAAAATATCAACTATTGAACATTGTTAGACAAGTTAAATACAGAAGTTGTAATAACCAGCAATATAATATAGAGTAAGTATAAAAACCAAACATATAACAGCCAAAGGTAGAAGGCAGAACTGGATAATGTCATACAAACCACTGGCACTCAACATGCGTTTCTCTTTGTTATCAGGAAAAGTATATTTGAAGTGGTTTCCCTAAGAATTTATTTCATCATATACTCATCCGCATGTCATTCCAAACTTGTATCACTTCTGCAGAACACAAATATTATATAATCTATAATATAAAAATATATATATATATATATTTTCAGACAATGAAAATCAGTGGGTTCCAGTGTTTTTTGTTTTATTAGATGACATTGACTTTTAATGTAGGAATAAGAATTGTAAAAACATTCTTCAAAATAAATATCTATAAATATCTATCAACAAAAGAACGTAAATCATGCCGTTTTGGAACAACATGAAGGTGGTGTAAATGACGACAGATTGCCAGAGGTGAAAATAGCCCACCTTGTTAGCATAGGCTATTTACTGGTTGGGCCAGACAAAATTACAGAAGATGATGGATTGTCAGCAGTAGCTAGTGTAAGGGTAAAGCACATGGCAGAACATTTCGATGCAAATCGACCCAAGTTCGAATTCGCTTTTTGCCGAACTTGCTCTATTCCCTTTTCCCATCACATATTAGATTAGATTAGATTAGATTAGATTCAACTTTATTGTCATTACACAAGTACAGGTACAAGGCAACGAAATGCAGTTTAGGTCTAACCAGAAGTGCAAAAGCAGCAAGTGCAGGATATACAACGGTTGCATAAGTGCAGGATATACAATGGATGAACAAGTGCAGGACATGGATATGTACTGAATATAAATATATATAGAGATGGTTGTTACTATAAACAGGATTTACAGGTGGATATGTATAGTGAATAAATTTACAGATGGCTATTAACAGAATTTTACAGATATAGGTATACAATGATATGTTAGGCTAAGATGAGGAATAGCAGTGGATTAAGGTAGTGCAATAAAGTATGGACAGAAGCTATCCGAAAAAAAGTGTTAAAGTGCAGTGGAAAGTGGTTGCATATTACAGTTAGAAGTACGGTGCAAAATGCAAATGTAAACAGTTGGTACTATAAATACAGCCGGCAGTGCAAATGAGCATAATCCAATTAAGATATGGCAGTGCAAGATGCATATGCAAACAGTTGTTACTGTAATAAACAGTTTGTAGTGCAAATTAACATTCCAGTAGTGCAAATAAGGCAGATGTGAGGTAGGAGAGGAGAGTTAGCAGTATATGAGGGAGTGGATCAACGGGGGTTCGACCTCAATAAATAGACAGCTCTGGGGAAAAAACTGTTCTTTAGTCTGCTGGTCCAGGTCCGGAGGATCCTGAGACGCCTGCCGGAGGGCAGGATAGAAAACAGTCTGTGGGCTGGGTGAGAGGAGTCCTTGAGGATGCTGATCAGAATCAGATCAGATCAGAAAGGCATCTATTTTCAATATAAAATTTTAAAAAATATATGAAAAGTGGATAGAATAGGTTAGGGCTGTAGGTGTAGGGCAGGCTTTATTGTAATCCATTGAATAATTTTAATAAATACAATAATTCACTTGTCCTCTGCAGAATGACAATAAAGTTGAATCTAATCTAATCTAATTTAAACTTTATTATAATATTATAATTGTTATAATTGTTTGTATTTTTATATTGTAATGTATTTTTAAATAATAAAGAATCTATTGTTATTTTCACTTTGTGTAAATAGAATCTAGTTGTAAATAGCATGCTGCCTTTTATTTTTAGATGAAATACCACTTTTTTTTTTAGTTCCTTTAAAGGTAGTGGCTTATTTTTTCTGAGAAGAAGGAAAAACATGCATTAGTATTCAAGATACTGCACTATAACTACAAACAGTAGCTATAGTGTAGCATACCTCAGTTTCCCTTTCAGTCGGTCACGTTCAACGTACGTTGGTTGTACCAACGAATTGGGATCACTTCAGAGAACCCCTATCAGCTTCGAGATTTAGAGAACAGGCCAATGGGCCACTGGCGTGCGAGATTTGCAAGACTGCTTTCCTGATTATTCAGCAAATTCATCGAGAGAGAACCAGAGAACAAAGAGCAGCCGGTGGTGCTTCCGGAGAAGACCGCTGGCCCCTCCCATGGGCGGCCGGCGGTGTCCTTCGGGGCGCCCAAGGACGAGCAGATGTCGATCGCTGCATCGGAGTGGGAGTTAATGTCCTCAGAGGATGAAGACTCGGCTGTACTGCCTCCCTCTGGGAGAGTGGCAACGGTCGAGTCCCTGAGTTGACGGCTATGCTTTCCCGGGCGGCCGAAAAGGTCGGGCTTGTGTGGAACCCTCCACCACATCCTGAACCTTCTAGGTTGGATGATTGGTTTCTGGGGAGGGGTCGCGCTGGTTCTCAACGTCCCGCCCCAGTACCATTCTTCCCGGAGGTGAATGAGGAGCATACCAGGCCATGGACGACACCTTTCAGTGCCAGAAACAGACCTGGTGGTTCCTCCCTTCTCACTACCCTTGACGGCGGGCAGGCCAAGGGTTACGAGAGAATCCCACCAGTTGAGCGGGCCGTCGCGATGCAACTGTGTCCCGCGACCACCTCCAACTGGCGCGGTGACCCTCGTCTCCCGTCCAAGGCCTGTAGGTTCTTTTCCAGTCTGACTGCTAGGCCTACAGGTCCTGCAGACAGGCCGCGTCCGCCTTGCATGCCATGGCGCTGCTTCAGGTGCACCAAGCCCAAGCACTCATGGACATGCACGAGGGTAGGCCTGGGGACCCAGACCCAGAGCTCCTCCGGGAGCTCCGGACGGCGACGGAAAGTCACCGCCCGTTCCATTGGTCAGGCGATGTCCACCTAAGTGGTCCAGGAACGGCATCTCTGGCTCAACTTGGCTGACATGAGGGAAACCGATAAGAACCGGTTCCTGGACTACCCCGTTTCATCAGCCGGGTTGTTCGGCAACACGGTCGAGAACTTTGCCCAGCAGTTCTCGGCCGAAGCAGAAGCAGACGGAGGCCATCAAACACATCCTGCCCTGGCGGTCCGCTGCTGCCTCCACCACGCCGCCGGCCGCAGCACCTCCGTCTGCCTGTCGCCAAAGACATCCGCCTGCCGCCACCCCAGCCCAGCAGCAGCCTCCACCCGGGTGTAGGCGTGGAGCCGGCCGCGGGAAGAACGTCCAGCCCGCTCAGGCCGCTGCCAAGCCAGGTGGCAAGCGCCGTCGTAAGAGACCCTGAGACGGGCCACCCAGAGATGGAGGAGACTGCTCTTCTGGAGATGGCTGCAGCACCACTCCTTCCCCCGGAGGGGATATATGATACAGAAAATCATTTGTTCTGTATTTTCTGTTGCCCAGTGCCAGTGGTACCCAAATTATCAATAAAAGAGCAGTTTCCAACATCTCTGGGTGCCAAGAGAGCGCGTCTGGCGGTATGCGACGCTAGCATGCCTCGTTCCCCTCTGAGCCTCTCCCTTCGCCAGCAGGGGGCGCTGGCTGTGGGGACGCACACAATGTACCTCACACTCGCCCGCCCCCTCAGCGGATGCAGGTTTGTGTGTCACACACCCAGACCCCTCTACGGACCACTCCCATGTCGTCCACGGGTTCCTGCGTTCCGCTGTGCTGCCCCGCTGCGGGTACGTTTGTGGTGCCGTTGGTCCCGCTTGCACGGTCTCTAGGAGCCTGGCTAGTGCTCCCCAGCCCGTCTCGCTGGCTCATCCGTACCATCAGACTCGGCTATGCGATTCAGTTTGCCCAGCGTCCCCCCAGGTTCAGCGATCTCCACCTGAAGCACAGGGGCGTTCTCGCTTGTTACAGAAATTAAGTGAACGCCCCTGTGCTTCAGGCGGAAATCGCTGTCCTACTGGCGAAGGACGCGATAGAGCCGGTCCCTCCGGCTGATATGAAGTCCGCATTCTACAGCCCGTACTTCATTGTACCCAAGAAAGGCGGCGGGTTACGACTTGGATCTGCGACACTTGAACCGCTCCCTCCACAGGATGCCATTCAGAATGTTAACGCAGAAACGCATCTTCAGGTGCATCCGTCCCCAAGATTGGTTTGCAGTGATCGACCTGAAGGACGCGTACTTTCATGTCTCAATTCTCCCTCGACACAGACCGTTTCTACGCTTTGCATTCGACGGATGAGCATATCAGTACAAAGTCCTGCCCTTCGGGCTGTCCCTGTCTCCCCATGTCTTCACTAAATTCGCAGAGGCGGCCATTGCTCCCATGAGAGCCATTCTTAACTATCTTGCCTTCTTACCTTCTTATCTCGACGACTGACTGATCCTTGCACAGTTGCGGGATCAGTTGTGCGAACACAGGGACATGGTGCTTTGACACCTCAGCCAGTTGGGTCTTCGGGTCAACTGGGAGAAGAGCAAACTCTGTTCCGTACAAAGGATCTCTTTTCTTGGGATGGAGATTGACCAGGTCGCCATGACAGCGCGCCTCACCGAGGAGTGCGTCCAGTCAGTGTTGAACTGCTTGAATTCGTCATCTTGTGGCACCCGCATCCGGACCTCTGGAATCTTCATGTCTGGTCCCCGGACAGGACGTGGAGGTTCTAGGTGACTTACCAAAGGCTGTGGTAGACACCATCACTTCCGCCAGAGCCCCCTCTACGAGACGGCTGTATGCGCTGAAGTGGAATCTATTCGTCGATTGGTGCTCTTCTCACCGAGAAGACCCCACGAAAGTGTTCAGTGAGATCTGTGCTCTCTTTCTTTCAAGACGGGTTGGAGCGAAGGCTGTCTCCCTCCACCCTCAAGGTATACGTTGCCACTATTGCCGCAAATCATGATATGGTTAATGGTGAGTCCTTAGGCAAGCACGATCTGATCGTCAGGTTCCTGAGGGGGGCGAGGAGACTAAATCCGCCTCGTCCTCCCTCTATACCTAATTGGGACTTAACTCTGGTGCTGACCGCACTGCAGAGGGCGCTCTTTGAGCCTTTGCAGTCAGCTGAGCTGAAAATCTTGTCTTTAAAGACAATACTCCTGGTTGCATTGGCCTCTGTTAAGAGGGTAGGGGACCTGCAGGCATTTTCGGTCGACGAATCGTGCCAGGAATTCCGGCCAGGCTACTCTCAGGTAACCCTGAGACCCCGGCCCAGATATGTGCCCAAGGTTCCCACTACTCCCTTTCAGGACCAACTGGTGAGCCTGCAAGCACTGTCCTCGGAGGAGGCAGACCCAGCCCTGGCTTTTCTCTGTCCAGTTCGCGCCCTGCGCATCTATGTTGACAGAACACAAAGCTTTAGGACCAAAGAGCAGCTCTTCGTCTGTTACGGAGGCCAGCAGAAGGGTGATGCCATCGTCTTGGCGTATGAATCCCAAGACGAGCCCTGCTTGCTCGGGGTTAGAGCCCACTACACCAGGGATGTAGCTTCTTCCTGGGCACTGGCTCGTGGTGCCTCGCTGACAGATATTTGTAGAGCTGGGGGCTGGGCGACACCTCACATGTTCGCTAGGTTTTATAGCCCACGTGTAGAACCGGTTGCTTCTCGTGTGCTCGCTTCCCATAGTCAGCAACACTGAAGTGCTCGTTCTAGTGTCGGCTTGCTGCGCCATTCCCTTCCCCATGGAATGGATACGTGCGCTTATTTCTCCAGTCGAGTTCCCCAGGAAATGGCGAACCCTGTTGAGTCCTCCGCAACCCGCGGCAGTCGGATGTGGCGGAGCGTCCGACGCCAGGTCTGGCACTTGTATGCATTGGTGGAACTTGTGTCAGGCTGGGTTCCGTATGTTGCGACCCCTACCGCGGTCCGATACTTGTATTCTCCATGGTACAGCTCCCTACGGCGAGCTTGTGTCTTTCCCTCAGCAGAGTTCCTCTGCCGTCTCATTACGGTGTTGTTCCCCTGCCTGCAACAGGCCGGGGCCACCCCTGGGACTTACGTATGTTGCACAGCCCAAGGCCAGTCCATACGTGTATTCTCCACATGATAACTCCCTGCGGGCATGATGTGGCTTCCGCAGCGTCCCTCCGGGCACGCTTTCCCAGTGTTATCCAATAGTCTGCTGAGTGGGTCTTGCGGAACAGCAGTGTGACTCTCCCTGCGTGAATCTCGCCACCCGCTTCAGAACAGGTTCTGAGGGGCTCTCACTGGGCGCTGGAAGTGGAAGTATAGTAACCCTCGTTCCCTGAAGTTCCTTACAGTTCCTTACCATCACTGCATGGCCGAGTCACGAGTTCGGCTCCTCAGTGAAAAACGTCAGTACGTTGCTCTCGCTTCCTGTGGAGCGCGAGATGCAAATCTCGCACGCCAATGGCCCATTGGCCCGTTCTCTAAATCTCGAAGCTGATAGGGGCTCTCTGAAGTGATCCCAATTTGTTGGTACAACCGACGTACGTCTCCATTCCCTCCTTCAGGGAACGAGGGTTACCATACGTAACCGAGACGTTCTCTAGGAAGAGATCAAGGGCCTTCTCCACATCTTGACTGCAGTAAAGCTACAGATACAAGCTCTCAAACAGCAAAACAACCTGAAAAGGAAACAATTATCTTTAATGAATACAGCTGGTCTGACTGTATCTATGCTGAACTGAAAGTAAACAAAACATCTCCAGTAGGCCTAGGCAACTCACAATTTGCATGGTATACAGTGGTAATAGGATGAATAATATGGCCCTGTATAATGCTGTGAGATTATTAGCAATTTGCAACTTAATTGTTTATTAGGCAAGCCACCTCGGGACATATGGAACAGTAGCGTTTAGTTTACCGTACATGGTCGTAGCTCTGCAAAGGTGCAGTTGAAATATAATAAATTCCCCCATTGGATTTAATATGAATCTTTTTAATTTCTGTCATTAATCCAGATACAATGTTTACATTGTCAGGTTGACTAATAGTGCAAATGATTCGGGCTGTCTCTGTAGGAGTCTAGTGTGCATTCAAGGGGTTTACGTGACCTGGCACTGACGTGAAACTTCACTTCATTTGCCCGAATGGGTATCATATGACTTCCTAAACTGTGTCCTATTACCTGTGTAGTGCAACCTCCAACTAAAGTTTTGCACATTCTCAGAAAATAGCTTATTTCCACGTTGTAAAGAAAGGTGGTAAGGAAAGCAAAGAAAAACGATGGAGTGAACATATGACAAATTTCACATGAAATAAATTGGATTGGATAAAATTTCTCTAGTGCATTGTTAGTCATCATTTTGTATTTCCGGAAGAGAGATACTTTTAAATTTTAAATATACAGGCTCTGGTCATATAATTAGAATATCATCAAAAAGTAGATTTATTTCACTAATTCCATTCAAAAAGTGAAACTTGTATATTATATTCATTCATTACACACTAATATATTTCAAATGTTTATTTCTTTTAATTTTGACGCTGCCAACTAAGGAAAATCCCAAATTCAGTATCTCAGAAAATTAGAAGAAAGACACCTGGTGCCACACTCTAATCAGCTAATTAACTCAAAACACCTGCAAAGGCCTTTAAATGGTCTCTCAGTCTAGTTCTGTAGGCTACACAATCATGGGGAAGACTGCTGACTTGACAGTTGTCCAAAAGACGACCAATGACACCTTGCACAAGGAGGGCAAGACACAAAAGGTCATTGCAAAAGAGGCTGGCAGTTCACAGAGCTCTGTGTCCAAGCACATTAATAGAGAGGTGAAGGGAAGGAAAAGATGTGGTAGAAAAAAGTGTACAAGAAATAGGGATAATCGCACACTGGAGAGGATTGTGAAGCAAAACCCATTCAAAAATGTGGGGGAGATTCACAAAGAGTGGACCGCAGCTGGAGTCAGTGCTTCAAGAACCACTACACACAGACGTATGCAAGACATGGGTTTCAGCTGTCGCATTCCTTGTGTCAAGCCACTCTTGATCAACAGACAGCGTCAGAAGCATCTCGCCTGGGCTAAAGACAAAAAGCACTGGACTGCTGCTGAGTGGTCCAAAGTTATGTTCTCTGATGAAAGTAAATTTTGCATTTCATTTGGAAATCAGGGTCCCAGAGTCTGGAGGAAGAGGGGAGAGGCACACAATACACATAGAAAGTCTATGGGGTATTGTGAAGAGGAAGATGCGATATGCCAGACCCAACAATGCAGAAGAGCTGAAGGCCACTATCAGAGCAACCTGGGCTCTCATAACACCTGAGCAGTGCCACAGACTGATCGACCCCATGCCACGCTGCATTGCTGCAGTAATTCAGGCAAAAGGAGCCCCAACTAAGTATTGAGTGCTGTACAGGCTCATACTTTTCATGTTCATACTTTTCAGTTGGCCAAGATTTCTAAAAATCCTTTCTTTGTATTGGTCTTAAGTAATATTCTAATTTTCTGAGATACTGAATTTGGGATTTTCCTTAGTTGTCAGTTATAATCATCAAAATTAAAAGAAATAAACATTTGAAATATATCAGTCTGTGTGTAATGAATAAATATAAGTTTCACTTTTTGAATGGAATTAGTTAAATAAATCAACTTTTTGATGATATTCTAATTATATGAGAATATCTTCTGATGATATTCCTCAGCTCCAGCATAACAGACAATCTCATATTTGTTTTAATATTAGCAACCTGTCGCAGTTCATTATTTAATTTTGTTTGTGAAATGCATCTGATAAATGTAGAATAAAAAGCCCAGAGCTCCAGCACTCTATTAAATTTGTTTCATATACCATGCTGCATTTACTCTTTGTATGGAAAAATACAAACACCAAAAGAAGAGAGAAAAAGAGAGACATTAGGGGTGGAGTCAACTAGAGATAGGGATTAATGATAATTTATGTGCCGAACATCCTGCGATGGCCTCAGCCCTTTGCCTTCCTCACTCTTCTTTTCATTCTTCCATCCCCCAACCCCAATACCAAACATCATTCCCATTTTCCAATAGACTGACAGCCTATCAGACCTAATCATCTCAAGTTTTTTCAACATGGCTGCCAAGAGACGAGATGAGAATGAAGCGGAAAGTGACCAGCCCTTTGTTCTTCACGTTGAACGGCCTCCAAACATTAAAATGACATGACTGAAAACGAGAGCACAAAGTGTGATGAATGATTTTCACAGGCACATCTGGCTTTGGCTGTGCACGGCGTGTGAGCTGTGGGAAAGACCATTCCAGCTAATCCATGCAAAGTCATGGTGGGCGTCTGGTAGGGGCCACGACGGCAGACACAGCTGCCTTAGTCAACAACTGGTTTCCTGGTTTTTCTTGAACCACACCTGAGTCCATGCTAAGAGTGGTGAAGGACCCATAAAGACTGGCATAAAGATCTCTGCCAACTTCTGTTAACTGGTTGTTCTGTATGAAGGGGGCAGAAATAAAATACTGAGAGAGCATTCAGACAGAGCTATTCAGTGCCAGATGTGCCTAATATGTAGAAGCAAATGCATATTTTTAAAATAAAATAAAAAATCACAGCTATTTTCCCCATAGTTTAAAATTCATTGTATTTTATCTGTGTAGATACATAGGGAAGTTGGTGCAACATGATCACTGTTTACATAATGAGAGGAATGGGAATATAAAACCATGAGAACACAAGGGCAAGAGTAAGACAGCCTCTAGCTTTAACCTTGCTAGAAATAGATATCATTGGGTAACATCTCTAGGGACGGACTCTACAATTTTCAAAAAATTGAAAACAAATTACATTATGGAATTCCTGACAAAAGTTGGCCGAGATTCAGTTTTGGGAAACAAGATTAGACCAAAGATTCACAGGAGACAATATGAGCAAGGCCTACCTGTCTAGGTTTCATGAAAAGAGTCTGCATCTCTCTACAAATGACACTGACCTTTGTACAGTTTTGACATGACCCAATTCTGAAGATGACCTGGAAACAAAATGCCAATTAATAGGCAATCTAGGGGAAGAGTGCCATCTAGACACAATATGACACACTACATCATGAACCTGTCTAAACTTAATGTTTACACTTATTTAAAACGTTATTTTTAGTAACAATTGGAGCATATCAGCCAATTAGTCTAAATATTACAGTGAACAGAATCCATGAGGCCTGCTGTTCCTTTTGGGTCACAATTTGTCCTCTCATATTCCTTTGTTTATAGGCTTTAGCAGAATAATTTTTTTCTTTGTTTTGCACATCTGTAGCTCTCCCTTGGCAGAAAATTAGGAATCTGTCAATTAAACGTCTTCACAACAGCCAGCACTTCAAATCATTGAAATGGGGTTCAGAAGCCCAAAGTCTGTGTTCATTGGAGGCCGTGCACATCATTGAGGAGGAATGCAGAGCTCAATAGACCACTGTTGGCAGATGACACTGAGGGTGGGCTTTATGAATTGTTGGCTTTAGCACTTTTAACGCTCAGAAAGCTTATCAGTTCTGCATTATGTTCTGTTTAGTATGTTGACATTAACTAAAACTATTAAAACATTTTTGGTAATTAATAGCTTAAATCAAATAAACATATTTAATGAAAACAAATACAAATAAAAAATGAATTAACCCTAAATATTAATATTAAATAAGAAGACAAAAATGAATAAAAATGACACAACAAAATTAATTCAAATATTAATACAAGCTATAATATTATATAAATAATATTAAAATAACACTGGCATACTAAATTAGCACTTAACCCTTAAACGCATACCTCATGTCTTTAGTGACCCGGGACATCACTCACTACCCTCCTCCACGTTAATTTTTTTAAGTTAGACATCAACCATCTTCATATTTCTAAATAAATTCATTATAAACAATATAAAAAAAATACAATTATATAAATGCCTGTTTTCCCATTCATTTGCTGTAAAAAAAAAAAAAAAAAAAATGTGTAGGGTCGCTAAGGACACGAGGTGTGTAACAGTGTAAGTATAGTTTTTCTGCACAACAATAATTTAATCTTTGATGACTGAATTAGTGCAATGCATCATTATTCCACAAGGTGTCAAAGTTTGATACATAATGATGAAGTGACGTTACACTCATAGTTATTGCAGGCAGAAAACAAAAGAATAGGAAGTATCATCAGCAAAACTTGAAATGGCTCAGCATTTTACTGCAGAGCAAGTAGTGAACGCAATCAAATATTAGTGTCACTGTCACTTGATGGTGAATCTGGTGAAGTAGCTGTCAGCGATCAAAATATGGATTCTGAAGATGTTGAAAATGATAGTTTTGAGAGAATATGTTTGAGGTTGTGAATATGAGCCAGATGCTGAATGTACTGGGAAATGAGCTCTGACGAGGACAGTGATAATGGTATAAAACATCTGCTCAAACTGAACCCTTCCAAGTTCCAAAAGGTAACAAAATATGCTTTATTTTATTCTTCTGTGATTGTTACTGTAATATCAGGAGAGTTTTATATTATTGCGTTTCAGGGTCGCAGACCTGAATATGTAATAATAATCGTGAAATAATAAACTTCCATAGTATTTTTTTGGAAGTTCAATGGGGCCCATCAACTATTTGGTTATATTCTTCAAAACATTCTTCCCATATTCTTTAAAATATTTTCTTCCGTGTTCAGCAGAAGAAAGACATTCATACAGGTTTAAAACAAATTGAGGGTGAGTAAATGATGTCAGAATCCTTATCATTGCAAAAATGTACCCTCAAGTCATTCAAAACGTGGTATTGCATGGACAAAAACAGGTGCAACATTCTCCAACATATCTTCTTCATGTTCCACAGAAGAAAGAAAGCCATACAGGTTTGGAACAACATGAGGATGAGTAAATGATGACAGGATCCCTTTCATTGTTTGTAGTATAGAAAGCTAGCTACAAATTTGAAACACTGTTGCAAGAAATAGCTATCCCGACAATTGTCTTTACAAAAGTCTTTAAATTGATTATTTAGTCACAAAAGAGACTGCTCTGTATTAACTAGGCCACGCTTGTGGGCCTACATAATTGTCTCTCTTTTGCGCAGATGCAGAGAGAGGGAGGAGATGGAATCGATAACAGGATACATTTCCAGATGCTAGGGGATTCAAGGGGCACATCACGCCAGACACTGCACGCCTCAAACAAGAGAAACATCTCTTCCCTCGTGTTTCTTCCTGTGTGGCGGAGCATCGTCAACAGATCAGCCCTACAACACAGACTGTGTATTTTCAGCATGGCAGTGTTTAAAGCAGCTGGCAAATCCAGTCTCATATGGTTTATCCATTGTAGTATAGCAAGGCCTTGAGGTTTCATTCTTTTTAAGAGAAGGAGGCCCTGGTGTAAATCTGCTCGGCTGCCCACTTATGAAAAGTGAACATGAGAAGCCTTAATCCCAATAAAACGTACTACAGACATGACACGTCCAGTGCCAAAACAGCGTGCTTAATTAGTGGGCAAGTTCCGGTCTGACGGGCAGGGCCGTGACCTTCCTAGGGGAATAATGAGCCAGGCAATGTTTGGGGCCTCGAGCTGTGGCATCCACACAGGAGCGAGGTGCTGATTGCTGCTTTAGACGTGCTAAACTGACAGATTCATGTGACCGGACAGTGAACCGTACACTTGGCAGAGGGAAGCTGAAATATTTGCTGCTGTGTTGGGGTTGGTCAAATCTCTTGTTTTGAGTCCTTTTGTTTCCGCTTTGTGAAGCTAGATGAGATTGGTCAGCTTTCTCTTTGTTCTCCAGCAAGAGGGGAGCTTTTGAAAAGCACAGAGCAGGGGCCAGACAAATCGAGGTGTATTATCAGCATGGGCTAAGAGAAGCGTACATACATCATCTAGGCATATGTAATATTTACGAATTATGCTGTTTTAAAAGGAAATCCAGTCCATGGTTGTTTTCACAGAGTGGAATATGTGTATTTGTTGTAAGATTATGTTGTGGAGGAAAAAAAATCGGTAACACTTTACAATAAGGTTCATTAGTTAACTGTAGTAAAGTTTGTTCGTATGGGAAGAAGGAGGCGGGAACCGGCAGACATTCAACAAGTTTAATACAAAATAAAATGGCGGCGGCAGCCCCTCACGGCCGACTGCCACCTACATACAAAAACAAAACGTAAATAAAACACAACGCAAAATCCCAGGCCTGGTCCTCTCTCGTCCTTCACTGTCGTCGCTCCTCCTTTATACTCCCGTCACTCCTCCGTGAGCCACGAGACTGCTGCAGCGCGCAGCTGGCGCCCATCTCCACTGATGAGCGCGGCCTCGTCCCGTTCTCACGGTCCCTCAGCCTCGCTGCCCGCCACATTAACATTAGTTAATTACATTAGTTAACATGAACTAATAATGAACTGCACTTATAAAGCATTTATTTATCTTTGTTAATGTTAATTTCAACATTTACTAATGCATTATTAAAATCTTGCTAACATTAGTTAATGCACTGTGAACTAACATGAACAAACCATGACCAGCTGGATTTTTATGAACTGACGTTAACAAAGGTTAACTAATGCTGAACAGAGGTGTTGTGCATGGTTAGTTCATGTTAACTAATGCATTAACTAATGTTAACTAATACAACCTTATTGTAAAAGTGTTACCAAAAAATCCTTTAGACAACATCATATTTTGGCAAGTTGTAGGCCTACTTTTACACGTTAGCAAAACAAGTTCTGAGATGCTTACTACATTTTTTAATGAAAACTGGTTAATGATTATTTTTTAATTACACAAAACAAAACTACAAAAAATAGGACGATGCCTTGAAAAAAATCTTAAAATAAAACCATGCTAAATCATACACAATGGAGAGGGCTGTGGTGGGATTTTACACTAAATAAACTTTGGGAGGTTTCTCTTCTTCCTTCATCTGCCATGTGTATCCAACCTTCTCCTCCGTAGCCTATACCTTTAAACCTAAAAATGAAATACACAGCATAACCTCACCCAGGACATCTTTACCACACAAAACCACTGGGTTCCATAAGTTACATCTCTCATGACAAAACCAAAAAAGTCAATATGCTGCTTTAAACTGATGTGGACAAATTCAAATGTGGTGGCATGATTATATTAGATGTTGGTGTGTTGATATGTGGCAGAAGTGCCATCTGCTGGTAGCTAAGTTTAATTACACCCTTTGGGGCCACTAGTTGAAATGTGCAGACACTTTCAGTGGCCGACCAGTTAGTAAACACAGACATCCCAAGTCTCCCGGAAGTTCCGGGAGTCTCCCGCATATTGATAGCGGCTCCCTGATGCCCGCAAATTAGTTAAATTCTCCCGCAATCTAGAGCGAGCGAGCGAGCAAAAGCGCGCATGCGAGACACAGACTGTGCACGCACTCAGGGCAGAGAGGGAGAGAGAGCGAGAGACCTTGCGTGTGTGTGCTAGTGTGCACCTAATGAAGCGCAT
The DNA here is from genome assembly GCA_023566225.1 of Romanogobio albipinnatus. Classification (NCBI taxonomy): domain Eukaryota; kingdom Metazoa; phylum Chordata; class Actinopteri; order Cypriniformes; family Gobionidae; genus Romanogobio; species Romanogobio albipinnatus. The sequence goes on from CM042242.1 coordinate 47,211,163, forward strand.
GTAAGACAGAGAGCATCCTGATTGGCCTGTTTCGGTCAACCAATCAATTGTCAGTGTGGGCGGGCTTTTATCTCTTCTCCCGAACCGAGTTAATCAGTTCAGTGTATCTAGAAACTGGAGCGCCATGGCAGAGGGAGAGTGCCCCAAAAAACGAAAGTATAAAGTATAAACATAATGACAATCTTGCACGCTGTACAGTTTGTAACTGACATGTTATGGTTGAGTTAAACAAGTTTCATTTCATGTGCATATTTTTCAGGTCGGCTAGTTGCCAAGGCATGAAAACAACAAACTCCTTAGACCTGTTTAAAGTTGCAATGAAATATAAATAAAAGCATTTTACATAAATAGTATAAGCAGCTTATGTAAATAGTAAAAGTGATCTACATAATGTTTTACAAATAATTGCATAGGCCTATAGAAATTATATATTAATGATATATTATATTATATACCATACAAGTAAAGTCATGTTCTGTGGTGAAATGTCATCTTCGGGATACCTTTCCTCCTTTCATGTTTTTTTTATTTTATTTTTTTGTGCAGGGGGGGGGGGGGGGGTTGGTGGTGGTCTTCGGGATACCTCCCTGAAATGACTTTTTTCAGGTTGGGATGTCTGTAAACAGCACAACTTTCATATGAAAACATCTGTGAGAATAAGGATATTCGAAGAATTGACAATGTATGCCGTATAAACACATGCGTGGCGAGCAAGGTGAGTGGTTTGAAACGGGGAAAATATGTTTTTGGACCTTTAAAATGTATCTAAGCGGTTTAAGACCATGTTTGAACTATTAAAATAATGATGTTCACATATCAGTTTAGGATAATACATAAATTACGCTCATGTCAGTGGTAGACTACGTGTTCCCTGTCATCAGGGCTGCCTTGAAATATCCTACATCAGGCTAGAAAAAAAACTAGGAAACCACAATCAACTTTTATAGTGGCTCGTTGGTCTAGGGGTATGATTCTCGCTTTGGGTGCGAGAGGTCCCGGGTTCAAATCCCGGACGAGCCCATCATTTATTTCATATCTTGGTACTTTTATTATTAAAACCAACCCAGGATTCTCTGGTAACCCGGGCAAATCACCTAGCGAAAAGAATCCAGTTAGCTCAGTTATTACTGTTGTGCTAATAACACACACACACACACACACACACACACACACACACACACATATATATATATATGTTCCACCCTCGTGCGAGTTAGCCTTTTTTCTGTATTCTCGAGGGCAAGTGAGAATACTGTTCACTGATCTATATTTAGATCCACAAAACCCTCAGTGGATGTTAATAGTAGCGCAATTGCCGAAATAGCTCAGTTGGGAGAGCGTTAGACTGAAGATCTAAAGGTCCCTGGTTCGATCCCGGGTTTCGGCAAATGATGTCTGTCGACAGCTTTTGAACACTAATTCTTCTAAACACTGTTCTTGTCCATTTCACAGAGCCACAATGTCCTCCTAAAGTACGCGGTAAGTGTCTGTGGAGTAATGGTTAGCACGCTATGCTTTCAAACCAGCGCTTGTGGCAACAAGCATTGATGGAATCCTCTTTATAGCTGATGAAACCTAAAGAAGCTACCATGGAATGCCTCGGACAGCTCCAAACAGTTTTGTGTGAAAACAAACCCTCCACTGGCTGTCCTCCTTTATTTTCAAGTGAGAGTGAATTGTATTCCTCAGCCTGTAAAGTACCTTTTACACGGTTCCATGGTGTAATGGTTAGCACTCTGGACTCTGAATCCAGCGATCCGAGTTCAAATCTCGGTGGGACCTTCTCTGGTGCTTTTGCACCATATGTGAGCAGGACCCAACATTAAGAACTTTTTAGCTACAACAACCCTCAAAAGCTTGTTTAGGGATTTGACTTTGTACTGTAATGGACCAAAACTATAATTAGGATATGGTTTATTTAAGGAAAAACCTCACTTGGAGAATGCAGGCATCAATCCTACTACCTCTCGCTTGCGTCTCGCTGGTTCGAGTCCAACCCGCGAGGATGCTTTGTTTCACATTTAACTAAAACTTCTCCATAATGCACATGAGTATACCCCGAATAATGTCGATTAAAAATTTGTCGGAATATTCCCGTTTTCTACGTCTTTTTCGCTTGCGTGCGGGGGCGGAAAGATTGGGCCCCTTCTTTTGCGCAGTGAGCACTTTACCATCTGAGCTAATTCCCTTTGTTGCAAAAAAATTATCTTTACTTTGGGTTGCATGTTCATTGTTCAAGATCATTAAGGTGAGTTACCAAAACAAGTCATTTCCATGTAATAGTCAGTGCATGCTGAGGCACACAGTGCGCAGAAGTCGCCAACTTTCTGCAGTAAGTAACTACAGACTTCCAAACTTTGTGTGACCTACAGATTAGCTCAAGAACAGTGCGTAGAGAGCTTAATGGAATGGGTTTCCATGGCCGAGCAGCTGCATCCAAGCCTTACATCACCAAGTGCAATGCAAAGCGTCGGATACAGTGGTGTAAAGGGACTCTAGAGCAGTGGAGACGTGTTCTCTGGAGTGACGAATCACGCTTCTCTGTCTGGCAATCCGATGAACGAGTCTGAGTTTGGTGGTTGCCAGGAGAACGGAACTTGCCTGACTGCATTGTGCCAAGTGTAAAGTTTGGTGGAGGGGGGATAATGATGTGGGGTTGTTTTTCAGGGGTTGGGCTTGGCCCCTTAGTTCCAGTGAAAGGAACACTTAATGCTTCAGCATGCCAAGACATTTTGGACAATTTCATGCTCCCAACTTTGTGGGAACATTTTGGGGATGGCCCCTTCCTGTTCCAACATGATTGCGCACCACTACACAAAGCAAGGCCCATAAAGACATGGATGAGTGAATTTGCTGTGGAGGAATTTGACTGGCCTGCACAGATTCCTGACCTTAACCCAATAGAACACCTTTGGGATGAATTAGAGCTTCTCCAACATCAGTGCCTGAGCTCACAAATGCGCTTCTAGAAGAATGGTCAAAAATTCCCATAACCTTGTGGAAAACCTTCCCAGAAAAGTTAAAGCTGTTATAGCTGCAAAGGGTGGACCAACTCCATATAAAACCCTACGGATTAAGAATGGGATGTCATTAAAGGGTTAGTTCACCCAAAAATGAAAATGATGTCATTAATTACTCACCCTCATGTCGTTCGACACCCGTAAGATCTTCGGAACACAAATGAAGATATTTTTGCTGATGGCTGAGAAAGGCCTCAGATAGGCCTCCATTGGCATTCAGTACATTCACACTCACAAGACCCATAAAAGGCACTAAAAACGTTGTTACAAAGTCCACAAAGTCCACTCTACAATAATTTTACGAAGCGGCGACAATAGTTTTTGTGCGCCAAAAAAAAAATCTAAATAACGACTTTATCCAACTTGTTCTTGTCTTCCGTGTATGCCTCGGACATGAACTCACGAAGCACCAAGACGCATGCGCGAGAATATTATGCAGATCCGGCGTTCGGACACATGACCCAGAAGCGAGGAGGAGATTTGTTTACAAGCAGAGGAAGACGTGCCGTATCCAAGCTGTTGAATTCTACATTGATCGTGCTTTAGGTCTCGGCGTAGTGCTCAAAATGGGACTAAAGTGTGCATTTCATGGATTCCCGAACGCCGGCGCTACATCATATTCTCGCGCATGCGTCGTGGTGCTTCGTGAGTTCACGGCAGAGGCCAAAACGGAAGACAAGAACTTGTGGAATAAAGTTTTTAGTGCCTTTAATGGGTCTTGGGAGTGTGAATGTACTGAATGCCAATGGAGGCCTATCTGAGGCCTTTCTCAGCCATCTAAGTACACAAATGTGTACTTATCATATGTCAAGAATGTTACTACAATGAATTCATAAATAACTTTGAATTTCAATTTTACTCAGTTGTACATATAATATTTAGAAGAAACTCTATGTAAAATGCCATGTGGTGTCTGGTGCTAGGCAACCATTTTGATTTTATCCCTAAAAACAGCAAAAATGTCAACTAGGTTACCAGTCACCTATGTTACTCTGCAAAGGTAACTTAGTTGACCAAGAGTAACATAGTTGACATTCATGACATGTTCTTATAGTTTTCAGTTAATTTAATATTCTAATTGTACAGTAACTATAAAATACTTTGCAATAAATATTATAAAAGTAAACTCGTTTTCAGGCAAATGCCACGATTATCTGCTGCAGAAAAGCAGCGCCGTTACCGTGCACGGCGAGATGCTGATCCTGCAAAAAGGGAGGCATACTTGGCACAAAGAGATTCAAGCTGTCCATTTTGCCTCTTCTCATCAACAAGCAACTCTTCATACAGGGGTCCTCTACATTGGTGGTGAGGAAGACCACTTGTGCTTTACAACAATTTCGCCATGCAAAGAAAAGGGTCCACCTGCCACATGGGCACACCTCTCCCCAGTACTTAACCATCTCAAGGAAACATGCCCAACAGTGTCAATTATCCACTTTTTCAGTGATGGTCCCTGCTCACAATACAGGCAGAAGGGCAACTTTTACATGTTGACAACTGAATTGTACAACCATGGCTTCACTGCGGGCACTTGGAAATTTTTTGAGGCCAGCCACAGAAAGGGTGCCCCCGATGGGGTAGGAGGCCTTCTGAAGAGAACAGCTGACAGATTGGTGAGCCAAGGTGAAAACATTTCCACTGCTAAACATCTTTTCAATGCATTGGTAAACACCAATACAGCTGTCAAGATTTTCTACATTGAAGAAGCTACAGTGGAAAAGGCCATACAGCAGATGCCACAACGACTCCCCGCTGTACCATGCACTATGCGGATTCACCAGGTCATCACGCAAGCACCAGGGAAACTGACATACCGTGATGTGAGCTGCCTGTGCTCAACAAGGCAGATTCTGCAATGTCAGTGTTACCAAGCTCAGGCCTTCGACTTCAAAGTCAACTCTGCTGTCCCTGCATTGCACCAAGAACAACCAGACCTTGAAGTACAGTGGGATAGAGATGACATTGTTGGTCAGTGGTGTGTCATCCGATATGACGATGAGGTTTACCCTGGAACCATTGTTGAAGTGAGTGAGACACATGTTCATGTTAAGTGCATGCACAGAGTACTACTGGCCAATGCGAGAGGATGCGCTCTGGTATCCATTTGAGGATGTGCTCACGTTGATTCCTGCCCCACAGCACGTGACAGCACGTCATGTTGAAATAAAAAGAGATGTGTGGGAAGATATTGCCAAATCATATCTTCATGGCTAAGGACATGCGCACACACACACACACACACACACGCTAACAAACACGTGGCACAAGCACACGGTCAAGCACACACACATATAGACACCAGACGTGTATAGTCCAGGTGCCAGAAAGTAAAAATCCTGCCATGTTTTTGGATCTGCCTCTACATCTAGAACAGGTGTTTTCACTAACGAGCTCATCTACCTGGTAGAGGAGCTGGTTTAGTGATGGTTGGAACAGCTGCTGGACAGGATTTCTACTTTCTGGCACCTGGACTATACACCTCTGATATACACACACGCACAGATAAAGACACACACACATGCACACAAACAAACACACACACACACACTCAAAGATTACTTGATTGAGCTTGACAAAGTGCAAACCAAAAACAAACCATAATTGGCCGTGTTCTTGGGTTAAAAAAATGGGGAGTGTGTCATGTCTCCGCCGGTTTCATGGGTGCCTGGAAGTTGGAGGGTATGCCAATGTTTCTGACATATGAATGTTGATTCGGAGCAAGTCGAATCATGATTCGGATTGCGTGTCAAACCGCCAAACTGCTGAAATCACGTGACTTTGGTGATTCAAACCGCTGAATCAACTCGCTGATTCATAACGCTTCGAAGCTTCATGATGCAGTGTTTTGAAATCGGTCATCACTATATAAGTCGTTATTTTTTTTGCGCACAAAAACTATTCTCGTCGCTTCATAAAGTTATTGTAGAACCACTGTAGTGAGATGGACTTTGTAACGACGTCTAGAGTGAGACGTGAGAGTGTAAAGTGCATTGTGCCAATGGAGGCCTTTCCGAGCCATCGGATTTCAACTAAAATATAAAAAATTGTGTTCCAAAGACGAACGGAGGTCTTACGGGTGTCGAACGACATGAGGGTAAGTAATTAATGACAGAATTTTCATTTTTGGGTGAACTAACCCTTTAAAGCTTTTTTAATGAACAGATATAAATCTAATGGTTTTATGCCCACTGTATTGACCAGCAGAGGTGGGTAGAGTATCCAAAAACTATTGAAATTAAAGTACAAGTAATTATAGAAATATTAGTAACACTTTAGAATAATGGTCATTCATTAACAGGTAACTATGCAGGAAGTAATGCAGGACTAATGAGTAGTACTACATTAACACTTCAGCTACTACTATTAACTAATATAGAAACAAGCTTAACTAATTTAGGACTAAGATAGCTCCTTATTAGGTAACCAATAATTACTGAATGGGATTGGCATCACAAAGAACTAATAGGTAACTATGACAAATTATGAAGAATTACTAATTAATTACTAATCACAACATTAACATTTTTTTACTCTCAATGTGGTTCACTTTAAAATAATGGTCCAGGTCACTAGTAGTTCTTGAAGATTGTCCTTCTTTACTTTACTAATAAAGTCATAAAATGCATCAGTAATTACTCAATTACCTAGTCACTCTTCAAGGACTACTAAAAATGATGTCACTTTAAAAATGATGGTCCAGATCACTAGTTGTTGTAGTAGTTCTAGTTGTAGTATTGATTATTTAACAAGGTACTATCTCCTAAATTCGATATTACTTACTGATTAGTTAAGCTTGTTTCTATAGTTAATAGTAGTAGCTTAAGTGTTAATTTAGTACTACTCATTAGTCCTGCATTACTTCCTGCGTAGTTACCTATTAATGACGGACCATTATTCTAAAGTGTTACCGAAATATTTACTAAAGTAAAAGTAAATCAATTCGGTTGTAAAATGTATGAACTGAAATCTAATGTAGCTATACTGTGGAATCGTTCACAGACTGCATACGCAGATGTTCAACTAATAAAGATTGTCATCGCCGGAAAACAATAGGATATGCATTTGCAGATTTGCTTTTAATTGACTTTAGGTCCATGGCCACTTCATCCAACTCTCTTGATGTTCTTGATGCTCTCTTGATGTTCTTTCCTGTTACGACTCAGAGAGAGAAAGCGCTTCAGATGATTTAGTGCGTGCAGGAAACTGAACAAATAGTTCTAACTGATTCGCAAACCAATTTAGACAATTTTGCCAGAGATGATCTTATTATGGTGAGATGAGAGGGTCTGTGGCTCTTACCACTGGAAAAAGTGTAACAGCTAACTTGGATCAAGTGAGGCACCTCAGACTATCATATAAATGGCAGTAACATCAGTTGCCAGCATTCAGTTTCACATCAGTTTACAAGGATCAATCACAACTTTATTAACAAGCACATATATCATAAGCAAGAGATCCTAACATAGAAAACAACAACAACAAAAGTATCAAAAACAGCACTTACACAAAAATTCCACCATGTAAACATTTTGAAAATCTTGTTTGTGGAATGAAATACAGTAGTGCATTGTATTGAACAAAAAAATAATAGTGCACTGCAATAAGTAACAATAACCCAATAGTGTTTTTTTACACACAATTTCTTGTGGATAAGTGCACTCATATTGTGAATAATTTTCTATATTTGGTGTTATATCATTAATAAACGTACAGTTGGACTGCAATGTTTGTGGAATGTGCTTTACTGAGCGGAAAAAAAGAGCAGATTACTTACATACAGATGAGCCGCGGATGTTACTTTTACTTAAGTAAATATTTCTACAATTACTTGCACTTTTACTAGAGTACAGTCAATTCATTAAAATTTCATGACAATTGGGTAGCCTATTTTCTGAAGAGCCTATTTCTTGAGCATTATGTAATATCAGCATAAGGATAAAGTACAACATAAACCTTGGTAATCCTATTAGCATAAAAAATTTGTATTTGACTTAAAAGACACATTATTGTGCGAATAATTTATTGTATGGGCAGATCAGTATTTAGCAGTCTTGGGGTTTTTGTTTGGGTCCATCCCCTACCCACTTGCAATTATCCTGACCACACAAAGTAAGCAACCTCATCCAAGTCCACCGGGTAATCAGTAAGGCATAAGGGGCCTTTGTCAAAATACTCTCCCTTGTAACTTCTCCATCTGCCTGCAGGAAGATATATATCTCTTTCTTGCTTGCCAGGTTCAAGTACAGGAGCCACCAGAAGGTCATCTCCGATGAGGAACTGAGAGTCAATTTTGTAAGCTGCTTCATCATCTGTAGCAATCCACCAAAGAGGGCGAATGATGGGATCCCCAGTGTACAGCACTTCCCCAGCAAGCTCCAGAACCCGAGGGGCTACAAGAGACTTGTGGAGAGCAATGAACTTCTTGGCGATATTCACCACCTCATCATCATAGTACCATGGCGGAAGTGAGAACTGCATGGCTGGCATGAAAGCTGAGAGCTCTAGCCAACGGATGTACAGCTCACGATCTGGAAATCCAGTGAGGTTTGAATATGCATTTCCACCTATTATGTCTGGCAGAACAAACTGGTAGCCTAGAATGCTGATAGTAAGTACAGTTGGGATTATAGATTTGAGGCCTAGGGTGTATCCCCACAGAGAGTCACGGTCAATAATTCTGAAGAAGCAGGAGATGTTTTGAGATTGATAGCCCGACCGCAGCTCTGCACGGTCATTGAACGGTATTGCCATCTCAGTGTAGCGCCGGGTAAAAGTACTGGGATCCTGCAAAGGAACAAAGGTACTGAACTGCTGGGGTAAGTAACTTGTTTCTCCTGCATCAAACTTAAAAGATGCCACTCCATACTTGTTCTTGAGGGTGCGGAGATTCAAGGCATACCAGTCCCGAGCTTCTGAATTTGTGAAATCCAAAATTCCAGCTATACCATTCCACCAACGCACCAACGCAGGAAGCTGGCTATCAGGCACTCTTACAAACAGTCCTCGTTCTACTCCAACACCAAAATTGACCGAATTATAGTTGACAAATGGATGAGTCCACAGGGTTACCTGGAAGCCATCTTCCCTTAGTTTTTGAAACATGGCTGAAGCATTGGGGAACTTGATTGGATCCAACTCAAATTCCCCATAGCCACTAGTAAATGTGTCGTACAGCTCCAGGTGACTGCAGTTGAAGCCATTTTTTTGTATGTCAGATGCATATTTCAAAATCTTTTCTTGGTTGACTTCTTCTAGAGCTCTTGTAGACCACATCGGTTGTCTGAAGACAACTTCTGAAGGAACCTTATTGGGCTTGTTGAAATACCGCCGTACCATGTACTTGTGTATAGAGGTGACGTCAAGACCGACACATACACGATAGCCGAGTGTCACATGATGGGGATTACCAGGGTCTGGCCTATAAGGGCTGTCATCGTATCGAGCTTGGAACCACAGAGTTCTGTTTGTTTCATCCCAGCCAAGATGAAAAGGAACAGAATTGTTAATTTTTATGGCTGTAGCATTGGAAGAAAGCCAGTAGCGCTCTAAGATACCACCAAATGCCTGATGATTATAACGGATATCACCTGTAATGAAAGGTTTGGGTGTTTGCTGTCCTTTTACAACTATTGGCCAATGCTGCGACCAAGTCTCCGCTCCACCGTACCAATGTGATCCACTGCAGGACATGACGTGCTCAACCACCCGATGCTCCTCTAGCTCGTCCCAGCGCACACGATAGCACTCAACTGTGTCTTTAGGCTTTACTGCTTCTATGAAGAAATTTATATTCCCCGCAATCGATTTGTCGCAGGTGAGAATATGTCCCTCTTTTGAACATGAGTCCAGATCAAGGGTTCCAGACCTAAAATGGACAAGGAGAAACACTGTGACTTATAATCAGAAGTATGTAAATACAAGCATAAACAACAACATTTAAAAATAATAAAAATACCTGAATGCCATTTTGAAAATGACAACACCGGCTTGGTTTCGGATGACAAAACCGTCTTTGTTAAGGTCTAATCGTTCAGTCGTCAGACGGTTGGCCTTTTGAAGAGAAGCGTAGTAGTAGCACCATGCTACCATGGCACTAAGAACCAGTATGACTCCAAGTGAACTTGCTGTTATCAGCGAGCGGCTTGGTCTGCTAACTCTATTCCGCTTAGGTGGCGAGTAACGGCTCATGGCACCGATGCCAATATCTCCAACAGTTGCTGATACAATCTGGTACATTTTCACAACACTCTCTGCACACAGCCTTCTGAAAAAATTTTCTAACTTATGAGCAGAAAGCAGACTGTTTTAGGTGTGCTGCACATGGTTGAAGCAGCAGCCAGCCAGGAAATTGCCATGCCTAGACATATTGAGACAATTTACAAGGAATATGTCAAATATGCAGTACTTTTCTCATGCAAAAATACGTTTGAAAGTGATACAATATAGTACAGGGTCATCAACATTTAATCATCCCTCAAGTTCCAAATTTGCGTCTTTCTTTCTTATGTTGAACATAAAAGAAGATCCTGAGAAATGTCTTATTGTCCAATGAAATTCAATGGTAACAAGAAATGTAGTTAGCAATATTCTACAAAAGATCTTCATTTGTATTCTGCAGAAGAAAAAAGTCATGTTGGTTTGGAACGACATGAGGGTAAGTAGATGATGAAGGAATTTTCCTTTTTGGGTGAACTATCCCTTGTAGACTTGATAAACTGCATGGGAAAATCCACAATTCAGATCTGTCAGACACATCTGTCAGACACAAAAGCAGACTGTTGTTACACTACAGCAGCTGAACAGTCCTCTAGGCAATGTATTGAACATACCGTTTCCAATACAGGGTTGTGATGTTCTGTAAAAGGCACATTCTATGGATTTGATGGACATGTGCACCAGCCACCAGAATAAAAGTAAATATAATTTAAACCATTGTGATTACAATTTCAAGGTTGTGTGATTGTGGGAATTAGCTACTAGTAGCAGTTCCAGTTTTGCAGATTCATCCTTATCACTCTTGTAGCACTAATTACAATAAGTGCTAATAAGTGCTCTGTGACACAGCACTAGACAGATTAAAGTAAAGTAAACTGTGCTGATAGATAACTATTGATTAAGTGTCTTAATTGCAGTTGATATTTCACGTTCATTCCCGTTTTTGAGGTAGGCTATTCACTTGAGAGAACACAAATATTTATTTTTTTATGTTATGACACCTTAAATATGTAATAAGCAATATATGTTCACCAGTTACTTACATTTTGTGTCCAGATGAGATAATTCGGAAGGAAATAGGCTACAAAAATTAAAAAAACCTATGAATATGTGAATTTTACATTCACTAATTGTAGTTCCTATGTAGTCGCCTTGACGTCTGAGGATTCACGAATATATCCTGAACGGGTTACACACAACAACGAACTTAAACTTGTCAGGAAAATCATAAAAGTGTTTTAAGAAATAACCTTACTCTGATAACATTACGACTGCACGTCGGTCAAAAATCTCTTGCTTGAAAGTTCATGAACACAAAAGCAAGTTCGACCTGTTTGTGTGAATCATGGGTAATGTAGTATTGTGAGATCTGTGGTGGAAATCTTTTATTTGATGTGAACATAAAACTGTACGGAAAGCAAACACGAAATCACTGTATATAGCTAGGTCAGAAAAAAATATTTAGCAGCATTGCTTCGAGTTCATTGTATTTTCCCATAATTAAAAACAAAACAAAAAAACTTTCAACCAGGTTTTATATGTTCCATAACACTTATTCCACTAGATGGCAGTGAATAATAAGAGAACAAAGTCACCAAACTTAAATTTAGTTAAATAAATAAATCATAATAAATAAAAATAAAATAAACAAGAAGACAGCTTCTCTTGTATTTCTAGAAGCCTTGATGAGAGATTGCATGAGAGTTAACAGTATTGTAATTCTGATGGGAATATACAAGAGCTGACATTTTCATTTTTAAAAAGTTGTTTAATATATGTCAAATCGTGAGTAAGAATGTACTGTATACAACCCATGACCTGAACTTTGTCATTAGTCCAAACAAGATTTTACTCTGGACACTGATCAGTGTAAAAACAAACAAGAAAACATTCAACTCAGCAAACAGAAACTAAAAAATTGCTACCTAGCAGCATGCCGCTAAGCAATGTCAACGCATTACAAAACTTAAAAAGTATTTTCTGATATTCTCTAAACACAATACACAAAAAATAAGATAGTCCCTAGGCTGACTCAATGCTCAAAAAATAGCAGGCTATATCAAGACCTATAGACACATCATACCACCTATAATAAGGAACAATGAAATGTGTGTCTTTCCATGTAGTCATGCATGGCCAGAATCTGCAGAACACTGTTGAGTCTATGTAACAAATGTTCTATTCTCTCTCCCAGTCTCCCTGTCCCCGGTGACACACAAATGAAAATATATCATCCTGGGCCTCGCTTAGTACTCAATTTCATTAAAATTTTCAGAGAAGCCAGAGTATGGGATGCTGTCTCCAGGATCTAGAGAAGGAGAGAAAGAGAGAGTTTAACAGTATAAACATAATATGTACAATATAATTGTAATTGCAGGGTCCCATATTACTGCTGCCTCAGTAAACAGAATAAGATAACTACAGTAACAGTATGTGATCCATCCATAGCCAAACTCCAATGAGAACTGCACTAAAGAAACCACCTGCTGTTACTGCAGTGCAGTCAACTGACCTCAAACAACCTACTGCAATACATCAAATAAAAGAAATCAGAGGATGAGGCGAGGCATGAATCACTGACACTTCCTGTTCCTGTATGTAGTTGAATTCACATACTACAGCACACAAGAAGACATTTTTGTAACCAACCATTCATATGAATTACATTTTAGAGCATGAAATTGTGGGGCAATGATATGACACTATTTTTTTTTTTAAAACATATCTATTAATCTATTCAAAAATATTTAATAATATACAAAAATATAAAATACCTAAAAATGCCGTTCACACACACAATGACCTGAATAAACCACTTTTATGATAAGCATGTCTTTAATATTTCATTAAATTTCATCTTGATCTTTTTAGGGGGGTAATACAACTGTCCTGATATCTTAAAAGTGCAATGTGTAGTATTTATGAGGATCTATTGACAGAAATGCAATATAATATACATAACTTTGTTTTCAGTGGTGTATAAAGACCTTACATAATGTACTGTTACGTTTTTATTACTTTAGATTGAGCCATTTCTACATACATACACTGCGGGTTCCCTTAAAAGAGAACTCCGGTGAATTTTTAAGTTAATCTTGATCGTTATACCTTTGCGAGTACTGTCTATTTAAAAAAACGTATTGTCGTTTCGGTACAAAACGGTTCTGTTCACTCACCTTTGCAAGGTCCCTTTTTAAACACAATATCATCGATTGCAATGTCACTCCTTGCTGAGGATCCTCTAATGGCTTCAAATATAATCTGCAAACAATTAGGGACACATTAGGGACACATTTCTCATGCAAAAAAGTAACAAAGTGATCTTCAAAGTGACACTCCATCAATTTCCTGGCACATCAAGTGCCATCTTCTCAGTGATCAAATTGCTCTGATATGGACATTATAAAAGATGTTTTTCAAAGACATTTTCCAACAAGAAAGGGAGTAAGAGTGTGTCTCTAACCCAATGCCTTGTGTAACACTCGTAATCCACTGTGGCTTTCATCCAGGACACACTTTGTTCTCCTTGTCTTGTCCAAAGCAATCTCTCCTTGTCCCCTTTATGCAGCAGGACACTCAGGGCGCCAGTGCCTGAGCCATACATGTGGTAGAAGAAGATCATACACTGAGGGCCGGTTGAACCCCTCAGCTCAGTGGACATCAGTTGGGCTGACTGCTTGGGTAACATGTGAGACGCCTCAATGTACATGAAGTAGCCTTGAAGTCAGAGCAGGAAAGACTTAGTGTGCACTGTCTCATGACATCAGCAGTGTTAATAAAGCATTTCATGCTGAAGCATAAATCTGACTCACCTACCCCTAAGGTGTGGTCCCCCTTGGGTCCTGTGTAAGATGTGGGTGTCTGTCCTCTGATCCGCAACCAATGTCCTTTCTTAGTTTTCTTTTTCTGGGTGTAGCCGCAGTCCCCAGTTTCAAAGTTACAGTGTCCAGGAGGTGGATTTAAGGGTCCTAAAATGAGAACCAAAAGGGTGACCTGTTTTAGGATAGTGAAGTTCAGCCATATTACACTATAAAAAAGCTTGTCTATTTCTATTCACCGCAGCCGGCACTGCCCATTTAATGTCTATGTTTGTGAGGGCAGATGTTCTCCATTGCCATATGCCTATAAACAGAATATTTAAAAACCTTAGATGAGGGCCTTGCCCATTTCCTAAGCCACATTGTTTAAAACTGACAAGTAACTTCTGCCAAGCAACCTGTAAGTAATAGAGTTTACCCTTTAAAAGAACAATCAGCTTCTTAAATCTTTTACAAGTCATAGGTTTCACTTACATAAAAGCAACACAACTGGGTCAAACACGAGGGGCCAGTTGTTCAAAGGTAAACTGATCGGATTTTGGTTATCGGATTGGATCAAATCTTGAAAATGGGTTGTTCAAAAGGGGAAAAAAAGGAATCTGAAATCAGATTAGATCACGGAATCCAATCCTAGATTTAATCTGGATCAAACCTTCAGTTTGTGTTGTTCAAAACTTGTCAGTAGGATTTGGATAACTTTGATCAAAAAACAGGATTATCCTGATCCCAACAGGGGGTAGGATTTCAAGGTGGATTCCAGGAAGAAAATGTAGTAAAACTTTAAAACTGGTATAAAAAAAAAATACAACATTTGTATCATATAATACACAAACACATATTATTTTATTTTGCTCTTGATTAGTTAGGCTAATTGTTAAAGTAATACATTAGAAGTAGACATTGGGCTACCTATTAAGCATTTCGGTAGCCTACAGTCAAAGTAAAAAAAGATTTAGCCGCCATAAATTAATCCCCAAACAGCTGTAAATATCAAACAAAAATATTATATAAAAATTTAAAGTGTTTTTTTTTTATCACTTATAAGACTTTATTTCTTATCAATTATAAGAGACGAACCAGTCAAAAGTTCTTCGGTAATCTGAAAAGGTGTGTATCTGGATATGGGTGATCCAATCCAATTTTGCTTTGAAAAACCGGCACAAAAGTAAAATGGATTACCTGAACCTGGAAAGCAAAACATGGGATTTCCAAATCCAGATAATTTTGATCCAGATTAAATGTTTTGAACAACTGGCCCCATGTTATCGTTTGGGCAATTCTACATATGGGGACAGTATTAGACAATTAGTCAATTTTATTATTAAAAGGAAGAACCAATGTCTATCCAAGCAAAACTTTTACTTCATGCTTATATGAATGGAAACACATACATTATATCTTTAGTTGTTCTCCAGTGAGCATGTGGAAATATGTACATAATAAATTAATTAGAGGATGTTTCACCACAACTCCTTAGCACTATTCAGGTAATGTATTCACAGAGTGACGTTTGTAAATATTATTGTGGATGGTTTTTGAAATTTCTTCTGGATGGTGTGAGGAAAAAAAGAAAAAAAGCTGGAATTAACTTATACCATGTAACACAATTACCATTTGAATAGGGCTTTTGTCACTGTTAAAAGGGTAGAAGTACCTGTATTAACTCGACAGTCTCCAAGGGTCACTGAGATGTCATCGAGAGACACAAGTCCACAGTCCCAGAAGTTTCTGCAGATGCTGACAAATGCTACCTTAAAGGCAAGTTAATAAAAAGTTCCATGATGACAAATGAAGCTAAAATAGAGAGATCATAGATGAGTAGTTCTAAACTCATGTAATATAGCACTCAATTTTACTAATTACAATATTTAACTTTTATTTTGTTCAAAATCAACAACATTTAAATAATGAGTCAATACATCATCAATCCTTCTTCCAAAATCTGTTTTTGTCTTGCCATGATTCACTATGGTAAACATAAGTTTTTATATTTTAGACCTATTGGGATGGTTTTTGTGGGAAATATGTCAGTCGCATGTGTGTGACTCTCTTCATATCCGTAAATAGAGAAAAGCTGCTCCGGCTACTGTGACCTGTGTATTGTGTGACGTGTGTATTGTGTATTGTCTCAACGAGGGAGAAAGGTTGATATAGAGCAGCTAAATCTCGAACCTCTGGGAATCACCTGTTTAAAAGAAAACATGAGAGTCTGTTGGCAAAAAGATAATGTGACAGCTCGTAATAAAACGAGAATCAACATTAACATGGCTTTTCTGAGATGACAAGAACCGAAGGATTTTAAAGTGCCCCATTATGCTTTTTTCGAATATTACCTTTCATGCAATGTGTAATGTACGGTAGCTGTTTGTGAATGTAAATGATCTGCAAAGGTATGTAGCTGAAAGTGCATGGTAAATAAAGGTATTGTTGCCCCAAAGAAAGAATTGACTCTGAACCGCCTACTAGTCTACTTTGACCCTCAAACGCTGTAGCTGGTTTGTGTTGTGTACATGTCGTGAAGACGCTGTTTTCTGCCCTGCAAAAGCAAATTCTCTTTGAAAACACTTCCAAAGGATGAGGATGTGAAGAGTCAGTGGTTAAAAATTACCACAGCGATACAACAGCAGTATAACCTTTTGAAGATTTCTACTCAAATCTGTGAGGTCTAAATAGGATTTACAAAATGCTTATCTATTAAAGATGGGTCAGTACCCACTTTATTTGGACCAACTTGCTCCTCAGAATCACAACCTGTAAGTATGATTAATTGTTGATGTATACATATATTTGTACCGGGTTTTCAAAATTCTTAGTTTTGCGTTTTTTATTGTGTAGGTCTAAGGCTAAGCTGAAATACTTCTGCTAGTCAACTGTGGGCCACTATTCCCTAAAACTGTGTCCATTGATGCAGATTGTCTGTTCTTACTACTTTGAGTAATGATAAAGGCAAAATTTGTTTTACAAACTTTAATGTTTCATCAGTCATTCAAGTTAGTGCTCAGGGTAACAGTTATTGATACAGTTAATGATACAGTTCCCACATGTGCACTGCAATAAATTAGAAATATACACATTGGTTTGTTGATGGACATACTCTTGTTAATGCTGAAGGTGAGGAATTACAGCTGCAACATCTCATAATGTACCTCAAACTGAGTAGTGTATCACTGAGAAACATCCTGCTCAAGTCGTCCTTGCAATGGAGGTTCTGGTTGAATAACTATTTCTTCCAATGTTTCATCATCAGACTCGCGTCATGGCAATGGGGCGTTTTGTTTGGCGCTGTTAGCAGTGCTCAATGTATATTATGAGAAAATGAAAGCGTTTTTTTTTAGCTTTGGTGCGCATAAATCTGTTTTAGGAGACCTCTAAAACTAAATTAAGAACCTTTAAAATAGCACAATAGGGGCACTTTCAAAACATATAAATTGCCATGTGTAGTTCTCTAAGAGAGCTCATTGTAAAGCATTATCTGTTGTGAAGGGTCATTTCATTATGGTTGTTGTAGCGCTGTGCTGGGATTCATTTTGTGTCTATTAATGGGTATTAGACAGTAGCATCTTCAGCTTGAGATCCTTTCCAATTTCCATCTAAACTAGTTATATCACCCCCATCTCATCCAAGATGTTCATGTCTTTCTTTCTTCAGTCGAAAAGAAATTAAGTTTTTTTTTTGAGGAAAACATTCCAGGATTTTTCTCCACACCATTGACTTCCATGGCAACCAAAATGTTGAAGGTCCAAATCAATGCAGTTTCAAAGGGCTTCGATGGGCTTCAGAGGCTCTGCGCGATCTGACATTTTCGATATGATTGCGCAATCCTTGGCACGTCGCAAAGCAGCACAAGATGAGCAATATAGGTAAAAAAGTGTATATATATATATATATATATATATATATATATATATATATATATATATATATATATATATATGTGTGTGTATTTTTTTTTTAATTACCAATCGTTTGGCTAGATAAGACCCTATTCCTCGTCTTGGATCGTGCAGAGCCTCTGAAGCCCTTCGAAGTGCTTTGAAACTGCTTTGATTTGGACCTTCAACATTTTGGTTGCCATGGAAGTCAATGGTGTGGAGAAAAATCCTGGAAGGTTTAGAGTGACTGTTTTGTGAACAGTAGGATCTCCATATTCATCCACACAGTAACACAGAGCCGAAGCACTACCAAAACAATATTCTTCTGCAAAATGCATGCAGTTTTCCTTTTTTAAACCGCTAGAGGGCCTAATAATACATAGTGTACCTTTAAAAGGTACTTGAATAGTTATAGACATCATACGCAACGTTATTTGTATTTAACATTTATAGAACTCAATTTAAAACTCTTTGATTTTTCTGTGGTTTTTCTCTTAAATGGCTTTGACATTTTGAGGAAGCACAAAGTATTCCACAAATGGAAGCTCTAATAATGGGGTTTTGATGTGGTTTGCCTGTAGACAGACACTCCATTCAAAATAGTCTTGCTCTTCAGTTATCAGAACTGAGATCCCTGAGATTATAACAGGAATTCACACACGGGGTGACCCAAAGTGCAGGACAAGATTTGTTAGGGCTTATCATTTTGAAGTGACAAGAAAATACTTTACTAAAATATAAAAGTATTAAAACTGAATTTGTACTTATCATTCAGGACAACGTCCTTCTATCACCTCTAATCTGAAGAACACTTAACCCTTCATGCTGTTCATAATAACTTCATTTACATAACTGTCCAAAAATTAGGGTTCCATAGGATTTTTTAATATTTTTAAATAAGTCAAAAATACAATAAAACAGCTATATTGAAAAATATTATTACAATTTAAATGAACTCTTTTCTATTTAAATACTGTATATACATATTAAAATGTATTTATTTGTGTTATGGCAAAGCTGAATTTTCATCATCATTACTCCAGTTCTCAGTGTCGCATGATCCTTCAGAAATCATTCCAATATGCTGATTTGATGTTCAAGAAACATTATTATCGATGTTGAAAACAGTTGTGCTTATTGAAATAGAAATCTTTTGTAACATTACAAATGACTTTACTGCCAATTTAATGCATCCTTGCGGGTATTATTTTTCCTTTTTTTTTTTTGTTACTGACCCCAACATTTTTAACTGAGGTATATACCGTATATAAAATGAACAGCAGCCATGATCATCAACAGAACCCAGTCTTGAAGAAACGCATATTTACCAAAAATCTGTTTGTTTTACACTTACCTTAGTAGACATGGGCTTTAAGTAGGTGACTTCCACCTCTGTCCAAACATCTCTAGACCTCTCAGACACGGTCCAGATTTTCTCCTGAGCAATGTTGTTTTCATCATAGATATAGAGAGCCAGAGCATTATCTAATTTCATGAAGCCATGCAAGGCATAGTAGAACCTGAGGCAGTATTTATGGTTCCCTGGCAGGGAGGGCCCAAAAAGACGACCCACATACCCTGGACGAGAGGTATAACGAGTGTTGGTCAGCAGAAAAGACCCTGTGGAAGAGATAAATACATTTTAAATAAATAGTCATATGATCGTCTTTGATCATATTAATAGTTATTTATTATGAGTACTGATAAAGTAAAACTAAATATGCATGAAGTAGAAGTAGAAGAAAACCCATTAAAACAACTGTATGAATAGAGTCTAAAAGTGTGATTTTAACCACAAAGCATTACTGATAAAGCTTGTACATATTTTTTATGTTACAAATTTAGTGATTTGATGAAAATAACAGTCTCACCAGTGCCTGTGGTGTGATCACCGATGCGGTAAACATTTGGTTTCACAGAGACCCTGTTCCACACTGAACCTCCGTTCTGTTCCTGATAATACTGACACAGGCCCTCCTCAAAGTCACAGTGTGCAACAGAGGGGTCAAACGCTGGCTCTGAAACGTGAGTCACATGAAATAAACTCACATCATGAACATCTGCCACATGCACAGACTTTCTGTTAAATGTATGTAAACTGCTGACTAAATGGAAAGTCGATGTGGTTGCTACATAACAGGGCAACAAGAAGAAAATTCCCTTTTAAACAGCCACTTGTGGGCTGTTTTAGGCTGTAGGGTACAAAGCTGTACAAGGGGACTTTTTACCTTAGAAAATGAAAATTCTGTCATCATTTACTACCCTCTAGTTCTTCTGCTGAACACAAAGGAAGATATTTGGAAGAATGTTTGTATCCAAGCAGATCTCAGCAGCATTATTTTCCCCCCACTTTGGTAGTCATTGGCTGCCGAGATCTGCTTTGTCCAAATATCTTCCTTTGTGTTCAGCAGAAGACAGACATTTATACAGGTTTGGAACAACTTGAGCGTGACTAAATGATAACAGAATTTCAATTTTTGGGTGAACTATCCCTTTAAATGCCATCCTTTCACTTATTCAACAAATATTGACAAATTATTGATTCACTGAAAACCATAAATAAGTTTTTTTTTTATCTCACAATATATAGTATATAATAATTTCATAGATTCTCATTAGCTACATAAATCATAAAATGTTGGCCTGATTTCACAGGGAAGTGTAACTATTTTGAGTTGGTGATTTCATATGAATTTGTACGATGTGAATCGTACCAAAACATACGTTTGTTTTTTTTAAGTATGAAGGTCCACCCCTTAACATAACCGTCAGTAGGGTGTACACAGATCATACAAACCATACGAATGCGATTGTAT
This sequence comes from Romanogobio albipinnatus, assembly GCA_023566225.1. Classification (NCBI taxonomy): domain Eukaryota; kingdom Metazoa; phylum Chordata; class Actinopteri; order Cypriniformes; family Gobionidae; genus Romanogobio; species Romanogobio albipinnatus. Next base: position 47,231,904 of record CM042242.1, read on the forward strand.
GAATTCAAATTAATTATCCACCAATTCGCCAAAACATAAAATAGCTATGAATTGCCACAAGATTGTGTTGCAAATTACCTCAAATTCAATTTATATATTGCATGTAATGACCTCATACTGTAGATCAGGATTTTGCAGTGCATACCAATAAGTGTGTGCTCAAGAAAGTACAGTGGTGGTTTTTGTTGTCATTCGATGATATGAGAGAAAATCAAATCAAAAAGGCATTTTATCATGAGGCTTTAGCCCAGTTGTACCCTAAGTATTCAAGGTGCAGTAAGCGATTTCTGAGAAATGTTTTTTGAAAACTGAAATCAACACCCAAACAAACAATTTTGTGTATATTTGTGAGATGTCTATTCTGTGTGTGCTGAAAAAAAATTGTGTTTGTACATAGTCCTGGCTGTGTAAAGAGAAAAAATGGATCAATCAGACTGAGCACCAAAACACTTTGGTAGCCAATCAGCAAAATGGCCGTATACGTAAGGGTGAGCAAGTGGGACATTTGTAGGCTGCATCCGAAACTCTCTTGAGTAGGTACTTATTTTGAGTAATTACTTCACAACTGCTAAAAAAGTATCTTCTATAGTATGAATGTGTGTAGTATGAATACTGTATAATCTGGATGTATTATATTCACCATGTTGTCATTATCATGTGACCTGTCATGTTGACCATTAAAAAAATCATGCTGATGTCTGCTGTTGAATCAAGGCTGATTCAACCATATTTGGTCATTGCCTGGTCATGTAGCATATTCGTTATTTTGGGGGCGGAGCAATGAAGGGAGGGATGAGTTTCTTTTTGGTAGGGGTCTGTTTGTTTGGGTGTCGATTTAAAATATCAGCAGTGTTTCTCAGAAATCACCTTCACTTGTACAATGTACCTTTAAGTGTCTACAGAATCCCAATCAAAAAGACATGTCTACAAAAGGGGTATCATATGTTTACCAGGTTCCAGTGACTGTTGAAATGAAACCATAAAACTTGCTAGTGGTTTCGAGCTCTGTAAACAGCTGTATTGTGATGTTTGGGATTATGCACAGTTGCTTATTATGCAACAGAACCACACTGACCTGTCTCCGTGTGGCAAAATTCTGAGGAGAAAGAAATGTCATCCAGAGCAACATATCCACCACGGGCACTGTTGAACGCCACCTCAAACACCACCTAGTAAACCAAATACACCAATCAATCTTAATTAGACAAATGAAGTGCCCAACATGAAGGGAACAACAGTCCCCAAAATTATTAACTCTGAATTAAAACTGAAAAAAAGTTTGAAATGGATTTAGTTTGTAACTCAGTGTAAAAGTAATTCAAAAACACTACAAGGTACAAAGAATGGTGCATTAGCATTAATAACACTTCAGACGGTGAACTCATCTGCTGGAGAGAATCTCCAGACTGCACACACACTCCCACTCTCATTATTTACATTGTCTCCCAGAGCTGGCTGCTCACACTCAAACATGGCAGCCACAGCGCTAGCTCTTCACTTCATGTTTATACTATTCCTACAGATGCAAAATAAACACTTTTTTCTCCCCAGTACAGAGATGACGTTATGTATGGTTTTAAATAGATCACACTTTGAACTATATTTGGAAATTACCAAAGGTATCTCTTACCATTATTACAGTTCATAATCAAAGCAGTTTTGATTACAAGTTTTCAGCAAAACTATCTATACTTGATTTGGTTACAGAAAATATATATCTTTAAAATACATGCTGACCCCAAACTTTTGAACAGTATCGAGTCTTTGGTGAGTTTTTGGTTGTTGTTTTTTTGGCAAAAATGAATACTGCAAGTACACATTAAATTGGGCGGTAAAGACCACATGGCCCTTCAGAATTACTGTTTTGACTGTTATTGTTTGCTATTATTCTTGAAAGCAGTAGCTTTTTACAATATTCTTTAAAAATAAATAGCAAACAAGAACATTTAAAACAATCATTCTGAAGGGACCATGTGATACTGAAAACTGGATTACTGGCTGCTGAAAATTCAGCAAAATATTTAGAAAACCTTACCAACCCCAAACTTTTGAAAGATAGTGTATATTAGTCTAAGTTAGTGACATTCGTTACTAACTGAATGTACATTAACTAATATTTGCTAATCCTATTATTGAAAATTATTGCACAAGTGTTAGCCATTCATCTACTGGAGTTCAAAATATATTTATATAGAGGGTGTAAAGAACCCTTCATAGAACATTAATTCATAATTGTTTGACTTAAACTTGCCATCTATAGTATGACATAAGTCTGCACAACGTCTTTTATATGTTAACTGTGCAGTAAAACAAGGCCCCTTTTATAAATATGTGCTAGTCTTGTTAGGATAGTGTTCTTGCGTATACATCTGGGAACTACAGCTCTTAAGACATGAAATGTATTTGCAAATGACTTAAGTATATTTCGGGTAGTTAAAACGTGTCAGCATGTGAATTTAGCCTGGGACAAATCCAAGAGACCTTCTTTTTGCTCATGTTCTGCACTCCAGGTCACAGCAAATGTATGTATGCATTTACTGTGACCTGTAGTGCAGAACATGAGTAAAATGATGTGAAGAAAAGGTCTCTTGGATTTACCTGTTTTGTTTAATTTGATTGAATTAACAGAAAGATGGGAGCCAGCAGATTTGTTTAAAAGGATTTTTTATTTCCCGATTTTCTTGACCTTACTAAAATGCATGCATTTTTGAAAAATGTTGTGCATAGGTTATTTTTGAAGTAGTGTTTTTGTTGGCCTCTCTAATATCTCTCAAAATTGAACAATTCAGTGATACATAAAAACGTCACTGACCTCTAAAGGATGTGGTGCTTTAATATCCACTTGAACTAACTTCCAATTTGACGTTGCATACACATCAGGTCTCCATATCTCTTCATAGTGGCCCAGCTGGTCCTTAGTGAAGACTGAGAAGAAATTCCCAATGGCTTGGTCCCTTTGATAGTAAAAGGACAAACATCCTGCCATTGAAGTGGTAGTCATTGGCGACACCAACTTGGCCACCTCCTGGAAACTTTTAGCATAAACCGAGTCCACATACATGTAATGACCTAGTTCAGAGTGGAAAAATTAAACAAAGGATGGATTCACAAAGAACATTCCTCAGTGTAGGAGAGTAAGCAAGTTCCAAACCAAGAGAATTGTGGGTTGAGAAAAGCTATGGTCTTGTTGGTGAGCCTGGTATGATTCATTCCAGCTCTTGACCTATTGTGCAGTATGAAGCTATTCTGTCAGTCTGTATTACCTCTCTCATTGTTCATGGTGTGGTCATCTGGAAGGTTTGACTGAGGGTCCCGGGCCAAACTCCCCCCCACATACCAGTTCACATTGGGATTCCACTGATTACTGTAGCCACACAAGTGATGCTCCTCAAAGTTGCACTCTAAAACAGACATTAAAGAGTATTATTCAAATGTTTTAAAAAGGGAGGAGGAACGTATGGTGGTATAGCAAGGTACGTTCAAATCTACCCTGTTAACCAATGAGGTTTGTGTGCATTGTCTTATTTTCAGATGTTCTTACGTTCTTGCGTCAGATGTTTGTAACAAATAATTTCATTTTTAATTTTTTTTTACACAATGCAATCAAATGAAATCAGAAGACTTGGAATGTAGCATACAAATGTTATGGACTGCTATGGTACTTTTATATGTTTTTTGAGTTTATAGCTACAATCACCCTACAAAAGTTTCAGTACAATTTTTGTTGTTGTTGTTGTTATTCATTGATGTTACTCAAAATATAAAGCTGGAATTAAATGCAGAAAATTTATGTTACAGCAGTTTTTCAATTAAAAATGTTTAACAATTGTAATAATTGTATACTTCTGCTTTTGTTTCAGTTGTAAGCAGGGCTTGACATTAACTTTTTTGCTCATCAGCCACTGTGGCTAGTTGTTACTAGACATTCGGCATTTTCACAGGACACAATTTTGACATCAATACCATTGGGAAAAACTGCCAAAGGCTAGATCTTTTTAATATCTCATAATTTGACAGCAGGTATATTAGGCTGCTGTCACTTTAAGACCAGATGCATGGATCCATTACATATGCGTTTTCTTTCTCAACTCTGTTTACGTTATTGCAATACAATATACATATATATGTCTTCAGTGGTGTATAAAGACCTTACATAATGAACCGTAATGTTTTTATTACCTTAGAATGACTGCTCTACAGAGCGTTAGCTACTCTAAGCTGTCTCAGACGACAACATCTTTGTCCTGTGTCGGCCACCATAGCTTCTCTATGTGCTTCAAAAGGGAGGGGAGAGCGGTGGGCGGTTGCAATTCGCAACCTCACCGCTAGATGCTGCAAAAATTTACACAGTGCATCTTTAAGTGCAATAAGGCAGTGGAAACTTAAGCTGGCTTTATGTGCATGCACTTTGAGTGAGAGCACAACATCTGCAGGAGGGAGTACAATTATGTGCAATATGCACAATCTCACTCCGAAATTCAAGCCCTGTAAACACCAACAATATTCATCCGTAGTGAGTGAGAGGAGGCGGGTTTGTGTGTCGACTTGTTGCCGGGGAGATGAGAGAGTGAGTATGGTATCTTGTATCTATTTTGCATATAACTAGTATTTCATCATCGATATGTATTGAGAAATATATATATATTATATATATATATATATATATATATATATATATATATATATATATATATATATATATATATATATATTTTTTTTTTTTTTTTTTTTTTTGACAGCACTATTATTGCATTATCACAGATGCCTTTTTAAAAGACTACAATTGAAAAATTTATTTTTAAGCTATATATACAATTCAACCGGCCAAAGCGGCTAGTAGGAGTGACTGCGTTACAAGCCACTGCTGAAATCCACCCACATTAGGTGGGTTGGCGGGTGTTAATGTCAAGCCCTGGTTGTGAGTATTGATATTAGATCAGATCAAATTCCACTAAAGGGTAGGGGGTGGGGGGAAGGGGGTGCAAAAGTTTTTCTACTTTCAAATTAGGATGTCACAAAAAAATAAAAAAATAAACCAATTAATTAGCATAACATGGTTTTCCAGCACAAAGTTAACTTTTTAAAGCATCAGGAATGCTGTGGTCCATTGTACTGGTTAAGAGTATAAAATCTGAAGACTTACCTATACAATATCCAGGGATAATGTGTATTTCAAAAACAGCAACGCTATTTCCCATTCCACTGCTGGGTTTAGCCTCAAATAATAGCTAAATGTCAAAAAGTAACAAACAAAGAGAAATTAAACAATTTGGGCTGTAACAGTTAAATATGCATTGAATGCTGATGATTCAACTGTCAGAAATGTTTATTTTACTATCCAAAGCCTATAAAACAATGTTTATCTAACTCATTAGGACAGGGCACAATCTCTTCACTCTCTTTCGGTGATTCTATAAATCATAAATCAAACACAGCTTCAGTTTTACACACAGTCTGATTTTAGAGTAAATATAACATCAGAAGGTTTATATCTCATATGAAGTAAAAAAAAAAAAACTAGCATAATAGATTCACTTTCTTTCCAGTCATAATTCATAACACTTGTTATTAAACAAAGTCAATTTCTATTCCTTTGTTTATAAAGGGCAAGTATTATGCTCAGTCTATCTTTCCAAATGTAATTCCCAGAAACACAGAATTACTATTAGTGTAAAAAATAGTACAAATGCTTGTCTGATCAAGGGAGAGGCGTAGCCACTGTAGTATTTACAAAGGGCTCTTTTATTCACTCAGCTCCACTCAAACCCTCTTTTACGCTAACGGTCCTCTAGCAAACTATGAATAGTCTTGACTAAATTATTATCACATACACAACCCCCTTGTTTCCTTACTTTGCATTCAAACACAGAAGAGCCAAACACAGAAGAGCCATGTCAGGCAGATACCTGGTAAGCCCCAGACATATTACGGAGGTCCACGCTGGCAATGAGCCAACTGTCTGAGGGTTTCTCCGCCGTCCATAACATGTAGTCAAAGTTCTCGCCCTCGGGTCGTAAGTGCAGTTGAAGAGAGCCTGAGCCTGAGATCTGATAGACCAACCGCACACAGCTCCAGTCTCTGAGCTCCAGCTCTGGGCTGACTAGGACATACTTTTCTTTCTCACCTAAAGATGATGAATCTGCTGTGATAAAGCGACCTGAAAGAATCAGAGTCATAATTTCAATACCGGTGAGAACATTTGTGCAGAAATGCATGTATCCAAGTCTAAGAACAGAATAGAAACACTTCAAAAATGTAACATTCAGTTTACATTCCGTTCTGTTATTTTCATTGGAGGATATAACCCTGGATTAACTAAAGCCAAATCAATCTAATGATCCAGGGTCACACAGGGTCGTCAGTAATGAACAGCAACCTCTTAAAAGGAATGGGCGACTGGACTGTTTCACCATTTTAAACGGTCAAAAAACAGGTGCGATCTGTATCAGGTTCTCCAAAATAAAGTGCATGCAATCACAGCAAATGAAGACTCATGGGAGACTCAAATGTGAATTTAACAGTTCATTTAATCTTCTGACTTTAACAAAACGACAGTTTAGAGCACAGAAATAGGTTACACTCACATCTAAACAGTTCATTAAAGAAGAAAGATTAGCTGTCAGAAGTAAAGTAATCATATACGTTGTGAACGTATCCAATTTCCTCTTGTTTAATATGCATCAAACCCCGACATGATGTAAAAGTGTGTTTGCTGCCGTTAGCTTCAGTGATCTCTGATAGCTCCAGATGTTCTCATGGTGATTCATTCCAGGAGCCAGATGAAAACAATCCCTTTTTTTCTTCTCTCTTCATGACCTCTTGCAAAAACACACTAATTTTTTATACTTTGGTTTGGCCCTCTTTTGGGATCTCATATATTTAGTCCGTGAGCAAATACCAATCGTTAATATCCCACTTCTCTGGTGGCCATGACATCAGCTTCTGAGGTAGGTGTTTAAAATACTGAAGTCATGTCTTTTGTAAGGTCCATTGAAATTAGTCCTCATCTTGTGGAAACACAATGAATTCACAATAGACCAAAAAAGTACAGTCTTAACAACATGCCGTCATTGTATAAACATAGTCACAAAGTCAGCATTTTCAGTCACAAAAAATAAAAGGCTGGATTTAATTGCAAGCAGTGAATGTTTAATGAAAACAAACGCAAAATAACACATCTTAGAATTCCAAAACACATCAAACAGAACAACCAACATAATCTAGATGAGAATAGACAATGAACTGAGCAAACTCAGGGTTTAAATAACACAATAGAGAACAAGGGGGCGTATTACAGAAACTTTCTATCTTAGGTCTTAACTTAAGATATGAAGTTAATTTAGGATTTTTCACCATTTTGTATTACAGAAGCAAATCTTAACTTGATTTAGGATTCTTATCCTATCTTACAAAATCTCATCTTATCTGTAGTTAGGAAATCTTAAACCGCTCCATCGAGTTCGGTAATCAACTGTCAGGTCTGTTACCAAGCAACCAACAACGCGCAAACTGCTTCTGAGGTAAACCTAAAATCAAAATGGATGCTTTTAACATGTGTGCTTTTAATCTCAGTGCGGCAGAGACTGAAATTTTTATAAGCTCTGTTGAAAAGTTAAAGCCTGTTTTATAAATCGCTTTTTGCAACAACAAAAAAGTAAGCACAAACGTTCGTTAAGTTCGTTGTCCATTGTAGTTTTTTCCTCCTGTTTCAAGCGTGTTGTTTTTGGCCCTGTCCCAAATGGCACACTTCATGTGCACTTTCGGTCTTGTGGGCTTACAATGGCCGCTGCGTGCGTGTGTCCGTTAAGTCCACGAGACCGGAGTGTGTCCCATTTATCATTTTAGGTCTCAGAATGGTGCTTGCGAGTGCCCCCTTTGAGGTCGATATGCGCCCTCGATGCGCACTTCTGCCGAGTCCGCACTGGTGCGGGTTACGCAGCGGACTTCTTCCCGGCAGTCAAAGCGTTTGCGTCATTACATTGCGAAAGTGCGGACTCGGAGGAAGACCATGAGGGTTTAGGGTGCCATTTGGGACAGGGCCTTTGAATCGCTTTCCTTTCTTCTTCTTTGACGCCTGCACACTGTGCACAGTACTGTGTGTATTGCCACCTAGTGAACTCTTTCTTGCACTGTTGTACGCGCACCATCCGCATGCTGCCCAATTTTAGAGGCCGTGTGAACGGTGCGCGTACAACAGCGGGGTGTGCAGACGTCCGCAAAACCCTCCTGATGACAAAAAATGACGTCATGTGGACAGTGAGTGGATGCGGACAGCCGAAGTATACTTTGGGCTAAAGTCTGCACAGCGCCACTTAAAGTTGAACACACCTTAAATCTGCAGTGTCAGGTGGTACAGCGGCCTCTCAAAAAATGATGGCTTTTTACAGTGTGCAGGCGTCAAAGAAGAAGAAAGGAAAGAGCGATTCAAAAATTACACACTTGAAACAGGAGGAAAACACTACAATGGACAGCGAACTTGACAAACGTTTGTGTGAAGTTTGTGCATTGTTGTTTCTTCTGAACTGTGCTGCAATGGTTGATCCACTACGTTTCTTCTTCGATCCTGCCTAGCAAATGTCGTGTTGAGTGTATAAAAAAAATTACTGCGCATGTGTCGAATTCGTCCACCCATCCGCAGTTGAGTATACTTTGGCCCTGTCCCAAATGGCACCCTAAAGTCCGCACTTTCACGACGTAATGCCGCTTTTACTGCCGGGAAGAAGTCCGCTGCGTAGCTCGCACCAGTGCGGGCTCGGTAGAAGTGCGCATCGAGGGCGCATATCGACCTCAAAGGGGGGCGCTCGTGAGCACCCTTCTGAGACCTAAAATGACAAATGGGACACCCTCCGGTCTCGTGGACTTAACGGACACGCGCACGCAGCGGCCATTGTAAGTCCACAAAACTGAAAGTGCACATGAAGTGTGCCATTTGGGACAGGGCCTTTGAAAGCTGTGTGGACACGACTGTGTGCGAGACACGTCCGGGGCTTTAGACATCAAAGTACTGCGAGAGAGATCTGAACGGAGCTTTATTTACGGTAACATGGCATGAACGCAGCATTTGTTGGGGGTTTGGGCCAGTGTGGCCACCTTGTTGACAAACTAGTGCAAAAAAAATTCAAGGTGCCTATGCATGCTGAGCATACAAACTAACCGTGTTTAGACAAATCTGGCTGCATGTGTAGAGTATGTGCATACTATGCTGATGATGAAATTACGTCATGCACACTGTATACAGCGCAGAGTATAATTCATTTCTGACACAAACGCATAGTCTTTCAAAGTACCCAATTTGATAGCGTGCAGCACTAGAAAGTTTCATCTGTCCACTGTCTGTGCCAATTCTCTCCAGAAATTTCAGAAAAGTGCTTGTCAACACGGGCACATATTGGTGTTGTTCCATCTCCTGTTTCACGAGTTCACACTTACATATAATTTATATAGAGTAATTCAATGCGTATTTGGCGTGCTGTCCGGAGGGTGGGCTTTGAGCTCGGAATTAGGCCCGAACCCTGAGTACCCCCCGTATATGTAAGTGGTTTTAGAGTTAAAAAAAGGTGTGGTGAAGGGGTGGTGGAAGGGTTGCTGATAACTGTCAACAAACGGAGGTAGGACTGCTGCATGAATATATACCTCTATTGTTGATTAGCTGAGTGCTCTCCACCTGTGTCTTATCTGAACGTGCTTCTCCCGAACCTTGTTTATAAAACATCATTTCTTTTTCTACTGTATTGAAATTGAATTGAAAGAATTTATTGTCATTGTATTTGCATACAACGAGATTTGTCCCAAGCCCATCTTAATTCAAGCATATTGATGATGAAATCACGCACACTGTATGCATACAGTGTTCACATAAAAAAAAATATATATATATACTTCGGGATTAACCTAGTGTTCGCTTAAAAACGTTCCATGATAAGAAAATATTATCCATAAAAATATCCAGAGATGGCATTTCTATAGTAAGTAGTGGGGGAATTATTCTGCGTGAAATGTTTGGAGGGTTTTTTTTTTCAGCATTTAGAGAAGAAACAAATAAAGGACAATGCAATTCTCCAGAACTCCAGAATCTGGCTAGAAGTAGCCCACCTCGGTCTGATTCTTCATAAAAACGGTTAAATGTTTATATGAACTCTTTGAATGTCTGCTATACCTCTTCAAATGCCTAAATTATTTCTACAGCTGCTGGAGAAACAAGGTTAGCAGATCACCAGATTCAGTTCTTTCTCATCATTTCTGTCTCCTTCTGGAAATGTTTTCTAGTTTTTTGGCTACATGGATATTTAATAAATAAATATGATAAATACTCTAAATGGCATGATTTTCTATGCTATAATCATAGCAAAGAGTGGGCACATTGATACACATTAACATAGGCCTACATCTTTTTTTATAAAACAACAGAAAATGTATATGGCAAGTAGATCATCGTCTGAATTCATTCATTAAAAGTTTAGTCAAGTTCTTTCATTTTCCTAAAACTAAGAAGTCTCTGCTGTGTTTCCACTGCAAAGTCAGTGTTGTCTAGGAAACCAAACAGAGACACACATTTGTTGCCCAGTCTTGTTTTATTGACCTGCGGGGAAAAACTCACTCCACAGGCAGGAGACAGTTGTCAACCAGACAACTGCCCAGGGTACGTTCACTGGATTACACTTCTTTCATCATACTTCGGTCAACAGTCATTCTAAAGCATCTCCTCTGTTTTCCCCTCAACAGCTGAGCCCATCCAGTTGTTCACCAGCCATCATAGTTTTTGGCAGAGGACAGAAAAATGATAACAAAGCTTATTTTTAGAACACAGCCCAGACAGTTACGGTAAGTGCTCGTTGTGCTTAAAGTATAATAATATTCAAGTAAATACAAAGAAAAGTAACAAACAAGAAAAAAAATTCTGTCCTGCAACCTGTGTCTCTTGGTGGACTGAGAAGAGTTATAGCCTGCGTGATCTGTGAAACATCTCTGGCCAGTGTGCATCATAAAGACCAATGAACAATCTACTGAAATCCTTAGTTCTGATGAACAGAGATCAGATAATGCCCTGTCATGTAGAGCAGGCTCACTAAATGAAGTGCAGATGTGCAACCATAAGCCTTAAACACTGAAGAAAGTAGGGCAGCACTTTTTATATTGCATTTCAAAACATTCACAATTCTTTAACCAGTTATAACAAAGTATACAGGGTGCGCATGGAATCATGTACCCATAACCAGTGCTCATGAAGAGATAAAGATTTTAAAACAAACTGGCATCATGCATTCTCAGAATGTCTTGTTGTCTGTGGTGGTCAGAAGGTCAATTAGTCAAAATGGGCGATGCCAGACTGTTTAATTGATTTACACAGCTTCAAAACGCTTGGAACGATATGTGCCAAGTTTCATATGCTTGCATTTTGTATGCTATTTTCCGAATATTCAACTAAAGAAAATGTGAATGTGTGCATTTCCACTACGTTAGGCGCATTATATCTTGAGGGTACCTCTTTTTATTAAATGCTGCTTGGAGATGGAGAAGAATTGATGAAGTATCTCACATGAAGGCTCAAACGGCTGCTGTGCTTATATGCCGATGTAAAAACCTATTGACCTTTTGAATTCCGTACGAATGTCAAGGGCTATGTTGGAAGAATTGTGTGGCAACTTTTTGTTGGGCCTAATGCATAATATCATGGTTTTTTACATGCAGAAGGCTGTTATAATTTTACGTCATCTTACCTGAGCAACACTCTGCAAATATTTTCATAATAACATGAGCGGAGTGGAATAAAGAATGTGATCAGCGTGATTGATATTCAAAATGGTAAGCAAGCACTTCTTTGTTTATGGTTTGTATATCTGCAGTCTTTTTTTAATGACGAATATAGACGAAAATATCTGCTTAAATAGATAGTTATCTCCTTCACACGCAGGCGCCGAACGCGCGTGCTAGTTGACAGTCACCTGTAGTCCTTTTGGTGTGTTCAGATGCTGTTTTTTTCAGCGACGCAAAACAACAAAACAGTCGGCTTTCATCAACGCTAGTTCGTGTGTATGTGTGATGTAAACAAAACTCAAAGCGAAAGAAAAACACTGCCGATTCTTTGATTCTAAAATGGCCGCTGTGACCTCTGCACTCTTGTCTGACAGCTCCTTTCAACCAATTGGGCATGTTATCAGCTGTTTATAGAATGAAAGAGCCACTCAGGCTGCAGCATGGGAGGGTGCAGCAGGGACCGTGTCACTCTCTTTGATTGACAGTAAATCGATCCAATTGCATCAGAGATTGCAAATGACTGACTCTTCTGATAGCCAATGAACTTCTGAAAAGATTAATACGTATTTTTGGTGGGAGGATTCTACCTTTGTACTTTTTATGAGTGTGCGTAAAGTTCACACGTACGTGCATGCGTGTGTGTCTGCGTCTGCGTGTAAATGTTTTGTAACATTTATTTCTTTGTTTTTGTTTTATATAACAGACTATCATCTCACTGAAGTGTTACAAGACACAGGACAGCGCCTGCAGAGATGCCACATCCTTCCCAGAGAGGGGGGAGGGGGAGAGAGTGAGATGTAAAGTGTGCAAATAGTTTGATATTATATATTGTTATATATTAGTGTGAATTTTAATATTAAAGTGTTTTATAAATACCATAGCACTTGTTTCGTCTTTATTTGCACAAAGTTTAGTTCCAAGAATTGAAAAAACACTATAATATATACTATAAAAACACTATAATGTTTATGTTTCAGAAATTATTCACACAAATATTTTATATCTGGATAAGGAATAGAATAGCTCTAAATGTAACCTTTCATTAGAGCCCAAAAGTATGTCTGTACATCAAAGCATTCAAGAATATCATCATTGTATGTGTCAATGGTTACAAAGGGTCATTTGGAGTCTCCAAGTGGCTTTTTTTGGGAAGCGCCTAGACATCAACTTAGATAAGCATGTGCAAAACACTCATTTTCTAAAGGTATAGTTATCAAATGTGAAATTGGACTTGGTAAGGCTTCATGCTGTGATCCCATTGTGATTTCCAGCTAATACCTCCCAGCTATAGTCATCTGCAGCCATCTTTTTACAAAAAAAATGTTGGCGGAATTTTCTTTTTTCTGCGTGTTTAAAGTTCTATTACTCAATACCAGTATGACTTACAGTGATTCGTTTTAGGGAAATTTTACAGGATTTCAATCGGCATCTAGTACATTAACCCCCGGTTTCACAGACAACGCTTAAGCTAGTCCTAGACTAAAATGCATGTTTGTGCTGTTTTAACTGAAAGAATCTTGCACTGACAAATCTTAAAATATGTCAGTGGCATTGTTTTGTCTCAAGATGCACACCTGTAATGTTTTTTTCTTGGGCACGTTTATAAAAGTTACTTATATGTCCTAATTGAACTAAGGCCTAATCCTGGCTTAGTCTAAGCCCTGTCTGTGAAACCGGGCCAATATGTCTATGTTAATTCTGAGAGTTTATTCGCATGTCAAGCGTTTCTATTCAGGATACGCGCATTTTCAAAATGGGTATCAATAGTTGTATGGAAACTCGACGGATTGCGCGTAGAGCTCATAATTACAGCTTGTAAGATGGGAATTTTCTGATAGTGCCTACTTTTACCATATGACTGCTGTACCACCTGACTCATTTAGGATATTGGCTGCATCTGAAAACTTTAAAATACTGCCTTCGGAGGACATATTCTAAGGTAGGAAGGAAGGCATTGAGGCACGTCCGAATCCAATGTTAGATGCACTTCCTGTCTCCTGAGATACCTTCATCTGATCAATTTTCGAAGGCAGCATAGCTTTCCTGTAGCTCAAACAGTAGAGCATGGCGCTAGCAATGCCAAGGTCATGGGCTTGATTCCCAGGGAAAGCAAGAACTGACAAAAATGTAAAATGTGTACCTTGAATGCAATGTAAGTTGCTTTGGATAAAAGCGTCTGCCAAATGCATAAATGTAAATGTAGCATAGATGTATCCTTCACTGCCTTTGATATCCAACAATCCTTTGCGTTCTATTCTGTGACAGGCGAGCTAGAAAAATAAAGTTGGCATTTGGTTGCGGTTGGTGGTAAGTTTGTGTGTAAACGCAAGTTTTTGACCAACATTTTTTCACTTCCAATGTCATTTCTAGCGAGAAATTAGTATTGTAGTAATTAAATATTTGCTTAGTTAGCCTATCACTAAAGCTTTTGTTGTAGATAAAAACATTAAACCATTACGCTGCATCAGAAATCTGTCCGAAATCAGTTTTGTGAGATACTTTTGTACGCAAATGCTGTTTGCAAAGTTAATGGAACATCACATGTTGCCATCTCGAGACTACAACATGGCAGGAATGCAGCATAAAAAGCAAACGTAGGCTACATATTATAGCGTCATCTAGTGTTCAATAGTTGTGTGCGTGTTCATGTTTTTCTATCCCGGTGGAGACTTCAACCTGAATGCACACTGAATCATGGGGACTCCTGTCACCGTGGAGACCTAAATTGAGGTCCCCATGAGGAAACAAGCTTATAAATTGTATAATATTATGCATATTTTTTAAATGTAAACATAGAGAAAGTTTTCTTTGACGGGTAGGTTTAGGGGTAGGGGTAGTGTAAGGGGATAGAATATACAGCTTGTACAGTATAAGAACCATTACCATCTATGGAGAGTCCCCACAAAGATAGTGAACCAGTGTGTGTGTGTGTGTGTGTGTGTGTGTGTGTGTGTGTGTGTGTGTGTGTGTGTGTGTGTGTGTGTGTGTGTGTGTGTGTGTGTGTGTGTGTGTGTGTGTGTGTGTGTGTGTGTGTGTGTGTGTGTGTGTGTGTGTGTGTGTGTGTGTGTGTGTGTGCGTGTGCGTGCGTGCGTGTGGCCTGAGTAGTGTGAAGGCTAATGATTTTGGAAAAACCTTAAGTTTGAGATATCTACAAGCTGATGACCAGACAATTTTAGGGCAGAAAAAGAATAATTGGCAAACCAGTACATAAAACCAGCTTGGACCTTTCTCATACCTTCCTCGTTGATGGTCCAGGCAGAATAAGCGGGATCAGACGTGTAGCCACAGCTGTCCGCGTCGAAACTGCAGGAGCCGCGCAAAAGCTGCGTCTGAGCCCGCGTTAGAAGAGCGACTGCTGAGGATGACAGAACATCAGATAAACACTTAACTATAACGTCTCAACGAGAATTAACTCGCTCTGTTAGCGGAGATAAATGTGCAAAAAGTCAATTCGGCAACGAACAAGTCCACGTTGATGCAACAAAACTTGCACAAATCCAGAGGAGCATCATGCAAACAAACATTTACAGTTTTTCCATTAGGAAAAGTGATGACTTACCCAGAAGGGTTGAGAAGTGAAGCAAAGTCATGACAAAAGTTGCAGGGATGCTGCTAGAGTGGAAGAGTGAATATCCACTAACGCAGATTGCGTACGGCAGCGTGAGCACACAGTGCACTGCAACCGCAGCATTCACTCCATGCTTTGACTCTGGCAGTGCTGAACAGACAGTGGGAGGAGGGAGTGGTTTTTGAGGTATTTCAGAACAGGCAATGGATCTCCCTTAGGTAAGGAGTTTGCCGCTGTGTAAACGTCTGCAGAAATGATATGATTCTCGCTCATCACAGACTTAATCGCAGCTTTGATGGCCTTAAATTACGCATAGCCTAAAGGTTGTATAGTGAAGAGATCATTCAATTGTGTTTAAAAACAGTGCCGTTTGAATTGCATGTTTAATAACTGAATAAAATTGTATGGTTTACTTAGTAAATGTTAGTGATATTAGGCTCTGTTACCTGGTCATTTAACTGAAGACTTAGCTTTTCTTATGCCAATTCCAACAAACAGCATAGTCAGTGAATAAGGCACAAAGTTTGGTTATTTTTGGTTAAATATTGCATAAACAGTGTTTATTGGTCCCCCTTTTGCTGCCAAAACAGCCCTGAGCCGCGAGGCATGGACTCCACTAGACCCATAATGGTGTGTGCCATATCTGGCACCAAAGATGTCAGCAGCAGATCCTTTAAAGTCCTGTAAGTTGCAAGATGTGGCCTCCACTTGTTTGTTCAGCACATCCCACAGATGCTCGATTGCATTGAGATCTGGGGAATTTGGAGGCCAAGTCAACACCTCAAACTCGTGCTCCTCAAACCATTCCTGAACCATTTTTCAACAGAGAATACAGTTTCCATGAAAGAATGTACATGGTCTGCAACAAAGCTTATAGGTAGGTGGTGCGTGTCAAAGTAACATCCACATGGATGGCAGGACCCAAGGTTTCCCAGCAGAACATCACCCAAAGCATCACATTGTACATGAGCATGGGCACCCTGACTGGTCTGTGGCTATGCAGCCCCATACGCAACAAACTGCGATGCACTGTGTATTCTGACACCTTTCTATCAGAACCAGCAGTAACTTCTTGAGCAATTTGAGGTACAGTAGCTTGTCTGTTTGATCGGACCACATGGGCCAGCCTTTGCTCCCCATGTGCATCAATGAGCCTTGGCCGCCCATGACCCTGTCGCCAGTTCACCACTGTTACTTCCTTGGAGCACTTTTGATAGATACTGACCACTGCAGACCGGGAACACCCCACAAGAGCTCCAGTTTTAGGGATGCTCTGACCCAGTCGTCTAGCCATCACAATTTGGCCCTTGTCAAACTCGCTCAAATCCTTACGCTTGCCCATTTTTCCTGCTTCTAACACATCAACTTTGAGGACAAAATGTTCACTTGCTGCCTAATGTATCCCACCCACTAACAGGTGCTGTGATGAAGAGATAATCAGTGTTATTCACTTCACCTGGTCATAATGTTATGCCTGATATATATACAGACCTTTATATAAACATGTAAATTATATCATAAACAATTTCAGGACAATTTCTAATATCATTTCTGGAGTGGGAATGTAATTTTCCTCCTCATTTTCCTTGAAGTGAATTAGCATGAGATCATGGAACGGAAATAGACTCATCTTTATTGAAGTAAACTGTACTAAACCACTGGCAAGGTCAGGCAGTACCAGCACAGGAGTAAGTGGTTTATGTAGTGCTTTGGTGGAGTTAAAAGCAACAAAGTCATTTTGTTTAAAAAAAAATTGACGGCAATGGGATTTTATGTTAGGAACACTGTCTTCTCGTCAATCTGTGTATTAAAAAGTGGAATGGTTAACAACAGAGACCCAGCTGCAGGCTTTCAGCAATGTTGTTCATGAAACTGTTGTATTTTACAGTAATAATATCCTTGCAGGCACAAGATCCACAGAGCAACAAATCCACTGCATATGCACAAGGATTGGGGCAATTCCCATCTAGGGATAAGAACTCGCCTAGAGTGGAGCTTTGTCCTCAGTAGGTTTCTGTTAATATAACATCCAACGTATCCAAAACAAAGAGAAAGAAAAAAGAGAAGAAAGAAAGAAACAATTAGTTTAAATATTGTGGAAAACATTTTCCTATGATGATCACTCCAACATGAACACCTGTGTTGGTGATGGAGGTGCAGTTTTTTATGTTCACTGACAGGACTGGATCAGATTTGTGCCGCTGTAGCATGTAGGATGATTCATTGCCTGTTTACTGTGAATGCACTCCACTTATAAACACACACACACCACTGCATTTTATTTGGTATTTACTCAAATATATGAATTTCATACTTTAGCTCACATTGGACCAGTGTAATTAGTTTCTGTTGAAATAAGATACTAATATAAATGTTGTACACACAACACACAGAGGCAATGGAAAATGATTTATTATAAACTATTATCAGATTAAGGATAATGTGTCATGTCTTTCTCTCTCCTCTCTCTCCCTCTCCTCTCTCTCCCCCTCTCTCTCTCTCTCTCTCTCTCTCTCTCTCTCTCTCTCTCTCTCTCTCTCTCTCTCTCTCATGTTCGTTGCCACGCAGAGAGTGAGTTTGGACTGTGTTTTGTAAATTTCCCCTCATTCAGGAAGCCCTCTCTCAGGCAGTCCTGTGTGAAGATCCTGGGTTTTTCACTAACCATGTGTTTAGCTTGGAGGGCTGCACTTTTCCACACACAGCCTGGAGAACAGGAATGATGGGATTGCTGGAGGATGAATTCTCCACTAACCATAAAAACCAGCAGATCCTGCAGCAAATAACACTAAACAGGATATGAAATGTGTCTAAAAGAGTTATTTAAATATCAAACGAATAAACAGAATGTAGAAGCAAGTAAAAATTTGCCACACACTGTGTTAAAAAGTCACATATTCATAAATTGCATAGAGCATCACTGTTAGATCAACAAGAGATTCTGACATATTAATAACTTTGTCGATTAGATGATCAAACAGATGCTTGCCTTCATGTTTATTGTGTTTCCACTGACAGATCTTCACAGCAGTTCAGAAAGGCATGTGGTCAGGATAGTCAGTCCAATAGTGCACTATAACACTATATATGGACACTGTAATTAACTTCCATACCACACATATTGCAAACAACAAGTATCAAGCCAGGTTTTCCTGATTTTAGGGGCTGGGATATCTGCTTACCCTATAATAGACAAAAAATAAATAATATCTTTAAAGATGAATTTAGTTTAAAGACATAGCGTACACCCATGTCTGCGTGCATGTTAGCTTAATCGCCTATGATCACCCTGTGGCTTCCTGTTTGATTGGCATGGAAAAGTTTCTCACTCACAGAGCAGTTGGTAGACCCAATTGCTGGAAGCTTGATGCCTTGTCATTTCTTGTTGCCAAAGCATAATATGGAGCTGAATTACTGGGTATTTGATGTAGCTGTTGAGCTCACAAATCATAGCAAGTTCCATGTTCCAAAACCACCATAACAGCATTACCCACATATTCTTCCAATTCTGTCAAACGACACAGAGAGGTGTGAGACAGATGTTGATAGATGCATGTTTGCCTGTTTTCAATACCTTGATTGATGCACATTTATTGAAGGATATCAGTCAGCTGGGTATTATCCTCTGGTCAGTAACAGATGGTCAATAAACCCATGCAAGGTTACTCACCAAATACCAAAATCTCAAATACTGATTTCAATTCAAATTATCTTACACTCTAAAAAAAAAAAAGGTTATATATGGCACCAAAAATGGTTCTTCGTCGTAATCATAGAGGAACCACTTTTGGTGCTATATAGCACCATATCTTAACATGTTCTGTATATGGTAGCGGTGCTATATAGCACCATAGTTAGCGGTGCTATATAGCACCTTAGTCAAAGAACCGGTGAAGAACCTCTGAAGAACCGCTGAAGAACCACTGAAGCACCAAAATTGGTGCTATATAGCACTTAAAAAGGTTCCCCTATGATTACGAGCCAAGAACCATTTTTGGTGCCATGTAGAACCTTTTTTTTTTAGAGTGCTGTATACTGGGTAGTAACTGATTATCATCTGGATTACGTCGGGTTACAAAAATTAATACTAGATTATATTATGCTATGAAATGCTCATAATCAGATTACTTTTTTTATTGATTACTTTATTTACGCAATATTTTTTCCATAATTTATAAATTTTCCCTAAATTATCCCTTCTATCTTTTACATTTTTCACCCTAAATAAAAGCTTGCCACTTGTATACGTTCAATACGTTATATATGCTTTTTATGTTTATGTTTTAAAAAATGATGTTTAAATTTACATTTTTAATTAATTGTTAGCTTTATCAACTGCAGTTATATTATAATATAACATGATATTTCATGACTCTCGCCACAAGATGGCTTTAGCTCTATATGGAGCAAATGAGCCGTTCCGCTGGTCCAGGTTCTAAAGTCAGCTCTTGAGTTTATCTGGAAAAATTGGAAAAGTTTTAGCATTTTTAGTGTAACGCCCGCAAAAATCTTGTTCCAATGGCAGTAACGATCTGCGGTTGAAGGTCGCTGCGCGTTCAGTGTTTCAGCTGGGCAAAATGGATTTGATTATAATATTCTTTATCTGACTCAATTTATCATCATCTAGAATTTAAGATAGAATGCAAATTGGTTGTTTGGTCATTTATATTGAATAGTTAGTCACACATTTAATCATTCTGTTTTAACCTTTTGTTGCAATTATACTGTACTGGAGATAGTTAATAATTACAGTAATTCAGAAAGGATCAAAAATGTAACATATTAACTATCTGTCAGGTAAATGTATAATGCTAATTACATAATCAATTCAAAGATAATCCATACACAACATCAAAGACTCTGTAGCAAAGAATAATATATTGATACCTGACTTCGGAATATTACGTAACACAGAGTGTCAAGACACTCCACGTTATGGGCCAACCTCATTACAGTATTGCGCCCCGAACTCACTGCTACATCGCTTTAAGTAGTATTAAGACCAGACTGAAACCTCTTTCAAATGGAAAAACCTGATAACAAAAGGAATTTATATTGAATCGATCTCCCATTTGCCTGGATTGAAAGAAGAGACAAAATGTCTCCAAAAGCCACACCCATCATAATATGTAAAATATCTCTAAGCTCTGAAAACTCTTATTAACTTCTTGTATACTTCTGTGGTTATAGGATTTTTGTACCAGTCACACTGAGACAAACGATATCAAACACACATAATACTGTATAGTGAGAATTGACATTAATCCAATAGATTTTGGGTGAATTCTAAGTGATCTCTCAGCAGGAAGTGGAATAAGATGGGGGAAATTCAGGGCAAAGTAAATACATGCATATAAAGGCCATTCCCAGTTAAATCACTCAGTGGGACTTGGCTGCGAAAAGTGTCCTCTCAATGAGTAATTGTTTTTCGCCAGACAATCTGGAGTTATGCAAGTTTTCACAGTCTTTCATTAGTTTTAATTTTAAGCATCTAAGCGTTTTCTATGTGCACTGAAGCATTCCTCACATTGACCCACGAAGGAAAGATTTGTTACTTTTTCAACCACAAAACTTTGTGTGTATTCGTGGTTCAAGTGTGACAAAATTCCTAAGGTCTTTGACCACTCTGATGAACACTCAATTCCAGTTCCGGGTCAAATGACCCAAGGGAAGGATAAGGTTAAGTCCCTCAGTTTGGTTCATTCATTTGTCTGGTATTGTTGGTGCTAAGCACTCTAGTTTCGTAGAGTGGATTCTGTTTAACTTGAATCTGGATCTTACAGAATACCAGACCTCAAAAAATGGAGATTGCAGCAATTAATGTTGTATCACTTCGAAGCTGCCCAGGACTCGGAGGGGAAATTATTTGAGAGAGCTAGAGCCTGAAAAGAGGACAGAGCCAACTACCACCCAGAGCCAGAGCCCCATCATGAGTCTGATCAGGTGTGTGAGCTGGCACCACTGTGTACCACAGCAGGAGTGCTTGTGGAGTTAGAGGGAATGGAGGATAACCCCGGCCACACTGCCGCCACTACTATGCCACTGAGGGTGAGCTGAAAACAGACTCTGGGAATGAGAATTATTTTAATAATTTGGAAGAATATGTCTCCTTTTTCCTCTTGTCCCCACTGATCCCACTTTGCTCTGCATTACCTGCTTTGTCATCGCTAGCCCTGCCGAGATATGCTGTTATTTGTAGATGCTTGAAGGGATTATTTGGATTACAGACTGCGGATCTAGTGATCGCTACTGACTGTAGAACACTTTTAGTTTTGTCTTTATAGAACGAGTGTAGCCAAATATCTGTTGCCAAAATATGAGCACATTACGAAGACTAATCTACAGTAAAGAACCATGTTTACACCGTGTTTAGCGTGCCTGTAGCCAAACAAGCATGTGAGTAAACACTATAAAAGCTCTAATCAAAGAATAATTTACACTGATCACATAAACGCCAATAAACACCAACATTCAAAGTTCGCTGGTGGGATTAAAAAGAAGTTTGTTGCTCGTATCGAAACAGCTAAAGGCTGTCCACAATGGACAAGACAAAGTGCCTGTTGCAAAGCATTTGTCCATTGTGTCAGTATGTCATAAATAGAATGTGTCATCAGTTTACTGTTGATGATTTACCTCTCGCATCACGCCACATCCAGTGTAGGCAACATCACTGATTATAATGGGTTCTATTGTCTTTTGTAGCGTTGCATTTCGCCACTCGCGTCCGGTGTAGACACGGTGTCAGTCCATGCGTCCCTAGGAAGGCCGAACAAAAAGTACCTACAATCGGGGTGAAAATGACATCGTTTCGAAAGGCATGGCAACGACACTACTACATAACTCTTCCTCTCTGACACAGCCCAACATGGCCTCACCCCCTTTGTTGCGTGTTCCCGGGGGCAGGATTTATGTACATTTTAGGGTTAGCAATACCACTAACCCAGGAGGAAGCTTGTGTAGTCCCTACCAGTGGTTTGTTGTAGTCCTTAAAAAGCGATTTTTGTCAAATAAAAATGTGAGCATCATAACTTTGCAGATGTTGTTTATGCTCAAACAGCACCATTACACACTAACTAAAGTTTAAAAAGTGAAATCATAATCAACCACCCCTTTAAGGAAGCCATAACTCTTATTTGTGCAGCAGTTGGTCTTCAAGCTAAAATTTGTCTCATGGCTTTCCCGTATGTCAATGCAGTTTGTTAGAGTCAATGTAAACTGTACATCATCTCAAAAGAAGAACTGATCCAAACTGACAGATTCCACAGAGAGTCAGCGTCTAATTACATGCCTGTGTGGTAGCTCTCATTTGGGAATTCTGTCTCCCTTATCTAATCATATTACATTAATATTCTATGATACCATCCCAGGTGTTTTCAAACACTTGGATCATCTCACATGTCCTCTTTTAACTTTAAGTTTTTCTTTAACAAATTCATACATGCAGGTATTCACTTCCACTGTAAAAGGTGTAACATGCCAATTCAGTGGGAGCTGGAGACAGACGACGAGCGGCAATGGAAATGAACACAATTTTCCCTCAGTTTCTGCACTTAATTCATTTCACCTTTAAGCAAAACTGAACTAAAGACTGCGTAAAATATAACAACTCAAACCATTGATTTCATCATACACAATGCTATTGAACTTATGCGGTCAATCTAATTGCATAATTCTAATTATACTGCTGTAAAAGTTAAAGTGCAATCACATTAGTAAACAAAAAAGGTTACATTTCTATTGTCAATATTGAAGCACAGCTCAAACATAAGTCATTTAGGTCAACCATTACGAAATCGACGTAGGAAAATAAAATAAAATAAAATTACTGGATTTTTTGAAAATTCACAAAACAATAGTCACATTTGACCGCACCTTTACAATCAAAACATAGATCATCAGGTAAGTCTTAAAGTTTATATTGGCATTGTAACATATTCATCACTTAAAAATAATAACGTAATAATAATTTAAATGTATATTAGAACATTTAAACATAAACTCCTCCAGCGATTAATGAAGGTGATGTAACTTCTAAATGGAGACATTGATTTATACAGGTAAATGTGTAAAGTTGTGCATCTTGAAACAGTTATCACACATGCCTCCAAAAGGCAGACATGCTGGCTTTATGTGGGTCACTCAGGATACTGTGGTTGTCTGCACTGTAATATTGTGCCTTTCTCTGGTAGTGGAAAATGATGTCATGTTTCTCAGTGAGTTGTATCACAACAAATCTGCCATAGCAACAAAAGGTCTGTGCCATTTTTTTAGGTATCGATGCCTTAAGCCACAGGAAATGTGCAGTAAAAACCTTGCATATGTCTGGAAAGAGAACAAGATCCTCCTCTAATGAAAATAATGTAAAGACCATACATGACAAGCAGCATGAGGCAGTGCTGTTTTTTTAGATCCTGCTTAAGCATTTATTTATTAAATGGGTTTAATGAAACATCATAAGGAAAAAAAATAAATTTAAAAACTCTCAAAGAGGAAAATGCATGTCATGTGCAAAAGCGTTTTTTAGGTCACTATACTGAACTTCAATTCCCCTCAATATCATCAAGTGTTCCTACTCAATTGCAGCTGATTTGTCAGGTCAGTCAACTATGGTGACTTCTGAAATCAGGCTTCCTGGCTGTCAATCGTGGTGGGCTTGATTAGTATCGATTTACTGTAATATATAGCAGAACATGGTGGTTATTACATGACCACTGACCAGTAACCCCCAAAACAATTGCATTTATTCAAACACATTATGCTGACAGCTCCACAAATTCACGGTTGCTTGTTTTTCTGTGAATAGCCTACAAATGAAAACAGGAAATTCCCTCTACAGTTCTCAATATCTCTATTTCCTGTTCAAAATGAGAAGAACCTTTGGGAGTTTTGAAGTGTACACTGTCCCTTAGGGCTCAAAGGTAAGCTCCGCATTTAGGGCACTGTCCTATTAAGTGAATGAAAGAGTGAGCTACACATAAGGTTGTAGATTTGAAGAAAGGAAACACAGGCTTGAGATAAATAAAGCCATATAACACCAGTTTAATGGTCCTGTAATTGGTGACCCTCAGTTGCATCATCTGTAAAGACAACAAACCAGGGAAAGATCTGGTCACAGAAAGCAAATGATAAGATATAGAAGCTCGTATCATACTCATTTTGGACAATATTTACAAATCATTTTGGGATTTTCCATACACTGTAAACCCTAACGCTCAAAACAAAACTATTGTTTTGAGTAGAGCCAATTGAAATTAAATAAATTCGTTAAATTGACTTTTATGAGTATTTAGAACTGCATTTTTCTTTTGAGTTACTGACACATTTTACGTTTTTTTTTTTAATTGTTTCATTGTTTTGAGTTTTCTGAACGTGTTTCTTTTCATTTAGACAAACTTAAATTTAACTGAAACTGGGCTGGGATTTCTATTTCCCAGCATGCTTTGCCATGACATTCAAAAGGGAGAGTAAATGTTCAAATTAAGTGTTATATAATGTTTTCTGTGCAAGATTAATGTTAAGGTGGAAAAACCAGGGAAAGATCTGGTCACAGAAAGCAAATGATAAGATATAGACGCTCGTATCATACTCATTTTGGACAATATTTACAAATAATTTGGGGATTTTCCACTGTAAACCCTAACGCTCAAAACAATTAATTGTTCTGAGTAGAGCCAATTGAAATTAAACAAATGAGTTTAATTGACTTTTATGAGTATTTAGAACTTTATTTTTCTTTTGAGTTAAAGGGTTAGTTCACCCAAAATTGAAAATAAAGTCAGTAATTACTCACCCTCATGTTGTTCCAACCATGTAAGACCTTCGTTCATCTTCGGAACATAATTTAGTATATTTTTGATGAAATCTGAGAGCTGTCTCACTCCTCCATAGGCTTTCAGAGGGACTGGAACTTGATGGCCCAGAATAGTAAGTAAAAACGTCATTTAAGGAGTCCAAATGACTACAGTGGCTCTGTATTAAGTCTATCATGCGACGAAAATACTTTTTGAGCGGAAAAACAACAAAAATAACGACTTTATCCCACTATTATTGTTCAATTTGAGCCTCTGACAAGAGTTCGCGGGAGTGCCACGACGCATGCGCGTGGCACTCCCGCGAACTCTCGTCAGAGAGTATATAGTGGGATAAATTCGTTATTTTTGTTGTTTTTCCGCTCAAAAAGTATTTTCGTCGCATGATAGACTTAATACAGAGCCACTGTAGTCATTTGGACTCCTTAAATGACGTTTTTACTTACTATTCTGGGCCATCAAGTTTCAACCCTCTGAAAGCCTATGGAGGAGTGAGACAGCTCTCAGATTTCATCAAAAATATACTAAATTATGTTCCGAAGATGAACGAAGGTCTTACATGGTTGGAACAACATGAGGGTGAGTAATTACTGACTTTATTTTCAATTTTGGGTGAACTAACCCTTTAACATCACTCACACATTTTACGTTTTTTTATTGTTTCATTGTTTTGAGTTTTATGAATGTGTTTCTTTTCATTTAGACAAACTTAAATTTAACTGAAACTGGGCTGGGATTTCTATTTCCCAGCATGCTTTGCCATGACACTAAAAAGGGAGAGTAAATGTTAAAATTAAGTGTTATATACATTTTTCTGTGCAAGATTAATGTTAAGGTGGATTTAGTACACTCTAAAAAAAAAAAGGTTCTATATGGCACCAAAAATGGTTCTTCGTCGTAATCATAGAGGAACCACTTTTGGTGCTATATAGCACCATATCTTAACATGTTCTGTATATGGTAGCGGTGCTATATATGACATTAGTTAGCGGTGCTATATAGCACCTTAGTCAAAGAACCGGTGAAGAACCTCTGAAGAGCCGCTGAAGAACCAATGAAGTACCAAAATTGGTGCTATATAGCACTTAAAACGGTTCCCCTATGATTACGAGCCAAGAACCATTTTTGGTGCCATAGAACCTTTTTTTTTTAGAGTGTAGTGTTTAATTTTTTACTATATTCGTTTAGAAGATATTATGGAATGTTGGGTTTTTCGTCATGGTGACGAGTGGAGCATAAACTTAAGCAAGGTAGCATTTATTGAATTAGCTAGTTAAAGCTAGCCAAGTTTCCACTAGGCCTATTGAAAATATTTTGTTAAGTTTAGCTAAATTAAGAGCAATTAAAATAAAAATCAGCAAATTCTGCTTAATTTAACTTTAACTGTCTTAACTTAAAAAAATTATGTAACTGATTGCCTTAATTTTTTTGAGTTTTGCCAAGTTATACAGTGAGATAATTAAATAATGTACTTACTAGTAATTGGTACTAGTAATAATCCAATTCGTATCCATTCCCTGAAATGCGTCTCCCAATGTATCACTCATTTATCATGCACAGATGATCCAAATCAGTCAAATATTAAGGTTAAAATTAAAGCAAATCTTTACAGATGAAATTGTCATTCTGTTGTGATGATTCAGTACTGCTGTGTTGAGGTGCTATATCTTTTCACAATCCAGAATGAAATATTAGTCTATAATCATACTGACTTCTTAAAGTGCAAGATTAGGCTACATGTTATAATTTATCATGCAACAACTCCTGCAAATACTATAAACCAAAAGCAAGCCCAAAATAACTGTCAGCGAAGCTGCATCTTCTGGGTCAGAGTGAACTCGTGTTACCTATTGTGTAACGAGGGGAACATGTTTATAAAAAAAAAACCCTTCTGTGAGTATTTAAATAGTTGTGACTGCTATGATGATAAACACTTCATCCTGTTTCTCCAACATCAGGAAAACTTCCCCACAGTTTTTTTTAGTGACAATGATATGCCAATACCAAATACAAACTTCAATAAATACATAAACTATAGTTAGCAAAGCATTACATTTAAGTTGTCTGTCTGTTTAGAAAATGCTAAATATATCTATTCATGGGGTAACACAAGCCACTTTAACCTTTTTTATCATGTCATATCAAGTACTGGTATGTACTCTGCTGAACTGCTGAACACAAACTGTCATGATGAAATATATGCAGTCAAGAGTAATTTAGTTCTGTTCCAGATTACCATCTCAACACACCAGACCCAGACCAAAAACCACATGTCTCCCTCTACTGGTAATCACTGTAACGTCAGTCTGGCCCCTACAATAACAGCAGGCATATTCACACTTTAGTGCAGGGGTAGGCAAGTTCAGTCCTAGAGAGCCGCTGTCCTGCAGAGTTTAGCTCCAACCCTAATCAAACACACCTGAACAAGCTCATCAGTGTCTTCAGGATTACTAAAGCTACAGGCAGGTGAGGGTTTTTCAGGGTTGGAGTCAAACTCTGCAGGACAGCGGCTCTCTAGGACCGAACTTGCCTACCCCTGCTTTAGTGACAGGGTTGTTGATAACAATAACAATAATAATAATAATAATAATAATAATAATACAATTTAATAATTACAAATATACACTGTAAAAAAATGGTTCTAAATCCAACTGCATCAGTGTTCTTGTTGTAACAACAGAGATAGATTTACATTTTAAATTCTGTATTATTATTATTATTTATTTATTAAATGCATGAAAGAACAGTAACTGTCATCATTGTCATACCATAATAATAAAACGCCAAGGTCCAAGTAGAAGTTCACTTTAAAATGAAAATTACCCCATGATTTACCCCATGAAGTAAAATATAGCTTCCACCTTCTAGACCGCCTTCTGTATTCAGCATTTTGAACTGCGAGAGGCGTTACACTTTCTGTGTAAGTTGAATTTGGAAGGCTGCCTGGCGAAAGCTAGATATTTTACTTTATAAAGTTTTAAATATGAATTTTCTTACTATCGCCTTTATTAACCCCCCGGAGCCGTGTGGAGTATGTTTATTATGGATGAATGTGCTTTTTTGAGCGTCAAACTCAATGTACCCCAACACTGCCATTATAAAGCTGGGATTCCTGGGAAGCATCTGGATAGGCTATTTATTAATATAGCCTAACTCAGATTGCGTTCATCATTAAGAAGAAAGTCATATACACAGTAAAAAACGTTGGGTTATTTTTTTAACCCAACATTTTTAAGCGAGTACTCCTAAAATGGCTTGAGGTAGGCTATCATGGGGTAATTTTCATTTTTAAGTGCCAATTCCTTAAACACAGTCATGTTCTAGCTTTTAAGTTTTTAGAGAACTCAATAGATTCAAAATACATTTTCATTTCAAGTTTAAATCTTGTTAAAAAAATAGGTTTGCAATTAGAACATTTACATTTATGAATGTGTTGTATTTGGCTAACAGAAAATAAGCTTATACAACTATATGCAAATTAAAAATTAGGATCACAAATATCACACCAAAATGTCACTGTGTGAGAGCAATTCCAAAATAAATGTAAAGTAGTTTCATGTTTCTCTAAACAGAAAGAACAGAGGGTATTAATATCAGTCATTTAAAAGAGAGCACTTATCTGGGTAAAACTCATGGGCGTCGGAAGCAAAAAAAAGTGGATGGGTCCTCAGAAATCTTTTGCTGGAGTATGGCAATTGGCAATTACATTAAGTACAAATATATCGCTTTGTTTGCTAAACATCTAGTTCGGAAAGACAAAATTATGGAAATCGCCATATCATTTAGAGTGTCAGTGTAGGGGTAAGCCATAACATTTTGACACAAATCGACCCTCGGTTCGAGTCCGCCTTTCGCCGAACTCAATCTTCTCCCTTTTCCAATCACATCGAAAAGGCATTTATTTTCAATAAAAATTAAGAAAAAATGAGAAAAGTGGAAATAAAGCGTCTAACATGTGTTTAATAATAAGTGTTTATCGTTAGGGGTAGGTAAACAGACGTGCTGAATGTTAGAGATGATAAAAGTGAGTGGGTCCAATATCATTGATCGTAAAAAGTGGGTGGGTCTTGTCCCACACACATACAATGGTTCCGACGCCCATGGTAAAACCTATTAAACAACTTAAAAGGTATTTTTTCCTCATTTTGTTAGTTATCACCAGGTATTAAAATCTGTTTTATGAAAGGGCAAGATTTCCTAATTTTCCACAGCAACTATGTACGCGTTATGGTTACTAAGGTAACTTCTCTCTATCACTGACTGGGAAATGTCCCGGATGAGGTTGAGTCACCCGCGTTGACGTCAGTCGTGCTCTGAAAATGGCTGAGTCGGAAGAGGAGGTGGATGTCTTGGTCCAGAGAGTTGTGAAAGATATCAACAACGCCTTTAAAAGAAACCCGAACATGTACGTATGCGAGCTCGTATTGTTGTTTACCACGCGGTCGCCTAGTTTAATCCTTACAGAGGGTTAAAGCCTCGCGCTCAGCCGCTGGGAGAACATAGTACAGCAGAACATAGCCTGTGTAACGCTATAACTTGCGCAGGCAGTGGCTGGCTAACTGGCTACTAACCAGCTCTGCCCCGCTGGCGCCCGGCGCAGGCCAGCAGCAGGTAGAGCTCACCAAGCCTTCTCGTTTAGACCAGGTCGCGTGAAATGTGTCTGGGTTATCCGTTTAACTGCTCCGTGCAAAGTTTGTGAAAGAGTGAAACGCGAAGTAAAAGTGTGCGTGCTTGTCATGTAGCTAGTACTGTGGATGCAACTTGTCAGTAAATGGATGGCGTAACGCGCTTCAAAACATTTCATTTATTGTCATCATTCTCAATAATTGTCCATGGACGTTTTTTTACTGGCATTTGGAGTGAGAGATTCAATGGTTTCAACATTGTGGCTCTCTTATGTATTCAAACACATCACTTTTGTCCACATATGAGGCATATCTGACTGTCTGTCTTTTTAAACGTCGCCTTCAGTGCAATTGTTATTTTCCTGTGTGTTGGGTCTGTTTGTTCCACATTTGAAGGTCAGTGCCCTGTCCCAGAGGTTTCATCTCTCCCTCCTCTTATGACACTCTTGTATCTCTGCCAGAGAGGTACATCTGTAATGACTCAGTGTCAGCTGAGATGTTTGGTGCTTAATGCATTGCCATTTGACTTCAGCTCCTTAGTATTCAGCAGAGTTTCTTAAAATAGCCTTGTGACTTCTTTTTATCTTTTACAATGTGTTCACAGTGATGAAATCGGCCTCATTCCGTGCCCCGAAGCCCGATACAACAGAAGCCCTATCGTCCTGGTGGAGAATAAGCTGGGAGTGGAGAGCTGGTGTGTCAAGTTTCTGCTGCCCTATGTACATAATAAACTCCTGCTCTACAGGCAGAGAAAGCAGTGGCTCGACCGGGAAGGTAGGACGAAGGTTTATTGGGTTAGATTCTTCAGCCGGCTCACATTGCTGTGACCTTAGTCTTTATTAAAAGACGGCTGTTCCTACAACAGTTCAGACTGAAAAACTTATTTCTCTCTCCTTCTCTTCAAGCGCTGGTAGATATAACCTGCACATTGCTTCTTTTAAACCCAGATTTTACCACTGCGTGGAATGTCAGGTACATTTTCGTTTTATTTCATGTTTGTTACCTGAAAACAAAACTACTAAACTAACCCCTCTTATATTTTCTGAATGATTACATTTTCTCTATTTCTTCCCCTGTCATTTTACTGCTCTGAATGTGTCACTGTGCTATCTTTTAGATATTGTGTCTAATTTGGGACATTAAAAGACATCAAAAGACTGCTGCTATATTGAACTCTAAATGTGACTTTTTCATAATTTTAGAGATGGGGAGCAATTATTTCCACAAATTCACTGCTTTTGGTAACATTTAGTTTTGTACAAGAAACACTCTAGGGATATTTAATCCATTTCTGGTTTAAGAAAGCAGCTTTAGTATTCTTTACTTGGATTTTTTCATCCAAATTTTGGCTGAATGTTGCATGAAAAGAAACATTGTCCAGAACGTGGTGCTGTACTGTTTTTTTTTTTTTTTTTTTTTTTTTTTTTATTAATTTTTTTAAATGGTTGTTTTGATTCGCATATCTTTGTGAATTCATCTGGGTATTGATGAATTTGTATGTTTTGTAGGAAAGAGCTCCTGCAGTGTGGCGTGTTAAACCCAGAGAAGGACCTTTACCTGGGCAAACTAGCACTATCAAAGCATCCTAAAAGCCCAGAGACATGGATACACAGGTTAGAGGATTTAAAAAATGTAGCCATGATTTAGATTTTTCTTAAATCAGGGTCCACAATGTCATATGACAAGAAAATAGGAAATGCATATCTTCATTTGTATTCTGTTTATATTTTTGTTTTAATTTTGCATTATATAGACCAATTTTCAGCCTACGTTGAACACTGGTTCAACTGCACATGTCTGTTGCAAAAGACGATAGGGAAAATGTTATAATGTATGAAACACATTGGTTTAAATTGTACTTTAGGCTAGGGCTGTACGATTAATCGAAAAATAATTGAAACCGAAAATCAGAACCTCTAACCAACGTATTTTTACCATGTCGGTTATTTCGGTTTTAGTTAAGTGCATTTTGCAGGCACACAGAGAGATGCAGGAGCAGTTATCTTTGTTTATAGATGCCCAGAATCACTATAGTAACTTCATGTTTTACAGGTAAGTAAATTGGCGTTCTTATAGCCTAAGCGCTGACACACACACACACACACACACACAGATGGCGCGCGCAAGCCCCGAAGCCAGATCGCTTTCACTTTCGTCCTCATAAAGTTTGTCAAGTAAATGTGTTTAAAGGCTTGCCAGTTTGAACATTTAAAGCGATTGTGCAATATTCAAAAACAACAATACGGAAAACTTTTCCGTTCAGTGCTCAGCTTTTTTCTGTGACACAGAGAGCCGAGCCATGTCGCGTCTCTGACAACGCGTGCGCCCTGAAGGCAGACCTCTTTCACCTGCGTCCTCACAAAGCTTTGTCATTTGTATGTGTTTTAAGCGTTTTAGACCATCAGATGTGTATTCTGTTGAACTAATGCCTGATATATTGTGACAAACGAACACTCAGACAGAAGCTTGCACATCACGTGAAGAAAGCAGCTTTAGTATTCTTTACATGGATTTAAGTCTCGCGCGCAGAGAGCAGTGCAGAAACTCATGGTCAACGCTGTCCTGTGACTAAAGCCGGGTGCACACTGTGCGATTTTGGCCACGATATGGCCGTCTGAGACAAATTTTGAAATCCTAAAAGATTTCTCTGATCCTAGGCTTAAATCTGAAGTTTTTGATCCTTAGTTTGACACGTGCACCGACAACCGCTTAATGACCGCTGCGATCAAATTTTACCTCGGACAAAATTCTGGCAGTGTCAGAAGATTTGAGGCACAATCCTGCAGTGTGACTTCTCCTAGGACGACCGTCAAATCAAGAACCAATAGGAGCGCAGAACCTGATGATGCATTTCGTGTGACAACATCAAATCACAACAGGGAACATGTCGAAAAGAGTCAGGTGAATGAAAAATGCCACCGCTTGTTTTTGTTGTTTGCTGAACGCTACCATTGTGTCTGTGAATGCGGCTCACCGTTACCGAACGTGTCACGGATTGATGATGTAAAACTCAGTCCGTACGAGTCTCTTGCTTGCGTCCGTTTTTCGTGTCTGACTGTCGTACAGTCTGACATAATGACAACTGAGATCCTACAGTGTGACGTATTACATCGGGGGTCGTGTTCGTACAGTCTGACAAGCAACATTCGCAGAGGATTTTGAAAAATCGCTCAGTGTGCAGGACCCTTTAAGTAAAGTCACTAAAGTAGCTTAGAAACTCAACCGTTATAGGCATATATTTTAATACCTTTTGAAGTAGGCTACAAACCACAGCGTCATGAATAGAGACGGTATGAGTAATTCCCACACACAATCACTCTCTCATTAATGCATTCAAATAAATGTAATGTAGGCCTACTGTGTTAAAGGTCCCGTTCTTCGTGATCCCATTGTTCAAACTTTAGTTAGTGTGTAATGTTGCTGTTAGAGCATAAATAATACCTGTAAAATTATAAAGCTCAAAGTTCAATGCCAAGCGAGATATTTTATTTAATAGAAGTTCCCTTTCAAAGCCTACAGCGAACGGCTGGCTTGGACTACATCCTGGTACTTCCTTCATAAATGACGTCAGTAGAACAGACTAACCTCCGCCCACAAGA
The DNA here is from genome assembly GCA_023566225.1 of Romanogobio albipinnatus. Lineage (NCBI taxonomy): Eukaryota > Metazoa > Chordata > Actinopteri > Cypriniformes > Gobionidae > Romanogobio > Romanogobio albipinnatus. The sequence continues at coordinate 47,265,256 of CM042242.1, forward strand.
ATACGCGAAAAAAGGGGGCGTGGTCTTGTTGCTGTCCCACGTGGAGAAGAGGACGTGTCGCGTGGAGAAAAGGAATTGTTGCGTTTGAGTGTGTTTGTCGCCATGTCGTCGAGATGCTGTTATTTTCATCCCGGAGTAAAATCACCTTTGTTTGGCGTTCCCAGGGACACTGTAGAGATCATTAAGCGCATACATCTCCCGTTAAGAGGCGTGACCTTTCCACGTTTGCTAAGCTGCGGTCAAATCACAACACGGGAACCGCTGGCACAATCAGAACTCGTTACGTATTTCTGAAGGAGGGACTTCATAGAATAAAGGAAGTCATCAGCCGTTTTTAGGACAGTGAAAACAGCGGTATACAGATAAGTAAATTGTGTTAAAAATACAGTTTTTTTTTTTTTACACGCGAAACATGAACACATGTTATATTGCACACTGTAAACACAATCAAAGCTTCAAAAAAACACGAAGAATGGGACCTTTAATTGATCTGTATCTGATGTACAACAAGCAGAAATCTGCCTCATAGACAATAACTGCTCTAAGTGAACCGTTTCCTTCAAGTATTTTAAAATCACAAAGAAATGCACTTTTTCATTAGAAAAAAAATCCCACCTTTAATTGTAGAAAATATTTAGAGTAAAAACCTTATCAGGAACTTACTCAACCTTATGTGCGCAAAAAATGGAAAGCAAAAAAAAAAAGCTAAATAATTGTTCATTAATTGTAATCGAGGTAAAATGTTCAATTAATCAAGGTTTTTATTTTTGGTCAAATCGTTACAGCCCTACTTTAGGCTATACATATAACAACAGTTGAATGATTTCAGCAAAGAAGCAGTTAACTTGATCAAAAGTTTGATTAAATTGCTGACACTGAATGAAAATAATGAAAATTTTAAAGTTTGAGATTGTTTAAGATCTAATATAAATATAAATACAGCAGCTTTAAATATGTTTTATATTTCCCCACAGAGGTGCTCATATGTCCGGAAATAGATGTGGAAAAGAGAACATAGTTTTTCTAATATCTTCATGTTTTCTCCTAATGTTCCAAAATTGACACTTGAAGTAAAAGGTGTGAAGAACGAAATTATCTTCCGCAGGGTCAAGAACTTTATAGGCTTTGTTTGATTATGTGCTGCGAGAGAAAGCGAAACTAAAAATCTCCGGCGTGTATGAAATGCGCTATACACGTAAACTTGACGCACCTTAAGTCTAATAACAGGCACAAACTGAGTTAAATATAATTTGAAGTTAAATGTATCTGTCCTACATCACCGTTTTCTACTTTAACACAGTAAATGATGCAAATATATTCATAATTAAAAGCAAACAAGAGGAAGAAACTTGTATAATCCCCTGTGAGAGACTTAAATGAAGATTTGGGAAAATAAGTAAGAGATTCCATGTTCAGTAGAATAAAATGGAGTAAGCCTATTGTTAAATTTGTGGAAAATCAGGTGACCAGATCGCAAAACCTCTCTCTCATTTGGTATGAATCCATATGTTTCCATGGCTGCGATGTAATATTTAATTGCGAACCTATTATTTATTTTGTAAATAAATGTTTGTGCTTCACTCGTCATAATATTCACGTAAAACAGCTTTCACACATACAAAAAAGTGTTTTGGCCGACCACCACCGGTGATACTCAGCCCTATCGCTGGGAGGCAAACTATTGTAATATGCGGACAACATTTTGAAAATAACATCTAATTATCTATAATTAGTAGTCTATAAATAAAAAAACAGAGTTATATATTTCAGAAATATAAATATATCATAAAGCACCTGCTTTAGTGCAGTGAGGGTGTATTGTGTGACTCTCTAAGATTTTCTGCTTTTATTGTATATATAGTTAAATGAGATCTTTTAAAATATTAAATATGACATGTTATAGAAGTGCTGCGTTCTGCACCCTTCAAGTGTCCTATTTTTCTTAGAGTACTTTTAGTTCACCATTAGATTAGATGAGTCTGAATTTTCTAATAGTGATATAAAAAAAGCCTATAATAAATTAGGCATTAAGTAATTAATAATGGAATAGTTTGATGTGCTGTACTGGAAAATGTGTTCTGCTTTCATGTAGCTGAATTTGTATGGAAGAGATATTGCTCTCAAACTGGCTGAAACGAAAGCAGTGGCCAGGCGACCATGAAGTGAAACCGTCTGCAGTTGCAGACCTCTTGCAACATGTCAACAAGGGCACCGACTGAAGCAGAATTTCATCACTACTGCAAACCATTTTACATGGATCCCTGTAACACTATTAAATACCCGTAGCTTGTGCAACTGACAAGACTAAGAACTTGCATGTACTTGCAGGACACATTGGAGCTGTCAGATATTTTGACAAATAAGTACTTGAATTCAGATTTTCACAATTCACTGTGTCAGTTAGGATCAGGTTATTGTCTGCAGATAATATTGAGTCATCAGATCCCCTTAGGATCCACAGGGTGCTGAAATAATCGGAGGCAATTGTAAACTGTTATCAAAATTACAGTTTAATCAAAATATAAGAATTCATTTGATTTTTTTTGTTTGTTTTTGTTTTAGTTTGCAGATTTTTGCTCTCTCATAAATAAAACCATAAGCATGTTAAGTTTTCTTTTGCATCCAGACATGTTTATGATCGGTTTTGCTGAATTAGTTTGTATTGTGGACACAGGCGCTGGGTGTTGCAGCGGCTACAGAAGGAGTGCTCTCCCTCTGGACAAGAACTGAAGGATCAGGCTGAACCCAGAGGAGACGCTGTGAGGAGACTGTGCGAGCGGCTGCAGAGAGCCTTGCAGGAGGAGCTGAGGGTCTCTGCAGATGCAGCCGGCCGTTACCCCAGCAACTACAATGCCTGGTCCCATCGCATTTGGGTATTGGAAAACATGGCTAAAGGCAATCTGAAGGTAGACCGTCTCAGTCCACTGTGACTAAATCTGTGTAGTTCATCATAATGACTTAAAACGTGTCTGTTAGATGTTGCTTTGTTTGCATGCATCTCAAAGATTAGATTTGTCTTGGATTACTTTAAGGAATGATGGATCACGCTGGCACATCATCAGTTGTGTTACAAGGAAAGCAACATGACATGGTTATTTATGAGGTTGATAAATCTACCTGAGCCTTTGATGATCTTGATGCCTTTCTTCTCCACTTGAATTAACTTGGGAAGAGACCCGATTACAGATGCCACAGTTTTCTGTCTTTTTAGCTTTTTTTTCTTCCCAGAGAGAGCTGAGTGATGTTAGTCAGGAGAGCTTATTGGCTCTTAGTGCCAGACCTTTGATGTGTGCTTATTCTTTCTTAATTGGATACGAAATTAGGCAAATGTTATAGGGCTCAATCCAAGCAAAAGGCCCTCATATAAAAAGGATGAGCCTGTAGATTTAATGATCCAGGACTAAACAGACTTGAACCAGTCTGAGCCATTCATAGGCTATTTCAGGAGTAATTGGGTTATGCGGCTTTCATCTTACATTTCTGCATGTCTTGTTTGGTACTATTTTCCATAGTCTGTATTTCCATCCTAGATCTCTGAAGTATATAGTGTACAACCTGGTGAAATAACGCTTGTTTCTTGGTTATCAATGACGGATATTAAAGGGGTCATGAACTGGCTTTTATACAAATAATTTTTACATGAATGTAAATTTTACATTCATAAACATCATAATGATTAAGTAATAGGCTATTTTCTGCCCTGGTTTTGAGCCTCTCTCAAGACACTCAGTTTTGATGGGCGTGCTGCACTGAAGACTTGGAAGTAAACACCCACGGCTAGGATTGGATAAGATTTGCATATTTAATATGCTTCTGCTCCCCCTGTCAGTGACAGTGTGTGGCAAACGGCACGGAATGAATCGCCCAGCCCACAGCCAGGGCTCACAAAATGTCTTTATCAGACAAACCAAATGATTCATCTCTCATCCACCCGCGATTGATTGGAATGCTATTTTTTTTATTAACGTTACTTGGCCCGCCTGAACAATGAATATAACCGCGAACCGTACACACGCACCCGTGTGCGCCCTTCAAATATCGAGTCAAGAGAGTGAACAATGCACATCAAGACAGTAATGAACCAAGAACACCACAAATAAAGTATTCTCCAGCCTGTGACAGCGTGCTAAGGTATGTTCTGTTAGACTCGTACACATAATCCATAGATATCAAACGATCTGTAACAATGCAATACTATCACATATAAAAAAAAAAAAAAAAAGTTTTACTCTCATTAGTGTGTTGCTTCATTCGTTCATGTAATCTCATCCTGTCTGCAAATCCAGTCTCTTTTTTTTTTTTTTTTACAAATGACTCTGTGGTTAAATTAATTTCAAATAAAATTAAAATGGAAATAAAAACTAAATTCTCTGTGACTTTTCTTATAATTGCTATGAGTTGCCAAAGGCACTAGGGCACTTTTTCCCAAAAGTCTTGGACATGTGACATTTATGAATGTTGGAAAAAGTGGCCTTTTGTCGCATCATTCTGTACACGCGTTCTAATCACAATACAGGCAAAAGTTCACTTCACTTCATGAGTTTGAATTAAGATATTTGAAAAAACTTTTGCGATCTATATTATTTCTCTATATGAAGCATATGTATTCAAGCCACAAAAACAAACCTGTTAATTAAAAATGCACAATACACAATCTCCTAAATCAGTACATAGTTTGATTAGTCCTACAATGTTGTATTTGAATGTAAAACTATGCTGTGGAGCGGCATGATCTGCAACAGGCAGAGTCATAGTTGGGCGCCGCCGGTGTGCGTATGATCATAGAAAAGTGTTTGAATTTTAAAGACGTGGCACTGCACGGCATTTCTCTCAGTGTGCGACCCTCTTTACGCATTGTTTTGTTCATGTTTGACACTCCTTTTAGGGGAAGGGCTCTGATAGTAATGCCATGCAAAGGTATTGAACATTAATTTATGATTCATAACCTGCCAAATTGGCTAGTGTGTTATGTGTTACCCGCCACAGTGGATTTTCACCTGTATTTGACGGGTTGGCAGATGTTAATTTGAAACACTGGTCATAACATAAAAAAAAATGTTGCTTATTGTTGCTGGACAGAAATGTAATATCGGTTCATCTTTAATTTTTACAGTGCTACAGAAATTGCACACTTTGCCTTTTTAGATTATTTTTTTTTGTAGGTTTTTGAATAAATTGATATGTTGACATCCATAGAGCTTACAAATTGGCAACTGAACATTAATGTAAAATTCAGTTGTAACAACTAAAGCATGATTATGTTAAATAAAGAAAATACGCTTTCTACTCCAGGTTCTGCATGATGAGCTGTCCTCCACCCGACTCTGGGTGTCCATGCACGTGTCAGATCACAGCGGCTTCCACTACCGTCAGCACCTGCTCAAAGCCCTGGCCAGAGAGCTGTGCCAGGCTGGAGAGAGGGACCTCCACCCCACCCAGCAGCCTAACGGAGAGAGCACGTCAGGAGCGTCTGATGACAATCACCATAATGACGTCATCCCTCAGCTCTTCCATCAGGAGATGGAGCTCTGCACTGATCTCATCGAGTCATATCCGGGCCACGAGACGCTGTGGTGCCACAGGTGAGAGTGATCAGACAAAGTGTTTTGGAGCCAGTAACAGATCTCCAGGTCTTGCTGTGCCGATAATAGTGCAATCAGTCAACATCAGACTGTGCTTCCACAAGTCTCAGTGTGAATACAGTGACTTTGTTTGCCAGAAGTCTGTCCTTGGCCCTCAGCTGGTCTGGTCTTATGTGTTTATAGCGTACTGTTATAAAATGATGGATGGTCTTTGGCTGCAGAGTTGTAGCTCACAGAGGGAGAGGCAAGCAGTTTGCTAGATCTCTTTTTCTAGCTTCAGTTTTTCCCCTTCCCAGCCTCTTCCCTCATGGCTGAGGCAAGGAGCAGCTGCTCAGTGAATGGTGTTTATAAATCTTTAGCTTGTGTTTCCCCCCCAAAAGTGCATCATGGCAACAGATAAATTTCTTTTACTGGTCTGCTGTTAGTTTGAAGTGATGAAAAATGATGGTTTGTGCAACATTTCACACCACTTAATGCTTAAACATTATGAAAAATGAGGCATTAATAAGCTCTAGCCTTTTTTAGTTACTGACATTTCATTCATACACAAGTCTTTTTCTATTTCACCTAAATAATTCATTAAAAAAAGGCTGTAGTTCACCAAAATTAAATTTTCATGATTTACTCAACCAATATTACTTTATTATGTGGAACACAAAGAATAAGTAATAAAGTACTGGTTGCTTTTCCTCCATACAATCCCTTGTAATAAATGAAGAATGTTTTAAGAGTTTTAAGCTTCAAAAAGTATGCAAAAGCACTATCATAAAAGTTGTCCGTATATCCCATGCACTAAATTACAAGTCTGGATAGCATATGATGGCATGTGACAATATTTTTTGTTCTGTATTTTATTTTCCATTTCATAGTTTTGGATTTGTAAATATTTATTTAGATGTTTTTAGTGAAAATGGTTGTACATCACAACCAATGTTTTCTTGTTCAAAAAAGCCATTAAAGGGTTAGTTTACCCAACAATGAAAATTGTCATTAATTCCTCACCCTCATGCCGTTCCAAACCTGCAAGACCTTAGTTCATCTTCAGAACACAAATTAAGATATTTTTGATGAAATCCAAAAGCTCTCTGACCCCTCCATAGACAGCAACGTAATGAACACTTTCAAGGTCCAGAAAGGTAGTAAAGACATTGTTAAAATAGTCCATTTGACTCCAGTGGTTCAAACTTAATTTTATGAAGCGTTGAGTATACTTTTTGTGCGCAAAAAAACTAACAAAATGAACTACTTTATTCAATTTCTTCACGTTTGTATCAGTCTTCTACGCAGTTTACATTGGCCTGCTCCTGCGTCAGTAACACAAGCATTCGTCGTGGTGCTCACATGAACAGCATGTTCGTCATTTGAACTAGATTAAATTGTTGTCGAAAAGTCATTATTTTTGTTTGTTTTGCGCACAAAAAGTATTCTCGTCGCTTCATAAAATTACGGTAGAACCACTGGAGTCAAATGGACTATTTTAACAATGTCTTTACTACCTTTCTGGACCTTGAAAGTGTTAATAAAGTTGCAGTCTATGGAGGGGTCAGAGAGCTCTCGGATTTAATCAGAAATATCTTCATTTGTGTTCCAAAGATGAACGAAGGTCTTGCAGGTTTCGAACGACATGAGGGTGAGGAATTAATAACACAATTTTTATTTTTTGGTGAACTAACCCTTTAAGTGCATAAACATACCAATGAGATATTAGTTGCCACAATGTTCATCTCTGTTGCAAGTAAAACTATGTAATGTAGGCTGGGATGTATTTCTTTTACTTTGGATTGTGTTGTTTGTGGTTTTTGAAGATGAGGGCATGTCATAATTTGACATCAGCAACAAAAGATAAAGGAAATGTTTTTTCCTCCTTTTTAAAAGTTGATAAGATCCGTGACCCACCAGACCTTTAATGTAAAGAGCATTTTGTTGTGTAGTCAACAGGTATGTGGTTTTTGAACAAACTCAAAACCAAGCTTCTCCAACAGGCGACATGTCTTTTACATATGGCACCAGTGGCGGAGGGAACACATCCAGGGGGCAGGATCGCTGTCTCCGCCTCTCACCCACACCGACGTCCTCCTCAGTGAGGAGCCCTGTGACGACGGCAGCGCCTCCCAGGCCATGGACGTTGACTGTGTTCTTGATGGGAGCAAACATGGAAGCTACACGCAGGACACCAAGCGACTAAAGCGGGGACCCCTGCTTCCCCCCGGACTTCCCTCCGAGCACACGTTTGTCTCTAGAATCCTCACAGACTGCAGGAGCCCAGAGCAAAGCCACTTTGCCATTGCCTACAGAAAGTGGCTGGACTCTGTCATAGGTCAGTAGCGTGAGAAACACTCCGCCCACCACAGTGTGGGAGAGCTGTGATAGGTCAATGTATTTCTGGCTCCAGCCGCCCACACCGGTTCTCTGAGAACGAATGGACTCCTTGGCCGAAGCAAATTCCCAATCATGATGAAAACCCATGACCCGTCTCAACAGTGTATGCCTGGTCTTTTTCAGCTGCTTTAGTTCAGGTACTGGATATCTCAGGTCTGTTTTTAGTGTACAATCCTTTTTTTCTCTCTCTCAGAACCTACAATTGTAGTTTTGTTGGTTTTATGTCGTTTAAAGTCTTCCACCACAAATCAATTACAGTATGCTCTCATCATGCTGTCTGCAGTTTTATGATTCCTGTCGGGAGTCTTAAACGCACACTGTGGTGCAGACTTGAAGGGAACACTTAGAGCCCAAAGTGATTCTGACCCAGTTTCCCTCTTTTGTTTAATTGGGGGCAGACTGGCTCTGAATCTCGTCTACTTTTGTACTGTAGCATTAAGATTTTTCAATAAATATCTTGACATTTTGCTACAAGAAGTAATGTGAGCACAATCATTGAATTTAAAGATTCCTGGAGCCATTTGATATGAAAAATTAGGGCTAAAAACAGACATTTTCATAAGTCGATAAAACAGATTAATGCACATCAAAATGGACATAATTTATAGCCACTGGCCTCAGTCAGGGGAGTTTTTGTATTGTATGACATATCTGTTGCAAGTTCAGCTTTTCTTCGGTTCAAGCTGATGATTCTTGGACGTTAATTAATGCTCCTGAAGCACACATCATCTTCACTCATTAGAATAATTGTCACGTTGGCCTAGTCTCAGCATTTAAGCACAAGTTTTGGGTTACAGTTCATCAAGCTGGTCTCACAGAAGCATGGGTTTTCATGACGAAAGGGAATTGAAGAAAGTAGGAATAGTCTTTTCTCAGCTTGGGCCAAACGTGGCTGCAGAAATAACAAGCTGCCATGTTCAAGCCCATTTGGTGCAGATTGGTGCTTATTCTCTGCACTAGGGAGAGGGCCTGGGTTTACAAATGCTGCTTTTTGTTTAACACTATTTTGAACTCAAAGTATATTTATGCAAATATGAAAAGTGAAATGTTGTTAGCTTCACTTACGTAATGATTTATTATTAAAGCTAATAAGCTATTAGACAGTTATGGTTGACTCACTGACTCACTGTTACTCCATAATTATTAAACTTTGAAGTTTCATAGGCTCAATCTTGCATTGACAACTTAATTCATTCGCAGCTTAATTATAGTAGGTTGTGAAATGGACTTGATACTATATCGCTTTTAAATCAGGACAATGCTTTTTCTACATGTACAAAATTTTTGTTAGCTGTTTCATTTTAGCATTCTAGCAAAGCTTATATGAAACCATGTTTTTCAGCATATCTGTAAGACTTGCAGGGTTCGATCTCAAGTGTCACTTCTTACAAACCTACTGTTCTTCTTCTTCTTCCTCTTCTTTTTTTGCACAGTTGCACAATAGCTAGAATTATGAAAGTATTTGAGTTATATACTTTCTAGACTGACTCTCAGACCATATCCAGGACCATATCAGAGTGGTTTTCCCTGTCTTGGACTCTAGGACTTTTGCTTTGTTTGTTTTTTGAGCTGCAACAGCAAAATTGCCAGATGTCCGTCACAGCCGGATGTCAGTCCCCTCAAGAATAAAACCAGCTTTTCCTCCACACCATTCCTCTGTATACCCTGACAGCTTTTGATCTTTTATCACTCTATAAGTACAGGTATGCGCACAGGTGCTTGTTTTATTAAGGATTTAGCATCACTTTTGTCGCCCTCCCTGCATCTGCTGTTAAACTCCTAATAGAGTCCTATATGGGAGTACAGTCTAAAAATGGAATGGATCTGCATTTTCAGCAACAACTGCCTTCATATTTGTTCTTTTTAAGATCTTTTGGTCACTTTGCTATAGGTTTGCACTTAATAGATTAAATGAGTTGCTAATGTCATTACCTGAACCATAGTCATTGAGTCCACACTGATTATGTGTATACTGTTGTTCTGGGATCATATTGTTATTGTATTTGATTACATTTTATTATTTTAATTTATACTTTCATTGCCCATACATGCAGGGAGGGACAACATAACATTGATTTTTGGCTCCCGCCGCAGCAATTAAGAATGAGCTATTTGTAATAAGGCTATAAGTAATTTTCAAATGTATTGCCTGCTAACTTAAACCCTCAATGGACAGTCTTACCAGTTATATTGTTGAAAATAATATTCATGTCTTTATATCTGTTCAGGGCTTCCCACCTCACGTTTCTCTTCCTAGGCAGTTTCAGAAATGGTCCTACGCAACCTTAGTTTTAAAGATGTGTACATTAATGTGGATTACATTAAGGAAGCACATTGTATTTCCAGTTGTCATGTCAGTATCCATTGTTGTACAATATCATTTACGTAAACCGAGACTGGTACATCTATGCAGAAGCATCACAGAGTTCCTTTAGCTTTAGAAAGAAAGTAAATGTAGCATAAGGTTTCGTATTTTCTTTGTGTGTTGTCTGATAAGCTGATGAGGTACTGTAGGTTTTTACAGCCACGATAACCAACATTTATAGCATCTCATCCATTATGTATTTTATATTTATTTGTATTAAAAATGTATTGAACGTAGTTGTTTTGTCAGTTGCCTACCACAATAAATAAAGCTACTCTGAAAAGGTACATCTTCACATTTTTATTTCCTATTATTTTGAAAACATTTCCAGTTTGCTGTTATTTTTTTGTTTAAATCATGTCATTAGGACTACATGGGGGATTTTGGAAACAAAAGGGGACACCCGTCGTGGGGTCTAAACAGACTTATGCTTGCCAAGGCATTTAATTGATCAAAATATACTAAAAACATTAGGGTAGTATTGTGAAATATTACAATTTAAAAGAACTATGTTCTATTTTAATATATTTTAAAATGTAATTTATTCCTTTGATGGCAAAGCTAATTTTCAGCATTACCCCAGTCTTCGGTGTCACGTGATCCTTCCGAGAAATCATTCCTTTTAAGACCATATAAATATAATATGCTGATTTGGTGGAAACATTTATTAATATCAATGTTGAAAGCAGTTGTGCTGCTTAATATTTTTGTGCAAGAATTGTGTAGAAAAAAACATTGCAATGTTCGTACAAAAGACTTTGTTGTCACTTTGGAAAATAAATAAATAAATGATAGGTTATTACCTCAAACTTTTGAACGGTAGTGTAATTTAATTGATAGCAATGAGGCGTAGGAAAGCAGTATAGTAGTCCTAGGCTAAATATTACTTGCTTCCTGTGTTTTTTGTTTTTTATATATATATATATATATATATGTATAGCTTTCTTGAGTGGGAGGGCTGGACAGGCATTTTATAACCAGTGTACTTGTTTCATTTCATGCCATTGAATGGGCTTTCATACACATTAGGTTCTTTAAGTTATTTCTAACTAAACTGCAGCATACATGCAGACGTAGTTGCTCTGATGTTTTGCCGAGAGCCTCAACTCGTTCATTGAGAAATTAGGCAATGTTTGGTGGCGTTTTGATTAGCATGTCTCTGATGGGAGGAGTCGGGCTTGCCCGCAGACTGAGTGAAAGGCAGGCAGGCGATGAAGATGGTGGATCCAGACTCACATCGGGAGGACCGTTAGATCGCTGGAAACTGCAGTAAACGCACAGGTGAGAGATACGACTCGAGATTCATTTTACGCGCTATGAATTCATCATTGTTTGTCGCTGAAACGGTGTGTATGAGTGCGGGAAACAATCAATGGGATTCATTTAATGAGGAGGTTCTTTCAGAGTGCCTGTTGCGATGTCGCTTTCCCTGCTGATGATGACAGGCAGTGTTTGTTTACACTAGAATTTCATTGGTGGAAAGCGCTGCGTTACACCCAGTTACCAGATACAAAATAAATCCGATGGCCTAAATTGAAGTTCTGTACAATAGTTCCCCAATTCGAAATCGGTTTTGCCATGCAAACAATCTCATCCTCATTAACCAATACAGTTTCTAACTTATGCTTGTTGTGTGCCAGCATCTACACGCTTATGACTGAGTGCTATTCATTTTGATTCATCCCAGTGACTCAAATCATAATGACTTGAATCCATTCTCTAAAAAGATTGGTCTTTTCCTGTAGGTTATCATTAGGCTACACCACTTGGTGGCAACAAGTGAGCATGCTATTAGTGAGTCACTAATCATTCCCTCATTCGTTTTATTCTTTCGATTCCAAGCATAGACCGTAAAATAAAATATGGACGACGCAACTTCATTGGCTTCCTCTGAAGTAAGTGAAGCCTCCATAGGTCCGAATATGACGCTGACATCTGGCGCAGATTTGGGAGCGAGTCTGCGCAGTAGTGATCTCGGGACCAGAATCTGCGCTATAGAGAGCAGGAAGTAGAGGCGCGGTATCAAAAGCCCTCCCAAATGCAGAACAATTCATTATGTTGTTGTGAAATAAACGGATATGGAAATGTAGAAATTAAAGCTAAAGCTCTACTCTCCTCCCGAAAATCCCGAGTCAGCTGGTGCCTCAGTGACAACTTCACTCAGAGAAGCTGAAACAAAACTTTAAAAAACGAACACTTGAAATGAAATCAGCGTGATAAATCGTGATTATCTTGCGTCCATTAGAATACATGGAGGGGCGGGTTATGACCTATACTGGGACCAACCACCTGGGGGTGATCGAGATGTTTTGGCTTCAGTTTTTAACAAGGGGGTAATCCAGCCCCCGGAAAGCGTACCTTCCATAGGGGCAACCATTGCTAACCAAGCCATCACCTGCTGTTAGCATCCCATTGACTCCCATTCATTTTGGCCTCACTTTGACAGCGAATATCTTTACATCTGAGGCGTTTAAAGACTCCATTTGTCCATTGTTTCTAAACAAACACGACAATGTATAAAATGCTCCATTACCTTGTATCTTACACTATCGCCACGTAGAAGCCGTTTTTGTAAAATACAGGCTAACGATTGCGTCATAACCACGTGACTCCGTCACGCTGTACCGTATAGACCCGAGGAGAAGCACACAGGCAATCTTTTACTGTCGATGAGGCAATCAGAGGGACGTGGAGGCATAAAGTCCGATAAAGTTAAGGGAGAAGCATGTCGAGAAGACCATAGAGAGCCAAAAGCAACGGCACAAAATATTTCAACAATGTGATTCAGATTTCACTTTGCACAACTACTACAAGACCTTACAACTGTCAGAGAGGTTGCTCACGTCACATCTACGCCGTCAAGCTCAGCTGAGGCTGCGCAGTACGCTCAGCCATCAGGAAGTGAGTGCTTCTACATGACTTCAATTTTTCTCTGTAAAGTCTATGGGGTCGCTGTGTCCATTTCTTTTACTGTCTATGGTTTTTAACAGGAGTGTAAATAACTGAAGCCTACACGCCTCAATCGCCCCCAGGTGGTTGATCCCAGTATAGGTCATAACCCCGCCCCTCTGTGGATTCTAATGGATGCGAGACAAACTAAACAATCAAATTACACTTCATATAATTTTTCCCCAAAGTTGGATTCTGTCATTTTAGGCAGTGTTTACTCTGATTTCATTTCAAGTGTTCGTTTTTTAAATAAATTTCGTTTCAGCTGGTTATTTGATGCTATAAAAACGGGGGGTGTGACGTCATGATTGAGAGCTGAGATTGACAGCTTCTCTGAGTGAAGTTGTCACTGAGGCACCAACAGACTTTTTTCGGGAGGAGATTGTAGCTTTAGCCTTAAATTCTACATTTCCATAATTGTTTATTTCACACCGACATGTTTATTTCACCATTGTTCTGCGAGAGTGTAGGCGGGATTTTGATATCGCGGCTCTACTTCCTGCTTTCTACTGCGCAGACTCCGGTCCCGCGGTCACTATTGCGCAGACTCGGTACCAAATCTGCGCAAGATGTCAGCACCATATTCGGACCTCCGCCGGCTTCATTCATTTCAAAACACGTACAGGGTGCCTCCGAATGCTGCAGGCAGCATAAAGAGGAAAGAATTAAGGCAACAATTACATCTGAATCCAATGATTGTGACATATACCTTCATCTGATCGATATTTGAAAGCAGCCAGACTGTATCCATCACATGACATCCCACAATCTTGTGCCTTTGATTCTGTGACAGTTAGCTAAAAAATAAAATGGAATCTGGTTGGAGTTGGTGTTTCCCTTTCTGTGAACCTTCTATTTTGGCTACAAAAAAAAACCTACAGAGAACGTTCCTATTTTTGGTTCCCATAAATAAATGGGAACATATGCTAACGGAGGGGAATGTTCAGTGTTTGTTGGGATGTCAACTCTCGTTAAGTCAGCCAGTGGAACCTCTTCATGAAAGAGACTAATTGATAGGCCTACTCCAACTTGTTCAGTTCATTCAGTAACGCAGTCATGTGATTCAAAAGAATAGAACAAATATTACAGAATTAGTAGCAGTATGCTATTCCGAATTCAGATCGAGTCATTCACAATATTTACTTAGTGAATATTATTTTCTTAGCGATATCAAAAATGTACTAGTGTGAAACTGAAGTTGTGAATTGTCTTTTTTTTCCCTCTATTGTGAAACAATTCACAATTGCGAGAAATAAAGTCAGAATTGTGGGATATACACTCAAAAGTACACGCAATTACTTTTTAAAATTTGTATTCAGTGCCAGAAACAAGCTTTCATAGAAGAGTGGTGCTGGTATGACATCACTTTCTAGGCCAAAATGCGGAAACGAGTTTAGCATTTAGCACTTCCGGTTCCATCATCCCGAAGTCAATGGTTTTTGGTTGGGTTTTGGTTAAATGGCTGAAATAAGGTCTATGGTGAACACAATCTCAAAACACTTTCACAATTTATTCTACGACATCAAATACATCAGTATTACCCCACTCGTGATTTTAAAGCTGTTACATGTCTTGAAAAAGGTGTTTGTTAACAAGTGACTAAATGGGACTACAGAGGCTGTCGAAGAGATTAAACGTCATCATACCAAATGTAACCTAAGTACACTTTTACAGCCTCATGCTTATCATTTGTGCTCTTATAAACTAGTCTAATTCAAACGCATTGGGAAAATGGGTTAAGGGGTTAAGACCTATACTGAAGCCAGCCACCGGGGGTGATTGAAATGCTTTGGCTTCACTTTTCACACTTGGGGAAAACTTAGTGGTCACTTTGGGAAGGGGGCGCCATTTGTAGGGGTTTTCCAAACAAAAGTGAACAACTGAATCCCTTCACAAAGGGCCCTTACACAGGTCCAATAGTGAAGGGAACATGCAATGGTCACTTCAAGGAAGTAATTTAGTAATTTATGGTCATGTGACCCAGGGTGACGGATCCTTACGATTCAATTTAAATCTTTTTAGTAGTGTTTTTTTTTTTTTTTTAAATGATTCATTTTAATTCTAAATTGGTATGATTTAATTACTTAAAGGCCCACTGAATTGCCTTGGAACCCGCAGCATTATTCAAGCCAGTAACGGTCCTCCCGATGTGTGTCTAGAGCCTTTCTGTTTTTTTAAAGCCAGTTTTCTCCGAATCTAACCCTTTATCATCATAATCTCCTCCATATCTCCTTGAAATACAGCATTCTGTGCAGCATTTAAATGGGTCCGATATGTTTTGTTGTCTGCGCCGACTCACGCGTATGATCCGCGCTGCGCTCGTGTCTCTAGTCAATGGCTCTGGTCTAAACTGTGTGTGCGCTGCAGTGGTGCGCGTGAAACTATCGTGAACCCAGACTTCATTCGCCTCAATTGAAAACATATTTACACTGTCTGAATAGTTTCCTATCGCATATATAGTGCACTATGTGCCGTTCACCATGTAGAAAATAGTAGAAACAACTGACCATTTTAAGACGCAGTTCAGGGTCTATTTATGATGCAGGGGGCGGGACTTCAGATTCTAGAGCGCATTTGATTGGACAGAAGATTTAATGAGAAGGTAAAGTCTGCGATGATGTCATCAAAATCTGTGATTTGTTTTAACGGAAGTGAGTGTCTGTAAGTTTTGAATGCTTAAATCTCCTAAATGCAAATTTTGTCATTGTTTTGGAACACACCAGCTTATTCATAACCTTAAGGCTAAGATAATTATACTAAAAGCTAAAAAACTTTATTTTGATTTCAGTTGGCCTTTAATAGCTTCTCATTAAACTCACAAACCCCTGCAGTTCGTCACAAACAACAGTCTGGGAAACCCTGACATAATGTAATTTTTGCATGTTGTTGATAACAAAGAATATATGTTTTATATATATATATATATATATATATATATATATATATATATATATATATATATATATATATATATATATATATATATATATATATAATTATTATTATTTTTTTTTTTGTCTCAATATGGTGATAAACAAGTTAGGTCAAAAGTAATCTAAAAGTAATCCAAAAGTAGTCAGATTATATTACCTTAAATACCTTGTAATGTAATGGATTTGGAATGGAATTGGTGACCGATTACAATTTGTAAGTAATCCACCCAGCTCTGGAAACCTGCTATATACCGCATTTATTTTATTTAAGTTGTAAACGGCTTCATTAGGACACATTATGATTTCCCTGCTCCTTCCAAAATTCACACTTCAAGGGCTCTGCCCTTCAGAGTGAGTAGGGCATAGGGATGCTCACTTCCGATTGGAATTTGCCCATTGTCCCTCCCTTGCGCCAGTAAACACGTCATCAGAGAAGAGATGATGTAGTTAGAAGAGACACTGGAATTTATATTGATTACAATTTAAGAGGGCACATGAATTATGTAAAAATGCTGTGCAATCGATTATAATAAATACTGCAAATTCCATTCAAAATAGGACTTAATTTTGATTTCATGGTGACTTTAATTAAAAACGCCACTTTAAGAAAGGCACAGCGCCAATTGAGAGTGTTTGTGTAGGAGTTTGACAATGAATCAGCCTCATTGCTGGACACAGATTTCACGTACTAGAGTAATCTCCGTTACAGACGTCGAAGTGCCACAACTGATGACTCACTGTAGTCTCCCTCTCTCTCTGTATCGCTGTGATTGTAAACGCACTCCCTTCTATCTCTGTGGTCCACCGAGGTTCGGCGTTTTTGCAAAATAGTGCTCTGCTGTTGTGTGGCGTCGTTGGAATACGCTTGCGCTGTAGGCATTACCAACCTGCTTTCCTGCCAAAAACATGCCCTAGATGCAGACTCACTGCGCGGCGTCGGATGCTGTGCAGGTGGAGAGCAAAACACTCGCGTGAAAACTGACTTAGAAGAAGGCGAAATGACAAGGACAGTGCTTGTACAGGGTTGATAAAGAAAAGCCTTCGTTAGACGTCGCTGCACAGACTCAAGTTATGTGCCACATCCATCCGCAATATCACACCTTTACTCTCTCCGAGTGATGCTGCTGCTGCTGTCTATGCAGGTAGGGCTGCGAAACGCGCAGTTTACGCATTGCATTGATGTTTTGATTTGGTAGGGAGGGTATTTTTAACTAAACTTTTAAAATGCTTGAGTCTTATCAGTTGTGACAGATTAGTTTACTTTTAATGCCTTTAATGAAAAAAAAAAAACTGTCGTGGTTTATGTCGCAGTAGGCTACGCTGCTTTTAAGGACGGAGTATAGGTAGGTAACAGTCGTGACCCGCCCTTTGCATATATAATACCGAATTGTGCATAAAGTCAATAATTGTTGCTCAGTGACAAAGGTGTGTGTGTGTGTGTGTGTGTGTGTGTGTGTGTGTGTGTGTGTGTGTGTGTGTGTGTGTGTGTGTGTGTGTGTGTGTGTGTGTGTGAATGCTTCGTTTTGAGGAGCTGTGGATATGGGAGTGTTCTCAGAAGACTCTTGAAGCCCTCTCACGTATCAAGCCATGACTGAGCAAATAACAGCAATAATGTCAGAGGATAGAGCTGACGTCTGTATATTTCTCAGCTGTAAACCATGTCTCTTGGTCAGGTGAAAATTGATTTTTTTTTTTGTGATATAACAATGATTATCTGTGTGGTTATATTCGGGACAGTACAATTTGCTGAACACTGCTTTACTGTTGCAAAAAGGCAAGTGTTTTTTTGTAAATGGTAGGCTACTACTGTACCATGTTTTTTCTTCTTCTTGAAAAAGTACCTTGAAGTATCATAAATATCACATGTTATATAACAAAAGTACTCTGGTACTGACCTATTTTTGTACAAGGACAATGATACGCCAAATTTCAACCATATGTAAATATTTCAGCAGCAAACACTTCAGCACTGATATACAGTTTGTCATATCATGATGTTACTGCCACAGTACTTATGATATTTTAAATGCCTGTCGCAACTATCGGATATCTAAGACAACATTTTTCCTCCTCTGCTCATATGATAATGATTTATTTATATATGCTTTATACAATACAGATTTTCAAAGCGGAGTCACAGTAATAAACAGATAATTAAGTGTTAAAGGTCCCGTTCTTTGTGTTTTTTTGAAGCTTTGATTGTGTTTACAGTGTGCAATATAACATGTGTTCATGTTTCGCGTGTAAAAAAACACAGTATTTTTCACACAATTTACTTATCTGTATACCGCTGTTTTCACTGTCCTAAAAATGGGCTGATGAGTTCCTTGTTCTATGAAGTCCCTCCTTCAGAAATACGTAACGAGTTCTGATTGTGCCAGCGGTTCCTGTGTTGTGATTTGACCGCAGCTTAGCGAACGTGGCACGGTTCCTGTGTTGTGATTCGACAGCAGCTTAGCGCACGTAACTTGCACGGAAAGGTCACGCCTCTTAACGGGAGATGTATGCGCTTTATGATCTCTACAGCGTCCCTGGGAAAGCCAAACAAAGGTGATTTGACTCCGGGATGAAAATAACAGCGTCTCGACGACATGGCGACAAACACAGTCAAACGCAACAATTCCTTTTCTCCACGTGACACTTCCTCTTCTCCACGTGGGACAGCAACAAGACCACGCCCCCTTTTTCGCGTATTCTTGTGGGCGGAGGTTAGTCTGTTCTACTGTTCTACTGACGTAATTAATGAAGGAAGTACCAGGATGTAGTCCAAGCCGGCCGTTCGCTGTAGGCTTTGAAAGGGAACTTCTGTTAAATAAAATATCTCGCTTGGCATTGAACTTTGAGCTTTATAATTTTACAGGTATGCTCTAACAGCAACATTACACACTAACTAAAGTTTGAACAATGGGATCACGAAGAACAAAACCTTTAATGTTGCAAAATGAATCAGTTATGAAACAATTTAAATTTCAGTTGTAAAGCAGCTCTACAGAATACAATAGTGTCAATATTCATCTCAATTTAGTTCAGGTTTATTTCAATTCAGTTCAGTAACAGTGTCAATGTTGCAAAGTTAATCAATTATCAAGCAATTTAGCTATAAAGCAGCTCTACAGAGGGCAGTACTGTCACTATTCAGATTCAATGTTGAATCACTTCAGTTCAGTAACAATGAAAAAAGTTGCAAATTTCATCAGTTATGAAAAGACTTCAAAAGCAGCTGTACAGAATACAACATTGTCATTTTCCAGCTCAATTCAGTTTATCTGTTCCCTCATTCTCTAAATATCAATTGTCTTTTAAGCCCCAACTGAACAAGCCAAAGATGACAGTGACAAAGAATGCACTCCGTTACTTAACGTAACCTCAGTTCCCTGAGATAAGGGAAGAGTAAGTAACCGAGTACGTTCCCTTTCGAACAGTCAGTTCGTACTGCGTCGAAGACGCCATGGGAACCTGTAAAATCCCGCAGTGACATGTACTCCCTCAAGTTTGAACACTTATTAGAAAGGGCTCAAGACTAGAGACACATCATTATATATATAATATATATATATGTACACACACACACACACACACACACACATATATATATATATATATATATATATTATACAGTGAGGAAAATAAGTATTTGAACACCCTGCTATTTTGCAAGTTCTCCCACTTGGAAATCATGGAGGGGTCTGAAATTGTCATCGTAGGTGCATGTCCACTGTGAGAGACATAATCTAAAAAAAAAATCCAGAAATCACAATGTATGATTTTTTAACTACTTACTTGTATGATTCAGCTGCAAATAAGTATTTGAACACCTGTCTATCAGCTAGAATTCTGACCCTCAAAGACCTGTTAGTCTGCCTTTAAAATGTCCACCTCCACTCCAT
The DNA here is from genome assembly GCA_023566225.1 of Romanogobio albipinnatus. Classification (NCBI taxonomy): domain Eukaryota; kingdom Metazoa; phylum Chordata; class Actinopteri; order Cypriniformes; family Gobionidae; genus Romanogobio; species Romanogobio albipinnatus. The sequence continues at coordinate 47,285,351 of CM042242.1, forward strand.
TTATTATCCTAAATTAGATGCACCTGTTTGAGGTCGTTAGCTGCATAAAGACACCTGTCCACCCCATACAATCAGTAAGAATCCAACTACTAACATGGCAAAGACCAAAGAGCTGTCCAAAGACACTAGAGACAAAATTGTACACCTCCACAAGGTTGGAAAGGGCTACGGGGAAATTGCAAAGCAGCTTGGTGAAAAAAAGTCCACTTTTGGAGCAATCATTAGAAAATGGAAGAAGCTAAACATGACTGTCAATCTCCCGAAGCACACTGCCAGGATAACCAAGGTGTGGCTCTGTAAGAAACATATCAAGGTTCTGGCGTGGCCTAGCCAGTCTCCAGACCTAAACCTAATAGAGAATCTTTGGAGGGAACTCAAACTCCGTGTTTCTCAGCGACAGGCCAGAAACCTGACTGATCTAGAGAAGATCTGTGTGGAGGAGTGGGCCAAAATCTCTCCTGCAGTGTGTGCAAACCTGGTGAAAAACTACAGGAAACGTTTGACCTCTGTAATTGCAAACAAAGGCTACTGTACCAAATATTAAACTTGATTTTTTTCTGGTGTTCAAATACTTATTTGCAGCTGTATCATACAAATAAATAGTTAAAAAATCATACATTGTGATTTCTGGATTTTTTTTTTTTAGATTATGTCTCTCACAGTGGACATGCACCTACGATGACAATTTCAGACCCCTCCATGATTTCTAAGTGGGAGAACTTGCAAAATAGCAGGGTTCAAATACTTATTTTCCTCACTATATATATATATATATAAATAAATCTTATACTACTGGGCTCATAGAGGCCGGTAACTATAAGGAATGTGTAAGCATTGAAGCATATAAAGGCCCCAATTGCCAACTTATGACGGGGACGGGCTTACAAGGGCGTCTAATATTCGTTAGGCCGTCTTAGTATTTTTTTTACATAGCGTCATATGCTAACGCTATCGCATCCACTAGACATCTGCTTTGTTTGGTGACCGGAAGTCCCTTAGTTTGGTCACCAAAACTTACAAAGAGCTGCTTCGACTGTCTAAAGTGGGAGGACCGCTCAATATATGCTCTAAGCTCCCTAACAGGGCAGAGCAGGTGTAACTGTCTCTCATCCTCCGAAGTGGGGAGGGCAGAGAGAGTGATTACCTGTGCTTTGAACGGTGTTGAAAGCACTTTAGGTACATAACCATGCCCTGGTTTGAGGATGACTTTAGAATCGCCTGGGCCAATTCTAAACATGATGCGTTCACAGATAACGCTTGAATGTCACCGACACGCTTAACAGATGCCAGTGCTAATAGCAGGGCAGTTTCAGCGAAAGCGGCTTTAATTCAGCCGTCTGCAACGGCTCGAAGGGAGGTCTTTTTATTGCTCTTAGAACCAATGAAGGTCCCAGGATGGCACCGTAGGAGGGCGAGGAGGGTTAAGGAGGGTTTAAGAATTTTATGACCATGTCGTGTCTGCCTACTGATTGGCCAGCTATAGGCGTATGAGATGCGGCGATAGCTGCCGTGTAGACTTTGAGTGTGGATGGAGTGTGTCCTGATTCCAACATCTCTTGTAGAAAAACGAGAATCTGTGATATCTCGCATGACACTGGGTTATAGTTCCTGACTGAACACCAGTAAGAGAACACTGACCATTTAAGGGCATAGAGATGTCTAGTAGACGGAGCTCTAGCTTCACTGATGATGCTCAAGACACTCACTGGGAGGTTCTCGAGCCCCCCTTGAGTGGCCAAACATGCAACGCCCACAATTTTGGGGTGAACCGTTGAACCGTTTAGGAATGGAGGGCCCATTCCCCCTGGGACACGAGGCCCCTGGAGAGCATGTCTGCTCCCTGGTTCAGTCTGCCTGGCACATGCACTGCTTTCAGTGAATGTAATTTGCCTTTTGCCCATAGGAGGAGATGTCTGACCTGTTGGTTGAGCCATCTCGACCTGAGCCCGCCATGGCGGTTTATGTAAGAGACCACAGTCGTGTTGTCCGTGCGGACTAGATCATGGTGACCTGAGAGACGTGGTAAAAAAGCACTACTGCCAGCATTTCTAGGCAGTTTATGTGCAACCGTGACTCCGTGCTCGACCATGAGCTGAAGGCCAGTTCGTCCTCGTACAGAGTACCCCAACCCGAGTTGGAGGCGTCCGTGGTGACCACCATCCATCTGGAAACTGTTCCCAAGTGACCACGGAGCCAGGGCTTTGACACAGCCGCGGCCCACTTTGATCCAAAGCTGGCCTGAATGCCATGCTTGGGAAGGAACCCGTGATTTCAGCCAGTACTGCAGGGGGCGCATGTGCATCATACCCAGCGGAAGTACTGGAGAAGCTGATGCCATTAGGCCTAGCATTCTCTGAAATTTTTTTAGAGGTCTGTTGGTTCCCTTTTTGAATTAACGTGCAAGCTGCTGTGTAGTCAGAGCTCGTTCATCTGATAGCCCCACCCTCATTTGGGTTAGTCTAAAATTGTTCCCAGGAAGGAGGTTCTCTGCCTGGGAAGCAATGAGCTCTTGGCTGTATTTATTCTGAGACCCAGGCATTCTAGATGGCTGAGTAGCACAGATTTTTGAGATTTTATTTCTTCCTCTTACTGGGCCAGTATGAGTCAGTCGTCGAGGTAATTCAGAATGCGCATTCCCGCTTGTCTTAAGGGAGAGAGAGCTGCATCCATGCACTTTGTGAAAGTGCGGGGGGCCAGGGACAGGCCAAATGGCAGGACTGTGTACTGATAAACCTTCCCGTCGAACGCGAATCTCAAAAACGTTCTGTGACGTTGGATAATTTGGATATGAAAGTAAGCATCTTTCAGATCCACTGAGAAAAACCAGTCCATCGGGCGGATTTGTGTGATGATTTGTTTTAATGTCAGCATTCTGAAAAGCCGTTTGATAGAGCCTTGTTCAGGTGTCTGAGATCTAAGATGGGCCTGAGGCCGCCATCTTTTTTGGGAACAAGTAAGTAGCGGCTGTACAAACCCTGACTCGCTCTGAGCTTAAGGCACCGCCTCTATCACTTTTATTTTATTATCAATAGGCTCTCTACTTCGGTTTTGAGGACGTGAGTCACATTGCTCTCCACCGAAGTGTATGTTATGCCCGGCAAATGGGGGGTTTGCGAGCGAATTGGAGCGAATATACTTGTTGAATTGTTTTTATACCCACTGTGACACACCGGGGATGGCTTTCCAAACCTCTGCCCGATCGCACATTTATAGTGTCAGAAGTGCGCCGACTTCCGTGTGGTGCAAAAGAGAAAGAAGACTCGTTTGTTGAAATGTTTTTTTTTATTTTTTTTATTGAACTCGCCTTTATGGCGGTAAAATGCAGGTGAGCACGCATTAAAGCGGACTCGTAGTTTAAATTCATTGCATGAAAAACATTCAGAACAGTATTTTTCTCCCTGACCGTAACAAAAACGGGCCGTGGGGAGTCTTTTGGGAGGCGGACCGGCCTGGGCGGGACTCAACCCTCCTTTCTTCCTGATCAGCCTGTCAGGGCTGCTTTCTGTGTTCAGTTTTGTCAGCATTCCGAAAGCCGTTTGATAAGGGCCCTGTTCAGATGTCCGCCGGTTGGTTTGTGTTTGTGACACTGTGCGGACAGCAATTATGTGTAGCGGAGCACACTTGTAGTGGGCACGCGCTCTACATATAGAACGCTCTCAGCGCGAGCTAAAGAGCGTTAATCTGTGAGAACAGTGCTTATGTGCAAGGTGCACGTATTTTAGTAAGGTCGTTGTTAAAAACAGCATTGGTGTACAGGCGAGCGTGTTTGACAACAGGCTAGTTGACTGCAATATTTACATTTCCAGTCGTCCGAACCGAGGGGATTGAGAGAATGTAAAGGAAGTCTGTGGTGGTAATCCAGCCACAGCAGGACTTTTGAGTGGTTCTATAGCGCTGAATTAACAGTGCTTATATATAGGGGTACACCCTATGTTGGGGACACACTGCCTGCAGTCATAACAGAGGAATGAACTCTTAATTGTTTATTAGGATCGCCGTTAATACAGCGTTTTGTGTACAGGCGTGCATGTTTTATAACAGGCTCGTTTACTGTAATGGTGAACCTCTCCAGTTGCCTGAATAGGGGACTGAGAGAAGTGGTGGAGGGCTTGGCCGCCATTCACTAAATTGAGACTCACTGAGAAACCTGTGAGAGCGGAGCTCGAACCGGCAACCCTGTGTGCGAAAGTGCACCGTACCAGCAGAGAGCTATGACGTAAGTCACGCTCTCTACAGTGTTTTGGTGTGTAGGGCGTGCTTCATAACAGGCTCGTTTACTACACTGTTGAACCTCTCCAGTCACCTGAATAGGACTGAGAGAAGTGATAGAGAGTGAAAAATACTGAGAAGTGATACTCGCGGGATCGCTGGCAATTTGAGCGTGCTGAACTACAGCAGGCCGCTGACTCTCGCAGGATGTCCGGGCTGGCTAGCTCGCTATTCCGCTGCAGGCTCGTCAATTCACGGTGAAGGTGGTGTTGTTCGAGTTTATCAGCGAGGACCGTAGATTGTCGATGAAGGAGATTAATCTGACGTTTTTGACAGTTACAGCGTATTTTATATGCCCCTTTCGCGGGCTCTTGCGCTCAGCTTCGCGGGCTTTGTGCCCATTGGTTCGCTCAGATTACGTTGTTCTGCCATTGGTTCATGCAGTTCCCATTGGCCAGCCAATAGCGTGCGAGATGTCTCGACACTGTTTTGACTGGGCAGTAGCACTGCGTGATTTTACAAATTACTTCAGTATATTCGAGAATAGGAGAATTCCCATGGCGTCTTCGACGCAGTACGAATTGACCGTTCGAAAGGGAACCAAAACTCCATTAAGGGTGTGTTCATACTTGGCATGTTTGGTTTGATTAAAACGAACCCTGGTGCGATTGCTCTGTTAGTGCGGTTCATTTTAGTTAGTTTGAATGCTGCTATCCAAACCCTGGTGCGCAACAAACAAGGGGTCTCAGTCTGCATCCAAACGAAATCTGGTGTAGTTTGAATGAAATAAAAATGCAACGTGGACCAAAGACATGTAAACAAACCAAAAATGGGACATGATGTCACAAGATGCGACCCTAAAAAGGACAGAATGCTCAAGAAAAGACGTGTTCTCTGGGATGACGAATCACACTTCCCTGTCTGGCAATCCGATGGACGAGTCTGGGTTTGATGGTTGCAGGGAGAATGGTACTTGCGTGACTGCATTGTGCCAAGTGTAAAATTGGGTGGATGGGGGATTATGGTGTGGGGTTGTTTTTCAGGGGTTGAGCTTGGCCCCTTAGTTCCAGTGAAAGGAACTCTTAATGCTTCAGCATACCAAGACATTTTGTACAATTTCATGCTCCCAACTTTGTGGAAAAAGTTTGGGGATGGCCCCTTCCTGTTCCAACATGACTGCGCACCAGTACACAAAGCAAGGTCCATAAAAACATGGATGAGCTAGTTTGGTGTGGAGGAACTTGACAGGCCTGCACAGAGTCCTGACTTCAACCCGATAGAACACCTTTGGGATGAATTAGAGCGGAGACTGTGAGCCAGGCCAACATCAGTGCCTGACCTCACAAATGCACTTCTAGAATGGTCAAAAATTCCAATAAATACACTCCTAAACCTTGTGGAAAGCCTTCCCAGAAGAGTTGAAGCTGTTATAGCTGCTTAACCATACAGATTAAGAATGGGATTTCATTAAAGTTCATGTGCATGTAAAGGCAGACATCCTAAACTTTTGGCAATATAGTGTTGATTATAGATTAATACTATAGATTATTTACAGATTTGCACATTACAATTTCATGATTATAGTTATAGATTAGTAGGTAGGTACTGATTAAAGTATGTGTATAGATTTAGATTTTTAAACATATTCACAGCAAGCTGCTCTGTATGCAGAATAAGAGTTTCACTTGACTACATGGCCAAACCTGAATCAATAAATTGATCTAGAAAATGGGTAAATGGATCTAAAGTGCAATTATCATTTATCTCAGCTAAAGACAGTGCAAGCACAGATTCTGCTGTTGCACTTAAAGAATAATGAAAAGAATAGTAGGATGCACAAAAATATATATATTTATTTAAAAAAAAACATTATTATTATTATTATTATTATTATAGATGCTTTTTGGATGTACTACTAGAAATACTTTGGATCTAGAGGAATAACAGACAGCTGTTTAGTGTCAGTTGTCTGCACACATTGATTCAGCAGCACCGTCAAAATGTGAGAAATGCAACATGCTCGTTTTTATGTAGCCATAATCGAAGGAAGGGTGTGGTTCATGTCTCAATTTCAAACTATCAGTATAGAGACAATTTTGACAAGACTAAGGAGGCATGTACTTGGTTGAGATGTCATGTTTTCCTTTTCCTAGTCATGTTTGCCTGTCAGTCTGTGCCTCATCACTGCTTATCTGCATACTATCATGCAGTAAGATGTCTAGAAGCAAGATCATTTTAGAGGTTATTTGCTATAGACCAATCCAAGCACACATGGATATTTGTCACCGCACACTGAGAGAAGAGATCAAAGGTGATCCTAAACTGAATTTCCCTAGAGGCACCCAGTGATTTTTTTTCCTCTAGTATATTTCAGGCTGTTTAAATAAGCTGTTGTTTGTGAGTAGAGTGAAGCCTCCGGTCCCATTTGTTGGTCTTTCTAAGCAAATGAGTGGAGAAGCTGAAATGGGAAATGTCCCTCCCAGAAGGGCTCTTTGACCTGCAGTATTATGGGTTTACTCTGGTTACTGCTCTCTCTGTATGGACATCACGCTCTTTCTAGCCGGCTCCCTTAGGGGGTTTTCCTGTATGTTATATATTTCCCTTAAAAAAACGATTTCCTTTTGAAAAGGAAGTTGGGGCAGGACGTATAGAATTTTGTTTTGTTTTGTTCCATTGTCTTATGTTTTTTTTAGGATATTAAGCATATTTGCTATTTGCTGTTGCAAGGTGGTGTTTGGGAATAGTGTTATCACATTATAGAGAGCTCATCGTTGGATGGCATTTTGTATATACCCTGAGTAGGAGATTATATAAATATCTGGTCAAATAGAGTGGTGCAGGTATGACGTCAGAACCTGGAAGTCTAATTCGCCGCTGGTTCCTTCGAGATTTTCCTATGGGATGTTTCAATTGATGAGTAAAATAATGCCTGTGGTAAACTGATGTTTGTTATACACCTACACTGCACACACTCACACCCCAAGCTGTCCAATCTAGTTACTTATTAAAGACATACATTTTCAAAAATGAACATAACTGCTTCAAAATTCACTTTAACTGTGAGTTGAAGAACAAAACAGAAATAGTCAAGTTATGTTTACCCCAGGCTTTATTCTATGCATAAATTGAAAAACAATCTCAAAGGAAACAGCAGCGAATTAGACTTCCGGGTTCTGATTTCATTCCTGCACCACTCTATAGAAGAGAGTAAATTGTAAATGTTTGCTTTTGCTAAAAGGTTTTTTCTTTTTAAATGCTTTTAGGACTACATTACAATATTTATGACCTCAAATAGACAAAAACAGCCACACTCCAAAATGGGATATTTAAGTTAAACTCTTTAGTTTCTATACAGCCTTGAAGCTTATGACATTTTTTTATTTCCATTGTTATTCTAGTATTTTTATACACACGTCAAAGTTCAAATTCGAGCTTGTTTGAAAAAGATGATTGAAATTGGATTAAAGAAACATTTTAAATGGTGCATACACTACCATTCAAAAGTATGTATATTTAAGTGTACAAATATACAAATATTTTTATTAGATATTTTATATTTTCAATTAAAAAGATTTTTTGTTGTGCAAATATGCATTGAATTGTTAAGTAATCGTAAAGACATTAGTCGTTTTAAAACAGATTTCCGTTTCAAAATAAAAGTTTTTTTTTACTTTCTATTAATCAAAGAATTCTGAAAATATCTGTTTTCAACATTATTATAGTAGTAGCAAATGTTTCTTGAGCATTAAATCAGCCTATTAGAATAATTTATAAAGGATCATGTGACACTGAAGACTGGAGTAAGGATGCTGAATATTATAAATAAAATAAAATAAATAAATAAATTACATTTTAAAATATATTCAAATAGAAAGTCATTTTCAATCTTAATAATAGTTCACAATAGTACTGTTTGTTTTTTTACTGTATTTTTTAATCAAATAAATGCAGCCTTGGTGAGCACGAGGCTTCTTTTGTAAACATTGGAAAATCACACCGTTATGTGGTATGTGCATGTGTTTTTCTACACTATTGTTTTATTTAATAAATCATTCACATATTTATCCATATTAACAAATAGCACATTTTGTGCAGTCAGGTTATTTAGTGAAATAAACGAAATGATCTCGCCTGTTTTTAAACAGTATATTAATGAGCTGCCGGAGACTCTCCTGGGATGTAGTCGGCGCAAGGTTGGGGATTGTATTAATTTTTAAGTTGCGTATGTTTTGTTTGGTGGCCTCTTGAAATCTTGAAATCTTGAAAGTGAAGCAGCTGCACTTTGCAAATACTCTGAGTCCGACGTGGCCTTGGGCCAGTTTTCCTCATGTATTATTTATCTTGAGTGGTCTTTCAAATCAGCAAAATTCTGTCACTACTGTCAGAGAAATTGATTAAACAGCTTTCACAGTCAGTTTTTGAGTTAGTCAAATTTTTTCCAGCAGTATTCTCAGGGCCAACACAGAGGAACTATGTTCCAAGGTAGAGTTTAAATTGTTTTAAACAAATGCAGTCTGAATATCTATGAGGAGAATGATGACTGTGGTTATGATGAAGAGCTTGAGGCGGATGGAATATTTTATCCATTCATTTCCAAAGATCTTTAATCAAAGTTTTGTTCATTCAAACCCTGTCAGCATTCACACTTATATTGCGTCATGTCCTTGTGTCAACACAGTGAATGTTTTCACACACCTTTTACTCTAGTAATATTATCAATAGTCATATTCAGACCGTCACTGAGTGGAACTTAAAGACGACTATTAATTTACATGACAGCCTTGAAAGTGATTTAGTGAATTATAGGTGCACAGCAGCAACGTTACAACTAATTCAATGCTTTGACGTGATTTAAATGTCAGTGTAAAAGTAGGTTAGCTGATACTGTAATATGCATGGGGAGGACAGAGCAGTCGGCAGACTGTCATGAAGCAAGATGCAATTGCCCTTTGCAACTGATGTGAGATCTTATTTTTAAAAATTGTGTTTGACCAAAAATGTGTTTGCAAGAACCAATGAGGTTTGACGTTAGTTGACATTTAAGGTTTATGCCATATTTGATGTAGTCTATAGACTACGATAATTGGTTTTACTGTTTTAATGGTCATATTATTGTTAATATTATTGTTGTCATTACATCGTAATATAATTCTCCCACTATATTGCTAAATGTAACAGATCAACATTGATGTGAAGGTAGTTTGTGACACCTTGTAACCACAGGTTGTCACCACAGGGTGAAAATAAAAATCGATTCTGAATTTCTATACAATAGATATTTGAAATCAGTTCTTAAAAAAATAAAATAAAATCAGGCAAGCTTTAGTGTGTGTGTATGTGTGTGTTTACCGATTACTTCATTTGCAAGTAAATACAAATTTCAATCTGTTCATCATACACAGTGATAAATATAGCTGGTTGATTAATTTCATAGTATTTTTTCCCTTTTTGAAGCTTCTAAGATTTTGATCCTACAACCCTCTCTATGCACACCTTGACAATAGATTCGCCATTGGCTAGTACATTTTTTTGTTTACTCGCCAGACTGATATACTGTTATATATATATATATATATATATATATATATATATATATATATATATATATATATATATACACAGGGAGTGCAGAATTATTAGGCAAGTTGTATTTTTGAGGATTAATTTTACAACATTAATAATTAAACAACAACCATGTTGTCAATGAACACAAAAAAACTCATTAATATCAAAGCTGAATATTTTTGGAAGTAGTTTTTAGTTTTAGCTATTTAAGGGGGATATCTGTGTGTGCAGGTGACTATTACTGTGCATAATTATTAGGCAACTTAACAAAAAACTAATTTATACCCATTTCAATTATTTATTTTTACCAGTGAAACCAATATAACATCTCAACATTCACAAATATACATTTCTGACATTCAAAAACCAAACAAAAACAAATCAGTGACCAATATTGCCACCTTTCTTTGCAAGGACACTCAAAAGCCTGCCATCCATGGATTCTGTCAGTGTTTTGATCTGTTCACCATCAACATTGCGTGCAGCAGCAACCACAGCCTCCCAGACACTGTTCAGAGAGGTGTACTGTTTTCCCTCCTTGTAAATCGCACATTTGATGATGGACCACAGGTTCTCAATGGGGTTCAGATCAGGTGAACAAGGAGGCCATATCATTAGATTTTCTTCTTTTATACCCTTTCTTGCCAGCCACGCTGTGGAGTACTTGGACGCGTGTGATGGAGCATTGTCCTGCATGAAAATCATGTTTTTCTTGAAGGATGCAGACTTCTTCCTGTACCACTGCTTGAAGAAGGTGTCTTCCAGAAACTGGCAGTAGGACTGGGAGTTGAGCTTGACTCCATCCTCAACCCGAAAAGGCCCCACAAGCTCATCTTTGATGATACCAGCCCAAACCAGTACTCCACCTCCACCTTGCTGGCGTCTGAGTCGGACTGGAGCTCTCTGCCCTTTACCAATCCAGCCACGGGCCCATCCATCTGGCCCATCAAGACTCACTCTCATTTCATCAGTCCATAAAACCTTAGAAAAATCAGTCTTGAGATATTTCTTGGCCCAGTCTTGACGTTTCAGCTTGTGTGTCTTGTTCAGTGGTGGTCGACTTTCTGCCTTTCTTACCTTGGCCATGTCTCTGAGTATTGCACACCTTGTGCTTTTGGGCACTCCAGTGATGTTGCAGCTCTGAAATATGGCCAAACTGGTGGCAAGTGGCATCTTGGCAGCTGCACGCTTGACTTTTCTCAGTTCACGGGCAGTTATTTTGCGCCTTGGTTTTTCCACACGCTTCTTGCGACCCTGTTGACTATTTTGAATGAAACGCTTGATTGTTCGATGATCACGCTTCAGAAGCTTGGCTATTTTAAGACTGCTGCATCCCTCTGCAATATATCTCACTATTTTTGACTTTTCTGAGCCTGTCAAGTCCTTCTTTTGACCCATTTTGCCAAAGGAAAGGAAGTTGCCTAATAATTATGCACACCTGATATAGGGTGTTGATGTCATTAGACCACACCCCTTCTCATTACAGAGATGCACATCACCTAATATGCTTAATTGGTAGTAGGCTTTCCAGCCTATACAGCTTGGAGTAAGACAACATGCATAACGAGGATGATGTGGTCAAAATACTCATTTGCCTAATAATTCTGCACTCCCTTTATGTATATATGTATATATATATATATATATATATATATATATATATATATATATATATATATTAAATACACACACATGAGTCCACCATATCTGCTGATCTTTGTAAAATGGCACAGCTTTTTAAATATCTGAACGTACGCTCTTAACATCAGTCAATCAAGCATTATATTATGATATTATGATAATCAAGCATTATTTAATGATAGAACTATGGTTATTAGAACTAAAACTTGGTAACCATGTATGAATGCATATTTGTCATTTTAACTGAACCTAGGACTGGTGGTGGTGCTTAAGATGTTGTTGGTCATTCAGTGTTTCTGTAAAAAAAATAGTAATTATTATTAAAAGATATATTATCATAAATATTAATCAGATTATCAGCGTTCGCTCAAACTGATTTACTGAAAACAAAGGATGGGGGTGGTAATAGATGAGGGCCAGCCAATGAGATTTCCGTTTGCACATTAGTTCCGCCCACTACCGGAGAAACCCGAATATCATCTGTGTGTGAGAAACACGGTGCTCTCAGCTAAGCGACGGCGAGTCGTGCACCTTCAGACTAGACGTCAAATAGAGGAACGCTGCGCATCCATTGAGCTAAATTGAAATAGTACAGAACGTTTCACGGAGAGTGAAACTCTGTTCAACGAGTGAAAATATATACCGATCAGGCATAACATGTTGACCTAATATTGTGTTGGTCCCCCTTTTGCTGCCAAAAAACAGCCCTGACCCGTCGAGGCATGGACTCCACTAGACCCCTGAAGGTGTGCTGTGGTATCTGTCACCAAGATGTTAGCAGCAGATCCTTTAAAGGGATAGTTCACCCAAAAATGAAAATTATGTCATAATTTACTCACCCTCAAGTTGTTCCAAAGCTGTATGAGTTTCTTTGTTCTGCTGAACACAAAATAAGATAGAGTGAAGAATGTTTGTAACAGCAGATAGAGCAACTATTGACTACCATAGTATTTTTTTCCTACTATGGTAGTTAATAGTTGCTCTATCTGCTTGGTTATAAACATTCTTCTAAATATCTTCTTTTGTGTTCAGTAGAACAAAGAAACTCATACAGGTTTGGAACAACTTGAGGGTGAGTAAATGATGACAGAATTTTCATTTTTGGGTGAACTATCCCTTTAAGTCCTGTAAGTTGCAAGGTGGTGCCTCCATGGATCAGACATGTTGGTTCAGCACATCCCACAGATGATCGATTGGATTGAGATCTGGGGAATTTGGAGGCCAAGTCAACACATCAAACTAGTTGTTGGGCTCTTCAAACCATTCCTGAACCATTTTTGCTTTGTGGCAGAACACATTATCCTGCTTAAAGAGGCCACAGCCACCAAGGAATACTGTTTCCATGAAAGGGTGTACATGGTCTATGTTACGTCCCTCGTTAATTAGATGTTAAATTGTCTAGTATATTATCAGACATAACACAGGATGAGCGTGTGTGCGTTTCAGACAGTATAGGGAAGACTGCAAAAGGATGACCCCAAGACCAAGGACTTCAATTGAAAAAGATTTAATTTGTTTGATAATAAAGTGAAGTAATAAAGTGAAAAGTAATATAGTAGTGAAAATAAAGAATATTTACAAAATATACAATTAAGCAGGATAAAGCAAAAAGTCAACAAACAAACTGGGAGAGAGGAAGGAGCAAACAAGTGGTGCTTAAATCAAAGAACAAAACATAACCAAAACTCATCTAACTGAAGATTAAGGGAAATAAACTAACTAGCAACAAAAGATGTAGAAAGAAACATCTTCAGAGTCCGAAAACGCCATAACTAAACTACTGAACTAACCCAAACAAAACGTACAATAATAGCACCACTGCTAAACCTGGTGTGGCTAATACATGAATGAACTACGTGTGGTAAATGTAGGTCGCGACCTGCTTACCTGTCTCACAACCTCTCTTACCCGTTTATACAGCGCTGGATGATAACTTAAGAATGAAGCGTCAGAGAACAGTGGTCACTCAAACATGATAATCAAACCTCAAGCATAACACACATAAACACACAAGCACGAACAAACAGAGAACTGATCGAGTTGTAACCGCAGTGAGCCCCAAATATAGATCAGCCTCTTCGACTGGACTCTCGAACGAGAGACCGTCGTCACGGAGTGTGTACTCTCCCCAGAGTCAAAGCGTGTCCCATTGAAGTTTGCGCCATTGATAAACAGCCTCAGGACCGGTGATTGGTTGCGCAATCCTGACGTCAGCGTCTGACGTCCGTTGACTGATAGGCGGTTCCTCCACTCACGTTCCATTCCTGAAACAGACAGCTGGTACAACCGTATTCACCCATACACAGCGTGATATACATTTCAACACAGACTACGTAGCACAGCATACGTAACAGTCTACAACAATGCTTAGGTAAGTGGTGCGTGTCAAAGTAACATCCACATGGATGGTAGGACCCAAGGTTTCCCAGCAGAACATTGCCCAAAGCATCACACTGCCTCCGCCGGCTTGCCTTCTTCCCATAGTGCATCCTGGTGCCATGTGTTCCCCAGGTTAGCGACACACGCGTACCCGGTCATCCACGTGATGTAAAAGAAAACGTGATTCATCAGACCAGGCCACCTTCTTCCATTGCTCTGGGGTCCAGTTCTGATGCTCACATGCCCACTGTTGGTGCTTTCGGTGGTGGACAGGGGTCAGCTTGGGCACCCTGACTGGTCTTTGGTTATGCAGCCCCATACGCAACAAACTGCGATGCACTGTGTATTCTGACACCTTTCTATCAGAACCAGCATTAACTTCTTGATCAATTTGAGCTACAGTAGCCCGTCTGTTTGATCTGACCACACAGGACAGCCTTCACTCCCCACGTGCATCAATGAGCCTTGGCTACCCTTGACCCTGTCGCTGGTTCACCATTATTCTTTCCTTGGAGCACTTTTGATAGATACTGACCACTGCAGACCAGGAACACCCCACAAGAGCTGCAGTTTTGGAGATGCTCTGACCCAGTCGTCTAGCCATCACAATTTGGCCCTTGTCAAACTCGCTCAAATTCTTACACTTGCCCATTTTTCCTGATTCTAACACATCAACTTTGAGGACAAAATGTTCACTTGCTGCCTAATATATCCCACCCACTAACAGGTGCCGTGATGAAAAGACAATCAGTGTTATTCACTTCACCTCATAATGTTTTGCCTGATCGGTGTATCTAAAGCCGTAATCCGTAAAAAGAAGGGGTCGTAAGGTATTTTCATAATTTACAGGGTCAGTGATTTTATTACCATCTGAATCCAGAATGTCAGTGTTTTTCTCCCACCACCCGCGTCAAAATCCTCGGCCGAATTACCTACTGTTTTTAGACAAACACCAAGGTTGTGTGGTAATTTAATTGCCGTCCGAATCCACATCTCTTGAGTTTTCAAGAATATATCACTTATTATATAATACTTTGTACTAATATACTAACATAAGCATTTCCCCCAGACGATTCCTGGGACAGATGGTAGCTGAAGTTCATTAAATATGCAAATCTTATCCAATCCTAGCCGTGGGCGTTTACTTCCAAGTCTTCAGTTTGGCACGCCCATCAAATCCGAGTGTTTTTCAGAGAGCCTCAAAACCAAGGCAGAAAATAGCCTATTACTTATTCATTCATTCATCACTGCATGCCATTATGATGTTTTTGAATGTAAAAACCACACAAACGTCATAAGTTGACCTCAGACAACAGTATAAATCTTTTTAAAAAGCCAGTTCATGACACCTTTAACTTATTTCCGCTCATTTCCATGTGGAATAAAATGACATCCGTTATTTTGAGATAAAGTACAAGACAGAAAACCATTTTAACTATAATGTGCGTCTATATATTGCGCTATTTTTAAACAGACTTATCTTAATTATCATTTAATTATTTAAGTCTGTTTAAAAATAGCGTATTAATAATAAGAATAAATGCATATTTAATTGAATAATAGGAAAATAATATCTTAATTATCATTTAATTATTTATTATTTTCCTATTATTCAATTAAATATGCATTTATTCTTATTATACCAAGCATATGACATTTTATTTATTTACAGCATACAATCGTGTTATTGACCACGTGAGCAGTTCCCGCAGGTGCGCAGGATCACAAAACTGGCTCCACCATGAGAAAATCACCATCCGAATGCACAAATTTTATCACTGAGGTGGAATGCAAATTAATTTTTACGGACTTCCACGTGAGAAAAAAATTACCGTCCGAATAGGGCTTTAGCCCTTAACACACACAGAGGCGAGTAAAATCAGAGAATTTATTAGCCAATGGCTAATAATATACATTATTTAGCCGCCCAGGGTGAAGATATAGTCGCAAATGTGAGTGATTTACTCACATTATAGAGGTTTGTCCTACTCCATAATATAGAAAACAAACTTTTTAAACATTGTTTAAATATGATCTTTTATGTTCCACAGAAGATGAGAGAGTCATACAGTTTTGTAACAACATGATGGTGAGTAAATGATGTCTGAATTTGGCTGAACTGACCCTTTAACTAAGTTCAAAGAGCAAGGAATATTCAGTCTTTAATAACTACTGTTATGGACTGTCGAATGGTAATGGCCTGGATGGAAGTTTTCCCTCTTGTGATGACTTTAATTGCAAAAGATAAAAGGTTTCTTTTATCAAGCCAAAACATTCTTTACACTTGTTTAGCACCATCTGGCAGTGGTTTGTTTTTTCCCTTTGTTGTTTATCAAGGAGTCATTAACTTATGGAGGCTGCTGTAATAGAGATTTGGCCATAATTAGATTCAAGTTTACTTGCATGGAATTATAATGAATGTTCTATAAGGCACTGCAGCAAAAATTAATAGAAAGAATCAGACTGAAAGAGAAGTGCTTAATTACGGGTTGGCTTAACAATCTAGACTTGTTCTGTAGGCTTGCCAACATTTTTAGAAGTTGTAATTAATATTTAGGAATCTGCAGGAAGGAAGGACTAGGTCATGTTTCTAGTATGGATACATTTTAATAGACATAATCCTCTGAGCTGTGTTACTAGTGAGAAAGCAAAGCTGACAGAATATTAATACAGGGACAACTGACAACAGAGACTTTAACTGACCATGCATAATAGGCTTTTCTAAATGACTTCATTAATAATCATTCATATCACAATCTCCTCTATAAATTCAGCAATGCTAGTGTTGTGATGTTGTTTTCGTGGGATTCATTTTTTCTACTGGGATGTAGATGTCTATAGAAGATGTCTCAGGATGAGGGTGGGAAGATTTTAGTCAGAGTTCATTTAACACAAATTTATTTTGAGATCCCGAGCACGACATATTGTCAAACTATATGCGGTAAGTTGTCACAAGGGGAACCTGCTGCTTATTGATGATTTCAAAGAGGAAGACTTTTTTTTTTTCCACAACATACGTGAGCTGGTTATTTAATGGCTTTTATTTTCAGCAAATATTACACAGTAAAATATTTGTTTTTGTTTTATTAAAGCAAAAACAAGGGAATATGTAATGTGCAGAAATATATATATTTTTTTACCCATGACAACTTGCCCTGATATTAAATTGAAATGTGTGCATCTTTCAGTTCATCGATATATTATTGGAAAAATGCATCTTATTGTGGTTTAATTGTATTAATTTGTTCACCAAATAAAGCTATTCCTCAAATATGATGATGCATATTCATTTTTGTTTGGAGAAAAAAAAAATCACATTTTCAATTATAGATCTTTGAAGCCAACATGGAAAATCGCTGCGAGAAAACAAGCATTTGTGTAATTTACTGAAATATAGACCTTCCACATGTGAAAACTCGCTCCACTCTTGCATTAATCATTCTAATGCGTAAATATTCAATCCTACTCTTGTAATACTTGTAGACGTTACATAACTACCAATATTGTTCTCATGTTTAATGCTAATTAGTTTTTCTTAATTGCAGTGTTTTGACTCAACTGTTTAATTAGCTTTTAATTTCATGTCTGCTTTAATCAGTGTGTCATACTTTATTAAAGGATGCAAATGATAGATAGCAGCGATGATCAAGCTGTCTGACAGTGATATTACTGCATTATTAGCAGTGCAGCATTCACACTGCAGATTATAAAGCCATAAGCCCTGTGGGAGGACAGGTGTCCTGGTTTATTCTAGAAAAAAAAATCTCTTTCTCTGCTTTACTTCTGTCTCTTTGGCGGATGGGGAGAGAACAGTCAGTGACAATCGCTGTGTGAATGATCTAGTTGCTGTTCACTTTGATTGTACATTTGGCATATTTTCTGGTTGTCATTCTCATCTCTTGAGAGAATTGCTCTGATGTTTGGCAAACTGATCTCAGTTTAGGTCGGCTGACAGGCACATTGTTGTATATGTTTTGTCCAAGACCTACGCAAGCCTTGAGATTAACAGTGTTGGATTGTACGAATTACACAAGATGGGGCTTTCCTTTGTTGTGATGCTGCATGGCCTTTCCAAGTTCTCACGATCCACAATTCATTGTTTCAGCGTCGAGCGTGAAGCTCCGGCTATGGTGTGTGTATCAGTTTGTGTATAAAGCCTGCTGTGTTAATTCATGAGCACTTGAAGGTCGCTCCACACGAGAGCTGCTCTGTCTGGGATTCAGAGACGTGCTCAGTAGATTTTGGGGATGTGCGGTGGTTAAACCAGTCTCTGGCAGAGATTAGCCCGGCGTAATGTAAGGCAGCTTAATGCCGGGAGCCTTGAGACGATAACCCCTGCCGCTTCAAACAAAACAAACATGTTCTGTAGCTTCATTCCAGGAAAATCCTGCAAAAAGAGTAATTCATATTTGAGTGATAGGTGGCCCAGGAAAAGAAGAAATCTTTTAAAAGTCTAGTTTAAAATACATGTGGCAAATGTACTCTTTGTATTCATGTTGGTTTCATATGGTTAAGAAAAAATTAAAAGTTTTGCTCCATTTTCAAAAAAAAAAAGCGTTTAGTTTGATGACTAAAATGTCATGTAGTGTATCCAAGTAAAGAGTAATAAAATGTTTTCCTTACACCTTGAATTCTTGAATAACCATTCATTTAAAAAAAAGTTTAAAATTAGTTTAAAATCCGCGATAGGCACGTCGCAGGATGTGCGATGTCAACTAAAAAGGATCGTAGTTGATCCGTGTTCAGTACAGGCCGGAGAGGACTCGCTTCACAGAAAGCAGTTTGCGGGTATTTTGACTTAATTTTCTTTTGAGCTTGAACAGCCATGTGCTTGCAAAATGAAGTCAAAATTGCCTGTCTTGGGGAGTATCCTCGTATACATATTCGGTTATGTAAACAATTGAGAAGGAAAACGAATGCATGTAAATTATTTTAGGCCCTTTCATTTGTCTTAAAGGGACAGCAGCCTAATACACACGCAGCTGTTTGTTTTGCCAATGGTGATCAAACAACAAAAGACAGTAGCTTAGCTTTTGTAGCTTTAACAAAGAAAAAAATAATAATAATTATATTAGTTATATATCATTTATACAGTGAAGAATGTTATTTTACATTTGATTATTCAATTTCTGTACCTGAATACTGTTATATTTACCTGAAAAATAAGAAGCATTGCTTCTTTCAATTGTATCTTTCTTCTATTGTATTTATCTATGCTCTATTTATCCTCCCTTTTGCAACAAAATATATTTTCTTCTCTCATGATGCGTTTACTAGCGCGAGGGCAGGACATACTGTCGTTCACATGAAATTACAGCAATAGCAAACCACAACCATCCAATTAAATCTACATGGTCAAAATCAAGTCCCGTCCTACATTTTTTCTTGTTTGAGAAGCCATTTCACTCTGATAGACGTCACAATAGGGAAGAAAAGACTATCACAACTTAACAAAAAAAAAGTTAAGGGGGCCTAATGGTTAGAGAGTCGGACTTGTAACCGGAAGGTTGCGGGTTCGAGTCTCACGTCCGGCAGGAATTGTCGGTGGGGGGAGTGAATAACTAGCGCCCTCCTCCACCCTCAATACCACGACTGAAACCCTTGAGCAAGGCACTGAACCCCCAACTGCTCCCGGGTTGTCGCAGCAATATGGCTGCCCACTGCTCCGGGTTTGTGTTCACGGTGTGTGTGTGTGTGTTCACTACTGTGTGTGTGCACTTGGATGGGTTAAATGTAGAGCACAAATTCCAAGGATGGGTCACCATACTTGGCCACACGTCACTTCACTTCACTTCACTTGACTTCACTTCATTACCTCATAGTCACTTTTTAGCTGTGTTCCAATTTAAAGGCTGCGTCCT
The DNA here is from genome assembly GCA_023566225.1 of Romanogobio albipinnatus. NCBI lineage: Eukaryota > Metazoa > Chordata > Actinopteri > Cypriniformes > Gobionidae > Romanogobio > Romanogobio albipinnatus. The sequence continues at coordinate 47,305,006 of CM042242.1, forward strand.
TCGAAGGACTTGGACTTCAAAGATCACACCTTCGAAGGTCGCAAAGTTCCATCCGAGCGCTGTTAAATGGGACGTCTAGCCTACGGAGGACTGTTCTTGTCACTTAGCAACTGACAGGTGCCCATGACGTTTTTACTGGACTTTTTGGAAAGTTATATTCAACTATCCAAAAACCAAAACAGGGTGATCAAAACATGTCTAAATATGTTGACCATGGTCCATTTATGTAAGAGTACAAACTATTTAAAATTGCATCTTGGTAAGATGTCAACATTTGAACTAAGTCGCTTCACTGCCATTCACAAATCCTCTTCTGTGGCCTCATGGTATAGAAAAGTGTCCATCGTATGCACACTTCAGAATCTTGCCGGAAGAAGTAGGTCATCCAGGTACTTTTTTTGCCTACTTTTTTATGAGTACTGTGAATACTTATTTCGTCACATACTGTTTTTTGCCTACTCACTGTAAAAACCAACAGTTGTTCTTACTTTTTAGGTAACACTTTTTAGTTAACTCTTTTTAATTAACTCTACTTAATGTCCAATAGTTTGTTGAACTTACTTTAAAACAACTTAGTAATCTGTACTGTTTGCATGCCAGGCCTTTGTTACTCAGAAAACCCAATTTAACATTACTTGACTGGTTTGAGTACCATTTTGCAAAGCAAGAAAATAATAAATAAAAAAACGGCGAGGCAAAAGGTTTTTGAGGCGGGGCAATTCTTAATACACTTTTCACTTATTTCCTCCTCTTCTAAAGTTGTTGTTCTCCTTAGTTGCATTCACTCATTTTTCAAAGTCATCTTGAATGTTATTGTCAATACAACTAAAAATGTTGTGAGAACGTCACATAAGTTGACCATAAATTCATGTTGATTTCCTAAATATTCTTACCATTATTGTGATTAGTGTTCCCTTTGGTTGGCACTTGGAACTTAATTTACATTATTGTAATTCTCTTCCTATTGATGGAACTATGCACAGTTTTTTTATTTCAATATTTGTGACAATATCTTGCAATTGACCATGCTTGAGTCACACACAGACTTCAGCATTCAGCAAGCAAAACGCAACATTTTTTTAATTAAATAAGTTTAAATTAATAAGACCGTTATTGGGGTAATACTGACATAAGACATCAAATAAAATTGTAAAATAAAGCCACAAATAGTAAAACAAAGAAATTAATTTATTCATGCCGCAATGCACACTGGGAGTACACTTCCTCAGTTCACAGATGCAGTTTAGTTATGGTTAATTGAATTAAGGCAACGAGTCAGAATATCATATAACGGTAACGTCAGTGGCCAGCATTCAGCGTTTTATGACAGTCAGTTACAGTTCCCCTTCGAGGGAACTCGAACTGCGTCGTCATGACATCACATTTGGGGAACGCGTCTGAAGAATGAATGAAATAAGTCCAATCCTGATTGGTGTTGCGTCATGACGTAGTATGTGACGGCATACCCGGAAGATACAAAGGGACGTCTGAACACAACACAGACAGCTTTCTACTCTTCAGGGTTAGGTATCTGTGTTTGAGAGTCTTATTAGGTGTTGTTTGAAGTCACGCCCTCTGTGCAGACTGGCACACCAAGTCCTCCAAAACCAAGGAGCAGACATCCCGTTGAGGCAGGGGCTGAGGCCCGGGGAGTGGCGACTCCACCCAGAGGTGGTGGAGGCCATGTGCGAGAGGTTTGGCCCGGTGAAAGTGGATCTCTTCGCGTTTCGAGAGACGTTCCACTGCCCACTGTGGTTCTCCCTCAGCCATCCGGCTCCGCTGGGGCTGGATGCCATGGCTCAGATGTGGCCATGGCTGCGTCTGTACGCATTTCCCCCGATTGCTCTGCTCCCGGGAGTTCTGGAGCGGGTCCGCCCAGAGGGTGTCAGCCTTCTCCTTGTAGCACCCCGGTGGCCTACCAGGGTTTGGTTCTCCGACATCATCTACCTGCTGGACGGCCTCCCATGGCAGGACCCTCTGAGGAGGGATCTGCTGTCTCAGGCGGGGAGCACAATATTTTACCACCGGCTAGAGCTGTGGAACCTCTGGGTCTGGCCCCTGAGGGGGCCCAGTACCTAGGAGAGGGCCTGTCAGCAGGTGTCGTGGAGACCTTACTCAGCTCCAGGGCTCCTTCCACCAGGAGACTGTACAGCCTGAAGTGGAATGTGTTCTCCACTTGGTGTAGAGAGCATGAGGTGGACCCAGTTAACTGCCCAGTGGCTCCAGTACTGGAGTTCCTCCAAGACCGTTTCTCCGCCGGTCTTACCCCGTCCACAATTAAGGTGTAGGTGGCTGCCATTGGGCTTTCCACTCGCCTATAGTTGATGGGCCGCTGGGGAAGCACCATCTGGTTGTACGGTTCCTCTGTGGGGCACGGAGGATGAGGCCTGCGGCTCATTCCCTGGCGGTGGTGCTTGAAGAGTTGGCAGAGGCCCCCTTTGAGCCGCTGGAGTTGGCTGAGGCGAGAAACCTGACCTTCTAGGTGGCCTTTCTCCTTGCCATCACCTCTCTGAGGAGAGTGGGGGACCTCCAGGCCTTGGCTATCACACCAACTTGCTTGGAGTTTGCCCCGGGTGGAGTGAAGGCCATCTTGCATCCCAGCCCGGGCTATGTGCCCAAGGTGCCATCTAATGTGGCACGGTCAGTGGTTCTTCAGGCCTTCCATCCTCCACCTCACGTGAATGCGGAAGAGGGCAGACTTCACCTCCTCTGCCCGGTTCGGGCATTGAGGATCTATTTGGAGAAGTCTGCACAGTGGAGGAAGTCAGACCAATTGTTGGTGTGTTTTGGTTCACCCAGGAAAGGGCTGCCTGCTTCAAAACAGACAATCAGTAACTGGATTGTCCAGGCTATAGCCATGGCTTATCAGGTGCGCAATTTGCATTCACCGATATCCGTGAGGGCTCATTCCACCAGGGGCATGGCCTCCTCGGTGGCCCTCCTTTCTGGAGCCTCTATGCAAGAGATCTGCGAGGCGGCTGGGTGGGCCACTTCGCACACCTTCATAAGGTACTATAGTCTGCACCTCCCTGCGACGCCTGGCACTAGAGTGCTCGCCCCCTAAGTGTGCCTGGTCTCCAGCTTCACGCTAGGTAGGGAGTGATTGGTGTGGCATACTGGGTACTCGTTCACCAAATGTGTCGTCACGATGACGCAGTTCGAGTTCCCTCGAAGGGGAACGTCTCGAGTTATGACTTTAACCCATGTTCCCAGAGAAGGGAACAAGACACTGCGTCTCGTGGCCACACCAATCAGACAGAGCGCTCGCTTCATCGCAGAACGCTATCTGTGTTGTGTTCAGACGTCCCTTTGTATCTTCCGGGTATGCCGTCAAATACTACGTCAGGACGCAACACCAATGAGGATTGGACTTATTTCGTCCATTCTTCTGACGCGTTACGCTGGGGCCGTTCCCCAAATGTGTCGTCACTACGACGCAGTGTCTCGTTCCCTTCTCGTGGAACATGGGTTATAGTCATAACCCGAGACATTTACGCTACACACAGTTTCTTGTAGATTAGCATGTTTGAATAATGTATTTGATGTTATATCGCTAGTAAATGTACATTTGGATTGCAATGTTTGTGCAATGTGCATACTGAGCGTAAAAAAGAATGTGACTTGCTCTATTAGCTGCAGATTACTGGTCACTACATGTGCATACTTTTTTTTAATTTTTTTTTTATGTTTCATGGTTGAAATCTGGAAGCCATAGAAAGAATACTTTTTTTTTTTTTTACTTTATATTTTGTTTACCTTCATTCGTTAAAAAAGCATTATATCATTATTAGGCATACACAGCAGTCATAAATAATTTAAGTCTATATAAGACAATATTTATAATTCTATTTATTCATTTAAATGCTTTATATCAGCATGGCAGTCATAGTCATTCAAGTCTTATACTCTTAGTAAAACCCAAAAGCCAAAGAAAGAAACCACAATATCACTCAATATTACACAATGCCTATTAACGCATATTATTTTTGTTTGACCAATTGTAGTAAGTATTGTGTCATATTCATTTTTTATATTAATAGGATAACAAAAGCAGCATTATGTATTTGACCTTAGTGTAAACAAGACATGAGATGTTGATTTGAGTTTAGCATTGAATTGTCAGTAAATTCTTCAGAAACATACATGTATTGTGCTACAGTGTGAGTAGCATCTGTTCATTGTTAGAAAGTTCACGTGATAGCCCAGACTCCTGCACGTGTTGTCAGGTGATTTGTGCGCGCTGTGCTTTTAGCTTGTGGAAAGGTCATCTCTCTTCACCTGCAGCTCCAGAGGGAGTAATTACAGACCGATGTGACCACCCACGTCTCTCACCCCCCTCTCTCTCCAAACATACTGCAGAACTCATGCTCAGCTGAGACACATGGGTCCCTGCCCTTGTTTTATCAATTTTTATTAGAAACATTTTTAAATCATACCAATAACTTCTGTTTTGCAGAATAAAGGCTCTGAACTAGTAACATTGCTCTATCTTTCAATTCAATTGGCCAGATTTATTTAATATGCAAGAGTGTTTTCTGTGTATGCTTGTGTAAATGCTTCAGATCTTTCTGTCATATGACTTTCTTTCTTCTGCGGAACATAAAAGAAGATATTTTCATTGAACTGTTTCTTTAACATCATCTGATGGTACTGTTAGGGACTAATCGCATGTAATCTCACAAAAGTGACATAATCAGGTTGATCTGGAGTCCAGTAAAGCTCTGTTGCTTTAAACCTCAGAAAGCCGACAAGATAATGCAGACTATATGCAGCCTTGTCTTAATGTGATTTATATAGGTGTCAATTTCTGTCAGCTTGTGTTGTTAGTAAGAGTAGGGATAGAACAAAAAATGAGAAAGTCCTTTCTAGATATTGTTGAATATGGGTTAAAGATAGTGTTTGCTCCTCCTCTCAATTTGATACGGTTGAACAAGCAAGAGAAAAGATGTCTGACAGTCTGACTTTCTCTCTCTGCCTACTGCAAGACCTATTCATAGATGTTTTCAGTCCGAGACAACATGCCCACGGATCGCCCACAGTGCATTCACTGACCATCTGATGCATTTTCACACAAAAAACTGGAAAGTACTTTCTTGATCTGCTTTAATCTGATTGGCTGACTTTTCTCACTTCCGGAAATAAGTGCATGGCTTTTTTTTTTTTTATCAGTCCGCCTGGAAACAAACATGTGATTACTTAAGGACCTGGCAAGTAAACTAAACATCCACTAGCAGAAATATATGTTCTGAATTATGTCTGTTAAATAGTCAGTGCTTATTACTTTTATATTCTATATCACCTTTTCACTACTTTGTGTTTTCTGTTCTGTTCACTCCATTACTTATATTGTGGGATCACTTGCTTCTAAAGCACATAAAACCAAATAGGCTAGATTGTCCGGAAAAGTTACAATTTGATTTCGAATCAGATTTTCTGATAAATGGTCAAATATATTGTTATGCAAGACAGATTCATAGAGCATGCTATGTCTGCGAAGAAATGTGTATGTCACTATTCAACTAAGAATTTATATATATATATGTATATATATATAGAGAGAGAGAGCCTATATACAGCACGCCTTAGTAGACTGAATTGAATGTAGAGAATGTGTCTCTAAGTGGCAGACCTTAAACCGTCTAGATGATGCTCTTGTAGATGAAATGCCTTCTAGACAATTAGAATGTGGAAATACAGTCTGTTCACAAGTTGGAGAGGTGGTAGTGCTTCTAGCGAAAATATCAGCTCTTCTAAATCACAGCTCATTACAAATAGTTGCATTTATACTGAACTGTACATGTCGACAGTGGCTTTTTATCATGAGCGTATGTGAGGTGAAGCCTCCTTTAGTCACACATTCAATTGGCTTTATGCACAGCTGCACTACTTCCTGAACTTCAGCCAGCTCCTTTGTTTCCTGTCTGCCATTATTGGACAAACTGATTAATCCAGGTGTGTCTGATTATTGTTGTTGTGACTGCAGAGGTCAGGCACACCTGGATTAATCAGTTTGTCCAATAATGGCAGACAGGAAACAAAGGAGCTGGCTGAAGTTCAGGAAGTAGTGCAGCTGTGCATAAAGCCAATTACTGCTGTCTTGTTCAGTAGATGAAATAAGAAAAAAAACACTTTTTCCATATTGAATGTGTCATTTTCTTTAGGAATATTTTTGGTGGCTGAGTGAAGTGACGTTCACAATTCCCAAAATCTCAGTGCTGGACAGGAACAGATGGTGAAAGGAAGCATAAATGCGTCCATCACTCATACGCACGCATACGTGCACACACGCATACGTGCACACACGCATCGCACACCCCAGGGTAGAAGTGCTGTTAACTGGTGAATGAAAAAGGCCTGGGAGAGGCTTTCACATAACACAAATTTAACTGCCACTGTCAGCTTAGGATAGATATGATGGAGCCTGTGGCCTAGATAATGGCAATAGCCTAGAAGGAGGACTATGTGCCGGATGAATGTGTGTAACATTCGGCAGCAGAAGGGCTGGAGTGTATGTGTTTGTAATATACAACATGAGAAGGATGCATATGCCAGGATGCATATTTTTACGCCAGTGAACATTTCCTAGGGTGGGTTTAAATTTGAAAGTCATTGTCTTTATAGACTCTAGTCAGAATATATGCCACATGTTTTATTGTGTTCACTTAACCAGCATGTTGTCATTTATGAGATGCTTTAATTCAAAGCGACTTCCAGTGCTCTTGTTACAGAGACAAAACCCCCTAGAGCAGCCTGGGGTTAAGTGGCTTCCTCAAGGCCTCAGTGATGATTTCTCATGGCTTCTTTCTTGTGGGGCTCAAACCAGCAACTTTACGATCACAAGCCATGCGTTTATCCCCTACATGACCCCACAGTGAAAATAATAATAGTATTAGCAGTAGTGTTTTTGTAAACAGTGGGATGAGCAGTATAGAACACAGTTTTCATTTAACCCTTAAATGCAGGAATGTTTCGCCAATCATTATTACATATTCAGCGACCAGGCTCTATATCTAACACGGATGGATCTCTACCTGTCGCGATAATATAAAACTCTCATGACATTAGAGTAACAATTACAGAAGAATAAATAAAGCAAATTTTGTTACCTTTTGGAGCTTGGAAGGGTTCAGTTTGAGCAGATGTTTTATACCATTATCACTGTCCTCGTCAGAGCTCATTTCCCAGTACATTCAGCATCTGGCTCATATTCACAACCTCAAACATATTCTCTCAAAACTATCATTTTCAACATCTTCAGAATCAATATTTTGATCGCTGACAGCTACTTCACCAGATTCACCATCAAGTGACAGTGACACTAATATTTGATTGCGTTCACTACTTGCTCTGCCGTAAATCGCTGAGCCCTTTTTGCTGATGATACTTCCTATTCTTTTGTTTTCTGCCTGCAGTAACTATGAGTGTAACATCACTTCATCGTTGTGTATCAGACATTAGCATCTTGTGGAATAAAGGTGAATTGCACTTATTCGGTCATCAAATATTCAATTATTTATTTACACACCTCGGGTACTTGGCGACCCTACACAATTTTTACAACAAATTAATGGGAAAACGGGCATTCTTTTATAATGTTTTTTTCTTGTTTTCTTATTTATAATGAATTGATTGAGGAATATTAAGAAGGTTGATGTCCGACTTGAACAAATTAATGAGGAGGAGGGTAGTGAATGACGTCCCGAGCTATGCATTTAAGGGTTACCGGTAACTTATACTGTAAAACGTATCATCTTAACTACATCAAAAATTATCATTCCACTAAGTTTCGAGAGTTAAAACCTAAAGATGAAGTGTCTTTGCTGGCATCTGGTGACTTATATTGGTATTAAATTAAGAAAAAAAGCAATAATATCAATAGCCACTAGATGGCTATAGTACTCAATGGCTGCATATAGGCTGAACTCTATGAACCACTGTATAAAATGAATTTGACCTCTTAAGTTTTTGACTATAACAAGTTAAAATTGTAATTTAAAAAATATATATATTCGTGTTAGGTGAGACTATACAAAGATGCAAAAATATGCTTAGATAAATGACCATGCTATAAGAAAAAGACAAAGTAGTAGATAATTTATCATTTATTTCAAACAAAAAACATCAAATTTCAATAACTAATTGGTACCAAACGGGTAAGAATATACATAACAATAACTAAATAAGTGTTAGCTAAGAATAAACAGGTAAGAACAAACAATAATAGTTATTTACATTATTTACATGCACTTGTGGCAGCAGGTAATTGTAACTGAATGTTCTTTGCAGATATATTCTCTGCATTTTCCACATACAGTGCTGGTTTTTTTCCTGTTGGAAGTACAGACATGGCACCTTTTTCTCTTTGTTGGGAGAGTTGCTGTGGATGTGCCAGGGATGTTTTCTGAGGAGGGTTGTCTGATCTGATTCAGCATCCTCAGAGAGGCTGCTCCACGAGGAACGCCCTTCCGTCGCTCAATCTGTGGAGACACCAGAGCCTTCCCAAGCTCTTCCAGAAAGATCCGCCTTCTGAAGGTCTTTCCTGCATTCCAGGCAGGATTGATTTTCGACCACAGGACGAAGGCGTTCAGGGCTGACACATCCAGCATATTGGAAAAAACAACCACGGGCCAACGGTTGGATTTTCGCTTACATGTGTAAGCAGCGACCATCTTGAATAATACACACAGAAAATAAAAATCAAACACTATACTGACAAAAGTACATTTACATTTATTCATTTAGCAATTCATAAATTTGTTACAAATTATAAACCACAAGCAATTTTTCATAGGAAGATTTGTAAACAATGCAAAAAAATAATAATTAGTAAAATACCTGGTCAAGGCTGTCCACGCCACCTTTGGTCTGGTTGTAATCCAGGATTACATCTGGCTTCCTCTCTTCACCTGTGCTGACTGTGGCTTCCTTCTGAACTGTGCTCATCAAGAGCACATTTTTGTTTTTTTTGGGACAGTAAGACACAAGTGTGTGTGTACTGGTAAAAGCAAACACTGAAGAGAATTTCTCTCTGCCCCTTGTCTTCACCAGTGCAGATGGGAGCTCAGGCTATTTTGTTTCGAAGTATCAACAAACCTTGCAGTAGCACTTTGATCTGACTTTGAAGTGTTCCTGCGTGTGTGTGTGTGTGTGAGAGAGAGGCTAATGAGCCAGGTGGATGATTGGATCATACCAAAAAACATGGTCAGACATTGGCTCATTCAATTCTTTGTTTTTGTATGTGTGAGTAAGTTTTTATTTGAAAAAAAGCCCAGCTCTGTCATAGGCTCATTGAATGCATTGTTTGTTTGTGTGTGTGTGTGTGTGTGTGAGAGAGAGAGACAGTGAGTGTTGAGCCAGGTGGTCGATTGGATCATTTCATTGGTTGTCATCATTGATTGGAACATTTTTGTATGTGTGAGTGAGTTTTTATTTGAAAAAAAAAAAAAAAAGCCCAGCTCTGTCATAGGCTCATTGAAGGCATTGTTTGTGTTTGTGTGTGTGTGCGTGTGTGAGAGAGAGGCTAATGAGCCAGGTGGATGATTGGATCATACCAAAAAACATGGTCAGACATTGGCTCATTCAATTCTTTGTTTTTGTATGTGTGAGTGAGTTTTTATTTGAAAAAAAGCCCAGCTCTGTCATAGGCTCATTGAATGCATTGTTTGTGTTTGTGTGTGTGTATGAGTGAGAGTTTTTGCCATGTTGAGAATGTTGAACAGGATCAGCCCTTCATTTGTGTGTATGTTAGATATATGTTGTATTGGATTTATTGATTATTTTTTTACAAAAAAACAACAAGAATGCTCTGAATTACAGTTTTTCCCATTCATTCCTATGGGTGCCCATTTTTGTCCACGAACGAACAATTAAGGAGTTTTTTTTTTTTCACCCACTTAACATTGTAGAATCGAGTCATTTATTTTTTTGGTTGTTCAGGTGGCAAACTTAGGAAAAGTAGCAAAGTCTTGTACCGCTCAGATCAAGGGAAGTATTTTAAAAAAAATTATCAAAATAATTTTGCCCACATTTGTCCCCAATAGGGTTTTAGGGTTAAAAAACATCAAATGTATTATTATATTAATGAAATGCAAACATATACACTAGGGGTGTAACGGTACACGTATTTGTACCGAACCGTTTCGGTGCAGGGCTTTCAGTTCGGTGCACGCGTGTACTGAACGGTTTCCGAATGCAATTTTTACAGTTAACAGTCGGCTTTTAAGTGCGGAAAACACTTCAGTCCTAGTTCCCCCTCGAACAAAATGAGTATTCAGTCCATTTTATCACGAAATTCAAACGATAAATGCCGTTTTGACGCTCTTTATTGTGACGACTGATCACTGTATAGGCGCGTCAATTCAAGCGGCCGCAGCGCGCGAGTGAACGCGATCATCTCTCCCAGAAGAATAAACAGGAATTAATATCTTAAGGTATGTTGAGGATAACACTTACTGAAACGTATAATATGTCGTGTAATCGCTCAATCAGTGTTTCAATCGCAGAAAGACATCAAACAGCTTGTAAACAATGTCACGCAGCATCATTTACCTCAGAGTCAGAAGTCATTCAGTGTCCACAGCTGTTAATTCACTAGAGAAATCAACTCTTTCACTAAATATATGCACTATATTAGCCTCTATATATATATATATATATATATATATATATATATATATATATATTAATTCTACTTAACCTGTTAGTGATGTCTTGATTATTTAATGCTATGTTTAGATCAATCGGTCATGAAAATAACAGTCACTAAGATTACATTTCAACAAATAATTGGAGAAAAAACATAATTTTATAATTAGATTTAGGAGTTAATGCAAAAACTGCCTTATGTGAGGTTTACATGTTTGCACACAATGTGTTATTTGAGTGTTGATTATTATATCTAAACATGAAAATCAGCTGAATCTATAGGCTCATAATTTGGGCTCTGTTGTTAACCTTTAATTTTATAGTAATAATGTGCAAGTAAGGGCTCCCTATATAGTGTACAGCTTTATCTTAAAGAAACTTTTAGTTATAATTTAATTCATTTAAGGACAGACACATTTTTTTCAGTAAACCACTGTTTAATAAAAAATTAATAAAAAGCCATTTTTGTAAAACTGCTGTACCGAACCGTGACTTCAAAACCAAGGTACGTACCGAACCGTCAGTTTTGTGTTCCGTTACACCCCTAATATACACATATTAAAAATGTATCTATCGTTATTTACCTTTTCGATCATTTGGTGACCTTTCTTAAAGTACCATAAGCTAAAGCAGGATTTAGAATCAGGATGAATTTTACATTGTGGCAAACAGCTGTCTGTGGGATTCCTCCTATATCTCCAGTATTCTTAATTGCCTTGACAGTTTGGTGTGGTTGTGGGTTTAAATGTAGTTTCATCCTGTCTGTTCAGCTTTGAATTTTTATGATCGAGAGTCGCATTTGAGGAGCTTCAAGCTGATATTGAATTTAAAATGTTTTTCAGTTTTACTTAGTGACCACCTTATGCATCATTTATAAATGAAGAGATGCAGTGCAAATTTGCTTTGCTATATTAACGGCTTTGAGTGTTGAGCTAAAGCAAGCATCAATTGCTAATGCTCAAGTTTTTAAAACTCCTAACCTAACACTCCTGCACTGTTTGTGCTACAGACATGAATAATTGCTCAAATTGTACTGCTAATCTGAAAGATCAGACTTTCACCGGCCAGATGATGATGAAGTCCTATAGACTGACACAAGCCATATATAGGGTCTTGTGGGTTCACTCTTTTGACAAGGGTTAATAAATTACTGACTAGCAATCACATAGCAACACATGAATAATTACTTATGACACCAACCACATAGCCACGTCCTGGCAATCACCCCCTAGTATCCTGGCAGCAAGCACCACACACCATAATTGTTTTTTTTTTCTTAACCTGATTGATGAAAATTTGTTTTAAACATTAAAGCTTGGTTTCAAAGACACGGCTTAGATTGAGCTTGGAGTAGGCATTGGTTAAATTAGGATATTGTTTAAACATGCCTTAGAGAATAAACACACTACTGGTGTGCATCGTGAGACAAAACAATGGAACTAACATATTTTAAGATATGTCAGTGCAAGTTGCTTTCAGTTCAAACGGCTCAAACATGCATTTTAGTCTGGGACTAGCCTTAAGTCTGGAAACCACCTTTTTTTCAGAGAATATATCTTGAATTAAGTTACATTTTGTGAGGTTTATGCTCAAATATGTTACATTTATGACTAAAACCAAAGAAAAAAAAAATAGGTATTGGCAATTTTGTCTCTATAAATATTTGTCCAGTTTTAAAGTTGTGTAGATATTTTTACTGAAATGTTCAAACATATAAATATCTATATTTAACATTTTTGTTTCTGTATTTGCAGTGAAATGATTGGCTCTGTCTGACTCTGCACCCATCTGGAGCTGAGACGTTTTTTCCTTCATCCCCAGCATCCTGATCCTGAGCCCCGACCCTGATTAGGAACAACTCATCAACCTTGACGTCCTTTTTACCCTGGTACTGGCACTGCTTCACCCATAGAAGATAGATGAGCCTGGGAGGTGAGAGTCTCATTTTGTCATATATTTGACAAATATCCAATATCTCAATTGCTCTTTCTCTCCCTCCATAACTCTGCATTGCTCTTTCTATCACACCCTTCGGACATTCTCATATCTCACTCAAACCATACTCAAACTCAAGAGCTTAAAATGCAGAGTTAACAGATGGACTATCTGTTCCTCACAGTTTATAAAATATCCTCTTATAACTGAAGCTCTTTTCTAAAAAATCTCTCTACACCCTGCCTGACTGTTATGGAACCTCATAAGTGACCATTTTGGAATGCTGTACATGAGCAGCAACTCCACGGTCCACGCAGAGGGTAGATTTCACATTTCACATTCTCACAAATGGCACTCTGCAGGGGAGACTCACCTTGCAATTGATTTCAATAGAGTTTTTTGTTAGCATGTTAATACAAAGCACACACAATTTGGATGAATTCTTTTATTAAACATTAAAATCACACTAAGCTATTTTAAAGAATACTTTATTTTATTGCCTTATTTTAACTTAGATTTATTTATAAATTAGCAAGTATTAGCTGTTCTGTGTTGTTTTATGGTATTTCTTGTGTTTTCTCACTTTAAAATGGTCTATTCTGTTAGATCAAATTGGGTATAATATTATCAAGTTGTTAAGAAAATGCTACATTTTTCTTCAAGCTTAAACACTCTGAATAATTGCTATATTCAATCCTGGTTGGTTACATCTTAAAAATAAATAACACACGCAAATTGCGTAAAATCACTTACTTTTCAGAATTGAATGAAACTGAACTTGGATTTATTTCATCATTGACCTCTTCTAGGATTGCTTTCTCCACAAGAGATACATGCGGTGCGCCGGTGCTGCATTAGAATTTGGCTAAAACAAGGTGTCTTGGGAGGAAGCATAATTAAGTCTGAATCAGCCTTTGTGCCTGGAGTGCACATATGATTCCTAAAAATGCTATCTCCTTAGGCATCTCACTAGGTTTTGAAACAGAGCATGAATCTCTCCTTCACTGCCAAAGTTGCCAATGGTTTTATTCAAAATTGGAATATCGCATAAAACATTTGCAAATAAAGTATCTCATGTGTTCAAGAGAACAAAATCTGTGTTTTTAAAATGTATGCACATCTTGGCGTTTCCATCAAGCATTTCTTTATGCAATATCCCAAAATGTGCATAAAAAAGGTGCATGTAATCTAGCATGTTTTCTTGTACTGTCTGTGTGTGGAGAGATGTTTACAACTGCATTCAGTTTCATTTCTCCCTCTGTCCACTGTTCTCAGGTAGTGTGTGTCATTCTGTTAATATTCTTGCCATTGTGTAAAAAATCAGGTTATAATTACTAAGTTTAAGAGCCCAATCTTGACTATTATACACCTTTTATGGAAATACTTTCTTAAATTCCAACAAAGGCATATTCATTTTGTAAACATGGTTTAAAGTGCATGGCAATGACTGTAATAAATGCAGTTGTTAAAGAGCCAGGCTGTGATTGATTTCAGCACAGGCCTGCTTTTAAACTTATTCATTGAAATATTTCTTTGCAGCCTTGAATTAATCTGCTCTATCTGCTCTATCTAAAGTTTGGGTAATATTTGTTGTCATTGCAACAGCTGCGCTTTGTGTATTATATATATTTTTTAAATGAGAAGAGGAAGAAGCTGTAGACACGGACCACGCCATTGTCATAATGGGGTTGTTGTTGTAATGGGGTTGTTGTTGTCACTATATAAACCCCTACATCAGCTCTCATGGGGCAATCCGATACCTCTTTACTGCAGGCTTTTGTGTCATAGATTCATAGATTCATGATTTGTTTGTTTGTTTGTTTATTTGTTTGTTTTTCCTGTGAAATGTTTCCTGAACTCTCAAGTGTGAAATGAACATTTTAAGGAGGGCATATTCTTGATTTAACTTTGATAGAGTTCTTTGCAGGCTGGATTTTCAAATACATAAAAGTATTTTATAGTTTATTTATTGTATAAAAGGTCTGTTTGAATATAGCGCAAAAGGTCATTTGGACTATTTTTATGATACTTTATGATGTTTTTGCATCATTTTTAAAATTTTGAAAACTCCCATTCCTTTAAGTGGGATCACTTGGAAAAGAGCGACCTGCACATTTTTCAAAAAATCTTTGTGTGTGTGTGTGTTTAACTGAAGAAAGTAAATCATATAGGTTTGGAACAACATAAAGGTGATGTATAATGTCTGATTTTCTTGGGTGAAGTGTCTAATCTTGAGGTGGGAAATATGTGAATAACATTCACTTGTGTAAGGCCTGTTTGGTGGAGTCTGAGGTTTGACATTGAAAATTAGATAACTGAAGTCATCTGAGATTCCACTGTATTATGTGGACAAGGAGAGACTATGAAAAAGTGAAAAGGGATATATTTTCGCTCACCACTGTGTTGGATTAGTATTGTGAAATTCAGCTGCACATGCAAAACTACACTGGTAAGTGTGGCGTTTTCATTAGGGGCATACATTCTCACATATACTGTAATCTTCCTCTTGCATGTCAGTCGATATGCTACTATTAGATCATCTAAGAGTTTGCTCACCTTGGTTTACATCTGATGGATCTGCCTTTGATATCTTAGGAGTCATGTTCTGTTTGAAATACAGTGTGTCCTGAAGAAGGGTGTAGTGGAAGTGATGAGGAGATAATGAACAGAATGGCACAACCACATGAGGACAGCAAGCCAGGCTGGAGGAAGTTTAATACAAAATCATTTCCAGTCTTGCAATAGTTCCTGTTGAAAGAGAATAACTGATTTCACGCCCCTTATGTCCTGGAGGCTATATTTTGCTAGAGACAGATTTTACAGTGAAGGCTGTATTAACAAGGCTTTACCATGGAGCCCACCAAAAATTTAACTAATTAGATAATTTTCTCTTATAAATCACTTCTTCTGGTCAATGATTAAAGGGTTAGTTCACCCAAAAATGAAATTTCTGTCATTAATTACACAAATTAAGATATTTTTGATGAAATCCGAGAGCTCTCTGACCCCTCCATAGACAGTTTATTTAATTAACAATTTCAAGGCCCAGAAAGGTAGTAAAAACATCATTAAAATAGTCCATGTGACTCCAGTGGTTCAACCTTAATTTTATGAAGCAACGAGAATACTTTTTGTACGCAACAATTTCTTCTAGCCTGTGTCAGACTCTTACGCTGTTGATGTAGTGTAAACAGGGCAGCGCTTCCTAGTTCTACAGCAGAACGACTTGTGCACATGCATCGTGGTGCTCACGTGAACAGCGTTGACCAATGGTAAGCCGGCGTTCTGGAGGTGCTGCACTGTTTACACTACGTCAACAGCGTAAGAGTCTGACACAAACAAGAAGAATTTGTCGAATAAAGTTGCTATTTTTGTTTGTTTTTTGCGCACAAAAATAATTCTCGGGTTTATTTTATTTTATTATTTTATTTTATTTTAAATACTGTTGTTAGTATCCAGTTTAAATTCTGCAGCAGTTCTGTAGGAATCGTCACTGCTAGACTGAATGTCCTTGACCTACTAAGTGACTGTAACATCGTTCCTCATTATTCTGACAAATATAATTATTTTGGTTGCTACGAGGGTTTTTATTGGCTGATCCAGTTACAGTTAGTCACAGGTCAGACTTGATTTGCCGAAGGCAGATGTGCGTGGGTTGGGGGGAGGGTAGATCCATACCATTGATTGGCCATATTAGAGAGGTATACTGATGTGTCTTCATTTACGTCTTTTCTCAAAGCTTCCCAAGACACCGTTTGAAATGAAGGAGAACCATGTCATTTTAATAAACCTTCCTTGAGGGGAAACCAGGGTGGAATAATACACAACAGTACATGCAGTTCAGCTGTAGTTAGGAGGATAAAAAATGGCATCTGTCAGAGCAGATACAGCTATAAATGTTGTTTTTTCAACTTTATACCAAGAAATAAACATTCTAGTCATTAAATATTGACATGGTTGTCTCAAAAGCTTGAATGTGTCCTAGATCATCAGATGTGACGTTATGCTGCCTTAGAAGTCAGTCTGAAACCATAGTTTCCTTGCTACATTTCCTGGTGAATCTGGGTGGAATGAAGTACAGTTGACTACACTGAACAAATGGTTTAGGGTTTACTCTGAAACAATTTTCACTCAGAAATTGCATGTATTGAATTAAACATCCAATTTTGAGGTACTGTAGAAAGACTGAAATAGTGTTTTCTTGTAAAACGTACTCCAATAATCTTTATTTTATTTACCACTTACCCACTATTATTACCACTGTTATTGTGTTTATTAAAATATATTGCGGATAATGATTTGTGGCATTGTTTTGTATGGCTTCTTGTAGCTGTTGCAGTGATTTTACTGTGGATTCTGTTCTTATTCATTAGGTGTATAGTAAATGCACAGCATTGTTGATTCAGCTGAGTCTGCTCTCTGTCATAGTGTGACACCATCTGTCAATGTGTCCAGTGGAGTGTGCTTTAATAAGCCTGAATCAGTAAATCAGTGGGTGGAGTTTGACTGGTTTTAATGGTGTTGTTTGACCCTTAATGGAACGTCCCACCCAAACACAGTCCGTCATTGACAGGAGCACTTAGAAGGCTATTGTGCGTCTCTCTCTCTCTCTCTCTCTCTCTCTCTCTCTCTCTCTCTCTCTCTCTCTCTCTCTCTCTCTCTCTCTCTCTCTCTCTCTCTCTCTCCTTATCTCTCGCTCTCTCTCTTTAGCTCTCTCTCGATCAAACCACCGCCCCTTTACTACGTCTGTCACTGTTCTGGCAGTTAAATCTGGCAGTGGTAATCTTGTTAGAAGAATGATTCGCTCAAACTGGCTATGCTGTCTGTGTGTGCAGTTTTTTTTTACTGGGATACGTGTGTGTGTGCGCAAACAGGCATTTGGAAGAGACTTCTCGATCAGAAACCACTGGCGGAAAGAATTGCATTGTTTGGTAGAGTTCATTTTGTGTTGGTGTTGACCTGAGCTTATTATGTGTATGATAATACATCAAGCTGATTCAGAATCACACTTGTTTTGTGTTTGTTTGAATTACATTGCTAATTCACGTCCAGCTTTGAGGAGCCACACAGAGACTGTTTTGACTGTTGTCATTGAGCTGCTGCTTGAATCACAGTCATTGTGTCTATAGAGGAGACCGCTGCAGCTGTGACTCATTGCAAAGTCTGAGATTCACATGCTTCATGACTGTATCTGAAACACATAAAATGCGGCCTTGAACCTCCAAATCCAATTTATGATTCCTCAATAGCATAGGTGTATCCATTGCTGCATATGATATACCATAGTTCTGTACACACAGTTTGGCAGTTGGTTGAAAGAACACAAAGGGCGTCAGTCAGATTGGTTTGTAATTATATAAAATATACAATACAAATACAATCAGAGTTATATTAAAAATGTCCCGGCTAATCCAAGCTTTATAATGGCAGTTTAAAAAAGTGCATCCATCCATTTATCTTTATTTAACTGCATCCATGCAGTTATCCACACGGCTCCGGGGGATTAATAAAGGCTTTCTGAAGCGAACCAATGGGCTTGTGTAAGAAAAATATCCATATTTAAAACTTTCTAAAGTAAAATATCTAGCTTCCGCCAGACCACCTTCCGTATTCAACTTACGAAGAAAGTGTAGTGCCTCTTGCAGTTCAAAATGCTTATGCTGCGTAGCGTCTGTATACAGTAAAAAACGATAATGTAATGAAATAATATTACAATTTAAAAGAACTGTTTTCTATTTTAATATACTTTAAAATTTAATTTTAAAGTCTTAATTAATTTAATTTAATTTTAAAGTCTTCAGTGTCACATGATCCTTCAGAAATCATTCTTACAGTATAAGCTGATTTGGTGCTCAAGAAACATTTTGTTATTATTCTGATTTTTGAAAACAGTTACTATTTACTAACAGCTTACTTTTTTGTGGAAACCATGATACATTTTATTCAGGATTCTTTGATGAATAGAAAATTCAAAAGAACAGAATTTATTTAAAATAGAAATCTTTTGTAACATTATAAATGTCTTTTACTGCCACTTTTGATCAATTTACTGTAATGTCCTTGCTGAATAAAAGTATCAGAGGAACAAAAAAATATTTAGTTTTTTATCAAAATAAAATTAGTTTGAGATTAAACAACAATTGTTGAATGGTCAGGGACCCCTGATGTAGATCATCAAATGTGAACTTGTGCTTCCTTAAGATGTACATTCATACTAAAAAAAGGCTTTAACTAACTGGGCAGAAAGGTAACTGCCTTCTGTTACGGACACAGCCAGTTTATAACCAGCAGGATTTGTCTATAAGCAGGTGAGTCATGTCAGTGATTTTAAGGCAATGGTTAATTCCCTGCCCTTTCTGCTGCAGGACTGCAGGCACTAATGAATTGTAGTGTTTGTTTGCAGCCAAACAGCAGTGTGTCTTTATTCACAGGCTGCCTGACCCACACACCCTGCTAGCTTTACAGACAGTAGCGGGTCCACTCCGCTGTGGGTGTGTATTAGTGAGCGTGTCTGCTGAGTTTGGCTAACCACCCGCAGATAGGTCTGCAACCATAAATCTTTTCTGTGCTGAGGGTGGTGAAGGTCTTAACTCATCAGTTTCCACCTCCTTATTTGTTACACAGAGAAATTATTTTGGGGGGAAAAACACACATACTGCAGTAGTTACACATGCCACTTAAAACATGTTTTCTCCTGTACTTCATCAGTGTCACGAACTGCTCCGAGACTCAAAGGTGGATCCAATAGCAGCTTTATTTGAGGGCAATCCAGAGGCGTAATCCAATGTACAGGCAAGAGTCATACACAGACAGGCAGTCAAAACAAACAAACAAACAAACAATCAAAACAGGTAGGGACCAGAGGCAAGAGAGTAATCCAGGGAACAGGGCAAGATATCCAAAGCCAAGAGACAAGAAAACCAGGAGAATGCTCAGAAATGCAGTGTAACACTTTAACAAGACTTCGCGGTGAGTGAATGAATGAACATGGTATAAATCAGGGATGGGCAACTCCAGTCCTCGAGGGCCACTGTCCTGCAGAGTTTAGCTCTAACCCTAATCAAACACACCTGAACCAGCTAATCAATGTCTTCAGGATTACTAGAAGGCTACAGGCAGGTGAGTTTTATCAGGGTTGGAGCTAAACTTTGCAGGACAGTGGCCCTCGAGGACTGGAGTTGCCCATCCCTGGTATAAATAGACTGAGACTAACAGGATGATGAGACAAAGGTGAATGCAATCAGTGAATGAGGTACAGGTGAATGTGATCAGTGATAAGTGATGATGAGTCCGGGCAGTGAGTTTTGGGAGATGTAGTTTGTGAGTGATAATAGTCTTATGTGGAGTGCCCTCTGGTGGCTCTCAAGGGCACTCCAGCTGGTGACCGTTACAATCAGTATCTTTGTCTTGTTTTACTAATAGCTAAATATCATTGTAAATAAAGGTTACATTTTGTATCATAATAATAACTTTTTTAAATTAAATGGATGGATGGATGGATGGATGGATGGATGAATAAGGGCCTTTCGCACCAGGTAGTTATAGGAACTCAGTTATAGGAAGTAGCCACCAGGGTGGTCTCCCGAGAACTAAATGTTCCGAGGCAGAGCCAACTGGTCGACAGGCTGAGGTAGAGAAATGGGCTTGGAGGCCTAAAGCTGCGGTCACACTAGACTTTGAGCATGCAAAATCTCTTCGGACACAGCAACGGTCATGATATGACTTTCTGAAGCATCTTTTTTATAAACACGAATTCAACAAATAGCAATACACTCAAAATGTAAAAAATATACAATCTACTCGACTTTACTGCAAAAATGTCGTTCTTTTAACGCGATAACCTACAGGTGAGAACATAAGAAAAAAATGTATTACAAGTTTTGTGTAAATTAATGTTTTAATATAGCCTGACGTCGTCATACTCAATTCTAGTCAGAATTTGAGTCTGATTCTGCTCCGTTGGGCTGTGATTATGGGGTGTGTTTCAACCGAACCAGGAAAGACCTCAATTGGATAGACCTACAACCAATCAGAGCAACGGAGCGACGCATAACGTTAGTTATCAAACGTCAACAGAACTCAACTGCACTGTGTTGCCATGTCCGCGGGTTGAAGCGACCCTGATTATGTGATATACAGACCCAGGAATGCGATTTTTAGCTGCCAGCCCTGCCAAAATAACACATATTTTACCCCCCAAATGCCTTTTTTTCCCGGAGAACCCCCTCTGGAAAGCTATTGGGCTTGTTTTTGGCTAGTTTTGAGGAACGTTAACAATTGGGCGGGTTTTGTTGTAAAAACTTGGCAACCCTGTACCTGCACGCACGCTTGAATAAGTAGCCTAACGTTAGAAGAAAAAGATGGCTGTAAACGATCTTTGCCGGTGTTGTAAAAAAAAAGGATACACAGAGTTTACTTACCAACACGATCATCATTTCTGAGAGAAATAGTAAAGGTGAATGCATATACGAACAAGTTCTCCGTTTAGGATTAGAACAAACTCAACCCAAGCGCCTTTGATGACGTGGATGATTACGTTACTGTTTATCATCTGTCCATCATCGTCTAAAGCCCGCCCTGACAATTTCATTGGTCCGAACAGTTTCTGTTCGGGCATAATTACTTCTCTACCGATCAAGTCCAGACCGAACTGCCCGTGTAAAAATGTTGTGGGCGGGGCTAAGTTCGGCTGGCATCCAGGCTAGTTTTAATATGCAAACGAGGCCTTATATACTTAAATATATGCACGTTTGCAAAATTTCCAAAAACAAAATCTGGAAATTGGAAAGGACCAGGTTTAAAATTTTGGAGTAAAAGGACCTATAACTATATTTTTATATAGTTATATATCAACAAATCCCTCTGTAAAAGCATTCAGAATATAGTTAAGTATAAGACTTGCTTGTAGGTGCTACTGAAGTGGATATATCTGACTCTGAGTGTGAGAAAAAAACTCATTAAGAGAAAACGGCCTTTAAAGTTTTATATTGTATAATTTCATACATTTCTATTGAAACCCCAACCTACAAACAAAATGTATATTCAGTTCATTAATATCAGTAGTGTATAATATTTAAAACACATGGAAATTGATAAATAAATAAATAAATAATTAATAGAAATAGCCTTAGCTGAAGAGAACTACCTTAACAAACACACATAACAACAGTCACAAAAACTGCAAACGAACTGTCCCTGTTTGTTGTATGTCCATCTATAACTAATTGTATATAATTCGCTGACGGGGTTTCATCAACTAATATGTTGTTGTTTACTTTCTTTTTACCAACTCTTGCAAGTGACAGCTGTTGCCCTCTTTTCTGTGAACATTTATGAGCTGATTTCGGTGTTGTCGGCATTTTCTCTCAGGCAGAGAATAAACAAGCGGCAGCGCGTAGCATGTAGTCGGAAATTCACATCGGCCAATCAGATGTGGTTTTCGGCTATAGATTCCCGGGCAAACTTTCACGGTTGGTTATTTATACAAAGGAACATGCCCATATTTGGATTAGACAGCGTTGCGTATGAGACTGAGAGCTTAACAATGATTCCAGACATGACATGTTTCTGTGAATGGAGACGGCACGGGAGCTCGCGTTAGAATGCTAACTTTTGGTGATTTCAGGTAGAAATCTTAAGGCGCAAGTTGACAAAATATAATGAAATAACCACCTTAATGTGTAATGTTGACATATTTTTTTTTATTTTGACATGAAAGCTTAAGAGAGCAAACTGGCCCAAAATCTCAAAATTGACCACTGCATGAAAAAACAATGTTTTCACCTGCTGTGTCTCGCCTTAATTCAGCCAAGAAGTCACGCCATGACGTATCAATCTGTCACGTGATGCAAATTCGCAGCTCAGAGTTCACCAAGATTTAACTTTGGAACACAACGAAATGAAAAACTTTTCGCACAAGCTTGCGTTTCTGGTCTGACGCATTCACATCCATATGAATGGATGTCAATGGACTGAAAAGTGCAGTGTGACTGCCCCTTAAGGCGATGCCAGGGGTTTACCACACCAAGACGGAGCTGGAGACCGAGAAGCCCAAGGCTGATCCGTACAGTTGAGTGGAGCCACCGAAGGTGGAGCCAAAAGGGCTGAAAGGAGCCAGCACAGAAGGGGCAGAGGAACTGGATGTGAAACGTAGAGGTATAGGGAATGGGAGGCTGGGTGAATCCATCAGCAACAAAGGAGACCTGGGCTGCGTCCGAAATCGCATACTATATGAGTAGGTACTACATTTGAATTTGAAGGAACTTCGCGTCCGTTAAAACAGTGCGTTCTATGTAGTATAAATGAATGTAATATGAATGTAATCCAGACGTACTACATCCACCATGTTGTCATGATCATGTGACCTACCATCGTCAGTTGTGTCCCATCACCTCCATTCATAAATCGTCTCCCATGGCCTCATGGGATAGTAAAGTGTCCATCGTATGCTCACTTCAGAATCTCGCCGGAAGTAGTAGGTCATCCGGGTACTTTTCACCTACTGTTTTTCGATACTATGAATTCGGACATACTACTTTGTTGGCGTACTGTTTTTCCCATACTATATAGTAGAGAAGTATTCTATTTCGGATGCATCTTTGGTGTTGGGCGACAAAACAGACATGGTGCAGGGCGGAGCCATCGACGACAAAGAAGCCTTGGTGCTGGGTAGAACCAGCAACGAAGACTTGGAGCTGGGCAACGAAGGAGACTGAATGTTGGATGGGACCAGTGGAGGAGGAAGGACTTCAGATGGGACCAGGACATCCATCCAGCCAGACGGGACCACCAGAGGAGGAAGAGGTTCATGAATGGGGACAAGGGTGGGAACTGTCTCTGCCCGAATCCCAGTCTGTAAGCCACTTTTTGTAATCCAGCTCCTTTAATAACCCCACTGGGACGCATATGGCTTCAGGCTCAGGCTCCGTGATGGGCAGTGACTTTGGGTCTGTGGAAACCCATCACCACCGGGTAGGCAGACTCCAAACAGGTGAAGACGTACTTTCTCCAAGTGAGATTCCCCATCTCTGGATACAGTTCACCCACTGGCAGCTCTGCGTGCCCACTGAATAGATGGTCTTCAAACTAGTGTCATTAAACTCTTAGCCAACTCACAAAAGTGGATGGAGTTTTCCCACAGAAGAAGTAGCGGTGAGGTTGCGAATTGCAACCGTCCACCGCTCACCCCTCCCGTTTGAAGCACATAGAGAAGCTATGTTTTGTTGGCCGACACAGAACAAAGATGTCGTCGTCTGAGACAGCGCTCTGTAGAGCAGTTTGTCCGTTTAGGACTTCTCTAGAAACATGACAACACAAAATGGTGACTTCACTGTAGTGTAAAGGAACCTGCAGTGTATGTATATAGAAATGGCTTGTTCTAAGGCAATACAAACATAACGGTTCATTATGTAAGGTCTTCATAGACCACTGAAAGCATAGTTATGTATATTATATTGCATTTCAGTCAATAGATCCTAATAATTGCTACACCATGCACCTTTAACTAACATTACAAGTAATGTCAGACAGATATCAGCTCTGCTGTTGTTCATAAACACCAGTAGTGATGTTGTACAGAGTCATCAGTGTCCCAATGTGTAGTGAGTTAGGGAGCTGATTGAGACGCACCCAATGAAACTAACATACTTGTGAAAATTGTTTTTAATGCAACATTTATATAATGGATAATTATATATAATTCACCCAAAAATTTAAATTCTGTCACTATTTACCCTCATGTTTTCCCAAACCTGTATGAGTTTCTTTCTTACACTAAAGGAGATATTTTAAAGAATATAATGCGTAAATAATGACCGAATATTCGTTTTGAACTATCACTTTAACTGAACAATATTTGAAGGCTACATCATGTTTTAATATATTATTTACTTATTATCATTAATGGCATATAAAATTAACTAATTTCATTTAATTAATATATTTAATTTTCAAATAGTTTTTTTAAACAAAATATTCACAATAGTTTTTGCTGTGATACTGGAATTGGTGCCAAGAACCGTGAAATTGGACTGGTATTGGTACAGACTACTGAAATTTTTATACCTTAACAACTCAATTTAGAACAACATTTTTTAATTTTATCCTTTTAAAACAAGTAAAAAAAATATGCCAACGCAACAAGATAATTTAATTTGGGAAGCGAATGAAATTTCATTTTCCTTTCATTCGGGAAGTGAACGGCGAGTGAAGCAGTTCGGATGAGCGCGCATGTAAGTGTTTTGAACTTTATTCTGCAGTTGTGTTACACAGCTTAAAGTGGTACTTGCTAGAACAGTGTTGTTTCTCCTACTGGTATTGCATTTTATTCTGTCTGTGTGTAATTGATCCTGTCATAGTAAATTGCATTTGAATAATATACGAGTTCGTTATTACTGAACGAGCCTTTTGCACTTAAGTAAGTTGCCCTATTCAGGCAGAGACTGGTATTGATTTGAAGCCATTCACGGGCGTTTAAGTATAATTATCAGAGCCTGCCGGGCTCCCACCTGAACTCACTCTAGCAGTGAATAGTATCTATTTAACGAGCGTTCCATAGCTGGCGCAGAAGCGTCAGCGGAAGCGTTCAGCCCGCGTTTTCAGCCTCCGCGTGTGAAGACCGATGCTGGTAAAGACATCTGTATTAGACTCTTCCTCTGCGCGACTCCTCCGAGGCAAGGACTCTGGTAAGGCACCGAGCTATCTCCATCTCTTGTCCTCTTTCACCTTCCTTTTCTCTCTAACCATGTGTGTACAGTCCATTCCTGTTATCTCTCAACCACGCCCCACTATTACACACAGGCCTACACGACACCGTAACATTGCTAATCTACGTCCTGTTCCTTCCTCCGCTAATGCTCCTCCCTCTTTTTCTGTGGGCCTATGGAATTGTCAGTCAGCGGTCAATAAAACTGACTTCACTCCAGCCTTTGCCACTCAATCCACTCTCAAAATCTTGGCCTTGACTAAGACCTGGGTCTGCCCAGAAGACTCAGCAACACCCGCTGCTCTTTCTAATAACTTATCTTTCTCCCACACCCCACGCAAGACCACTCATAGTCCTTGGCGACTTCAACATTCATCTGGACAAATCTTATGCTTCAGATTTCCACTCCCTCCTTGCATCATTCGATCTCAATCGCCTCATCACTTCACATACCCACAAATCTGGTAACCATCTGGACCTCATTTACACACGCAACTGCTCTACAGACAATATTTTGGTCAAACCTCTACACATCTCAGATCATTTCTTCATCACATTCAACCTTCAACTCACTACTCATGCACCACCAGTTCCTCCACCTGTTACCTTCAGGCGAAATCTGCGCTCACTTTCTCCTTCTCATCTCTCCTCTGCTGTCTCATTCTCCCTTCCCTCATCCTCACAATTATCCTCTATGGATGTCAACACTGCAACTGACACTTTATGCTCCACTTTGAACTTCTTGTCTAGACAGTATTTGCCCTCTTTCTTTAAGGCCAGCACGAACCACTCCCTCTAACCCTTGGTTATCTGATGTTATTCGTGAACACCGGACGATACTTGGGGCAGCAGAGAGAACATGGCGTAAATCTAACCACCCATCCAATCTAGGTAAGTATCAGTCCCTGCTCTCATCCTTCTCAGATGAAGTACATGCAGCTAAATCTTCTTATTTCCAAAACAAGATCAACAACACCTCAAACTCACGCACACTGTTCAGAACATTTAACTCTCTCCTCTGCCCTCCCCCACCACCTCCCTATCTCCAGACGATTTTGCACAATTCTTCACAAACAAAACAACAACCATCAGCAGTCAGTTCTCACCCACGCGCACTGTGGACTTTAGTTCAGCCACATCCACAACCAAACATCCTCTCTTCTCATTTTCTTCACTCACTGAGACTGAAGTATCTAAACTTCTCCTCTCTAGCCATCCTACCACCTGTCCTCTTGATCCCATTCCCTCACACCTCCTTCAAGCCATCTCTCCTACAATCCTACCAGCACTCACACACATCATCAACACATCTCTCTGCACCGGCATCTTCCCTACCACATTCAAGCAGGCTCGGGTAACTCCACTGCTTAAGAAACCCACATTAAACTCATCACTCATAGATAACTACAGACCTGTTTCTCTCCTACCGTTCATAGCAAAAACTATTGAACGAGTTGTTTTCAACCAGGTTTCATCCTCCCTATAACAGAATAATCAGCTGGACATCAACCAATCAGGTTTCAAAAGGGGCCACTCCACAGAGACTGCACTACTGTCGGTCACTGAAGCCCTGCGGATAGCTACAGCTGACTCCAAATCATCAGTTCTCGTCCTGCTCGATCTATCTGCGGCTTTTGACACGGTCAATCATCAGATTCTTCTGTCCATCCTCTCATCACTGGGCATCACAGGGACTCCACTCCTTTGGTTTGAGTCCTATCTCACAGGTAGGTCTTTCAAGGTTGCCTGGAGAGGAGAGGAATCCCAAGCACATCAACTGACCTCTGGGGTTCCCCAGGGCTCAGTGCTTGGTCCTCTCCTCTTCTCCATCTACACTACTTCATTGGGACCCATCATTCAGGCACATGGCTTCTCATACCACTGCTATGCTGATGACACTCAGCTCTACCTTTCATTTCACCCAGACGACCCCACAGTAGCTGCACGAATCTCCAGCTGTCTGGCTGACATCTCTGCATGGATTAGAACATATCACCTGCAGCTCAACCTGGCAAAGACTGAGTTTCTCATCTTCCCCGTCAGTCCCACCATACAACATGACTTCACCATCCAGTTAGGCACATCCTTGATTTCCTTATCAAAGTCAGTCAGAAATCTTGGAGTAACATTTGATGACCAGCTGTCCTTAAGAGAACACATTTCTAAGACAGCTCGCTCATGCCGGTTTGTGCTCCACAACATCAGGAAGATTAGACCGTTCCTAACAGAGCACGCAACACAGCTTCTTGTCCAGGCCCTGGTTATTTCTAGACTTGACTACTGCAATGCGCTTCTGGTTGGACTCCCCTCTTGTGCAATCCAAACACTTTGAATGATCCAGAATGCAGCAGCACGTCTTGTCTTCAACAAGCCCAAAAGGACCCACGTCACACCTCTCTTCATCTCCCTGCACTGGCTACCACTCGCTGCTCGCATCAAGTTTAAGGCGCTGACGCTTGCATACAGAGCCACCACGCGGTCAGCTCCTGCTTACTTTGACTCCATTCTACAAATCCACACCCCCACCAGAAGCTTTCGCTCAGCAAAGGAACGACGGCTTGTGGTACCATCACAGAGGGGGAAAAAAATACCTTTCCAGAACATTTTCATTCAACGTTCCCAGCTGGTGGAATGATCTTCCCAATGCCATCCGAAACGCAGAATCATTGACAGCATTCAAAAGTCAACTTAAAACTCAGCTCTTCCGTGAGCACTTAACCTCATAAAAAAATAAAAAAAAAACCTTTCCTTTCCTCTTTCTCTTCCTTCTTCCCTCCCTACTCTAGCCTGTGCTACACTGAGCAATGTACACGGTCTCAGGATTTCAGGCTCTTATTGCGCTTCTCGACTCTTCATGACCAATCGCTTCATGTACCCCCAAGTTTTAAGTCGCTTTGGATAAAAGCGTCTGCTAAATGCATAAATGTAAAAATGTAAATGTAGATAAAAAAACCACTCCACAATGCTTTTCTTTGAAAATAGGGTTTAAAGTTATCATGAAAAGGACATTGCGTCAGTCTTTTCTTCCCTATTGTGACATTTGAGTGAAACTTTTTATTTAACAAGAAAACATTTGAGGTGGGATTGTTTTTGTCAGAAATTGTTTGGTTTGTTGTTGTTTGCTAATTGCTGCTATCTCCTGTGGGTGACAGGTTGCTGGAGGGTTTATTGTCTCACTCTTGCGCCGGTGGAACATGTCATCAGAGAAGAGAAGAGAAACAACAATAATGAATTGCAGATTGTGTACAGATAACTAATTTATATTTAATACTGCAAAATTCCATAAATTAATTGTTCGTTTTGATTTCATGGTCAATATCTTCTCTTCTACTCAATTTATCTTAGTATCCTAAATAAGGATTTTTAGACTGGTACACAAAACAATGACACTAAGCCACTGAGTGCGACCTCCGCTGGGAACTGTGAGGGAGAGAGAGCTGTGAAAACCCTCTGATTAAACCTGCTCCTCACACATGCTGAAGACTCGATGTGTGAGAACCCTACGTGTGTTTGTGTGTGAAAGAGAGAGAGCGATGGTTGAAAATGGCATGGTGTTCCTCTGTATCAGCAGTCCTTTTTGTCAGCTGGCCCAGCTTTTGTCAGCTCCTCTACTTTTATCAGTGACCTTCAGCACATTTTTAGACTGTCTTGTCTTTGTAGCTCAGGTGAGCTTTCACAGTCATGCTGGCTTCAGCCCATGCTGCTCGTACAGTTGATATTACCTTTTCAGGGTTATTTTCAAATACTTATTTGCATAATATCTAGAGGTTTTGGCAAGCACACATGTTAGCTGTCTAAAGATCTATATGGTTGTTCTTAGATGGAGATATGTGGGCATTCTGCTCTTTCCTCGACAGAAATGAATGATTAGCAGCTGCTAATTAAAAGCATGCAGCTGTTTTTCCACAGCATTTTCATTAAATTGGAGCTATTGTTAACCTTACCAAATAACTAATATTTTTTATTTTCTGTTCCATTAGCATTTTGAATATTCAGACTTAATTACAGTGTTTAATAACTGAAACAAATATCATATACACTATATTGCCAAAAGTTTTGGGACGCCTGTCTTTACATGCACATGGACACCCCATTCTTAATGACACCCCATTCTTAATCTGTAGGGTTTAATATGGAGTTGGCCCATCCTTTACAGCTATTACAGCTTAAACTGTTCTGGAAAGGCTTCCTACAAGGTATAGGAGTGTGTATAGGGATCTTTTGACCATTCTTCTAGAAGTGCATTTGTGAGGTCAGGCTCACCCATGTCTTTATGGACCTTGCTTTGAGCACTGGTGCGCAGTCATGTTGGAACAGGAAGGGGCAATCCCTAAACCTTTCCCACAAAGTTGGGAGCATGAAATTGTCCAAAATGTCTTGATATTCTGAAGCATTAAGCTTTCATTAAGCCTTTCACTGGAACTAAGGGGCAAAGCCCAACCCCTGAAAAACAACCCACACTATAATCCCCCTCCAACAAACTTTACACTTGGCACAATGCAGTCAGGCAAGTTCCGTTCTCCTGGCAACCACCAAACCCAGACTCGTCCATCGGATTGCCAGACAGAGAAGCGTGATTCGTCACTCCAGAGAACACGTCTCCACTGCTCTAGAGTCCAGTGGCGGCGTGCTTTACACCACTGTATCCGACGCTTTGTATTGCACTTGGTGATGTAAGGCTTGGATGCAGCTGCTTGGCCATGGAAACCCATTCCATGAAGCTCTCTATGCACTGTTCTTGAGCTAATCTGTAGGTCACACAAAGTTTGGAGGTCTGTAGCTATTGACTCTGCAGAAAGTTGGTGACTTCTGCGCACTGTGTGCCTCAGCATGCGCTGACTCCGCTCTGTGATTTTACCACTTTCTACCACTTCGTGGCTGAGTTGCTGTTGTTGCCTATTGCTTCCACTTTGTTATAATACCACTAACAGTTGACCGTGGAATATTTAGTAGTGAGGAAATTTCACGAATGGTTTTATTGCACAGGTGGTGTAGAAGATTTTATTATTTAAAAATTAGCCGTTTTAAGGCTAATGCAAATACACTATTATGTTCAAATATGTGCTGACATTTCAAGTGTGTGATAACTGTGAATGTCCTTCAAAATGACAAGCAGAGGTGTCCTACAGAAAAAGAACTTGGAATGTCGTGATATGTGAGCCAGGTGTTTGAAGGTTGTTACCATAATAGGAAGACAACTATGGTATATATATGACAGAAAATCCAAGTGGCAGGAGGGCCAGTTGCAAACGGCACTCAGGCTTTGTTGCGTTGATTGGTGTGAATAAAGCCTCTTCTGAAAACAATGATCCTTTGAGAAGTGATTCTTATGAAGAGAATTCTTCAACAGTGGCAACCACGGTACCACGCTTGAATTCACTGAGCTCCTGAGAGCGACACATTCTTTCACAAATGTTTGTAGAAGCAGTCTGCATGCCTATGTTCTTGATTTCATATACCTTTGGCCATGGAAGTGATTGGAACACCTGAATTCAATGATTTGGAGGGGTTTCCCGTTACTTTTGGCAATATAGTGTATAACATATCACACTTTTAAACCTCATGAAATTGTTTTGAAATTAAAACAAGAAATTGTAGTGGGACTTGTCAAATGCAAAGCTAGTTACCATGATCCAGTTAGTCCTTGCTTGTAAATTAGGGGCCTGATGTATAAACGTTATGCACAAAATGGGCATAGAAATGTGCGCATGCAATTTTCTACACACAATTCGTAATTTATAAAAAAAAATAAACTAGGCGTAAATATGTGCGCATTGTATGGTCACTCTAGTGCGTACACACTCTTTTAATGGTGTGAGTGAATTAATGAAGTAAACAGAATGATTTTAAACTGTTTTCATTTTAATGTACACATTGAGATTAGATGTGCTCTTATTAATGGTGTTGATCTGAAAATTCAGCTTTGTCCCCGTTATGATTAAATCACAGGACCGGATGCCAGTCATTTGCCAAGAGATCTCTTATTTATTATTTTTATATGTCAGACATAGTAGAGACATTGAAAAGTTATTGTCTCATGCCAGCTGTATGTTTCTCCATTCCTCCATTTCTCTCCCTCTCCCTCTCCCTTCTCCATCCTCCCTTGTCCCTCTCCCATCTTCCATCTGAGGCAGGACACTCAATTTGAATGTTATATACTATTAACTGAGGATCTCACTAGGAAGAGACTTCCTTAGAAGGAAGAGAAACATGCGTCCTATGTTTAAAATCGAGCGTATACATCATGCTTACATATGTTGCACAATCCACTTTCCTTATAAAGAATCAGTTGACAATGCATCATGGAACAGATGCATGCTACTGTATGCATCAGTGGAAACATGTTCTATAACTATGCACATTCCTGTAACAAATATAGCTCATCCATGTCTCTCCTTGGGACACATGTTCAGAAACAGCCTGACTTTACATTGTACATTATACAAATAATTATGAAAAATAATAAAACATAATAATACAAAATAAAAATAACATTAAACAATAAAATTTCAATCTTCAATGGAGTTACGCACTCAAATTACATGAAATCTTTATCCAGAAGATACATTTTTTATATGAATTTAGATAGAAATATTTTAAGTGAAAATTCCACTTAGAATTGTGTTCTTAACAGCAGAACTCATGCTCTGAGAAAATATTTTTACGCCATAATGATAAGACATGAAGGACTCGCTTAGTGATCGAACTGTCCATTGGCCAGTTTATATAGGTCCAATGACACAGTACTGTACAACCTCTGATGCACGCAGGACAGACAGTAGCCTAATAATAACCCCTTTTGTGATCTTCCCAATATTGTGAAAAATACAAATGTATTTGAAGGAATAAATGTGACGGAAATAACTCTTCTCTGAAAAGTATTTTTTACAAATTTGATTTAATTATTCTAAAACAAGAGAAGGATACTGAATGATTTATAGCAATGTAATGTGACGGCACATAGTCCGTATCTCATATTTTATACAAGTGTCTTGTATAGTTAAACATGGTATTACGTGGTTTGTCAATATGCATGGAAATTATATGCTGATGACGTTGTGCATGGTAAGACCATATAGGGTTATTTCAGGGAGGAGATGGGGTGGAGATGCCTGTAAGCATAATCTTCCGCTGACTGAGTTATATAGAAGGAATTCTGTGAACTCTGTGCTGAACTCGAACACTTTTCACTGGATCTCACAGCGCTGTTTAGTGGTTGTGTGATTGAGATCAGTCAACGAGTAAACACATTTTCTTTAGTTCGCACTGTGTTGTCTTTTGGGCCGAGCTGATTAATGGTCCATGTGGCACGGTTCAAACAAGTTTCATTCCGCTTTTGGCGAATTTGCCGTTTAATGTTTTTCATAAGCAACAGAAATGGGAGAGCTTGGGAGAGCTTTTTCAAATTGGTAGTAGCACCAGTGCGAGCATTTAGTTGCAATCTGCCGTGCTATAGATGCTCAAATATATTTTTCAACTAGCAAATCAATGGTGCACATCTGTTTTGGACTGCTGGAGAGGAAGGAGTTACCCCGTTACTCTGACATGTTATATGTGCAAAATCAATAATGGTAAACAATCATCCCTCTGGGATCACATTGTTAGGTCTGTCAGTCCAATGTTGATTGATTTGCCTGACTCACCCATGCCAAGAATCTCTCTCATTGGGATGTCTCCAGGAAGGATGAGAGGGTAGGAGTTAGAAGTCTTTGAACACACCATCCTAATCGGGCTGGGGAGGGGGATTCTCCACAGCAACTGGTGCAGCTGCTATCTCTGTGTACTGCCACAAATAATCTTATGAAACAGTATTTGTGTCTTGTTGTCCAGTAAAAGCTTTTACTTCAGAAGCAAATGACTGTAAAATACTTTCAGAGAATGTATTTTAAATTAATTGATAAAAAAAAAAAAAAAATGATATATATACAGGTCCTTCTCAATAAATTAGCATATTGTGATAAAGTTCATTATTTTCCATAATGTAATGATAAAAATTAAACTTTCATATATTTTAGATTCATTGCACACCAACTGAAATATTTCAGGTCTTTTATTGTTTTAATACTGATGATTTTGGCATACAGCTCATGAAAACCCAAAATTCCTATCTCAATAAATTAGCATATTTTATCCGACCAATAAAAGAAAAGTGTTTTTAATACAAAAAAAGTCAACCTTCAAATAATTATGTTCAGTTATGCACTCAATACTTGGTCGGGAATCCTTTTGCAGAAATGACTGCTTCAATGCGGCGTGGCATGGAGGCAATCAGCCTGTGGCACTGCTGAGGTGTTATGGAGGCCCAGGATGCTTCGATAGCGGCCTTAAGCTCATCCGGAGTGTTGGGTCTTGCGTCTCTCAACTTTCTCTTCACAATATCCCACAGATTCTCTATGTGGTTTAGGCCAGGAGAGTTGGCAGGCCAATTGAGCACAGTAATACCATGGTCAGTAAACCATTTACCAGTGGTTTTGGCACTGTGAGCAGGTGCCAGGTCGTGCTGAAAAATGAAATCATCTCCATAAAGCTTTTCAGCAGATGGAAGCATGAAGTGCTCCAAAATCTCATGATAGCTAGCTGCATTGACCCTGCCCTTGATAAAACACAGTGGATCAACACCAGCAGCTGACATGGCACCCCAGACCATCACTTACTGTGGGTACTTGACACTGGATTTCAGGCATTTTGGCATTTCCTTCTCCCCAGTCTTCCTCCAGACTCTGACACCTTGATTTCCGAATGACATGCAAAATTTGCTTTCATCCGGAAAAAGTACTTTGGACCACTGAGCAACAGTCCAGTGCTGCTTCTCTGTTGTCCAGGTCAGGCGCTTCTGCCGCTGTTTCTGGGTCAAAAGTGGCTTGACCTGGGGAATGCGAAACCTGTAGCCCATTTCCTTGCACGGTGGCTCTGGATGTTTCTACTCCAGACTTAGTCCACTGCTTCCGCAGGTCCCCCAAGGTCTGGAATCGGTCCTTCTCCACAATCTTCCTCAGGGTCCGGTCACCTCTTCTCGTTGTACAGCGTTTTTTGCCACACTTTTTCCTTCCCACAGACTTCCCACTGAGGTGCCTTGATACAGCACTCTGGGAACAGTCTATTCGTTCAGAAATGTCTTTCTGTGTCTTACCCTCTTGCTTGAGGGTGTCAATGATGGCCTTCTGGACAGCAGTCAGGTCGGCAGTCTTACCCATGATTGCGGTTTTGAGTAATGAACCAGGCTGGGAGTTTTTAAAAGCCTCAGGAATCTTTTGCAGGTGTAATTTTGATTCAGATGATTAGGTTAATAGCTCATTTAGAGAACCTTTTCATGATATGCTAATTTATTGAGACAGGAATTTTGGGTTTTCATGAGCTGTATGCCAAAATCATCAGTATTAAAACAATAAAAGACCTGCAATATTTCAGTTGGTGTGCAATGAATCTAAAATATATGAAAGTTTAATTTTTATCATTACATTATGGAAAATAATGAAATTTATCACAATATGCTAATTTATTGAGAAGGACCTGTATATATATATATATATATATATATATATATATATATATATATATATATATATATATATATATATATATATATATATATATATATATATATATATATATATATATATATATATATATATATATATATTGTTCTCAAACCACTGGCATATTATGTTCTGTTGTGTTCTATGTCTGGTTTTCCAGTAAAAAAAAATCGAAACATTTTTAAAACATGGTATATTTACCTCAGTAACAAATCACTGCAAGTCACTTCAGGAAATATACCTAAAATTAATTCAGTTAATAAAAAATAACAAAAACTATATATACTTTCAGATATTACACTCACCTAAAGGATTATTAGCAACACCATACTAATACTGTGTTTGACAGTACCCTTTCGCCTTCAGAACTGCCTTAATTCTACGTGGCATTGATTCAACAAGGTGCTGAAAGCATTCTTTAGAAATGTTGGCCCATATTGATAGGATAGCATCTTGCAGTTGATGGAGATTTGTGGGATGCACATCCAGGGCACGAAGCTCCCGTTCCACCACATCCCAAAGATGCTCTAATGGGTTGAGATCTGGTGACTGTGGGGGCCATTTTAGTACAGTGAACTCATTGTCATGTTCAAGAAACCAATTTGAAATGATTCAAGCTTTGTGACATGGTGCATTATCCTGCTGGAAGTAGCCATCAGAGAATGGGTACATGGTGGTCATAAAGGGATGGACATGGTCAGAAACAATGCTCAGGTAGGCCGTGGCATTTAAACGATGCCCAATTGGCACTAAGGGGCCTAAAGTGTGCCAAGAAAACATCCCCCACACCATTACACCACCACCACCAGCCTGCACAGTGGTAACAAGGCATGATGGATCCATGTTCTCATTCTGTTTACGCCAAATTCTGACTCTACCATCTGAATGTCTCAACAGAAATCGAGACTCATCAGACCAGGCAACATTTTTCCAGTCTTCAACTGTCCAATTTTGGTGAGCTTGTGCAAATTGTAGCTTCTTTTTCCTATTTGTAGTGGAGATGAGTGGTACCCGGTGGGGTCTTCTGCTGTTGTAGCCCATCCGCCTCAAGGTTGTGCGTGTTGTGGCTTCACAAATGCTTTGCTGCATACCTCGGTTGTAACGAGTGGTTATTTCAGTCAAAGTTGCTCTTCTATCAGCTTGAATCAGTCGACCCATTTTCCTCTGACCTCTAGCATCAACAAGGCATTTTCGCCCACAGGACTGCCGCATACTGGATGTTTTTCCCTTTTCACACCATTCTTTGTAAACCCTAGAAATGGTTGTGCGTGAAAATCCCAGTAACTGAGCAGATTGTGAAATACTCAGACCGGCCCGTCTGGTACCAACAACCATGCCACGCTCAAAATTGCTTAAATCACCTTTCTTTCCCATTCTGACATTCAGTTTGGAGTTCAGGAGATTGTCTTGACCAGGACCACACCCCTAAATGCATTGAAGCAACTGCCATGTGATTGGTTGATTAGATAATTGCATTAATGAGAAATTGAACAGGTGTTCCTAATAATCCTTTAGGTGAGTGTATAAATGTTTTAATTAGTTTAATTAATTTGATTTTTTTTTATTTTCAGGAGAATCACAATCGTCTAAGATAATAGGACTTGTTTTCAGATATATTTAATTAATTAATAATAATTTTAAAAAAATGTTTATACCTGTGTTTGTGTGTACAGATGGGTTTTTTTTGGGGCAGATTATCAAGTTGGTTTGCCCTCAGGATTTTGTACATGTTTTGAACTGAAGTCAGGAAGAGGCTCACTGTCATTTTATTTCCTCTGGCATTCCATCACCATCTCACGTCTACCCCAATTACTGCTGCTTTCTGATGGGTTTGGTATGCACACCATCACTTTTGATCACACCTTACAGGAGCACGAGTACCGTGACATGATATCTCTAACAACACGCCATACACCGTCATGCATGGAAATAGATGTCATGTTTGCAGCGGTGACTCATGTTTTAGTAGGCCGTATGCTACTGAATGTTTCTATCACTCTCTCTCTTATTCCCATCGGTTGAGATGTGAGGTTTAGAGACACTGCTGTTAATTTTAAGTAAGCTGTCAGAAAACTAATGCAAGTGTGGCTAATTGCTTGTGTTGATTAATATAAGATCACAGCTCCTTTTCAGCCTTGTCTCTTTCCAGATGGAAGTCTGCTGCAAAATGTCACCCATCACGATGCTCCAAAAATGTCAGGTTTGGTATTTAATGAAGACATTTGGACAAAAACAGTTTCTCTTTTGTGCTTGGAGGGATGGC
The DNA here is from genome assembly GCA_023566225.1 of Romanogobio albipinnatus. Classification (NCBI taxonomy): domain Eukaryota; kingdom Metazoa; phylum Chordata; class Actinopteri; order Cypriniformes; family Gobionidae; genus Romanogobio; species Romanogobio albipinnatus. Next base: position 47,342,087 of record CM042242.1, read on the forward strand.
ACACTTCTAACGGTTGTTGTTGTTGTTATTGTTTTTTTTAAGGAATTAAATAATTAAAGAATTGAAAGATGTTTAATTGAATAACGAAAAAATATATAAATAATCAATTTAAAGTATTTGCAAATAATATTTTAAAATATGCACACATTTAGCCTTATTCGCATTTGTAATATGTTGAAAATGCAAAAATGTATTGTCTTGTCACATTCAGTTATGAATTACGTGAATCATATAAATAATAGCATATTTTCAATTAAAAATGACGCCATTTCCTAATTTGAGTAGTTTGCATCACTTTTGCACATTTAACATATCTATTGTAAAACAGCTATCAAATATTAAATGTTCACCTAGTTGCATCTTTCCACACACTCTTATGCCCTTAAAACTAAAGCATTGTTGCACACTCGTCTTCTGTGAACAGTAACGTCTTCTTGATTGCCTTCTTTGATATGATTGGCCATCTCAATCATTTTGACCACACCGCTGTTAGATCGCTGGAGCAGAGCAGACTAAAATGTAACCTTTGAAACTTTTTGTCATCCTAACAACAAACAGAGTAGTGTGTAATGGAGTACAGCAGAGAAGCATTTCAGTGTCTATGGTGGTTACAGCCCTGCATACCATATCTTACATTTTCATATATTTATATTTCATATCTTCTACATTTAAAATACATTTACAATGCATGACTGGTAGGCCTATACATAGAGTAAAAAACATATCTTACCTAATGCAGAAGAAGCTGCCTCTTTTTCAAATCGCATAGATGTTGATAGAGACGCGTCAGAGTTAGAGCCTACCACTCCTTTAGTTGTGGGTTTATTTATTTTTTCAAAAAAAGGATGAACATCCATTTTGTTTGGTTAGCCTGTTATTTTGCATAACTGTAAATTAAAGCTGGAGCAGAATGAGAAAAGAGTCCACCTCCGTACAGTAATACTTGATTTGTGAGTTGCGAGAAAAGTAGTATTTAGTATTTTATAGTATTATTTTAGCAATTCTAACAATTATTTAGCCTTTACTTAATCATTCTACCAAAATAAAATGAGAAAATATAATTATATCGATTTTTTATTAATAGCTCAGGCAAAATCATGGATCCGCCTATGAACAAAACTGTAAGTGTGTGAGTAAATATACATATCTCCTAAAGAATAGGATTCTTTTTAAAAATCTCTACTGGTTCAGTACAGGATAAACTGAATCGACAGCATTTATGGCATAATATTGTTTACCAGAGAACTTATTTTCCTCGTGTCCCTCCTTTTTTATAAAAAGAAAGAAAGAAAAAAATAGAAATCTTTTAAAAAGCAAAACACAATGTGCGTTAACGTGATTTTAATATCAAAAAACACTTGCTAATCTTTTCCGTTATCTGATATTACTGTTTTGTTTATTGGTTTACAGCTCAATAATAAATGTTGCTTTTATAAAATTATAAACTTCACACTTCTGCTTATAATTTTTTTTTTTTTTTTGTAAGCAACATTGTACCTTAAAGGGGCTATATGCAACTTTTTCCCCAAAATAAACGTAACTATAGCCTTTTTATTTTACCATTTATGACTCAAACATCTCCTGATGAGCATACTGACACCTTGTCCGCTCACAGTGGGTGCACCTATAAGCCTGTATCCTATTTTTCATATTTTCTGACGGGTCGTCTTTTCCCGCGCTGTCTGCGGATGTGACGTCAAGCGCGTTCATGTTAAACGTTTCAGATCACTCTGCCTGCCACCACCGCTAGTCAGCGAGTAGCCTACACTCGCAAGCAGTGCAATGGATTTAACGAATACACAGAAGAGACCCAGGACAACTCGGACACCAACAGTAACTCCACAGAAGACTAAAAAAGTTAAACCCCTGACAAGTGGCCAAAAAAGGTCGAAGATTGAGAGAGACCGGCGCATTGCAAGGACTAGAGTGAACATCGGCTTCGCATTTGACTTCGCATGCATATATATATATATATATATATATATATATATATATATATATATATATATATATATATAAACAAAAATAAATATGAATATTGCATCAGTAATGTAAAGTCTTTTTGGGTGTCTAGAAAAGCGCTATATAAAACTGATGGATTATTTATTATATAGCCATGTAAAGCTACATTATATTGTTTGTTGTTTCTATATCTTAACAAAAAATAAGAGGTAAATGAAGATGTAAAGTGTGATGCATTTTATTTCACATAAGACATGTAGTCAATAAATATTGCTAAATAGTATTATGTATATGTGTCTTTCATACTTGGTGATAGTAAGCTACTTGTGTATAATAAGTGGTCAAGGACAGTGCTCAGTCGTCAAGGACAGTGCTCAGATTTGTGTTTTTAATATTCTACGAAAGTTTCGGTCTGTGCGCCCTTCATCAGCGTGTATGCCAATGGCGAAATGGGTTTATTTATTTATTTAATGTATAAATTTTTTGTGTAGTTTGTCAGCTACACGTTTGACGTTTTGATAAGAGAACACTTATCTCAAACATTATATGTATTTGACTGTTCTTACCTCTGTAAACATAATGTTGACCTCCTTGCAGCAGCTGACTTGTGAAGTGTACACGTACGAGCGCGCGCTGCGAGAGCGAGCAGAAATGAAGATCAGTTCTGTTTTTTGGCCACAGGTGTCAGTCGCGAGTTTAAATTTCAGAAAAACGCATATAGCCCCTTTAACCCATTTAAGCACAGTGTATAGCTGTCATTTTACTTTTGTAAGTATTTTTCTAGATATTATCCATGTTTTATATATCAATGACATGCAGGCAAGCAAACAACCAAATAAAGGATTTCAAGAACATAAAAAAAAAGAGGAAAGTATTAACTTCCTGTCACATGAGGCTGCCAACTTCCTACCCCTACTTCCAGGAAGCATAGCAAAGGCAAACCCTCCCAAAGAAAGTTTTTTTCATGCTACTAATAAGTATTTTTTGTTGACATATAAGTAGCCATCAGAGGATGGCTATAGTTGCCGGTGGGCAAATGACTTGTAAGTACATATAATGGGGAAATGGGGTAAACTGTGTTAACAGGTTAATAAATCAAGATTTTTGGTCTTGTTTAGTGCTTTTTGCTTTCATAATATCCCACCTAAAATATAACTTAACTCTTTAACTGACATCTCTACTGTACAGTAGACCCTTAATTCTATAGGGAAAAATCATATTTTATGATATTATGTCTTGTAAGGGCCAAAATATTGAGGACCCTTCATCCAGTTTGGAATGGATGCGTTTCATTCTAATCGGTCAAGGACCCTAATTCTTTTTATGACTAGTAGCTTATGATTCCATTATAATGTGGAAATTCAGACAAGTAATGAGTTTACATTTACATTATTATATGAAATCACCTACTACAGTCAGCAAATGATTACTATGGGACTTTTTTCTTTTTTTTTTCAGTTTTTTTTTTTCGTCATTCTATTTATTTATTTATTTTCATTTAACTTTTTGATACACAATGCCCTGTTGGGGGCAACTTAATTTTGCACTTTATTCTGCACTATGTTCCACCACTTTAAGACAAATGTATTTGTTGTTTGTTGTGATATTCAAAAGATTATAAGATAAATGCAGCTTTTTTGAGTTTGCATCGAATGTTCTTCAACTTTTATACATAATAAATTTGTTTATGAATAAAGATAGGTCTGTTTAAAGCAGTTATTTTGAGTTAGATGCCAAATGTTCTCCTCCTATTCAAATTTTGAAGGGGTACATACAACATATTTGCCCACTGGCAACTATAGTTGCCGCACATTCAAATACGATTTTCAAGAAAGAAAGAAAAACCTGGGGAAAATAAATGCAGAACATATTCACATAGGACACTATTAACAATACTATATGCATGAAACCATTTAGAAAAATTTGGGCACAAATGGGTTAAATGTGTCAATTGCGCTTAACTTGTATTGAACCTGGAAAATTCCTTAATCATCCACATGAGAGCACTACCACTAAAAATGTGAAAGCTACTGAAAAAGCTAAAAAAAAAAAAAAAAAGTTAATTTGACTAATCAGTTAGTAATTTGTTGGATGACTATCAACCATCCTGGCCCATTCCTATTTTGAGAGCCTCTTCTTTTGTTCATGGCAGTGTATCACCCACTTTTCTGGCATGAATTGCAGAAGTAGGTCACATGTAGTCGAGTCTAATAGTGCTGTCTTTCACTTGTACCAAATGCACAAGAATGCCCTCAGGGGCTCATTCAAAGAGAAGAGGTTAATGTGTAAACATAACTGGTCAGATAGCTTGACAGGGGTTTGAATATGAGTTCTCTTATTAAAATGATTGTGTTAGCTTATTCAGCTTGTTTTGTGGTGCATCCCGACTCCCGAGCTGATTATAAGAGGTACAAAAGTGGAGGCTTGGAGGGTTTATACTGCTCTTTGCATTTCTAGCTACTGCGTGGTAATAAACTATGTACTTATGTATACTTCCGTTGTACATAATTGCTTCAGTTTCATAGATTTTGACTAAATTTAGGCCTTTACTGATTAAAGTGTGTGTGAAAATTATATAACCAACATAATCTTTGCACGTCAACTACAGAGGCAGCTGATCTTGATATGTGGTAGGTAGCATAGTTAATGTCACTATGAATAAAACATCAGCAACAACAAGGTTGATGATGGATTTTTCCCCCTGGTAATTGTTCACAAATTTGATTGGAGGTGAATAATTTCCTATTGAAAAACATTATAGAATCTAATGAAGCCCAGGCATGTACCCCAAGCATACTGACACTATATGGCATTTTGTATTTGGCATCTGATATGACTGGAGCTTTCTGTACATCTTCATGCAGATGGATTATTCAGCCAAATTTCACTTTTAATTTGTTTAACAAGTACCTTAATAAGTACCTTCATTTGTTTAACAATTTTATTTTGTCATTTCTATAATTGGTTACACTTTATTTTAAGGTGACGTAGTTACATTGTACTTACTCAAGTACTGAGTAATATTAATTAACTACATGTACTTTTAGGTTAGGGTTTGGTTTAGGGTTAGTTACTTGTAATTATGCATAATTTACTGTTATTACTATAGTAAGAACATGTAGTTACGTGTAACTACGTCACCTTAAAATAATGTGTTACCCTATATTTCTATTAAACATACTTGCATTTTTTAATATTCTCTATGTTCTCAACTTTTTTTATGCTTTTTATTTTTAAATAAAGTACTTTTCATTTCTTTATATGTACCTAAGGGAAAATTACTGAGTGCTCTGCCTCAATGATCTTTCTTATTGAGTTGTTGCCGTTTTAAGGTTTATATCTGTTTTTTTTTTTGTTTTTGTTTTCTTTCTGTAGGTCGTGCTTGAGTGGAGCCCTACTGGGAGAAGTAATGCTCTGTGTGTAGACCTCCCCCTCATCCAGTCATGAGCCACCAGGAGGCACCACACGGCCAGGAGTTGAGAGAGGCAGCTGAGACAGACCTGGAGCGTAGAGGCCCTGAGGGCCAACAGCCCCCCTCATCCCACCGTAGACGTCACGAAAACGGAGATGGCAGTTCCCGCTCAGGTCGCTCCCGCAACCACCACAGCAACCATGGTACGGAGAATAACCACTACCAGTCCCAACAGCAGGGGGGCCCACGCTACCGCAGGTATGAGGGATCAAACGGAGGGATGAACCGCACACGTGCTGCGAGGAGGCCAGCGGAAGATGGTGATACCGAGCAGCAACCCGTTCAGCAGCCCATACCACGACCTGCAGTGACACGCTACCGCAGACAGGGGGACAACGAGGCCCGACTTCGTGCACAGCAACAGAGACAGCGACAGCGGGAGAGGCAGCAGAGAGATGCTGAGAGAGCCGAACAGCAGAGGCTGGAACATCAACAGCATCTTGTCTCCCCTACGCAAGCCACGCTGCCCACCAGAGAGCCAGAGGAAGCTGAGGAAGACGAGGGAGATGGTGGCAGCGCTTTGGCCCGATCCGCCAGCACCGAGAGTGGCTTCCACAACCACACGGACCGGGCAGAGGGGGATGCAGTCATGGTTCTTGAAGCGGAGCCCGAAGACGAAAGCACATATGGCATACCACTGCGCCCGGAAGCTGAGGAATATACAGAGAGTGCAGAGTCAGAGCAACAACACGGTGGTCCAGCTTACCTCCAACCCCAATACCCACCTCAGCCACCGCCCCTACCTCGAGAGCCCCTGCCTAATGCCGAGAGGCCCCATGATGCAGAGACGCTAAATCCCAACTACTCCAATTATGTTTACACTCAACCCATTCACCGCAGTCCCACCGGAGCAGGAGAGGCCCGTGAAGGTGGATCAACAGAAAATGAGCCATACTCTGAGCCCTACGCTGAATACACCCTTCAGGAGCACGTTTACGAGGAGATCACGGACGGCCCCTCGGCCAAAGCTGAGGGGCAGACTCCACAACAGCGTAGGGCAGAGTTCAGACTCTTCGAGCGTGAATTGTATGAGCAGCAGGAGGCTGTTGGGTCCAGGCTCCACCACTACGACGAGCGATCTGATGGAGAGTCGGACAGCCCTGAAAAGGAAGCAGAGTTTGCCCCGTATCCCCGTGTCGATAGCTGCGAGCAGGATGAGGACATTGACCAGATTGTGGCTGAGGTCAAGGAGAGTCTGAGCTCGCAGAGCCTGGAGCGTGTCGCCATGGGCCTGGACAAGGACCATGATGAAGAAGAGTGGACCGAGTCAGAGTCCCATGGTCAAATGGAAGAAATCAAACCCCCAGAGCCAATAATTGAAGGAGAGGGTGGAGAGCAGGCCCCCAGAAGTCCCTCAGAAGAGCCAGCTCCAGGCGTGAAGAGCAGTCGTGAAAAGAGAGACGCAATCTCACTGGCTATTAAGGACATCAAAGAGGCAATAGAGGAGGTGAAGACAAGGACGGTCCGCTCGCCCTACACGCCAGACGAGCCCAAAGAACCCATATGGGTAATGAGGCAGGACCTCAGTCCTACGGCAGAATCTGACCTGCAGCCATCTCTGGGGGCTGATGTGAGTATGAGCATGCAAGATGTCCTTTTTTTTGCTACTCTGTTGTTGCACTGCAGTTTATGCTTTGTAGCATCATCACTGCTGTTGTTTTCACCATTTATTTCTGTGGTAAAATCTTGCTTACAAAGTCACTCTTAAAGTGTTAGTTTTCCCAAAATAAAATTGTCATCTTTTACTGATTCTCATGTCATTCCAAACTTCGGTCTTTAAAGTTTCAAAATTCAAAATTGAAACCTAAGAGGTTTCTGTACCTCCATTTGAAAGTCCAGTTAACTAAAAATTATAAGATCTAAAAATGTTGTAAAGTCATTGTCATGCGCTCTAGAGTCATGCGCTAGAACAAACCTCATTGGTGCTTGCACATTTGAGCTTCTGTGGTGTGTCATGGTGTGCCATATGTGATGCTGTACATTGTTTAGATGTAAATAAAAGCCTAAATATATGTTCATCATATAAAATGATCATATCTTTTCACAAGATTTGGATTAAACTGCTCTATTCATATGAATTCAGTTTATGATGCCTTTATGACCTTTTTTAGATCTTCTAAGTTTTGGTTTCCTGGTCTCTCAATGGAGGGACAAAAGCCTCTCAAGTTTCAATACAAATATATATATATTAATATGTGATTCAAAGATTAACCAAAATCTTATACAGGGATAAAACAACATGGGGTTGAGTAAATGCTGACAGGATATACATTTCTGGGTGAACTAACCCTAAAGCACTTTCACACCATGCTGCATTGTTCATCTGCCTGTCCAAGTATAAATGGCAGAATTCATCAGATATTTGAAGGATTTAATATACATCACCTGCACTTTTCTTTCAGTGCAAGTGCTCAACACAGGGGCCAGTTATAGGTCCAACTCAGAGAAAATGACACATTTGCTTTAAGTTGATTAGAGTGATACGATGTATAGGTCTATTTTCCTTAACACTCTAATTTATGTTAAAGGGATAGTTCACACAAAAGTGAAAATTACCCCATGATTTACTCACCCTCAAGCCATCCTAGGGGTATATGACTTTCTTCTTTCAGACAAATACATTCAGAGTTATTAAATATTATTAAATAATGCCCTGGCTCGTCCAAGCTTTATAATGGCAGTGAACAGAGATATTTTGAAGGCCAAAAAAGTGCATCCATCCATGATAAAAGATATTTACACAGATATTTAAAAGATACACAGCTCCGAGGGGTTAATATAGGCCTTCTGAAGTGAAGCAATTTGTTTGTGTAAGAAAAATATCCATATTTAAAACTTTAAAAACTAAAATAACTAGCTTCCTGCAGACGGCCTACGCAAGTCAACTTATGCCAAAAGAGTAACCCCTGGCACGATGTAGGAGTAGCGTAAGCTTTTTCGCCTCTCGCGGTTCAAACAAATAGGGCTGGGCAACAAACTCAAGCTCCTCTTCTCTTTCTCCGACATTTCTATTTAAAAATTCTCGTTTTAGACTTCTAATTTGTGACCTGTGTTTTGTTTTTCTCTATCCATCCTTCAGCATTCGTCAAAATACAATGCATCAGGTCAGGGGTTACTCTTTCGCCGTAAATCGATGTGTATGGCCGTTTGTCGGAAACTAGTTATTTTAGTTTATAAAGTCTTGCGCAAATGCATCGCTTCACTTCAGAAGGCCTTTATTAACCCCCCGGAGCCGTGTGAATATCTTTTATGATGGATGGATGCACTTTTTGGGCTTCAAAATATCATCCTCTATTCACTGCCATTATAATGCTCGGAAGAGCCAGGACATTATTTATTATATCTCTGATTGTATTCGTCTGAAAGCAGAAAGTCATATACAACGAGGATGGCTTGAGGGCGAGTAAATCATGGGGTAATTTTCATTTTTGGGTGAACTATCACTTTAAATATTTTTAGCAGGTGCAGCAAATGACAAAAAAACAATCTCTCAAGGAGGACGTGTACAATTGCGTTGTTGTTCTCCTTGGCTGCAACAGCCTCACAGGGTGAATAACATCATTCCTCTGGTCGTGACTTCATCGCTCTATTACTGTTCTTTTCTGGAGAGGACGGTGGCATACACTAGTGGTGCCTGCCACGGCTCCAGACAAATTGCATGTCGCTAGAAAATGAAGACTGCTCACACTCATAGAACGGCTCTCCGTGGCCTGGAGGGCTCATCTGTATTCTGCGAGGGCTACACATGACCAGCGTGTGCAAATGAAGTTGTCCTGCTCCTTAGCCACAACAGACGTTGTCTGAGCAGAGCATAGAGAGAAAGATGAGCTCTCGGTATAAGAAAGGCAACAAAATTACCATGTCTTTTCTTCTCTCTCACTCCTCTTTTTTTCTCATTATCTGAGATAAGTATTACCCTTTTTATTAACATAATGAGTAGATGTCAGTCAAGTGCGCCTACGGTTAGTATTAACTTAATGGTATCATCTCATGATGTGTGCTTGAGATTTTTTATATCTTTTCTTTTGTTTTACATTTACATAATTAATAGATTCTGTGCTGTGTAATTTTACTCAATCGCAGCTGAATCAATCACATTGTCTATTACCAACACATTACAGAAATACAGTAAACATACTCTGTCTCACTAAACAAATAACGCAAAGCCCTGCTCATCTGTTGCCTATTTCGACAGCGTTAATTAATCACCATTGTTTGTCTGAGCAGTATTCATGAGCACAAGGCCTCATTTGGAAGCAGTTCTGGGATCGAGGGCTTTTGGCTCTCTGATGAGAGGGAACATTTCCTTGCGCATTCAGAGAAAAAGGAAAAAATTGCACTTAATTGAAAACTCCCAGTGGGAGTTTAAAGAAGACACCAGCCACCACCCACTGCAATTATGGTTGAATTTGTAAATGATTGTGCTGATTATACATTTTCAGGTTTTATCTGTAGTATATTATTTTTATCCCACATCTTTTATTCAGGTGACCTGTGGAGGTTTCCCATGTTATTTTAATATTATTTATATACTATTATAGTACTTATTAATACTTCATTTTATACTTTAGTGTAAGTTTTGCTCAGTTTATGTGCTTTTGTCAGTTTTGTTTATATTTATTGTATTTTTAATTTCTATTTTTAGTAGTTATAGTACTTTGAGTTAATATTTCAGTTAGATGCCAAGGCTAATTTAAGATTTTTTTTTTGTTGTACTTTTTCAAGATTTATATTTTATAGTGATGCATTGATATGAAGATTTTTGCCGATACAAATAACCAATTTTTATATAATTTTTGAGAGCCTGATTACAAAAACAGAAGTCTCACCATTAAAAGACATCTCCCAAGCACACAATTATAATTTTTGTGTTATCATTTTATGCTGCCTGTATGACAGACTTGCGCTGCACATTGCACTTAACTGTATTTTTATTTCGGAAGTGATTCCAATCATATTTCTACCAATTCAATACAATCATGGCGAACAGTGCATTCTGGAGTGTCTCAGCTGAAGGAAAAATCCATTATTTATCAGCTTTAATATAAAAAAAAAAATTCTTATCAGGCCGATAATGACGAATTATCACAAAATCCACAAGATCGTTGGGTCATTAGTCATTTTAGATTTCAGAAGGGTCTCCACACCAGACTTCTACCTGACAGTCAAAACGGCATTATATCACGAAAGTGTGGACTCTGAGGAAGATCGCAAGGGCTTAGGGTTCCATTTGAGACAGGGCCACTGCCGTTTCCATATATAGTGGGGCTTGAAAGCATGATTTGAGATGATCCCAAAATCCTCTTCAAAAATTCATTTGATCTTAAATTTGATTCATTCCCTAGAAATAGTACACCATCCTAAACATTTCATATCAATTTTATATCATAACATTTCTGTTTTAAAATTAAAACTTGTTAGTGATTCTCAACTGTAAACAACTTTCTGTAGTCGTTCAGTGAATATTACATGCATCTCCCACATACCCCACAATTCCCATTAAAGTTGCACCAAACACTTGGTGGTGTCCTGCCCACTCCTATTCTGTGCTGTTCTCAGAATTTGACATTTCATCAGAAGCCTGTTATTTTTCCCTTCCACAATATGATTTATTTAGTGCAGTCAAGAGACACAGAAAGAGGCGGCCTGTAAATAATTCAGCAAGGCTCATATAACACCAGAGAAGAAAAACTGCCTTCTTCCCCTGCCCTCCATTAATGCTTAACTTGCTTTAAAATGTATTATTTGTTTTAAGTATTATATATATGTTTTTGTTCAAGCTCAGTGTATAGGTACTGTATATTTCAGGGTGTGAAAAGTCAAAAACGAGTCAATTACTAATAGGGACTTCAAGTAGTATCAGCTAAGTTCATTAGTGCTGCTTATTCCACCAGTAAACATGTCAGGGAATTTAGCAGAAATTAGTTTTCTCTGCAGAATAGCACTGATGTAGCATAGTGTGCTGGTCTCTGATCCAGGTCACTCTTAAACTGTTCCAGGAACAGTTTTCCCAGGTTGGGCTGTAACTGGATTCGTGTTCTCCTCTGTTGTCCGGTGCCATTGTCAACTTACCAGCGTGAGTTTGATGAGAGAGGAAGAGGCTCTTATGTTCTTCTCTCTTGTAGTCTGGTCCAAAGAGCAACGTCTGCTGTAGCACTTGATTTAAGTGTATCTTGAGGAAGAACATTTTTCACTGCAGCTTTTGTAAGCGCTTATTGATATGGAAAATTTCTGGATGTATCAGGTAGATCGTCACCATGGTGATGAGGTGAGGAGCTGAGTTATGTAAATGTGATTTGGGTTTATCTTCAAATGTTTCAGTACTTCAGACATGTTCATATGAATGTGTATAATAATTAAATAAATAAGTATTTTTAGGTTTTTAGTGAGAATGTTCTTCCATTCTACACATCTGATGATATTATTGTAATGGAGATACATTGTAGGACTTGACTGTACTGTATTTATTTGTTATGACAAATGATGAACAGGAACTATCGCTCAGGTTATTCAGGGTTATTCATTTGTTCTCTAGTATTTCACATTCCGGACTCAAATATGACCTCTTCAGAGAGATGAGGTGTAGTTTTGAGATAGCAATTCTTCTCTTTTGGGAATTCTTGACCTGCTGTCTGAACTGAATCTATTGCCAACAATAGTCATTTAACAGTACATTTGACTAAACTCACTTTTGTGTCACATTCATGCATGCGTTTTTAATTTATCACTCTTTTGTTCAAATCTACCTCATTTCTTTGCTATTTAAATTGTACCAATTTCTTTTATTCGTTTATTTAATTTATTCAAAAACCGGGAAGACTTTTATTAACACAATGTACTCTAAATGTCACTGAAAATCTTAATACACAAGTAAATGTAGTTTTTGCATTTGTCATTTGGCCAAAATGATAGACTGTAAAGCATGCAATATTAATTAATGTGGTTGTTTTGTCCAGTCTCCAGGCTCAGGCTCCACCTCCCCACAAGGGGCGGAGTCTTCCAGCCGTCCCCTGCCGTCACACGAGGGGAGCGACAGCTTTGAGTCTCCATCTCCAGCCAGTAAAGAGGTAGGAGGCTATGAATAGACCTCTGAAACTGCTGAAATGTGAAGGTCTTTTTTAATTTTTGGTAATAATGTTGAGTAGGTGCTGTTGGAACTTAATTAGATATTTAACTTTAATATTTGGTATGTCCACCTTTCGCAGCAATTACAGCAGCACATATCTCTGGCATAGTGTCAATATATTTCCTCTGAGAACTTCAACACTAATGTTATCCCATGCCTTCTGCAACCGAAGCCAAAGGCTTTCCTTTGAATGTACAATAGAGCTGTCCAGTTTATTTTCCATCAATTATCAATAAGCAGTATTTAGGAGTTAACTGAGGCAGAAGTCTTTTTTTTTTTTTACAAAAGATAATGAGAACTGGACCTTAAACTAAAGTGTGACCTTATATTATATTAATTATATTATATTATTGTGCAATATAGAAAGTGACATACAACATGCCATACCTAAAAATAGAAAATATAAAAATACCTAAAAGCTTGAAATATGTTGAATTGAGCCATTTGTGTCTTTGTTCTTGTTTGTGCAGTCAAGGAGAAGTCTTGCTTCATTCCCGACATATGTTGAAGGTAAGATTGCTTGTAATCTCCGAATTGTTACAATTTCCAGGTCCTCAGCTGCCACATTTAGTCCTGATAGCACACCCTAAGCATGTTTTGAAGATGATCTGAAATGTTCCTCTCCTCTCTGTTAGTACCCGGCCCATGTGACCCAGAGGACCTCATTGATGGTATTATCTTTGCTGCTAACTACCTTGGATCCACCCAGCTGCTCTCAGACAAGACACCCTCCAAAAATGTGCGCATGATGCAGGCTCAGGAGGCTGTGAGTCGCATTAAGGTGAGGTGAAAGGGTTCTGTCTTTACCCCGCTGTAAAGACATAGATCTGAACTTCTATGACTCTACCTCAAGAAATTTCCTAAGCGATACTTGCTTCAGAATCAGCATAAATGTTCCAAGCAACCAAAAGTGACAGTTTTAGGACAAAATTCATAAGAAATGCAGAGCTGTGCTCTGACTTGTCATGTGCGGATAGTGTATTTATTGCACAAGCATTTCATTCCCTGTATACAACATGATGAATTTGCGTTTTGCAGACAGAAAGTCTTATTTTGTTCAAATTGAAATGTCAGCTCACAGCAGATGAAGAGAGATGATCATAAAACTTTGTGTGGTCCTCTTACAGTAATGACACGATTCTATAGTCAAATGCAGGGGCCTATCCCATGATTATTGTTCCTAAAGGATCAGAGACATTTACCACCTCCCTTCTGTTCATCCTCCTGCAGCATAAATCAGCCATTCGCCCTGTCAGCTGCATTACTCAGCATTTTTTACCTCCACCTTAAAAAATGCAGCCCAACACCTGTGCCATTTAGTGTTTCTTCAGCATGTCCCTTTGTATGTACATTTTGTGTTAAAATGTTCAGTTACAGATCGCTGTGGGGTATTGCAGGCAATGAAATCGGAATGGTTGATTGTAAATGACTGAACATCAGATTCTTCTGTTTTATCAGCTTAGCTGAAAAGAGCAGCTTAAATCAGCATGAATTTCATGTCTGGTTAGCACTGGATTGGTGCTGGTCAGGCTGATGGACCAGCATTTTACCTTTTCACCATCAAATTGACCAACCATGCTAACAAAAATAAATGTTTTGCTAACATTCCTCCAAGTTATGAAGATGTTCTTTTTCTGAAAGTTGAGAAACCCCCCTGTGTTAGATGATGATAATTAAAAAATGGAGGAAACGAGCAGCACAATTAAATATCCAATCTCAACTTGTATATATAAAATGTATTTATAGAAATTAATTAATGAATTAATTAATATCATTCGATAACCAATGGATATCATGTATCCCTATGTTGTGGTCTACAGCATATTACCTGAACCGGCTGGACTTCATAGCAGTTAAGGTTGAAGGGTTCCTCAAATGAGTTTTGGTCATATACTGACATGGAACCCTCACACTAATTTAATATTTACAGAGTAACATTCTGTCCTTTTGAAGTTTATCTGATTTAACAGATTTGCTTAAAAGACAAAGAGTCACATTTCACATTACCATAAAAAACGTTTCCACTCCTCTTGTAATGGAGCTCCTTCTTAGAATGGAAAATGTTTAATGTGGGCCAAATCTTCAGATTTATGCACTTGACTCTCAACTGTTCCTTTGCAAATATGTAAATGTGTATGGGTTATACAGTTACCACCATATTTGATTCTCTCTATGTTATATCCATTGTTAAAGACAATTGAAATATGATCATAGGTTATGAGTTCTTTGTTTTTAATGGGTCACAGAGGCACCGTACCTTCTCCCATACACAACCAAAATGAGTGATATCCTTGAGAATCGTTAATATGTTTTTTTTTTTAGTAGATCAACAGTTTCAGTGCGGTATATAAACAAGTGTAAATTGCATACATTTGTAGAGACATCTGAATCAATACACCCTGCCTCAGCTGTCATGATGTAGATGGCCAGTTCGATCCATTATCACAGCCTGTTGGCAAGTTTGAACTTGCTCTTAATCTAATTTTCAGCAGAGATCATCCCTGCTTTGTATAGTTCTAGTTTTATGAACAGGATGTTCTGTAATATAACACCAATAGTAGACAAGACATATGATATAAAAAGAACAAATGGGCCACCTGGTGGATGATTCTGCAAATTGCCATGAAAATAAACCAAAGGCAACATATTGTAGCAGGAGGCTGTCTAATAACTTGGCTTGGTGTCATCTGAATCCGTTCTACACCCCAGTCACTTTTTGGATGCAGCTTATTGAGCAGAAAGATACCCCAAATGTGATTGGTCTTGCAGAGCTCTGCTTTATCTAACAATGTTCCTGTCTCTGTTTGTTCCATGCTAAGCAGACGGCCCAGAAATTAGCCAAAAACAGGAAGAAGGTGCAGTAATTGCTTATCGGTTTGGTGTTTTGTTTTTATTTTTGTTCTTCGTCTTCTCTTTTTGCCTGGTTTCAGCACTTTAGTGTTTTCATAATTTCTGTCGCCATTTTTTCTGAATCCAGCAATGAGTCATGTACCTGTGTCCGTCCGCACAGTCTGTTAGCCATTGTTCATTCCACACCAAACATTGCCTCAGTTTTATCACCAGATCTTACATGGGAAAGTTAAAGCCTGGAATGTCTAGTTTGCTGGATACAGAAAATGCAAATGATCTTTCCTTTCTTCTTCTTTGTATCCGACCTTTTTCTTTCTGATACTGTGCTGTGTTTGTGACTGTTGTTGAAGGTGTATATCTGGCACAGCATGTTTTGCACTTCTCTTGATCTTTTTTTATTCAGCTGTCCAGCACTTGGTTGAAAACTCTGTTTCGCTCTCTTTCTCTTAATACTGAATTTCTTCAAATGAAGAACAAAACTAACCAAACTAACCCCATGCCAAATTGCAATACTAGCTGGCTTAAAAAACGCACAGAGTTACACAATGAAGGACAGAGTGTAACATAATTTGAATAGCTGGCCTTAAAGATGGCAAATGTTGAAAAAAGATGATTGCACGCTCCTTCATGGCATCTCTGGGCTTTGTCAGCTCTCTCTTTTTCTCTCTGTCACTGTCTTTCTCAGTGAGTGATATTGTGTGATTTTCTTCATCTTCAGGCTCCAGAAGGTGAAGCTCAGCCCATGACGGAGGTGGATCTCTTCATCTCCACTCAGAGAATCAAAGTGCTCAATGCAGACTCACAGGTACAAGACTTTGGTTTCCACACCTTTTTACCAAATGTGAACAAAATACTAGTGCAGACATCACGAGTTAGTATAAATACAGAATATTCATCATGTCTCGTCATGAGAAACTGAATTTGTCTTTATCTTTTAACAAATAAAAATACACTACCATTTAAATGTTTGAGGTCAGTGAGAATACAGTTGAATTAATTGAATGAATACGTCCTGTTTCCTTTATCCCTATATACTGTGTGTATTATATGTGTAGGATATTTATAGGATATATATTGTTTTTCATGCTTGTAAAAGCTGTTGCGTTTTCCTGCTCCTATGTTCGGTTTGCAATTTATATTTTTTAATTTTATTTAAGGCACAATATGGAAGATTTTTAGATTCAAATATCCAAAACCACTTGAACAATGTTATATATCTTGTTGTCTTGTGTACTTGCATTATCCCAAACATTCCTCCAACAATGTTTAGATCCAGGGAAATTAGGCATTTTAAAGGGTTAGTTCACCCAAAAATGAAAATTATGTCATTAATTACTCACCCTCGTGTCGTTCGACACCCGTAAGACCCCGTAAGACCTTTGGGGCAAGTTGGACCTTCGGAACACAAATGAAGATATTTTTGTTTGAAAGTTGATGGCTGAGAAATTAATGACATAATTTTTATTTTTGGGTGAACTAACCCTTTAACCAGAACACGGACTGCGTCGATTTCCAGTTTTACTTTTGTAGAAACCATGGAATCACCAAAGACGTTTTAATATATTATGTTTTATTAGATAGGTGAGCAACTCTTTAGATACATTTATCGACAGAAAACTGATCATTGTTATACAGCTCAACATGGTTAGTCTTATTGTTTGAATCGTTTTCTTGATTTACCAATAGTACCATGTTTTTACCATGCCTCAGAGACACTATTTTGCCAAGTGGCTAACATCATACTTTCTCCATCATACAATATATTTTAAAATTAATTGCATGTCATTTAGCAAGACAAATTATCCTGTTTTTTATTAATATGACATTCTAATATCGATATGGATTACTGCAAAGTGCAACAAGTCTCTCATACCAGCCACAGAGCGAACGCACTGTAAAGTAAAGTTATAACTTTCAATAGCTTTCAACACACTTAAATGTTTTTAGTAGGATCGTTTTACGAAGCTGCATTACCCTAGCCTGGCTCCGCCCTCCTCTGTACCTCCGCTCAATTTTCCTTCAGTACTGCGTCTGGGATTGCGGTAAAATGCGGTCAAATTTTAACCGGTCCAATCAGTGAACAGAGGGAGTGGCTGAGAACAATGACGTTGATGTCATGCTCTAGTTTGAGATGACATACGTCATGATCAAACATTTAGCATTTGGTTATGGCAGATCCAGAGTGGCTCTGGACAGATCCAGTAGTTTTAAACTTCAACAGAGTTCCTGCCTTCAAGGAAGTTAAGGCTTGTCAATTGAGAGTGGCCAGACTCTGTACAAATGAAATGTATGAGAGGCTGGTAAGACCAGGCTAGCATTACCCCACATATGCAATGAAAAGCACGGAAGTGGTCGACTGCAGCATAAGCATAATAAAAGCTCCGCTGGCCCGTCCCGCTTCATACCAGTGTAACGTTA
This sequence comes from Romanogobio albipinnatus, assembly GCA_023566225.1. Lineage (NCBI taxonomy): Eukaryota > Metazoa > Chordata > Actinopteri > Cypriniformes > Gobionidae > Romanogobio > Romanogobio albipinnatus. The sequence goes on from CM042242.1 coordinate 47,359,915, forward strand.
ATAAAACTTTAATACATTCGCTCATTCATGAACATGATTTCTGCCCAAATCCGTCAGATTCCTTTCCATCAGTTGTTGGGGTTGAAGATGACAACTCCCATGAATCCACTCTCATTCACAGCATCATCATGCCTTTGTTTTGAATAAGCGACCTCTAGCGGTGAAAATTACATCATGTAATAAAATTAATGTTGCTTTTGAGATCCTCAACTCTTCCTCGTGTCTGAGCATGACAATTACTGTTTTTACTGTATTTTAGTCAAATAACTGCAGGCTCGTGAGCATTAGAGACTTCTTTAAAAAAAATTACATTATTTTTACCAACCCCAATCTTTTGAATTGTAGTGTACTAAAAAATATATACAGTGAGGAAAATAAGTATTTGAACACCCTGCTATTTTGCAAGTTCTCCCACTTAGAAATCATGGAGGAGTTCGAAATTGTCATTGTAGGTGCATGTCCACTGTGAGAGACATAATCTAATAAATCTATAATAAATCATAAATCTAATCTAAAAAAAAAATTCCAGAAATCACAATGTATGATTTTTTAACTATTTATTTGTATGATACAGCTACAAATAAGTATTTGAACACCTGAGAAAATCAATGTTAATATTTGGTACAGTAGCCTTTGTTTGCAATTACAGAGGTCAAATGTTTCCTGTAGTTTTTCACCAGGTTTGCACACACTGCAGGAGGGATTTTGGCCCACTCCTCCACACAGATCTTCTCTAGATCAGTCAGGTTTCTGGCCTGTCGCTGAGAAACACGGAGTTTGAGCTCCCTCCAAAGATTCTCTATTGGGTTTAGGTCTGGAGACTGGCTAGGCCACGCCAGAACCTTGATATGCTTCTTACAGAGCTTGGTTATCCTGGCTGTGTGCTTTGGGTCATTGTCATGTTGGAAGACCCAGCCTCGACCCATCTTCAATGCTCTAACTGAGGGAAGGAGGTTGTTCCCCAAAATCTCGCAATACATGGCCTCGGTCATCCTCTCCTTAATACAGTGTAGTCGCCCTGTCCCATGGGCAGAAAAACACCCCCAAAGCATGATGCTACCACCCCCATGCTTCACAGTAGGGATGGTGTTCTTGGGATGGTACTCATCATTCTTCTTCCTCCAAACACGTTTAGTGGAATTATGACCAAAAAGTTATATTTTGGTCTCATCTGACCACATGATTTTCTCCCATGACTCCTCTGGATCATCCAAATGGTCATTGGCAAACTTAAGATGGGCCTTGACATGTGCTGGTTTAAGCAGGGGAAAACTTAAGACGGGCCTTGACATGTGCTGGTTTAAGCAGGGGAACCTTCCGTGCCATGCCTGATTTCAAACCATGACGTCTTAGTGTATTACCAACAGTAACCTTGGAAACGGTGGTCCCAGCTCTTTTCAGGTCATTGACCAGCTCCTCCCGTGTAGTTTTGGGCTGATTTCTCACCTTTCTTAGGATCATTGAGACCCCACGAGGTGAGATCTTGCATGGAGCCCCAGTCCGAGGGAGATTGACAGTCATGTTTAGCTTCTTCCATTTTCTAATGATTGTTCCAACAGTGGACCTTTTTTCACCAAGCTGCTTGGCAATTTCCCCGTAGCCCTTTCCAGCCTTGTGGAGGTGTACAATTTCGTCTCTAGTGTCTTTGGACAGCTCTTTGGTCTTGGCCATGTAAGTAGTTGGATTCTTACTGATTGTATGGGGTGGACAGGTGTCTTTATGCAGCTAACGACCTCAAACATGTGCATCTAATGTAGGATAATAAATTGAGGATGTGGACATTTTAAAGGCAGACTAACAGGTCTTTGAGGGTCAGAATTCTAGCTGATAGACAGGTGTTCAAATACTGATTTGCAGCTGTATCATACAAATAAATAGTTAAAAAATCATATATTGTGATTTCTGGATTTTGTTTTTTAGATTATGTCTCTCACAGTGGACATCAGGGCTGGACTGGTAATCTGGCATACCGGGCATTTTCCCGGTGGGCCGACGCACTTTGGGGCCGATATAAGGTTATTTATTTATTTAGGTTTTTTTGCCACGGACTGGCCCATCATGCAGGGACAGCGGCCCATTGGTTTGTCTTCTGAATTGACAGGCCACAGCGAGAGAGACCTTCCTTCTTCCATATTCATAGACTGTGTCCATATTAGGCGCTGGTTTTTTTAATTGTGTTTTTTATTTGGGCGCATGAAACTGCAAAAGGCGAATATCTGCACAGCGCTGCCGCTGACGAACATGCTCTGCGTTTCTGCTGCTCTATTAAGTGATGAATGGCACTTTGACTCTGAATTTTGTTTTATACAATCGTGTGATATGGCAACATAACGGTTCTTTGGTGAATCAGCTGAAAACAGCCGTGAGCATGTACATACACAACGAGGTCAATTGGAAAATGGCAATACACACTACAAACTTCTCACCCTAGCACAACCACAATTTACCTTGCAGTCACAAACAGTGAAGAAATATGGTGTATTGGCACAAATGTATTTATTAAAAATGTTGCTATTATTATAGGCTATATTAAATATTGCGCAATATAAATCACTTTTATAGAGGCTGTTTTTGTATTTTCTACGTGTTTACAATATTTTTTTTTATTACAAATTCAATAGTTTATTATTTATTTATTTTAGAAACCATATACCCATGGTAATGAGGAGCATGGTTTGGCCAAAATTGGCCAACAGTTAAACTCGGTTAAAAGAGACAACGTCATTTCGGTTTGGAACAACTTTACACAACAGAATTTAAAAGCAGTAAATTTACCTGGGATATCCCTGTCCTAGTTTTATTTATTTACTCCAAGGTAAGGCCCTAACCCCAGCAAAAACATTCACAAGGATCTCATGGGCCGGATGGGCTGGGTTTGCCAGGGCCGAATTTTATCCCCAGTCCAGCCCTGGTGGACATGCACCTACGATGACAATTTCAGACCCCTCCATGATTTCCATGCAAAATAGCAGGGTGTTCAAATACTTATTTTCCTCACTGTACTAGCTTAAACAAGAGTAAAGGATTTGCAAATTTGCAAACTTATTTTAAAAAAATTCTGAAAACAGCCAAAAGGAACTTTATCTTTGGTGTTTTATAGAACAAAAATATTGATTGCGAAAAATTAATGAGTAGAAAAATGTTGAGAAAAATGTAGAGGAAAAATAGATTGAGCATTGAGAATCTTTCTTACCATTACAATTTTCTACTGATTCACAGGAGACCATGATGGACCACCCTTTAAGGACCATCTCTTACATCGCTGATATTGGGAACATCGTGGTGTTGATGGCCAGAAGGAGAATGCCTCGCTCTGACTCTCAGGAGAACATGGAAGCCTCTGACCCTGCCCAGGACGAGAAGCGGCAATACAAGATGATCTGTCATGTGTTTGAGTCTGAAGATGTGAGTTCTTCATCCCAACTATGTGTCAGTGTGACCTTATTAACCGGCAGCTAAAAGAGGCTGTCAGGGCGACAGTTTCAATTTATTGCTTTAGCATTGTAAAACGATATATTATGAAACGGATTTACGCACTTCATCTTTATAATACTTCTGTTGTTGCGGTTTATGAAAGCAATAAACCACTCTAGGCTGTTTATTACAGTGGTTTTACCACAGTTAAGGGGAGTTCAACCACAACACACAACAGCAACTCCCTTTCTTATTCAACTTTTTCTATATTTAATCATCCATATTTGCCCAATTTTTCTCCGTCTCCTCACATTTTCCCCCCCGGCATGTTCAATATTCCAGTCACTGGCCATTGTGGTAGTGACCTCTAATAGCATTTATCCAGATGGTGTTCCTGGGCATCTTGCTGCGTGGGTTGAATCAGTAGACGGGAAGTGACCTTTTCTCTGATCAGATGCAAAGGCTATTTGAATTTAAAGAGCACATATATCTGTCACAGCGTATGTCTCAGCACAGTGTACAACAGTGACATGAGGGCAAAAGGCGTGTATGCAACTATCCCGAGTGATGCCACCCTTGTCGTCTCTTGACCCATGTGTGTAGCTGTCATCTTTTTCTTATTTTTAACTGCTGTCTTCTAAAAATGGTTAGATAAATCAAAATGTATTTATGCAATGTAATATTTTAGTTATTAGAGGCCAAGCACCGAAGGTGCTGAGGCACCTATTGAAATCATTAGATTTCTTATTATCATTATTCCACCATGGGATTCAATGGCAGCCCATAGAACCTTTTGCGGTTTGACATTCTGATAGTCTAGATCTGACAGTCCCAACATTAAATACACAAATTTTGGTGTCTCTAACTCATTCCCTCTAGCGCCACCATCTGTTTCACTCATATTTATGCTAATAACTTTTGAACCGTAAGACCTAGCAACAATTTTTCCGCCATTTTGAATTATGCAAAAAGGCTACTTTTTAGAACTTTTTAGAATTTTTATCTAAATTGAACCAGATCATCTTCAGACAATGGTGACAAAAAGTTATGGAATTCAAGTTGATCCGTACAACTGATCCGCAAACAACGCACAAGCAAATTTTACGTATCTCCGCAACGCTTTATCGTATTCAGACCAAGTTTGGTACATGTCTCACAAGCATGACCTGAGGTTGCATGCTGCATTTCGGCGCTGCGCCACCTACTGGTCCGGAGATATGAAAAATGAATATTGTCTCGTTAGATTCAGGGCAACATGCCGAGTCGAATGATATCCAATTTTACCATATCCATTTAGGCCGTCGGCCATTTAGAATTTTGTGCTAAAATGCTATATTTTAAGAACACATGAACGTTCCGTATGCGTCATCAGCACGATGCCCTGATGGAGCCTGAGAAGTTTTGGACCAGCGCCACCTAGTGGTAAAATCACATTTTCAAACGCTTATAACTTTGGGTGTGGTCAACTTATTTTCACGGGAGTAATTTTTTTGTCTCCTGAATCTTTGCCTCCTGAGTCCAACGATACCAAACATGCCAGGTTCCACCTTATGGCTTGTGCAGCGTTGTGATTTAGCGTTTTAAAAACTTTTGCGAATATCTTTCAAACCGTTATTCCAATCGAAACGAAACCAGCGTAGGAAACACGGAATCCAAGTTGGTTTATTAGATATCTTTGGTGTATCATTACGAAACTTGGTCTTTGGCACCATGCCCTGATGGTACTCAAAAAGTTGAGGCAGTGCCACCCTGTGGTCAAATGTTATAATGAAATTTACAAAAACCTTTAAATTAGCCCATTTTAATGAAACTTTTGGTCGGTTATTCCGGGAACATAAATACCAATTTTGCCATATTTGGCCAAACTTCCTGTCCGCCATCGTGTTTTTTGTTAAAATCCTACTTTTTTTTACTTGTCCTAGACCGTTTGTCCGATTTTCACCAAAATTGAATCGTATCATCTTCAGACCATGCCGACAAAAAGTTAATTGATTTGATAGACAAAACCGTTTTAGTATACCGCAGTGACGAAGTTGAGGCATGATGCCAAAATGACTCTTGATGCTGTATCTCTGCACTCCCAACCACTCTAACACTAACACTCCCAACCATGATGGCATGTTTTATTGTCTTCTTTGCGCTTGGCCCCGGTAATGGCTGCTTGCAGCTATATTTTAATATAATATTAGTTGTTCATTTTACCTAATTTCTAATTGTGCTCAGGCTCAGCTCATAGCTCAGTCCATCGGCCAGGCTTTCAGTGTGGCATACCAAGAGTTCCTGCGTGCCAATGGCATCAACCCAGAGGATCTGAGCCAGAAAGAGTATAGCGACCTCCTTAACACACAGGACATGTACAACGATGACCTCATTCACTTTTCCAAGTCCGAGAACTGCAAAGATGTAAGTGAACAGCTCATGCCTATTGCAAACAGAAGATTACTGTGAAATGTTGAGAATTTGCCTTGATAATATCAGAATTATCAGTAATGTTGACTAAATCGTGTTTTAGCAGTGATAAAAGTGGTGTGTGTGTGTGTGTGTGTGTGTGTGTGTGTGTGTGTGTGTGTGTGTGTGTGTGTGTGTGTGTGTGTGTGTGTGTGTGTGTGTGTGTGTGTGTGTGTGTGTGTGTGTGTGTGTGTGTGTGTGTGTGTGTGTGTGTGTGTGTGTGTGTGTGTGTCTGTGCACTACAGGTTTACATAGAGAAACAGAAGGGAGAGATTCTTGGGCTGGTGATTGTGGAGTCGGGCTGGGGCTCCATCCTTCCCACGGTTATTATAGCAAACATGATGCATGGCGGCCCGGCCGAGAAGTCCGGCAGGCTGAACATTGGGGACCAGATTATGTCCATCAATGGCACCAGCCTGGTGGGATTACCCCTCTCTACCTGCCAGAGTATTATCAAGGTACAAGTGGACTAAAATAAAACTTTAAGTACAATATTACTGATTAGACATTCACTGATTTTATTTGTATCCAATTCTTCTACATTTAATTTATTGCGTCAAACATTATGCTCTTCTAGGGATTGAAGAACCAATCCAGAATAAAGCTTAACATTGTGAGATGCCCACCTGTGACCACTGTCCTCATCAGAAGACCAGACCTGAGATATCAGCTGGGATTTAGTGTGCAGAATGGCATTGTAGGTATCTTGGATTAAAAACAAAAAAAGTATCTATTGGTATAAGCTGATATTGTATATGTGTATTTAATTGTGCATACACATTTCCTGTATTTTTAAATTTATATTACTATATAATACTCACTGATAATAACACTGTTAGCAAATCTTAAAATTAATATGCATTACATTATAGTACAGTATAGTGTTATGATGCATAAAGTTACTTTTTAAAATGATTGATTGTAGTTTTTAGTGTTTTATTTTTAATTTATGTAGACCAAAGTGTAGAGAATTTTAAAATCAGCCTTAATATAAAATAAATATTGTTATTGACCTTTATTGTTATTAGGGATGCTCAAAACGGTTAATTTTACGGACCGACAACCGCCGCTCAATATCCGATTATTAACCGTTAACTGATAAGATTATAATATTGAATTGGCACTAAATAAATATACACTTGAAGAGTGTCTGTGACCCTCTGAAGACACTTTTTTCCACAGGTTTATTTTACTGTGCAAACCGCAGCATACGGATCAACAACAATATCAGAACCTGGATTCACATAATCAAATGTTCACGCACCTGCAGCGTTTCTGACTACAGAGAAAAACTGAATAAAATATTTTTAAAAAGCATAAAATAAATAGGCCTACACTAAATATTTTTCACTTAAATAATTAACAAATTAAGATGACAAAACGAAAACACTGAATCCATTTGAAGCTTTGAAGAACCGGAATAGTTTTTTTCATCATATAAAAATAGCAGGCCTACCTCAATCCACGGGAAGTGGGGGTGCTGCAAAGGATTGCAAATTTGTGTTCATTTTATTCATTTTTCAAATGTAATAATTTATTTGTAATAAACATTTTAAGTGTCCAATTAAAAAGTATTATTTATTTGTTGAATTATGTTTTTAAAAGGATTCCGCTCATTTCTGAAGCTCATTCGGCTCAGCACCGCATGCTCAACCCAGAACTCCCTTTGTGACATGCTGGATAAAATATAAGCCTATCTGAAATAAATAGCTAGGGATGCCCCTGACTAAAGTTTTTTTTCTTTTCTAGTTCATTTAAGCCGTTGTTCACTAGGCTATATGCTTATTATTTATTAAATCCGGGCAATTTGGTTGATTAAACATAGATTAAAATTAAGATACAATTTATACAAAAAACGAAATTCACTTTAAAGAAAAGTTTTGTTTTGTTGAAAGCCTATTGAAGTGTTATTGAACTTATTGAAGACCCCCGTCATTATGCATCTTATGTGTCCTGTTCACTTTTCAACGTAAATGAAATTAAAAAATAACATTATAATATTTAAACTGAAACTAATTATGTGTTTTAATGGCTACAAGTATAGTAGGCTACAGTACAGAGAAATGTCATGTCGGAGCGGGATTTGAGCGCACGTCATTTTACCGCTGAGCAGTTCATGAGTGAAGCTCCGCTTTGCTTTGCTCGCATGCTCTGGTAAGGTACGCAGGTTTTTTGCGTTCATTTTTATTTCCTGTCGCTGTGCAAGCTTGTTTATTGTATATGACTGTGTAAACCTTTTATTTAAAGGTTTAATGTAGGCCACAGTCCATTGCATTACGATTGCAAGAAGAATCTATATTGGGAAAATTGTGATATGCAGTCAAATGCAGTCCCAGTGTATATAGGCTGTTAAAACGAGTGTTCTCACCGATATATTTGTTGTTCTTTCATGTTTTAAAGACTCGATATTGTTTCTTATAAAAATGTGGTGACCATGCAGCAAAAAAAAAAAAAAAAAGTTTTTAAAAAGTTTAATTGATAGTATTAATCGGTCAAAATTCATACTATCGGTTAACGGTTAAACGGTCAATATGAGCATCCCTAATTGTTATTAATACTTTAAAGTTATAATAGTTTTTTAATCTGTGCTTAAATAGTGACTTGACTTTGAATGAGTCTGAATCAGAGTTATTGTAGTTAACTAAAACATTTTTTTACTTTAAATAAAAAATAAAAAATAAAAAAAAATTGCATCATTTCTCATTTTCTCATTTACTAAAACTAAAACTTAAATTTGTTTTTATACAAATAAATAAACATAATAATAATAAAATAAACACAATAACAAAAAAAAAGAGACAAAAACACAACAAAATGACTACAACTGGGAAAATACAAAAATATAAATGAATTCAAAATATTACAAAAAACTATAATAGTATCTCAATGCTAATCTGGTATATGTAATGTATTTTGCATCCTCCAGATTTGCAGTCTCATGAGAGGAGGGATAGCAGAGCGTGGTGGGGTCCGTGTCGGCCACCGGATCATTGAAATCAATAGCCAGAGTGTTGTGGCCACCCCTCATGAGAAGATTGTACACATTCTGTCAAATGCAGTTGGTGAGGTAAGTCTGGGGAACACGATCAAACTCCACACCCGCCTAACATAATATTTTTTACATCACTATTTCGTCAATGAAGTAATGACCCTAATTTAAATTATGAAAATCATGAAACTAGGCACTTTGTTTAGCTCTGTTTCATGTAGATCACAAGTGGCCCAAAAGGTTTTTGGATACTTTTCTCAGAAGTATTTTTGCAATGACTGTAACCTGTGCCAGTATGATTTTTGTATCAAGTCAAGTTCACACAGGTGTCCTATCAGAGTAACCACAGGTTTACTTCATCACATTAACTATGAACATGATGCACAAATATGTTTGACAACCAGAAAGGGTCCAAATACAACGGAAATGTTTTTCCTTTGCGTTTTTTGCATACAGGCGACAACGTTGTCAAAATGATCTTGCAAAAATGACTAAAAACGTCATATTCATAAGACTAAAAATGATGAGAACAACTTTTGAGCTCAAATAAAACACAAGTTTTTACAGAATAATGAATGTGAGTTCTTTTATAAAACTTTTTTTTATTTTCATTAATCTTACAAAAGAAGTCAGTGGGGCCAATTTCTGGAAGTGCCTCAATGTAACCTCAATTGTAACTTTTTAAAGGGAACAGGGGAGAGTCTGTTTGTTTTTGTGGCCATTATTCATATAACATTAAGCCACAAATGCTATTGATTGAACATTAAACCCAGAAGATTCCTTTCTTTTTAAATGCTTGTTTTAAATGTTTTATAATTTGAAACACAACAAATGTATTTTTGTAAATAAATATATATATAATTTTAGCTTGCACATTTTTAGAATAAAAGCTAAAAGCTGCAATATGTAACATTTTTGCAGTAAAATACCCCAAAACCACTAGACCAGTGTTCAGGGCTTTACATAAACGCCCGCCAGCCTGCCAATTGCGGGTAGATTTCAGCTGTGGCGGGTAAGGCAGCCACTCCCACTAGCCACTTTGGCGGGTTGAATATAATTTCAGCCTACAACCAAATTAAATGCCATTTTGTCGTATCACAAAATTACAATTCTTTTTCGATTAGCTTGCAGTTAGTGAATGACACACAACAGCAGCGGTCTCTCGCGTGCGCTCTCTCTCTCTGTCGCACGTGCGATCAGTTCTCCTTGCGCCTGAATGGTCAAATACACGTGCACACAGATGTCAAAATGTCCATCATGTGGAGTATCTCGCATGAACAGTTGGTTATGGCTTGAGTGTACGTAAACAGGTTAACTGGATATGTGTCAGAATATTAAGTCCATGCATTCAGTAGCCTAATTAAATACCCGTCTGTCATTTAATGTTAATCAAACAACTACAGATGTTAAATACATGTATACATATTAAATAAACCTACTGTATCTGAAAAAAAAAAAAGATTTTTTAAAATGTACTATTGTTTTAAATGTTTTTGTAATTTGCTTCTTTGTTTTTTTATATAGCCTAAAAAAAATTACTTGTATCATATAAAATTTCTCATATTAGCCTATGCTTATATTGCCCACCTGCACATGCCAGCTGATATACAATGTAGTCTTGATTTGGGAGGTCACTCTGCATGTGAAAGTTTGAAAGGGTTTTAAATCTTTTAAATCAAGTAAAATGACTCAAAATCAAATAATTTAAGCATGCCAAAGTCAACTTTAATCATATCAAATGTAATTTCCAAACAGCAAAATTGTGGCCAGTGAAAATGCTGAGTGGCTAGTAACTTTGGAAAACCACTAGCCACAGTGGCTGGTGAGCAAAAAAGTTAATGTCAAACCCTGCCAGTGTTGTATATTTTGTTCAGTTGAGTACTTACAATATCCCAAATGTTTCCAACTATTTGTAAATCATGAGAAATTGCTATTTTAACCAAGGAACTGGGACGTGTGAGGGAGTCGCCTCTCAATTGCGTCATATCTGCGTTACCCTCGGTTTCCGGTTTTATTTTGCAGAAACGCTTTACTCCGGAATGACCAGAAAAGCAGAAACGGCGCCGGCGAATGTGGCATAATAAAAGTCCCGCTGCTCGCGAGGCGTGTGTTGCGTTCATCTTATTAACAATCGCTCCAGCGGCCTTACTCAGCTCCATAACACTCGGTGCTGCTCTGCTTCATACTACAGTAACGTTAATAATCTCATCCATGAACGTGATTTCTGCTCGAGTCCCGATTCTTTTCCACCGGCTGTGGGGTGAAGACCACATGTCCCAAGATTCTGTGCTTAAACTTGGCGTCATCAAGCTACGCCTTTGTTTCGAATAGGCGACCTCTAGCGGACGGAAAGGTTACATAGTGCACCTCCATTGTTTGTTATTTCATAATAAAAATAAAATGGCAAAAATACCTATATTGTAATAGGGCTGCACAATTAATCGAATTTGTAATTGTGATTATAATTACGGATGCCACAATTATGTAATCGTCCAATAAAATGTAATCGCTATTACAAAAAAAAGTCCACTTATATTATTCTGTGGACTTAATGTCTTCTTTTTCTTTCTACAGGTTATCTTAAGTTTTTCCCCATTGTTTTTATTTTTATTTATAGTATAACATTATAATACCATGCATATTTAAACTTTTTTTATTTAAAGAAACCAAACCAATGTATATTTGACTTTTGAGGCTTAATGCTAATCGCAATTACAATTTCAAGGGAATAATCGACAATTATGATTTTTGTCATAATCGTGCAGCCCTATATTGTAATACTGTTATTGTGAAATAAAATTTCTCATATTATGTAAAGGTTTTTGGTCATATCGCTCACCACTAATTCACACTCATGAATTTTTACGTTTGGCTTGAGTGCCCAAATGCTTTTTGCGGTCACTTGTGTGCAATTGAACTATCACATTTCGCCCCATTCTGAACAGATTCACATGAAGACTATGCCGGCTGCCATGTACCGCTTGTTAACAGCCCAGGAGCAACCAGTTTACATCTAAAGCTGCAACACTTTCTCAAGCCCCCTGCCCCGGCGTCACCAGATATAACCTTAATCTTGATGTGAAAGTGTCAGGCCTGTGGACTGGTGACTGTGTGATTGAATCCACTGAAGCTCTGCTCAACATGGCTCTCCATGACTTCACTGCCTCCCCTGAGCTCTTCATCTGTTCTTTTCTATTGTCTGTGAGTGAGGTTGCTGTGCTGTCATTCCTCTCTCTGTGTGCACTGGAAAGAAGCAGAGAGAGAGTGTGAGAAATATTTAAAGAGCCCCATCACATGAAATGGTGTCCTATTGAAACCAGATACCTACTCACACACACTCAGCGATTTTGTGGGTGATAAAAATACACCTGTGTGATGTGAGCATTAGGTGTACAAAGAGGAGTTTGCCTTACCATTCTTTTTTGCTGTTGTTTATTCGAGCTTGGCAGCCATCAAGTGTTTTAGATCCAACTTCAATTTTTAAGGGCCGCTGTTAGTCTGGGGAATATGGTGAAAAATAGCAAAACTGATCATTTTAATTCATGAAATGGAGTTTGAGTTGAATTGGTCACAACTTACAGGATGTTGAATTTGAATGGGAATGATAAATGTACTGAATTGCACATTCAAAGGCATTAAGCCGTTATTAAATAACTCCATCATTTATTTCGACTAATTATGTCTATAAAGTTCCTGATATGTAGAATGTAATTTTCTTAACTGATTCAATTTTCAGTTAAAGGGATAGTCACCCAGAAATGTAAATGCTGTCATCATTTAGTCACGTTTATTCCAAACCTGTATAAATGTATTTGTTCTGCTGAACACAAAGAAAGATGTTTGGAAGAATGTTTGTAGCCATGAAGATCGCGGCAGCCAATGACTACCATAGCGGGTGGGGGAAATACTATAGTAGTGAATGGCTGCAGAGATCTGCTTGGTTACAAACATTCTTCCAAATATCTTCCTTTGTGTTCAGCAGAACAAAGACATTCATACAGGTTTGGAACAACTTAAGGGTGAGTAAATGACTGAATTTTCATTTTTGGGTGAACTATCCCTTTAACACAGCCACCAAAATTTAGATTTTGCCATACAGCACCACAAACAACTTTTTAATATTAACATCTTTTGACTGGATACTATTGTAAGTTAACTTGAGCACTCTGGGAAATGGAGTGTTTTTCAATCATGTTCCATAAAATGAAAGTTAATATATGAAATATAGTGAAATACATATACATTTCTACACATTTACATATTATTTAATGTTTCTAAACAAATAGCTCATATTTATAGGTAATTGTTACCAGAACATGAAACACACATTTCTTTAACTTACTATCCAAAAGAAAACTTAAATTCAAATTCTGCATCCTGTTTGCTTAGAAACGGACCAAACCATTGAGTCCTGCGGAAAGTTTTTTTTTAAACGCAGTTCCTATCTAAATGACGATGAACTATTTGGTGGATAATTCAATGAGAATGTCTAGTATACTTAGGAGTATATCTATATATAGTAGAACATAGAAATTGTGGATGAAATGCCTTACAGAATGATGATGCCATATTTTGAAAAACAGAAGGTGTTTTGGAAATATATGGGGATTTGAGAATAATTGACGTTGCTTGAATGGGACACGTTTTGGACAACCTCTTTAAATATACATACACGTATTACAGTCAGGGGGAAAGCATACTAAAAATTAACCATTGTGTTGTTTTAATGCTTTTTTTTTCTTTTTCTTTTTACATTGATGTGCAATATTTTTGTTGTTGTAAATGACTGCATTCCTTATTTTTATGCACAGAAAACCTTCCTTTTTGTCTTAAGCATCTGTAAATGAAATAATAATATTGCAAATGAAATATGCCCATATTGGTAGCGTTTTCTTTTAAACATTTATACTTGAAAAAAAAGTTTGTGTTGACATTTTCAGGATGTTTTTTTTTTTTTTAATCGACTAAATGTTTAATTCACGTGTGCTACTTTTTCACTCAGTGTTCTTTTTCCACTTAAGAACAGAATGTGTCTTAACAGAACTGTTTTCACTCTTAGAAAGCTTCACCCTGGTACATTTGATCTGGATTCGCAAGTGTGTATGACTATAATTTGGATACCAGTATCCAAACCGTTCTAGTATAGAGCATCTCAACATGAACCGATTGAAAACTGACTGCATTTCCGGAGATTTGCCATTATAGTACCATCTGTGCAAGAACCTCAGCATGCTTTGGCACATCTCCCTTACTACTTATTAGAGACTGTCTGAAGTCTGGTAAATATCACTATGTATGTGATTTTGCATCTGAAGAAAAAACAAGCGGAAAATGTCTCACGAGAAGCTTATTGCGATGAATTATTAACCACTCTCCCCCTATTTTACCATCAAGTGTACTTGCGTGTTGCCTGGAATTCTTTTGAGAACACACACATTCGAAAAGTGATCAAATGATTGATAGCAACGTAGATTACTTCACAATATGATGACATTTCTGCAGTGCTGAATCTGTATTGATACTAGTAATATTGTGAGGAATCCTATTGCTCTGCAACGACTGTATTTGATGACATTCTGGCTCTTTCAGATGTTAAAATTGTGCCGCTGAAGAAAAGGTACTTCCTGTTGCTTAAAATGTGAATTTCACCCCACATTCTGACCTCATCAGCACTGTATTCTTTTACTAACTGAATCAAAAGTCATTAACACTGAGGAAGGGCCTCATTTTGTGTTTTGTTTTTTGCTTTATGTGAAGCATGATCTTTTTGTATGCATTGCTATTTATTCTTGTAGTGAGTGTGATGTGTGATTACAAATGACTTCATCATCAAATAAAACCAGCTAGACACTTTCATACATACATTATATTATATTTATTTACACATAGCATAATATATACAGTATATCCAATGACTATATACCATGTGTACAATAATGAACTGTGCAAAAGTCTCTGACACCAATGTGCTACTATTTAATAGGTTTTTAAGGGGCACAGGCTGAATAACACTAACTTTTGCCATAATTATGTAATTGGTCTGCTACCACCATAGCATTTTCCACATATTTATTGTAAAAGATTGTGCAGTTTTATACTGAGACGCAAGACGGTTCAACTGTTAAGACGGTTACGTTTTGGGCTGTAATATTAACCTAATGTCCCAGACTTCTGCCTCAGAATAATGTACAAGCTTTAATGAGTGATGGATTTGATTATTTAATAATGGAGAAGCAAAACAAGTGGCTTAATGTGTTATTAATGACACCAGGTATGAAATATCAGTGTACATAATATGTAACCCAGGATGTGCAGAGTATTGGACGGATTCAACAGATTCCCACCTCAAGACTGTAGAATGAAAGGCCACGGCAGAGTGTGTGGTTCGTACTGAAGTAGAAAAGAAACTGTGGGTTTGGTTAGTATTTATAATGCACTTGCTCTGAATGTAATTACAATTATATGTTTGTCATTGTCTAAAAGTAAAAACACTTTCTGTAAAGCAATAGCAATGTTTATTTATTTGCTAGCTTCTCTGTGATTGAACTATTTAGACACATTCCTTTACCATAGCAGGAATGTTTGTATCAGTATTTGCAACATTAAACCAACTACTGAGAGTGTATATTACTAGAATGTCTCTTTCATCTCGCACACGCTCAGCATGATTTTCAGTTACTGGTCCTGGTCATCGTCCAAAATGGTAGCTGTTGTGTATTTACACCAAACAAGAGACAATGTGCTATATAATGCGCTAAAATACACACTACTCTTCAAAAGTTTGGCCGTTTTTTGGGGTTATTTTAAAGTGTCATAGTTAAAGTGTAATTATATATTTAAGTACCGATTAATAATAATCAACTACATGTACTTACTAGTTAGTTGCATGTAATTATACACAAATTCTTTTCTCTTAGGCTCATCAAAACTGCATTTATTTAATCAAAAATACAGTAAAAAGAGTAATATTGCGAAATATTACAATTTAAAAGAACTACTGTTTTCTATTTTAATATTTTTTTCATGTAATTTATTCCTGTGATGCAAAGCTGAATTTTCAGCATCATTTCTCCAGTCTTCAGTGTCACATGATCCTTCAGAAATCATTCTAATTTGCTGATTTTGGTGCTCAAGAAATTAGTATCAGTGTCTTATTATTTTCTTATTGTTATCAGTGTTGGAAACAGTAGTGTTGCTTAATATCTTTGTGAAAGGTACATATTTTTAGGATTCTTTGATGAATAGAACGTTCAAAAGAACAAACTATATTTCATTCATTTGAAATGTAAAACTTTAAATGCTTTACTGTCGCTTTTGCATCCTTACTGAATAAAAGCATTCATTTATTTCTTTTGTTATATCTTACTGATTCCAAACTTCTGAACAGTAAGTTTAGGTAACACCTTATTTTAAGGTGACGTAGTTACATGTTACTACTACATGTACTTACTTTAGTAAATGATAACCCTAACCCTAAAGTAACTAACCCTAACTCTAGAGTAAGCACATGTAGTTAATTAATATTGCTCGGTATTTATTTGAGTAAGTACAATGTATCTACTTAACACAAAGTGTAACCGAAGTTTATTCAACACGTTTGAAATGCCAATTGAATAAAAAAAAAATTCAGACAACAGGCAGATGATTTTAAAACCATGTTTAATTCAGGGGGAATTTGGATAGTATGTTCCACCCATACAATTCAATTCAGTAATAATGCACAATACATTTCTCAAGAACATCTTGGGAGAAATAAGGGTAACACTTTAGTTTAGGGTCCAATTCTCACTACTAACTTTGCTTATAAGTATGCATATATTACTAGGATATTGGCTTTTTATTGGTACTTATGAAGCACATATTAATGCCTTATTCTGCATGACCATATTCTACATCCCTTAAATGGATAGTTCACCCAAGCATGAAAATTAGCCCATGATTTACTCATCCTAGGTGTATGACATTCTTCTTTCAGACGAATAAAATCTGAGTTACATGAAAAAAAAAGTCCTGGCTAATACATGCTTTATAACAGCAGTAATTGTTGCTCTGTTTTTGAAGTCCATAAAAAAATGCATCTGTTCCATCAAATAACTGCTCCACATGGCTCTGGGGGGTTAATAAAGGCCTTCTGAAGCGAATAGATGCGTTTGTGTAAGAAAAATGTCCATATTTAAAATTTTATAAAGTAAAGTTCCGGCCGATCGCCTTCCATGGACAAAGTGTTGAAAGTGCCTCTCGCCGTTCAAAATGCTTACGCTACCAGTTACGCTCGTCAGACGTAGCGGCAAGCATTTTGAACGGTGAGAAGCACTTTCAACACTTTTTCCACGGAAGGCGATCGGCCGGAACTTTACTTTATAAAGTTTTAAATATGGATAATTTTATTCGTCTGAAAGAAGAAAGTCATGTACACCTAGGATGACTTGAGGGTGAGTAAATCATGGGCTAATTTTCATTTTTGGGTGAACTATCCCTTTAATCCTAGCCAATACCGAAACTTAATTTCCTTACTAACTGTTAATAAGTAGCAATTAGGAGTTTATTGAGGCAAAAGTCATATTTCGTTAATAATGAGAACTGGACTAAACTAAAAAGTGACCGAAATAATACTGTCCAGAATGGCCAAATAAAAATTTAATTAAAAAAAAAGTTACAAATTCATCCCCAACCTCACAATATGCTTTAATCAGCAATGAGTAATTGTCCACATCACATCATCTAAATAAAGCCATACATTTGAATGTCTCTCTTAATATAATTATAATTAATATTGTATTTTTTACAGAGTCAATTTTTAAATGTTTTACACCATTTTTAAATAAGGAACATTGTTTCTTTTCCCAGTGTATTATAATAATAATGTGAAAAAAATAAAAACAAGCAACAGCTAGAATTCCAACTGTAAAATTAAAAATGAATAATATTCAGTACTCACACTGACAACAAAAACAGATATGGTTTAAAAATAAAGTGAAATCATCGGTACTCTATACAAAGCTTAGCTTCTGTCATGTGGTGTTCACTATACCTTCACCCGACTGGAGCAGAGTCTGTTTCCTCGCTTTCCGCGCTTATCCAGTCCGTTTGAGACGTCGCTCAGAGGACAGTTTCTCGGAAGACTCCTATAAGGCTGTGTGGGCGTTCCTGTTCCAGGCGGCGGGATCCTGCCCGAGAGCCCATCCTGGAATTAGATCGAGAATGGGTGCCTGTCCTGCGCTCCGGCCCTGTCTGCAGCTGTGCCCAGGTGAAGGAGCTGAGATCGCCACAGCTGCGCAGGTGAAGGATGCCCGGCCGTTTGCGCAGCGGCAGCGTGTTGGAGGTGAGCTCCGTCTGCTCCTGTCTGGGGAGGGTGGATTGAGCTGGGGCAACCTCTGAAACTGTGATGGCCTGCAAACAAGAATGAAAAAGATCTCTGAGAGGACAGGAAATGATAGGAACAAAAATGGCTGAACAGGAAATTCAACTTATAAAGTCTACTTTATTATATTTGATATGCAAATTTTCAATGTTGAGGAAGCTACACTGAAACTGTAGCTTTACAAGTAACTGATAGTAACTTGTAGTGTGGCTAACTACTTTTAAAGGGTAGTATGTTATTTTTAAATTTCATCTAGGCTATATTGATTATGAAAAGTACAAAGATTAGGGATGCACCGATATGAACATTTTGGCCGATACCGATAACCGATAATAATTTATATTTGAAAGCCGATAACCATTATATTGGCCGATAAATCTAAATACAAATTTTAATAAACTCTGAGAGCCTGATTACAAAAACAAAAGGCTCACCATTAAAAGCCATGTCCCAAACACTTCAACATAAATCAAACCTATACACTACAGTAGCCTATTTGAACCAGTGTAAGATTCCTTACCGTTTCAAATTAATTTTACACTCCTATGGCCAACTTACTTTATAAAAAAAAAATGTTAACACTTTACAATAAGGTTTAATTTTTGTTACTATTAGTTAACCAACAATGAATGAACAATACTTCAACAGGATTTATTCATCTTAGTTCATGTTAATCTCAACATATTCAGACCCAAAGTTGTGTCTTTTAACATTAGGTATGCACTGTGAATGGACTGTTAATAAACACAAACATTTTATGACTAACATAAACAAAGGTTATTGCTCTCTGTTTGTTCGTGTTAGTTAATGCATTAACAAATGAGACCTTATTTGTAAAATGTTACCAAAAATTATATTGCCTAAAAAAAAAATAATATACCTAAATAATGCAAACAAGTTATTGAACAGCATTACTTAGGCTGCATAATAAAGAATCAGAATGCAAGTGCATGAAATAACCTCCGCACAGACAATAAGGAAATGGTTTTAATCAAACCGTATATTGTTGATGGAAATGATACGAGAACAATAAAAGTGCTAGTTATAAAAAATAACGCTTCTGTGTTTTTGAAAAAATATATATGTTTAATATTACAGTAATAGTAAACATCTTTAATATTAGTCTAGTCTATTAGGAATAATGTTGCTGTTTGAGAGCACGCACTGAAGCTGGAGAGAATGAACGAACAACCGTAAACTGAAGTGCTTAGAAGGTTAATTAACAACTAAACACAACATATATGAGAACAATCAGATATTTATACAAAATAAATATAATATTACAACTTATATTTGCACAAAATCACGCATAGGTGAAGGCTTATATCTCCTGTGGATGCTCTTCCCCTGAAGATGATCACCGGTACAATGAAGCACTGCGGGTTATTGACTTAACGATAATATTACAACTAACAATGGCACAAAAGGCTGTGAATGCACAAGCGAACTTGACTGTGCTTGTCATGAAGGTGTAAGTCCGTGGGCGCGCTCTTCCCTCAACAAACGCGCTGAAACACAACGTTCTTTTACAGCCGTATTCTATTCTCATTATCATTTTATGTAGATTATATTAGACTTGCGCTGCACATGTTGCACATAACTGTATTTTCCTTTTCGAAGTGATTCTAACCATAATTCTAATCATAAGCAATTCAAACCCATCATGGTGGACAGCGCGTCTGTCTCAGCTGAAGGAAATAATACATTATCTATCGGCTTGAATATATCAGTCAAATTTTCTTATTGGACCGATAACGATAACATCAAAAATAATAATTTATCGGCCGATAACGATATGTTGCCGATATATCGTGCATCCCTAACAAAGATCCGTGGGCTAATAGAAAAAAACACTGTCTATTTGCTTCTTATTTATTCAATCCAGGCAATTGGCTGATGAAACATTGATTAAAGGGTTAGTTCACCCAAAAATGAAAATGATGTCATTAATTACTCACCCTCATGTCGTTCGACACCCGTAAGACCTCCGTTCATCTTCGGAACACAAATGAAGATATTTTTGTTGAAAGCTGATGGCTGAGAAAGGCCTCAGATAGGCGTTCATTGGCATTCAGTACATTCACACTCACAAGACCCATAAAAGGCACTAAAAACGTTGTTACAAAGTCCATCTCACTACAGTGGCTCTACAATAATTTTACGAAGCGACGACAATAGTTTTTGTGCGGAAAAAAAAATCAACTTGTTCTTGTCTTCCGTTTTGGCCTCTGCCATGAACTCACGAAGCACCACGACGCATGCGCGAGAATATGACGTAGCGCCGGCATTCGGGAATCCATGAAATGCACACTTTAGCCCCATTTTGAGCACTACGCTGAGACCTAAAGCACGATCAATGTAGAATTCAACAGCTTGGATACGGCGCGTCTTCCTCTGCTTGTAAACAAATCTTCTCCTCGCTTCTGGGTCATGTGTCCGAACGCCGGATATGCATAATATTCTTGCGCATGCTTCGTGGTGCTTCGTGAGTTCACGTCCGAGGCATACACGGAAGACAAGAACAAGTTGGATAAAGTCGTTATTTAGATTTTTTTTTGCGCACAAAAATTATTGTCGCCGCTTCGTAAAATTATTGTAGAGCCACTGTAGTGAGATGGACTTTGTAACAACGTTTTTAGTGCCTTTTATGGGTCTTGTGAGTGTGAATGTACTGAGTGCCAATGGAGGCCTATCTGAGGCCTTTCTCAGCCATCAGCTTTCAACAAAAATATCTTCATTTGTGTTCCGAAGATCTTACGGGTGTCGAACGACATGAGGGTGAGTAATTAATGACATAATTTTCATTCTTGGGTGAACTAACCCTTTAAAATTAAGATACAATTTCTACAAAACGAAATTCACTTTAAAGAAAGGCTTTCTACAACACACGACTTAATGAAGTGGTCAAAATAATTTCTGACCCTATGTCTTTGACAACATTATAATATTTAAACATAAATATGAAACAAAATACATTGTTTAATGGCTACAACAAGTATAGTTGTTGTATAGTCTACATTACAGATACATTTAATGTCTGAACGAACGTTGTTTTACCGGTGAGCGGATCATGAGTGGAGCGCGCCTGCATACTGTGGATTATTGAGCTGAGCGTCACACCACTCCGCTTCGCTCATTAAAGGCTCATTCTCGTCATAACCCAAAACTGAATGTAGCTTTTGGTTGCGCTACACCGCTACTTGTTGGATAAAGTAGTTAGCTACTGAAAAAGCTACACTGTTTCAAAAGTAACTGAGCTACTGACAAGCTACTGAAAAATGTAGTTAAGCTAGTAGCGTCGCTACTTGTAGCTCGCTACTGCCCAACACTGCAAATTTCTAAGGATCAAAACAGTGCTGAAAAACATGTTGCACAAAATCTACCTTATGCCTTCTGTCGTCTGATTGATAGTTTGTACTTTTTAGTAAGTAAAAGGCATTTTAATACAACTGTAAAAACATCCACCATCAGGTTGTGTAATTTTGCTGTGAAATCTTTACTGATTTTTATAGGTAAACGTAAAAATAACTTTTATATTGTTAGAAAATGTGGCGAGCAGCGAGGCTGAGGGACCGTGAGACAAAAGACCGCTGCAGCGCGCTGCTGGTGCCCATCCACACTGATGAGCGCGGCCTCGTCCCGTTCTCACGGTCCCTCAGCCTCGCTGCTCGCCACAGCAAAATTTTAAGATAAACACTTACTGGACTGAAGCAACTAGATTATCCACACATAATTATTTAGAAAAATCAATGGGACTATCAGGCTTTTGAGGAATGTTTATCTGTACACTTCTCAATCATTGTTTGCATTACATTATATGTTTTGCCCCCCCCATAATTAAAACTACAGAGCTTAAAACTAAAGAATTTAAATATCATCTTACTAAAAGTGTGTTCACACTTGTAGTTCGGTTCGCTTGGTTTGTTTGGTCCGGACCAAAAAAAAAAGTCCTGGTCGGGACTGCTTAGCGTTCACACTGGCATGTTAACACCGAACCTAAAGATACTGAACCTAAAGGCATAGGGATAAGTTCACAACCTGATTGGTCGGCTTTTATGATGTATATTTCATGACTGAACTACCGAAGATCCAAAATAATGCTGTGCTCTGGGCTAAATGCACTCGTTGTATGTGCGTAGCCTACATATGATGGTATTTTGACCAGCTGAGAACTCCCTTTGCCACACACACACACACACACACACACACACACACACACATCTGCTACAAGGAGACGCGTTCTGATGCATGTGATGGGCAACATCGCGACTATGACGAGAAAAAAACAGGTATTCTTGAGCATTCTCTCCTTTTTTAGAGTCACGTGATGTGACATGTCCCGTTTTTGGTTTGTTTACATGTCTTTGGTCTGTGTTGCTGTCATATATCATCGAACCGCACCAGAGTTCCTTTGGATGCGGACTGAGACCCATCTTTTCAGCGGTCTTGGTCCGTTTGTTTGGTGCACACCAGAGT
Source organism: Romanogobio albipinnatus (assembly GCA_023566225.1). Taxonomy (NCBI): domain Eukaryota; kingdom Metazoa; phylum Chordata; class Actinopteri; order Cypriniformes; family Gobionidae; genus Romanogobio; species Romanogobio albipinnatus. Next base: position 47,382,603 of record CM042242.1, read on the forward strand.
TTGGATGGCAGCGTTCACACTTACTCAAATGAACTGCACTAACAGAGCAATTGCACCAGAGTTTGTTTTAATTGAACCAAACATGCCAAGTGTGAACACTCCCTAAGACATATTACTGAGATAGAGTAAAAATGTATATTTGTATGAATTTTATGATGCCAATGCTGTACTGTTATAAAGATCTTGTTGATTTACAATACAAGCAATCAGAATTTGATCTTACTTTTTGGCAGCAATTGCACCAAATTGCATTGTTTTGCTCAGTTTGGGCTTTACAGGGTTAAGGGATAGTTTCTCCCAAAAATGAAAATTATGTATTAATTTTCTCAACAGCTGATACTGCCATTGACTTCTATAGTTTTTTTTCCCATACTATGGAAGTCAATGGGGCCCATCAACTGTTTAGTTACCCATATTCTTCAAAATATCTTGTTTTGTGTTCAGCAGAATAAAGAAATTCATACAGATTTGTAACAACTTGAGGGTGAGTAAATGATGACAGAATTTACATTTTTGGGAGAAACTATCCATTTAATTTTCATTTTGACAAACTATCCCTTTAAAATGTCACGAGCTGGATTTAAACTCAAATCACCCACTTGAGCACTAAAGCTAAATATGTTTAGCAATACGCAATTCTATGCATTTTTAATCCCATGTGTCTTGCCTGATCGATGAAGCTGGCACAGCGAACGGCCTCCTCCATGTGTTCCTCATCAGAGCGCAGCACGGTTTTGATACTGTTGACCAGTTCCTGTACCTCCGGGGTCAAGCTGCATGAAGACTGCTCCAGAAAACGTGCCACCAGCAGTTTTGTGTCTCTATAGTTCTGGTAGTCCACCATGGAGTTGGGGCGCGGCTTCCGTTTGCCACGGCCCCGTCGTAGTGTAACCGTCCCATGCTCTGTTCCAGTCACTGATGACGGACCAGGGCCTAATTCTGTCTGTGTAGCTGCTTCACAACTCATTACTATAGAAGAGAGAGAAACCAATATCACAACGAGATATAGCTCTGCATGTTTTTGGCAAATATTTGTAAAATGATATACACTCATTAGAGATGAAAACTAATTTCACATTTTTTTAAAGCTTGTAAGTAGAGATACACAATTCAAGGGGAAAAATCTAACTGCAATGGAAAAAATGCTATGCTTGTATGTAGGGCTGCACAATTTGGCCCAAAAAAATTGTGATAACAGTGCATCCGGAAAGTATTCACGGCGCTTCGCTTTTTCCACATTTTGTTATGTTACAGTTTTTGTTATGTTTGTTTTGTTATGTTATGCTATGTTAAAATGGATTAAATGCCTTATTTGTTCCCACTTTATATTAGGTGGCCTTCACTACTATGTACTTACATTTAAATTAATAATTTGATACAATGCACTTATTGTGTAAATACATGTTTTTACATTGTATTTATATATTTTTTAAAATATTAGCATGTAATTACATCTGTAATTAATTTCTGTAATTACATTTATAATTACACTGTTTACCCATCTCTTACACTGTAGCCAACCCTTAAACCTACCCATACCACCAAAACTGTCCCTTACTTTACCTGTATCCCACCTCAATATCAGCAAAGGTGTTTTGCAATACAATATGAACACAGTAAGTACATTGTACTTATTTTTTGATGTAAGTACATAGTAGTTAAGGCCACCTAATATAAAGTGGGACCCACATTTATTTAAAAAAAAAAAAAAAAAAAAAAAACATCACATATACATAAGTATTCACAGCCTTTGCCATGACACTCAAAATTGAGCTCAAGTGCATCCTGTTTCCACTGATCATCCTTGAGATATTTCTACAACTTGATTGGAGTCCACCTGTGGTAAATTCAGTTGATTGGACATGATTTGGAAAGGCACACGCCTATCTATATAAGGTCCCACAGTTAACAGTGCATATCAGAACTCAAACCAAGCCAGGAAGTCCAAGGAATTGTCTGTAGACCTCCGAGACAGGATTGTATCGAGGCACAGATCTGGGGAAGGGTACAGAAATATTTCTGCAGCATTGAAGTTCCCAATGAGGACAGTGGCCTCCATCATCTGTAAATGGAGAAGTTTGGAACCACCAGGACTGGAGCTGGTCGCCCGGCCAAACTGAGAGATCGGGGGAGAAGGGCCTTAGTCAGGGAGGTGACCAAGAACCCAATGGTCACTCTGACAGAGCTCCAGCGTTTCTCTGTGGAGAGAGGAGAACCTTCCAGAAGAACAACCATCTCTGCAGCACTCCACCAATCAGGCCTGTATGATAGAGTGGCCAGACGTAAGCCACTCCTCAATAAAAGGCACATGACAGCCCGTCTGGAGTTTGCCAAAAGGCACCTGAAGGACTCTCAGACCATGAGAAACAAAATTCTCTCGTCTGATGAAACAAAGATTGAACTCTTTGGCCTGAATGGCAAGCGTCATCTATGGAGGAAACCAGGAACCGCTCATCATCTGGCCAATACCATCCATTACAGTGAAGCATAGTGGTGGCAGCATCATGCTGTGGGGATGTTTTTCAGTGGCAGGAACTGGGAGACTAGTCAGGATCGAGGGAAAGATGAATGCAGCAATGTACAGAGACATCCTTGATGAAATCCTGCTCCAGAGAGAGCTGGACCTCAGACTGGGCGAAGGTTCATCTTCCAACAGGACAACAACCCTAAGCACACAGCCAGAGCCCCGATTTGAACCCGATTGAGCATCTCTGGAGAGATCTGCAAATGGCTGCGCATTGAACAGCATTGGCGTGTGCATTGGCGACGCTCCCCAACCAACCTGATTGAGCTTGAGAGGTCCTGCAAAGAAGAATGGGAGAAACGGTCCAAAAGTAGGTGTGCCAAGCTTGTAGCATCATACTCAAAAGACTTGAGGCTGTAATTGGTGCCAAAGGTGCTTCAACAAAGTATTGAGTAAATGTTGTGAATACTAAATTACACGTGATTTTTTGGCGAAGATTTTTCGAATTTTTCACGAATTTGCAAAGATTTCAAACAAACTTCTTTCACGTTATCATTATGGGTTATTGTTAGTCAAATTTTGAGGAAAACAATGCATTTAATCCATTTTGAAATAAGTCTGTAACATAACAAAATGTGGAAAAAGTGAAGCGCTGTGAATACGGATGCACTTTAGGCTATGCATTAATAAGACAATAATAATAATGTAATTTTTTTTTATTGTCATAATATATTTTATTATGCATGTTACTATTATATTCATATTTATATTCATATAGTTAATTGCTATTATTATTTAAAAAAAATTATTAAACAAGAAATATTGTTATTGATATAATTTACCCGTAAAATAATATAAATCAAGTATTTAAGAAATATAATAATTACAATACTTATATTTACCACTGTCCTTTATTTTCAAACATTTAAGCATTTATTTTGCCTGAAGTCCATAGGGAATACTGAATATCCATATTTAAGCTGAGACTGCGTGTAATTTCAGAAGTAGGACAAAACATCAAAGTCGCTTTCAAGTAATTTTAAGTAACCACGGGCTGCTCTGTACTGCTGTTCCAAAAACACAGTCAAAACCACTTGACTCAAAAATCCTAATTCTCTTACAGGTTTTAGGACTAGAAATTGAACTGCTCTATTTGAAATGTATCCATCTAAGCCAGTTGGTGTTGGTATAACGCCCAAGACCACTGCTGTATCAGTTGTACAGGAAGACGGATAAGAACTGGCAAAGTATAAACCTTTAATCCTACATCAGACAGATATAAGAGAAGCTTTCACTTGTGTGTGGGAGAGAGAGTGAGAGAGTGACAGCATTTCTTGAAGAAGAAACTTGAAGAAAAAGAGAAGTCAATTTATGGCAGTGTATTTAATTGCTCTCTGCTGGCCCTCAACAGTAACACTGAGACTCCTATATTTAAAAAGGGCTTAAAGTAACCACTGACAGGTATAGTTTCTCTAGATTTACTATCAGACCCAGTCGTCTGCTTTGGATACACACACCAAGTAAAAAGAAACCTCCATCTGTCATTGGAGAAAAGCCAGTGTTCATAAACTAATTATAAAGAATTGTGTCAGTGTCTGCTCTTTGACCTTTTATGGAAAACTTTTTATGTATATTTAGGCTTAAAACGAGACAAATCTGCCTGTACACTACAAAAACATAAGCACCCTGAAAAGAACATATATCCTCAAATTAAATTACATTTAAGTTTAATTTAAATTATAATTAATACTGTAAAATAAAATAGTCTTAATATCTTGTTTTTAATATCCAAGTTTACTGGAAAACAAGGACATTTTCTATGTAATGTGTAAACTAAATGTAAGTGATAATATACAGTCAGCTGGTCAACTGGTCATTTATTATACAAGAAGAAAGAGACCACTGAGCTATAATGAATGAAAACACAGCACAGAAATGTACAAAACTGGTTGTCAAATGCCAAAAGCCTTGACAATTGACCAATCAGACCATTTTGAGGATTCCTTCCCTTACCTTTGGCGGTCAAATCTAGCAGGACAGGGTCGCTGTTGGACCTGCGGAGGCGAGGTCTGTGAAGTTTTCTGCTGGAGGAGACTGCGGTGTGAGGCTGTGCGGACTGTATCGGGGGTGTGGGGCTCAATATGGCCGTCTGATGGCTCTGGTCTGAATAAAACATGCAAACAAACTACATAAAAAAAAGTAAACATAATTTCTACAGAAGTCTTTTTCTAATCTATTTATGTCTGTTCTACACCAGCAACTGCTTGGTCAAATCCATCAAAAGAGGAATCTGGCCAAAGCAAACCTAGTCTATAAAGTCAACCAGATTAAGAGTTGTGCGGTCCAAAAAAAAAAAAAAGAGAGATGCTATGTCATGTTACAATTTACAAAAGTTATTTTCTATATGAATATGTTGAGAAATGTAATTGATTCCTGTGATGCAAAGCTGAATTTTCAGCATCCTTCAGTGTCACATGATGAATGAGAATTGAAAGTTCAAAAGAACAGCATTTATTTGAAATAGAAATCACTTTTGGTCAATTTAACGCATCCTTGCTGAATAAATAAATCTTACTGAACTTTTGAACGATAGTGTACAGTGAGACCACATTAAAAAAAACGTATCCTACAATCCCTTGTGAAACTTCATTTGTGAAGTTCATTAAAGCAAAAGAAAGATGAACCAAATACATGTTCATTTTTCAATTCAGTTCCATTTCAATTTGTTATGCTGATCATAAAATTGGTAATGAAAAATTCTGTGAGAAATTAGAAAAATGCAAAAAAGGATTTTGAAAAGTGTCCGCTGCCTGAATAGTCACTTGTGAAGGATCATTAAAAACATGTTGCGCTATCTTTGAATGTGTTGAAGGATACAGACAGCTATAAAAAGAAAAATAAATCCCTCACCGAGGAACACTGGACATACAACTGACGCCACAAAAATACATTTCCTTTAATACACAGATGACATAATTATGGATGGGTACTGTGATACGCTGTGAGCATCTTGATTAAATATAGAGTACCAGAGGCACTGGATTCATACAAGCGGTGTCAATAACACGTTCATGTAGGCCTAAGTAGCAGCTCCATTTAGTAGAGCCAGATTTTCAAAGGGGAATTTTCTATTTGTTGATTAGAACACCATTTTGGTACAATGTTTTCAAAGGTGAACTGTCTTTTGTTCTATGTTAAAATACTTTCTCCTGCCATGGTTTAATGTTCAGAGACAACCGTAAAGGTCTGTTCACACCAAGAACGATAACTATAATGATAACTATATGTTGTCTGTCACTAAATGCTCAAGCTCTTTAAAGCAGGATTCATTCTGATATATTGTTTCTCTGTGCCATTATCGTTATAGTCGTGGTGTAGACTGCTATTCTTGTACATTTTGAACAATTTTTAGAACATTTACATTTATGCATTTGGCAGACGCTTTTATCCAAAGCGACTTACAGTGCCCTTATTACAGGGACAATCCCCCTGGAGCAACATGGAGTAAAGTGCCTTGCTCAAGGACACACTGGAGGTGACCGCTGGGATTGAACCAGCAACCTTCTGCATATCAGTTCAGTGGTTTAACCCACTGGACCACCATCTCACTAGAACAATCTGTATCATTATTGATACAGTTTTCATCCTTGGTGTGAACTAGCCTTAAAGGTCCCGTTCTTCGTGATCCCATTGTTCAAACTTTAGTTAGTGTGTAATGTTGCTGTTAGAGCATAAATAATACCTGTAAAATTATAAAGCTCAAAGTTCAATGCCAAGCGAGATATTTTATTTAACAGAAGTTCCCTTTCAAAGCCTACAGCGAACGGCCGGCTTGGACTACATCCTGGTACTTCCTTCATAAATGACGTCAGTAGAACAGTAGAACAGACTAACCTCCGCCCACAAGAATACGCGAAAAAAGGGGGCGTGGTCTTGTTGCTGTCCCACGTGGAGAAGAGGACGGTCGCGTGGAGAACAGGAAGTGCTGCGTTTCAGTGTGTTTGTCGCCATGTCGTCGAGACGCTGTTATTTTCATCCCGGAGTCAAATCACCTTTGTTTGGCTTTCCCAGGGACGCTGTAGAGATCATTGAGCGCATAGCCGCATACATCTCCCGTTAAGAGGCGTGACCTTTCCGTACAACTTGCGCTAAGCTGCTGTCGAATCACAACACAGGAACCGTGCCATGTGCGCTAAGCTGCTGTCGAATCACAACACAGGAACCGCTGGCACAATCAGAACTCGTTACGTATTTCTGAAGGAGGCACTTCATAGAACAAGGAACTCGTCAGCCCGTTTTTAGGACAGTGAAAACAGCGGTATACAGATAAGTAAATTGTGTGAAAAATACTGTTTTTTTACACGCGAAACATGAACACATGTTATATTGCACACTGTAAACACAATCAAAGCTTCAAAAACACATGAAGAACGGGACCTTTAAAGGTGCACTGTGTAAATTTTAGCGGCCCACTGCTCACTCCTCCCTTTCGAAGCACATAGAGAAGCTACGGTGACCGACACAAGGACAAAGATGCTGTTCTCTGAGAAAGCAGAGAGTAGCTGGCGCTCTGTAGAGAAGTTTGTCTGTTTAGGGCTACTGTAGAAACATGACTTGTATGTAAGGTATATTATGTAAGGTCTTTATACACCGCTCAAAACATAGTATACAACATGTATATTATATTGCATTTCTGTCAATAGATCCTTATAAATATTACACTGAACCTTTAAGTCTGTAATGACCTCATATAGGTCTATATACTGTATATAGACCTATATAATATAAATATATAGATCTATATACCTCAACAGGTCTATATGCAAAAATACAACTAGTTCATACCATCACTGGGCGTCTCCGTCTCTGCACTCTCTGTGAGAACCTCGGTCAGATCGGTCATTTGCACCTCAGTATTCTGGACCTGATATAAATACAGAAGGTCAGTGAGCGGACAAGGGCTGTATTTGATTGAGCTGTTGCCAATGTAAGCCTGCTGGACCAGGACACGGTGCCATGTTTGCTGAAAGGGTGTAAGGTCTGCTTTACAAAAAAGTTGAAATGCTATAATGAATAAATGCTGCAAATGCTAAATGGCTTTTGACTTTCATCAGAGATGATTATGCAGATGGCATATGATCACTATACGAATCAGTACCTGAGCTGCTGGTTGCGATGCAACAGCTTCATAAGGTGGAGGAGGGTCAAGAGGACAGAAGACCTCCACTCCTTTAATTCTGGCACCGTATATATGAGGAAGAGGAATCATACCGTCACCAAACATCCTGTCAAAACACACACACACACACATTTACACTGTAAACAAGCCATGAGAAAATATAACGACTGTAAACACTGTAGATAAACCCATTAGAGTTTAATCAGAACATCCAATGAAACAGGAGTATATCATGCTTTCCCACACACAAACTTCAATCCTGTTTTAGGTTGCCAAAACATTTTGGTTGCCTGCCAAACACTGAGCCACCCACTCACAAATCTGATAAATCCTGCTGTATTTTTGGTTAAGAGATCAAGGTCAAAGTGTGTGTGTGTGTGTGTGTGTGTGTGTGTGTGTGTGTGTGTGTGTGTGTGTGTGTGTGTGTGTGTGTGTGTGTGTGTGTGTGTGTGTGTGTGTGTGTGTGTGTGTGTGTGTGTGTGTGTGTGTGTGTGTAAAACACTAATGCTTCAGCGGGATCATGGAATGCTTAAAGGATTTTATAGTATATTGTAAACAATTAAATGATGCAATGTTACCGTAATAGATATTTTTACCTTATCTGAAAACAGATATATTCATAAGTGGAGAGTGTTTAAGGCTGAAGGAAACTTAGCTTACATATACACACACTACCCTTAATTACCGTTTAGTTTATTGAAAGTAGTAGTAGTATTTGAGTTTATTACCATATCAGCATCATCGGCTATTACATGGCAGATACTTATTAAACATTTAACAACATAGGGCCAGATTTACTAAACAGGGCAAATTAGCGTGAGAGTGCAATTCCAGAAAAGCGCACATACGCATAAGTACATATATAGACTATATATATAAACTACACTATAAAAGATTCTTTAAATGTACTTTTAAGCGCTCTCTCATACCATTCAAAATTGGGAAGTCCAAAAGTATATGTTTTACAGACATGCTGGTAGTATAGTATTTACATTTTGGTGCTTCTTCACCTTTCAATAAATGCCCAGGAGTCAGTTTAGCATGACCTATCCAACAGCCTGTAAATACAACTTGGTTGTGTCTTGATTTAAAAGTTTATTGAATTAAATTCATATTCAGCAAGGACACATTAAAGGGTTAGTTCACCCAAAAATGAAAATTATGTCATTAATTACTCACCCTCGTGTCGTTGGACACCCGTAAGACCTTCGTTCATCTTCGGAACACAAATGAAGATATTTTTGTTGAAAGCTGAGGCTGAGAAAGGCCTCAGATAGGCCTCCATAGGGATTCGGTACTTTTGCACTCACAAGACCCATAAAAGGCACTAAAAACGTCATTACAAAGTCCATCTCACTACAGTGGCTCTACAATAATTGTACAAAGCGACGACTAGTTTTTGTGCGCAAAAAAAAAATCAAAATAACGACTTTATTCAACACAAACTTTGGCCTCTGCTGTGAACTCCATGACGCATGCGCGAGAATATTACGTAGCGCCGGCGTTCGGGAATCCATGAAATGTGCACTTTAGTTCCATTTTGAGCACTACGCCGAGACCTAAAGCACGATCAATGTAGAATTCAACAGCTTAGATACGGCGCGTCTTCCTCTGCTTGTAAACAAATCTCCTCCTCGCTTCTGGGTTATGTGTCCGAACGCCGGATCTGCGTCATTTTCTCGCGCATGCGTCGTGGTGCTTCGTGAGTCCACGGCAGATGCCAAAGTTTGTGTTGAATAAAGTCGTTATTTTGATTTTTTTTTTTGCGCACAAAAACTAGTCGTCGCTTTGTACAATTATTGTAGAGCCACTGTAGTGAGATGGACTTTGTAATGACGTTTTTAGTGCCTTTTATGGGTCTTGTGAGTACAAAAGTACTGAATTCCTATGGAGGCCTATCTGAGGCTTTTCTCAGCCATCAGCTTTCAACAAAAATATCTTCATTTGTGTTCCGAAGATGAACGGAGGTCTTACGGGTGTCGAACGACATGAGGGTGAGTAATTAATGACATAATTTTCATTTTTGGGTGAACTAACCCTTTAAATTGAACAGACAAAATACAAAAATACTCATTTTAAATAAATGCTAAAATAATAGCATAAATAATAGCATAAAATAATAGCATAAATACTGCTCGGTTTCTCGCAGAAACTGATCGTTTCGCTAGATAAGACACGTATTCATTGTCTGGTATTGTTTAAAGACCTTTGAAGCTGTACTGAAACTGTCATTTGGACCTTGAACCGTTTGGAGCCCATTGAAGTCCATTATATGGAGTAAAATCCTGGAATGTTTTCATCAAAAACCTTCATTTCTTTTTGACTGCAGAAAGAAAGACATGGACACCTTGGATGACATGGGGGTGAGTAAATTATCAGCAAAAGTTTATTTAAAAGTGAACTAATCCTTTGAGGCTTTATATAATGTAAACAAATGAGTTATAAAAAAAATGCACCCCTCACACAGTTGTCATGAAGGGCAAAATTAGCTATATAGACCAAAACCACAATTTGTACCATGCTGTAAACATGTTTTTTTCTGCTGTAAAGTTGGGCATTTTAACATTCTGCTCTCTATTGGAGCCTGTCTCTAGTGGCCAGTCGATGATTTGCAGTTTAAGTCACTTCCGTATTGGTTTCAAGAGAAACTGGGGGAGGTTGCAGCTTGGGCCCAAACAGGTATTGTTAGGCAGAGCTAGTGCATATAGCACTTGCCAACCAGGCACGCTATTTGCATCTGGTGTAAATAGACACTCAAAACAAATTTTTGAATGGTAGTGTATTTCTCACCAAAGTTAGATTTTTTTAGCATATGAGACTTTCAAGAACATTATAAAGCTTACCAAACTTTTTAACGATACTGTTAAGTTGTACATTATTACAATTTATATTACTTATTTAAATGATATATTATGTATTTGATCTTTAATTGTGATTATTCCAAATGTTTACATTTTATTTAGTTTCATTTTAAATAAAAGTAGTGTAATTCATCAAATAAAACGTTTACGGCAGCATTAACCCAATACAGTCAGGTTGATTCAGTGATAATTCAATTAAAGTATATTTTACCTGCGAGCCAGGCGAGGGGTGTACGAATAGAAGGTGGAGAAGTATGAAGGAGGAGGTGCAGGAGCTACAAATTCATCAGGGTCAGGAAGATGAGTCTGCTCCTCCACTTCCTCTGGAACAGGTCTGGCATCTTCCTGCCAAAGACGATCATAATCAAACCACTATATCACATGACCAGGTCTAAACAGTGTTAATAATCTATGCCACACACTGATCAGGAATTTAATTATTGCTATATATATATATATATATATATATATATATATATATATATAGATATAATTTGTTACTAGTGGGTGCAGGACACTTTAGTTCATTTATGTAAGTGAGGATAACAAAATAAAGTAAACTAAAAATTCTTCATTCAGTGTGACTACCAGTAAAAATGTATACAAAATTGGGCCCAAAATTATTCAGACACTTTGACTGACCATGTTTTGCTTAAGTGTTTTTTCTTGAATTGCTAATGTGACCTTTTACACCACAGACTGAATTAAATTAAGCATTGCTTGGTAACTGGTTGACCTATATTATCTAATTGTGTACTTAAATTAAACAGCTGATTGGTTTATTGTAATCCATTACATACCTTTCTATCAAAGTTATCTGACATTATCAACATTCATTTGTTCTGACACAGTTTAACTTGTCAAAAAAAAAAAATTATATATATATATATATATATATATATATATATACGTGTATTTATTTTATTAATTCATGAAATACATACAGAAATTGTACAAAATGCACATATTGAGAAAACACAACAAAACACTATAGAAAAACAGCAATATAATGGAAGATGAGAAAGAAAGAAGAGGGGGGGGGGAAGGGGAAAAAACAAACAAACAAACAAACAAAAAAAATCTTCCACTCCTCTACACAATAATAATATCAATGTTAATGTGATTTCCTGATTGATATGTACAAATCCCCAGGGGCAGAACAGCGCGTCACCAGTTCTTGTCATACTTTATTACTATTTTCTAAACCGAATAAACTGTGATAATGTGAGGAAATGTCTGAATAAATTATGGTTTGACTGTGTATATCATATTTTCTGTAATATGATTTTTTCTCACCATGCAGGGCCGTCTGGTTGAGAAGATCTGGAGATACCTGAGTGCAGCAGCAACCAGACACACAGCCGTGGCCAAAGCATTCAGCGCACACAGTGCAAAGAGCACTTTCTGGAAGAGAGAAAACTACTGTACATGGCTCTCTAGAATACTTCATTTTGATTGGTCAGTCGTGGCATTCTGCAGTGAAACAGTTTTCATATAATGACCTAATTATATTAAGCTGCATAATTTCCTAAACAAAAGATTTCCTATATGCCTGTTGATGTCTCTTATATTACTCTGCTGTTTGTCTATATACACACACACACACTCACCAGCCACTTTTTCGGTACACCTGTTCAACTTCTCATTAACACAAATCTAATCTAAACAGCCAATCACATGGCAGCAATTATGCATTTAAGCATGTAGACATGTTCAAGACGATCTGCTGAAGTTCAAACTGAGCTTCAGAATAGGGAAGAAAAGAGATTTTGAATGTGGCATGGTTGTTGGTGCCAGATGGGCTGGTCTGAGTATTTCAGAAACTGCTGAACTACTGGGACTTCTGATAGTTATCCCTTCCAGCAGGATAACGCACCATGTCACAACGTTCAAATCCTCTCAAACTGGTTTCTTGAACATAACAGTGAGTTCACTATACTCAAATGGCCTCCACAGTAACCAGATCTCAATCCAATAGAGCACCTTTGAGATGTGGTGGGAAAGGATATTCGCATCATCACAAATCTGCAGCAACTGCGTGATGCCATCATGTCAATATGGACCGAAATCTCTAAGCAATGTTTCCAGCACCTTGTTAAATGTATGTCACGAAGAATTAAGGCAGTTCCGAAAGAAAAACGGGGTCCATCTCGGTACTAGCAAGCAAGATGTACCTAATAAAGTGACCGGTGAGTGTATTTCTATCTCTCTACTATCTGTATAATATAATGTATATAAAAATAGAAATATATAATATAAAATATTATTACACTATTGCTTATAGCTATCTATCGACCAACCATGTAGTAGTAATAATATTTTAATACTTAAAAATAATTTGATGCACACACACACACCTTGAGCAGGATTCTCATTGTGCCACATGCATGACCTGCGTAGATCTTAATCAACTTCTCCTCTTGGCACAGAGTGCTTGGAGTTTCTGAACAACAGTAACAGAGATCGCCCTGCTCACTCTGAAACACAGAAACACATTCATTATGTTCGTCTCTCATTGACGTCTGATGACATGATATACTTATACCTAAAGACCTGCTTGAATTCAAATTAGGAGACTGAGGATGAAGTTTCCAGGCACTTGTCTACATTTGACAGTCTTTTGAGTGGTCTGGCGCTGCATGCAATAACAGCTCAAAGATATGAGGTCAACAATATGGCAGGGACATTTTCATGACAAGTGAAAATGATGAAAGAGCAGCCTTCAGAAATGACAGCACCCCAAAAACTAAATCAAATCCAAGGAAAGATGGAAACTCTTTTGACTCAATTTCAGGGCTCACTTTGACTTGGACAAACTTCAGTCCTAAACGCATGGTACAGATGTATAGTCAGCTTTTTTCCATAATGTGTTCTAGGTGTTTGCTAGAGTGTTGCAATGAGGTTGTCAGGGTGTTCCATGTTGTTGCTATGTAGTTTTATTCAAATATGTAATTGGTCTTAGTAAGAAAAGCCACAAGCCAATGGAGGACCAGGAGTGCCACTTAAAAATAAAATGAAGAATCAATTTATAAATGTAATAATTCAAACATAAAAATCTATATAAATAAATCACTTTTAAATGGACAAATTTATAGACATATTTAAAGTTGTTTATTTAATTTGTGTTTTTAAAATGTAGTTTAATAAAACAATACATTAAATAAAAACATTTTTATAAGTATAAATAAACACATTTATAACTGTTTATTTAATTCATGTGTTAAAATGTATATTAATAAAACAATAAAAAGTACATTAATGCACATTTTAAATCGCTTTTTTAAAAAGCATTTGGAAAACGCTTTTCTCTCTCTATTTGTAGTTTTGCCAAATGCTTTTCTTTATCCATTTGTCAATCGAGTTAAAAAATGCCATTGGACAGTACATTTTATACATTTAAAATGTTTTTATTCAATTTATTGTTAAACTACATTTAAACACGCACATTAAATAAACAACTTTAAATGTCTATTAATTTGTCCATTTAAAAGTGATTTATTTATATAGATTTTTATGTTTTAATTATTAAATTGATACATTGATTCTTCAATTTATTTTTAAGTATGGTCCTCCATACAAGTCTCTCTATTATATTCAAAATAATCATTTTCCACACATTTTAAATGATCATGTCTGTAACACAAATGTGCCCCCCCCTCTCTTTAATATATAATAAATATATACTTCAACTGGTTGATGTTATATTTTATATTTTGCATCTAGGTTCTTGAATACAGTCATCAATACATGAGACATTTGGCATTGTAATGTTATTATCTCGAACACAGCACATGTCCAAGTGCACAGATTCCTCACCAGCTGGCAGTTAATGGTACTGGAGACCAGCTGAGCCCCCTGACAGCAGAGGATGAACCCTGCCAGGTTTAGCAGGATACAGACCACTGACAGCAATATAAACAGATTTACCTGTGTGAGAGAGAAAAATAAGATTAATACTAGTCAGTCATTTTATTTGACAACTATAATAATGCCCAAATCTGGAATTAGCAAATGATACCTACAGTAGCATTCACAAGTTTGCGGTAAGTGAGATTTGTTTAATGTTTTTTTTCAAGGCTACATTTATTTGATCAAAAATACAATAAAACAATTTGTGAAATATTATTAGAATTTAAAATAATGTTAATATATTTTATTTAAATGTATTCCTGTGATGACAAGGCCGAATCAGAACAAAGCCATCACAGAGAATTTAGTCCTAACCTTATCCTTACCTCTAAACCTAACCCTAGCCATAACTGATCCCTTAAATCAGAGGGAAATTATAGTGGAATTTGAGGGTAGTCCATCGTTGTCCGATGATGACTTCTTCTATGATTTGTGGGTTCTTTGTAGCCTGGATGCCAGACGAACTTAGCCCCGCCCATAATTTTTTTTGCACGGGCAGTTCGGTCTGGACTTGATCCATAGAGAAGTAATTATGCCCGAACAGAAACTGTTCGGACCAATGAAATTGTCAGGGCGGGCTTTAGACGATGATGGACAGATGATAAACAGTGACGTAATCATCCACGTCATCAAAGAGTGCTTGGGTTGAATTAGTTCTAATCCTAAACGGAGAACTTGTTCGTATATGCATTCACCTTTACTATTTCTCTCAGAAATGATGATCATGTTGGTAAGTACTCTGTGTATCCTTAAATTCTTTTTTTACAACACCGGCAAACATCGTTTACACTCATCTTTTTCTTCTAACCTCAGGCTACTTATTCCGGGCGTGCGTGCAGACAGGGTTGCCAAGTTTTTACAGCAAAACCCGCTCAATACCGATTGCTACTCAAAACTAGCCAAAAACAAGCCCAATAGCTTTCCGGGCGGTTCTCTGGGAAAAATGGCATTTGGGGGGTAAAATATGTGTTATTTTGGCTGGACTGCCTGCTAAATTTCGCATTCCTGTGTCTGTATATCACATAATTGGGGTCGCTTCAACCCGCGGACTTGGCAACACAGTGCAGTTGAGTTCTGTTGACATTTGACAACTAACGTTATGCGTCGCTCTGTTGCTCTGATTGGTTGTAGGTCTATCCAATTGAGGTCTTTCCTGGTTCGGTTTAAACACGCCCCATAATCACAGCCCAACGGAGCAGTATCAGACTCAAATTCTGACAAGAATTGAGTATGACGACGTCAGGCTAGGTTCTTTGATGACTGTATAGTCCGATGCGGGAAGCACACTGACTTTTGCAGACAGGGCATATAAACACTTCTCCGGATTGTCTTTGGGGTGCCGGATCAAGCATGGCCTGCTTTCTCTGATCGAAGTCGAAGTTCAGTTCTCCTGTCTTCATAGCTTTGTACTCCATTCTGACAGAGTTGCCGCCAGAATGTGCTGTTCATGGTGCTACTTTCCAGGGATGTGGGGTTTATCCCACATTTCTTAAGAAGGGCTTTTAGTTGGTCTTTCAGTCTCTTTTTTTGACCTCCTGCAGAACGGCAACCAAGATGTAATTGACCATACAGTACCTTATGTGGAAAACGACTTAATGGCATTCTCGCAACATGACCAAGCCATCTAAGTTGGTAGACCATTAAAGTTGCTTCTATACTCCAACAGTTCGCTTTTTGCAGGATCTCAATATGTGGCACTTGATTTTGCCATGTCACTTTGAGGATACGCTGCAGGCATCTAATGTGGAAAGATTCCAACATTTTCAGATGTCTAGCGTAGAGAGTCCATGTTTCAGAACCGTACAGAAGGGTGGTGAGGCAGATTGCCCCATAAACAGCAATCTTTGTGTGTAGATTTAAATTGGTGTTGCTAAACACTCTTTTCCTCGGCCTCCCAAATGAAGATGCAGCCTGCTTGATCCTGTGTTGAATATCTTGATCCATGCTACAGTCACTAGATAAATAACTGCCAAGTGTGGCACTATGGTAAGTGGGGAATCATGAACAGTGAACACTGGCAGTTTTTGTGGAGGATTAGATGACCATTGACAAAGGACTTCTGTTTTATTGATATTCACAGCTAAGCCCATCCTGCTATATGCTCTAACAACAGCATTAAGAGTAGACTGCAAATCTTCTGGAGTATGTGATACTAGGGCACAATCATCCGCATACTGCAATTCCAGCACGCGAACCAACTGAAGCTTAGAGACTGCCTGGAACCTCCTGATGTTAAAGAGGTTACCACCAATTACACCAATGTAGAAGCACCTAACTCTAGTTGTAAGCCTACACTTGACATCAACTTGTACCTCAAATCTGATTGGTTGATTGGATTGTTGTTCCAGGATCAACAAAGATGTTGATCCAGGAACATGTTGGACTTGGTTCACCCTTCAGTGTCACATGATCCTTCAGAAATCATTCTAATATGCTGATTTGCTACTCCAAAACATTTCTTATTATATGAAAGTTCAAAAGAACAGTATTTAATGCATGCTTGCCAAATAAAAGAGGTTGAACAGACTAGTCAACTAATCGATAAGTAAGCTGCCAGGTAGAACCAATTCACATGCAATAACTCTCTCACTAATGCATTCATATGAATAAATGTAGCCCAATCTTTACTGTAACTTTATCTGTATCTGATTTAGAACGAGCAGAAATCTGTGAGAAATATAATGACCCAAAGACAAAAAATCTGATATAAAAAATAAGCTGTTATGTAGGGGCAATAACCTTGTGGGCAGCGCTGTGCATGAGGTCTCAGCTCGAGGGGCAGGCTTATTTGTTCATTGATGACGTTATCAGGGACTAGTCGATGTCGACTCAACTTTCATCACATAAATGTTGACTTTAAAAAAATCTGAAGTCATTAAACCCCTAAAATCTTACTGACGCTAAACTTTTGAATGGTATTATGAATGGCAACAGGAAGAATTTGATGGACGGCTTGAGACTTAATTAACAAGGTCTTAACTAAATGTCTGGTGTTCACAGATCCTCTTTAAGGGGTCATTTAAGGCCCTAACAACTGTCTTTAACATAAGGACATGGGCATGCAGAAGATTACCCTGAAAACATATGTTCAGATCAATACAGGATTAATTCTGTGTAGTAAACATCATATAACCACATTCAAGTAAAAATAAATGTATCTACTTATTCAAACGGGAGCACAAAAACTGACGCCTTAAAGACTTATCAGTCTTAGATTGGCAAAACAAACATACCAATAGTAGCATTGGCCGTTTCCATGTGGTTAGTCCAATGATCCCAGAGAGGATGACCTGCAGATAACAAACAGTGCTTTCAATAAAGAGGCAAACACTCACAGACAGGTTAACCGATAACCCATCACATGCCTTCAGCACTTTTAAAACCTGTTTCAATGACTCCTCTCACTCAGTGTGTTGTTAGCCGGCAGCCTCACTCAAATACTATTGTCCATCCTCGGCTCCCTTGTGTTTCCTCTAACCCTGCCACTTCCTGTCAAATACACTGAATGCTGTGCGACTGCGATTGCAGCTGATTTAGCTCATTTATTTTCATACATGACAATCAAAAAGCATTTTACTACATTGTTAACCTCTAAATTGTATTTTAATAAAAAATATTATTTAATAAGACAATCAACTTGATTTCAACATTGTTATATCTTTATTTCCATCGTTGGTAAATTATTTCAGATTTTTTACTTGAGTTTTTAGAGTTAAATCTTCTTGATTTTTCTTAATGAATAATGAATTTCAAATGTGTATAAATAAACAAACAATAGATCTTGTTAACTAACTGTTGTTTACATGTCAAAATATGTTTTTTTTTTAAGTGGTATGCATAATATGGCAGCTTTACTTATAAACAGTATCTCACTATAGAGTGTTAAGCAGTAAAAGAGATTCACACTCAACCATGACTTCACTGACGAGTTCACTCAGCTCCTGCCGATGACTGACCACAAATGTAACCCATACTTAAATATGGGAAATAATATTGTAAATTCCAATAAACTTGGTACTAGGACAGTTTCAAAAGATCTGAAAACTTTTCTGAAAAAGATTTCAGTTTTCAGTTAAATTATATTATATATATATATATATATATATATATATATATATATATATATATATATATATATATATATATATATATCAGTTAAAATTATTATTGAATATTACAGTTTAATTTAATTTAACTCAATCAACTACATTAGATTACCGGTATATCAATAAAGTAATGGACAGATCAGGTAGAAATATTTCCTTGAGGCAACAACTGCACATTAGCACTTTTTTAGTGTAACTAATAACTAATTTACAACGTACTGACAGATCAGCTCTTTCATAGTGAATTATTGGTAGACTACAGTGTCTGATGTGGTCACATAGCAAATAGACTGTACTAAAAGTGTAGCCGCACCACGTTTCTGTATCAGACTACATTGGAAACACATTAGACTGCAACAAAACTTCTCTATACCTGTTGGTTTGTATTGGATCAATGTAAAGCTGTAGACATATTATCAAGCAAAACATTTTAATATATGTAGCATGCTTATGTGGTGTAAAATAAAAACATTAGCACCTCTGATTATGGCCAGTAATCTAATACTCACAGAAGACCCGGCCCAAAACGGACAGGAGTTTCTAATAGGGGGCGAGTTGCTAAGGGACAGAGCCCCGAAAGAGAGAGCCACCATGGAGCAGCCGAGAACCAGCTGCAGCAAGCCGAGGGAGAGCAGAGGGCGAGCGGGCAGTAGCGCCGGAATGATCCGCGTCTGCGATCCAGACATACGGGCCGGAAAAGCGGACACACAGCGGCTGCGACTTCTGTAAGATGCGTTTGCGAGCTGATGGGCCAGAGCAGCCCCTGATAAACGACAACAAGATCCAGGCAGAACTACGGGCAGAGACATTGGAGACGCACGAGCAGCCAAACAACAATACACATTAAACCAGCGTAGTGGCGCTGCCTCATTTTACTCTGTATCTCTCAAGGCGACGGTTATTTCTTTAAACTGCCCGTTCCTCCGCGTTACTTCCATGGTCCTGTCGAGGTAGTTGAGTATTGGTTTTAAAATAACTAGGCTCTGTGACCTGCTGCTCGGATTTGGTTTCACATTTTTTGGGCAGAGCGAGCGGAGAGGCGGGGGAGGAGTGCGTGGGAAGGGAAGGGAAGGGAAGAGACGACACACACACACACACACACACACACACTCGTCCGTTCCGCGAGTGTGAAGAAAGACCGTATCAAGAGGGTGAAATTATAATGTAATCTTTTGTGTGAAAATGAAGCATTGTATTGCGAAGTCTGTAATGATGAAAGTACCACATGTATTTGCTCTTTGCTGCGTATGATTTGAGAGTGAAATATCTTTATTACCAAATAAACAATTGAACACAAACACTGACATTGCTTTTTTTTTATTAAACATGTATACTATATAAAAACAAACTGCAAAATGAGAAATCTTTGGTTTATAACAATTGTGCCAAACTCATCTTAATGTGAATTTAGAATCCCTCATTAAGTTTTGTTTTTACAGAGAAATAAATATAATTTATTTATATAATTATCCATGCACAAGTCAAATCATATTTCTATTGCATATTTAAAATCAACTTTTAAAACCACTCTTTTAGAGATATTAAACTATATAATATGTGTTATATATTTTAACATAGCATTAGGCCTACACATTTGCCTTAAATGTTCATTTCATCGTAAATTACAAGTGAATACATTTTTATGTACAATATTTACATTTTAATTAGCCTACATGTCTATTATCCTATTATAGTTTTTATACCGTCCAATTTTTAAGGCAGCTTAACAATTATCAGGTTTCTTTCTTTTTTCATTAAAATTAACATTTTTACTTCGTGTTAACGATTGTGAAAGGCATGCTTTCTAATGCACATGGTGTTTCTTATAATTATTCGATTTTTTTTTTAATTATGAACGACATGTTGCAACCATGCAATGGTCTGTGTGAATGGAAAGCCCATCGGGAGTGACGTTTTACGAGCTAATTGGTTAACTTGTAACCAGCTCTGTAGTTGCTATGGTGACGATGATGGCTTCATTGCGCCATTGCGCCTGCCCTCCTGTTTGAAAACTAGCTAGTTAGGTAGCGTTCGTTAAATCTCGTTGCACGTGCAAACGAAATAAAAAGAAAATACGTTTACGTTAAATTTTAAACTTATTGTTCTCCCAATTTATTTGAAGAGTAAGAGCATATAGCAGTTATACAGGATGTTTTCTAACTGTCAAAAATAAAGCTGATAAACATGACTAAAGCACCTGTCCACCACCGGAAGGGATTCGACGCGGTATTTCTCAAGAACAAACTTCTTCCATATGTGAGTTCGGCCAGTTTAATCTGGTCGTAAAACTTTATGTGAATAGATTTCTTTTTATGTCATTGACTATGTATTGACCATCTAAAATAATAAGCGCGGAGTGGGAAGAACGCCACGGCATTGTATATTTAGCTTTCTTTTTTTTTTGTATTATTTAAAATTCTTTACTAAGGGCTACAGGGCTACTAAGGGCACAAATGGAATGTGTCTCTGGGTTCAATTGAGTTTAAGGCTCACTGAGTATCAGAATTTGAGGTAAGGCTGTGTATGTGATCCATCACTACGTTATTCTGTTGCAGACAAGAGCAACGCATTACCAGTTCTGACCAGAGGGTGGCGATATTGACTGAGAAACTCTGGTGTTGACCATAGACTGTAAACAAGGTGTTGACAGACTAATAATTCCACCAGTCTGCAGCTTCTAATGGGGTTAGCACAGTAAGTTCTCATCATACACATCCTTCCAGCTGCTTTTCCTCCTGTCACTTTTTGATTAAAATGCTTTTGTTTTGTGTTAGAAAATAAGCTGCAAGTCAAGCCTGTTTACACTAGAGTAAGATAAGTGAGCTGGAGTCAGAGAAACAATGGACGTATGAAACTAAGGTAATAAGACGAGTGTTCCAAGCCTTTTTTGTGTTTACACCAAAACTGCACCACACTGGGATGTGGGATGTTTCACATTAGCACTGTCTGACTAATGCATCTGGTATGCTTGATAGCCTTTATATAAATTTACATACATTTATGCATTTAGCAGACGCTTTTATCCAAAGCGACTTACAACTTGGGGGTACATGAAGTGATTGGTCATGAAGAGTCGAGAAGCACAATAAGAGCCTGAAATCCTGAGACCATGTACATTGCTCAGTGTAGGACAGGCTAGAGTAGTTTTTTTTTATTTATATATGAGGTTAAGTGCTCACGGAAGAGCTGAGTTCTATATGCTGGATGAGACTGTACTTTACAATGAGAGAAGGGTTTGTTGGAATGTAATTGAGTTGGCTGCTAGTTCAGGTCAGGGGAGAAGCAGTTGGCTCAATCCCAGTCCCAGGCAGAGAAGGCCGTGAGAGGAAGAGACCTCTCAGCCCAATTACATGCATAACTCTGCCAACTTTTAGTAATAAACAGTAGTGTGAGCAACTCAAGGCATGTTTTTAATAACAACTGTCAGAGACATACTGACTGGAAGTTTGTAAATGCTGTGTATTTGTGGCACTATCAAATCATTGATCTGCATTGATATGTTTGTTTGTGCATTCTGACTAGCCCAAACGCCACAACATTAGTTGAGCCAATGGCATGAGACTTGGGCGGGACTATCTGTTTGCCTGAGCCATCAACCATATCACCCTGTAGCCCAAGACTGGTTTCCCACGGAAGCTAAGCAGGGCTGAGCCTGGTCAGTACCTGGATGGGAGACCTCCTGGGAAAACTAGGTCGCTGCTGGTAGAGGTGTTAGTGAGGCAAGCAGGGGGTGTGGTCTATGTGTGTCCTAACACCCCAGTATAGTGATGGGGACACTATACTGGAACAAGCACCGTCCTTCGGATGAGATGTTAAATCGAGGTCCTGACTCTCTGTGGTTATTAAAAATCCCAGGATGTCCTTCGGAAAAAGAGTAGGGGTGTAACCCCGGCATCCCGGCCAAATTTGACCATTGGCCTCTCTCCACCATGGCCTCCTAATCAAGTCAAGTCCACTTTATTTATATACAGGGTTTCCGCAGAGTCATAAAAAGTAATAAAAAGTCTTTAATTTAATAATACAAATTTTAGGCCATAAAAAGTCATAAAAACAGCAAACAGACTTGTCGGAATGGACTTTCACAGAAACCCGCGCAAACTCACAAGAGTCTCCTCAGCTTATTACTGTATATGTCGTTGAGTCACTGCTTAGTTTTACTGAAATTATGGCTGGGCATTAAACGATACCGGAACAAAACTCATTTGAACCGTGCGCCACATGGACCATTTATCCGCTCAGCTCAAAGTCCAAACGGCAGCGCAGTGCGTTTACTCTGATCGGTCTCGGTCACAAGATCCAGTGAGAATCGCTTGAATTCAGCGAAGAACACAAATGTCTCAGTGATTTAAACCAGTTTAAAGGCAGATGAAACAGCGCTGACAAACAGGAGAAACGCTGTGCGCAACAATACAGTTAGAAGGCGTTTCCATCAACAAATCCCCATCATTTACCATGGATTTACTGTAACGTTAGCCTAGTAATATTAACTCCACCGTGAAATGTGGGATATACATATTGAATTGAATCGTATTTTATTATTAATGTAGACAATGTATTAAAGGACTAATGGAATATAATTAAAGTATTTAATGTATTTAGGATACTATTGTTTTTCATACATCGCATAAAGATACGTGCCATCAAAGTCAGGCAACACAAACCTGTTTCAAGACTTGAAACAATATCCTCCATTAGCACATGCAGAAAATAAGAAATACATTTTCCAATAAAGGTATTTATTTTGTTACGGACAAATGTTTGAATGTTTTACCTCAGATTTGTGAAATGTTCACCTGTTTGGCATGATATGTTCTGACAATAAAGAGTAGTTTAAAACCACAATTAATGCTCTGGTTTCTACAGCTTTCAGTTACGAACAAAAATCTGCCTTTAAACTTGAAAGAAATAAAGATTTGACATGTATCGTGATAATTATCGATATTGACAGATATATTATGATAATTGTTTAATGTTGTTCCTGTTATTGATACTTAGGAAAAGGGAGCCTTCAGTTTGTTACTCTTAAGAAAATGGAACCTTTAAATAATGAAACTTTTTACTTTTAAAGAAAGTCAATAAAAAAAAGACTTTTTTGAAAGGAAGTTATTTTTCGTAATTCGTTTAGGTCATAAATTTAAATCATAATGGTCATAAAAAGGTCTTAAAAAGTCTTAAATTTGACTGACTAAACCCTGCAGAAACCCTGTATATAGCGCTTTTTACAATGCCGATTGTTTCAAAGCAGCCTGGAAAATAATCAACAGATCATCCCCTTATACTGATTGGCTTCATCACTCCATCCCCTCTCCACCATAAGCTGGTGTGTGGTGAGCGTTCTGGCACAATATGGCTGCCTTCACATCATCCAGGTGGATGCTGTACATTGGTGGTGGTTGAGGAGATTCCCCCCTTCCATGTAAAGTGCTATAAATGTAACATTATTATTATTATTATTATTATTATTATTATTATTATTATTATTATTATTATTATTATTATTTACCAATGGCAGGCTGTGGAGTGTTCAGGAAACTTGTTTGGAAACAGTCCGAAATCACATACTCTCTTGAGTAGGTAATTATTTTGAATAAGTAATTACTTTGTGACCACTACAAAAGTATGTTCTGTATAGTATGAGTCTGTGTAGTATGAATGCAACCGTACTACATTTGCCATGCTGTAATTATCATGTGATCTACCAGTGTCAGTTGCTTTGCTTCACCTCCATTCACAAATCTTTTCCTGTGGCCTCATGGGATACAAATGTGCCCACCCTATGCGCACTTCAGAATCTCGCCAGAAGAAATAGGTCATCCGGGTGATTTTTGTCTACTCTTTTATGAGTACTGAGTAATTCAGACATGCTTCTTTTGTCACATGCTGTTTTTCGCCCACTATATAGGGAAGTATGCAATTTCAGAAGCTCCCAGTCTTTATTTCTGCAACACTATAGACCCTTTTCACATTTCCGGGTTTCTCAGAAGCAGAAGCCATCATAGTTGGGTTAACTTTTATAGCGGTGAATGAGAGTATACATGAAATATATTTTTTGTGTTCCCATTTGCTCAAATAGCAAAAGAAAAACTCCACAATAGTGATTACACAACTTTCAAAAATAGGGGAAAAAAAATAGTGAGATTGATAAAGGCAGTGAAAAGAGAGAAATATTTTAATTTTACCGTCACTCCCATACACTCACAGCAGCGTTAACTTGTTTTTTGTAATTTGATGCAAAAGTAATATAATATAAAGTATTACTGTTATAAATGTACATACATTTAAAAAAAAAAATACAAAAAACTTTGCAGGATTTACGATATTGATGACCGTTTTCTGTGAAAAGGGTCCATTGGGCCAAAAATGACACTTTCAGCTTTAAGATCTTGATCAGAGGTATTTAACCTAAACTTATTGTCAGAATCACACCAAATGCAGCCTTGTGAGCATAAGAGACTTCTTTCGAAAATATAAAAAAATCTAACCAACCCCAGACCTTTTATTGATAGTGTATATGCGAAATGTTCCTCATGTGAGTGTCATTCTAGATATTTTAGAATACAATAGCATTCTTCTACTTTTTATAACTTACTTTTTTTTTTACTTGCCTCTTTCAACAGTAAAGCACATTTAAGATAATTTGAACTATTTTTTAAAGAATGGCATTTTAAAACTGTGTTTATTACACTTTTGAGCTGTTGGCAGTGACAGAACAGCATGAGTCTGGTGGAGCTGCCAGGTCTGAGCAGTGAGACAGAATTGATTAGAAATCAGCCTTAGCAAGCCAAGAGAGAGGCAGATCGACTGTAGGCTGGCACAGACTGTACCAGCCTCAAACTCCAACAGGAATAAGTGAAATTGCATCTTATATTACAGGACGAACCACAGTTAGATCAGAATGATGCAAAGAGGGCTAACTGTTCCATTTACTTGATCCATGTTCTTTGTCTACATTTTTAAACCACAAACATGACAAATGACTGTTGACACAAGGCGACATCATCTGTACTCGTATTGTTTACAGCACTGGTTTTTCAATTGACATCAAGTGCCGACCAAACACTGTACCAAAGGTGTTTATCCTAGAAAAAGCTCCTTAAAATAAAACAAATTTGTTAATTTTACCATGAAATTAACATAAACATGCATTTGCACAGAAATACCACAGCCTTTGAAAAAGATGCTTTAAAACGTACAACTTTTTCCTGATGTCTGAAACCCTTTCAAAACAAACCTGCTGCGAGTCACCGGTTGAGAACCATATGTTCTTCAGAGAATGTAGGCAGGTTTGAGGCTTTCCAATGCTTACATCTCAGTGTTGTTATATGTGATTCAGTTGGAGAGAAGGAATCTGCCGGTGTTGTTGAAACAGTGTGAACCGCAGCAGGTCCATGTCCAGCTGGAAGAGGTTCAGGGTCTGCTGAAGGCCATGAGGACAGAGGCAGATGACTGGATGATGAATGCAGAACTGGAAAATGCCATGCAGATTATCTCAGAGCACAGCTGCACTGTGGACATGCAACAATATTTGAGTAACCAGATCGAGCAGCTCAAAGGGCAGAATCAACAACTGAAGGTGGGGAAATTTGGGGAAGAATCTTTGAGTAGAGTTTGTTCAACTAATTCACAATTTAGGATGCTATTAGGTTGTTTCTGTTCAGAGAATAAACCGGTTATAGTTTAAGTGACCCCATTCATGGGCATTATTGATGACAAATGGCTTAAACAGGAAGAGCTATGAAAATAAATGACACAATTATTTCCTTTGATCTAAGCTGAGGGTTTTATAATAACCCCTTGCTTGTCATTCATGTACCGCTTGGTTTTAACAGGCGGCATTGAGACAGGCAGAGGTCAGACTCGGCACAATGGAGAGAGAGAAGGCCTGTCAGCAGGCTGCGCTCTCAGAAAAGATCTGCAATGTTGATCAGCTTACTATAGAGAAACAGCAAATGACCGCTGAGCTGGGAGTGCGACGTATGCAGCTTACCCAGCTGAAAGGTACAGACACCGATTCGTCTAAATGACATCACAAAATGCAGACCTGATGTAGACCAACTTTAAACACTGTTCATAGTACAGTGTCCCTAAAAGCTATTTGAACAATTAATTCTTGCTTTTATTGTGTTGTATTTTTATTGCAAAAACACTAGCTAAGTTACATATAATATCCATACTATATCCACGATAAAGAAAAAGAAAAATATTTTTAAGAAAAAGTGAACTTTTTATTACCCTGCAATTGTCATGTTGTGTAACTATAAAAAAAAAAGTAAGAACATATTCATTACTCCTTGATTATATTATTTACATATTTTCCAAGGTAATTTTTTATTATTAATTCATAAATATTTTTGGGAGTGAATGTTTCATATAACATATTACATTTTTGAATGGTAGTGAATATTTTCTATGAAATAAGATTATACCAAACTATTTTAATTAGGATTTCTTTTCAAGCATTTCTTGTCTACATTGTGATATCAGGACAGTTGTATCACCCTGACATTTTTGCCTTTTTCCAAAAAAAAAAAAAAAAAAAGAGGGCCAGGAATCTTTGAAAGAGCTATTTGGCAGTAAGACCTGTGAGCTGGAACAACAGAATCTTAACTTCAGGACTCAGCTGAAGACAGTACGGGCAGAACTGGCCCAAGCCAACAGTTGGTTGAGAACACTGGAGGGAGCTGATGGTCATGGTACATACACACACACACACACACACACACACACACAAAATACTTTTAATTTGTTTTAATAAATTGTTTTATTAAAAGGCTAAAGGTAAGGAGAAAAAGATGGCTCATTTAAAATGGACAATGATATTTTTTTTTCAGATCCACATTCGCCCTCAGTAACCTCACAGAACTGGCCCCTGAGTTTTTCAGAGATCAAAGCATTGAGGAAAAAAAATCAGGAAAATCCTAATTACACTCAAATATAAATATAGGCATTCATAGCACTGCTGATATTTAAAGTGAGGATGTTTTTACATTGTCCACAGTGTTACCTCAGGAAAACCCAGACCTAGGCCAAGTGTATATAAAATAAAAGGCGGAAGACCACACCCTGCATTACCGGATTCATTTACATTTTTTGCAGAGAGCCAGTGTGTGGCCATGGTTTTGTTGTTCTGCATTCTGGATAATGGCAGGAAGACGGCATACTGAGATTATAGATCTGCTCCATGCCCTCCTGCTGTTATTCCATGTACTTTTCCACCACTTAATCTGCACAAAGTATGCATTTTAACATTTTTACAATGTTTTCAGCTTTTTTGGGTCAGTGTATTGAGACATTGTTAAAGAACATTTTTTGTTCTCGCTGTGTGCAGTGGTTGTGGGCGGTTACATAATATAGCTATGATTTCTTAGGTCTGACCTCTGTAACCCTCCATTGTTTCATTTTGTCCTGTTCAATTGTGAGAGGGACAGAATGGGAAAATGGCCTCATATGACGTAAGTGTGTGTTCATTGGTTCACTGGACAAAGTGTCTTTTGAAATGCAGACAAAACATTAACAATATAGTCCAATAGTACCAATAATAAGTTATTCTCTTGTGAACATGTGATGCAGCTGACATAACATCCTGAGTTCATTCTGTTTGAATGTCAAACATTTCACGAATAGGGCGATACCTCAATAATGCATTGTACATAATATTCCGACAGACAAGACTATTCTTTGAATTATTTTTCATAGTTTTTCTTGGTATTTACTGTGTTTGTGTATTTCAGGTCTTAAGGTTGCTCTTGGGATGCAGAAACAGATCACGGCTAAAAGAGAGCAGATTGATTTTCTGCAAAGCCGAATTCAGCTGCTGGAGGAGACCATCGAGAAGCTCAAGATGGTGAAATGCATCACTAACAACAACTTTCTGTTTACTCACAGTAACTCCTCGTTACTATTTAGTGTGTATGTTATGTTAAAAGAGAAGGCATCCAGACCCAAACTGTTGGTAATATTTAAAAAGGTATATAGGTAACTAGGTTATCACAATTCATGATATAATAATTTTCAGACCAGTTTATATTTATGTATTTTCTAAATTATTAACAATAACACTTGGAGGTAAGGTATAGCCTCAGATGTATGAAAACACTGTAGATTAAGTGGGACTTTTATATTTATCTGAAACAGTCTCCTTAAATTTGAGACCAAGGGAAATAATTTGACATTCGAGCACTTCTCTGTGTTCACAATGCACAGTCAGGGATACCCCGCCCCTCCACTAATATGCATGAAATATTCATAGGTGAGGATTGTCTGAAAGACAGTGGGAAATATGGCCTGAATATTAGTGTAACTTTCTCTGCTATGCTTGTTTGAAACAAATTGGAATTACCTCGGAGAGACATAAATAAATGTATATATGTATGTGTAATATATATATAACACATACATATATACATACATATACTATACATATATATATATATATCAGGCATAACATTATGACGGTGAAGTGAATAACACTGATTATCTCTTCATCACAGCACCTGTTAGTGGGTGGGATATATTAGGCAGCAAGTGAACATTTTGTCCTCAAAGTTGATGTGTTAGAAGCAGAAAAATGGGCAAGCGTAAGGATTTGAGCGAGTTTTGACAAGGGACAAATTGTGATGGCTAGACGACTGGGTCAGAGCATCTCCAAAACTGCAGCGCTTGTGGGGTGTTCCCGGTCTGCAGTGGTCAGTATCTATAAGTGGTCTGAGGAAGGAGCAGTGGTGAACCGGCGACAGGGTCATGGGCGGCCAAGGCTCATTGATGAGCCAACAGTGGGCACATGAGCATCAGAACTGGACCACAGAGCAATGGAAGTAGGTGGCCTGGTCTGATGAATCATGTTTTCTTTTACATCACGTGGATGACCGGGTACGTGTGCGTCGCTTACCTGGGGAACACATGGCGCCAGGATGCACTATGGGAAGAAAGCAGGCCGGATGAGGCAGTGTGATGCTTTGGGCAATGTTCTGCTGGGAAACCTTGGGTCCTGCCATCCATGTGGATGTTACTTTGACACGTACCACCTACCTTAGCATTGTTGCAGACCATGTACACCCTTTCATGGAAACGGTATTCCCTGGTGGTGGTGGATGGTCCTCTTTCATCAGGATAATGGGACCTGCCACAAAGCAAAAATGGTTCAGGAATGGTTTGTGGAGCCCAACAACGAGTTGTAGGTGTTGACTTGGCCTCCAAATTCTCCAGATCTCAATCCAATCGATCATCTGTGGGATGTACTGAACAAACAAGTCCGATCCATGGAGGCCCCAACTCGCAACTTACAGGACTTCTTGGTACCAGATACTATTTTTGTCAAAAAATATTGATATTTTGATATTTATCGATACTGAAATATCTGTAACAATACCATTACTCCTTTCTATAATATCTGTACACCGATACCAGCTGCACTTTCTTGCTCTCCTCTCTGACCGACAGCGAGTTGACACGCACCCGCCTCCTCTCATTCACTCCGGTAAAATAGTGTTGGTGTGACGGGTCTGAATTTCATATGGGATTGCACATAATTCTGCTCATTCCTGCAGAGTTTGTGCTCACATCTGAAGCACACGCATACATACATACAGTAATAAAGCCGCCTCTGAATTTAATTCAGTTTCTTAACTGAATACTATTGTTAGACCTAGCTGAAAAAATAAATCAGTCTATTTCACTTGTATCTTTTATTCTATTGCATTTATTTACGCTACCATTTGAAATCAAGCTTCCTTGTGCTGTGTGTAAACTATTGCATCAAAATTAGTTTAGCAAATGAGTTAGCAAATATTTGTGAGATCATTGTAATGTTCATTTATTGTTTATATATTAAAAAAAGCTTAAAGGCTTTAGCCTAGACTTTTAATAGATGGACCCTGTGGTATGGATACTTTTCCAGGTATCGCATCAACGTTAGAAATACCAGTATCGTGACAACACCACCAGATACTACAGCACACCTTCATGGGTCTAGTGGTGTCCATGCCTCGACGGGTTAGAGCTGTTTTGGCAGCAAAAGGGGGACCAACACAATATTAGGATATAAGGTCATTATGTTATGCCTGATCGGTGTGTATGTGTATATATATATATATATATATATATATATATATATATATATATATATATATATATATATATATATATATATATATATATATATATATATATATATATATATATATATATATATATATATATAAACAAGATAAATATTAAAGTATCATTTTTAGAATTCTGGCAATATGAGATTGAATGCCCCACTTAATTTACAGTGTTTTCACACATCTGAGGCCATAACTTTCCTCCAAGACAAAATCACATTCACAAATAAACCAATTCACAATTTTAATTCTTAAAACTGTCATTACCCGGATTATTTTATGTTTTGTGATAGTTGTTCATGAGTCCCTTATTTGTCCCTAGTTAAACTGTCAACTGTTTCACACAAATCCTCCAGGTCCTGCACATGCTTTGATTTTTTTTTTTTTTTTTTTTTTTTTTTTCTTCAACGTCTTCTGCATCTTTGAACCATTTCCAACAGTGATTATGATTTTAAAGGGTTAGTTCACCCAAAATTGAAAATAAAGTCAGTAATTACTCACCCTCATGTTGTTCCAACCATGTAAGACCTTCGTTCATCTTCGGAACATAATTTAGTATATTTTTGATGAAATCTGAGAGCTGTCTCACTCCTCCATAGGCTTTCAGAGGGAAAAATACGAAAATACTTTTTGAGCGGAAAAACAACAAAAATAACGACTTTATCCCACTATATACTCTCTGACGAGAGTTCGCGGGAGTGCCACGACGCATGCGCGAGTTCGCGGGAGTGCCACGACGCATGCACAGGCGTCGTGGCACTCCCGCGAACTCTCTTCAGAGGCTCAAATTGAACAATAATAGTGGGATAAAGTCGTTATTTTTGTTGTTTTTCCGCTCAAAAAGTATTTTCGTCGCATGATAGACTTAATACAGAGCCACTGTAGTCATTTGGACTCCTTAAATGACGTTTTTACTTACTATTCTGGGCCATCAAGTTTCAGTCCCTCTGAAAGCCTATGGAGGAGTGAGACAGCTCTCAGATTTCATCAAAAATATACTAAATTATGTTCCGAAGATGAACGAAGGTCTTACATGGTTGGAACAACATGAGGGTGAGTAATTACTGACTTTATTTTCAATTTTGGGTGAACTAACCCTTTAAGAGATCCTTCTTTTCAGGACATTTAAGGAACTCATTCACAAATATTACAAAAGCTGCAAACATTCAATGATGCTCGAGAAGGAAACACGATGCATTAACAGGATTATTGGTGTAACTTGTTTTTATTCCCCTTTTTTGCAGATTCTGCTAGGTTTTTGTAAAATTATGTCTACAGCTGTATGTGGAATTGCAGGATTATATGGCTGAAATATTAGAATATTAATATTCTGTTGCATTTAGGAAATAGTTTCACTCTTCATTGGGAGTTAGTTACTATTAGTTACAAAAAGAATAGCAGATTGCATAACTTTATAAAATAATAGTTACAATTGTATAACTATAGAGTAAGACTGTGTTTTCCAGCCATACACCTTGCAAAAAACATTTTCCTGAATGCAAGAACAAATATTATCTCATTCCCAAAGTATTTTTGCATAGTCCAAAGAGCAAGTTTCTTTCTGTTTGTTTTCCTTTTCTGCACATATACATATAAATACTTGTTTGTGTTTGTCATAGGAGAAGCATCGTCAGGCATTGCTGGTTAAGAGACAGATGCAAGAGCTAGTGTCAGAGAAGGAGAGCAGAAGAAGACTGCAGTCAGAAGTGGAGGCTCTGTGCTCACAAGAGCGAGAACTCAAAGGCAAAGCATATAGATTGGAAGCAGCTTTATTCAAGGTGTCTGACAGTCTTCATGTTAAACAGGCTTATTCAAAATACAACAGTATGCCTGTCAGATAATAGAGCAGATGACTGACATTTTACGCAATTAAAACATAATGTATATTGTACAGATGTCTGACAGTTTTGCTGAATGCCAAGACTTTGTTCAGAAGCAGGAACAGGAGCTTATGAGACTGAAACTGCATCATGCTTTAGATATAAAGGTAAAGTATAGACAAATGTACTGTTGTGGTAATTATTTGATTTCATCTTCTGGTCAAACTTCATTATTCTCTTGTTGTTTTGCTATTTTGCTATTGTGTATGTTTTTGGTCAGGAATTGCAAAGCCAGAACTGGCGTAACGTCCCCAGATCTCCAGTCAGCAGTTATACCCTGCAGACTTATCTTCCCCTCGCTCAGCATAACGTTAATGGCCTAATGGAGGTATGAAAGCCTCGCTGACCACCCACACACTCAAATATCTGAAATGACAGGATGTTCTGGAGTGGATTTTCCTCTGGAATCTTTCCAGGTGAGAGTCTGTGACCCCATTGTGGAGCTGAAGAGAGAGCTTTGTGACGGGATTGTTGAAGAGCAAGGACCACACACTAGTACGAGCTTCAGGAGGATACCCGAAGAAGACCACAAATCTAGACAGTGAGTCGCATTCATAAAAAGCCATTATAGAGGAAAACACCTTAGGGAAGTCTACAGCATCAGGGAATGGAGGAGTTGAGGAAATTGCATTACAAGTAGAGTTTTGTGAATCACTCAAGTGTTATTAATCTTTTTCATTGCAGTACTACAGAAATGAAAGAAGCTGAATGTATCACAAAGCCAATTGGGAGAATAACCAGTTATAGGTAAGAGAAGGGTTATCTACAAGTAGTTTCATGTCTGCTAACCACACACGGGTGCTTGATGCCCAATAAAGTGCGTTTGCACTTATTTTGTAACATGTCAGTGCTTCTTTGCAGTGATTTATGCTTGTTCTCCACTCTCTAAGAGTTAGTACTCTGTGACACATTTAATGCATGTGCTGCTTGTGTTGCATGTGTGCTTTGCAGTGAGCTCAGATCTGCTGAACCTTATAAGCAGGAATGCAACAGCCCTTTATCAGCTGACAGTGAGTCTCTGTGCCACTACTCTGATCAATGATGGAAAAACGGATTAACTGATCTTTGCTAATTTAGAAAAATACATAAACAGAGTAAAATGTCTCTTGTTTGACAGACAATGCAGTACGTTTTGGAGCAGGCCAGATATGCTGTTCCCGCTCTGCTCATGTGGCAGGACACAAGTCGCCTGTGCACCTTCTCCTCACTTCTGATCTTCCTGCTGACAGAAACTGTTGGCTGGAGATGAAGCACTCTGCCAACGCTTATCAGATATGTAAGCTTCACATCAAACACAATTAGAGCCATTTTATGAAAATTAAACAGATAAGTGTTCCCTGCAGTGGGATTTATTTGACAATGCCAATGATTTAATTAGTTTACTGTATGTTGTAAATCACAGTGAGTCATTAATTCGTTATAAAGCTGGAAGTTTATTGGTCTTTTATCAGCTGCCAACAATCAAGATGAGCTCCAAGGACAGGAATCGCAGAAAAGCAAGCTGAACAGACCATAGAACTTGCGGAAGGATCTTCAACTGAAGGATGATAGTCAGAATGTAAATTTTTTTTTTAGTCTTGACTGTGGCTGGCCTTACTGATCAGTGAGATTTGCTTCTTAAAGTTGGGGGAGAAGTTCAAAACGAAACTGTCGAGTCGGGACACTTTCTGCTTCCTTAAGTGATGCTTACTTTATTGCAAATAAAGTGGATTTGATGTAATATTTGTCAGATAAATGGACATTTGAATTTTAAATGGAGCAACCAGAAACACTTTTCATTTGGTAGGTTATGTGCTCCTTAATACAGCACCATGTATAAAAAAAGTTCAAGATAAGCCACCAATAAAGTGAGCTCTGTATTGACTGCAGTAGACCTCGGGATAAAACGGAGAGACTAACATTAGCGTAGATGCCATTCTTCTGATGATGTAACGAGTACATCAGGTGTTATGGGAAGTGTTCCCGGTTTCCAGCTGATCTAGTTAATGCAGCCTAGCAATAATTTCATTGAAAAAGTGTTTTATGTGTATGCCATAGTAAAGAGATGAGTTTTTAGTCTAGATTTAAACTGACAGCGTGTCTGCTTCCCGAACAATGCTAGGAAGACTGTTCCAGAGTTTAGGTGCTAAATAGTAAAAGGATTGACCGCCTACCGTTGATTTCGATTTTCTAGGTATTATTAACTGACCAAAATTTTGAGACCGCAGCAGACGTGATGGAGTATAATTTGTTAAGAGCTTGCTCAAGTACTGGGGAGCTGACGGCTGAAGGTCTGGACCCTATTGCAGCTTTCATTGGTCAAGGACAGCCCAAGAGGACGTTTGACTGACATGTAACGCAACCAGTCACAGTTCATTTTGTTCTGCATCATGTATAGGGGAGTGAAAATGTAAAGTCGATATCCCTCCAATAACAGACTGGCGTGCGTCTATAAATTATCAATTCAAGACGTTTACTACAACAATGTAGCCGCGAACTTCCCATTCTTTTGAAAATCCGGCGTTTAGTTGATCCTGGTAAGCGCTTATTGTCACAGTTGTTAACCTGATGGCATTCTTTTCCATGAGGGAGTTTGGAGTCAAGGCATTTGTTTCCAGACGGACCGTTAAAGAACGCAACACACTAATCTCGTGGACATCCTGTAGAATTCAATGAACCAGATGACGCCTTTGAAACTCCTGAAGTGTTTCCAGAAAAGTGTGCCATATGCATCAGACATTCAGCCAGCAGTTCATGGGGGTGACATCTGAGACTGAGACTATTCTTGAGAAGCTAAGCCGACTGAGTCAGATGACTGCTCTTGTGGTAACCTCCATGCACTGCTTTGGTCTGTGCAGTGCCGCATGAGGTCGAACACAACTAATAACAATTGACCCTTCGCTAGACCCGCCTTCAAAATATTACTTATTTTGCCATCTGCCTTTTTTAACTGCCAGAAAAATGTAAACAAGTGCAGCTCTTTAGCATGGCTGAATGCTTAAGAGCAGACTTCAGGATGTTTACCAAAAAATTCTTAGAAATAATCCTACCAGGATGCTGAGAACACAGTGTTTGTTTTTCAGTGAAGGTTTTATGAATGAATAAAGAAAACTAGAGGAAGAGAGAACCGTGCCAAATACGCCCTATTTGTCTTGTATTGTATTTGTCTATTTTTTCATCATGAAATAACTACAGAAATCTGGCTTGGGGGTAAAATGTTCCTTTTAATCTTGAAAAATTGTAGTTTGGGGAACTGTATTTAGCAGCTGATGCATGAATGTGTGAAGAAATGTTCAATAAAACAACATTTTTATTTGAAGAGTTTAATGCACATTTCTCCCTTTAGATGAAGATGTGGTGCCTCTCATCCTGTTCTTCTGTTCATCCTCAGAGAATACAGCACTGAGAAACTACACAAGGACATTAATACAATAATTTATTAGTATGTAATTATGTCTCAATTCAAAATATATATATATTTCATAAACTTCAACGCATAAAATATTTATTCAGTTGAAGTTGAATGTGAAGACAGTACTCTCGTCAATTACCCTTGGCATTCTTATTCCCTTTTTGATAATGAAATCTCTGAATGCCGTGAATCTGCTTCAGCTCCTTATCCTAGATGACAGGAATATATGAAAGCAACTAAGTAGAGATCAGACTGGTTTGCCTCGTCATCAGCTGTCACATTATTTTCTCTTTTTATACTTAGTCGATGCTATAAAAGTCACCTGCTCACTCAGCTGTTCCTCAAAGCCCAGACCCCCTGTGATCTCTGCCAAGGCTTGAGGATCATTGGCAGCCTGGGGTCTGATGGGTTTATAGGCCTGTTGTACAAACATGAAGACACTTGTTAATCTTTATTCACAAACTTTTGGGTAAACAACACAAAAGTAATATATTAAGAACAAAAAGCAATGTCTCCAACCTGAGTCAACTCCTTAACACACTGGTCTTTATGCTGTTCCTCTATAGCACTTTGAAGTTTTGCTAGAGTTTGGTTAGGATCTGGCTTGTTAATAGGTAAGGTCACAGAGGGTTTTTTCTCATAGTCACTCTTAAACAGGTCCAAGATGGTTGACTCTGTCAGATCACTGGTCTCACCACCCTGAGAAAACATTCATATATTGTAATATCTAGCAGTCTTCTGATTAGTACTTTAATGTGTACATGATTAAATATTACCAGTGAAGTAATCCATTCACAGAAGAGCTTGGTAATCATC
This sequence comes from Romanogobio albipinnatus, assembly GCA_023566225.1. Taxonomy (NCBI): domain Eukaryota; kingdom Metazoa; phylum Chordata; class Actinopteri; order Cypriniformes; family Gobionidae; genus Romanogobio; species Romanogobio albipinnatus. The sequence goes on from CM042242.1 coordinate 47,419,310, forward strand.
TGCTTGTCATCTTCTTGTGATACGGAGTGCAAGTGTTTAACACTCGCCATCTGGTCTTCTTTGACACCCAGAGTTTCTTTGAGTGTCTGCCATTTATAGGGATTTCTTGGTCTGGCATCTTTACATTTCTCCTTTTGAGGTCTTGGGAAATTTAGGAAGAGCATCAGGAGTGGTATTATGATACATGTAACATGTCTCCCACCAAAATGAAATGTGACATTCAAATAGGAATACTGTTTTTAACCTAACATTGTGACCCGTTCCATTCCAATGGAATGGGATCAGAAGCAAAACCAGAAACACAAAAGAAGAGGAAAGGAAAATCACTTGATGGTGATGGATGGTTTTATTGCCTCTGGAGTTGAGAATTCAGACTGTGCTCGGTTTTCTTCTAGATGTTCCATTTTCTTTGTTGGAGATTCTTCCTTCATGCACATATCAGGATCCAGGACTGACAACACCTGATCAAATAACTGTTGAAAAAGTTTGGAGGCATTGTCTATATTATACATTCCAATTGATTTCCCTCAATGTATTATTATTTCATATTTAAACCTGCTGTTAGATATTTCTGTACCACTAGCAGCAACAAATGGAATCACAAAACTGTTTCCAAACAGGTTTCCCAAACACTCCAACAGCTTCCAGTGGACCCTTTGCATATTTCTAGGATTCTCTGAATTGTAAGTCATCATCGTTGGGTAAACTTCTACACTGGTGAATGGGCTCACAAAACAGAAAAAACGTACATAAGCAGCTATATTAAAAACCCCACTGTTGACTAGTTTTTGTGGTTTAATATGAGGGTAAAATAATAATAATACTGTTATAAATGTCTGTTGCATTAAAACATAGCCTATGTATAAAAGTCCCCATGAAATCAAAAGTTTTTGGCTTTTAGTATGAATGTTAGTCTTACTTTTCTATAAATCAGTGTGCCCCAAAACAATGACAAAATTCACATTTAGAAGATAAGTGTTCAAAACATACAGGCTCTCAGTTCCTCCAATATGGATCAGTGATTTTGATAACATCACTTTGCACTTCATATTTTCTGACCAATCAAATGCTTGAGAATCTAAAGCGCCCCGCCCCCAAATAGATGGTGAATTTGTGGCTAAAATTGGATCATCTAAGATCATTTAATATATTCTACATGGTGAATGGCACTATATAAGGGACAGGGAACGATTCATACAGTGTAAAAATGCTTTTCATTGGGGCGAATGAAGTGTGTTTTCACGTTAGTGTCACACGAACCGCTGCATTCTGCTCCGTTCCAGAGACACAATAGCTCGGAGCGGATCATATGCAAGAGTCGGGGCAGACCACAAAATGTATCTGACCCATTTGAATTCTGCACAGAATGCTATATTTTAAAGCGATTTGGAGGAAAAGCGGTTCGAGATTAGGAGGAAACTGCGGCTTTTACTAAGCTCAACAGCTCTGGCTGAGGAGCTGTTCGATATGCCCTCCCCTGTCTTCCTGTTTCAGTGGAAATTACATCAACACATCGAATAACACTGCGTGTTAGGCACTTAAGTGGGTCTGTAAAGATTATAAAAATATTCAAAAATAATTCTGAATTCAAAAACGCTCCTGCCCAAACCCACGCCATTGTCAGAGAGCCAATTAGATGTTCTCTTATTGGCTAAAATGAGTGGCTCATGTTTTGATTCATTTCTGCCATTTACATCTTCTTGGGTTGTCAAATACAGTCAGGTGCCTTTTCTCAAAATGTCACATAGCCTATGTTAGTGATATCTGTTTGCTAATAGAGAGATTCAGACCGTTCCAATGTCATTACGTATAGGCCTACGTGGCGCAGCGCAAGACAAACATTTAAAAAGTATATAATATTTTTGAGAAAATGGCCCATCCTTTCGCTAGATAAGACCCTTATTCCTTGTCTGGAATCGTGTCAATCCCTTTGAAGCTGCATTGAAACTGGAATTTGGACCTTCAACCCATTGTACCCCAGTCCACTATATGGAGAAACATCCTGGAATGTTTTCCTCATAAACCTTAATTTATTTTTCGACTGAAGAAAGAAAATACATGAACACCCTGGGTGACGTGGGGGTGAGTAAATTATCAGAAAATGTTAATTCTGAAGTGAACTACTCCTTTAAATGTGGTATTAGCCTACCTCTGGTGTCATAGCGCTCTCCATATGTGGATACAGGGCCAGAGGGTGTTGTTTGAGTTTGTGCTCGACAGCATCAATGAACTCACGCTGAGCTTGACTCTGGGGATTCTGTTTCGAGTAACACGCTTGATTTTTACTCAGTCTCTTCTGCGGGAACTTCACTGAACAAGCGTGATTCGGCATCCCAAAGACCACAGGAGAGGGTCCACACTTACACTGGGTGAAGAGCTCTTTACTGACTGTCGGGTAACCGTCTCTAAAATCATCCAGGCCCGGGGACAAAAAACGCCATTTGCGACTATCTAATGCCCCAGATAACTGTTGCTTTTGCCTCAGATCCTGGATATATTTAGTCTTTAGCCGTTCCTTAAACCTGAAGACAAAGACAAGAGTTGTGGTCATTCCTCTTCTGCAGTACCAGATGAGCTCGGTAAAAAAATCTTATGTTGAAATTTGAGGATGTATTTATAAAAGGGTACAGAACTTTACGGTTGGCAGTCTAGCAGGTTTTTATTTCCAACCTCTTGCAGGTTGTAAATAAAGAGTCATAACAGAATTAACTTAGCTTACACAGAGCTTTACTAGAAGTTATAAGTGCATTCAGAAGAAAACTTTTATTAAAAAAGTTAGTATTTAATTTAAAATGCAAAGTTTGCAACTTACCAGGGGAACTTAATGTTTTCCACTTGTCCAGTTTTGAAAGACATTTCGCTCTTCTCAATGCTTCTATATTATTTTTAAAAGAATTCGTTTTCTTCCTAATGTGTCTTATAGTTTACAAACACAACGTTCTTAAACTATCACCATGTTTGAAAGTCAGTGAAATTTGGAGACTAGAGTGATGTGCGTTGGTTTGGTTGTCATGGCAGCACAACTGACTGCAGTTCTTGGTACTTGTAGTTCTTGGCAACTCTACTGAAGATGAGGGGCGTGTTTACACCACAAGAGGGAGCTTTGTGATAATATTGCAGATGCAATATGTAGTATACTATAGCTGATAGGAGCTCAATTTGACCAAACGCTTAATAATAGAATATACATTTTAATTGCTGAATCTGTACCTAAAAAAACACCACCACCATTGCTATTTTCAATCTATTCATTCTTAAGGAATTTCTTGTTTTTACTCTTTTAAAAAAAATGTATGTAGTTTTGAATGCTAATCCTATGAGAGCTTTGGGAAGTTTATATAAATGTACTGATGTATTCGTTATCATTAATATTATCAGTCGTATAATAACATGTAAAACAATGCCCCGTTAAGAGAAGACGGTGGAAATTGTTTTGCCTTTGAGTTTTGCTTGACTTACATCCTGCATGAATGATTTACTCCTAACAGGATGTGAAAACAGAAATTTCTGTTCGCACTTTAGAATTTGTTGTTCCAACCTCCCAGATATCATTAAACCAATAAACCATCAGTTCTCTCGAGTTGGACACAATTAGTTAATAATAATTCACAGTAAGTGTTCCAACTGGACACATGATTCACACTTTATCCGAAGGGACGGTTAATGACATTGGGGAGGCACGGAGGATGCTTATTCTTCAGGAAGTTCAGTTTTGTTTATAGAACAGCTGGACTGTTAAAGTGGGAAAAAATACTGTCAGGCTACGCTATTCTAAACAATACAACAATATCCTCGTGATGAGGAGATTTAAACATTCCCTGGTGAACACAATTTTAAGAGTAATTTAAACTTTCTTATTTAATCAATTTTTAGAAGTTTTTTTACATTGGCTCTGGGGGAAAGTAGGCTGCACTGCTGTTAGAAGTCTTCATTCAATTCTGAAAGTGGATCAGCTGATTTTTTTAAATATGGAAAGGAGTGCATTAAGTGCTTTGGCAGTGGAGAATCATCTTGAATAACTGGCTGGAGCACAGAGCCCTTAAGCAGAATTTGTATTTGTTTCATGTGCCATGCATCACATGATTGCACACATACCTGTTCTGAGGTTAAACTTCACTTGCATCACTTACAATTGGGCATCTAGTTCAATGGAACTTTTCCATTGCACAAAAGGTTGCACTTAGATAAAAGGTTTTTAGATTATTGTTCTCCCCACTGAGAAAATGGTTTGGTAACACTTTAGAATAATGGTCATTAGTTAACATTAGTTAATGTATTAACTAACATGAACTAACCATGAGCAGTTCATTTGTTACTGTATATCTTTGTTAATGTTAAAAATCCAGCTGTTCATGGTTTGTTCATGTTAGTTTACAGTGCATTAACTAATGTTAACAAGATTTTAATAATGCATTAGTAAATGTTGAAATTAACATTAACAAAGATTAATAAATGCTTTATAAGTTAACTAATGTAGTTAACTAATGTTAACTAATGACCATTATTCTAAAGTGTTACTGACGGTTCTTGAAAGAGAGGTTCTTTGGAAAACCCAAAATGGTTCACTGCTGCAAAACAAGCCCTTTTGGAATCATTAGAGCTTCTCATATCTCGCTGAATGTAAAACAATATATATATTTCACAAATTACTTTGAATGTATTCTGTGGAATAAAGACGATATTTTGTGTCCTTTTCTTTTGTTGTTTTTTTATCTTCTTTTTTGTTCACTAGGAGAAAGAAAGTCATACAGGTTTGAAATGTCAGTGAGTAGCCTACATAATGACTGAATTTTCATTTTTGGCTGACCTTTCCCTTAAACTTGAAGTGACAATTAAGCGCAATGTGAAAAACATCCTTCCAATAACTGATAAGGAAGTTAATCAAAACTCCCTTTCCCTTCCCAACCAAAATGAATGAGTAAGGCTAATCAGGCTGAGTAATGTCATCTAAGCTTGTCTTTCTGTTTGCAGAATTGTGACGTGTGTGCGTGACACCTACAATGGGAGCTCTTTAAAACATTTGCAAGAGTAAACAAAGTGAATTTAAATGCAGCGTATTTGTTCTGCACACATGTACAGTAGAACAAACTTCACAGACTGTTCAGAATTAACGTGGTGGCGTGACTGCTTCCAGGAATCCGTGTGATTTGAGGGTGTAGCCCGGTGACTCCTACACATCCAGCAAGGGGTTGAACATTAGATCAGATCATAGTTTATTCGTCTAACATGTGCACACCTTCAACTGCTAACTAATCCCATAAATGATTTCTTGTGAAATCAAAATAAACATCAAGATAATTATGTGCACCACAATCCACGAAGAACCTCTAACATCCATGGAATGTTTCCTTTACACAAAAGTTATTTTAATGGGAAACGCTTCTTTGCACTAAGAAGAAAAATGATTCTTGAATGTGAATTAGTCAGTAAGATTTTTTTTTTCCGCAAGGACAAATGAAATTGATCAAGTAAAGCTATTTATAATGTTACAAAAGATTTCAGATAAATGCTGTTCTTTTGAACTTTCTGTTCATAAAAAAATATTGTGTTATAACTGTCATTAAAAGCTGTTTGATATCATGAGAGATTATCGTTTTTTTACTGTCAACCAAAGTTTAATAATAAGAAGAAATGTTTCTTGAGCAGCAAATCAGCAAATTAGAATGATTTCTGAAGGATCATGTGACACTGAAGACTGGAGAAATGATGCTGAAAATGCAGCTTTGCATCACAGGAATAGATTGTATTTTAAATGATATTAAAATAGAAAACATTTTAAATTGTAATAATATTTTAAAAAAAAATATTACTGTTTTTACTGAACAAATAAATGCAGCTCTGACCCCAATCTACTGAATGGCATAGTGCACATTATATTGCTCCTCGTGATTAATTACGTTTTTCATTGCAGAAGTCAAATCTGTGATGTCTTTAAAAAAGAAATGCTGGAGCAGCAAGAGCAGGAATTTGACTGTGTGAGAATTTTCCCCTGAGTGGGAAGTTTCCTCCATTAGCACAGACTCAGGAGAAATTAGCCAAACAGAAAACCCAGAAGAAAGCTGGTAATTGTTTACAGAGTGATTTTCCCCTGGGATCAGTGCTGCTGCTGAGACAGGTAGAAGTGGGCCGCCCTACAGGGGCAATGGAATTTCCTCAGAGCCAAACCCTATGAAAAGTATTTATCAGAGCATGTGATGTGCCCGAATCTATGGAGCTCCAGTTTCCCACAAAGGACAAATACCTTATGTAAGTTTTGAGACAAAGCACAAAAAGGAGGAATGCTCCCTTTGAAGGTCCGTCTGTTAAATGGACAGCAAATATGGAATAAATGCCAAATGACAATAGAAAAGGAGAATTTCCCTTAAAAAAGAGCCTTTTGCTCTCCAAATCTGCATTTATTTGACCAAAAAATGCAGTAAAAACTGTAATATTATGAAATATTGGTACAATTTAAAATAACTGATGGTAAAGCTGTATTTTCAGCATCATTACTCTAGTCTTCAGTGTCGCATGATGTTGATTTGGCACAAACATGTATTATTATTATTATTAGTTGAAATTTGACTAAGCTGAAATTAAAAACACTTATATAATTATACTAGCAAGCAACCTTCAAGGACAGAGTAACAGGATAACACAAATCATCTGGGGAGCTTAGGCTGGCAGTCGACAATGACAAAGAAAGGAAACATTAAATTTGGGAACAAACAAATCATTTTTTTGTTTATCAAAAGGTCCTCCCAGAAATGTACTTGTACATTTTCCAGACATTCAAGGTAGCGGAATTACTTTAATGGCTTTCAGCTTCCCAAAACATGGACCTCTCCTCTGGGAGGATTCAAAAACCTTCTTCATACAATCAGTATGAGCACGTTCTGTTTTTTTTTTTTTTCGTTCTTTTTTTCAAAATTAGAACTGTAAAAATACACTCTGCAAAAAAAAAAAGTAAATTTTACAAGAAAATACAATTTGTTCTACTTTTTTTGTTGTTGTTTGTGCAATCAATTTGCTAGCAATTCTGAGTGAAAATTTGTGTCTACACAATTTCTGCTAGTTTTATACTGTCGTCTGGATCTTTGGAAAGTCCACATTCACTCCCTCTACTAAATCCTGTCACTCCTAATGTTTAAACAATGGTTTGTTGTAGTTGTGTAACTTCTCCCTCAGCCATGAGAGATCGGCTATACCTTAAACAAAGAACAATACAGGACAAACATCTATATTTGAAAGCCCATTTTATTGATATATTATGCATGTAGGGAATAATTGATCACAACACTTAGTGAAATTGTTTCTATTTTCTGTTCTTAGCCATCTCTTTCCCTCCTATTTCTCTCTTTTTTTTTCTTTTTTTTTTGTGACAAGCTCAAATGACCCGCAATTGCTGTTCTTAAAAGGGCTGTTTGTGGCCTCGGTGAGCTGTAATAGAATCTCACAAATATAAATTCAGCATTCTTTTCTTCCCATTGTACTCAATGGCCTGAGGCAACATCAATCACATCTCCTGAAAAGGTCTGGCTCTTCTCACCATACTCCCACAGTCATTCCTTAACCGCGGTCTGCACCAGCCCATCCTGAACGGTGCCAAGTGCCTGATGGGAGCTGAAACAAACATTGTACCATCCTGTACAGACCAGCATTTCCACACTGTCTCCCAATGCAAATTCCTGCCTGCTGAGTGATGGATGACACTTCGAATAGTGTGTTACGTCGTATTTGTTTGTAGTAAAACTATTGAATGTTTAAACACTGAACACAACGAGAAAGATAATATACAGTGAGGAAAATAAGTATTTGAACACCCTGCTATTTTGCAAGTTCTCCCACTTGGAAATCATGGAGGGGTCTGAAATTGTCATCGTAGGTGCATGTCCACTGTGAGAGACATAATCTAAAAAAAAAATCCAGAAATCACAATGTATGATTTTTTAACTACTTACTTGTATGATTCAGCTGCAAATAAGTATTTGAACACCTGTCTATCAGCTAGAATTCTGACCCTCAAAGACCTGTTAGTCTGCCTTTAAAATGTCCACCTCCACTCCATTTATTATCCTAAATTAGATGCACCTGTTTGAGGTTGTTAGCTGCATAAAGACACCTGTCCACCCCATACAATCAGTAAGAATACAACTACTAACATGGCCAAGACCAAAGAGCTGTCCAAAGACACTAGAGACAAAATTGTACACCTCCACAAGGCTGGAAAGGGCTACGGGGAAATTGCCAAGCAGCTTGGTGAAAAAAGGTCCACTGTTGGAGCAATCATTAGAAAATGGAAGAAGCTAAACATGACTGTCAATCTCCCTCGGACTGGGGCTCCATGCAAGATCTCACCTCGTGGGGTCTCAATGATCCTAAGAAAGGTGAGAAATCAGCCCATAACTACACGGGAGGAGCTGGTCAATGACCTGAAAAGAGCTGGGACCACCGTTTCCAAGGTTACTGTTAGTAATACACTAAGACGTCATGGTTTGAAATCATGCATGGCACGGAAGGTTCCCCTGCTTAAACCAGCACATGTCAAGGCCCATCTTAAGTTTGCCAATGACCATTTGGATGATCCAGAGGAGTCATGGGAGAAAGTCATAATTCCACTAAACGTGTTTGGAGGAAGAAGAATGATGAGTACCATCCCTACTGTGAAGCATGGGGGTGGTAGCATCATGCTTTGGGGGTGTTTTTCTGCACATGGGACAGGGCGACTGCACTGTATAAAGGAGAGGATGACCGGGGCCATGTATTGCCAGATTTTGGGGAACAACCTCCTTCCCTCAGTTAGAGCATTGAAGATGGGTTGAGGCTGGGTCTTCCAACATGACAATGACCCGAAGCACACAGCCAGGATAACCAAGGAGTGTCTCTGTAAGAAGCATATCAAGGTTCTGGCGTGGCCTAGCCAGTCTCCAGACCTAAACCCAATAGAGAATCTTTGGAGGGAGCTCAAACTCCGTGTTTCTCAGCGACAGGCCTGAAACCTGACTGATCTAGAGAAGATCTGTGTGGAGGAGTGGGCCAAAATCCCTCCTGCAGTGTGTGCAAACCTGGTGAAAAACTACAGGAAACGTTTGACCTCTGTAATTGCAAACAAAGGCTACTGTACCAAATATTAACATTGATTTTCTCAGGTGTTCAAATACTTATTTGCAGCTGTATCATACAAACTAATAGTTAAAAAAAATAATGCATTGTGATTTCTGGACTGTTATTTTTAGATTATGTCTCTCACAGTGGACATACACCTACGATGACAATTTCAGACCCCTCCATGATTTCTAAGTGGGAGAACTTGAAAAATAGAAGGGTGTTCAAATACTTATTTTCCTCACTGTATAACGACACGGGTAGGTGCGTTTATGGTCGATTGAATTACTCATTTGCATGATAACCAGGTTTCCTTATTATTTACAAACCAAATAATTTGAGTGGAGGAACTGGTTGAACCAACTTTTATATTTGCTTTTGTAGTTTTCCCAACACATATGCTGTCCAGCTGTCAGATGCCCACTTTCTCATTCACGTGCATGCAGTTTTCCGCCCTTCATACATAATTCAGAAGATTGTACAAAGTGAATCCTTTTTTTAACACAAACAAGCCAGACTGTCAAATAAATCAGTCACATTACACAGGCATTACTGTTACAGGTTAAAGGGATAGTTGACCCAAAAATCTAAATTCTGTCATCATTTACTCACATTCATGTCATTCCAAATCTGTATGACTTTCTTTATTCTGAAGAAGATATTTTAAAGAATATTTCAACCCGATTTCACTGAAAGAAAACATATGTTACAAAGTGGCTATTTTGTATGAATTGTGAAACATATGAAAACATAAAATTTTTTGAAAAAATGAAGGTAGTCCCCTAACCCTACCCCTTCACTAGGTTGTAGGAAGATCATACAACAAATACATTTGAACTATACGAAATGCCATGAGATTTTGTCAACTGTTTAGGATTAGCATTTTGCAGAAGAACATTGTTTTTCATCTCTGCGTGAGAATGAATATGACCCTTCACAATAGATCATTCTTTACAATGAGCTACACATGGCAATTTATCTGTTCAATAAAATACCTTACCTGTTGAGTAATAAAAATGCCATCTCTGCATTGCTGCTACATTTCAAATCCCTCAGTTCTGTTCTGAAAAGCCAAGCCAATGTTTATTCTTGTTTTATTACAAACTCTGTTACGTTCTCTTTTTGCCAGCAGACTCTCCTCTGTTCACAGTTTTTCCTGTAAAACAGGTGATTCCCCGGATTTTCGAGATTTAGCTGCTCCGTGTCAACCTTTCTCGTTCATTGTGACAACTAGCCTATGCCACTCCCACACCATACGTCAAAGTAGCCGAAGCAACCTTTCTCTATTTACGAACACGAGACATGCACAGGCGAGTGACATATTTAGCATTTTCCATCCCACTAGGTCTAAATTATTAACACTTATAGGCTCCGTTTAACTTAGACAGTAAAAGAAATGGACATTATTTAGCCTATGGACACAATCGTTAGCCTATTTTTACAAAAACGGCTTCTACGGGGCGATAGTGTAAGATACAAGGTAATGGAGCCTTCTATACATTGTCGTGTTTCTTAAGAAATAAACAATGGTCAAGTGGAGTCTTTAAACGCATCAGATGTAAAGTTATTCGCTGTCAAAGTGACGCCAAAATGAATGGGAGTCAATGGGATGCTAACAGCAGGTGATGGCTTGGTTAGCAATGGCTGCCCCTGGAGGGTACGCTTTCCGGGTGTAGGATTACCCCCTTGGTTTAACTCCACATTTAGACATACACTTGTGAACTTCCCTTCCGCCAGTAGTGGGCACTCATGCAACATAAGCAATGATGTACAAAATAAACATAAATGAACATCAGAGGGTATGTTAGTGTAAGGCTTTGGTGGCTTGTAGAAAGCGCACAACGAAGGAGATGGTGATGACAAAGTCTCTAATCCAAATAACAAACAGAGAAGGTTCAGGACACATTCACAGAAACAATAATCGACGAAGAACTGAACAGAACAGGGAGTATAAATACAATGAATGAGGGAGCTCTAAGATATAACTAAAAAGGTTACATAGTGTACCTTTAAAGTGAAGCAATAACTAAAAAAAAAAAAAAAAAACTAAGTTGAATCTCTTGGCACAGGAGTACATCCTGTTAAAAATCCGGTTTATATGGAAAATTAAACCTATTTAACTGCTGTTCTCTCCCTGTTGTTCAAACTTGTCCTGCCTTTCTCCTATAAGCAGAAGTGCAGCACCCAGTAAAATATACTGAATAAATGCATCTTTGTGAAGGGAGGGGCAGCCAGAGAACGTGACTGCCAGAATGCTGCTTCACTGTTGTGCCAAAAGGTCATATCAACACACCGACAATCACAAGTTCTGTATCTTCATCAAAGGGGATATACGGATAACTATGATTTGCCATAATCCATAAAATAGTCAAACCCATATTCACATAAAAGACATCTTTGTATTTTCTGAATAGTTGTATTATTCACAGTATGTCTTTGCTCATTTCAGGCCGGTGGGTGGGGGGTGGTTGGGGGGGCGCTTTGAGCTTCACAAGTGGGTTCAGCAAAAGAGCAGTTTTAAAATGATGTGTAGTTTACTAAATTTCAACAAATATCCACGTTATAGAGCAATAGCAGTGTAAAAAAAGTGGCAAGGTGGACAGAAATATACAAAAACTATTGTCTAATCATATTTATGAAGTAAAGAAATGTGGTTGCACTGTACACAGTTCAGTTTTTACAACCTCTTAAATGCAACTTTGCAGGTAATCAGTGATTTATCCACTCCAGTTAAACAGTAAAGATATGAAAAGGCTTTGCTTGCTACTGCACAGCAGGATATCTTTTATAAAAAAAGGTTTTAGATAAAGGTTTTGTAGTCAACATGCAAGGAATAAAACCTACTGACTTACAAAAGACTTTTCATTCTTTCGAATTCCATTCAGCTCGTGAGGCAATTGTGCTTTTGTGATGTATTTGTTGTTCTTTCTTTTTCACTTTTATGTCCAGCCATTTTTAAACATGTAGAGCGAAACAACACTAAACAAATAAATAAAACATGTTTAAGATGGTTAATTAAGAAATGTTTGCATAACCCTCTCAGACCTTTCCTTTTCCTGAACTCAACAGGATGCAACTGAATGCAGTTTGCGTCATCATTGACACGCACAACATGCACAGGAGTATTCAGACAGCCATGTAAAAATTCTAGATGGCAGAAGATCACCAGAGGGTTAAACTATTGTTTCTTTAGTTTACACTTTTAAAAAACAATAAGTTAAAAACCCCAATTTGGGTTGTTTTCAACCCAAGGGCTGGGTAAATGGACAGAACACATGTTGGGTTAATTTTACCCAGCAAATTGGGTTGTGTATTTAACCCAGCATAGTTTATTCATTTTTACTATAGCCTACTAGCTTTTTTTATACTTCATACATGGATTAATGTCTACGGATTAATTTAAATACCCAACTTTTTAAAATACTCGACACAACCGCATGGCTTGCCGACTGGCTTGCATGATAATTCCTTCATTTTCGATCATATTTTACAGTAAAGCATATATGAAATCATTTGTAATACATATTGTCAACATTTAAGCTCTTTTAACAAATACTAGAAGTAAAAATTAAACATTTAGAAGTTATTCAAGTGTAATCGACCAGTCTCTTGGATCTTGTGCCGGAGCTTGTATCATGTTCAGCGGGGGAACTTCTAACTTTAGACCGCCGTTCAGTTCTGAGAACATATTTTAACATCATACGTATTTATATTCTTTATCCTTTTGAATAAAATCACAAAATTGTATGCAAGGCATCAGACGTTTCCATTACGCGAAAAGCCTGCCGTGACCCTCGTTTAGACTCACATCATGGCCCCTGTATGTCGCTTGCATAAAATTAAACCATATTTAAAAAAATTGTGTTCCAGGGGGTAAATCTGCATTTTTTGGTGGGGCCCTGCTAAAATCCTCATTCCTGGGGCTAAATATCACATTATTGGGGTTGCTTCAATCCACGGACATGAAAAACAGTCCTCGGCAACAGTTTAAAGTATACTTTAGCCCAATGGCAAAACTGCAAAAAGCGCACAATAAATAACTCAACACAAACAAAACACAAAAACTACCCAAACACTGGGTTGTTACGTCTGACCCAAGTTCTGGGTTACACAAAAACTACCCAAACACTGGGTTGTTACATCTGACCTAGGATCTGGGTAACACAAATACTGAAAAAATTATCCTTGGATAATAAGAAACAGAATGATTACAATTGTTTTGATGTGGTCCATTCATAAAAGATGGCTGAAACTAGCAACTTTTGATAAAGCTTACAGTCAAATAGACTAGAGCATTGTTTCTCCTCTACCTCCTGGTGCTAATAATGGTTTGTTTTCACTTCTCTTATTTGCACAGATGCTTTTAGGCCCGAGTATTTAACCCCCAGGAGAGCTTTGATAAAAGTCACATTAACCCGCTTGGAGTACATTCAAGTTGGCAAATCACGTTTTGCATAACTGTCTTTTCATTCAATTGAACTACTGTTAACTTTGTCCTTTATCTGTAAGTTCACAACAGTTCAAGTGTAGGTAGGCTACAATTAAGGTGTCATAAAGTCATAAAGCTTTATGATTTCACTATATCGCAGGTCCATAGTTGCTTATAGACAGTGAGATGTGGCTTTTTCTGTCAAAACATACAGGCCCTACAATAAATTCTTCTTCTTGACTGCTTAACTACAGAAGAATAGAAGAAAACGGAATATTTTTTTAACACGATAATACCAAGCATTCAAAAGATTAATGTGCCCTAAAGGGATATTGTTAAATGGGCATTTTGTCACATTTGTAAAATAAAGCTTTGTTTAGAAGCTTTCTGGGGGATGCAGGTGAAGCTATAGGGGAAGGACAGTAAATGAGTGTGCCGATTTCTGAGAAAAATATTGAAAAGGGGTCCCTGCAAATTTGTCACAGACAATAACAAATCTGGCATTTTTTGGTAATGCAGTTTCCTAGGTTACACAGTTGTTGTTTTCTCCTCATAAATTACTCAAATACTGCATGCAGCCTATTAAAATCAGCACATTGGGAAACTGCACATATTTCCAGAGTATTCATGCTGACTCATAATGTACCAGTAAGCCGTATCTGTTTTAAGAAATATCCAAATAGTTATAGTTGACTGAGATAACATCAACAAGAATGTAAATGTCAAATCAAGGCCAAACTAGGCTTTGAGGATAGTTCATTTAGGGGGTAGCCTATGTAAAATATTAACAGATTTGTCTACAAAAATGTATTCGTTATAATGATACCAAGCATGCTTTACTCTGTGGTAGCGGGGGGAAAACCACCCCCATCTTAGTCAAGCGTATGTTCCGGATGAGACCAACATAAGATTTCCAGCGCGCTACAATGCTGAGAGCTCCCTTTAAATAAGCTCCGCCCTGAAATCAGTCGATCAAATTCTGCATCACACTTCTGAGCCGTCGACCAATCACGTTCGTTCGGGGGTGGTCTTAAACCGGTGGTCCGGGAAGACGTCATCCAATAGAATCGCGAGCTCCTCGGACAAAAGGGATGCGACAATCATCGCTTACCGTGTGAGCCGCCCATTATTCATGTTCATTCACTAGACATTTAAGGAGACACGACAGTAGATAGCGGAACACAAATGAAGACCTAACGGTCACACCGCACAAGTCTTTTAAAAACACAAAAACGCCCCGCTGAGCGGTAACGGCTGTTCCAGTGCTATTGTATGGTTTTCATGACAAGTTAACGGCACATATATCCAAATATGAAACTTCATGTAATATATGAATACATTAAAGATATAGCCAGAGTAGTTGGGATCAGGCTAGACATGACTATAACACATTTCTCTTTTTCTTAACATATAAATTGCGTTGGACGGTAAAAGTAGGCTATATATTGACTTTGATGTTCTGACATTTACACACAAAAGCCCGCCTTGAAAACCCCTTTAAATCGTGACCTCAGCTCTGAGGGAGGATTAACACGCCCCTCTCTCCAAAAAGTGTGTTTCTCATGCATGACTGGCTCATTTGAATCCAGTGAGGGAGGTGGAGAAGACCTCCGCTCCTCTGCTTAGAGCCAGGGCTGATACTCTTATATCTCAGCATCCGAAAAACACTCCCGCTAACCGCACATCATTGCTGAATGCTGAATATCCCAATGATAGAAAGGGGGACACGATTCTGGCTTTGAGGGAAAAAAAAACGGAGACATACCGGGAGGTTCTCAAGTAGAAGTTCGGAACAAGAGAAAGAAAAAATAGTATTATATTTTTTTTTCTACAGATCAGCTCATTTGAAACCAGCAATAATGACTAGAAGATCTTGTGCCATTTACGCCACCGGAATCGTGTGCGCTCATTTGCTCATTCTGGGAATCGCCCTTCTGGTGGCTCAAGTCTTTCAAACAATGATTCAAGAGCGGATAAAAAAGGTAAGGCTTTTATGGAGGAAGGTGTTAAACTTGCTTAATCTTACAAAAAGCTCTTGTTGTGTTCTAAAGTGATTCAGGGCTGCTGTGTTGAGCATCACGCGGAGTTGATAATGGCACTTGATGTAACTTAACGTTAAGCATTGCGAAATCATACAGCAGGCGAGCCTAATTATTGTCATATCAGCCTCTTCAATACGATGGTGCTTGAAATTGCTATAGCAAAGTTCCTGTTCTTACTCGCGACGCGACCCAGGCTGCACAATTTCATGTTATGTACACTGAAAACCTGTGTTTTAGCCGTTTAATGTCCCCTATTTGACGTGTAGGTGGTCAAACCATGGTATGAAATTACCGTGATGTAAATGTGGGTTTGTTAGTAACCCTGATTAAAGTGGGCTGGTCGCTGTCTGTGACCACGAAGCCTATCATATTGCGGAAAATACTCCCCTTTCCGTTGCAACAGCACGGGGAATGAATCACTCTTCTTTAATATAACGGGAATTGTTGTTCATTCACATTGCATATATACCGGTTTGTATATGGCAGGGGGAGGTGTTCTATATGTGTGGTTGTGGGGGAGGGTCTTAGCCTGTTCTCCTTGGAAAAATACTTGGAATTGTGACCTCCACCCTCAGTATTTTTAACCAAGTGTAGTATTCACTGTTTAACTGGATTCCCTTAACCTAGAATTCATGGGTGGGTGTTTGTGGTGGTCTGAGTAAAGTAACTTTGCTGGAGATGTTATGCATTGGGTTGTTATTTGTTGACAGTTGATTTGAAGCCTTATAATTGACCTTCATGATATACTGTTACTTTTCATATTCAGTGTGTCTCCTTCCTATGGTACTGAAATGTAATACTGAGCCGTTGGGCTTAAGTTCTCTAGACAAAACAACTTTTTCAAGCCCTCAGGTGATGTGTGTTTTTGTGAGTATAGGGCGTGGAGTGGGTGGCATGTCAGGAGTTTGGATGTGACACAAGTATGTAGCTCTGAGGCAGTTTTTCTTCAAAGTGTTGGACGGTTAAAACTTCATTTTGCTGCTTTCATAGCGGCTTTTAGCTTTTGTAATGTTAACCACTTGCGTGTAACCGACACAAATGACCTCCCTATCGGAATCCAAACATTTATTGTTTTTCTTACCTTGGCTGTAGTTGCTCGATCAAGGTTTTGTAAATGTTCTAACATGGTGTAATGTCCATTGGGACCTTCAAAAACTTCTCTTCTCAAGGTTGATGAGCACAGCAGAACACAAAATCAAACTCTTGAGGTTTATTTGTAGGCTATTTTTTTAATATAATTGGTAGTATTCATATCATATCCCATTGAACAGTTGTAAGTAACCGTGTACACCAATATCATTTAAATACTTGGGGACAGTAGCAACAATGCATTAAATTGATCAAAAGTGACAGTAAAGACATTTGTCATTTTAAAAATATCTCTATTTCAAGTAAATGCTGTTCTTCATCAGAGAATCCAGGAACAGTATCTCGTTCCACGAAAATATGTATATATATATGTAATAATATAGCAGCATCAGATCAGCATATTAGAATGATTTCTGAAAGATCATGTGACACTGATTGTGTAATGATGCTGAAAATGCTGCTTTGCCATTAAAATATATCAGAATAGAAAAGTTATTTTAAATTGTAATAATAAATCACAATATTACTGTTTAAAAATTACTGATAAATGCAGCCTTGTTACTTCTTACAAAAAAAAACATTAAAGCATCTTACCGAACCCAAACTTTTAGTGTATGTGTGTTTGATAAGGTGTGGTCTGGTGCTTTTAATCAATAAAACTTGAATTGATTTCTTTCAGATAAAATGCACCACTTCTTTTAAAATCTAAATCATACTCTTAATTTAAGATCTGTTGTCAGTGTGGTTTAATGAATATATGGCCTGAGAAACCCTGAAAGATTAGAAAAGACTCAATGGGTTTGATGTAACATAATCGTACTTTAAAGAAAAGCTTTAGTCTGATTTCACTACGCATGGTTGAACAAGTTGAATAGCCACAAATGTTCCTCAGTGCCCTATACCAGTTACTTTAATACTCATTGTAAAGCTCCAAATGACGGAGATCCCATTCAGAGCTTGCGTGTGAAAAATTCCTCCGTTTAAAAGACAGGTGTCCTCTTAAATCTGACCTGTTTGAACAAAGACACCTTTATGTTATTCTCTGGGTCATAATATAGTGTAAATCAAAGCGTTAATTTGTCATGAGTGTTGGAAGATGTTGGAATAATTGATTTTGAAACGTTTTGTCAGGCCCTTCTGACCAGTGATTCTAGCCAACCATTTTTCTGAAAGGACCTTTCATAAGCTGAAGGTCCAGTGAAGGGGGCCGTGATGTTTGTTGTTTTGTGGCGGGTGTTCTGCAACACTGCTGAAGTCATGGTTTTTGATTCTAGATAGCGTTATCTGCATTTCGAGGCAGCATTCTGGAGTTTGAAAAAAGTTTGTCACGAGTCAGCCTTTGGTTTTTTTCCATTACTACACAATTATGCTGTCACGTGTAGTCACGGATAACGTTCTGAAGTAAGTTTGTTATCTTAAAATAAACATTCGTTTCTCCTTCCGCCACTCAAGAAGTGAGAAGTGTTACTGCTGAACCATGTTTCTGATGGAAAATTCAAATAACAACATGTTTGTTTGTGTTGCTCTCGTCTGTCGTGGATCGCTGATGTTGTTTTATTTCCTTCCTCTCCTGTAACTCTGAATCAGCTCAACTGTCTGCTGAGCACTTTCTTCTTTTTCCGTCATGCCAGCGCTCGCTTTACCTCATGTCTACTGTGTGTCATAGCAGGTCACTGACATTTCACCAGAAACATCTTTTGTGTTCCTTCTTCCCTAAATGATATTGAAACTCAGCTTAAACATTGAGTTCTCTTTAAAGGTCCCATTCTTCGTGTCTTTTTGAAGCTTTGATTGTGTTTACAGTGTGCAATATAACACGTGTTCATGTTTCGCGTGTAAAAAAAACCCCAGTATTTTTAACACAATTTACTTATCTGTATACCGCTGTATTCACTGTCCTGAAAACGGGTGATGAGTTCCTTTATTCTATGAAGTCCCTCCTTCAGAAATACGTAACGAGTTCTGATTGTGCCAGCGGTTCCCGTGTTGTGATTTGACCGCAGCTTAGCGAACGTGGCCTGGTTCCTGTGTTGTGATTCGACAGCAGCTTAGCGCACGTGGAAAGGTCATGCCTCTTAACGGGGTGATGTATGCGCTTAATGATCTCTACAGCGTCCCTGGGAAAGCCAAACAAAGGTGATTTGACTCCGGGATGAAAATAACAGCGTCTCGACAACATGGCGACAAACACACTGAAACGCAGCACTTCCTTTTCTCCACGCGACACGTCCTCTTCTCCACGTGGCACAGCAACAAGACCACGCCCCCTTTTTTCACATAGTCTTGTGGGCGGAGGTTAGTCTGTTCTACTGTTCTACTGACGTCATTTATGAAGGAAGTACCAGGATGTAGTCCAAGCCAGCCGTTCGCTGTAGGCTTTGAAAGGGAACTTCTGTTAAATAAAATATCTCGCTTGACATTTAACTTTGAGCGTTATAATTTTACAGGTATTATTTATGCTCTAACAGCAACATTACACACTAACTAAAGTTTGAACAATGGGATCACGAAGAACAGGACCTTTAAACGGACACTGCATTTTCTGTTAGGTTACAGAAATGGTCTTTTGGTGCTCTCTCTTGACCTGTGACTGTGTTTGATTCACAGGAGATCACACTGGGTAAAAACAGCAGAGTTTTGGAGGGCTGGATAAATCCACCACCTCCTGTTTACATGCAGTATTTCTTCTTCAATGTTACCAATCCAGATGAGTTCTTGGCTGGAAAGGAAAAGCCCAAAGTCACACAAATAGGACCATATACCTACAGGTGATTTACAATTTTCTAATTGAGAGATGTTCATTTTCATCATTTTTTTGCTTTTTGTTTACTAAACTGTACTGTGTTGTCAGTGACAACAAGTTTGGCACCACAGTCAAAAAATGACTCATGCTTTTAGAAGATAGGAAACAGGAAACGTTTACCCCAACCCACTTTAAACTAAATGTCAAATAATTATCATGCACTTTTAATAATGTTTTTGTTGATCTATTGTCAATTTTATTCAGCAATGAAGCATTACATTAATCAAAAATGACTTTAAAGAAAAAATTAAGCAGCACAACTTTTTTTTAAACATTGGGAATAATAAGAAATGTTTCTTGAACTCCAAATCAGCTTATTAGAACGATTTCTGAGGATCATGTGACACTGATAACTGGAGTAATGATGCTGCAAATTCAGCTTTGCCTTCACAGGAATTAAATGCATTTTAAAATAGATAACAGTTAGTTAGTATTTCACACTATTACTTTTTATTGTATTTTTGAGCATAAGATACTTCTATCAAAAACGTTTGAATGGTAGTGTTGTGTGCATTACATTTAAAGATCTAGACATTACAGTTGACAATTTTGATATTAACCATATGCTACTTTCTTTTATCAGGGAATATCGACCAAGGGAAAATGTCACTTTCCTCGAGAATGGGACGAAAATCTTTGCCACAAATCCCAAGAGCTTTGTGTTTCTTCGCAACATGTCAGTGGGAGATCCTGAGGTTGACCGTTTGACAACCGTTAACATTCCATTCATTGTAAGAAGGATTTTGTTTTCTTGTTTTTGTACTGGCAGCAAATTTTGCATTTAAAATTAGTCTGCTCGTAGAATTTGTATTTAGTCACATTTGCTAATCCGATTATCTTTGATCCAAATGCAAAGAATTTGCTCTGAATTATTTCCCTCTTGTTTCAGGCCATAATGAATGAGTTGAACTCCTACTCCTTCTTTCTGAGGACTGCTGTGTCTATGTGGATGGGCTCCATGGGCGTCGAGGTGTTTATGGATCGCACTGTCCATGAGGTCCTCTGGGGTTTCAAAGACCCGCTGCTGTCCAGACTCCATGCCATGAGACCAGAAGTGGATGAGTATTTCGGCCTTATGTACAATGTAAGTATTTGCAGTTTTATCATATTTAATGCTTTAATCAGTCTGAAAAGAGAGATAAAATGCAGTCTAAATGGGTCATATATTAATGCAGCCAAAGGTAGCACACATAACCTCTAAAGCACATGTATACGATTAAAACCGGATAAGCAAATTACGTTATTATCATGATCCTGCAGATGTTGACCAGTGTGCCAGGTTTGACACAGTGGCCTGGTTTACTGTAATGGGTTTTAGAGTTTCTTCAGGGTTTATATATGTATTAGGACAAATATTAAATATCTGCGGTTTGTGCAATTGAAGGTTTGCATTAATAAAACATTCTTTCACAATGTATTCACATCATGGCATCTAAACAGCCTACTTTCCTACTCCCTATGACTTTCTAGTCATCTTTACCCTTATGTGACAGTTCTTTTTATTGTTCTAGCGTTATGTTAAATCGTTTTTTTTACTGACTACAGAAAAATGGAACCCATGAGGGTGAATTTGTCTTCCACACCGGAGAGAAGAACTATATGGATTACGGCAAGATTGACACGTGGAACGGCATCAGGTACGTCAGTCCTTGCGTAACCTGCATTGCCTTACTGACATGGTGATAATTTGTGCACACTCTTTTGACATCTGCTTTCCTGCCTTGAGAAATTGGGTTAAACACACAGCATGCTTGCATGACATGCTAGATAAATTCATATCAATGTGTAAAGTCCAAGAAAAGACTGTGTGTGTGAGACTCAACTACCCCATGATTTAAATTGACCTATATCCCAATAAGTAAAATTTAAATCGGCTTTTCAGATGAAGAATATTCTGCATGTATATTTTGGAGAAAAATGTATAATAAACCTTGCTTTTTCATTAGAACCTGTGACAAAAACAATCACCATCTGTTTTTCTCTCACAGTCAGATGAACTGGTGGTCATCTAACCAGAGCAACATGATCAATGGTACCGATGGCAGTGTCTTCCACACCTTCCTGTCCAGAAAAGAACTCCTCTACATCTTTGCTGCTGATCTGTGCCGGTAAGCTACGTGTTTTGACACATACAAGGTGCTTGGTGACTTGTACATGGTTACTTATGCTCTTTTATCTCTTGCAGATCCATTCATTTGAGTTACGTGAGAGACACAGATGTGAAGGGTATCCCTGCTTTCCGCTTCGCCCCTCCTTCGGATGTACTGGCTCCCCCAGACGAGAACCCCAGTAACGCTGGCTTCTGCGTGCCTGCTGGAGATTGTCTAGGAAAAGGAGTCCTCAAAGTCAGCGTCTGTCGGCAAGGTAAGCCTGTTCTGGGTCACACCGCACCTTAGCTTCAGGGCAGTCAGTGTGTTTTCAGAGCAGGATTTTACAGTGAGAAAGACGTGGGATGTTTTCCAAAGAATCATTACATAGGGAAAATCGAGTAACTTTTTAAATGCGGTAATTTGTTTATCCAGGTACAGCAATCTACGTGTACTAAAGATTTTGGTGCCCTAAATAACTGGTCCAGACTGACATTTAACCAAAGCAAACCAATCCTATGCAAATAGTATTGAATTTCTGGGTTTCCCATTAATGATCTGTGGCTTCGTAACCTAAGTTCAAGTTAAATCGGTTTACTTTTGTTTGCTCACTCTTGGACTATGAAAGAGAAATCAGGGTTCAGTGCTTAATGAATAACTTTTAGTACAGTTTTATGATTCAAGCACTTGAATTGCTGTAGGTGTCCTCCGACAGATTACTCTATCTTTGCCTCTATTGCTTCCGCCATAAACTAATAAGCTAATATTATTATTGAACTAATGTAAACTCTCGCTTTTGTCATGTGAGTGCTCCTGATATGAAACCGCGTGTCGAAAATTGCACATGCTTTGATTAGTCATCATTCCTAGAATGGTTCATGACAGTGCTTTAATGGTTATATTTAGGTTGTTATTAAGGATTGAGATATGGGATGTAAAACAGTGATATGGTACATATTATACTTAGCTAACGATAAACTACGCACCTATCAAATGTAGTATTTTGTGTTCTTGGTGGGTGTTCAGGTACTTGCCGTCCTGTCATTTGAGTATGTCCTACCAAAAGAGGAAGTTTAATTTTCTGTTAGTGTGCATAAAAAACAAAAAGTCCCACAAAATGCCTCGGGTTATTATTTAAGATAATGGAAAATGTCAAGAAACGAGAAGTAAAATCTAAAAACTGCACATTTGCAGTCTTAACTGTCACCTGCCCTCACTGTGATTCATTATTACATTCTTTGCATTCATTCATAGATTTTTTTTATTTTTCCCCCCCCCTTCTTTCTTTGACTTCCATACACAAGTATTTGTGGGTCTTTTTAAAACATTTGTTGGTGGAAATTTTGCAGCTAGAATGGGTTTAAATTATAAACATCTTTAGTATTTTGCATTGCATGTTATAACTTTAGTCTATGAATTTCTATGCCATAGGGTTCTGTTATAGCTGTAAAGTTTAAGAACAATATTTGATGTAAAAATAAAAATGTGTGGTGTGGCCAGGTAAAAATGGTTGGCCAGCATAATAAAACATGAGGCTTGATATGACTTTAATCATCTTTATTATCTTTATGACCGACCATTATAAATGCAATAGTCGATTAAAGAAGCTATTATTATTGCATATTCACATTAGAGCTTTCCTAGAAGTAAAGGAACCGTAACTAATGCCACGTGTTACTATTTTGCCTTCACTGTACAGGTGCACCAATTGTTGTATCATTCCCTCATTTCTACCAAGCCGATGAGAGGTACATTAATGCCATTGAAGGAATGAACCCAAATGAAGAGGAACACGAAACGTACCTTGACATCAACCCAGTAAGCGGTGTTCACACTTTACAATCTCACTTTTGCAGCTACAGCACTGATCAGTTTGCACTCTTGTGGTTTGTAATCTGAAAGTAGTGTACACCCATCCTTACCATGACAGGGAAAAAAAAGTGATTCACTCTGGTAATCACAGTGAATGTGAAACTACCTAATTTTCCCTAGAATCCCTAGAGTGTTATGTAGCATATCATGATGGAAAATATACAAATTAAGTTGACGTATGATGGACTGATCTCACTCCACACGCTGTTCTGGGTGGAACCGATCAAAGACTGTGTGTGATGTGGTGACTTTTAATAGTAAATTGTCCCTTTGCTTTTTTTTTCTGCAGACCACAGGGGTTCCCATTCGTGCCTGTAAGAGAGCTCAGCTCAATGTCATACTGAAGAGAGTCAGTGGCTTCCCGTGAGTAAAACACCTCACAAAAACCATTAAACCGTGATTTGGAATGACAAAATGGCTAATGAGATGTACCTTTTTTTTTTTTTTTTTTCAGCAAAACAAAATTCCTGAATGAAACAATTTTCCCCATTATGTATGTCAACGAGGTGAGTTCACTTCCTTCAGATTAGGATTTTGCCCGAAGCCAAATACTATGTTCGGAAAGGAAATTGCGCATTCTAAAGGGACATAGTGATGGTAAAAATATATACATTTCAATGCTTTTGCATTCTGTCGCTAGGATATATTTGGGTAATTATATTGTGTAAATAATTTGCAGGCATCAGGGAGCCGCTATCACTATCGCTTTTGAATGCATGCTCGCTTTTCACTTTCACTTTCCAATTTGCTGCGGAGCAGTGGTACTGACCACACATTTTACAAGAAAATATATTTTATCAATGATGCTCAGGATGTGTTACACTCCAAATCCTCCTGTCAGTCATCTCTCCTCACTATCTTTACATAAGTGAAATCATGAGGTACTGTAATGTAACCAACTACTGCAGCAAGTCAAACCTCATCCCTTTAGTGCATTATTCATTTTCTGTGCCTTTCTGAATTCGGATTTAGGCTTCGGGTGCATCCCAACTTTACATTTTCGATTTTGTCTGTTCACATTCAATTGTCAATTTGTTTTCTGATAAATTTAATTTTGTACTCTGGAATTTTCAGACTGCAACTATCGACGATGATTCGGCAACCCAGATGAGGACGCTTCTGTTGATTGTAACAGTGATGTCCAATTTCCCAGTCATTATTGTGGGGTTGGGGGCCATTTTACTTGTGGTCCTGATCTTCCTCGTCTGCAGGAACCGGCAGAGAAAGGTAAAACATCAGCGATATGACATTTATGGCCTTCCGGCTGGTTAAGACAAAAAATGTCATTTGTATGTCGACAATACCTTATTAATAGAGTAAAAGTTAATATTCTCTAGAAATGGCACTATGAAAAAGACTAAAAGCCTTTTGAAATTCCATCAACCTTACACACCCTTGGCTTGAAAGTCAATTACATTTGTCACACGCCTTAACGGCACTAACCCTAGCTTTAAAACCCATGCATGCACCCGCATGAGGGAATGCATGTGCTCTAGTGCACGCATTATATTTCTTTGCAGTTTAAAGTCATTATCAGCTTAATTGGGTTGCTCATCTATTGTTATGACCTAAAATAAATGTATTTATGAATGAATGGTTCAGTAGGAAAAAGATTTGTCTTGCATATTTATATACTAATCCTCATAAGGTCTTTTTATAGCATTTATTTTATGACTTAAAATGTATAATGCTGTTATGTTTTGATTTCCAGTAACATTTTTTCCTTCCTTTTTTTTTTGTTCAATTCAGAATGAAGTAAAACGTATTGATTTTACTGAAGCTTTTCATTCTTTTGCTGTAAGTCTTAATTTTTTCCCTTACACACACACACACACTTTGCTTTTATTTTGTTCAAATTTGCCTGTTATATCTTTATTGTATTTGGTCATTTTGAGCATTTTCATATAAATACCTTGTTTCTGCTAGTCATTTTAGTTGCTTTTCCTGCATGGTGATCGTAATGTACATTCACAGCATTAGATTAGATGTTTAGCTGCATAGTCCATTGGTACACGTTTGACATCTTCAGTCATCTAGACGTGGTTTTAACAATGTTCACGCTAATGTCCTTTTACGTTCTGTTTAGACGGCGAAAGACGAAACGGCTTATACCCAAGTGAGCAACCAAACGGAGGATTCGCCAGAGAACCGCAACAATCAGCCTTTGAGGAACGGATCTTATATTGCCATGTCACCAGTGGAGGCACAAAAGTGTTGATGAAGGACATCACGTCTACCAGTAGTGCATCCTCTCCCTTTTTTATATTTTACTTTTCACTGTGCGATTAGTCTTCGTGGGCCAGTCCACGCACGCTCACCACCGTATGCCGAGGGTCACTTATTTTGACTCGTGACTTTGTTTTCTTTCTTTGAGCATGGCCTTCTCAAACTGCCATATCTTCAAACACAACGTATGTCGATTCAAAACATCCAATTCAATTTTGAACAACCGTCTCTGGGTTTCCAGAGGCTTCTGTTGCCTAGTCCTGAGAGGCCTGAAACACTCTTTTGCCTTTTAAAAACACATATATGCATTGCATGTGCACAGAATCCATAGTTCCTGAAGGCATGAGAGAGTGTGAGGGGTTTCACCCATCCAGAACACTCATGTCTAGGACAGCCTGTGCTCTTAAACTGTTTTGGATCTGTTCCCACACTACTGTATTCAGGTCTACACAGGCAGACCTTGAACTAACACAGCTCTTCATACGTCAAACCCTTTGATAATGAGCAGATAAATGCAAACTATTGACTTACCTCCTCTAAGAGTAATAGAGAGCTAAAAGGTCTAATATGCTAACAAAACTGGGTCTTATCCAGAACGTGTGTGTGTGATTGTACATACCAGTATGTGTGTGTAATTATATGTGTGTGTATTTCTGCAGGCATGTCAATGCTTGCATGTTTTCGTCACACTGTGGTGAACTGCTCTGGTGGATCACCGTCCACCGTTTTGCACGATGCAGTGTGACGACAAGTGGAAACTAGTGACTTGAGCAGTCCTCTCTATTTCACAGTATCAGAGTCACATTCTGATGCCAGAAACATTTCAATGATGACGGCTGTTAAAAGAGGTCAGACATTCTCCTTTAAGGCATCGTATTACAGAAATCGTACTAGCTTTTAGCATTTAGTAAAAAAAAAAAAGAAAATACGAACAACAGACGTAGAACACTCACAAATGAGACTTGAATATTGTCTGCCTTACAAATACTTATGAACACAATGTGATTCTGCTGCGTGGTAATGGCAGGTATACGGTGGAACTAGGCGAAATGTCAGACTAACTTCTGTGAATCCGTGTCGGACTTCGAACTACATCCCTCCCGTTTCACAGCAAAACACGTCTTCTGTTATAGCGAGAGCACAACTACAGTACGCTGAAACCGCAGTCTAATCACAGCAGAAGGGGTTAAAGGTTAGCAGATTTTGAAGGGTTATTGGTGAAGTTTGCACATTTTTTCTGTGCACGTTTGGTTTATATTAACCCTCTGTGGGTGAAAGAGACTCTTGCACTTGAATCACTGCTTTTGTCTGTCAAATTTAATTTTTGTGTCGCTTTTTCTGTCCTTGATTATCGGAGCCTTCGCTATTGCTTCTTAAAAATGATTTGAGGCCATATTTTAAATCAACTTGAACAGGATGCGATAGCTTGCACAAAATATCACTAAAGAGGAGTTGTCGCATGCATTTCTGTGGGTCTGTCCCCTGTCTGAAGTTGCCATAACCCGCTTTTAAGACTTATGTATCTGTAAATCATTCCCATTTTGGAAACACTTGCTGGAATGATTGTTTGTTACTTTTACTTGACGTAAACCATCTGTTACCTATTGCGACCACGGTTCGCGTGGATTGCAGTGAACATTGTTGCGTATTTGCTTGTGCCATGGACTTAGCTTATCGTAAAGATTTAGTGCAAGGGTTCAACTGGAAACACTGTGTACTCGCAGTGTCTTATGCAGCTGTATCTGAACAGAAAACTGAGGGAAAGTCATTCAAGCTTTGGTGTAACTGACTACCAGTCCATTAAAGTGGCTCTCGGAGAGTAACATTTTGTTGACAGTGCAAATAGTATAGAAATTCATTAAAATGGTCTTTGACAGTCTCTCTTAGCATATTAGACTGAACAAAGACCCCGCTGGAACGTTGGGTATCAAGTGGTGGGACGTAAAATGTGACCTGAGTATCAAAGATCTATGAACCTGAGCCATTTCTATACAGTTTCCAGATTCCTTATGGTGACTTTTGCCCCTATATGCTTGACCAAAGATTAGATAACTGGTTTGTTTGCTTTCCACACAGATAGCGCTAGTGCTATTGACTTCCCATTTACAAGAGCATTAGAACCTCATTGTCTACAAAGGCAAGTAATTAAAAGAAAAAAAATAACAAAATATTTTCCAGAGCATACTATGTGAGTTTATAATGTTTAATACAGCAGAGAACTTAAGATGTAAAGTGTTGCCACAGTGTGCAAAGAAACTCTCAGTATTATGTATTGACACAGCAATACAACAAATATGTAAAAAGCAAATTTTATAATGAAGTAAAAGGTTTTGTAATCAGACAAACAAATATTTATGTATTCATATGTTCAATGGTATGTACATTATCTGACTTTGTAAGGTCTTTTCTTTGGTCTTGTTCGTTTCTATATTTTTCTTTTGTTAATTATTTTGTAATATTACCAGTGGGGTCATCAAGCACACTTGTTTTCTTAATTTGTAATTTTTTTTTTTTTTTTGGTTTTCCTCTACATTTCTGAAGTAGTAGCTACCAAGTGAATATTGTCCTGAATTCAAGACTGAACAGTGTATGTGGTTGTAAAAACTGTTAACTTTGATGGAGAAAGGCTTGTGTTGTATCTTTGGGGTGTGAGCCTATTGTGTGTAATGATCTCCTGTTATACAACTCTCTCAAGCTGCCAACTGTTTGTCCAACTGGAATAGCAAAGGGAAGGCTGAGTGTCTTTGAGTTCCACTAAGGAAGATTGCCATAGTGCCATGATGGGTACAAGGGAAGTCTCCATTTGCAATCTAACCCTTTTTTTTCTTAGATGAATGATGCCCTCCTTCAGGGATGAGCTTTTAGTGCCATACCATCCTTGTTTATTTCATTTGCTTAAGTAGCAGCACGTGTAAGCAGTGTAGCAGTTGTTTTTTCCCCCCACTCTGCCTTCATTTCAGGGCTGGTAAATTCCTCACAACATCTTTGAGGGTGGTCTTAAAAACACTGAACACTTCGTCACGTCCTCCTGAGATGCATTGCATTTTTTTGCTGCTGAGAATGACAATCCTTATGTCATGTTAGGTGCAAAATCATTTCAAGTAATATTCATTTTTAGTTTTGATAATTTACACTGCACAAATCTTTCTACAATGCTTTTGTAAAAATTTTTAGTGTTATTTGCAAAAAATAAAAAGAATTTGCTAGAATTTCAACATTTTTTTGTCACGTTTCTCTGTGTGTGTGTGTGTGTAGCTTTCACACTTTATAAGAACAGTTTCATATTAGTTTATTTGATTTTGTTGGATTTAAATTGTTTAATATATCATTGTTGTGATCTGTAGTTTATTAGATCAATATTCATTCAAATAATTAGAAATTAGAAGAAAAAAAAAATTATGTTTTTGAAAAAGTCTTATGCTCAAGGCTGCATTTATTTGAATAAAAATGCAGCAACGTAGTTCAGTATATCTTCCCCTGGTTTCATAGACAAGGCTTAAGTCCTAGACTAAAATGCATGTTTGAGTTGTTTTAAGTAAAAGGAACTCGCACTGATGTATTTTAAAATGTCAGTGGCATTATTTTGTTTTAAAGTGCACACCAGTAATTTTTTATTCTAGGGCATGTTTATAAAAGTTACTTAAATGTCCTAATTGAACTAAGGCCTAATCATAGTCTAACCCCTGTCTGTGAAACTGGGCCATATAGTTTAGTGTGTATATATATAACATAGTGTGTGTATATACAGGTCCTTCTCAATAAATTAGCATACTGTGATAAAGTTCATTATTTGCCATAATGTAATGATAAAAATTTAACTTTCATATATTTTAGATTCATTGCACACCAACTGAAATATTTCAGGTCTTTTATTGTTTTAATACTGATGATTTTGGCATACAGCTCATGAAAACCCAAAATTCCTGTCTCAGTAAATTAGCATATCATGAAAAGGTTCTCTAAACGAGCTATTAACCTAATCATCTGAATCAAAATTACACCTGCAAAAGATTCCTGAGGCTTTTAAAAACTCCCAGCCTGGTTCATTACTCAAAACCGCAATCATGGGTAAGACTGCCGACCTGACTGCTGTCCAGAAGGCCATCATTGACACCCTCAAGCAAGAGGGTAAGACACAGAAAGACATTTCTGAACGAATAGGCTGTTCCCAGAGTGCTGTATCAAGGCACCTCAGTGGGAAGTCTGTGGGAAGGAAAAAGTGTGGCAAAAAACGCTGCACAACGAGAAGAGGTGACCGGACCCTGAGGAAGATTGTGGAGAAGGACCGATTCCAGACCTTGGGGGACCTGCGGAAGCAGCAGACTGAGTCTGGAGTAGAAACATCCAGAGCCACCGTGCACAAGCGTGTGAAGGAAATGAGCTACAGGTGCCGCATTCCCCAGGTCAAGCCACTTTTGACCCAGAAACAGCGGCAGAAGCGCCTGACCTGGGCTACAGAGAAGCAGCACTGGACTGTTGCTCAGCGGTCCAAAGTACTTTTTTCGGATGAAAGCAAATTTTGCATGTCATTCGGAAATCAAGGTGTCAGAGTCTGGAGGAAGACTGGGGAGAAGGAAATGCCAAAATGCCTGAAGTCCAGTGTCAAGTACCCACAGTCAGTGATGGTCTGGGGTGCCATGTCAGCTGCTGGTGTTGGTCCACTGTGTTTTATCAAGGGCAGGGTCAATGCAGCTAGCTATCAGGAGATTTTGGAGCACTTCATGCTTCCATCTGCTGAAAAGCTTTATGGAGATGATTTCATTTTTCAGCACGACCTGGCACCTGCTCACAGTGCCAAAACCACTGGTAAATGGTTTACTGACCATGGTATTACTGTGCTCAATTGGCCTGCCAACTCTCCTGACCTGAACCCCATAGAGAATCTGTGGGATATTGTGAAGAGAAAGTTGAGAGACGCAAGAGCCAACACTCTGGATGAGCTTAAGGCCGCTATCGAAGCATCCTGGGCCTCCATAACACCTCAGCAGTGCCACAGGCTGATTGCCTCCATGCCACGCCGCATTGAAGCAGTCATTTCTGCAAAAGGATTCCCAACCAAGTATTGAGTGCATAACTGAACATAATTATTTGAAGGTTGACTTTTTTTGTATTAAAAACACTTTTCTTTTATTGGTCGGATAAAATATGCTAATTTATTGAGATAGGAATTTTAGGTTTTCATGAGCTGTATGCCAAAATCATCAGTATTAAAACAATAAAAGACCTGGAATATTTCAGTTGGTGTGCAATGAATCCAAAATATATGAAAGTAAAATTTTTATCATTACATTATGGAAAATAATGAACTTTATCACAATATGCTAATTTATTGAGAAGGACCTGTGTGTATATATATATATATATATATAAATAAAAATTCCCCCCTACTGAATACATTTGGTGCTCAACATTTCATATCAATATCGAAAACAGGTGTGCTGCTTTATATGCTTAATAAACCATGTTTTTTTTTGTTTTGTTTTTTTCAGATGAATATAAAGAAAAGAACAGCATTTATTTGAACTGGAAATCTTCTGTAATAAATGTCAAAAAATATCAGTGTAGTGTATCTTCTCCACTCCCAGGGTCCCCAAATCCCTGTTTGAGAACCATCCCCTCTGTTAAAAGAATAGTAGAAATTCTGTCATCATTTACCCACCGAGTTGTTACAACCACTATTCTTTTCAGCAATTCACAAATGAATGCCAGGCAGAGCTGTGTTTGTGACATAAAACACATTTGTAAATAATTTTTTTTTGCAAACGTGATTTTATTTAATGAATTTTATCATTTAATCAACTCTTTACATTTATTTTTAGGTCTTAATCTATTTGTTAATTTGATCCTTTTTTGTGAATCTTACATTTATTTTTTAATCTTAAGATATTCGTGTAGAATAATGCAACAATTCTAACCCCATATACATCACACGTCATCAGAGCGTAAACAAACAGCAGTCATCTTTTTCAGTTCCTCCTGAACCAAAACAACGATTTTATGCTGCGTTCATGCCATGTCGTAATTGTAATTTGGACATGGCAACCCGTGAAGTTCTACCCAGAGCTATTCACGTCCTCAGACACAGATTTATGCGTTTCTATGTCAACACTATCAATGCCGAAATGAATCTGCAGCCGACAGGCGGTACAAGAAAATGCACTGTAATTTGTTTAGGTTTGTAATTATTGTAATGTTATGTGCTTTGAGACATGAGGTAATTTAACGTCTCCTGACGTTTTGCAAACTCTGCTGTATGCGTCCATGTGACTTCAGTACCACCAGATTGCTGCAGATTCATTTAGCCGTTGATAGTGGTGCCATCGAAACGCATAATTCCCAGTGTGAGAACGTGAACAGCTCTGGCTATACGTCATGTGTTGTCATATTGAGACAATGATAACTACGACGGTGTGAATGCAGAAAACTTTGGAGGAGGCGTGGCTTTGGAGGGCACAATGAAGGGAGGGTAGGATCTCATGCTTTCAAAGCTAGCTTGCTATTGCTAGCCGCTATGAAATTGCCTACTGTACCTTTAAATGTATTAACAACTTGGCCTGCATTAGTCACTTGAACAACCTAGCTGTAAAAAGGTCTTGGCCGTTAACACAACAAATGCATTTGGCCACAACTACAGGAATGTATTGAAGCCACTAGTGTAGCAATAACCTCTGATGTTAAAGTGAGGTAGAGTGGGCGATCTTACCAAGCATCAAAAAAATAAGCCTTTCGTTATGTGCATTGACTCACAGCAGACATGTGAAGACTAGTGCTCTTTGATATCTGTACTTGTCCAGGACTTTCACCACCCACACATTCCCTCTACATGTTAACAAAAGAATTGAAGGCGAACCAGCAGACAGCGATACGTTTAATGAGTGTGACTGCTCATCACCATAGACACATTATATCGCTTCCTAAAGGTGACTCACGGTTATCAATATGTAGGAAATATAAGCTTACTATGCCACCACCTTATTTAAGGGAGGAGTCCTCCTCCACAAATCACAACGTAGTTTATTAAAATATCACAATTTCATTGTTCTAACAGAGACCATCAAAAATGTAAACTGTTTAAAAAATATGTCAGTAATAAAATCCATTAAGTAGGAAATTCTTTCTCCTCAGGACTGCAGGAATGGCCGGGCCTCCTCTAATGCACTGCCTGCCAAGAGACCAACAGCATACACCTCAAACAAGAAGCAACCTTTAATCACCATTACAGTGCCACACCACCCTAATCATCTGCACCAGGAGAGGTTGTGTCAATGCAGGCCCAACCCTGTACAAAACCACTAAGCACTGTAACACCGAGAAGAGCAGTGTGTATGCATTAACGTAATTTTCCCACCTGAACACACCCATATAGCTTGACAAAAGTGGCAAAAGCACTGCATGACTGGATTTAATAGGGGAAACTGTGAAAACATGCATAAACTGAATGATTATCAGTTTAAGCTAAAGGTTGAAATTGATATAATGTTCCTTGCAACTTACCAGATCCAGTGATCCATGGATATTGACATGCAGCCAGGAATCGTGTTTCCTGACATTTATATGTCCCTGAATTCGATGCTGGGGAAGTATATCAAGCAAATTTGCATGTGAACGCTTTATATAAATACAAAATAGGTAGGTCTATATCCGGGTGATCACTTATATCAATGTTATATAAATGTTATAGGATGGATATATATGTTGTTAATTTGATTCAAGCATCAAATATATATATATATAGAAATCTAGACGCACCCTAGCGGCAGAAAATGTATTTTGCCGTGAGTGTAGTCTAGCAACTCTCGGTAGACCTGAGAGCTGGAAAAAACAAACTCTGGGCAGACCAATCACAGTGTGTAGAGTCGGTGGGCGGGCTTAACATAATGACGGCACGTTCTGCGTGCTACTCGTAAACAAAGAAGCTGACGAACAGCGGTCTTTTGAATCGGCTTTGGCCGCGACTCTGGAAGACTTGGAGTTAAAGCAGCACTAGGTAACTTTTCAACCTTCAGAACATATTTTCAAGACTCTTGTGATGATACATCGACTTACAATAGGTTGAATGGCACGTCTGCCATAGCCTGACGGGGTCTGTATCGTTTTTAATCGTACTTTTAAACTTCGGGTTTCGGGTAGTAACCCGAGAAAAAAAAGAACTACAAAATTCGACTGCTTTACGGCATATACGTCACTTCCACCATCACCCCCACTTCCTTAAAGGGTCTGTTTACCCAAAAATGAAAATTATGTCATTAATTACTCACCCTCATGTCGTTCGACACCCGTAAGACCTCCGTTCATCTTCGGAACACAAATTAAGATATTTTTGTTGAAAGCTGATGGCTGAGAAAGGCCTCAGCAAGCCCTCCATAGGGATTCAGTACATTTACACTCACAAGACCCATAAAAGGCACTAAAAACGTCATTACAAAGTCCATCTCACTACAGTGGCTCTACAATAATTTTACAAAGCGATGACAATAGTTTTTGAGCACAAAAAAAAATCTAAATAACGGCTTTATTCGACACAAACTTTGGCCTCTGCCGTGAACTCACGAAGCACCATGACGCATGCGCGAGAATATTACGCAGATCCGGCGTTCGGACACATGACCCAGAAGCGAGGAGGAGATGTGTTTACAAGCAAAGGAAGACGCGCCGTATCTAAGCTGTTGAATTCTACATTGATCGTGCTTTAGGTCTCGGCGTAGTGCTTAAAATGGGACTAAAGTGTGCATTTCATGGATTCCCGAACGCCAGCGCTACGTCATATTCTCGCGCATGCGTCATGTCAAACAAATGCACGTGCGATGCATCCCCTGATGCAGGATGACATAGTTTACGACAGTAGTAGAGGACAATACTGTTTCCCAACTGTCGGGGGACCCCGAGAGCAAATCCATTAGCTTCTCTTTAGCATTGGAAGTCTATAAAATATACTTACATAAAATACTTCTTGTCAAATCTATTTGTACAGTCAATCTTAAAGCTTTTTCCCATTTTAGATGTGTTTTGTGTGCTTTTCACGGCATTCATGTGTACACCAATACTGCCACCAGGTCTTTTTCCCACTCAATGGGCGTAACCCCAGTCACTCCGGCCGACGGTGACATCACGTGCATACCCTCTATACCACACAAACAAAAGCAAATGACAAACAATATTTAATATGATCAAATTAAACATCAATATCGAATGAAATAAAAAAGAACGAAACCGTGGCTGGTCTGCCCCTTTAACAGAAAAAAACCCCATACACGTTAATACACCTTAACAACCAATAACAAGCACTTAACAAGCACTTATTGCTTAACAAGCAATAAAAGAAAACGATACTCGGTTACTTAACGTAACCTCGGTTCTCTCTAGAAGAGGGAACGAGTATTGCGTAAGTTCCTTACGCTACGGGAAAGTATTCTTTCTTCGAGATTTCTGAAAAACCCAAAATTATCCTTAATTTTGTAACATTGTCAACGCAGTGCGGCAGCCTGGCAGACCATAGCAGGCTATTCCAGCGTGCTATTGGCTGCTCTGCTGGCAACTGCAGCAGCCTATCGGTGAGCCCGCGTGACGTGGCGACCAATGAGGGCGCTTCGCGCCCACCTGGCTTCATTTGCCTACAGGTGGGGCGTGGCCACGTGTATATAAGCAGGGCTCACGGGCTGCATATTCGGTTTTCGTAGTTCTGAAGCGTAAAAGCCCGCGGGGCGCACGGCAAGGAACGCAATACTCGTTCCCTCTTCTAGAGAGAACCGAGGTTACGTTAAGTAACCGAGTATCGTTCTCTTACGAGAGGTTCTCTCGTATTGCGTAAGTTCCTTACGCTACGGGAACATATTGTCAACGCCGTGCGCGCCTCGCGTACAGCATATGTATCCCAGGGAACCGGGGACCATAACACTGCTCGGGCAGGGTGGCCGGTAAGGAAAACGGGCCACCACATCTACAGACACTTCATTCGAACTGACGGGTGGTTACAACGGGTGGTTACAACACCCTGTCCCATGAATGAGGGAACGGCACCTGCCGGTCTCCTTCAAATTCACCACACCTTGTCTCATGAATGAGGGAACGGCAACGCCGGTCGCCTTCAAATTCACAATATTTTGTTATATGAGTGAGGTAACGGCACCGCCGGTCACCTTCAAACTCACAACAGCTCGTCTCGTAAATGAGGAAACGGCACCGCCGGTCTCCTTCAAATTCACATGAGCCTAGTACCGAACTTACTACCAGTATGTGAGCTATGTCTGCGAAGAATCACTGGGCAGGACCAACAGCCCTATTGAACTGGTAACACTTTCGCCTGTAAGGCAGGAACTTCCAGATTGTAAAATCTCACGAACGTAGACGGGGAGGCCCAGCCTGCCGCCATACAGATATCGTGGATGGAAATCCCTCTGGCCCAAGCCCACGAAGAGGCCATGCCTCTGGTGGAGTGTGCTCTGACACCTAGCGGGCACTGCAGGTGTTTGGAAGCGTATGCAGTTGCAATCGCGTCCACTATCCACCTGGAAAGGGTCTGTTTCGAGGAGGCGAGACCTTTAGTGCGCCCACCAAACGAAACAAATAGCTGCTCAGAACGCCTGAAGGCGGCGGAGCGTGTGACATAAACCCTCAATGCCCTGACAGGGCAGAGGATATTGCCACCGTCCCCCTCGTCGGATGCTGGCAGAGCCGAGAGGGAGATAATCTGCGCCCTGAAGGGAGTGCCAATCGCTTTGGGGACATAACCATGCCTTGGTCTGAGAATGACCTTAGAGTCATTAGGACCGAACTCCATACACGTCGGGCTCACTGAGAGCGCGTGTAGATCCCCCACGCGTTTCACTGAAGCCAGAGCTATCAGGAACGCGGTTTTTAGCGAAAGGAACCTTGGTTCCACAGTCTCGAGCGGTTCAAAAGAATGGGCCTTCAGGGCCTCTAGGACCAAGGCCAGATCCCATATAGGAACCGATGGGGGCCGCGGGGGATTCATCCGTCTGGCTCCTCTGAGGAAACGGATGATGAGCTCGTTCCTTCCTAGCGTGCTACCTAGCGTCGTCTGAGCGAACGCTGCTATAGCCGCCACATACACTTTGAGCGTGGAAGGGGACCTGCCCAGTTCCAAAAGCTCTTGGAGGAAGGAGAGCACCCGCTGGACCCCACATTGCTGTGGGTCCAATCCCTTGGAAACACACCACTCAGTGAACACCGACCACTTAGAACTATATAACCGCCTCGTCGAGGGGGCTCTAGAGTGTGAAATCGTGTTCATAACCCCTTCGGGCAGGTCAACGGGTATCCGTTGGTCACCCATACATGCAGAGACCAACGCTCTGGATGGGGATGCCAAACTGACCCTCCTGCTTGAGAGAGGAGGTCTGCTCTCAGCGGAACTGGCCAGGGGGGGGAGTGCGACAGCTTCACCAGCTCTGGGTACCAAATCTGGTTCTCCCAGCGCGGTGCTATAAGGAGCACCAGGCGGCGCGTCTCCCTGATTTTCGCTATGACCTGGGGCAATAGGGAAATCGGCGGGAAAGCATACAGCGGGAGGCTGGGCCAAGGTTGGGACAGCGCATCCTCGCTTTTGGACAGAAACCTCGGGCAGCGGGCGTTCTCTTTTGTTGCAAAGAGGTCGAGCTCCGCTCTGCCGAATAGGCGCCATACCAGCTGGACTGTCTGAGGGTGCAGGGACCATTCTCCTGGGAGAATGAGGCCCCTGGACAGCTTGTCCGGGCCCACATTGAGGTGGCCCGGTACGTGCGCAGCTCTCAGCGAGCGCAGCGAGCTGTGTGCCCACACGAGCAGGCGTTCTGTCAGATTGCCCAGACACCTGGACCTGACACCGCCCTGCCGGTTCACATAGGGCACCACTGTGGTATTGTCCGACCGGACCAACACGTGGTGTCCTCGTATAAGCGGGAGAAACTGCTTGAGCGCGTTCTCTACCGCTATCATCTCCAAACAGTTTATGTGTAGGAGCTTTTCCCCGCTCGACCAGAGGCCCGAGGCCGATCTGCCCTCGAAAACGGCGCCCCAACCCGTGGTGGAGGCGTCCGTCGAGATGACCTTGCGGTGTGAGATGGCTCCCATCGTCACTCCCCGCTGGTACCAGTCGGCTACTAACCAGGGCTCTAGGGCTGAAACGCAGCCCTGAGTCACTTTGATCCTGAAGCCTCCGGACGCCCAGGCTCTGTGAGGCACTCGGGCGTTTAACCAGCATTGCGGCGGGCGCATGCGCATTAAGCCCAGCTGGAGCACAGCTGCAGCTGAGGCCATACGTCCCAGCATCCTCTGAAAGAGCTTGAGAGGTGCGATTTTGCCCGGCCGGAAGTACGCATCCATGCGCCGAACTTGGCGCGCACGTTGGGGTGACAGGCGGGCTGACATTGCCACAGTGTCCAGATTCAAACCCAGAAATGAGGTTGATTGCGTGGGCACTAATGAGCTCTTGGTCCAATTGACCGTGAGCCCCAGGCTGTCCAGATGGCTGAGCAGCATTGCCCTGTGGGCGAGGAGCTCGGCCTCTGACTGCGCCAGGATGAGCCAATCGTCCAGATAGTTCAACACTCGCATCCCTCGACTTCTATGGGGAGCGAGGGCCGCGTCCATGCACTTCGTAAATGTACGGGGTGCTAGTGACAGGCCGAACGGAAGGACGGTGTATTGATAAGCCTGGCCGTCGAAGGCGAATCGTAAGAATGGCCTGTGACGCGGCGTTATCTTGATTTGAAAATATGCGTCTTTCAAATCTAGGGAGATTAGCCAGTCTCTCGGGCGAATATGCGCGAGGATCTGCTTGGTCGTGAGCATCTTGAACGATCTTCTCATAAGAGCTTTGTTCAGACGCCTCAGATCCAGAATCGGTCTGAGCGACCCAACCCTTTTTGGCACGAGAAAATACCGGCTGTAAAAGCCTGACTCGCTCATAGAATGGGGAACCGGTTCTATAGCCCCTTTGCACAGCAGTGTGGCTATCTCCGCTCGAAGTAGATGTGCTACTTCCTCGCTCACTCTCGTCTCCGTACGCGCACAGAAGCGCGGAGGGTGGCGAGCGAACTGCAGAGTGTAGCCGTGCTTCACTGTTTTCAGCACCCATTCTGATACACCTGGAATGGCTTCCCACGCTCTCGCGTGTGCCACACGGGATAGAACGGCCTCCGGGCTCGAAACGCCGCGCTTTGCGGGTTCGACGGCCTGTATAGGAGGGGCGGGCGCAGTGCGCGCGCTCTCTGTGCTGTGGGCCAGCCGATCGCTCGTGATGGCTGGCCGCCCTACACACTGTATCTCTGCCGCTTCGAGCAGGGAGTGGCTTGTGTGTGGCCTTACACTCGTCGTTCCGGCCACCTTGGGCGGAGAACAAATGGTGTGTGGCGCGGCGCATGGCGCCGGGGGCAGAATGTTCGCGAAAATGTGTGAGCGCGTTTGAGCGGGCACAACTCTTACACGTGGAACATGACCGGTTAAGAGTGGCTGTGTGACAGCGCGTGTGGTGATTAGGCGTGGGCGCAAATAAGCGGACACGTGACCTAACTCTAGCACTCGAGCGGCCGGTGGCCGCTTTATGTGAGTGAGAGACACGGGATTTGTGGTGCTTGGGTGCAGGGGTGAACACAAAAGTGGGCACGTTTACTGCATTTGAAAACACATACGGCGTGAG
The DNA here is from genome assembly GCA_023566225.1 of Romanogobio albipinnatus. Taxonomy (NCBI): domain Eukaryota; kingdom Metazoa; phylum Chordata; class Actinopteri; order Cypriniformes; family Gobionidae; genus Romanogobio; species Romanogobio albipinnatus. The sequence continues at coordinate 47,458,578 of CM042242.1, forward strand.
CCGTGCAACCAGAAAAAAGGCAACTTCATGATTTCTCTGGTTCGTCATAAAAACGGCGGTTGTAGACAGGCGAGAGGGCAGTTTTGCCGGCTCGTTTGCTGCGTGAGAGCCATCTGCAGCAGCCACAGGAGTGGGGGCTGACAGGAAGAAGAGTTTTGACGGTGGTCCGACCACGGCGGGACTTAACCGTCGCTTCCCCCCTCTGCTAGGAGGACTTTGGAGGGGCTACAGTTGGAAACAGGCGAGAGGGCGAGTTCGCCGGCTCGTAGGCTGCGTGGAAAACATCTGCAGTAGCCACAGGAGTGGGGACTGACAGGAAAAACAGAGTTTTAACGGTGGTCCGGCCGCAGCGGGACTTAACCGTCTTTTCTCTCCTTATGTATAGACGTCCAAAAATACTCGAGCACCACGTGGTGCAAGTTAGCTTTCTGTATGTAAGAAAAGCTGGCCGCGAGCCCGGGGAAGCGGACAGTAAAACATTTTTATCTGCCGCGAGAGCTGGGCTCGAACTCGGGTCTCCGGCGTTTCAGCCGCTGATTTTGCCACTGTGCTACCAGGAGGGACACAATAGCGTTCAGTTAGCGCGAGCATACAGCAGTACGTCCTCGTGCTTGTTGGCAGTCGTGCGTGCATAAAAGACAGGCTCGTTACTGCAATAGTAATATTTCCAGCCGCCTGAACTGGAGAGGGGGCTGAGAAATGCTAGAGAATGGCGGTTCGTCCGGCCACAGCGGGACGAAAACACCCTCTGTTAATTTCCCGGTGAGTGCGGCGCGCGCACGTCATGTCTTATGACGGCGTATGTTTGCTGGCGTGCGTGTCTTAACAGGCTCGTGTACAGCAATATGAACAATTCCAGTCGCCTGAACTCATGAGGGGACTGAAAAATGTGCGCGAGGGTGGAACAGCTCTCTTGTAACGTAAAGAGAGCTGCAGGACCGTGCATTTCTGCCATCCCTTGTATATAAGCGGCGCATCAGCGCGGCATGAACAGAGGGGGGGGGGAGGCTCGCTCCGAGACCGTTCATTTCTACCATCCCTTGCAAGCGGCGCGGTGGCGCGGCTTGAACAGAGGGGGAGGAGGCTCGCTCCGAGCCCGTTCATTCCTACCATCCCTTGAAAGCGGCGCGGTGGCGCGGCTTGAATAGAGGGGGAGAAGGCTCGCTCCGAGACCGTTCATTCCTACCATCCCTTGTAAGCGGCGCGGCTTGAACAGAGGGGGAGGAGGCTCGCTCCGAGACCGTTCATTTCAACCATCTCTTGTAAGCGGCGCGGTGGCGTGGCTTGAACAGAGGGGGGGAACAGCGGAGTGATGTCGTCATAAAACTGCTCGAGTCGAGCCCGCAGGGTCGACATAGAGAGTTCCTCACACTCGGGGCATTCGCCCGCGAGGAGGCGGCGGCGGCGTGGTCACGGCCCAGACAGAGAGCGCAGACACATGGCGGTCTCTGGTGCTGAGCTGCACGTGGCACGAGCCGCAGGTGGAACGAGGCGTTTTGATAAAAACGCTCGTGCTCTTTTATGAAACGTGTGACGCAACGGCGAGAACACGTGCAATGAAAGGATATAATGCTGCCGGATAGCAGAGCAGGCACGGATGGCTGAAGGTGGCGCGATGCTGCCGGCTTCTCCAGGCGCTGTCCTCTGCTTGCTCGTCTGCACGATCACGGCGGCGGGTTCCAGATCCAGCGATGCGAAGGGCTTCGCTGAAGAAAAGAAAATCGAATATGCAGCCCGTGAGCCCTGCTTATATACACGTGGCCACGCCCCACCTGTAGGCAAATGAAGCCAGGTGGGCGCGAAGCGCCCTCATTGGTCGCCACGTCACGCGGGCTCACCGATAGGCTGCTGCAGTTGCCAGCAGAGCAGCCAATAGCACGCTGGAATAGCCTGCTATGGTCTGCCAGGCTGCCGCACTGCGTTGACAATGTTACAAAATTAAGGATAATTTTGGGTTTTTCAGAAATCTCGAAGAAAGAATACTTTCCCGTAGCGTAAGGAACTTACGCAATACGAGAGAACCTCTCGTAAGAGAACAAACAAAACATACGTTAGCGAAAGTAGAACAATTGCAGAACAGTTACCCAATCTCAGCACTCAATCCCCAAACCAAACTCCAAACATAATAGATGCGGAGAAGATACTCTAAAAAGATATTAAAGATACCAAATAACAAAGAAAGTTTAGTGTACTAATCGCATCAAACTCATAACCAATCGGCCTCAATAAAAAGTACACTGCATTTACCGGTTATTCAGCGCTCGGCTGCCAGCCCATTAAAGGTAACTCAACAATAGATATTTGTCTGCCCCGCTTAATGATACTGGAACCAACTCAGGGAAAGTGCAACCCTGACTTCAGAGTCCAACATGGCTGCTCTCAGCACATCAACTGTAGTGAAACAGAAGTCAAATATTGTTTATTTGGACTTCTGTTGGTCTGTGTCTCAAACTCAGTGGTCCACCGATACTATCCAACCTCTATTTGTGCATACGATACTTCGGCTTTACCACCTTTTTATTTGTGTATTCCGACAGAGCAAGCAAAACAAATGTGTGCCAGTCAACTTGGGTGTGCCGTCATTGCCAGCTACGACATCCCTTATTTGAGGTAAGCCCACTTGTTAGCAACCACTTTGTCCCAGGACAAATAAAAGATTTTTTAAAAATCACAAAAGGGTATTGCTGATATATTTTATGTCGTAGAATAAAGCATGAAAATATATTGAGCTTGTGTTAACCACAGTCCTTATTTCAGGCATTTAACCATAAACTCCTTCAAAAAACCCATTGACTTCAGGGCGATGGAATCGGAAGTTCTAAAATGCTAACTCGTTTCTGTGTTTTGGCCTATAAAAATATGTCTTCCCTGCAGCACTACTACTTCCAAGTAGGCACCCTCTAACCTTCTAAACCATCTCCCTCAGTCAGTGTGTAGGTTGATAGGAAAACATCAGTCATTTTTTGGCTGGTATGTTTTCTAGGACAATGTCTTTTATGTGCTAGTAATAGCAAAGCTTAACGTCAACATGCCTCTTATTGAAAAAATAGCTCTTGAAACACACAAGTGGCAGGCAAAACTCTATCTACCCTTTTACTTGCATGCTTAGGACATTTACACAAACATCAAATACATTGTGAACAACATATAGTCTATGTTTTACAATACAGTTATGTCATGGTGTATTATTCAAGATACTGATGGCTCGTTTTGATACAAAATATGCAAACAAATTTGTCAGAGGCAATGAAGGCAAATTCGAAAAGCCTTATGATCTTGACAGGGAGATAAGAACAAATGTAGGAATCATTGAGAGATCAGTAGCTTGTAATACAATGTAGTACATTGAAGAATCATGGAGAACATTCATGATTGATCACAGAACTTCCAGGTGTATTGTAAACTTGAACCTGAAGCTAACACAGATGTATATTTGGTTTAGAGAGAAAGATTCTAAGTCTTAAAAAGCACATAAAGGTAAATCTGGAGGGTGAAATATCAAGAGGAAGACTACAGTTTACAACAGTTATTGTGGTGGAACAAGAACAGAAATATCACAGAGATCTTCAGTCTGTGAAGATGAAAAATCTTCAGCGTGCCAACCAAGTGAATCTGCAGTCTGTGAAGGTGGACATTGTGAAATCTGCGGGCCTGTAGAGTCTGCAGTTTGTGAGGTTACTTCCTCCCGAGGAAGGCTCTGATATTCCGGCTTGAACTTTAATAGACTTTTACCTCTCTCGAGTCTGCTTTTGTCCACCAGCCGAAAAGCCTCCATGAATTCATCAATGTCAATGCTACCATCATTATTTGTGTCCGTGCTGATAACCAGCTCATTAATGACCTCCTCAGAGATCTCCATTTTCAGATAGGCACTGAGCAGTTTCAACGTCTGGCGGAAATCCTCAAAAGAGATGAGACCTGAGAGAAACAGAAACACAGGCCATAGGAATGTGCTATTGAATATCAATCAAAATAGAGAAATCTTTTTTTTTTTTTTGCATTTTTTATTATAAATGATTTAACCGTACACATCCTTATATGGTTACACTTTATTTCGATGGTCCACTTTAAACATTCTACTAACTATAAGTTACTTTGCATCTACATGTCAACTAACTCACACTATTAGAAGACTGTTAGGTGTTAGGGTTGAAGTTAAAATGTACTTGCAAAGTTACTTATAGTCAGTAGAATATCTCTTGGTGGACCATCAAAATAAAGTGTTACCCATTTTTTTTAATTTTTTATTCATGTACACACTTTAATCAAATGAACTCCCTCTTGCAATAATTTCTCTTCTCTGATAACGTGTTTACTAGAGCGAGGGTGGGACAACCTGTCACTCACATGAGATCACACCAATAGCAAACTACAACGATCCGGCAATCCAATCAATTTCCAATGGACAAAAGAAAATCCCACACTACATTTTTTCTTGTTCGAGAAGCAGTTCCACTCAAATATATAGGGGTGAATTCGGGTTGATTGGGACACTTTTTCCAAGTCATCCCAATGGCAAAAAGTGTCCCAATCAGCCTGAATTCACCCTAGGTCACGGTACAAAAGACAAGACAATATCAACCTCTGTTACATGCATCTTTGATTATTAGACCATGATCACTTCGAAGACCAGGCATGGTAACAGAGAGAAATGTAGCACTCAGTAATGTTTTTTTTTTTTTTGCGCTGACTGATCTTGGACTTTATATTGACATCTACTGGAGTGGATGCAGCGTTACTGGACAACCCATACACTAAAAACCTTTTCTCTGCTTTTGACTGGAGCCTTATGGGTGTATACATCCTTTTGAACATATGTACTCACCTAAATGATTATTAGGAACACCGTACTAATACTGTGTTTGACACCCTTTCGCCTTCAGAATTGCCTTAAAGGTCCCGTTCTTCGTGTCTTTTTGAAGCTTTGATTGTGTTTACAGTGTGCAATATAACATGTGTTCATGTTTCGCATGTAAAAAACCCCAGTATTTTTAACACAATTTACTTATCTGTATACCGCTGTTTTCACTGTCCTAAAAACGGCTGATGACTTCCTTTATTCTATGAAGTCCCTCCTTCAGAAATACGTAACGAGTTCTGATTGTGCCAGCAGTTCCTGTGTTGTGATTCGACAGCAGCTTAGCGCACGTGGAAAGGTCACGCCTCTTAACGGGAGATATATGCAAGCTTAATGATCTCTACAGCGTCCCTGGGAAAGCCAAACAAAGGTGATTTGACTCCGGGATGAAAATAACAGCGTCTCGACGACATGGCGACAAACACAGTCAAACGCAACACTTCCTTTTCTCCACGCGACACGTCCTCTTCTCCATGTTGGACAGCAACAGGACCACGCCCCCTTTTTCGCGTAGTCTTGTGGGCGGAGGTTAGTCTGTTCTACTGTTCTTCTGACGTCATTTTTGAAGGAAGTACCAGGATGTAGTCCAAGCCAGCCGTTCGCTGTAGGCTTTGAAAGGGAACTTCTGTTAAATAAAATATCTCGCTTGGCATTGAACTTTGAGCTTTATAATTTTACAGGTATTATTTATGCTCTAACAGCAACATTACACACTAACTAAAGTTTGAACAATGGGATCACGAAGAACGGGACCTTTAATTCTATGTGGCACTGATTCAACAAGGTGCTGAAAGCATTCTTTAGAAATGTTGGCCCATATTGATAGGATAGCATCTTGCAGTTGATGGAGATTTGTGGGATGCACATCCAGGGCACGAAGCTCCCGTTCCACCACATCCCAAAGATGCTTTATTGGGTTGAGATCTGCTGACTGTGGGGGCCATTTTAGTACAGTGAACTCATTGTCAAGAAACCAATTTGAAATGATTCGAGCTTTGTGACATGGTGCATTATCCTGCTGGAAGTAGCCATCAGAGGATGGGTACATGGTGGTCATAAAGGGATGGACATGGTCAGAAACAATGCTCAGGTAGGCCGTGGCATTTAAACGATGCCCAATTGGCACTAATGGGCCTAAAGTGTGCCAAGAAAAACATCCCCCACACCATTACACCACCACCACCAGCCTGCACAGTGGTAACAAGGCATGATGGATCCATGTTCTCATTCTGTTTACGCCAAATTCTGACTACCATCTGAATGTCTCAACAGAAATCGAGACTCATCAGACCAGGCAACATTTTTCCAGTCTTCAACTGTCCAATTTTGGTGAGCTCGTGCAAATTGTAGCCTCTTTTTCCTATTTGTAGTGGAGATGAGTGGTACCCGGTGGGGTCTTCTGCTGTTGTAGCCCATCCGCCTCGAGGTTATGTGTGTTGTGGCTTCACAAATGCTTTGCTGCATACCTCTGTTGTAACGAGTGGTTATTTCAGTCAAAGTTGCTCTTCTATCAGCTTGAATCACTTGGCCCATTCTCCTCTGACCTCTAGCATCAACAAGGCATTTTTTGCCACAGGACTGCCGCATACTGGATGTTTTTCCCTTTTCACACCATTCTTGTAAACCCTAGAAATGGTTGTGCGTGAGCAGATTGTGAAATACTCAGTCCGGCCCGTCTGGCACCAACAACCATGCCACGCTCAAAATTGCTTAAATCACCTTTCTTTCCCATTCTGACATTCAGTTTGGAGTTCAGGAGATTGTCTTGACCAGGACCACATCCCTAAATGCATTGAAGCAACTGCCATGTGATTGGTTGATTAGATAATTGCATTATTGAGAAATTGAACAGGTGTTCCTAATAATCCTTTAGGTGAGTGTATTTCAAATACACTATTAATTAGAGTAACACTTTACTTTAACAGAGTTTAACAGATTATTGGGAAAAAATGAAGGGTGGGGACTTGTTTCTGTCCATTGGTTGCTGCTTAGATTCTAAAATGTGGACGTTGAAAAAAGAATGCAAGCTTTTAGTCGATTATGGGGGTTTTAGCTGACTAAATGATTGGAGAAGTCCAGTATACTACAAAGTGTGTACTATTTCACATGAGCTTGATGATCAGTTAATTCTGAACATAGCCACATACCCAATTATAAAAGGGTTTGCATATTTTTGCAGTTAGTTATTCCAAGTGTTTTATATTTACCTTTTTTTTCTCTGAAATGTGTCACTTTGGTTTTCAGTGGCATTGCATAGGTTATAATTTTTACATTAAACTTGCAAAAGTTCTGATATGATTTATCTTTGTTTCACTTTTTACATCACAAAAAAACAGCTGTTTTAACAAGGGTTTGTAGACTTCTTTATATCCACTTTTGATGTTTTCACCAGAAGATCCAGTTATAATTTTGATTAAACATTACAAGGTCATTTAATGAGTATATTATTATTAATATGAGTTTATTAGTATTATTCTGCCCTACAAAAGCAAAAGACCTTAACTCGCTAGAGTGTGGAACTGAGACAAATGACTTTAAAGATTTTTAGTTGTCCAGCCAAATTAATTATAGGTAGGACACTGGAAATCTGTCAATTAGATGTTTTAGTAATGAAAATGATCTACATAAAAAAAATCTTAAGCTCAACTTGACCCCTATTTTGAAGTTACTGTACTCTGCCTTTGTATTGTCTGCAAAAAGTGAGAAGTCACACCAAGGCAAATGACAGTAACTTCCACATTATCAATAATTGGTTGCTGTTCACCATTTACAAAATCATTATAGTAACACCTGTATAAAATCTAGTGACCATGGCATTTATTTTGGATGATTTACAATAGCTTTTTTATATGGAGCAGTTTGGTAGCCTATTCATTAATTGGATAGCTGACTAGCCTATTTATGCTATAGGCTGCTAGCTAGCTAAATGAAGTAGATTGCAATCTATTTAATTTGTTAGTCTAATGCATCTTTTGTTACATAATTTCTTACCTTGACCTTGATGACTGCGTTTCAAAGCCATCTCAACCATCATTAAACGATATTAGTAAAAACAATCACTCAACTATTTGTTTTACCTACACTTTTATTCAGGTATCGTGTGTGTGTGACACAGTCTACACTGTAATATAAACTTTAATGGACAGTAAAACAAAGGCAGAATACCGTAACTCCAGGCTGACACTGTAACTTCTAAACAACGGCTAAACAATAGCAGAGTATTTAAACTCAATTTGAGCGTTCTAAAGAGCAGTAACTACTGGTGTTACAGTGTTTTGCCTTGGTTTCTCCTGGGCTTTTGGAAGTTACTGTTAAGACAACCCATTATTTTCTCGATAAAACAATGGAATTGACTCAAGATACGTATCCACATGGTAAAGGAGGTCTTGAATGTCCCAAAAATATAAATAACTAATTTTCGACCAAAAATTAAGTTACTGCCTTGTGCCTTTGTAGGGCAGCATTATTACCTGCATATATCTTTTCATACCTGAATTATCTGTGTCCACTATTCTGAAAATGGTCTCCAGGGTGGAACGATGTTTATAGAGTGTCTCCAGCATTCTCTGCTCAATGTGCTGTAGAGTGAGAACAGAAGAGAGTGGTTTCTGGAAAGGAGCGACAGTATATCATAATACTAACACAGCAGACAGAGAGATCAAATCTAGTGATCTGCTTTACCTCAGAGCTGGGCTTTTTTAGGGCAAGATCCCGGAACCAGCCATGGTAGTCCAGCCTCCCATCAGTGGTGCTGGACACTAGCTGAGGATGGAGAACTCTCCAGGGCAGATCCAGGTGAAGAACTCGCTCGATTGCACTGGCCCAGTCGGACAAACAGATCAGTCCTGTGATGGCATTGACATCACTTTGGCATTTGAACAACTGCAAAACTAGCTATTAACTATAAAACCCATTTTTTCCCCAAATATTAAATAGTCTAAACTCCATAATATTCTATAAAGAAGTGGAAGTGATATCACCACATCACTAGGTAGCAGAATACTGCAATACTGTATAAAAATATGCATTTTATGCCAGATTTTTGTCTGTACCTGTGTTCTCCTTATCAAGTTCTTGAAAGGCACTGAGAAGATCTGACTTGTGCACAAACAGTTGCTCTCGTAGGACTTTGAGTGCAGTGTGCTCTGTGCGTTTTACACTGAAAGAAAATCAAGAAATTAGCTGGAAACTTGACAATGAACCTGTAACACTGTAACAAATGTATTCAAAATGACTGCAACACAACATCTGCTGTAGCTTTTGCAACAAAACAGTCATACCAAACAACACATTTGAAATTGTGAATTAAAATAATTCCCCTAGGGGACCACTTGGGGCATAATTTAGGACTCAGCATAAAATATGACTCAAAATAAGACCAAACAAGCATTCAACAACTACAAATCATATATATATATATATATTTTTTTTTTTTTGTTTTTTTTTTGAAAAATTAGGGTTCCCATGATCTTGACAAAACTTTGATAAATAAAGTAGTCTAATTTTAAAAGTGTGATTTGTAGACCTGGAAAAGTCATGTAAATTAACCAAATCTTATAACTCCATGGATATTTTTATAACGAATATATATTTTTCTAGTTAATAATTTATTTATAATTTCTAAATTATTTTTGTGGGTAGAAATTGTGAGTAAAAAATAAATAAATAAAGAATGAAATAAAGGTTAGAACCACCGTTTTAGTCAAATGGCTGCTAGTATGTGTGTCGATTACCTTTGTGGAAAGCTCAGTCCTCGGGTCGTACTGGTGGCCTGATACTGAACAAAGTAAGGCACAAGATCTGGACCCAATCTGACAAAGGCTCCTCTGTTACTGCCAATCTCATAGTAGTTAGAGGCTGAAAAAAGTGTCAGGACCTGAAAATCAAAATACATCAACCTTAAAGGTTTCGGCCTAGTTCACCCAATAATGAAATTAGCCCATGATTTACTCACCCTCAAGTTATAGGTGTATATGACATTCTTCTTTCAGACGAATAAAATCAGAGTTATATTAAAAAAAAAGTCCTGGCTCTTCCAAGCTTTATAATGGCAGAGACTATCATTTTTGAAGTCCATAAAAGTACATCTATCCATCATATAACTGCTCCACACGGCTCCGGGTGTTACTAAAGGCCTTCTGAAGCAAAGTGATGTGTTTGTACGCAAGTCGACATTGCAAGCTTTGACGCCTCTTGCGGATAGGGCTGGGCAACAAACTCAAGCCCCGCTTCTCTTATATTGAAATCCTCCGCCATTTCTCTTTAAAAAGTCTAATTTCATGACCAGTGTTTTGTTTTGCTCTATCCTCTGGCGCTTCTGCATTCATCAATATGCATTCGTCAAGGGTTCAAGGGTCTATGAAGGTATTTTTTCGGTGCAAAACAACTGAACACATGTGAAAGTGGAATTTGTAGCTGTAGCGCATATCCACACATATGTATCAATACATTTGAAGTCACAGAGAAAAAATATTTTAGGAGTTGTACACTTGTAGATTATATTTCTCACCTACAAACACAACACAACAGTTACACCTTCACACATTCTTCACTGCAGGTGCACAAATCCTATTCTACGAATCACACATGAAGAAACTTGTACACTCACATTTTTGCTACAGTTGCTGTAGTGAATATGGTGCAAAACGCATTCACACACCCGTAGCAAAAATGTGAAGTCAGACAAATTTTGCACATCCGCAAATTAATATGTGAATCCATGCAATGAGAGTTGTACACTTGTAGAATATTTGGTCACAAATGCATTTCTTCCCCGTCCTCTTCCTCCTTCTACGAACTGTGGAACATGTGGAACCCCTCTCGAATACTTTTACAATTTTTTTTTTTACCATTACAGCTGTCAAGCATTATTTTTTATATATTTTCCCATCACATGAAAAGCTGCAGTAATCAGCATTGAGTACACATGTGTCAGGGTTCTCTGACAGCTCTGTCTGTTTTGTCATTGTTTAATGTGTCTTTGTTTGTGTTGTGCTTGAACACGGCTCTGTCTTGGGGCCCGTTCTTCGTACCTCGCTAACTCAGTTAGCCGGATTTGATTGTTGACGATTTGGCATGATCTTGGATTGTTTGGTTCTTCGACGCTCATCCTGGACTTGCTGTCATAGCAACAGGTCCGTAAGCTTAAACCTGCTCGCGAACAGGCTTATTTCATGTAAACAGGATTAGATTGCATTTTGAGGTGATACTTAAAATCTGTCCCAGCCACTTCTACTTTATTACAAGAGTTCATTACTGAACCAGGGGCAATAATAATCATTTGAAATAATAATAATATACAAATTTAAAAATGTATATGTATATGAGAATGTATATAATATTATAATGTTGTGTATAATACTATAGACACAGCCACTTGATTGAGCGATTTATTTGTGATGGAATAATTACTATATAATTTTATTGGAAGTTTGCACACATGTTGTACAGTTAATCTGAGCCGTGCATTAATTTAAGTGATGACGGATATTATGGGATGGCTTGATGCAGCGCAGGAGGTGCAGAGAATTTGATCTTGACCCTTAAGAAACTTTAATACTGTCACGTTACAAATCTGCTTCAAATTGAATTAAAAATTTAATTACAACATTGAAATAAAAATGTAAAGGGTGTACAAATACTGTATAAAATCGTGAATATAAAAAATTGGTAATCATGTAAAAAAAAAAAAATAATAATAATTATCATTGATCTATTATAACTTTTATGTTGGTTTGGTCGTTTAGCTGTTTCCTTATAAAGGTCCAGATATTCGTGGTTTTTTTTTGTGTAATTTGCCAAGTTTTTTGCCAGGTGGCTTTTTTAATTATATGATGTCATTACGTTGCTGTCTTGACGCCAGCCAATCGCTGCATTGCTGATCATGGTTTCGAGTATCGATGCATCTGCCCTCTTCAGGGAACACAAGAACGCGCAGTGATCTTGGATCATTTAATCCAGATATTTAAATCCAATCCGCAAATTCGTTTGAAGAACCAAATTAGCCAGACATCAGTTATCACGATTAAAAGATCTGGGATCTGTTAAATCATCTCAGATGTATTAAGCGAGGTACGAAGAACGGGCCCCTGGTTTGTGTTTGTCCTGTCTCCTTGTTTCCTGTTACGACGCCCCCTTGTTTAGTCCTTAACATTAATTTTTATTAACCATTGTCTTATTAAGTGAAGCTTCAGAGAACATTATGTTCTGCTTGGTTTGATACATTATTAAAATACATTTCAGAGAACATTAAGTTCCGCTTGATTTCGCCGAAGCTAGACAACAGGAAAAAGGGGTCTAGTTCAGAGAAACGATAAAAGAAGAAACTTCTGCCCGACAACAGGCAGATAGAGTGTATTAATATCAATATTAAAGTGTGTGTGTGTGTTTAATATGCAACCTTTGTAAACCTTCCATGCACAAGCTAATGAAATAAAGAGGACGTTGAGTGTGGCAGCTTGTGCGTGCAAAGGTGGGGGTAATATAAAGTTTTCAGACATAGAGGGGAAGTTTGCCTTCACCCTCTGACAGCTCGGAGTGATGAATGCCTTTCTTGCAAGAAATAAACAATTGTTAAACCTTTCAATACTACTCTGAATCCTAATTACTTTGAAAATAAATAATTTCCACGACAGTGTGTCTCATGCCAAGTTCACACTTCCCGATTTTAGCCCGCCGACAGGTTTTGGGAAATCGCCGACAAATGCCTGAAATCATAGGCAAATCGGTGCTCGTGCGCGCGAGTGACAATCACGCAGTGTGAAAAGAACTGTGATCCGACGAGTTGAAAAAGTCTGAACTAGGCATTAATCAGCTCCCTAGTTCAGTAGTCAGGGCACTGATCAGGGAGTCAGTCAGCCCATTGACTTATGTCCTGATCAGTGCCCTGACTACTGAACCAGGGAGCTGATTGAGACGCATGCCTTGTCTAGTCCTTGTTAATTAACTAATTGTGTGCTCACCTGTTCCTTGTCTGAGTGTGCTCACACTTTCCTCATGTTCTCTGCTCCTTGTTTGTCTGAGTGTGTTCACCTGTTCCTCATGTTCTCTGCTCCCTTTATTAAGTGTGTTCTTTCCCTCATGTGTTGCTGGTTCGTTATACGTTGTGCCTACGTGTGCTGTTATGCTAGTATTGCTAAGTGTTTGTGCTGCCTTTCGGTCTTGTTTTCTGTGTCTCTAGTTCCTGTCCTGCAAGTAGAGCTTCCCTGGCAGCTTGCTCTCCTTGCCTAGCTGCAAGCTTGGTGAGTTTCCTGATAAGACCTAACTGCATTGCCCTAGGATTCCTGGTATCTTCTAGTCTCATGCTGCTCCGTCAGAACTGCTCTCCAGTCTACCACCTTCTGGAGCTAGTTATGGCTGCTCTTCTTGCCTGTGATTTGTGCTCCTAACCTGCCTACTGTTTGGACTGTGTTCACCTCCTCGCCATTTCTTGTCTTGTCAGCTGTTTGTCAATAAACCCCCCCTGATCACTCATTCCTGCATTTGAGTCCTCTCTCATAGAACTGTGACAACATGCAGTCTGTAGATTGTGTGTTGCAGTGATCTAGTCATTGCAACGCATTTTCTCTCACGAAATGCTTTCACCACAACTAACAGCAAACTGACATCGATATGAATACAGTAAGAGCTTCGTTGTGCAGCATAACAGCGTCATCCATTATAACAGCAGTTTGGGCAAGTGTGCAACTCGCGACGTGTGATTGACAGATCCGAACATTATAAATAATATTTTGTTACATTTATATAGCGCTTTTCAAGGCACTCAAAGCGCTTTACATAGAAGGGGGTAATCTCCTCAACCACCACCAATGTGCAGCATCCACCTGGATGATGTGACGGCAGCTATTTTGCGCCAGTACGCCCACCACACACCAGCTGATTGGTGGAGAAGAGACTGAGGGATGATGCTAATCGTTTATATATATATGGGGATGATTAGGAGGCCATGGTGGACAGGGGCCAATGGGCAAATTTGGGATTTTTAATGACCACAGAGAGTCAGGACCTTGGTTTAACGTCTCATCCGAAGGACGGTGCTTGTTACAGTATAGTGTCCCCATCACTACACTGGGGTGTTAGGACCCACACAGACCACAGGGTGAGCACCCCCTGCTGGCCTGACTAACACCTCTACCAGCAGCAACCTAGTTTTCCCAGTTGGTCTCCCATCCAGGTACTGACCAGGCTCAGCCCTGCTTAGCCTCAGTGGGAAACCAGTCTTGGGCTACAGGGTGATACGGCTGCTGGTGAGAGTGTTAAAGAGATAAAGAGAGTGTTCTTTGATCACTAATCTAGCATCTAATCATTTCAAATAACAGATTTGTTTCATGCTACTAAGAGACGATGTGAAGTTAATCGTTTAGTCACTGGCTTGATTCACGGATGCATAAACGATTTAGAAAGAAAGTCTGTGTGAACTTGAATATTTAGCTACACATCAGAAATCCCTGATCACAGATCAGGCATTAATGAACACTGTTACTCATTGTTTGTGGTGGTGACATCGAATCCATATGGTAAAAGCCTGTGCTGACATTGCGAAACGGAATCCATTTTCTTCAAATTCTCTGGGCAAGCAAAGCAGAGGAAGGGGAGGTAACCGTTCCCCAGATGACGGCATACAGGGAAGATTCCAGATTGGCTAGTCTGAGCTTTCATTTTCTCAAAGACAGAGCAGGACACCCAGAACTCGGTTTACACCTATCAAAATTTCTAGACACTTGGGGACCATATACAGGCTAGGGGGACTTGTATTAATGTTAAAAAACCTCATAAAATGAAATCTTCATGCCATGGGACCTTTAACCCACTGGAGCCTGTGGAGCAGTTGTGGAGTATGATGGATAGATGCACTTTTATGGACCATCGTTTTTTTTTTTTTAATCAAAAACGAAACAAAGTCAATTATAAAGCTTGGAAAAGCCAGGACTTTTTTAATATAGCTCCGATTTTATTCATCTGAAAGAAGAATGTCATATACATACTTGAGGCATGGGCTAATTTTCATTTTTGGGTGAACTAACCCTTTAAAAACGGTCAAGAGCATTTCTGATACACTGAATACTAAACATTTCTGACACACTTTCAAACATACACTGGCCCTAAAGATATTTGGACATTTAAGCTACACTTAAAAACTGATCTGAACAACTGAAACATAAGTGGACAATGAATTAATTATGAATTTTTTTTTAAAAAAATGTTAAATTCTCAAAAAATTACAAATTAGATCTATTTATCTCATTTGTTTCAATGAAATGAAATGGGGGAAAATTTTGACTTTAAAGATAAGCATTTGAGACAATGCTTATGAAATATACAGTAACTGAGAACTTGCATTTCTTGAACTATGAAAGGGCAAAACCTCTGAAGAATAATTTTCCTTTGAGCTCAGCTAGAGAATCATTATATTACTCACAGGACACAGTGTCCTAAAAACCACTCTAAATTAACACAAGCCATCATAAGTACATGTAAATGTAAATAAGACGGTGTAACACCTTGAGTATGTTAATCTAATTCAGTCCCTGTCTGACACATATTTTATTAAAAAAATAAAAGAGTCATTATTATTTATTTAAGTCCTCAGATCACTGCATTGCTGACCTTACGATTGTGGCAAAACTCGTATCCATCCTGCTTGCACTCGTGTGAGCGGATGATGAGCTGGAGATTGTGTCTGTTCAGAAAGTCCTCTGTGACATCAGGACCCCAGTAACAACCTCCGCCACGGACCTCATTGGGAACGCAACCGTCCTGAGACATGGGGTCACTCCACAGCAGGTCCCAAATCTGATGACACCGAAGAGATAGTAAAACTTTTTAACTGTGGGCATGATTACCTTTCCATCCATCCATCTTCTTCCACTTTATCCGGGGCTGGGTCGCGGGGGCAGCAGTCTAAGCAGAGATGCCCAGACTTCCCTCTCCCTAGACACTTCCTCTAGCTCTTCCGGGGGGACACCGAGGCGTTCCCAGGCCAGCCGGGAGACATAGTCCCTCCAGCATGTCCTTGGTCTTCCCCGGGGCCTCCTCCCGGTTGGACATGCCCGAAACACCTTCCCGGGAAGGCGTTCAGGAGGCATCCGGAACAGATGCCCGAGCCACCTCAGCTGTCCCCTCTCGATGTGGAGGAGCAGCGGCTCTACTCCGAGTTCCTCCCGAGTGACTGAGCTTCTCACCCTATCTCTAAGGGAGCGCCCAGCCACCCTGCTCATTTCGGCCGCCTGTATCCGGGATCTTGTCCTTTCGGTCATGACCCAAAGCTCATGGCCATAGGTGAGAGTAGGAACGTAGATTGACTGGTAAATCGAGAGCTTCGCCTTACGGCTTAGCTCTTTCTTCACCACGACAGACCGGTACATCGACCGCATTACTGCAGAAGCTGCACCGATCTGTCTGTCAATCCTCCCCTTGAGGCAGGAACTCTCCACCAACCTGAAGTGGGCATGCCACCCTTTTCCGACTGAGGACCATGGCCTCGGATTTAGAGGTGCTGATCCCCATCCGAGCCGCTTCACACTCGGCAAACCATCCCAGTGCATGTTGAAGGTCCTGGTTAGAAGGGGCCAACACGACAACGTCATCCGCAAAGAGCAGAAACGAAACCGTGTGGTCCCCAAACCTGACACCCTCCGGCCCTTGGCTGCGCTTAGAAATTCTGTCCATAAAAATTATGAACAGAACCGGCGACAAAGGGCAGCCCTGCCGGAGTCCAATATGCACCGGGAACAAGTCTGACTTACTGCCGGCAATGCGGACCAAACTCCTGCTTCGGTCATACAGGGACCGGACAGCCCTCAGCAAAGGACCCCGGACCCCATATTCCCAGAGCATCCTCCACAGGACGCCGCGAGGGACACAGTCGAATGCCTTCTCCAAATCCATAAAACAAATGTGGACTGGTTGGGCAAACTCCCATGAACCCTCCAGCACCCCATAGAGGGTATAGAGCTGGTCCAGTGTTCCACGACCGGGACGAAAACCACACTGTTCCTCCTGAATCCGAGGTTCCACTATCGGCCGAATTCTCCTCTCCAGTACCCTGGCATAGACTTTCCCGGGGAGGCTGAGAAGTGTGATCCCCCTATAGTTGGAACACACCCTCCAGTCCCCCTTCTTAAAAAGAGGGACCACAACCCCGGTCTGCCATCCCAGAGGCACTGTCCCCGACCGCCACGCGATGCTGCAGAGGCGTGTCAGCCAAGACAGCCCCACAACATCCAGAGACTTGAGGTACTCAGGGGGGATCTCATCCACCCCCGGTGCCTTGCCACCGAGGAGTTTCTTGACCACCGCGGTGACTTCAGCTTGGGTGATGGACGAGTCCTCCTCTGAGCGCCCAGCCTCTGCTTCCTCAATGGAAGACATGACGGCGGGATTGAGGAGCTCCTCGAAGTATTCCTTCCACCGTCCGACAACATCCCCAGCCGCCCATCGCCACTGTAAACAGCGTTGGTAGGGCACTGCTTCCCCCTCCTGAGGCGCCGGACGGTTTGCCAGAATCTCTTCGAGGCCAGCCGATAGTCCTTTTCCATGGCCTCACCGAACTCCTCCCAGGCCCGAGTTTTTGCCTCCACAACCACCCGGGCTGCAGTCTGTTTAGCCTGCCGGTATCTGTCAGCTGCCTCAGGAGTCCCACAAGCCAGCCAGACCCGATAGGACTCCTTCTTCAGCTTGACGGCATCTCTTACTTCCGGTGTTCACCACCGGGTTCGGGGATTGCCGCCTCGACAGGCACCGGAGACCTTGCGTCCACAGCTTCGAGCGGCCGCTTTGACAATGGAGGAAGAGAACATGGTCCACTCTGACTCAATATCTCCAGCCTCCCTCGGGATCTGGTCGAAGCTCTGCCGGAGGCAGGAGTTGAAGATCTCTCTGACAGGAGACTCGGCCAAACGTTCCCAGCAGACCCTCACAGTACGTTTGGGTCTACCGAGTCTATCCAGCTTCCTCCCCCGCCATCGGATCCAACTCACCACCAGGTGGTGATCAGTTGACAGCTCCGCCCCTCTCTTCACCCGAGTGTCCAAGACATACGGCCGCAGGTCAGATGAAACGACCACAAAGTCGATCATTGACCTACAACCTAGGGTGTCCTGGTGCCATGTTCACTGATGGACACCCTTATGGTTTCACTGTCATTGCCCACGTGGGTGTCGGTGCACTTTCCAGCACCCCTCCCAGGGACACCAAGAAGGTCGGTACTCTGCACTGCTGTTCGGCCCGTAGGCACACACAACAGTGAGAGACCTATCTCCGAGCCAAAGGTGCAGGGAAACGACCCTCTCGTTCACCGGGGTAAACTCCAACACATGGCGGCAGAGCTGGGGGGCAATAAGCAAACCCACACCAGCCCGCCGCCTCTCACCATGGGCAACTCCAGAGTTGTGAAGAGTCCATCCTCTCTCGAGGAGTGTGGTTCCAGAGCCCAAGCCGTGCATGGAGGTGATTCCGACTATCTCAAGTCGGAACCTCTCAACCTCACGCACAATCTCAGGCTCTTTCCCCGCCAGCGAGGTGACATTCCATGTCCCAAGAGCCAGTTTTCGTGTCCAGGGATCGGGTCGTCTAGGCCCCCACCTTCGACTGCTGCCCAATTCACTTTGCACCGGCCCCTTACAGTCCCTCCCGTGAGTGGTGGGCCCACGGGAAGGTGTCCCCACGTCGCTCCTTTGGGCTGAGCCCGGCCGGACCCCGTGGGGGAAGGCCCAGCCACCAGGCGCCCGCATACAAGCCCCAACCCCAGGCTTGGCTCCAGGGTGGGACCCTGGCTGCGCCGTACCGGGCGACGTCACGGTCCTCCTTTTTTTGGTCATCATAAGGGGTTTTTGAACTGCTCTTAGTCTGACCCCTCACCTAGGACCAGTTTTCCTTGGGAGACCCTACCAGGGGCATATAGCCCCGGACAACGTAGCTCCTAGGGTCATTCGGGTACTCAAACCCCTCCACCACGTTAAGGTGGCAGTTCATGGAGGAGGCAAATGATTACCTTTGTTTTAGAGTAATGTTGCAGATTATAAGCAAATGTATCACGCATCACATGTATTGGACATTTTTCAAAATGGTTGAGAATATAACTGGGTTACACTTTTAGGTGACATAGTTACATTGAACTTACTCAAATAAGTACTGAGCAATAATGTACTTACTATACAGTCACGGTTAGTTACTTATGCATAATTTGCTGTTATTACTATAGTAATTACTGCACATGTAGTAACATAACTATGTCACCTTAAAATAAAGTGTTGTTTAGTACTAGTAGAACTTTAGCATTTAGTAGGCTACTAAACAAACCACAAACATATACCAATACACATAACATCAATGAAGCCCACCTGTTTCCATTCATCATTGCTGGTGTCGTTGATCTCTGATGAGTCTGGTTCAGACTCATAGGACGGGGCAGTGCACAGAATGCGGTGAGACTTGCTGAAGCCGGACATGCTAAACTCCGCTTGTCTACGGTGGACCTCGGACTCCTCCTCAACCGTCCGAGATACAGTCCTTGAGAAGTCTTGAAGGGAGCGTCTCTGGAAACTGTCCCGAGCACCAAACGGTTTGGGAAAGGTCATCGAGCCCCTTCTGTTCTTACAGATGATCATCTCATCATAACATTCTGAATTTGCATATAAACTACTGCAGGATGGAGTCTTCTTCTTCGGGGGCTTCAGAGCAGACACATACTATAGAAAGACAACAATCACATTTATCAGTTAAAAGAGGAGATGTTCAGGCTTTAACAACATCGTTTCACAAACCGTTTGTTTGACTCACTCTGTGTCTGTCCACTCGAGCTATCAGAGCGAGATCAGTGGTATCTGAGATTCCTCCATGGACTATCAGCACCCGGTGGTCGATTACAGTCACCAAGGGCAACCACCTGAAGATCTTCTGGAGCAACATGAGGATGCGCTTCCCATGCAGCTTAAAGGAATTGAACAGATTAAAGAAGCTCCTCTGATTAATTTCACTATAATGTGAAGGTCAGAGCAGGAACAGAGTAACACATTACTGACGATGTTAAAGGGATAGTTCACCCAAAAATGAAAGTTCTGTCATCATTTACTCACCCTCAAGTTGTTCCAAACCTGTATGAGTTTCTTTGTTCTACTGAACACAAAATAAGATATTTAGAAGAATGTTTGTAACCAAGCATATAGAGCAACTATTGACTACCATAGTAGGAGAAAAAATACTATGGTAGTCAATAGTTGCTCTATCTGCTGTTACAAACATTCTTCAAAATATCTTATTTTGTGTTCAGCAGAACAAAGAAACTAATACAGGTTTGGAACAACTTGAGGGTGAGTAAATGATGACAGAATTTTCGTTTTTGGATGAAATACTGTATACCTTTAATAAGTTAGTTCTCAGCAGAGTTATTGTCGTTAACTAAAATGAAAAGAAAAAAAACATTAACTGAAATAAAACTTAAACTTATTTAATTTCAGCTATGCCAAGGCAACACTTTTTCCATTTTTGTTTAAAGTTTAAGTACTAAAAAAAAAACCTATAAAACTACAATTAAAAAAACATATATGTAGACATATTACATATAAATAAAAATGTCAAAAACACTTACCAAAATTACAAAAACTTTAAATACAATCTTTATGAAATTTGACAAATATTAACAACACTATGATACTATCAATTATGCTAGAATAACACTAGTCCTCAGTTAACTTCAGTTAGCATCATCATTGGATGTTTTTCCAAATGTGTTTTGCCATTGACCCTAAATCTGCCAAACACTTGATTACAAAAGATCATTCTATTGCCCATCTGCTTAACCTGCAATGCTCTTTAAAATACTAGTATAAATATTATATTTCCAAGGTTAAAAAATGACTCATTACATATATTCAGTTCCCTACTAAGGTGTCATATAATGTTTGTTCATTTACCAACTAGTTAACAGCCAGTCCTTTTAAATACTTGTATGTTTCCAATGTTAAAAAAGGACTCATTACGTACAGTCAAACCAAACATTATTCAGACACCAGATATAATTTTTTTACTAGTGGGTGCAGGACACTATAGTTCATTTATGAGGATAGCAAAATAAAGTAAACTGTGATTATACCCACAAATTATTCATACAGTGGACTACCAGTAAAATTGATAAAAACATTTTTAGACCAAAATTATTCAGAAACTTTGACCTGAACATGTTTTGCTTAAAGGGTTAGTTCGCCCAAAAATGAAAATAATTTAATTTATTACTCATCTTCGGAACACAAATTAAGATATTTGTGTTGAAATCCGAAGGCTCAGTGAGGCCTGCATAGGGAGCAAAGCAATTTACACTTCCAAGATCCATTAATGTACTAAAAACATATTTAAAGCAGTCCATGTGAGTACAGTGGTTCAATATTAATATTATAAAGCGACGATAATATTTTTGGTATTTGGTACAACAACAAAAAAAACTAAAATGTATCGAATCAGCGAGTCGATTCAGCGGTTCGGATTGCGTGTCAAACCGCAAAACTGCTAAAATCACATGACTTTGGTGCTCTGAACCACTGAACCGACTCGCTGATTCGATACGCTCCAAAGCTTCATACAGCTGTGTTTTGAAATCGGTTATCACTATATAAGTCGTTATTTCTTTTTTTTAGGCGCACCAAAAGTATTCTCGTCACTTTATAATATTAATATTGAACCACTGTACACAGATGGACTGCTTTAAATATGTTTTTAGTACATTAATGGATCTTGGGAGTGTAAATTGCTTTGCCCCCTATGGAGGCCTCACTGAGCCTTCGGATTTCAACAAAAATATCTTCATTTGTGTTCTGAAGATGAACTTATGTCTTACGGGTGTAGAACGGCATGATGGTGAGTAATAAATTACATTATTTTCATTTTTGGGTGAACTAACCCTTTAAGTGTTTTTTCTTCAATTGCTAATGCAAACTATTACACCACAGACTGAATTAAATTAAGCATTGTGTACTTAAATGTAACAGCTGACAGCTGATTGGTTGATTGTAATCCATTACACACCTTTCTATCAAAGTTATCTGACATTATCAAGATGAATTTGTTCTGACACAGTTTAACTCTGTCTGACTTCTTGTCATATTTTATTACCATTTTCTAAACTATAGCGAATAAACTGTGATAATGTGGGAAAATGTTGAAGTTGTCTGAATCAATTTTGGTTTGACTATATATTTAGTTCCCTACTAAGGTGTCACATAAGCAGTCAAACATTTGTTAATTAAATAACTAGTTAACAGCCACTAGACCTTTAAAAGATTAGTGTAAATAAGTATATTCCAATGTTAAAAATGACTCATTACATATATTCAGTTCCCTACTAAGGTGCCACATATGCAGTCAAACATTTATTTACTTTACCGCCACTAGTCCTTTTAAATACTAGTATAGTAGATAAATGTAAATGTTCCAGGTGTAGCTGCGTCTCATTTCCAATAAATGTAAAGCATCTTTCCAATGTTAAAAAAGAATGTTTAAGGTCTTGGAGACTTTACGTTGTAATCCTCTTAACAAGGACTGGCCAACATTCACTGTGAAAATAACTGCAGGAGAACTGACCAGAGTTTCCCCTTTTAAACTATAAGTCTAAGCAGGCCACTAGAAGTTAATAGGTGCCGTTCTCGGAAAGAAAGTGTTGGGATATCCCTTACTGTTTCATAATGGAGACAAACAGCTAACTCCACATGGTTAACAAACTCTTATAACTTTAAATGATATATAATTAATGTTGGGATAATACACTCTTGTCAGAATAATTATATTAAGTTAGTTATTTGAATCACCTACCTTGTATTTTCCCAGCACTTCTTTGGTGAAGCCATACCTTTGAATAGAAAATGAAATGTTTTCACCAAAAAATAAATAAAATTAAATAAATTTCAAAGTGGCAGAAGATTTTTTTTCTTGCAGAAAAAGGGTAAATGTAACATGTTAATGATCACATTATAGCGCCAACTTGTGAACGATCCTCATTTACACTAGTGGTTCTCAAACATTTTGACTCCAATATGTTCCTCTGTTGTAATAAAAAATAAATCAGTATGCTGAGGCCCTCTAGTGGTTGACAACCACTGATCTCTAGACACTGTCTTTTTAACTGGATCATATAGCTATGAACTGATTTAATGATTCAGAATTGTTTTGATAACGTTTTCTGTCAAGAGAGTATGGAAAAAAAAAAAAATTATGAATTGGGAGGGAAGGAGTTAGAAAGAAAAAAATGATGCTTGATGCTCGGACCCAAGTTTGCTTGGTAACTTTATATTTACTAAATTGAGGTACTGCAAAACAAATAAATAAAAAAAAATACTTCTGGTGAGCAAAGTTTTAAGAATATATAATATGTATAATTATTGTGTTACTGAATGCTTGTGTTCAGCACATTTCCATTACCTCAAATTAATGATGTGGTCTTCATGGTTTCCTCGATTAAGATAAACATCTCCGGGATACACAAGCAGGAAAGCAAACAATATGAGCAGAATCTCCATGGAGTCTTTGCCTCGGTCCACATAGTCTCCATTGAAAACGTAGGGTTTCTCCATTGACGGCATTCCATTCTGGAAAAATAAATAGACCACAAATCCATAGGAATATAGATATAGTACTGTACTTAAAGACAATCTCGTAGCTGAGTGTGAAAACTTGTAATACCTTGTAAAATATCAGTAGCAAGTCCTCTAATTGTCCATGTAAATCACCTGTAATAAAGTTCATAACTTTATTTTCGAATGGGGCATTGAATAGCGTTACAATAAAAAAGCTAAAAGGATGTGTCAGGCATTCTCACCACAAACAGTTATTTCTTTGCTATGGCATGTAGAGACTCGGTTGATATTTGGCAACCCTCTGAGTAACTTCCACGTTTCCAGAAGAAGCTGAAGAACGTAACGAGAGTGAAGCTGCTGCTTAGAGAAACCAGAATTGTACATGGTTAAAGACATCTAGTGTTATCTGACTGTCATATACAATCTAAGACAGCGATAGGCAACTTCCTGGAGGCTCACTACCTTGCAGAGTTTAGCTCCAACCCTGACAAGAACTCACCTGCCCAGGGCCGTTTCTAGCCATTCTGACGCCCTAGGCGAAATCCTTATTGGTGCCCCCAGTCAAATTCTAAAAAGCAACTTTGGTATTACTGGTATTAATTAACAAATACATGCATACCAAATTATAAATGTATATATTTGTTAATAAGGATTCAAATTAATAGCCAGATGCCTGTATAGCCCTAGGCCTATAATATACAGCCTATATTTGTGCAGTCCCTAGTTGCTAAAAAATTGTTCTCAGACATAACTACATAATTATTATGTGTTATTAGTACATTTCACATGAAAGTAATAAGAATAAATACTGATTCAGTGTGTTTTTTGTTACTCATTGATGCGTGAACTTCCCCTTTAAATAACGCAACACTTTGCCCTCTGTGTACGACACTGCTTGCATTAAGCACTATTAGAACTGAATGAATCGATTCAGCATTCAGCACCATCCGTAAAGATACGTTAAATTCGTCAACGTGATTTAATAAAGGATGTATTCATGTTGTATTCATGAACATTTTATTATACCATTTTTAAATTGGCCGTTAAATTTTTATATGGGACAATTACAGAACACACTGATTCTTTTAACAATGCATTGGCGCAAAAACCTTTTGGAGGAGCAATAAGAGAAGAAAGCTTCATAGAGTCAAAATATAACTGATAATCATGAAATGCTGAAGTAAGTGTGCAGTTATATTTTGCCTCTAACATGAGCAATGCTATCTGCCCATTCACAGCGGGATTTCTAGACTGCCACAAATACTGCCCTAACAAAATACAGATTTGTACCTGTTATTTTAATTGGCCTTTAGTTTGAATTTAGCTTTATTGTAGGGTTAAAAAAAATGCCAAAGCATTGACCGAGTTCATTGATCTAATGGTGTTGTTGAGCCAGCGCTCCAAACGCCAACTTTTTTGACAGTAGCCTACTCTGATCTGATAGCATATAGGAATCGTCAGATTGA
Organism: Romanogobio albipinnatus; assembly: GCA_023566225.1. Taxonomy (NCBI): domain Eukaryota; kingdom Metazoa; phylum Chordata; class Actinopteri; order Cypriniformes; family Gobionidae; genus Romanogobio; species Romanogobio albipinnatus. The sequence continues at coordinate 47,483,462 of CM042242.1, forward strand.
CAGTTCTCTGATCCAATAGTGTGGGGGAACTAGTGGGGGCGGCAATAACATTTTAGGGTGGCCGTGACACCCTTCACACACAAACATCAGTGCCAGATATGCGCTTATTGGCACCCCCCTACTGATGGCGCCCTAGGCCACAGCCTAGTTTGCCTATGCCTAAAAACGGCCCTGCACCTGCCTGTAGGTTTTTAGTAACCATTAAGACATTGGCTGAATCCGAAATCGCCCCCTAAACCATAAATCACTTTTCCCTATATTAGTCCACTAATACCCCAGACAGCAACATAGTGTCAGCACAGATCTGGGCCACATCTGGTACACGTGGATTCCACACGTACCAGATGTGGGCAGGATCTGGGTCGACACTATGTTGCTGTCTGGGACAGTTCAATTGAAGGAGTGAATGAAAACGAGTGAGTGAATTCGGACAGCCATTGAGTGTACATCGGTTGTACACTCGTTATTGGGTGCAATGTGGGATTGAATGAGTGCACTCAATAACGTCCACTATGGTTTCGGGCACCACTACAAATGGCTGCCCCCTCAAATAATGCTTAATTTATGTGCGATTTTGGATTCAGCCATGGATTAGCTTGTTCGGGTGTGTTTGATTAGGGTTGGCGCTAAACTCTGCAGGACAGTGGCCCTCCAGGACCAAAGTTGCCCATCCCTGCTCTATGAAACAAAAGTTACAAAAGGAAGTTTTAGCAGCAGTGCCACAGAAGAACCATTTTGGGTTCTCAAAAAAAACCAAAAAACCTTTCACTGTGCATTTCTTACAGTTTTTCTCGATTGTTTACACACATTTTCTGAAAACATGCCTCATACTCTCAGAACTTCATGTGTGTGTGTGTGTGTGTGTTTCAAAAGAAACACACACACACACACACAATGGACAAAACCCCTCAATTCTCCTGCAAAATGAAACTTTACATTCAAAACAACGTTATTTCTTCTCAAAATGGTATTTTGTTTTCAAATGGCACACACAAACCATCATATGAATAGACATTTATAAGAACACACAGTGATTTGCAAAACACTAAACGCACTTGTATACATCAGACACAGAAGTATATCGTGATGTCACTTCCTTGCAATTCCAAAGCACTGGCTGTCAAATTACCACACCTATGAGCCAATCTGTTAAGCCATCAGGTGCACAAACACATGATTGCTAAATTGTAGACACACCAATCAGGTTCAAGCACAATAAAAAGGCAACAGGTAAGTTCACCTGTCTTCAATAAAAATGGAAGGCAACGTTGCAGTAAGAAGAAGAGTGATGATGAGAGGGGGAGCCCGTGGAGGAAGAGAGGTAGAGAGGGGGAGGGGGGAAGGGGGATGAGAGGGGATAAGAGGGGAAGAGGGGGGTAGACCTGGAGTAGGATGTGGCCAAAGAAGACGGGGACCAAATTTATCAGATGCGATTCGGGCAACCTTGGTACCCATGGGTACTACTGAGTACCGAAGGGTTGACATTGAGAGAGACCCAACCTCAACAGATATAAAAAAACAAACCCTTGAAAATGCATGAATGAATTGAATGATTTGACAATGTGGAGACAAATAAATATTTTCATCAATATGCAGTACTGGTCTTGTGTAGTGTTTGGTGAACTATTGTATAGTTGCACTTTCTCTGTGTACTTCATTTACAGTACTCTAATCACTGAGAATTAGACTTGCTAAAAGTGTTTTAGGTTAGCAACAGCAGTGTGTAACTGCTTCAAAAAGATTGAAGTCATATAAAATGTGTCAGACTTATACACCCTCCAGGAGCTTACGTTCTGCCAGTGAACGACACCTTGTGGTGCCATCCCAAAGAGGCATGAAATCACTCTCACAGACCTTTTCCTGGACCGACCCCCACCTGGTGGAATGACCTGCCTATCTCAATTCGAGCAGCCGAGTCTGTAGCCATTTTCAAAAAACATCTAAAGATTTTTTCCAGCAGCACCTGACCAATCAAGAATAGCACTTAACATTCTATTAATTTTCTGTCTAATTTATAAAAAAATTAAATAAATAAAAAAGTTTTGTCCTGTGTGTTCTATGCTAGATTAACTGAGACTTGTTATAACACTTGCATACTGTTGCCCTTGACTGTTCTAGTTGCTTCTATTGCTCTCATTTGTAAGTCGCTTTGAATAAAAGCGTCTGCTAAATGACTAAATGTAAATGTGTGTGTTTCGTATGGTAACAAAATATTGTTTTTATAAAGTCGTGTATAATTTTGACAAAAGTGCTCCATTTTGCAAATGATCTGAAGTGTTGTGCTACTTTGGTGTAGGGTTGTGTTAATTGTGTGTAGTGTTTTGACAAACCGGGCCCTGGTTTAAACATTTTGCAATTGAAAAAAACTGTAATATACCTTCTGCTGTCTTGTGTCATTATTGGTAATTAAAGAACAAAAAATCTATCCTATATACATAAAAAATATACATTAGGTATTTTGTTCCTGAATACCTGAAATTCTTTGTTTTATTGTGTTTATTAGTGCTCTTGCTTGCAATTTATTAATTCGTTCTTATTTTATTACTGTGTGTGTGCGTGTTTGTGTGTGTGTGGACATTTCATATATCCTCATATTTAAATAGCTTGTGTGTGTGTGTGTGCGTGCGTGCGTGCGTGCGTGCGTGCGTGTGTGTGTGTGTGTTTGGTGGGGCCAGTGAACATTTTGGCAGGGCAATTAAGCATTAAACTCCTTAGCATTGAGCCCTGTGTGTTTATCCTGTACATATAGTCTACCTTTAAGACCTGCCCCTTTTGTTTTAAAATAAAGTAAAAAAATCTGTTACAGAGAAAAATAAATAAAAATAATGTTAAAACTCCAGCCCACCAGGAATCCTGGTGGCCTACCTTACATGTCAAAGCTAGAGCCGGGCCAAATCTGAATATCCTTTTCACACTATAAAGATCCCTTTATGCAATGGAAAGGTTCCATCCCAGCTAATAAAAATATGTTCCAAAAAACTGTGCATTCAGTTATGAAATGTTATCTCTGATACATATGTAAAAATGTCTAGTTTTGAGAATATTATTACAGTTTTTGCCCATTGCTTACACACTAAAACCGAATGCTTAGACCAAAGCCTCAATACCTAAACTTCTTGTAGCAACCATAGCTTAAACACATTGTCAACTTTGCACTTTGTTTGCAATTCTGTAACACACTTATTGCGAAACACTACACACGTTTTCTTACATTAGACACTTTGTTAAAAAAAAAATCACCTCAAAATGCAAAACTCATCTGGCAATTGTAGGCACTTACATACACATCTGAAAACACTTGCACAGAAAAAACAGAACACCAATCGGTCTGAGCCTTAGCACAAATAGGCCTCAGGTGAGCCATTTTGGGAACTTTGCAAGCAATGAGAGTCAGAGTAAGAGGAGGACAAAGAAAGAGGGGAGTCGTACGTGGAAGAGGATAAAGACGAGGGCCAGTGCGGAAACGTTTATCAGATGACATCAGGGCGACCATGTGATAAATCATGGCCTGTCCATGAGGGAGGCTGGGCAAAGAGTCCATCCTAACCTCAGTCGCTACACAGTAGCATCGATAATAAGGACATACCGACTGGAGAACAGGTATACCTTTAAGTTTCTACTCCAGACTGGATCTACTGTATGTGTCACATTATTCTGTATCATATTACAGCATTACTGTACTACTACTGTAGCCTACTATACAAAAATGGGTAGTGCTGTGAAGTATATGTAAAGGAATACCATTGTGATGCCACAGTACTGTGTAGTACAGTATATGAAAAAGAACCTAACCAATGACATCTTGTGGTGGCATTTTCTACAGAATGGTTGGATGACCTCCTCAAGGTGGAAGGGAACGGCTCTTCACTCAACAAAAAGAACTGGCCATCATTGAAATGGTGCGATAAAATAATGCAATCCGACTTTGTGAGTTGCAACAACGCATAATTACAAATAGAAATGTATTCAACAATATCAACAGGGTCAGCATTTCTACAATAAGTCGCATCCTACACAAACATAACTTCAGAATGGCACACACACACAAAACAAGTATATGTTTACCCCAATAGTAATTTATCCAGTAATTGTTTTTTTACTCAATTTGATTTGTGATTATATTTTCTTTATTTCTGTAAGAATGTTTGTTTTTTGTACAAACTCTTGTTTGATTACTGCAGAAATTCTACTTTTGAGTTTTGAGCCTGAGAAAATGACAATAAAAGACTGCAGTGTTTTATATAAAGCCAACCAGTGTGCTGCTGGTAATTCTATGAAAGAGTAATTCAAATTGTGCTTGTGTGTATGGTTTTGTTGCAAGAATTTCATTTTTAGAAAGGAGTGTTACGTTTTGATTGCAGTGTTTCATTTTGACATAGATCTGAGTTGTTAATCTCCAAGTGCTATGTCTGATTGGCTTGTGTGTAGAGTTTTGAAATAATGAGCCAAATTCTGCGAAAAGTGTGCAAGCAATAGGCAAAAACTGCAAACACCAGACAACTCTGAACAAACATTCTATAAACGTTACTGGAAGAAAGTTTGCTCGACCTTGCCAGAATGTAGGTCAAAGTTCTTTATAAAACCATAGATCCCAATAAAGAAGCCTTATTTTTAAGAAACATATGCTTCCTTGTTGAACACTGCTGGGGAAAAATGTAATCACAGAAGAAGATTAAATAATTTATGATTGAGTTCACACAGGAGTCAACATCTGTTTCGGCCATGCAAAACACCTCTGTAAGCTTAACAAACACAGTGACTGGGTTGTGACCCAGGACCAAAGGTGTCGGATAGAACTAATTAAATTAAGACAGCGCTGCATTTGTGTGTTGTGTTTCTCACTTTTACCATGTGTGGAAAACTACTGAGAAGGGGGTTTAGACATTGGGGGTATAAGAGCTTGTAGTTTCTTTGTGTCCCCAGTCCACACTTGATGCAGGTACTGTATGGCTGTTTCTTGCAAGAAAAATAAATCTTTATAAAGACAATTGGGCAAGGTTTGTTTCTTATTCAGTAATGCGGTTATAGTTGGAATTTTGCCACGACAACACCTACTTGTTTGTTTTTGAAGGCCTCTACAAGATCAGCAGCCTGATCCATATCTAAAGGAAAAGTCAGCCGTGGGCCAGAGTAGATGTCTGGCACATCAATCTTGGTGTAGTTGAAGTATCTCTCCCACTCTGCATCTCGGAAAACCTCGTTTTCTCTGAAGATATGTGAGATCAGATTTCCTACATGGAAGAACACACAGGATGTCTTTAGCATGGATATATTCCAGTGGAAAGATGTGTATATGGTATTTGTGTTTATATGCAACAGCTTCTTTTACGTTCACTGCTGGATGGGGTGAAGTTATCCATCAGGTAACCAAGAAAATTGTATAACTGCGTGATGAAAAATGAAAAATATTTGTTTACAGTTTTCATGGAGATATATTAAGTATTCCATCCATCCATCCATCCATCCAGCCATCCATCCATCCATCCATTATGATTAGACTATAGTGGATTTCATACTTTGATCTGGTCCTGTAGGTCTGCGTACTCCATGGACTGGAAGATGTTCCAGGTGTATCTGCGTCTCATTTCCATGCGAGCCGCATAGTGTCGGTACCAGCGCTGGATCATAACCGCTGCTTTCATTGCTTTCAAGAGAACATGACGCAGATCATTATCAGAATACTTTTTTGTTGTTGTTGTTGCTTAGATTAATTTAAATTAATTGGTAACACTTTAGTTTAGGGTCCAGTTTTCACTATTAACTTGTTGCTTATAAGCATGAATAAGCATTAGGATATTGGCTGTTTATTAGTACTAAGTAGTAGTAGAATAAGCACATATCAATGCCTTATTCTGTATGACCATATTCTACATTCCTTAATCCTACTCAATCCCTAAACTTCACAACTACCTTACTAACTATTAATATGCTGTAATTGGGAGTTTATCGAGGCAAAAGTCATAGTTAATAGTTACAGTTTTTTAGAATCGCTATGACAATTTTTTCAATACTTTTAACACATTTCCTAAACTCTTAACGCAGTTAGCACAACATCTGTCTGTGTAAGCTATAGAATTAACACATTTATTGTTGCTTTTACACAAAATGCATATAGTTAACACAAATTTAAAATGCTTGAACTTCTTTAACACACAAGCTCAACCAAGACCAAAACAATGGATTTTTACTGCCAAATTTACCAATGCTTTAACACTGTATGTCAGAACAGATAACACCATGTTCTAAACCCTAACCTTATAGGCTAAAGTCAAGGTAAACCGCTGTTTATATTGAGAATTGAAACACAAATATATCTCCTGTGTTTTATTCCATTGGTACTGATAAACAGCTGGTTAAAGTTATGCAAATATATAAATCACAGCTGATTCCCATCTAGGAATTGTTCAGGTGTCCATGTTCTTTCAATCACATGACCATATGGTATACAGTAAACTATTACATCTTTGGGTTTATTTTGTGTGAAAAAGGAACAATATAGAGCAACACAAAGAAAATAAGAAAAATGCCTGCATGAGGGAGAGGAAGAAGAGTACCAGGACAAGGGAGAGGATTTGGAGAAGGGCAAGGTAGAGATTGAGGAGTTAAAATGTATGTTGGCGCTCAAAGAATGGCCAGAATTAGGGTAACTGATGAAATAAGAGCTACTATCATAGACCATGTCATAAACCACAGGCTATCATACAGAGAAGCTGATGAACGAGTACAGCCAAATCTCAGCCAGGACACAGTGGCATCCATTATCCCGATTTTTCAAGAAACCAACAGGATATTGTATAAGGGCTTCCCCTACTGCAAAGTGTAAATACTTTTACCATGTATTACAGTGACTGTCCCTGACTGTATTTTGTCTATCTAAGGATTCAACATCTACCTCCTTCAGGGAGCTTGTTATTGTCAACATGGTGATTGCTGATAATGAAATAAAACTGAAGGTCATTCTATAAAGATACTCTGAGATGGGTCATTCATTTTATGTAGTGAATTTCTGCAGCAAAAGAAACAAAATGCATGCATTTACTAAACCTACTAAACCTGTTGAAGAAGGATGGCATCCATCCCTCCTGGGGTGGTTCTCTCTAGTAATTTGGCACATAGTCTTAGAGCTAAACCTTGACTCACTAGGGCCCAGGTCAGGAAGCAGACAAACTGGCTAAACCGACCATCTGCTAGCTGTCTCACGTCACCGGAGTCAGATAAATCCCAGCACATAGAGACTCTTTCACCTAGATATTATCATAGAGACTGTGTCTGTTCCCCGAATTAGTAAATACAAAAAAACATCAAAACCATTCAACAGTAAAAATTTAATTGATGTCCAACAAATAAACAAAATATATAATACAGATGAACAATTGATAAAGCTTGGGTTGCTGAATATTAGATCCCTTTCCCCAAAAGCGCTTATTGTTAATGATATTATTAAAGATAATAATCTAGATGTGCTCTGTTTGACAGAAACCTGGCTAAAACCTGACGACTACATTACTCTAAATGAGTCCACCCCCCAAGATTTTTGTTATAAACATGAGCTGCGTCTGAAAGATGCGGCGCATGTAGATCGCGAGGCTCAGGTTCTCTCCAGATTCTGCAATTTTGCTGTATTTTTCTTGTTCATCTCGGGTCTGTTCGTACAGAACAGTTATGCCTTTACATCGTACACCCTTTGTGAGCTTTTGGATATTGGTTAGCAAATTTCCGACAGTTTTATGGACAATCTTCGACTCCTTCCTGAGATCGCTAGGACACCCGAGGCTGTGCGCTCTACCCGGCCGGGCGGAAGTGCTAGAAGGCGGCGGCATGATCGTAAAACAAAGGCGTGGGAAGCGCGGAGGACGGCGTGCTAAGCTAATGCTATCACTGCACCGGCTCTCTTTACCCAGCATTTTCCTTGCTAATGTACGATCGCTAGTGAACAAAATGGAGGAGATTCGACTCAGCATCACACACAGTAAGAAACTTTTGAACTGTAACGTCCTAATATTCACGGAAACCTGGTTAAACAGCGGAATACCGGACACCGCTATTGAGCTAGCGGGACGCCACACACTCCGGGCAGATAGAACGTTACATGGCTCCGGTAAGACCAGAGGCGGTGGATTGTGCATTTACATTAACAAAGCTTGGTGCACAAACTCTGTTATTGTTGGGAGTCATTGTTCAGCTAACCTTGAGTTTCTCATGGTTAAATGTAGACCGTTTTATCTACCGCGGGAGTTCACTTCCACCATTATCACTGCCAAGCTTGCTATGAAAGAACTTCACACAGCCATCAGTAAACAACAGACTGATCACCCGGAAGCTGCGTTTATTGTTGCAGGTAACTTTAATCACTCAAACTTAAAGTCAGTGCTACCCAAGTTTCACCAGCATGTTTCCTGCCACACCAGAGGAAACAAAACCTTAGACCATGTTTACACAAACATGGCTGAAGCTTACGTTGCAACACCCCTCCCCCACCTGGGACAGTCAGACCACGTCTCTTTGTTTCTAACACCCAAATATGCATCCCTCATCAACCGTGTGAAGCCATCAGTGAAGACCATCAAGGTGTGGCCTGCGGGGGCAGATTCCACACTCCAGGAAAGGTTTCTAAACACAGACTGGAGTATGTTTGCTTCTCAAGCCACCAGAGGCGCACACACGGGCATTGACTCACCTCCTCTGTATTGGATCATATCAATACCACCATTGACAGTGTTACAACCCAGAAACAGATCACCACATACCCAAATCAGAAGCCTTGGATGAACAGGGAAGTGCGACTCCTGCTGAAGTCACGCAACACTGCCTTCAGATCAGGTGATGCACAAGCCTACAGCACATCCAGAGCAAACCTGAAGAGGGGCATCAAAAAGGCCAAGCACTGCTACAAGCAAAAGATAGAGGGACACTTTTCCAAATTTGACCCTCGACGCATGTGGCAGGGCATTCAGGCCATCAGTGATTACAAACCCACCCGGTCCACCCCCGCAGCCACTGATGTCAACTTCCTGAACGAGCTAAATTACTTTTATGCTCGTTTTGAAAGAGACAACAGAGAAACTGCAACCAAGCTCAAACCCTCAGCTGACCACCCACCAATCACACTCTCCTCCACAGAAGTCTGCAAGGCACTGAGCCGGATCAGCGCGCACAAGGCTGCTGGACCAGACAACATCCCTGGTCGTGTTCTCAGGGCATGTGCGGAGCAGCTCGCTGGGGTTTTTACAGACATTTTCAACCTGTCTCTTGCCCAAGCAGCTGTACCAACATGCTTTAAACGCACTTCCATTGTGCCAGTGCCGAAACACTCTAGCCCGAGGTGCCCTAATGACTACCGCCCTGTAGCACTCACACCCATCGTTATGAAGTGCTTTGAGCGGCTGGTCCTGGAACACCTAAAAGACTCTCTACCATCCACATTGGACAAACACCAGTTTGCCTATCGCAGCAATAGGAGCACAGAGGATGCAGTTTACATGGCACTGCACTCTGTGCTCACCCATCTGGACAATAAAAACACTTATGCACGCATGCTGTTTGTTGACTTCAGCTCAGCATTCAACACTGTCATCCCATCCAAGTTAATTGCCAAACTTGGAGACCTGGGCATCAACACTTCAATGTGTAACTGGATTTTGGACTTCCTAACTGACAGACCCCAGAATGTTCGATCAGGATCCACCTGCTCCACATCCATCACACTCAACACTGGTGTACCACAGGGCTGTGTGCTAAGTCCGTTTCTCTACTCCCTCTTCACCTCCGACTGCAAGCCTGTGTATGGATCTAATTCCATCGTCAAGTTTGCGGACGACACTATGGTGATTGGTCTCATCAGCAACAACGATGAGACTGCCTACAGGGAAGAGATCCAGCACCTGGCCACATGGTGCGCTGATAATAACCTGCTCCTCAACACCACCAAAACGAAGGAGCTCATCGTGGACTTCAGGAAAGAGTCAAGAGGCACACACGACACCATCCACATCAATGGAATGGCCGTTGAGCGTGTCTCCAGTTTCAAGTTCCTGGGGATCCACATCTCGGCGGACATGTCGTGGATGACCAAAACCTACAGCCTGGTCAAGAAGGCTCACCAGCGCCTCTTCTTCCCGAGGACACTGAGGAAGAATCAGCTCTCCTCGGCTATCCTGGTGAACTTCTATCGCTGCGCAATAGAAAGCATCCTGACCAACTGTGTGGCAGTATGGTATGGGAGCTGCTCTGTTGCGGAGCGCAAGACACTGCAGCGGGTGGTGAAAACTGCCCAGCGCATCACAGGGACTCCACTACCTGCCATCGAGCACATCCAGAGGAAACGCTGTCTGCATCGAGCTCGCAGCATCCTCAAGGACTCCTCTCACCAAGCCCACAGACTGTTTTCTCTCCTGCCCTCCGGCAGGCGTTTCAGGATCCTCCGGACCAGAACCAGTAGACTTAAGAACAGTTTTTTCCCCAGAGCTGTCTCTTTACTGAACTCAAACCCCCGTTGATCCACTTCCCTCATAAACTGCTAACTCTCCTACCTCACATCTGCCTTCACTTTGTTATTTGCACTACCGACTGTTTATTACAGTAACAACTGTTTACTTATGCATTTTGCACCACCATATCTTAACTGGATTACGCTCATTTGCACTGCCGACTGTATTTATAGTACCAAATGTTTACATTTGCATTTTGCACCGTACTTCTAACTGCAATATGCAACCACTTTCCACTGCACTTTTACACTTTCTTTCGGATAGCTCTGTCCATAATTTATTGCACTACCTTAATCCACTGCTATATTCCTCATATTAGCCTAACATATTGTATACCTCTATCTGTAAAATTCTGTTTAAAGTAATAGCCATCTGTATATTATATTCATAGGACATATTCACTTGTAAATTCTGTTTATAGTAATAGCCATCTGTATATTTATTCATTGTACATATTCACCTGTAAATTCAGTTCTGTTTATAGTAATAACCATCTCTCTATTTATACATATTTATATATATTCAGTACATTTACATGTCCTGCACTTGCGCAACCACTGTATATATCCTGCACTTGCTGCTATTGCACTTCTGGTTAGACCTAAACTGCATTTCATTGCCTTGTACTTGTACTTGTGTAATGACAATAAAGTTGAATCTAATCTAATCTAATCTAAAAGGTAAAGGGGGAGGGGTTGCTGTAATTTATAATAATATCTTCAGTATTACTCAGAAGTCTAGTTTCAAATTTAATTCCTTCAAAGTTTTGGTGCTTTATGTAACGCTATGTAGTGTACATGACAAAACCCGTTCAACATTTATGTTAGCTACTGTATACAGGCCACCAGGGCATAATACAGACTTTATCAAAGAATTTGCTGAATTTCTATCAGAGTTAGTACTGGCTGTAGATAAAGTACTAATTGTTGGTGATTTTAATATCCATGTAGACAACGAAAAAGACGCATTGGGATTAGCATTTAAAGACATACTAAACTCTATTGGAGTTAGGCAACACGTGTCAGGACCCACTCATCGCCATAATCATACTTTAGACCTAATATTGTCACATGGAATAAATGTTGATACCATTGAAATTCTGCAGCAGAGCGATGACATCTCAGATCATTCTTAGTATCATGTATACTTAATTTAGCTAAGGTTGCAAAGCCGCCCCCTCGCTTCAAAAATCGCAGGACAATCACTGCCGCTACTAAAGATTGCTTTTTAAATAATCTTCCTCATCAGTATCATCTCCTCAGCATCCCAGATAGCTTAGAAGAACTCGATGTTGCAACAGAAACTATTGACTCTCTCTTTTCCAGTACTTTAGACACAGTTGCTCCTCTGCGCTTAAAGAAGATTAAAGAAAATAGTCCAACGCCGTGGTACAACGAGCACACCCGGGCCCTTAAAACAGCATCCAGAAAAATGGAGCGCAGCTGGAAGAAAACAAAACCAGAGGTATTTCGTAATTCGTGGAAAGAGCACATGATCACATACAGAAAGGCCGTAAGAACTGCTAGATCTGCTTATTTCTCAACTCTCTTGGAAGAAAACAAACACAACCCAAGGTATTTATTCGATACAGTGGCTAAATTAACCAAAAATAAAGCTTCAACTTCTGATGATTGTAAACAGCACAGCAGTAATGACTTTATGAACTTCTTCACATGTAAGATTGATAATATTAGGAAGAAAATTTTAACCAAACAGCCGTCTACTACAGTATCACATCAGACAGAGCATTGTAGTGTCACTGAGGAAAAATTACAATCATTCACTGCTATAGGAGAAGAAGAATTGACTAAACTCGTTAAATCATCAAAATCAGCAACATGTATGCTTGACCCTGTACCGACTAGGCTATTAAAAGAGATGCTACCAGAGGTCATAGATCATTAATTCATCTTTGTCATTAGGATATGTACCGAAAACTTTTAAGTTGGCTATTATTAAACCACTTATTAAAAAAACGCAACTTGATCCTACAGAATTAGTCAATTATAGAGCAATCTCAAATCTAACCTTTCTGTCAAAAATACTTGAAAAGGCAGTGTTTTCACAATTATGTTCCTTTTTAGAAAGAAATGGTATCTGTGAGGATTTCCAGTCAGGATTTAGACCGTATCATAACACTGAGACTGCTCTCATTAGAGTTACAAATGATTTACTCTTATCATCCGATCGTGGCTGTATCTCTCTATTAGTGTTACTCGATCTTAGCGCTGCATTTGATACCATCGACCACAACATTCTTTTGAATAGACTCGAAAATTATGTAGGTATTAGTGGAATTGCTTTATCATGGTTTAAATCAGTCACACCGATCGCAAGTTCAGTATGGAGTACCACAAGGCTCAGTGCTAGGACCGCTACTCTTCACCTTGTACATGCTACCACTGGGAGATATTATTAGGAAGCATGGCGTTAGTTTTCATTGTTATGCTGACGATACTCAGCTCTATATTTTTTCACACCCTGAAGAAACTTACCAATTCACAAGATTAACGGAATGCATAGCTGATATAAAACATTGGTCATTTCCTGCAACTCAATTCAGAAAAAAATGAATTTTTAATTATTGGACAAAAAAGCTCCACAAGTAGTAACCTAGAATACTGTCTAACACTTGATGGCTGCTCTGTCAAGTCCTCGTCATCAGTGAGGAACCTGGGTGTGCTCTTTGATACCAATCTTTCATTTGAAAGCCATGTTTCTAGCATCTGTAAAACTGCATTCTACCATCTTAAAAATATATCTAAATTACGGCACATGCTCTCAATGCAAAATGCTGAACAGTTAGTTCATGCTTTCATGACCTCAAGGTTAGATTATTGTAATGCTCTACTGGGTGGTTGCCCTGCTCGCTTAATAAATAAACTCCAGCTGGTCCAAAACGCAGCAGCTCGAGTACTTACTAGAACCAGGAAGTATGACCATATTAGCCCAGTTCTGTCAACACTGCACTGGCTGCCTATTAAACATCACATACATTTTAAAATCTTGCTTATTACTTACAAAGCACTAAATGGTTTAGCTCCCCAATACTTGAGCGAGCTCTTAACATATTATACTCCATCACGTCTACTGCGCTCTCTAAACTCTGGCCAGTTGATAATACCGAAAATATCCAAATCAACTGCAGGCGGTCGATCCTTTTCCTATTTAGCTCCTAAACTCTGGAACAGTCTTCCTAGCATTGTACGGGAAGCAGACACACTCTGTCAGTTTAAATCTAGACTAAAAACACATCTCTTTACTGTGGCATACACATAAAACACTTTTTCAATGAAATGATTGTTAGGCTGCATTAACTAGGTCAGCCGGAAGCGGGAACACTTCTCATAACACCTGATGTACTCGTTACATCATCAGAAGAATGGCATCTACGCTAATGATAGTCTCTCTGTTTTATCCCGAGGTTTACTGCAGTCAGTCGGATCCGGGCCGTATCCAGATCAGATGGTGGACCTGTGCCCAGACAAGACCAACGCATGACCCTGAAGTGTCTGCAGAGACCGTGTCAATTAGCCTCTCCCTGCAACTGCCTCATCGACACGGCATCTCAATAAACCCATCTCCAGCGTGATGACTCCGATTGTTCGAATATTACAATTAAATAATACTTAAATCGATATGTCATCCTCAATAAACCCGTCTCCAGCGTGTTGACTCCGATTGTTCGAATATTACAATGAAATAATACTTCAATCGATATGTCATCCGCAATAAACCCGTCTCCAGCGTGTTGCCCCCGATCATTCGAATATTGCACTTTAATAATTATTTAATCAACATCATCCTCAATAAACCCGTCTCCAGAGTGTTGCCTCCGGTCCTTCGAATATTCCGATCTATTATGACCTCTGACCTGTAAAGCTGCCAGAATAATAATAATACATACGCTGTTTGTTAATTGGCCAGAGGAGAACTGGCACCCCGACTGAGCCTGGTTTCTCCCAAGGTTTATTTTTCTCCATTAGGTCACCTAATGGGGTTTTGGTTTCCTTGCTACTGTTGCCTCTGGCTTGGCGTGCTCAGTTGGGGACACTACATTTTTCAACTAAACATCGAAATAAATCTAATTAATAAACTAAATTAACCATATAAACTAAATTACTGATCTAATTATTGACCTAAAGCCCACACTGTCACCGTATGAAAATTGAAATTAACTGATGACATCAAATGGCTATACAGCTTACGTAATAAAATTATGCTGCATTATTCTCCTGTTTAACACTGTAAAGCTGCTTTGAAACAATCTACATTGTTAAAAGCACTATATAAATAAAGTTGACTTGACTTGACTTGACTAAACCCAACAAATAAAAAATGTGGAGAGTCTTCAAAAGACACACAATCTATGATCAATAAAATATACTGTCTATTGTATAAGGGCAGACCTGACACGTAAAATAATGCCGTTTCTGTAATTCCATCTAGTGTTAGTGTTTTTATAACATTGTGCTATGATTGATTAAATGTTCCTGTTGGAAGAGAACATGTGTTAGGGTTTTGGTAGACATAGTGTATTGTGTTAGTGAATTATTTGAAAATTGTGTGATTTTGAGCATGAAATTAATCATTTTGGCAATTGTGTGATGTAGGTGTGTTGGTGTGTTAAGAGTTTAGGAAATTTGTTAAAAGTATTGAAAAAATTGTCATAGCGATTATAAAAAATTGTAATAGTGAGAATTGGACCCTAATCTAAAGTGTGACCAATTAATTTGTCATAAATGCAATAACTTCCAGGTCCAAGCAGCATCCGAGAGAGATTGCGGTAATATGTCAGATCTATACTATAAGTCTTATAATATAACTCTATGTAGTGTGCGCTACTCAACAACAGTCAAACAAATGGCATAGTGGTCATCAAACTTACTTATGGCTGCTGCAGGCATGCATGAAAAAGAAGGCATGTTGAGAATGTAAATGAGTTACTTATATATTGACATCGCACAGAAACAATTGACAGCCTTATTCTAATTCAATAGCTGCAAGAGATAAATACGGTTTTACACAAGCTTTGCTGGACTGGTAAAATCTCACCTGGGATGACATTTCCATCTGTTTTAAGAAGAAGAAGTCAGTGAGGTGAAGTTAAATTCAAGCTAAATAGTCGTTGAAAAAACAGTACCCAAACATACATACTGTACATAGGCCTTTTGAATTACACTAACCATTCATATACATGTTTTTAGTAAATATTTTACCTTTGTCATGTCTTTTATTGAATTCACTGTGTTTTGATACACCACACCCCATGGCTTCTCCTGAATGCAGAACATATGAAAGTCAGTATAACAAGCACTTTTCATCTCATCATTTAACACCTGTGTGAGACGTTATGAATAATGCACAATATTTACAGCATGATACAATTTTTTTTAATGCTTTATAAGAAATCATAAACTGTGAAATAAACAACAGTGTAACACTTTATTTTAGGGTTCAATTCAGCATATTGCATATTAGTACTTTAAAAATATACATATTAGTACCTAAAGTGTACATACTAAAAGGTACCGCCCCAGTGACAGCTTATACCCTTTTTTTGAGTGCAGTAAACCACATTACAGATTAAATGACGTACAATATTGCCAAGCTTTTAACATGGATATATAGGCTACACCAAATGTCAAGTTGTTGTAGACGTTAATGAGATCCAGAGAGCGAGTTAATCTGGGGTTATTGCTCCCTTGCACTGGCCTCAATCCTCTTTACAGAGCAGACAACGTCAACATGCACCTGTGCCTCTATGAAAGCTCACAAGCCTCAAAGTGTCAATCATAAACTGTTTCAGTCTAAACCACTTCTTTTTTATTAAAATAGCTTCAAAACATTTTGCTAATCTCATGCCGCCAATTTTTAAATTCATGAGGTCAGAAGGGAATTTTGTTTTTATTTTGTAAGGATAACCAGGGATTATGGACTATTGATTTATAGACTTGTTTGTAGGGAAGGTTATTCATTAGCTCTACAGAAGGTTCAATGGGATTTTGTATAGGTTCTTGACTCAAAAAGAACCCTTAGTGCCAAAAAGATTCTATACTATACTGTAAGTAAAAAAATCTTAAATGATTGCATGTTTTTTTTCTAGTGATAAAGTATGTTTACAAGTTGTTTTTTCATAAAAATTAATAATTAAAAAAAAAAAGCCTTTAAGGATCTATATAGAACCTTTTCTTCAAAGAGTGTAAGACATGGACTCTGAATCTTATCCAAAACAAAGTAAAACGAGACTGCTACTATGAAAAATACTCTGAAAATTATATAAAACAAATAATTTGTCTTTGCAGACATATTTAAAGCATGTTTAAACCCATACTAAATATTGCCTATTTTTAAAACATAATTTAACTCAAACTAAATACAGATTTTATATCATAATAGATCACCATTAAATCAGTTGTAGCTTTTAGTATATCTTTTCTGTGTATGTCTTTCTTTGAATTGAATGTTAATATGAAAGGCTGTGTAAAACAGTGTCAGCAAACAATAAAGCCATAAAGTTTTCAGCAATAGATGACCAATCAAAGGTACACGACCCCAGCATGGGTAAAACTCACCTGGTGGGGTTCTCTTCTAAATCCCAGAAGCTTTATTTCCACAACATGTCACCCAAAGGAATGTATCCGCCTGGCGTACTCCATTAGCACTTGCTTGAATTAGTCAATGCATATAGTAGAAACGTAAATAAATCAACTTGTGAGCACACAAATAAAGCATTGTCACAGGCTTTCCCATTCCCCCTGAGACCTTCAATATCCTGAGCAAAATTCCACTATTTTCATTAAAAAATTAGAGACGAGCTTGTGTCCAGCTCCTGAGGCCTTAGGTGTGTTTGTTTCTCTGCTTCTTAACAGTCTGTGTACTGTAGCTGAATTAAGTGAACAAGCCCCGAAGGGATTAAGGGTAATAGCTTGATGCGAATTGACTGGACTTTGTTTAAGAAATGGCACTTTCCTTAAGGAGGCAGATGGAGAAGTGTGGGTGATGTTGATGTGTAAAGTAGGCCTATTGCATATGTAATAAAATCAAAATATAATGCAAGATACAAAATAAATAATTTGAGGAGAAGGCAGTTCTTGTATTGATTTTGACATTTTATGTACATGATATCTGAGATTTGATTAATGGTTTTTAGTTATACTACTATGAGAAGCTTTAGTCTTACATTACGAAATAAAATATAAGACATTGAATGATACAATTTGTTATAGCCTTTAGCGGTTCAATAATTGCAGTATGTTTTATTTGTGTCATCATTTAGTATAAAATATTATTGATTAATAATAGAGGTTGCTTATTCAAAACAAAGGCGTAGTTGATGACACCTTGATTTCGCAGAGCTCCCTTTCGAGAGTATCCTCGTATTACGTTCTACTAAACGCTAGGGGAATTTCCATTCCTCGAGATTTTGAAGCAAATTTTTATCCTAAAAATACCATGTAAAACGCAGTGCAGCTGCACAGCTCTCAGCAGGAAGCAGCTGCGCGCTGATTGGCTATGCTGCTGCAACTGCAGGAACTTATGGCGAGACCGCTGGGCGGGAAGGACCAATCAGGTCCCTCTAATATTCCCACTCAGGTGGCTGGAAACACTATCCTCACAGTCAACGAGCCCGTACACAAACGCGCTCGCCTGTACACAAGCACCAATATTCTATGTCCCCCGGCCCCCTGCACTCAGGCGGCGGGAAACTATTCTCTCACAGTCAAAGAGCCCGTGAACAAACGCGCTCTGATAAGCGCCACTTTAACCCAACATTACCAGGCCACAGAGTCCCTGTTACTCAGCGACTCGCCCCACAAATTAATTCAGCCCCTGGCTTCGAAGGCCGAGGCCTGACAGGCCATTCCCGGCATTTCAAAATGGGTGTTGAACATAAAAGAACAAGGTTACTCCCTACAGTTTGCTCTAGGACTGCAGCTATCGATTCTTTTTGTAATCAATTAATCTAGCACTTAATCGATCGATTAATCGGATTTAAAAAAAAATCGTTTTTTACCCGAACTGATCTAATATAAATAACACCAACTTTGCTGCTGATGGCACACTTTGCAGAATATATATAGGCCTAATTTCATATAATAACCCATAAACTGTTACAGAATGTATAAATTACTTTTGATATAATTCTAATCTATTTAGGCTACATATCTTCCGTGTCCTAATGTAAAATACTAAAAATATTCTACTAGTAGAATAATTGAATAACTGATAACGGAAAAATCTGAATCCCAGTAAAAGATCATTTTTTATGACTTATGTACAAGCATATCAATATTTACTTATTTAATTGCCCATATTTTAATTGAAGATATGTCATAATAAAACCATAATAGATTTTGTCATAATAGAAATCCCTCAATTAACCTATAGGTTTTAATGAAAGTGAAGATGCCTGAAATGTACATCTAATTCATGAATATATTAAATAATAGCCCCGTTAATTACAATAAGTATTACATTTAAAAACAATAACACCAGTAACAACATGCCACTTGGGGCCTTATGTGCCAAATATGGCTGGGTCATCTTACCCCAAGAGTCTAATTTTATCTTTTTTCTTCAAAATAAAAGCTATAACTGTCAGGGTAGGTGAAGGGAAAGGAGCGAGGACTCAGAGATGCAGAGGAATGGGCTCTTTAATGGTAATAATAAAACAAAAAACGAGACAAAACAAAACTACCCCGAGGGGGAAAAACAAGACTTGACTTGAGCTTGACTTGACGGGAGCAGGGAAACATGAGGTACATTCGACGACAATTCAGCACTGGACTGCAAACACAAGGATATTAAATAGGGAACAAACAAAGGAGGGTAACGAGGGAAGACAGGTGGGGCAAATGAACCAATAATCAGGAAACAAGGTGGGCGGGGTTAGACAATGGACACGAGCACATGGCACAAAGAAACACTTAACAAGACATGTGCTCACACCAAACATGACATGAACATGCAACTAATGAGAACTCATCAGCTGCATGTTCACACAAAACATGACAACATGACGTAGCACGTAGCCAGTGAAAAAACACCAACCACGTGCTACACAACATAAGACAAAACATGAAAGCACACGGCCGATGTAAACATGAACCGTGTGCTACACAGAACACACAGACAGAAGAGCACACGCTCACATGACAAAACAAACACACGGAGCATGAATGTCCGAATCCCAACACAAAACTGAAACCCAAACTAGACCGAAGTGCTGGGATCCGAACACCACGCCCCGCACACAAAACACAAGGACAGAAGAGCACGCAGCTTGAGCATGCTCAAAGCGGTGCGCTCACACAAGACAAACAATACAGGAGTGTCAGGGCTCTGTCACAAACCAAGAGTAAACTAGACCGAAGTGACAGAACCCTGACACTACCCCCCATCAAAAGGGACGCCACCTGGCGTCCCTAACGAGGGACACCAAAACAAGACAGGAACAAGATAACAAGACAGATACACAGACCAAACACAAGACAGGAAAATCAAAACACAGAGACAAAGAGGGGAGGGAGGGAGGGGAGCCAAGTCAGAGCCAGCAGGACAGTCCAGGAAGTCTCCAGCGTGGACCAGGGAGGGACGGGAGGGTTGAGCCAGGGAGGCTCAGGCGGGCCTGGAACCCCAGCAGAAGACCAGGGCGGAGCTGGAGGGACAGACCAGGGTGGTGCCGGAGGGACAGTCCAGGCGGGCTCCAGTGCATCTGGAGTCCTGGCAGAGGGCCAGGGCAGGACCGGAGGGACAGGGCAGGGTGGCTCCTGCAGATCTGGAGTCCTGGCAGAGGACCAAGGCGGTGCCGGAGGGATGGACCAGGCGGGCTCCAGCGGGTCAGGAGTCCTGGCTGAAGGCCAGGGTGGTGCTGGAGGGATGGACCAGGCAGGCTCCGGCAGGTCAGGAGTCCTGGCTGAAGGCCAGGGTGGTGCCAGACGGACGGGCCAGGCGGGCTCTGGCGGGTCTGGATGGCTGACTGGGACCCTCACAGAAATCAGGACAGGAGCCGGAGGCAGGACAGGACACAGGACGGGAGACAGAGTCATTACCAGACATTGATCAGGGGCCGGAGACCTCACCGGCCTCGGGTCAGGGGCTGTGGCTGGCAGGGCAAAGCGAATGGGTGGCGCGGGCAGGGCAAGACGCCTGGGTGGCGCGGGCAGGGCAAGACGCCTGGGTGGCGCGGGCAGGGCAAGACGCCTGGGTGGCGCGGGCAGGGCAAGACGCCTGGGTGGCTCGGGCAGGGCAAGACACCTGGGTGGCTCGGGCAGGGCAAGACGCCTGGGTGGCTCGGGCAGGGCAAGACGCCTGGGTGGCTCGGGCAGGGCAAGACATCTGGGGGGCGTCTCTGGGCCAGCAGCAGGCTCTGGGATGGCCTCCAGGCCATGTAGGGTGGAGGAAGCCTTCTTTCTCCTCCTCCTCCGAGAACGAGGCGGTGGTCGGGTGCTTACCGCCTCCGGGGAATCTGCAGCCTCTTCGGCCGTCTCTGGGGGAGCTGCAGCCTCTACGGGCGCTTCTGGGGGTGCTGCAGCCTCTACGGGCGCCTCTGGGGGTGCTGCAGTGTGGATGGGCGCCTCTGGGGGTGCTGCAGCCTCTACGGCCGTCTCTGGGGGAGCTGCAGTGTGGATGGGCGCCTCTGGGGGTGCTGCAGCCTCTACGGCTGTCTCTGGGGGAGCTGCAGTGTGGATGGGCGCCTCTGGGGGTGCTGCAGCCTCTTCGGCCGCCTCTGGGGGAGCTGCAGCGCTGATGGCCGCCTCTGGGGGTGCTGCAGCCTCTTCGACCGCCTCTGGGGGAGCTGCAGCAGTCACACCTGACCAGGGCAAATCTTCAGGGTGTGTTTCCCCGACTGGATAGGAGACAGATGAGGCGGGCCGGTTCTTCCTCCTCCTACTCCGTTTCCGGATCATCGGAGGGCTGGGGCTTCCACTGACTGCCGATGGAAGAGGGGAACAGTCAGTGGGATGGGACTCCGCTTGAGGTGGAGGTTCAGGCTCCCCAAGATGGAAAACATGGTAAACAAAGTCCCAAAAACAAAGACTCCCCAGTTTCTCCATCTCCCACAGGCTGAGAGGTTGATCAAGACAGATGTTAAATACCTCCTTAATCTCAGCCTCACTGTACGCCAGGTGGTCCACTTCTATGAGGAAGTCACACGCAAAGTCTCTCACGTCAGTCCCCTGCTGACGGATGTAATGGGCATTTACATGCTGGACCAACAGCTGGCGGTTGGAAGGTACAGTGGTGGGAGAAGGAAAAAGGAAGATGCCCATTGTCTGCTGAGTCCTCTTTTTGGCTGAATCGTTCTGTCAGGGTAGGTGAAGGGAAAGGAGCGAGGACTCAGAGATGCAGAGGAATGGGCTCTTTAATGGTAATAATAAAACAAAAAACAAGACAAAACAAAACTACCCCGAGGGGGAAAAACAAGACTTGACTTGAGCTTGGCTTGACTTGACTTGACTTGACGGGAGCAGGGAAACATGAGGTACATTCGACGACAATTCAGCACTGGACTACAAACACAAGGATATTAAATAGGGAACAAACAAAGGAGGGTAACGAGGGAAGACAGGTGGGGCAAATGAACCAATAATCAGGAAACAAGGTGGGCGGGGTTAGACAATGGACACGAGCACATGGCACAAAGAAACACTTAACAAGACATGTGCTCACACCAAACATGACATGAACATGCAACTAATGAGAACTCATCAGCTGCATGTTCACACAAAACATGACAACATGACGTAGCACGTAGCCAGTGAAAAAACACCAACCACGTGCTACACAACATAAGACAAAACATGAAAGCACACGGCCGATGTAAACATGAACCGTGTGCTACACAGAACACACAGACAGAAGAGCACACGCTCACATGACAAAACAAACACACGGAGCATGAATGTCCGAATCCCAACACAAAACTGAAACCCAAACTAGACCGAAGTGCTGGGATCCGAACACCACGCCCCGCACACAAAACACAAGGACAGAAGAGCACGCAGCTTGAGCATGCTCAAAGCTGTGCGCTCACACAAGACAAACAATACAGGAGTGTCAGGGCTCTGTCACAAACCAAGAGTAAACTAGACCGAAGTGACAGAACCCTGACAATAACATTTACTCCACAAAGCCAAAAACACTGTGTCCACAAATCCTTCATTAACAAATAGACGCAAAAATTGATATTCAACATAATACAATGTCATATATCACTATTTTCGATAGACACAAAATTAGATCAAAACTGTTTTTACTGACTAAGAGTAAGATGGATAATTTGTATGGACAAGCACCCAATCCTCACCCCCAATGCCACCCC
Organism: Romanogobio albipinnatus; assembly: GCA_023566225.1. Lineage (NCBI taxonomy): Eukaryota > Metazoa > Chordata > Actinopteri > Cypriniformes > Gobionidae > Romanogobio > Romanogobio albipinnatus. The sequence goes on from CM042242.1 coordinate 47,506,277, forward strand.
ACCCCAGTGCCCCTTTTTTTGGTTTGGGCCACTGCCCCTCAAAATGTCTGTGCACGGCCCTGCTTCAAAGGTATTCAAATATATGCCTATAACGGTTGAGTTTCTAAGCTACTTTAGTGACTTTACTTTAGTCACAGGACAGCGTTGACACTGTGTTTCTGCGCTGCTCTCTGCGCGCGATCTTCACGTGAAAAGAGGTCTGCCTTCAGGGCGCGCACACGTTGTCAGAGACGCGACACGGCTCGGCTCTCTGTGTCACAGAAAAAAGCTGAGCACTGAACGGATAAGTTTTCCGTATTGTTGTTTTTGAATAGTGCACAATTGCTTCAATGTTCAAACTGGCAAGGCTTTAAATGCATTTACTTGACAAACTTTATGAGGACAAAAGTGAAAGCGATCTGGCTTCGAGGCTTGCACGTGTGTGTGTGCGTGTGTGTGGCAGCTATAAGGACGGCAAACCTGTATAAACTGTGTAAAATATGCAGTTACTATAGTGATTCTGGGCATCTAGAATCTAAACTAAATTCAAAATGTATCACGCGCTATGGTGTGCTTCCTGAACATTGAACAGTGTTCTGTGTGAATCAGATCCCTGCGCGTATAGTGCGCGTCATAGGAATTTAACAAGCCTTCGAGGCAGAATATTTGCCTCAAGGACTTTTTGCAATCGATTTAATCGAGTTACTCGATGAATCGTTTCAGCCCTAGTTTGCTTGCAGACCACCGTGCTTTCGCACCGTGGTAGAGACAACGGTGAGAAGCGAAACAAGTCACGTGCTTCGAACCGAAATATCGAAACTGCTAATGAAAGGGGCGGTGGAAGCCGTACACCCCTCACAAAGCGAGTCAGGCTTTTACAGTCGTTACTTCCTTGTACCAAAAAAGGACGGTGGTCTCAGGCCCATTCTAGATCTCAGACATCTGAACAAGGCCCTTATGAAGCGCCCGTTCAAAATGTCGAAAATGAAACAAATCCTTGCGCACATTCGCCCGGGAGAAGGTTCTTCACTGTAGATCTAGAGGATGCCTATTTCCACATACAAATAGCCCCTCATCACAGGCCATTCTTGAGATTCGCCTTCAAGGGGAAAATTTACCAATACAGGGTGCTACCCTTTGGTCTATCTCTGGCTCCCCGCACGTTTATGAAGTGCATGGAAGCGGCGCTAACCCTGCTGAGGCTTCGGGGAATGATAATTCTCAACTATCTCGACGACTGGCTCATAATAGCTCAGTCAGAGATACAGTTATTGAACCACAGATCTTGGTTTCTCAACCATTTGAAATGCTTGGGCATCAGAATCAATGTTGCAAAGAGCTCATTGTCTCCCACACAGAACGTTTCATTAGACTCACTACAGATGAACGCGCGACTGACATCACACCGCGCGTTCTCTGTTCGGAACCGAGCAGTTTCCCTCAGGTCCGGTGCATACACTCCTCTCAAACACTTTCAGAGGATGTTGGGTCTCATGGCCTCGGCGGCGCCAGTCCTCAGACTAGGTCTGTTACACATACGCCCTTTCCAACGCTGGCTGAATTGAGGCATTCCAGCTCACGCATGGCTCTCGGGCAGATTACAAATCAAGTTAGACCACAGCTGTGTATTGGCTCTGGCTCCTTGGAAAAATCCCGTCTGGTATCAGACGGGCGTGAGTTTGGACACTGTTACGAAGTGGAAAGTTATCTTGACAGATGCATCCCCCCCGGTTGGAGGGCCCTTCACAAGGGCAGGCCAGTCTCCGGTCTCTGGTCAGACTCGGAAAAGGGCCTTCACATAAACTGTCTAGAGATGAAAGCGGTCACGCTATCGCTGAGAGCTTTCCTTCCGTACATAAAGCACCACCAAGTCCTGATCCAAACGGACAGCAGGTCAGTGGTAGCCTATATAAATCGCCAGGGCGGTCTAAGATCTATTGGTCTACACACGATGGCGAAAAAAGTCCTAATATGGGCGGAGCACAACCTGAGCTCGCTGAGAGCGACTCATGTGCCAGGCATTCTGAATCTGGGTCCGGACATGCTGTCCAGGGGCAAAGTGTCCCCAGCAGAGTGGTCTCTTCACCCACAAATGATTCAGACAATTTGGGGCATGTTTTTCAAGGGCAAAAGTGGAAAAGTGGATAATTTGCTCTGTCCTGTCAGAGCGCTGAGAATATACATAGAGCGTTCCGCTGCTTTCAGGCAAACTGAACAGCTCTGTGTGCTTTGGCGGCCGCACCCGCGGGTGTGCGGTTACAAAGCAGACCTTGTCACGATGGATAGTGGATGCTATCTCGCTGGCTTATGAGTCCAAAGATCTCAGCTGCCCTATAGGCATCAAAGCCCATTCTACTAGAGGCATGGCCTCGTCATGGGCTTGGTCTACTGGCATTTCACTGGATGGTATCTGTGCGGCGGCAGGCTGGGCCTCCCCATCCACTTTTATCAGGTTTTATCATTTGGATGTCCCTGCCTTACAGGCTGGGCTTCTCGCTGTGTAATACATATTAACCCCTTGCGGCCCGACAGTCCGGTCTGGGTTAAGTATTTGTATAAGTCATAAGCGCATTCCTTACATGACTTGACTTGTCTGGTCGTTCAATATTCTTATTGGCCCGACTATGTCTGGTCTATACATATACAGTGAGGGAAATAAGTATTTGAACACCCTGCTATTTTGCAAGTTCTCCCACTTGGAAATCATGGAGGGGTCTGAAATTGTCATCGTAGGTGCATGTCCACTGTGAGAGACATAATCTAAAAAAAAAAATCCAGAAATCACAATATATGATTTTTTAACTATTTATTTGTATGATACAGCTGCAAATAAGTATTTGAACACCTGTCTATCAGCTAGAATTCTGACCCTCAAAGACCTGTTAGTCTGCCTTTAAAATATTAAAATGTCCACCTCCACTCCATTTATTATCCTAAATTAGATGCACCTGTTTGAGGTTGTTAGCTGCATAAAGACACCTGTCCACCCCATACAATCAGTAAGAATCCAACTACTAACATGGCCAAGATCAAAGAGCTGTCCAAAGACAGTAGAGACAAAATTGTACACCTCCACAAGGCTGGAAAGGGCTACAAGGAAATTGCCAAGCAGCTTGGTGAAAAAAGGTCCACTGTTGGAGCAATCATTAGAAAATGGAAGAAGCTAAACATGACTGTCAATCTCCCTCGGACTGGGGCTCCATGCAAGATCTCACCTCGTGGGGTCTCAATGATCCTAATAAAGGTGAGAAATCAGCCCAGAACTACACGGGAGGAGCTGGTCAATGACCTGAAAAGAGCTGGAACCACCGTTTCCAAGGTTACCGTTGGTAATACACTAAGACGTCATGGTTTGAAATCATGCATGGCACGGAAGGTTCCCCTGCTTAAACCAGCACATGTCAAGGCCCGTCTTAAGTTTGCCAATGACCATTTGGATGATCCAGAGGAGTCATGGGAGAAAGTCATGTGGTCAGATGAGACCAAAATAGAACTTTTTGGTCATAATTCCACTAAACGTGTTTGGAGGAAGAAGAATGATGAGTACCATCCCAAGAACACCATCCCTACTGTGAAGCATGGGGGTGGTAGCATCATGCTTTGGGGTGTTTTTCTGCACATGGGACAGGGTGACTGCACTGTATTAAGGAGAGGATGACCGGGGCCATGTATTGAAAGATTTTGGGGAACAACCTCCTTCCCTCAGTTAGAGCATTGAAGATGGGTCGAGGCTGGGTCTTCCAACATGACAATGTCCCGAAGAACACAGCCAGGATAACCAAGGAGTGGCTCTGTAAGAAGCATATCAAGGTTCTGGCGTGGCCTAGCCAGTCTCCAGACCTAAACCCAATAGAGAATCTTTGGAGGGAGCTCAAACTCCGTGTTTATCAGAGACAGGCCAGAAACCTGACTGATCTAGAGAAGATCTGTGTGGAGGAGTGGGCCAAAATCCCTCCTGCAGTGTGTGCAAACCTGGTGAAAAACTACAGGAAATGTTTGACCTCTGTAATTGCAAACAAAGGCTACTGTACCAAATATTAACATTGATTTTCTCAGGTGTTCAAACACTTATTTGCAGCTGTATCATACAAATAAATAGTTAAAAAAATCATACATTGTGATTTCTCTCACAGTGGACATGCACCTACGATGACAATTTCAGACCCCTCCATGATTTCTAAGTGGGAGTACTTGAAAAATAGCAGGGTGTTCAAATACTTATTTTCCTCACTGTATATATATACACATATCTTTGTGTGTTATTCTCATTAAATAGCCCGACTCAGGTCTGGCTCATATTGGGGACTTCTATGAATATCATATTTAGGGGCCCACTTAGGTCGGCCTGGGTATGGTGTCTCCAGGCTTTCAGAGCCGTTAAGTGAGCACAGCGATTTGTATTGGGTCCCCTAGCGTTTAGCAAAACGCAATACGAGAGTACTCTCGAAAGGGAACGCTTCGGTAACTTACGCAACCTTGGTTCCCTGAGAAGAGGGAATGAGTATTGCGTTTGCTTGCCGTGCTTCGCTTGCTCAGGGAGTCGCTTCAGTCGATTAACCTGACGAACCTGGCGAGACTGGGTTTCTTTATACCCTTGGCTATGCAAATTCTGCTGCCCCCTGTGGCAGGAATATTAGAGGGACCTGATTGTGTTATGATCCGAGGCTTCTTTCACCTTTTCTCTGTCTCCCTCTTGTGGTCACTCTCGCTATCACTCAATCTATTACGCACTCACATACTCATTATCTCTTACAGCTGGTTCCCCTTTCGTTACTATCTCCTCACCTGTCCCTTTTCTACCTTGATTGTCTCGGCTTCTTATTCCCTCTCCTTCCCTGTCGTGTTGTCGGATTATTCATTCACTACACATGAGAAACGGCTGTCTATACACCTTGTCCTATCCTGTCCTGTCCTATCTGCGTGACTATTCTATCGTATGCTCTAACTGTGAGTAAGACTGCTTAAAGACTGTGAGTTATCCAGCTGTGCCTGTTTGCAGAAGTACCTGCTCAGCACCAGCTCACAGCTGTACACCCGCTCGGCTGTTCGATCTATTCCTGACTGGCCGTTGGCTTCACTGGGTACCAGGCTATCGTTCCTCGTGGGAGTTGTGTTTCCATTTGCCAGACTACTGGCTGTTTCTGTTCGGGCTTTGTTTATCGCCTGCTATTTATTTTTGAGTATCACTGAGGACGAAGTCCAGTTTCTCATTAAAGACTGTTGATTACTCTCTACCCTGGTCTCCCATCATCCTTACCTCATAACAGATTGGTCCTTCCCGCCCAGTGGTATCGCCATAGGTTCCTGCAGTTGCAGCAGCACAGCCAATCAGCGCGCAGCTGCAATGCGTTTTACATGGTATTTTTAGGATACAATTTTGCTTCAAAATCTCGAGGAAAGAAAATTCCCCTAGCGTTTAGCAAAACGCAATACTCGTTCCCTCTTCTCAGGGAACCGAGGTTACATAAGTAACCGAAGCATTTTTATTATGCCAGTCGCCGATTCCACTTGTTCAGCTCATGCGCAGCGCTGTTTTATCATATTAGATACATTATTAATGTTGAAAGTTATGTTATAATGCTTCCGTTCGCTTGGCAGCTACTATGAATGTATCCAAACGGTTGCTCACCTGTCAAATAAAACACATAATATATTAAAGTGTCTTTGGTGTTTCCATGGTTTCTACAAAATAAAACCGGTAATTGATTGAAACGTGGGTATGATATAATTTATAGGCAACGCAGAGACGCGTTCGTATCGTGGTTAAAATTGCTTATTTCTCTTGATTTAAACATTCTGGAAACATTTGGGATAATGTAAGTACACAAGTCAACAAAATATATAACATTGTCCCAGTGGTTTTTGGATATTTTAATCCAGAAATCGTACATATTGTGCCTTTAATCCAACCTTACATATCTGATCAACTGTGATGTTTTATTTCAACAAGTCTATTTAACAATAGGCTGTTATCGCTACAAAATATGTTATGGTCAAATTACATTTTTTATTTAATAACATAATAATAAATAGTTATTAGTAGGCCTATTATGTGTCCTAAAATCCCAAATAGATGGGTTTGTTTAAAAAAAATGTCATGACAAATGCTGTTAAAGTGATGTTCTTCAAAAGCTACTTTAAAGAGCTGCCCTATATAGAGGAATAAAATTAATATGGCTTAGTGCGAATATTAAATCGTAAAGGCTGCAATTTATTCATGTAAATATATATACTGAAGGTTTCCAAGTGAAGCACGACACTGAGTTCATTTACAAGCGCAGAAGTGTGTGATCATGATATGGTGTTTTAGCATCTCAGAGCGGCTTGGTTTATTCAGGGTAAAGACGCTGCAACCAAAGATATGTCTCAAACCGCTTTGACACAGTATCATAAACAAACACAGTGCAGTTCTGTTTTACACAGAAACTCACAGCAAGAACATATATTTATTTGCATACAAGTTGGAATTAAGAATTAAGAAAGAATAACTACAGTAAATAAATTATAAATAATTACAGTTGTACTATACATTTTTTTTTATTAAATATTAAATTAAATATTTTATTTAATAAAAATAATCACAATAAAAAATAATAAAACATGCATAATTATTATTATTATTTTATAGTCATACTGAATGGGTTAAAACAGTGGGTATGCCTATGAAAAATCAAGTAGACTGATATGTGAGCATTTGTAAATTGTGACCAATTTCTTTCAAAATCAAGTCATGACAATCAAATTTTTCAAAATCAAGTCAATGACAATCAAGTTATTTCTCAGTTTATTCAGTCATCTTATCAGATGCACAATTACAGCAATCATTCTAGAATGATTAATTATTTCCAAATCATCAAGCTGTTCAAATCATCTGGTGAAACTTATTGTATTTTTTTGTATTGCAAAAGGCTATATATAGTCAGTTTTTTTCCAATATCATGCAGCCCTACTTTACAGATATTAAAATTACTATTTTCCATTGTTAAAAGCTTGAAGAGACGCAGCATTTATTAAGTAGATCAGGATTTAGCCGAGTTATGGCTCATTCCATCACACACACATCTGTGAACAGAAAGGAAAGACCATCAACTATATTTAAAAAGACAGCTAACAGTCGAGTTTCGAAAGCACAGAAAAGACACGAGACCCAGTTATTCACCCCAAATCTTGTGATCCTCATTGCAAAAGACTGAAGTCAAATGAGTGCTGCAAAAGGGTTAGTTCACCCAAAAATGAAAATTATGTCATTAATTGCTCACCCTCATGTCGTTCGACACCCGTAAGACCTCCATTCATCTTCGGAACACAAATGAAGATATTTTTGTTGAAAGCTGATGGCTGAGAAAGGCCTCAGCAAGCCCTCCATAGGTAGGGTGACCACCATCAAACAAACCAAATGTGGGACAATTACTAAGTTTGTGTGGGACAATGTGGGACATGTTACCGACACTAAAACATAACCTGAAACTGTTACACAATGTCTATGTAACTTAATAAAAACATATGTAGGCCTATTCTGCCTTTCAGATGATAAAAATACTTTGTTCTTTAGTCCCTTCCAGAAAACACCATTACATCAATGTAACATTGTACATGTCATTTAAATTCAACATCACTGAGCCCAAAGGCAGCAGGCATCAGATCTGACCAAGTCCAATAATGAACAAATAAAATATAAAGCAACATGAAATTAGTTCATTGACAGTCTTATATATTATATTATATATTAAGAATATAACCAATTTACCGAATTATCCATTCGTTTTCTACATGGAACAATTCACCGCTCCACATTTTGATTGACAGCCGTCACAACCTACTAGTGACCGTGTTTACTCCTTTCTTTTCAACCATTGGATAGGATTTTAAAAACGGCTGTTGTATTTGTGAAAGGCGGGATGTTACGTCTGACGAAGCGCTGTTAAATATGTCTAAGTGAAAAACGATGTGGCAAAAAGAATAAATGAAATGCTTTCTTAAAAAGGCAAAAGACCGCATGCATGTTTTCTTAATATGATAATTAAAAACCAACAGACTGATGAAAATGCGGGACATTTTCTCAATTTGCGACGTGCGGGACAAGGGGTGAAAATGCTGTGCGGTACAACGCAAAGCGGGACAGGTGGTCACCCTATCCATAGGGATTCAGTACATTTACACTCACAAGACCCATAAAAGGCACTAAAAACGTCATTACAAAGTCCATCTCACTACAGTGGCTCTACAATAATTTTACAAAGCGACGACAATAGTTTTTGTGCGCAAAAAAAAATCAAAATAACGACTTTATTCAACACGAACTTTGGCCTCTGCCGTGAACTCATGAAGCACCATGATGCATGTGCGAGAATATTACGCAGATCCGGCGTTCGGACACATAACCCAGAAGCGAGGAGGAGATGTGATTACAAGCAAAGGAAGACGCGCCGTATATAAGCTGTTGAATTCTACATTGATCGTGCTTTAGGTCTCGGCGTAGTGCTCAAAATGGGACTAAAGTGTGCATTTCATGGATTCCCGAACGCCGGCGCTACGTCATATTCTCGCGCATGCGTCGTGGTGCTTCGTGAGTTCACGGCAGAGGCCAAAGTTTGTGTTGAATAAAGTCGTTATTTTGATATATTTTTTTGCGCACAAAAACTATTGTCGTCGCTTTGTAAAATTATTGTAGAGCCACTGTTGTGAGATGGACTTTGTAACAATGTTTTTAGTTTTTATGGGTCTTGTGAGTGTAAATGTACTGAATCCCTATGGAGGGCTTGCTGAGGCCTTTCTCAGCCATCAGCTTTCAACAAAAATATCTTCATTTGTGTTCCGAAGATGAACGGAGGTCTTACGGGTGTTGAACGACATGAGGGTGAGTAATTAATGACATAATTTTCATTTTTTGGTGAACTAACCCTTTAATGTCAAAATGACTTTAGAGAAACTATAGTAACCTCTTACATTTTGATAGAAATTATGTTTCATCCAACAAAATACTAAATGTTATTAAACCAGCTAAGTAGACTTCCTCAAATGACACCACAAAACATGATGATGGTAACATAAGTAAAGGGAATCTTGCGCAGAATATAATTTATGTGGAATTGGGTAGTGTTATGTCTTGTTCTTACATCTCTGACAACTGTTGCGTACTTCTCAGGTGTGGCGGCACTCATGACAGTTGTATAAACAGTGATCCTGGAAGGAAGAACATACTCGCATTAAAAAGCTTCATTACAGAAAGTGAGCTGAAGACATAAGCACATAACCACCCCGCAACCTTAAAGGAACATGCCAACTTTTTGGGACTTTAGCTTATTCACCGTATCCCCCAGAGTTAGATAAATCCATACATACCATTCTCATCTCTGTGCGTGCCATAACTCTGTCTGACGCACCCACCGCTAGCCTAGCTTAGCACAAAGACTGGAGGTAAATGGCTCCGGCTAGCCTACTGCTCAATAAGTGACAAAATTTCCTATTTATATGTTACATTGTGTACTAAGACCGACGGAAAATGAAAAGTTGAGATTTTCTCGACCGATATGGCTAGGAAATATTCTCTCATTCTTGAGTAATGATCAAGGAACTTTGTGCCGTACCATGGGTGCAGCCGCGCAATGATATTACACAGCACCTGAAAATAGTCCCCAGCACGCTCTCTCTGCAAGCAGATTGTCACGTTGGTTATGTTGACGGAAGTTAGCCTATTTCCAGGCGCTGTGTAATATCATTGTGCCTCTGCACCCATTATACGGCACAAAGTTCCTTGATCATTATGCAGGAATGAGAGTATAGTTTCTAGCCATATCGGTCTAGAAAATCGCAACTTTTAATTTTCCATCGGTCTTAGTACACGATGTAACTATACACATCACAACATGTAAATAGGAAAATGTTGGCGTTATTTTGTAACTTATTGAGCAGTAGACTAGCTGGAGCCATTTACCTCCAGTCTTTGTGCTAAGCTAGGCTATTGGGGGGAGTGTTAGACAGAGTTATGGCACGCACGGAGATGAGAATGGTATGTATGGACTTATCTAACTCTGGGGGATACGGGGAATAAGCTAAAGTCCCAAAAAGTCGGCATGATATACGAACTATATACAGATCCACAGAAAAAGTAAATTAATATCATCATATGGTTACAAAGAACCCACTAGAACCACATGCCAATATAACAACTCATAAAGTTAGTAAAGCAAGATGAGCTGTGAATCAGTGTTAAGTTTGGACACCAGACATGAAAGAGGGTGAGAGTTCAACAGATATCAATGCTTGGACTGTTCTGATTTACAGCTGAGTGGCTGAAACAATGAGTGTCTGTGAAGCTGTGTGAAAAGGCTTCACACGACTTTCTGTTTCTGTCACTGTGTCCTTCAGGATGATGCCTAAATTCTGCATTGCGTTGTTAAATCCTAATATTAATAACCTCCATTGAGAAGTATATAGTATATTTGTACTACTGGTTACCACATATGAGAAATGAGGATTCTACTTGAGGTCATTACATAACCATAGACTATCATGTGATAGGTGAAAATGCATAACTGTCCTTACCAATTACATACTGGATTCACGGATAAAACCTGTAAAAATGAAAATGAAAATGACATGGTCAATGAATCAACAATTATTTTCAATAAATGATTTAAAAAATTGCACAAACACAAATCTTCAGATCTTTTTGATATCCAAATGCAGAAATTGCTTATGATTGAATGTATTTACTTGTATACTGAAAACATTTATACACACACATTTAATGGCACATTAAAAATGTACTGTAGAGCAGAAATAAATGCCATAACTTATGACAATAATAGGCAGCCAAAATGGATTTGTTCATATACCTTATACAGAGAATCCATACTAATATGGTTTTGACCAGTAGCATTTAATGCTTTCATTGCCACATCTCTGAAAAAAAAAAAAAAAAAAAAAACCAACAGGAAATGTGAGAAACAATCCTTAATTTGTTCAGTTCAGTACATAATCCCTCATTTATGCTCTCATGTTATTGATAAAAATGTATTGTCTCCTTGCCTTCGCTCATCTTGTTTAGGGGTGGGTAGCCAGTGGTCATAATTTGTTTCAACTCTATACCAGCTATAATAAGCAACAGTCAAAATCACAGGTTTAGTAATGTAGACACTTTCAAGAAAACACTAGTACTATAAAAGGATGTTCAAATGGTAACCCTATTGTAGCATCGTCATCACGTTTGCCTTTCATTGTAACATTTTTATATAATTTAAAAATGATGGTTGGTGCTTACTTTCCATGAAGTGGATCCAGGGGCCAGATGTCAGCTGATCCTCCCCTGTCTCTGGTGATGACCACACCCTCACCAGCACGAACACCACCCAAAATGTAATAAACATCTGTGATGATCGGCACCTTGGCCAGCCTCATTACTGCATCCTGGAAATCCACAGCTGCTTCAAGAGTCTGAAGAGAATCAAACAAAGAAGAGTTATTCAATACGAAAGTCGCTTAATAGTCAAAAAGTCAGTAAGTAAATGTAACATTCAAAATACAATTCAGTATTTCAAATGATGTTATATACATGTGTTCTCTCACCTCTCGTACTAGCCAGCTAACTGGAGAACTTTTTAATAAAATGGCTGAAATGACATTCTCCCACCAATGTCCCTTATCTGTGCGAATACAGACATCATAAAATCTGTGCAAAATCGATGAACTCATTTAAAAAATAAAAAATAAATCAACCTACTGCGTTCATTGCCAGACACTGTAAACTTGTTGGGACTCTGTCCTGTCCACAGCCCAACATAACCAGCAAAAGTGGTTCCTCTGTATGCCACCTGAAGAAACAATTTTCAGATTTAAGAATATAATACTCACGAGTTCACACTTACAAATAATCAGATTTAAAGAGTATGTGTATTTGGCGTGCTGTCCGGGGGGAGGGCTCCGAGCTCGGAGGAACAATCGAGAGTGAGGAGTTGGGGTGGTGGAGGGATGCTGGAAACTGTCAAGGAACATAGGTGAGTTGGGTATATGTATAAACAGCATATAAGCCTTCTCTCGTGCTGATTGGATAGATTCTTTTTTAACCAGTCCTATTCGAACCGGTGTCTCTGGTATGGGAGGTGGGTGTACTACAAAGACCTCAGCCTCTAGTGTCAGTCGCTAGCTTGCCTAGGCCAAGGGAGTGAGATTTACATGCACAGCTCTCACTGGCCTACGTTACACTCACCTACCTAAACCTCTCTCCCATCCGGGTCACAGCACCAAATGTAACCGGTCCTACTCGACCCATTACGAGCGGGATTCAAACCGGCGTGGGAGGCTGACACGCTAAAAAGGTCGCTAAAGACCGTAGCCTCTAGTGTCACTCGCTATCATGCCTCCTGAGGCCAGGGGAGTGAGGTTTACACGCACAGCTCTCACTGGCCTATGTTACACTCACCTTCCTAAACCTCACTCCAGTCCGGGTCACGGCACCAAATAAGCTGTCCTACTCGACCCACTCTGAGCAGGATTCGAACTGAGGTCTCTGGCGTAGGAGGCAGGTGCGCTAACAAGGATGCTAAATACCTAACGTCAGTTGCTAACACGCCTCATGAGTCCAGGGGAGTGAGGTTTCCATGCACAGCTCTTACTGGCCTACATTACACTTTGAACGTGTTAATCCCGAACTGTTAATAAAACATTAATATATAAAACTATACAAATAATAAGCACTATAATACCTTTCCATTTTTCATGAAAATGACGTCTACAGTTAGATTTTTGAGCACGTCGTGGGGATAGTCCAGGTTTCTGCCGTGATATATATTGCCCGTTGTATCCTGAGTTACAATACTGGTGCAAAACCTGAAAAAGGCAAAGCAATCACAATGAATGCTGAAAAGAAGTTGACAACTAAAACACTTCAAAAGTCTTGCAAAAAGTGCACTAAGTCAACAGCTATACACTTACGCAGATACTTCATAGGCAAAATTCAGTAGCACGATATCTGAAATGTCAGTCCCATAAAATGATGCCATGCCCTGTATTTCTCCAGCATATGGTTGTGGGATGTATTTCTCCAGAGCCGCCACTACAGGTTTAATGGCCACATGAACCCATTTGGGAACAGTCGAGCTGCAGAAGGAGTTTAAAACATGAATATACTGTGGATCTGGGATGATCTGGCAAAAATGACTAAACTTTACCCTAAAGATCTATAAAGTAAACGACGGGTACAAAACTATAGTGAATAAAAAACGAGAGGGGAAATTTCAGCCCTCAGCAGCGCACCACGTGACTCGTGTAAATTATGATGCTTTGCATGTCACACCCGATTGATTACAAATTCTATGCGTAAACTTTTTCAGCTAGGTAAAATGAATGGATAACATAAATCTTGTCAAAATCGCAAGAGTTTAGCCTACCATCGGAAGCAGCTTTCTCGCGTGCGGTATCAGACACTTACTCGATCACTGCAGACGCAGCTTTTCTCAAGAAATTGATGTCATAGAGTTTCATTAGAGGAGCCCATCGCTGGTTGGCAGGAACGTCCAGACTGATGTTCACCACTGGAGGCGAGAAATCAGCTGTCGATACGCAGATAAATGTCACGCCGAGAAATAGACAAAGCTGAAACTTCATGGTGAATGCTGAACAATTACTGTCTTGTGATGGTGACATTTGAATAAGCGAAACCAAAGGGTCCTCAACTCCCCAACTTCTGTATTTGAAAACAAGGAAGAATAATTGTTGTGACAGTAACACATTAACCACAAGGGGGTGTATCCGCCGCGGTGTGAAATCAAATAATAAAGGTGCATCGTCGCTTTGGTGTGGAGAAGGGTTTCTGCTAATCATGAAGATTCGTTCGTCCGATTAATGTGTGTCCGAAACTGATCTATATAAATTACTTTCTGATGTTCTCGAGCAGTGGTCCAAATACTGGTAAGCAGATTTGAGCACTTCATGAGAACTGCTATACAGTTTGTGTTTGACTTGATTTGTGATTTCTGTGGTCGCAGATTGAGGAAACGCACAGTGTATTACGCACAGTGCATGTGCAGATGGCGCAATTCCTTTCTGAGAAAAGAAAGAAAATGCTCTCTTTTTTCCATTCATTTTTCCCATAGTGATTTTAATAGATAAGAGTTATACGCCAGCAATGAACCATACCAAACCAGCTACGGTGAATCACAGCATGCAGTTTTATTTGGAGAAAAAATAGGTATATTTAATTTATATTTAACCACCATAGGTATATTTTTTATTTTTGCTTAATTTTTTTTTTAAAGATAGGATAATAAGACATTTTTTATTATACTATCATATATTACAATGCCTGTAGTCTGTAGCATAATTTATTTATTTAAATTTTCACAGAGTTTGGAACTGTGAGGACTCTTGTGTGGAGTACTCGCAATGCGCATGCGCAGTAAAGTCCACAAGAGTGAAAGTTATAGGTTATATCAGGCGCTTTTGACAGCAGGGAGCGCATGCACGTGTTTACTGTTGCGTAGATGGTTTCCACCCCCATCAACAGGAACGATTTTAGAGTGAATTTGGTCATTGTTAGTAATATTTACTGTTACATATATTTTGCTATCCATGTTGATGACGAACACTGACTGCACTCTTTGCACACCAACACTGCCGACTTGTACAGTGCGCTTATATGACATATCACTGAGGTTTGTTGTTTCCTTTGTGCATTGACAACAGGTATCAATTTGTATTCATTTTTAAACAGTGTTGTATTTGGTGATGCTCACAAGATGATTTACAATCTCATTCGGCTAAAACACACTTTCAGTTTGAATGTTTCCGTTGAGCTATAATGTTGTTGTGCTTGCCCTTGAGGAGGAGTCTTGCGATAATAAATGTAATTTCCGGACGTTTGGTAAGCAGGTTATATCACAGACCGACTATATAGATTTTCGCGACCTTCTGCGCAAATTACCCTATACATCTTTTAGCCCTTCGTGTTGTAAACGAGTGTGACTGTGTTATAGCAGCGGTCTTTTTACTCATTTAATTTTAGCAGGTATAAAAGGTTTTGTCCTGATTAAACATGAAGATTGCTGTACTTGGAGCGACTGGTCAAACCGGACAGCAGCTGGTGAATCAGGCTCTTCAGCAAGGACATTCCGTCACAGCCGTCGTCAGAAATCCTGGAAAACTGACGGTAACACATGAGAACCTCAAGGTAAATAGTAGGATGAACAGATCAGAGTCCTTATTGTTATTCTTTTTGAAATGGCATGATTCAATTATAAAAAGTTCCTTTTACGTTACATTTGTTTATGTATTGCTTCCATGTAGGCTAAGTAAGGAATGGACAGCAAATCCACAATCTCAAACTAAATTAATTTAGCTATATTCATTACAAACTGAAGCTTATCCTACATTTATAATGTATTTATATAAAGCATGAGTATAATAGTCTGAGTTATTCATTAGCTCTTATTTAATTTCTTACATAGTTGACTCAAATTTGCACATTGATAAATGTTGAAAGGATGTATAAATGTATACAATTAAAATGTAAAAAATTATACATTTATAATGTATTTATAAGAAGTATGAGTATAATAGTCTAATTCATTAGCTCTTATTTTCTTTCTTACCTAGTTAATTCAAATTTGCACAATGATAAATGTTGAAAGGACGTTTAGTTTATAATTTGAATAAAGGTAAAGGATTTCTAAGTCACTAAGTTATACATCTGTAATGCATAACGACATGCAAATGTTTATGTTGCATACAATATTACTGAAGAACACAGCTAAAATTTAGCATAACAGTCACATGGGTGGCGTTTCATTTATGGGTGGTATCACATGATTTGCTTGCCCCACATTTTTGTGCCGAAAGTATTTTGAGGACAGTTTTCCAGACAGCAATGCCAAATAATGATGCCAGATGTCAGTGTAGATAATGCTTCATGTGTTCATTTTTCTCTAAGATTTTCAGTGACCTCTTTGTAGCTACAACTAGCATGCAACCTCATAACCATGTAACCATGTTTAATTGCATGTCCCCATGTGATAGGTGGTTGAAGGAGACATTTTTTCTGAAGACAGCCTGAAACCGCATTTCAAAGGCCAGGATGCTGTGTTGTCCTGTCTTGGCTTTCCGGTCTCATTTTTTTATGGAATCACTGGCTACACCCAGTCTATGACGGCAGCATTAAATGCTATGCGTGATGCCAAAGTGAATCGAATCATCACTATGACCTCATGGTACACTGACCGTAAGTGCTGTTATTATTTGTAGGTACATGAAACTGAAGGTTCTTTACCTTACAGTATTTGTGGTCTAATCAGTTGTCTGGTATAGTAATTGGACTCTTATGACACTCTTCACAGCTAATTCAGGCTCCAATTCTTCCTTTCTCATCCGCTTCATGTTGCTTCCCATGATTAGAAGCGTTCTGAACAACATGTATGAAATGGAAAACTTTCTTAAGCAGACTGACGACATCAACTGGACTGTTGTCCGCCCCCCTGGCCTCAAGAATACACCAACAACAGGTGGGATTTATTAATAAAACAAATTTTAATATACATTAAAATATGACACTTTCTTCAATTGTTGTTACATTAAATAACAGGTAAAATGCAGTGGTGGACAGTAACAAAGTACTTCATTACTGTACTTAAGTACAACTTTATCAGAGTATTTTTATTTAGGGAAACTTTTACTTCAAAACGGTTTGCACAACTCACTGATTCAAATGATCTGGTCAGAGTGAGTCTCCAGTTAACAACTCACTGTATTTACAAGTCTGACCCAATTAAGCCAAGAACAGGAGATCCTCTTTTTAAATGAAGTTGCTAATTGCGAATTTTAGGATTTATTATTGTAAATGAAAATCATTTTTATGTCACGATGGTCAGTTTTTTGTGAACTACACGGTTCCTTCGCAATAGAAGTATGGAAAAGTATGGAATTTGATTTAAGTAATTTCTAGGTCTGAATAGGTATGTAAAAAAGAAAACCGAGAATGGAAAGAAAAATGTGTTTCCAGACTAAT
Source organism: Romanogobio albipinnatus (assembly GCA_023566225.1). Taxonomy (NCBI): domain Eukaryota; kingdom Metazoa; phylum Chordata; class Actinopteri; order Cypriniformes; family Gobionidae; genus Romanogobio; species Romanogobio albipinnatus. The sequence goes on from CM042242.1 coordinate 47,523,252, forward strand.
ACTGCCTGGATGCCAGCCAAACTTAGCCTCGCCCACAACATTTGAGGTCGAGAGGTTCGGTCTAGACTTGATTCGTTGTGGAGCAACTATACTCGAACCAGAGCTGTTCGGACCAATCAAATAGTCAGGGCGGGCTTTATATGATGATGGACAGATGATGAACAATAACGTAATCATGCACGTCACCAAAGAGCCTTGGGTTGAATTCGTTCTAATCCTAAACGGAGAACTTGTTCTTATATGCATTCACCTTTACTATTTCTCTCAAAAATTATGATTGTGTTGGTAAGTACTCCGTGTATCCTTAAATTCTTTTTACAACACCGGCAAAGATCGTTAACACTCATCATCATCTTCTTCTTCTTCCAGCGTGCGTGCAGTTGAGTTTAGTCAAGGCGCACATTTTCATTACGCAAAACGTCTCAGTTTCAAATGTAACCCGGTTCCCTAAAAAGGGGAACAAGGCACTGGCTACGTTTACATGCAACCAAATAATCCATTAGTAATATAATTTATGGCTCAATCGGACTGAAAAGCCTTCATGTAAACACCTTAATCGATCCGATTGAGCTCGATCCGAATGAAATTTCGATCAGATTGAAAGGGGTGGTTTATTCTTTTTCTAATCCGATCGAGAGGACTTGTAAACACTTCCATCGGATCGAAAACGAAACTGAAAGGACTGCGCATGTGCAATGGCGTAGAACTAGCGTGATGACGTATGACTCGTGGAACAAGCTGTTTTTAATGTTGAAAGATGTGTCACATAAATGAGTGTCCCGTCATTCTAAAATGATCCTTTCACTCAGCGTCTGTGAAATGAAGCAGGACAACCTCCCACCAGTCCTTGTTTCGTAATCTCATCCACAGACGGTGTGATAAATATAAGCAGCACGGCAAAACGGTTCATGTGCTCATTGTCTGCAAATTACGACCAGAAATGGATGAATTTTAAGTCTGCTGTTAAAGACAAATAAAGAACCAATGTAGGAGAATAGTTATTATGCGCAAACAGTGGAAACTGCATATTTGTCAACTATCAAGTCAACTTGTAGCATATAAACACGCACATCAACCTGATCACTTTTATTAGCGTTCATGTAATCACTACATTCAGACTCATCAATCGGAATGAATTCAGTCAGATTGAAACAAAAGTTGTGCATGTAAATATAGCCACTGTGTCTGACAAGACGTTATGGGGAACATCATCAACATGACCGGGTCTGAAGCACGTGTTTAAACGCGACAATGTCATTGGGCGGCGACAGTCCATGACGTCACTACTGGTGCGACCGTGAATATAAAAGGGTGTCTGTAGTACACGTCATCAACTTCTTTATCTGATAAGGTACTATGGGGAACAAAAACCCACTATGCCATGCCGGAGATCAGCTTTAGCCTCCTTGTTAGAGCGTCCGACTCCCATGAGGAAAGACCCAGTTCGTGGATCGCACCGCCCGCTCTAAGTGGTGCATGAACCGGAGAGATTACAACAACAACAGTTACTCATAATCAATTTGTCTTTAGTGATTTTGCCTTCAAAAAAAGAACGTTTTTGCTGCAATGTTTTATTTTGGGATAAATTAAGAGCTTTTAATTTGAAAAATTCTGAAAGACATTCAAAAGAGTCTGTGGAATGGATCGCTAGACACGCCTCTAAAATAACCGTCATGAAATGTGTGGTATGAAAAACAGTGAACCATTGAAATGTCCATTGTGTAACAAGCAAAGTAAAATACACATTAATTCACAATATGGAAAGAGGAAATAAAACATAGTTTGTTAAGAGCATGACTCAAACATGCCATTAATGGGTTTATTCAAGTCCTCTTGAATAAAACCGGAACCGGACCAGAATTATTATTATTTTTTTCTCTTTTTCTTTTCTCCTCTCTCCACTCTCTCGTCTCTGTCGCTCCTCATGCTCCCCGCTCCATTCTCTCACCTCGCTGTTCTTGCATGAAACAAATATGTTATTTAAATTGTGATTAGAGCGATCAAAGAACACTCGCTTTGTAATTTCTCGAAGCTGTCAATCACACATTGCGAGTATATCTGCACACTTGCCCAAACTGCCGTTATAATGAATGACGCTGTTATGCTGCACAACGAAGCTCTTACTGTATTCATATCGATATTGTGCTTGCTGTTAGTTGTGGTGAAAGCATTTTATGAGAGAAATAGCGCTGCAATAGCCTTTCGTGTGATGGGAAAAGATATAAAAATAATGCTATAATCAACACTTTCACGATTCGTTAATCTCGACAGCTGTAATAGTAAAAAAACGTAGTCAAGTCACCTTTATTTATATAGCGCTTTTTACAATACAGATTGTTTCAAAGCAGCTTCACAGTGTTAAAATTTGATTCGGCGGTACAACCGCTTTGGAGAAAACAGTGATGTTATCCAGCTTCTTTCAATTATCATATAATTTATATATCATGTAATTTATTTGAATATTTAGTTGAAAATTTTGTGTCCCCAATTGAGCAAGCCAAGCCAAGGCGACAGTGGCAAGGAGCCAAAACTTCGGTGAGGCAATTATTAGATAGGAATAAAAGTAGTAAAAGTATTCGAGAGGGGTTCCACATGTAATGGGCATTTCAAATGCAAAGATGTCAGCCAATCACAACAGTGGACGTTTACACTGAAGTCTCACAGCAGACATGCCCCTTCAAACAGAGCATTCAAGCCAGATGGCTCAAATCAGGATAGAAACATGCCTTTTATTTCTAAATTATGACATTTGATGATGTATAAATCATATAACAATATAAGTACACCTCAGGAAACATTATAAAATAATTTAAAAAATCCACATAATGGACCTTTAAAAGTTAGTGAGATCCGAAAGCTTGACAGCTAAGTACTGGCATTTCACTCACGTTGGAAGCGTCAACATCCCATTTGCTTAGGCCGTAGCCTAATATTTATATTCATAATCAGGGCTGGAATGGTAATCGGGCATACCGGGCATTTTCCCGGTGGGCAGACGCACTTTAGGGCCGATACAAGGTTATTTATTTATTTATTTTTTGCCACTGACTGGCCCATCACGCAGAGACAGCGGCCCATTGGTTTGTCTTCTGAATTGTCAAGCCAAAGCGAGAGAGACCTCCCCTCCTCCATATTCATAGACTGTGTCCATTTAGGCGCAAAAACATTCACTGGGAACTCATGGGCCGGATGAGCCGAATTTTAGCCCCAGTGCAGCCCTGTTCATAATTGGTCGGCTTCCAGATTAAAATATTCAACAGAACAATAAAATAACTTTATTAACCGATTAATGGTCATTTCAAATAAGCGTTTCGTTCAGAACGATTAAACTTTTCATTTTTGTTTATGTTCCTGTTAAAATTTATTTCGTTTTAGTTCCTTTAACCGGTTCAGAGCCCTGCTTTTAATTATCAAGTTCATTCAAAAATTAAGTATTTTTGTGAAATTGAATATTAAATATTTTATTAAGGTATCTTTACTTTTACTCAAGTACTAGATTTGTGTACGATGTCCACCACTGGTAAAATGCTTATTGACAAATAAGCCTTTGCCTTTAATGCATAGCTATTAGATTCTCACAAATTGCATTTTTGTATTTTGTTAAATTTGTGGTAATTTTTCTCATTGTTTTCGAAGCCAATGAGTTTCTCACGCATGAAGGTTATTATGTCCCGGATGAAAATGGTCTGCCAATCGGCCAGTCTGTGTCAAGAGGAGATGTGGCTCGTTTCATGCTCTCTCTACTCAATAACAACGCTTGGATGAAGAAAGCTGTTGCCATCATCACCAAATGAGTTTGCACTTTGCTTACATCATTACATGTATTTCACTTGACAAATAAGAGCTTCTAATAATCTAATTTAAAAGGGGAAAATATTTAGCATTTGTAACATACTATCTATCTATCTATCTATCTATCTATCTATCTATCTATCTATCTATCTATCTATCTATCTATCTATCTATCTATCTATCTATCTATCTATATATCTATCTATCTATCTGTCTGTCTGTCTGTCTGTCTGTCTGTGCCTGTCTCTCTCTCTCTCTCTCTCTCTCTCTCTCTCTCTCTCTCTCTCTCTCTCTCTCTCTCTCTCTCTCTCTCTCTCTCTCTCTCATATATATATATATATATATATATATATATATATATATATATATATATATATATATATATATATATATATATACACTCACCTAAAGGATTATTAGGAACACCATACTAATACTGTGTTTGACAGTACCCTTTCGCCTTCAGAACTGCCTTATTTCTACGTGGCATTGATTCAACAAGGTGCTGAAAGCATTCTTTAGAAATGTTGGCCCATATTGATCGGATAGCATCTTGCAGTTGATGGAGATTTGTGGGATGCACATCCAGGGCACGAAGCTCCCGTTCCACCACTTCCCAAAGATGCTCTATTGGGTTGAGATCTGGTGACTGTGGGGGCCATTTTAGTACAGTGAACTCATTGTCATGTTCAAGAAACCAACTTGAAATGATTCGAGCTTTGTGACATGGTGCATTATCCTGCTGGAAGTAGCCATCAGAGGATGGGTACATGGTGGTCATAAAGGGATGGACATGGTCAGAAACAATGCTCAGGTAGGCTGTGGCATTTAAACGATGCCCAATTGGCACTAAGGGGCCTAAAGTGTGCCAAGAAAACGTCCCCCACACCATTACACCACCACCACCAGCCTGCACAGTGGTAACAAGGCATGATGGATCCATGTTCTCATTCTGTTTACGCCAAATTCTGACTCTACCATCTGAATGTCTCAACAGAAATCGAGACTCATCAGACCAGGCAACATTTTTCCAGTCTTCAACTGTCCAATTTTGGTGAGCTCATGCAAATTGTAGCCTCTTTTTCCTATTTGTAGTGGAGATGAGTGGTACCCGGTGGGGTCTTCTGCTGTTGTAGCCCATCCGCCTCAAGACCACACCCCTAAATGCATTGAAGCAACTGCTATGTGATTGGTTGATTAGATAATTGCATTAATGAGAAATTGAACAGGTGTTTCTAATAATCCTTTAGGTGAGCATAATATGGTGCTTATTTAAATTTTAACAGGGGTTTCTTAATGCCAAAGAAAGGTTGGCAGAATTACAAGAAAGTGTAATTGACCAAACCTTGTAGAACATGTGTTGCCCAACGTTTGGGACATTTTGTGATGTAAATTAGATTTGACATGAAATTCCAAGGGGTAAAAATGGAGAGAAAGAAATGACAATTAGCTGCATGCACTTCAGGTATTTATGTGCATTTGTTTATATTGATTTACTGTGTAACACAAAACACTAACATCAATCCCTGTCTTCATATTTTAAGCTAATTTTGATAACCCAAACAATGATTAAAACTGAGCTGTTGTGATGTCCTTGTCTCGTTAAGATTTCCATAATACTTTAAAACACCATTATATAATAATACAAAATAAACATATTGTAATGGTAAAAAAAAATTGTATTAGGCAAAAGTTAGTTCTTAACTCTCTGAAATACTGTATTTTTTTCATGTATTTTTTGTCTATTGTTACTATTTTTTGTTGTTGCATATTTTATGTTCATTGATGTATTCCATTTATCTTGCACATACAGATTTTACAGTTCATACAGATTTTATACGGCTATATGAATAATTGGATGTTCAGGTTAAAATTTTGGCTATATTGGTACACACATTATTTAACATATTCAAATATATGTTATAGCAGACTGATGTAGACCTGCTATTTAACATATATTCATAAGTGATTTAATACCTTTGATCTATGTATTAAAATGTCAAAATGTATCTCTGGTTTAGACAAAATAAACTATAACAAAATATCTTTAGACAGGACCTGCATTTCCTGCCACAAACCACTAGTCGGCTCTTCACTGTTCAAAGAGCCACTGTTGATACTAGTTTACCTTTGGTGAAACAGCCAGTTCAACATGGACACAGAAATCCAGTCTGCTAGAGATAATAAATGACATTTGTTATGCAACTGGTGTGACTGAGTGTCTCATGACCACATGAGCGCAGTGCTGCACTGTTCCTAATAAACCGTTTCTTTGGTGAAAGGCTGCTGTCAATGTCAGAGAGTCTATAGCCTACCCAGAGAATACATGTCGGCATATTCTACATTGTGTTATAAACTGATAGCTGCCTTCTTATTGTTAAAGTAAAGGCCAAAGGACTTACAACGCACAAACGTAATCATAAAAAACGAAAGATTTTTCTAAAGAGTCTCTGCGTTCTGCAAAAGGGGGAAAAACTGTTTTCAATGACACGAGAGGAAGTAAATGATGACAGAATTTACATTTTTGGGTGAACTGCCCTTTAAGACTTGTGTAGTAAGATTTCAACCAGTAAATTGGTATGTTGCAATTTTCTAAATGAAAGGCAAATCCAAAACCAACACAAGTCATTTTTTGGGGACAAAGTGTTTAAACCAGTCAGTCTATGATGCAAGAGCCTAAGGCAAACCATGAGGGGACATTAGATTGTTCCAGAGCCAGTCTGGTCACATACTAAACTGCTCAGGTCAGATGGATGAAATGTGTAAGCATTAAGATGCAAGACAGCGATAATAGTTATTGCTGAGTTCAAGCAGAGGTGGACAAAGTACACAACTCCATTACTTGAGTAAAAGTAAAAATACTATTGGTTAAATATTACTCCATTACAAGTAACAGTTGTAAAGATAGATTTTTACTTAAGTAAAAGTACAGAAGTACTTGCTTTTAAAAGTACTTAAGTATCAAAAGTAAAAGTAAACACATTATTTTATTATTGTTTAATGAATGCACACTGCTCCATCATGGTTTAAGCCAGTCATGCTCCATCCGACATGCTAGCATACCTTGAACTCATTTAAATACTTGCTTAAAAGTTACAAAGCTCTTATCAAAGTCAAAATCATACTAGAAAAGAAAGGTTTCTACATTGTGTCTATTTGACAGGATTATGTAAAAACATATTTCCGAAAGGACTTAAGTTAACCTTATTAGCCCAACTACGCTTTTGCATGCTAACTAACATCATTGTCGAACGTTACCTATGCGTTAGCGCTCTATCCACAAGGCTATAGCAACTTGGCGGGTGAATCAATTGCCATCAATTGATTGGTGTTCAAAAAATACTTGGAAATCATTGAACTTCATGTGATCCTACAAGAGTGATTACTTATAGGCTGTCTGCAAAAAAAAAAAAACAATAAACAAATCATCCACTGACTTTCAAAGCGGCTACAACTTTCTACTTCGAGGGCCTTGAAAGAAATGTAATGGAGTAAAAAGTACGATATTTGTCTGTCAAATGTAGTGAAGTAAAAGTCATACGTTTCCAGAAAAAATACTACTCAAGGAAAGTACAGATACTCAAAAAGTGTACTTAAGTACAGTACTCAAGTAAATGTACTTAGTTACTGTCCACCTCTGAGTGAAATATTTTTTTTAGTTTATACTTGTGTTGTAGTGTTTAGATCAATGTCCAGTTTCTGATGTCAGCAGAGATAGTAAATGAAAATGGTTCATTTCCAGCACTTTTATTACTGGTGAAGTTATGTAAGTTGAACTGATGACTTCCTTTGATTGAATGTTCTGCAAGTAGATTGTGGTCTGAGGACTTTGTCCTTAATGGACAGATATCATGTTGTTAATCAGAGAAGCAACGACCAGTGTTAAGAAAGAGGATTTATGCTAAATATTGAAGGGATACATTGAATCATTGGGAGACAAGTGAATGATTTACATTTCAAATACAAATATGAACACAATTGAGAAACAAAATGGATAGGAATGCACAATCCCATTGCCAAGTCTTATTTTTCAGCACATCATTCACATTTTATTATTTTAGTTTCCCAACCAGGACAAGCTATATTATTCAGAATATTAATAATTATCTTTTAAAAGAATATTAAAAAAAATAATTTTCAAAATGTACTTTAACATGAACAAAAAAGATTAGCTTAATAAACAGTTCTTGATGCTTTTGCCATGTGCAAATGTATATGATGGGCCCTTTCTAAATATATGATCCCATAACAAAGCTTTTTAAAGAAGCTTTGGTGATTCACAAGATTTTAAAAGTGTCTTCCATACACTATAAAAAATATATATGATCAATAAGTTATATGACAACATAAGTTTTTACATTGCTATAACTCATCAAAATACATAAAAAATTAAGGCAGCAACTTTTTTTTTTTTTACAGTGTATGTGTTATATAGAAAAGTAAAAGTGTCATACATAGTGGCTCTTAATAACTAGTCAGAACAATGAGATGTCATTTTGTCTCCTAAAATCGGACTTTACATAACATACCTGTATTATAAATACTTTCAATAATTAAACAATTATAGTAGTTATCTTCTATAGAACCTTCAACAAATGTAAATGCAAAACCCAAAACAGATCAGTCTCAATGAAACATGAACAAAAGAAGACGCTTTTACAGAGGGATGATGTTTCTTGAAAAAAAACGTCTTGTGTTTCTGCATTACCTCAAAACTGGTTCAGGAACACAATATAAACAATAACTGGGGGGCGGGGTGGAGATAAACCACAATGTGCTCTTAGTGTGAGACCTTATCAGACAGACTTTTGTGTTGTTCAGAACACAAGCACACAGGCAGACACAAACATATCAGCAGGTTTCCCTGCACCTGCTTTTCACTAAAGTGACACTCCCATTTTCAGAAATGTACACAAGGAAACAATTATATAAAAGGAACAAAATATGTGGAGTTCCAATATATTATTCACTTGCGTTCCAACATATGCTGACAGCCTCCGCTCTCATAAATATTAAATGTGCTGGGTGAAATTTCAACAGTATTAAGAAGACAAGCATTCATCACACGTCTGCGTCTTAACAGTTACAGTTACGCTGTAACTGTTTGACGTACCAACAACACTGTGCAAGCAACAATATTAACCTTGTGCATGTCACTCAATCTAGACAAATTGACTGAACTTCTTCACATATCGTATATTAACAGTAATTGCACAGTAATATCACACACAATCAACACACACAATTTCATATGTTGTACAGAATATACAGAACCAGTTATAATATTAAATAGATAGATTTGAAAACGTATTAATTGACCATTTATAGAAGGTAATGATTGTATTGGTATAAAATGATGTAAAGTTTGACTGAGGACAGTGAGTGTCTACTGAATAATGGCAAAAATATATGATCCAGTGAATTTCCCAGTTTCATTTGGGTTCTTCTGTTATTCACCATAAAATTTGTTGATTTCTTCTTGATACATTTTACTGACGACAGGCCTTTTGAGCTTCATGGTTGGACCTGAGAAGAACAAAAAACTTTAGCACATCTGTTTAGCACACGTCACATCTAATCGATCCATCAGTCTGTTTACATACCTCTCAGCAATTATGCATTCAGGAATGCAGTTAGGCAAACATGTTTAGCATGTCATGTGAGACCTACATAAATTGTTCTGACATGAACTGACACTCATATTTTGTTTGTCAAGCTAAAAGTAGTACTTATGCCGTTTGTTCACGAACAGATATGTATTAGATAGGGATGCACCGATACCAGTACTCGGGTGTCGGTTCGATACTGTTGTGAAGTACTCGTACTCGTAAAACTACCCCGATACAATCGCACCCGATACCACTTTATGGCAACACATCTTTGGATGCGGAGCCGCGCGGAAAGTTACATAATTCGCCGTGCACACCCGCACACAGCGGCGCCAAGTGCAAAGGGGTCTCGCGCTCTCAAAGCGCAAGACTGCCATAATATGCCTTCATTTTTGCCGAGCGCACCCGAGCGCTAATGCGGACACGGCGAGTATAAACCAAGCTTAACCGCTCGTGAGGCAGATAGCTCTCGGTAGTGAGTGCTGAAAGTGAAGGGCTGTTTAGTAGGGATGTGCGCAATGACTAGCCTAACCCCGGTAGTATAACAAGCCTAAGCATGCTTAATTGTTATACTAGTTTGACATGACATGGAAGAAAATGGAAAAGTTTTGTGTAAGCTTTCAAAATCCTCCTTCACCCGAGTGGAGATGTATCAAATATTTATCTGAAGCCTCCGCGAGCGCCAGAGAAAACCAACGCATGCAAAACCTGAGACAAAATGATTTTGTTTTGCTGCAAATATACACTTTTCAAAATAATATATTAAAGGTCCCGTTCTTCGTGATCCCATTGTTCAAACTTTAGTTAGTGTGTAATGTTGCTGTTAGAGCATAAATAATACCTGTAAAATTATAAAGCTCAAAGTTAAATGCCAAGCGAGATATTTTATTTAACAGAAGTTCCCTTTCAAAGCCTACAGAGAACGGCTGGCTTGGACTACATCCTGGTACTTCCTTCATAAATGACGTCGATAGAACAGTAGAACAGACTAACCTCCGCCCACAAGGGGGCGTGGTCGTGTTGCGGTCCCACGTGGAGAAGAGGACGTGTCGCGGAGAAAAGGAATTGTTGCGTTTGAGTGTGTTTGTCGCCATGTCGTGGAGACGCTGTTATTATCATCCCGGAGTCAAATCACATTTGTTTGGCTTTCCCAGGGACGCTGTAGAGATCATTAAGCGCATATCCCGTTAAGAGGCGTGACCTTTCCACGTGCGCTAAGCTGCTGTCGAATCACAACACAGGAACCGCTGGCACAATCAGAACCCGTTACGTATTTCTGAAGGAGGGACTTCATAGAATAAAGGAAGTCATCAGCCGTTTTTAGGACAGTGAAAACAGCGGTATACAGATAAGTAAATTGTGTTAAAAATAATATTTTACACGTGAAACATGAACACATGTTATATTGCACGCTGTAAACACAATCAAAGCTTCAAAAAAACACGAAGAACGGGACCTTTAATTTCAAGATATTTACACAACAGTAAGATTTACACAACAGTAATTTAAACATAGCCTTTGTAATATATATATATATATATATATATATATATATATATATATATATATATATATATATATATATATATATATATATATATATATATATATATATATATATATATATATTAAAGCAAAACCTTAAATGTGCCCAAAAAATGTAAACGACTAGTATTTTCCAAGTCGTCTTGCAGCACTAACGCACTAACGAGTCTCATAGCTGATAATGCAGCGAAGCTTCTTTTCGTCAAAAAGAACCTGCCTCTCTCACTTTTCCGAAAAGGGCTGTATGGGTATGATAACGTATAATAATTGAATTCAGTGGTTCTGCTACTATGTTGTGTGGTACAGGAATCCACTGAATGTTACAGGTTACATTTATGTGAAATGGGCAGCAGTGCCATGTTTGTTTAGGAAAACACCAAGTTGAATGTTAAAATGTCAGCAACAGCATCAATTTGTGTATTTACTTTGTTACAGTCAGAAAGTGAAAAACATCTGATGAAAATAAAACATTGTTAGAAGAACTGTATTAAGTACTCGTATCAGTACTCGGTATCGGCAAGTACCCAAATGTAAGTACTTGTACTTGAAAAAAAGTGGTATCGGTGCATCCCTAGTATTAGATATAGCTTATCAATAAACTCCCTTCATCTATTTTATATTATTGTCTATATAAAGAAATAACACATACCAAGTTCTCCGCCGGATATGGAGAAGTCTCGTGGAAGGATGGTCCACTTCTGGACTCTCTGGGCATTGGATGTCGCTTTGGCATTCACGCGGTCTAAGCCCTCCTGGATGACTTTGTAAATGGCTGGCTCTTTTTTGTTGATGATCTCTGAGACTTTGCTGGCAATTACACCATGCTGCCGACAAAACTCCACCGCTAGTGGTGTCAGTTCATCTGTGGGCTCTCCATTGTCATCAATGTTACACTAAAAGTAAGATTCAACATACATTTTGAAAATGATGCCTTATAGTGGCTGGTATAAATGTTTAATTTAACATTTAATCGTCCCACTAAGTAAACATAGACTTACCTTGAGTGTAAGTAGTATAGAGAGGAACTTCTTTTTGTCTCCAACCAGCATGATATTGCTGATGATTGAAACCTCCTCCTTTAGGGCGTCCTCAATAGGGACGGGTGGTATATTTTCTCCACCAGCAGTAATGATTAATTCTGCAAGAGCAAGGTAATTAGATACAAATAAATCTTTATAGGTTATCACGCTTTATGCATTTATCTAATTGATGCGATAATCTTCTGCTCACAGTAACACGAGTGTTATCAAAAGAGAGAAAATAGAGAAAATAATTTTTTCTATTGGGGAAATTGTTTTTAATGATAACTCATAACATTTTAAAGACAGACCTATGCGTTTGTTACTTGATCAATGGCATATGTTATTGTTGAGGTCATCGGTCCACTTTTCTTTTTTTTATAATTGTGTTTAACAGCAGAATGCCAAGTGAAAAATTACATTACCCTGATTCTGCAAAGAAATCTCCACCCATCAGAAATCTGCGGCCAGGCAAATTGCACCAAAATAACTTTGTTTTTAATTTTGCCTTTGCCTTTTTGTCAGATTTTCAAATACCTCTTTAAAAATCGAAGCTGTTTGGTTTGGTTCATATATGGCCCTGTCCCAAATGTCATCCTAAACACTTGCGTTTTTTCTTACAAGTCCGCACTTTCGTGACGTAATGCCACTTTGACTGTCGGGAAGAAGTCTGCTGCGGAGATCGCACCAATGCGGGCTCAGCAAAAGTGCGCATCGAGGGCGCATATCGACTGCAAATAGCAAAAAACTGCCCAAGTCCCATCCCTGAAAGTTGCTGAAGTACTACCTCGTGAGCTGGGACTTTTTGAGGGGGAAATTTTTACCCGGAACTTCATTTAGACCCCGGTCCCTGCGGTCGAAACACACCGAGTACTACCCCAAAGTTCCTAGTTCCTGTGGAAAGTTCCTGCGGTGGAAACGCAGCTGAAGTGTCCCATTTGGGACAGAGCCTAAAGACTTTAAAAAAATATCCATGGGAAAAGTACTTATGGAACCAAGAACGCTGCAAAAGTGAACAGGCACTGTTGCACCCTAAATGTACAATTGTGAAATTCTCCAAATGTAAAATGATGTGTATTTCTACCTTTTATTCTGCCAGTGATGTACAGGAAGTCCTCATTGTCATGTTTGCCCAGGTCTCCTGAGTGGAGCCATCCTTCTGCATCCAGTGCCTCCTCAGTCTTGTCTGGCATGTTCAGGTATCCCATGAACACATGCCTCCCCCAGAAACAGACCTCACCATTCCCATCGCTATCTGGTTTGTCTAACTTGGTTTTGCAGCCTGTCAACACCTTACCACAGCTGGAAGGGGGAAAAAAACAACATGATTTAACATACGATTGTCATCTGCAAATATAGTAATAACTTTTTTTCCAGTATCCAGTGACTTTTAACCAGTAGTTATTCTTAGTCGATGTTTGGAGTCAAATTCAGTTGAGTTTATCACATTAATCTTGGACATGTTCCATAAAACCTGAACAAAAAATGTATTCATTTAAAAGATTTTGGTTTTATAACTTTTATTACATAACTTTTTTTGTAAAATGCTTGGTAACACTTTACAACAAGGTTTCATTAGTTAACATTAGTTAATGTATTAACTAACATGAACTAACCATGAGGAATACATGTGTTACTGTATTTGTTAATCTTTGTTAATGTTAGTTATTTAGTTAAACTAATGTTAACAAGATTTTAATAAAGTATTAGTAAATGTTGAAATTAACATGAACTAATAATGAACTGCACTTATAAAGCATTTATTAATATTTGTTAATGTTGTTAACTAATGTAGTTAACTAATGTTAACTAATGAACCTTATGGTAAAGTGTTACCAAATGTTTATTGTTATGTTTTATTAAAATAAAAAAATTCTTACTTTTCATTTTGTTATACAATTTAAAAGCATAGTTCACCCAAACATTTGAATTCTGTCAGCATTTACTCACCCTCAAGTTGTTCTAAACCTGTTTCTTAATGTTGGTAACCAGAGAGTTGCTGGTCCCCTCTGCCTTCCATTGTATTTTTTTTTTCACACTACGGAAGTCAATGGGGACCAGCAACTGTTTGGTTACCAACATATCAAAATATCTTCTTTTGTGTTCAACAGTAGAAAGAAACTACAGGATTAGAACAACTTGAGGGTGAGTAAATGACTTTAGCATTTACATTTTTGGGTGAACTATCCCTTTAATGCGGCTTAGGCATCCAGTTAGTTATTAGGGTCACTGTAAATAAGAAACCAATTAAATAGTGCAACAAATTCTGGTTTACACTTTAAACGCATGCTGAGGCGCACAGTGCGCAGAAGTCGCCAACTTTCTGCAGAGTCAATAGCTACAGATCTCCAAACTTTGTGTGGCCTTCAGATTAGCTCAAGAACAGTGTGTAGAGAGCTTCATGGAATTGGTTTCTATGGCCGAGCAGCTGCATCCAAGCCTCACCAAGTGCAATGCAAAGCACCGGATGCAGTGGTGTAAAGCACGCCGCCACTGGACTATAGAGCAGTGGAGACGTGTTCTCTGGAGTGACGAATCACGCTTCTCTGTCTGGCAATCCGATGGACAAGTCTGAGTTTGGCGGTTGCCTAGAGAACGTTACTTGCCTGACTGCATTGTGCCAAGTTTAAAGTTTGGTGGAGGGGGGGTTATGGTGTGGGGTTGTTTTTCAGGGGTTGGGCTTGGCCCCTTAGTTCCAGTAAAAGGAACTCTTAATGCTTCAGCATACCAAGACATTTTGGACAATTTCATGCTCCCAACTTGTTGGAAACAGTTTGGTGATGGCCCCTTCCTGTTCCAACATGACTGCGCACCAGTGCACAAAGCAAGGTCCATAAAGACGTGGATGAGCGAGTTTGGTGTGGCGGAACTTGACTGGCCTGCACAGAGACCTGACCTCAACCTGATTTAACACCTTTGGGATGAATTAGGGCGGAGACTGCAAGCCAGGCCTTCTCCAACATCAGTGCCTGACCTCACAAATGCGCTTCTATAAGAATGGTTGTTCTTAATGTAGTTCATTAATATTACTCAGTATTTATTTCTAATCCTAAACCTATAGTAAGTACATGTAATGGGTGTAAAAATGGCACCCTGAAATAAAGTTATCATTTAACACCATGTCATTCCAAACCCACGTGCAGTTTTTTTCTATATGAAAATAGAAATAATACCAGCACACAGGCTTGGAGCGACATGAAGCGAGTATAACAACATCTTTGTCATTTCAAAAACAGCAGATATGTTAATATATATACACATGGCACATCATGCCTCTGACCTCATAATGCGATAACCCTCAGCACAGGAGATGGAGTGAGGTCCAGTGCTCTCGCTCATGCCGTACAGCTCAAAGACAGGAATGTGAAGGCTCATGAAGTACTCCAGTGTGTCTTTGGTGATGGGAGCTGCACCAGTATAACAGGCTCTACAACGGTCAAGACCCAGAGCTTTTCGCACGTTCTTGAAAACCAGATTATTGGCCAATGTGAAGCCCCAAGGCACTGAAGAATCGCTGCAAAGAAATAACATGAGCTTAGGATTTCTTTCAAATGATTACATTTATAAATTAATTTGTGGATCTTTTAAAACTCACCCATTCATGGCATTATAGCTTGCTTGAAGGCCGATCCCCTTTGCCCAGTCGCCAATCTTCTTCTTCATGACGGATGACTTTGCACCAACGGCTTTCATTGCTTCTTGCATTTTTTCCCACACTCTGGGAACTCCCAAGAAGCTTGTGGGACGCACCTCTCTCAGAGTGTTGGCCAGTGAGCCCTGCAGTGAGTTTAACCAAGACACTGAGTTAATAAGTTGTGTTTCCTCATTTCTACAGAAGTGTCTGCTGAACGGATAAATATAAATCTAGACAAATACATTCTTTTCCATAAGTAAATAATGTAAGCATCTTAAGACTTGGCATATAAGCTGGATTTTAACCTTCAGGGCATCTGGCTCGGCGAAATTGGTTACGGCGGCAAACCTCAATGAGATCCACATGTCTTGGACCTGGGCTGCCACATGACTCAGGGGCAAGTAGCTCACCACTTCCTCCTCAGCTATCCTTAACCTGACCATGTGACCTGCTGAGTTGGCTGTCCATGTGATCTGGACAGAGGAGGGATGAATTTAAGGAACAACACTAATTATCCCTTTAAAATGAGAATTACACTGCTTTTATTTGTGATTAATTACATTTTACATTGAAGTAAGTGCTGAACACTTTATGTGACACTATACGTGGTACTCACATTATCATGGCTGAGCATGACCCCTTTGGGATTCCCTGTGGTGCCTGAGGTGTATATTAATGTGCAGCACTCGTTGGCTTTTTGACGGTCTATAAGCGCATCCAGCTCAGCATCAGGGACATTCTCTCCCAACTTCATAAATTCATCCCACTGAAAGAACATAAAATTAATATATGCATTCAAATATATCTGCAGCTTGCATATGTTTTGTACAGAAAACCAGTTGGCACATTTGGCATTTTTATTGTATTATTTGGCAAACACTTACTGTATATACGTTTGGTAACTTCTGCTCCAGTTCATCCTTGTACTGAACAATAGCCTTCAAATGTGGCAGCTGATCCCTAACCTATGATGACAGTGAAAGACAATTTGAGGAAATTCAGTATATTATGTTTAGCTTTGTTTTCTGTTCATATGTTCAGTTCCTGTGTCATTTGTTCCCTTTTTTCCTCTGCTAGTTTGTTTCCATGGTTTCTGATTTGTTAAAGGGTTAGTTCACCCAAAGATTTCTGTCATTAATTCCTCACCCTCATGTCGTTCCAAACCCATAAGACCTTCGTTCTCCGGAACACAAATGAAGATATTTTTGATAAAATCTGAGAGCTCTCTGACCCCTCCATAGACAGCTATTTAATTACCACTTTCAAGGCCCAGAAAGGTAGTAAAGACATTGTTAAAATAGTCCATGTGACTCCAGTGATTCAACCTTAATTTTATGAAGCGACGAGAATACTTTTTGTGCGCAAAAACAAACAAAAATAACAACTTTATTTAACAATTTCGTTCTAGCCTGTGTCAGTCTCCTACACAGTTTACTTTGTAAATAGTGCAGTGCTTTCGAGTTCTACGGCAGCCGATGCTGTTCACATGGTCACCATGATGCATGTGTGTGATGATGGCGCAGGAGATGCACTGTATTTACAATGTAAACTGTGTAGGAGACTGAAAGAAATTGATTACAATGTCTTCACTACCTTTCTGGACCTTTAACGTGACAATTAAATAGCTGTCTATAGAGGGGTCAGAGAGCTCTCGGATTTCATCAAAAATATCTTCATTTGTGTTCCAAAGATTAACGAAGGTCTTATGGGTTTGGAACAACATGAGGGTGAGTAATTTTCATTTTTGGGTGAACTAACCCTTTAATTGATTATGCTCACCTGTCCCTTGTTTAGTTCTCATCTATTGATTCTTGTGTTGGTTTTCTCCAATGTTTCTTTTGTTTTCAGAAATAAAGTTTGCTGCATATATACATTTACACATAAACTATTGACACACTACACACGTCATATCCATACACTACACTATTCATTGTTATTTGTTCATATTACATTAACAATAATAATTTATGTAGGAAGTATTTTTCCCCCGGTTTCATATATTTGACCCATGTTTTTGAGACTGCGAAGCATTCGTAATGACATAATGATTCATTATGCATGCCATGCATTAAAACGGTTTAATGCACAGCTAGCCATGGATTATCCCTTACTTAGCTATTGAATTATCTAATGTTAACATACAGAACCTTTTTGTAAAATGTTACTGAAGACTCTTATAGAAGAACTGTCTGATTTTATTAGATAATGTGACAGGTTATTGTACTTCAAGCAGGAAAAAACAGCATGTTACATAACTTACATTTTTTGATAAGATCCCTATTATGAACAAGAATGTTCATAACAAGTATTATGTCTTAAGGAAGTATTTAGATTCAGTGGGGTTGTTTTTAAAGGTGGTTTAATGAATAAATGATTAATCTGCTTTTAACTCATTGTTACACACTCTAGATAAGATGGGTCTAATAATAAATCAAGATTTTTATTGAAATTATTAACTTGGTAAACTTTTTTTTATATATCTTTCCAATTCCATCTGAATTATTTCATAAAAGCTTAACTAATAATGTTATTGCGTATACTCTTTTGTTAAAAAGAATACCATCTCTTTACTAGCTCATAATATTTTGAGCAATTCTGGAACTTTGTATTGCATCACTTCTCATGTTCATGTCTTTCTAGGATGAATCACCTTGATTGTAGCTATATTATGGAGTCCGGTCAGTCACCTGTAGAAGAAAAAAACACAAGACCCACAAAATCTTCGGTTTGCGAAAGCATGGGCACGGATTATGAATTTTTGGGTACGGATTGAAAAACCAAAGGTACGGCTTACAAATCTGAGCGCACAGATTGGATAATGGGTATGGTTTATAAATCCATGGGTGCGATTTGTTAAACCGAGGGAACAATTTAAGAATCTGTGAGTACAGTTTATAAACTGAGGGGACGAATTATAAAACTGTGGCCATGGATTTGCAGGTCTTGTTTTTTTTCTCCTACAGGTGACTTCCAGGGCTCCGAACATTTGTAATTTGATAAAAGCATCTACTAAACGATAAAATACTGTTCAACTACCTGGAGGATTTTGATCAGTTGTTTGTGGTTTTCAACCACCAGAACATTAGCTTTACAGTTCTCAGCAACATACTGGCAGGCCTCTGGAGAGTTGGTGGTGTAGATGCCAGTGGCCAGTCCCCTGTGACAAAACAAGAGATACTGTATGTTCACACAGCTACTTTATCTGATCCTACATCCCATAATCACTTATTCTCAAGTCTTTTCCTCATTGTCTAATTTGAAGAAGATTAACTTTTAAGAGATGAAAGGATTTTGCAGTCAATACCCTGCTAGGATACATCCGACATCTGCAATAAACCACTCAGGAGAATTGAATCCCAGAATACCGACACCATGGAATCGCTCCAGGCCAAGCTAGAGTACACAAAGGGCACAGTGGCTCAATATGCAAAAACAATTCATCAGTGTTGTTTAGAGCTTCAACACAACAATGAAACTAGAGCTGTAATAGCTTTGAACCCTTAATATCTTAAGCCAAGTGTTTGATCATTTCACAAATGATAGGAAACATTATTCAAATGAATAAATATGCTAGATAAACATCTAGATTCAAAAGATTTAAACATCCAACAAACATATTTTGTACAACACAGCATATTCCATGCATAAACTAAATAGCTATAGCTAACTAAGTGTCAAATATCAATTATTTACCCAATATATATATATATATATATAATGTTCTGAAAAGCATTTGAAATTCATCTTAAAAGAATAGAAAATATGAACTCATACCTTCAGAAAGCTTTTGGCTGCTGCTCTTGAATGTTGATAGTACTCCTTATAGGTCAGGGTGACCCATGTTCCATCTTTCTTCGCACGGAGGGCAGGAGAGTCTCCGTACTTCTGCACTGTAGCCATGAACATCTGATGGACCGTCATGGGTGGTTCTGAGCTGAGTTCTGAAGCGTTCATCCTCAGTTTGACAGCCTTGTCTCTGGCTGTGCTCCACAGCTCCTCGGCTGGAGCGAGACGCACATCTTCACCCTTCAATGGTATCGCCGGTTCATCGTCTTTATGATCAGCACAGCAGGGACACACAGGAGACATGACTATATATTAAAAGTGCTTCTGAAAGGAATTGTAAATATATGAATGAAGCTTCTGAATGCTGTCTAAGCAAGAACAGATCAGTCCACCCAAGCACCGAACTGAAAGCTTAAACAAGAGTACAGAAATAGGTCAGGTTACTGACAGGATATGGTGTGTCTCACCAATCAGGTTTCACATGAATAACTGGTTTCATTTTTTTTTTTTTTTTATTCTATTACTACTATGGGCAATAAATATACATATCTACCGCAGCTACTATTATTTTACATAATAATTTTTATTGTTAAATTTATTATTTATTTATATTTTATGTTATTATAAAATCACACACCCACACATTTACTTAGCTATGGGGACACTCCAAAGGCTTCTATTGTTTTATATGCAGCTGGTTATAAATACTATAAACTAACCCTAACAGGACTTTTACAAAATTAAAAAAAAAAAACACTGTATGTGTTTTTACAAATGAGGACATCACCAAGAGGAGTTTTTGTCAGGTTTAACTCACTTCTGGGTAAAAAAATTCTCCCCAAAATATGGTACACAGTAGTACACATACTCACACACACACACATATATATTTTATAATTATAATTTTAAACATATATAATGTGTGTGTGTGTGTGTGTGTGTGTGTGTGTTTGTGTGTGTGTGTGTGTGTGTGTGTGTGTGTGTGTGTGTGTGTGTGTGTGTGTGTGTGTGTGTGTGTGTGTGTCATTTTTACAATACACTGCCCTAGATCTGGTTATATTTTTATGTGAACAATGTGTGTCATTCAGAAACCAAATGTCATTTTCAAAAGACTGTATGTGTGAATAATCTATTATATATCTGCAGCAAGTAGA
Source organism: Romanogobio albipinnatus (assembly GCA_023566225.1). Lineage (NCBI taxonomy): Eukaryota > Metazoa > Chordata > Actinopteri > Cypriniformes > Gobionidae > Romanogobio > Romanogobio albipinnatus. The sequence continues at coordinate 47,543,791 of CM042242.1, forward strand.
ACATGACTGATGGGTACTGAATACTCCTCAGAAAATAGTTGGATTTTCAATATGTAAACATTCATGTGAAGACTGTACCTGTGTTACTCTTTACAGAGAACGAACAATTTCCATTTGGTTGGTTTTTGGAGTCATGGAGTGCTACAGTCTGATATTCTTCAGTTTCAACAGAACTAACCAGAAAGACAAATGAGACTTGTGTCATATTAATATCATATATAGATCAGCAAAAAAAAAAAAAAAAAAAAATGCTGTAAACGACCAAGTACTAAAATATTGCTGAGGACAGAAATTCCATAATTAATTGATCAAGTCTACATACCCATATCCAGAGGCAGGAGTTTCCTTGGAATCACTTGGTGTAGTACACTCATCAGCAGACATTGTACAGAGTCTTAAGATGACAAAAAAGTAATATTATTTACAAAACTCCAAAAACTTGGGCTCACAAAGTAGCGGCTAAATACAATATGAACTATAATAACTATAATATAAATTAAAATATTATAAGTATAATGTCTTCCTTTCAGTGAAAACTGGCCGAGACTCTAACACTAGTGGTTTCAAAATGTCGTTTATCTTTATATGTACCCCAACTCTTGCAAAATACTAGCAATATGTGCCAGTGGATACAGTGCCAGATGATGAAAGCAGCAGAGGAGAGGGTTTCTGTGAAACGCTAACCTTTCATCAACATTAGGAAACTGTTTAAGACAGTATTAGACTGGCTAGTCAAATGTGCATGTCTTTAAATCTAGAATTACAAATGTGAAATGCCTAAAAGTTTCCTGAGGTTTAGTCCAAAAAATGTGCATTTGCACAAGTGTGCCATCTAGAGTATATGTCTAATATGAGGCATACATTTGACAATTAAATTGGGTAGATTGGACGTTGGGTAGATTGGACGTAGATTGGAAAAATTCACATTTGATATGTATAGTTGTAATATATTGGGTCATTAGAATGCGCATAAAATAATGATCATAAAAAAATATTTTTTTTTTATGATAGTACAGTTTATTCAGTTCATAAAGAAAATTTAAATCCTTGTAATGATCTTGCGTAGAAGTTCACAACTAGACTGTACTCAAGATTGCAAAATGACAAAGTTCATGATAATTACAACATAATTGTGGCCACATCATGATCTTTGCCATTCTGAACTTGTACCCAGATGAGAAAAAAACTCTGAGACTGACACAGTCCATTGCTGACAAGAAGGAAACAGGCTCAAGTAATCTTGTGAAATAATTTGATGGCTTTAAGGAATCGGATCCTAATCTGTAGTTAAAACTAGTGGGAGTGAAGGTGTCAAATTCACTCATTCACATGGGCAACTTTTTACAAAATAGACCACCTGATGGATGACAAAGCAGGCAATATTATCTGCCTACAATACTGGAGGCTGCACTTTTAGGGCTGCCGCAGTTTCAGGACTCATTTCTAGGACCCTAGTGAAAAGTGACATTAATGTCAGAATTTCTTACATTTAAAATATTAATAAATAAACGTATTGTTCCTTGTTAGTTAATACATTGACTAACTAACAGGACCTTATTAACTTAAAACACACACATGTTGGGTTTCCATGTTTTAGCCAACTGTACTCCAACAAAGGAGACCTGATTCAAACCTTTTCCATCTTATTTTTTACATAACAGCAGGCACGGCCATTTTAAATTTAGGCCTAATTACTTAAATAAGTTTAAATATTTCAACAGGGGGTAACATTTACCCATTGGTAAAATGGGTAGGTTCAGGGCTAGGGGTTGGTTAGGACAATATATCAATTAAACGTAATCAATTAAACAACTAAATCATTGCTAGGGTTCTATAGCTGCGGTCCTAGAAATGCGGTCCTAAAAATGCAGCCTCTGGGATTGCAGGCAGATGCTCAAAGCAGGTGAAGACTGCAGTTTGAATGCTTTTTTTTTTGTATAACGGAGGAAGACCAGGGCTAGTAAAAATATACAGTTAATATCCCATATATCGACATAGCCTACTGTCGTGTTGTAAATCACAGTGGAAGCAGCATTACATTTCACTCAAAATAACATTAGTTTTATCTAACAATAGCCTAAATTTTGTAATTTCAAACTGTTTCAATTGTACCGCGACAGATTCGTAGTTAGTTTAAGAACACACGCAGAAGGAAATGTCATTCGTTTTACAAGTAGGCCTATGCAAAACGAATGATCTGCATAACAAATACGCCGTTTACTAATGTTAACTAAAAAAAAGTGAAGACTACTTACGTTTGTATGTTTTTTCCCACTCCTCAATCAGTCCTAGTTGTGTTGAAGACTTGGAATTGTGCAGTTACAGTGTGTGGCAGGAGTGGATGAAACACAGATTGTGCCTTATGTTTCTCAGGTGCAGTAGATTTTACAGGGCACCTGATGTCCCATTCAAACCTATGGACCTCAGTGTAGCCTAATCGTCAAATGACGTGTCAGATTATATTGCTTATTCACACAGCTGGTGTCGGCGCTCACGTTTCCATTATAAACGATTTAATCGGCACAACACAATAGATAAACTTTTTAAAAGAAAAAAATAAAGAAAAAAATAAATAAATAATAATAATAATAATAATAATATATATATATATATATATATATATATATATATATATATATATATATATATATATATATATATATATATATATATATATATATAAAAGAAAAACAACACTCATACAACTTTATGAACTATGAATGTCTGTCACATACATAACCTAAAACAGCACATTAAAGAAATTTGATCATGTTTGTGTATGTCATGTAAATATTTTGATATTTCAATAAAATTTGCATTCTAACATCCATTTAGGTTGCATATTTCACTGCATTTGCATAAAGCTTGCAGACATTACATCTCAACAACAGCACATGTCTGTGTTAATATTCACTCATTCATTGATGTTTGCAGGCCTGCTTTTAGTATTTCCGGTTTTTGCTAAATGCAGTGTTGGGTACTGATTAGCATGTTATTCATTAAGATTGTCATACAAGCTCCAGTCGAAGGCCACAAAGCAGATACACTTATAACCAACAGACAGTATGAAAGAGCTCATGATTTGAAGTATCTGAGAGGATAAGATAAAGCAGAAATCATTATTGATAAGACAATTGAGGACATTCATTATTGATAAGACAATTGTGAACAATTTAATTATGATGTATTTTGTTAAAATGAGATGGAATTAACATGTTTTAAAAGAATTAAGAAATAATGTTTATAATGAAAGTAACTTTTTCATCTAGTCAGCACATGAACTGTACCGACGCATCTGATGCTTCAGCAAATAAGATGAAAGTCCAGTTAATATAAACACTCATGCGTGAGCCATAGAAGCATGCAGACTGACCAAGGTCACTTGATCACACCACCTGTCACCAGTAAAACAGCTCTACAGGATTACCTTAGCTGAGGCCGAACTGATTCTTATGCAAGATTTCAGATCATCGTTTTTTTCTTTTTTTCAGCACATTCTAAAATGTGTCTTCATGGTATAAACACTTTGGCCCTTATTCATTAAGCATGAGCAGAAGGAATTGCTGTGTATTGTAAATTGCTATAAACTCATTTATATGTAAATAGTCCTATTGAATTGAATGCAACATTTTTTTTTTGTGCAAGAACTTTGTTCTGCTTGCATTTCATGAATAAAACCCATTGTGCATTTTATATACCTCCTGTCCTTCTTTGCAGCACTTTGTTGCATATGCAGCAGAACATGTAATATCCATTGCTCAACAACCTGGGACACTTGCAAAACTCACCAGAACATTTTTATTACCCACTGATGACAGTAAACAATAGTAAAGGCAACCCAACCCATGTTAAGAGTTTTATTGTGTTTTTTCCCTGTGACACAGTTTTCCCAATGTGTCCATTAGTCATCTCATTCACCTGTTCTGTTAATCATTTTGTTAGATCACTGTGTATTAATACCATGTGTTCTCCCTCATTCTCTGTCCGTTCTCGTTTGCTATGCAGTGTGTAGTTTGTATATCTCCCTATTGTCTTGAGTTGTCATTAAAAGACTGTTACCTTGATTCTCCTTCATCTTCGTGCTGTTTACACATGCAACCCGTGACAACACAACCCAACCCAGTTAAATGCAGGTTACCCAAAAGCTTGTTAATGTCAACTGCAGACTAAAATCCAGTAAAAGTTTTAATGTAGAAAACAATATTCTTTTTCATTATCTGGCATTTTTTTAATCAAATCCAACAATTGTAAAACAAATTATTTTATAGATCAGTTATGCTCATCTCCTTCAAAAATGCAGAACATTACTTTTATTCTGACAGAAGGTCCATCTATCCTGGAGGCCATTTCATTTGCCGTCCTCCAAGCACATGAATGTGAAGGTGATACACGGACTGCGCCCCATTTTTTCCATCATTAATGACTGTAAATAATAATGACAGGAAATTAAGCAATTATTACATACATTAAAGCTAATGGCATGGTATTATAGTGTACTACACTAAATATACTGCAAATATACATATAATATAGTTGCTAAATGAACACATTTCACGCACCAACTCTGTATCCTTCATCCAGTCCTTCTTTCTTTGCTACGTTTTTGGCCACTATCAAGAGATGACCCAGGAGCTGGATGGAAAAATGTCAAGATATTAAAAGGTGTATCATACTCTGTAATTACGAAGCCAAGAAATGTATAACATATATAGTTAATATTGATAATATTATGGACAGACAAAAACCTGTGCATCATCATCGTGTGCTTCACTGATCCTGGGAATGGGAATCCTTGGAATAACCAGGAAATGAACAGGAGCCTGAGGATTTACATCTCTGAATGCTAGACACTGCAACAAAATACATGACATGCAAATTATTAATTTATAAACTGTTTACAAAATAAAAAGAATAAAAACTCTGCCTGCAATGAGTATATTAGACTACAAAATTGCCATCAAATATTTCACAATATATTAATCAGAGTTCGATTTGTGGTCTGTAACATACCTTCTCATCTTCATAAACGATAACTGCAGGAATCGTTTTGTCAATTATTTTAGAAAATATAGTGGGTTCAGGTTTTCCGTATTTCTTGCTGGCCTCCTTTGCCAAGCGAACCTCATCGCGCGTGGAAGAGCAGAAGCTCTGACACAAACAAACAAGCAAACAAACCCTCAGCAACATCATCTCTCCTGCATCATGCTTACAGTAGAATAAGCCTAATATATGTGCACTTTATATTCAAAGAAAACACAGACGGCACTTAAACACTTAAAAAGATCAAATTAAACACCTTCACGGGTAAGGTGCGCCGTAAGTGATGTCCGAGAGGCAAAACTTGCCGGATTAGTAAAATACTGCGGGCTGTCATTGCACTGTTTAAGAACAAACAACGTCCATGTTCCATGGGAAATCACTTCTCATGTGCTTCTGCTGATGCTTTGTTTACATCCGGTGCTGATGTCAAAATAAAAGTCGCCAAGCCGATCACGGTAGAAATATTTAAGCTTCACTTTTTTGAGGTGAAATGTGATCATTTCGGTGAGATTTTCACATTTTTTATTAAATAAACACAACATTATGCACTTTGGTTCAAATACTAAATGCATACAAAGAATATATATACACACACTCACCTGAAGAAGGATTATTAGGCACACCATACTAATACTGTGTTTGACCCCCTTTCGCCTTCAGAACTGCCTTAATTCTACGTGGCATTGATTCAACAAGGTGCTGAAAGCATTCTTTAGAAATGTTGGCCCATATTGATCGGATAGCATCTTGCAGTTGATGGAGATTTGTGGGATGCACATCCAGGGCACGAAGCTCCCGTTCCACCACATCCCAAAGATGCTCTATTGGGTTGAGATCTGGTGACTGTGGGGGCCATTTTAGTACAGTGAACTCATTGTCATGTTCAAGAAACCAATTTGAAATGATTCGAGCTTTGTGACATGGTGCATTATCCTGCTGGAAGTAGCCATCAGAGGATGGGTACATGGTGGTCATAAAGGGATGGACATGGTCAGAAACAATGCTCAGGTAGGCCGTGGCATTTAAACGATGCCCAATTGGCACTAAGGGGCCTAAAGTGTGCCAAGAAAAACATCCCCCACACCATTACACCACCACCACCAGCCTGCACAGTGGTAACAAGGCATGATGGATCCATGTTCTCATTCTGTTTACGCCAAATTCTGACTCTACCATCTGAATGTCTCAACAGAAATCGAGACTCATCAGACCAGGCAACATTTTTCCAGTCTTCAACTGTCCAATTTTGGTGAGCTCGTGCAAATTGTAGCCTCTTTTTCCTATTTGTAGCGGAGATGAGTGGTACCCGGTGGGGTCTTCTGCTGTTGTAGCCCATCCGCCTCAAGGTTGTGCGTGTTGTGGCTTCACAAATGCTTTGCTGCATACCTCGGTTGTAATGAGTGGTTATTTCAGTCAAAGTTGCTCTTCTATCAGCTTGAATCAGTCGGCCCATTCTGCTCTGACCTCTAGCATCAACCAGGCATTTTCGCCCACAGGACTGCCGCATACTGGATGTTTTTCCCTTTTCACACCATTCTTTGAGAAATTGAACAGATGTTCCTAATAATCCTTTAGGTGTGTGTATATTAGTTTATTAGTTATGTATTACATACATGTATTACATATTATGTATTTTTTAATAAACGTGCATTTATGAAAGTGAAACAGCCCAAAATATAAGTCAATTTATTAAATGAATATTTTCCATTTGTAAATTCCTATATGCCACAGTATAAATTAAATGAATAAGTACAATGCCCAAATAAATGTAAGGTGGTTTCATGATAGTTATTACAGGAAATACATATAGCTTTTTGTGAATAATGATACATTTCTCGCTTAGTTTTATTCTCGCCTCATCCACTCCATCAGATGGCAGTAGAAAACCATGCAGGGACACTGAATGACCGAAGAATAACCAGAGAATGTCTAATATGGCGAGAAGTTTCACTCTCACTGAACTTCCGGCTTCTGAACTGGTTGCAGTTCCTCTCTGATTCCATATGAGGGCGCTCACAGGACGAGTGCAGAATGAATGGAGGTCTATGGCACTATACCAATAAAAATCCACTTTTCTCAGGATATAATTTTTTATCTAGTAATTTGAATGTTGTATTCGAAAGGAAATGCAAATAAATTACACATTGCTGGGTGTTAGATTTTTTAGAGTCACTTATTTGCTTTAAAAAGTCTTTTAAAGTGTCAATGACGTCATACACATGTACGACCAGAGATACTGCTTAACGGCAATCCTTCAGTCGCTCTGGTGCTTTCGCGCTCTGCACTTTCTTTTCTCTCGAGGCATCGACAACACAGCTGACACAGGTAAATACACGTGCTAGAAGAGTTTTTGTTTTGTTTGTTTCTGGTCCCGCTTCAGATGACACGATGCCATCAAGCGGGATCTCTGGTCGTAATCAGTCCTTCACTGACCAATCAGCGTTCATTAGCAGAATGCTAGCGTGTTATGGACAACAACAACTCAACCTGTAAGAAATCAAAAGGACATAAGTACTCGTTCATTCAACTTTCGACCTAAAACCCATGTTGAACTTGCAAAATCTACAATCATTTCTGAGATTTCTCAACGGCAATCGGGTGAAAGAGACAAATTTAGCCGTCAAGCCCCATTGACTTCCATTCATTTTGCACTCATGGCGATCGCCCCCAGTGGAACTCTGGTGGTACTACAACCAAAATTCTGTACAACAGGGCTTAATAGGGAGTGGGCAGGCTCTCCGTAGACGGGCTCTGGAATAACTTCATGTGGGAGAAACATGGCGTCTTGCAGCAGGTTGCCCTTGCATCCTTTTCTCTGCACTACATCAGCACGCCTCGTCTGCAACAGAAATCTCCAGGTTGAAGCTCCCACAGAAAAGAGTTTATATCCACCTGTTCTGCCCTCTCGGACCGCGAAGAGTAAGTCAGCGAAGAAGCGCGTGGTGACTGAGTTCTTCGAGCAGCTGCGCACGCGCACCGTCCAGGAGAAGATCCGAGCGCTCACTCGCGTTCAGCGCAAGAAGTACGTGATTTATCCCCAGACATTTGCTCTCAACGCGGATAAATGGCACCAGCACTACACCAAAACCGCATATCTAAGCGGCGTACCAGAGAAATACACCGAGTCCGCACCGGTGATTGATGAGTCCGTGTTGTCTGAGGTGCGATCTGTAGTCTGCAGCTTCATCTTACAAGAACACTGGTACTTGAAGAAAGGAAGAACTTTCATCCACAAAGAGCAAGAGCAGTTCGTCACTCCGTTTTTAAGGAACCTGGTGTGTGGTCTAAAAAACCTTCTGGCCAAAGAGAACCCCGTGCTGTGCCTGTCTAGTTTAGGTGAGTTTGACCTCCACCATGTTTACTCTCTTTACTGCAACAAACAGGTTTCTCATGTGAGATTTCTCTTTGTATTGCTTAGTCAGAATAAAACTGACTTGTTTTTATGCAACATTGCAGTGTTTCGTATGAATGATTTATTCTTCAATTAATATATCGGGACAACCTGTCAATCACATGAAATCACAGCAATAAACCTTTTTCTCAGCAGCAGCACCTTTGAATGAAAGCGAGGCTGTGAGGGACAGACATGCATCTCTTCAGTGGGTTGTACTGTTATTTAATGTGTGGATTGTTCTGCTGATGAAACACTGGAAAAATATCTTTCTGAAGAAATGTCAGTACTGAGTAGACAAACTCCAGACAACATGAGCTGTGAAAAATGATAAGTGATCTAAGAGCTTTATGCAGCTTTTTATAGCAGATGTAATTGAAAACACAGTAAGTCTATCCCTCACAGCCTCACTTTCATACCTGTCATGTCACTGCTCTAAGGAGCCAATCAATGCCAGATGGACAAAAAGTCAAAAAGTTTTTCTTGTTCGAGGAGCCATTTCACTCGGATATACATCATGATAGGGAAGAAAAGACTATTGCAACTTCAGTTTCATACCGGCTTTAAAGTATATAATGTTTTTCTGGTCGTTCTGATTTAATTTATTTTTATCTCTCAATTATTATTATTTTTTTTTCTTCTTTCATATTTATCTTTTGAAGATTTTGACCCTCAAGTCAACTATTACTGGTTACGGGGAGAAAGGACCATTCCAGCAGGACACAGGAGTGGAAGGATCGAGCCCATAAGATTCCAGATTGATGACAAACCTCACAGTCAGATCAGAATCCCACAACAACTTCCTGAGGTAGGAAGCCATACCTCACATTATGATGAATATAATTCATGCAAATGTAATCATGACTACAGGCAGTGTTTAAATTGTAACTTGTTGTCATGCAATATTTTGCAGGAATAGCATTAATGTATGATATGTGCTTAAGAGTGGTGTCATTTCCTGCAGTTTGTTCCTCTTGAGGCAGAGATCTCTGCTGAAGTTCCTGTTATCAGTTTGGCTCCTGATCGACTCCCCTTGTTCAGGAGACAGTATGACAACAACATCTTCATAGGTTGGTCTCTTCTAGTCTTACATGATTTATACAAAATATAGTATTAATTAATATTTTCTATTAGCTTTAATTTTGTAATTTTATGTTTTTTTATATTTCTATTTATCTTTAATGTATTTTTATTTCAGTTTCAGTAATTGTGTACTTCAACTTTAGTTAGTTAAATTATACAGTAACACAATGTTGCTTGTTAACTATAAAGTGAAAGAAGTGTTCACTATTATACATTAAAAATCATTGTATTATTAGTCATTTATCTGTTTATTTAGCATCTGTGACTTTTATCACATTGCTGGTGCCAGTTGTAGTCAGAAAAGCAACTCTTATGAACACCTGTAGTTAGTGATGGGCGCTTTTGAAACGCATGAAGCTTCGAAAACGTTGAGAATCATTTGTTTCAAGCCAGTATCAAACTGCCAAAGTCACATGGATTCGGTAAACGAGGCTTCGTTACAACATAACTACTTCTAAATGTTACGAAATTTCAGCAGTTGTCTGCCTTTAGAGAGAGATGATCTCTGTGAACCAATGAACCTGTGTCTATATCTAGGTTTTTACCTGCTCTTGGATCAAGTTTATACATTTTTAGACATAATGACACAATTGTATAATAAAAAAGGAAGTGTTGTAGTTAAAAGTCTCTTATTGGTCTATAAGCTCTCCATAAAACAAACAAAACAAGCCCTTAATTTTATAAAATAACATATTCAAAAAGACGCTTTATATTTAATGGCATTAGATGATTTGTTAATTGCATTTAATAGATTACACATTCAATAAAACATTTGCAATTGATGTGTAAAAGGTGTTTTTATGCATATTTGGTCTGTTTGCTGCATTTACACTATTCTGACCAGCAGGGGTCAACATAGTGTTTCAAGCTCTTCAAAATGGTGAATATTGCGAAGCAATTAATTCAATATTACGAAAAGCTTAGTGTTAGATTATAACTCTATTATGCCTCATTCTCAGTCTTTCTTATTAATTTAATGAATTACAGGCATTGGTCATAAAATTATGACCACTGACAGACCGGTGAAGTGCATAACACTGATTATCTCTTCATCCTGTTAGTGGGTGGGATATATCAGGCAGCAAGTAAACATTTTGTCCTCAAAGTTGATGTGTTAGAAGCAGGAAAAATGGGCTCGTTTTGCTTTCTTTACGAAGAACTGAGCTCTTTGGGTTCATTTCTCCCATCACTATCTGTAGTAAAATCACTGTAGTGTAGTGGTTCTCAACTGGATGTCGGGGCCTCTAGGGGTCCTCAGCAAACTTCCAGGGGGCCCCAATGAATCTTTTATTATATATATATATATATATATATATATATATATATATATATATATATATATATATATATATATATATATATATATATATATATATATATATATATATATATATATATATATATATATATATATATATATATATATATATAGTTTTGTCTATTTGTTAGACCTGAGGTACATAACAGCTTAGACCCACTGCTGTAGTGCATAGCCTCCAGTGGTATATGAGAAATGATCTATTTGTTTTGAATTTAAATTGAAATTTTTACTCCACAGGCGCCAAACTGGAAGATCCATGCTGCTATGGTCACACACAGTTTCACATGGTCCCTGATAGGTTTCGCAGGGACAAAATGAGCAAGAGAGGCCTCTCTGATCAAGTCGAGGTGTCACTAAGAGCGAACGGTATCGCCAGCATGTTTGCATGGACAGGGGCACAGGCTATGTATCAAGGTTAGTATTTCTTTAAGCTTTGGATCTTTTTGGGGTAATTATTTTTAAATAATGCCAGAATTGTCCTGTGCTCAGGTTAAAATGTACTAGAGCTGCACAATTAATCGTTAAAATATCGCAAACTCTTATCGAAATCACGGAACATTCAAATCTGCATTGGTAACTCCAGGGTTCGTACATAGTGCTTAAAGTACTTGAATTTGACTTTTTTAAATTTAAGTCCTGGAAAGCCCTTGAAAACAGCCATATTTATGAAAAGGTACTTGAAAAGTGCTTTTAAGTATTAAAAGACAAGGGTTTTTCCTGCATAGGGAATTACGAGGCGGCCGTCTCTGTCAAATTTCGTGCCACCTCCTGCTGGTGACAACTTAGACTGGCAGTTACATGCTCCGAAACACGGGCGGGTGGATGAGAGCTAAATCATTAATGTTCATTTTAATAAAGACACAGAACTCCCATTTCACGGTAAAACACAACGAACATGCGTCACTATTTACTTTTGTTTTCAACATAGTGATGTCCGGTTCATGAAAAAACTGTTCTTTTGAACCGGTTCTTTTTAGTGATCTGGTCGAACAGTTCACCAAATTGGACTGAATCATTCTAAACGGTTCGCTTTCGGAGTATTTCTCTTCACGGAAAACCATTCAAGGAAAATATATGCCTAGAGCACCTCCCAGTGGTCTTTATATAAAACACAAAGGAAAAACCCTACATGAAATATTGCTTTATAACTTAACTTCTGTTAAGCTTGTGTACATTTTTATTAAAGCTGTTATTCTGATAGGAGTGTTTTCCAACGATGATGTAGCCTAATGAAACAGTGACAATTTAAGTTTGAAGCCCTGTGTTTAGGCTATTAATGACATGTAATTTAGCCAAAGAAGAACTTTTATTTTAAATAAATGTTAATTAAAAAGCAGCCTACTGCAGTGTGATATGTTATCATATCATCATGCTTAAAACTGAGCATTTGAACAATTGTAATGTGATGATTTGGTGCAAATATCTAAATCAGAGAATATCATAGGTTCAGGCGGTTGGCGGGTGGATGATATATTTTTAACAGCAGATTCAGGTGATGTTAGAGCTGATCCGCACATCTTTAGTGCACGAGTCCCCGTTAAAGTTCAGGTAAAAGTCAGTACACAGACTTTTTCTTTGTTAAATTTTCACACTGAATATAGGTTGGAGCTCTTAATTTAGAAATCTCAAAGTGCACCAGAATAATGAATTTATCTTTAAAATGTACAAAAAGTTCTTGCATTCCCCCGGACCCCCCTAGAAGGAACGTGGTCCACCTTCCACAGTCTAAGAAAAGACTGTGAGAAACAATGTATATGATGGTGTTCTCAAAATAAAAATCGAATTATCTTATTATTAATATATCTAAAATACATGCTTGAAAAATGTTTTGTCTTCAGCTGTGACCAGAATTGTACTGCCTTGTTTTGAACCTTGAATATACAGTGGGGAGAACAAGTATTTGATACACTGTGATTTTACAGGTTTTCCTACTTAGAAAGCATGTAGAGGTCTGTATCAGGGAGGATCAGGGGAGGATGGATGGGGCCATGTATCGCAAGATCTTGACCAACAACCTCCTTCCCTCAGTAAGAGCATTGAAGATGGGTCGTGGCTGGGTCTTCCAGCATGACAACGACCCAAAACACACAGCCAGGGCAACTACGGAGTGGCTCCGTAAGAAGTATCTCAAGGTTCTGGAGGGTCCTAGCCCAATAGAAAATCTTTGTAGGGAGCTGAAAGTCGGTATCAGGGCCGTTTCTAGCCATTTTGACGCCCTAGGCGAAATCCTTATTGGCACCCCCCAGCCAAATCTTAAAAAGCAACATGGTATTACTGGTATTAATTTTAATCCTTATTAACAAATACATACATACATACCATTTTGGAACTGTAATCCTTATTAACAAATATATACAAATACAATTTGGAAACTGTATAAAAGCTGTTCCAGTCACATGAAAGTAACAAGAATAAATATTGATTCAGTCTTTGTTTCTCATTGACGCTTGAACTTCCCCTTTATATAACGCAACGCTATGCCCTATACGACACTATTAGAACTGAATGAATCGATTCAGCTTTCAACACCACCCGTAAAGATGCATTAAATTCAACAAAGCGGTTTAATAAAGGATAATAAATATTGTGAATTAGCACATTTTATTATACTATTTTTAAATTGGCCTTTGAAGTTTTATATGGGACAATTACACACTGATCCTTTAACAATGCATTAGTGCAAAAACAGACACCTTTTGGAGGTGCAAGTAAGAGAAGAAGAGTCTAAATATAATGATATCATGAAATGCTCAAGTGAGTGTGGTTAGCCTACATCTTGCCTCTATAATACACCGAGCAATATTACACTATCTGCCCATTTCACAGCGTGATTTCTCGACTGCCACAAATACGGCCCTAACAAAATACAGATTTGTGCACTTTTTATTGTACCTGTTTTTTTAATTGGCATTTGAATTTAGCTTTATTGTGTGGTTAAAAAAAGCGTTACCTTGCCAAAGCTTTGACCAAGCTCTTTGATCTAATGGTGTTGAGCGCTCCAAATGCAAACTTTACATGCAACATTCAGACAGTAATTGACAGTACTCTGATCCAATAGTGTTAGGGGAACCAGTGGGGGCGGCAATCATATTTCAGGGTGGCCTTGACACCCTTTACACACACCCCTGATATGCGTTCATTGGTGCCCCTTTAGCTGATGGCGCCCTAGGCAACCGCCTAGTTCGCCTATGCCTAAAAACGGCCCTGGTCGGTATTGCCCAGCGACAGTCTCGAAACCTGAAGGTCTGTATGGAGTGGGCCAAAATCCCTGCTGCAGTGTATGCAAACCTGGTCAAGAACTACAGGAAACGTATGATCTCTGTAATTGCAAACAAAGGTTTCTGTACCAAATATTAAGTTCTGCTTTTCTGATGTATAAAATACTTATGGCATGCAATAAAATGCAAATGAATCACTTAAAAATCATACAATGTGATTTTCGGGATTTTTCTCTCACAGTTGAAGAGTACCTATGATAAAAATTACAGACTTCTACATGCTTTGTAAGTGGGCAAACCAGCAAAATCGGCAGTGTATCAAATACTTGTGCTCCCCATTGTATGTGAAATTAGTGTTTAATTTTATTTATAAAACAATTTCACGCGAAATTAATGCTGCAACCCATCTGATATAGATATAGAGCCATTTCGCATGACAATGAGCGTGATATTGCTCTATATATACTCACCTAAAGGATTATTAGGAACACCTGTTCCATTTCTCATTAATGCAATTATCTTATCAACCAATCACATGGCAGTTGCTTCAATGCATTTAGGGGTGTGGTCCTGGTCAAGACAATCTCCTTAACTCCAAACTGAATGTCAGAATGGGAAAGAAAGGTGATTTTAAGCAATTTTGAGCGTGGCATGGTTGTTGGTGCCAGACGGGCCGGTCTGAGTATTTCACAATCTGCTCAGTTACTGGGATTTTCACGCACAACCATTTCTAGGTTTACAAAGAATGGTGTGAAAAGGGAAAAACATCCAGTATGCGGCAGTCCTGTGGGCCAAAATGCCTTGTTGATGCTAGAGGTCAGAGGAGAATGGGCCGAGAAGAGCAACTTTGACTGAAATAACCACTCGTTACAACCGAGGTATGCAGCAAAGCATTTGTGAAGCCACAACACGCACAACCTTGAGGCGGATGGGCTACAACAGCAGAAGACCCCACCGGGTACCACTCATCTCCACTACAAATAGGAAAAAGAGGCTACAATTTGCACGAGCTCACCAAAATTGGACAGTTGAAGACTGGACAAATGTTGCCTGGTCTGATGAGTCTCGATTTCTGTTGAGACATTCATACCCCTTTTCCACCAAAGCAGAGCCAGAGCCTAGTTCCAAATCGGTTCTTTGTGTTTCCACACCCAAAGCCCCAGCTCCGAGCCAGGAAAATTGGTTCTTAAGTAGCACCAAAACATTGCTGGGCTAGAACAGGGCTAGAAGTAAGAACCGATTACGTCAGGCGCTGGGGGCGGGGTCAACAAGACGAACACAGACTTGAGATCCGCCATTGTTGAAATAGCAGCTAATGGAGCTAACAGCTGCTGCTCGTTTGTAATCTCCGTCTATACAAATTACGGCGAACTGCACGAATGCGTTGGATTCGTTGTGTTTTGATGCCGATGTAGGATCGTAAAGCCATGGGAATCAATAGTAACGCAACGTTTGCATTGTTGATGGAAGGCTTGTTCGCAGCGGTGCTGTGCAGAGACCGATCGTCGTATGAAAACGAGTCCAGCGAGAGCACACAACTCCTTATGCTTTTGATTCACTCATCCGTTTTTTTAAATATTATACGTGGATCGGTCTGCGCAGCGCCGATGCATCTCAAACAAGCCTGGTGTGTGTGTGTTTCCCGCTAGCGTTGCTGAAAAAGATGAAACGTATACAGTGACGTAAGACCTGGCTCTGTTGTGGCTCTACTAGCCTGTGGAAACGCAAACGGTTCTTAGCAGGCTCCTCAGTTGAACCAACTATGAACTGGGACTAGCTCTGGCTCCGATCTAGCTCTAGCACTGCCTTGGTGGAAAAGGGGTATCAGATGGTAGAGTCAGAATTTGGCGTAAACAGAATGAGAACATGGATCCATCATGCCTTGTTACCGCTGTGCAGGCTGGTGGTGGTGGTGTAATGGTGTGGGGGATGTTTTCTTGGCACACTTTAGGCCCCTTAGTGCCAATTGGGCATCGTTTAAATGCCACGGCCTACCTGAGCATTGTTTCTGACCATGTCCATCCCTTTATGACCACCATGTACCCATCCTCTGATGGCTACTTCCAGCAGGATAATGCACCATGTCACAAAGCTTGAATCATTTCAAATTGGTTTCTTGAACATGACAATGAGTTCACTGTACTAAAATGGCCCCCCCAGTCACCAGATCTCAATCCAATAGAGCATCTTTGGGATGTGGTGGAACGGGAGCTTAGTGCCCTGGATGTGCATCCCACAAATCTCCATCAACTGCAAGATGCTATCCTATCAATATGGGCCAACATTTCGAAAGAATGCTTTCAGCACCTTGTTGAATCAATGCCACGTAGAATTAAGGCAGTTCTGAAGGCAAAAGGGGGTCCAACACAGTATTAGTATGGTGTTCCTAATAATCCTTCTTCAGGTCAGTGTGTGTATATACAGCTTTCATTCTTCAGATCAATCATATATTCATGAGGGAAAAAATCTGTTTGAATAAGGAAACAATATCTTTGTCATCTAGTACATTTCAATAATTAAAGTTACCAGTCATTGTGCTGCACTATATTCATTCCTTTTTGTTTTATTCGTTTATTTTTAATAATCTATTTACCTTTTTTTGTATTTTGAAAGAAAATAAAGATATTGTTTGATAAGTGAGATCTCTGATTGTAGTCCTTGAAAACCAAAAAAGTAGTGCTTGAAAAGTCCTCAAGTCCTGGAATTTCATTTTACAGTATTTGTACGAACCCTGTAACTCACCTTTTAAAATAAACTTGAATCATTCATTCAAAACGTTTACATGTTTAGTTGTCCAACTAAAATTGTTGGAGAATCGTGATCTCTATTATAAACAACAACTAAAAAACCCTACTTCCTTAATTAAATATGTTTTGTTCTGCCAAGGCTTTTGGAGTGAAGAGGACGTGAGCAGGCCGTTTGTGTCTCAGGCTGTCATCACAGATGGGCAGTTCTTCTCATTTTTCTGCTATCAGCTCAATACTTTGGCTCTGAGTCCAAGGGCTGATGGCAACAATGCCAGGAAGAACTTATGCTGGGGCTCAGAAAGTATGCGTTTGTATGAGAGTGTCACAGACGGAGACATAGTGGGCTGGAATGATGCTGTTCTGAGGCTGTTGCTGCAGTTTTTGTTGAACAAGCCACAGTGAGAAGGCTGAAGCATGGATATATGATATTGTTCTGAGTGTCAATAAACATAATAAATATATATATATATACAGCTGTATAGTTTTTGTCTCCATTCAAGTTTGATTTAAAAACTAGATGTTTAAATAAGAGTTTGTTTTGGAGTCGTCACCTTTATTTACATTGTGCTTTATGCAATACAGATTGTTTCAAAGCAGCTCTACAGGGATAAACAGGACAACGACGATTCAGTGATGCAAGCAGAATTCAATTCTGCAGTAAAGCTCAAATACAATAGTAAACAGTCATTATTCAGTTGAAATCACCTCAGTGTTGATTAATTTCAGTTCAATAACTGTGTAAAGAACATCAAAGATGTAATGAGTTCAATTTAGCTATAAAGAAAACAGTGATGTCGTCTTTCAGCTCAGTTGAGTTCTCATCCAATGGTTTCAGTGCAGTCAGATCAGTAATATTGCTCAATATTATGTGTACCCAACTAAACAAGCCAAAGGTGACAGAAATGGAGGGAAAAAACTGAATGAATGTATTTTCATAGTGATAAAAAGATTACACATTGTTTGTTGGTCAACAAATCACCCAAAAATGAAACTTCTGTTATCATTTACTCACTTTAGTGCTGTTCCAAACCCATACAACCTTTTGAAACGCAACTTGAGATGTATTTTAATAATTGCTCTTCATTTCTGTCCCTCTGTTGAAAGTCCACACAACTAAAGTCCAGACTTTACGTGATGAACAAACCTCATTGGTCCCCGCTTGTCAAACAAACAAGCACAGTGGAGCTTCCATTGACCTCTATGCATGTGCATTGGTTTAGATTTAAATAAAAGCCATGTTCATCATGTAAAGCGATCTAAACCTTTTAATAAAGCCTTCAGAAAAAGAATCGGCTTCATCAACAGTTGACCTTTATTATTAAACTAATGTCCAAAATAGGTCATATGAACCCTGAACTCTTTACAATAACATTATGAAACATGCGGTTTTAAAATGTAATATTAGGAATATAAATATATATGATATAGGATACTGCAGTGACAGACAAAAAACCTCATTGCTTATGCGATTCAAGCCACAGAATTCAAAAGCTGAATAAAAAAGTTTTATATAATCACGCGCTGCATCTTTTGTCTGTTTAAATGAAATCTCAGTGCTCCAGTTTTCTTTGTCTTGCCGTGTTGTTGTCCACTCCATTGCTGTCATCATGAGTGCTAGAACAGAAATCAGCACCATCACTAACAATTATTACTTTGTAGCTATTTTACCATCAGGCTTCAGTGAATCTTTAAAAACATATATCTGAAAATACACTTACAGTTTTCTGGTTTGTTCAGAGTAGATATTATCTGCAAAAGGAAAATGTTAATTTGAGACTGCCCTATATAAATATGAACAATGATTCCTGACATATTCTTCTTAATCATTGAAGTCGTACTGTACCTCCTTCAGAACAATTGTTCTGTTGAGGCTTGTTGCATTTTTCCCAAAGCAAAATCAGTGTGACCAAGACAATGACTTCAAGTACTATGGCTATGAAGGGTTTGAGAGGCTCGGTGTACGACATGACCTTCAGCTGTACATATGACTCGCTGGGTTTGATATCAAACTCTGCACTGCAGATGTACTTTCCAGAATCTTCCTCAGTCAGATTCAGTACAGTCAGTTTTGTTTTACTTCCATTAATAAGGATGTTATAGTTCAGAGGATTTACAGTGGCATTGATGAGCACCTGTGAAAGAGAAAAATATTGAGTTCTTATTGTTAAGCAAAACTTAAACTACAACAAAAAAATTTTCCAGTAACTGAAATAAAGATTGAATAAAATATACATTTTAGATGAAAATAAATGCTGCCTTGGCAACTAACTAAAAGGGTAACCCTTTGAAATAAGGTCCAATTAGTTAAAAAAAAAAAAAAATTCTGTCATCATTTACTCACCCTCAAGTTGTTCCAAACCTGTATGAATTTCTATCTTCTGCTGAACACAGAAGATATTTTGAAGAATGTCAGTAACCAAACAGTTGATGGGCCCCATTGACTTGCATAGTACCCCCCCAACCCCCAATACTTATCGAAGTCAATGGCAACTGTTCGGAAAAATATATTTGGAACAACTTAAGGGTGAGTAAACGATGACAATTTTAATTTGGGTGAACTATCCTTTTAACATTATTTATTTAATGAACTAACATTAACAATGAACAATACAAATTAAATTGTTTATGAGTTCATGTTAGCTCAGGACCATTACAAAATATAAACCAATACAACTTTTGATTTTAAAAATGCATTAGTAAATGTTGAATTTAATAAATGTTTTAGGAGTGTTTTTCATTGTTTGTGCGTTAACTCGTGTAGTTATTAAAGGGATATTTCCCCCAAAATGAAAATTCTGTCATTAATTTCTCACCCTCATGCTGTTCCAAACCCGTAAGACCTTTAAAGTGTTAATTAAACTGCTGTCTATGGAGGGGTTAGAGATCTCTCGGATTCCATCAAAAATATCGCAGTTTGTGTTACGAAGATGAACGACACGAGGGTGAGTAATTCATGACAGAATTTTCATTTTTGGGTGAACTATCCCGTTAAACCTTGTCTTGTTGTATTACCAAAATAGGTTTTGAGTTGAAGTGCTAAAATGACAATTTTTTTTATAAAAATAAAGCTAAACCGAAATATACTACTACTAATAATAATAAAAATGACAAAAGCACATAAACTTCCTAAACCTAAAAAGAAAATGATAAAAAAAAATAAACATTTATTTGTATACCACTGTTCATACATGCAATGCAATGCAAAGCGCTTCACACGCATAAAAGCATATAATAATATAAGCATACAAATAATAAGTTAATATAAATATAGTTGAAAACAACTATAAAGGTTCACTGTAAAATAAAGAAATTCACAATACAGTTTCACCTCAATATCAATATAACATAAAATAAATCATAAAACAGATTAACACAACTCCACACCATATTGAAAAATATGAATAGATAGTATAATAGCACTGTATATGAATAACCCTTTTATTGCGTGGTAATGGTAATGTCTCGTTTAAGAATAATCAATCCCACATTCCCCATTTCTGATTCACCTTTTCAGTGTTGTTTGCCTTGTACCAGTTCCATGTGTTTGGTGTGTGTTTGAGTTGACACTCGAGTACAACTGAATCTCCAATGTAGCTCACTATCGGCTTGCCTCTTTTTTCTTTCATATCCGGAACTTGAGGAAAAGCACAATACATCAGTTTAACCGCCAAAATCTGTAAGGATGATGAATATGAAAACCATTCCAAGATAAAAGGATAAACATACCATCTAAAACAAATGTTACTTGTGCCTCATTTTCTCTGAAGACGCATGAATAATTTCCCAGGTCTCTGGCCTGTATATGGAAACTATGAAGAAGGTTGAACAACTTAGAGCAGTGTTATGTCATTGTTTAGTAATACTGAATTGTTTGTTTGCTTCTTTAACATTTCTTGTGCACATTATTTTGACATTTAATAGAAATTACACAATTATTTTGTGAAATAGACATCCACTTACGTCCTTTTAAGAATATACTGTTCATTGTTTCTATTTATAGTTTCTTCAGAGTTTTCAATTTCTTGTCCATCTTTAGTCCAATAGCCAGTAATGTACAGGGGGTTATTTGGCATATCAGTTAAGTTACATACAAGCTCTATATATTGGGGTTTCAGGATTGCAAGCTCTTCAATAATGACTTGACTTTGACCTGTATGCCAAAACATTTGTAGCCCAATCAGCAAAACAAACCTCTTTGTTGCAATTATGTAAATTAAATTCAGCTATTTTTGATTACATTTGTACAAAATGATGACTACATTTACATATTAATCATGTATTTGATCATTTGTTCACTTTTATATTTTTGTTAAATACATCCGTCCATGTCAAATGCATGCTTGTGTTGGCTAATACGACATGACAGGGTAACCGTACCTTTGGA
This sequence comes from Romanogobio albipinnatus, assembly GCA_023566225.1. Classification (NCBI taxonomy): domain Eukaryota; kingdom Metazoa; phylum Chordata; class Actinopteri; order Cypriniformes; family Gobionidae; genus Romanogobio; species Romanogobio albipinnatus. The sequence goes on from CM042242.1 coordinate 47,564,975, forward strand.
TTCAGCTTTTTTGGTTGTAATTACAGGATCATACTCTGGGGAAGGGGTTGTCTCTGGAAAAAGAAGACATTGTGTTATAAAATGTTGCATTGAATTTACAATACTAACTCCTAACCTTTCTACTACGGAGACAGGCCTAGTCAAGGTTAAATGAGATTTGCATTGCTATAAGCCTCAGCTTATTGAATAATATTAAAAACATTTGTGAATTGTGCAATTACTTCAACATCCCCTATAGAAACACTGGAAGATCAGTCGAGAGGACTTCATTTCAGTCTAACTGATAACAAGGTCATAATGTCAAAGCTTGAAAATGACATAACACAGCCTCATAAATGTTACAATAGACTAAAAAGCAGACGTGCACAAACCTGTGTTCATTCCATCACAGTAGAGAAGTAGTAAGATGAGATGCATGACATTAGCCATGGAGAAGAGCGCTCTTTCCCTGCAGCTCTGCTGTGCGCGAGGCATCATTTCTGGTGCGTCTGTTTTTGGAAGCAGGTCCCCAGAGACCAATCCCCCCTCCCTTCACCCATCCTTTACTGCAGCCATGGTGACTTGGTAAGACTGGTGTATGCTTGCAACTTCCTGTTTAAATTAACCATGAGCGTCAGGAGGTGGCTGCAGCCCTGCCTATAACATCACCCTCTATTGAGATGGAGCAGGCACTGTGACGACTGCTGGCACATCTCAGTGTTTAGCTAAAATACCAGCACACTGCTATTCATGCTCTCAAAGGCATTTATTAACGTGCTATGTTTCGACCACAAGGTCTTCGTCAGACAAACATATACAACTAAATACAACTTATATATCCACATAATGAATGATCACACCTGACCTAAATAAATTACCCAATCATCCAGTAGACCAATGAAAAGAGAGGGGGTGGGGATATTATATTAAATAAAGAATAAATCATATTACCGTTATTTATTTATTTACCCATAATATATGATTTTCTCACTCTCGTTCTGTACTTGCTGTTCAACACTGTTATTGACATTTAAAGGAGCAATACCATTTTTTGGTTTCTTTGTTTAAGCATATGGTTCAAACAGCACAATTTATATACACTTGCACTATAAGCATTTCATAATTTCATATATTTAGTATTATTTTATTTATATTTTGAATCGATCTGGGTTGGAATAATACATGTATATAAATATATAAAATCCATACTTACAGTGATGTAATTAAAATAATGTAGTACTTGTACTTAAGTTTTAGGCAAACACTATATTGCCAAAAGTATTGGGAAACCCCTCCAAATCTTTGAATGCAGGTGTTCCAATCACTTCCATGGCTAAAGGTGTTTAAAATCAAGCACCTAGGCATGCAGACCGCTTCTACAAACAAGAACAGTGCGTAGAGAGCTTCATGGAATGGGTTTCCATGGCCGAGCAGCTGCATCCAAGCCTTACATCACCAAGTGCAATGCAAAGCGTAGGGTGCAGTGGTGTAAAGCAGGGGTTTTCAAACTGGGGTCCGGGGACCCCCAGTGGTCCTCCAGAAGGTTACAAGGAGTCCCCCAAAAATGTCATAGAAATAGACAAAGCAAAAATGGATGAAGTCTACCGAACATTTGAACTGTTTAATTTTTAAATGTTTCTCTCTTTTCTTGCCATATACATATTTTCCAGAATTGTATATGTTTGCTTTGTATCTTTTTAGTGAGTTTTTCTCACTATAGTCCCCTTTATCTTTCTCACTGGGGTTCTTAACGCAGTACGTAAGCTGCTTACATGCATTTATTGTGAAAGTTGCTTACACAAATAATTTTTAATTGAAAATATTCTTTTTCAGGTTTATACATCCAACATTAAGGCCCGGTTTCACAGACAGGGCTTAGACTAAGCCAGGATTAGGCCTTAGTTCAATTAGGACATATAAGTAACTTTTATAAACGTGCCCAAGAAAAAAACATTACAGGTGTGCATCTTGAGACAAAACAATGCCACTGACATATTTTAAGATTTGTCAGTGCAAGATTCTTTCAGTTAAAACAGCACAAACATGCATTTTAGTCTAGGACTAGCTTAAGCGTTGTCTGTGAAACCGGGGGTAAGTGTAACCAATTTAAGTTGGGAAACTATATGTTGTATTTATAATGTCACACTTACTATTTATCTAAGAGTTTAAATGTTTTTTCATACATAAAATATATAGATGGATTTTAGGAGACGTGTTCTCTGGGATGACAAATCACGCTTCTCTGTCTATCAATCCGATTGACGAGTCTGACTTTGACAGTTACCAGGAGAACGGTACTTGCCTGACTGGGGGGATGGGTTATGGTGTGGGGTTGTTTTTCAGGGGTTGGGCTTCGCCACTTAATTCAAGAGAAAGGTACTCTTAATGCTTCAGCATACCAAGACATTTTGGACAATTTCATGCTCCCAACTTTGTGGGAACAGTTTGGGCATGGCCCCTTCCTGTTCCAACATGACTGCACACCAGTAACAAAGTTTGGTGTGGAGGAACTTGACTGGCCTGCACAGAGTCCTGACCTCAACACGATAGAACACCTTTGGGATGAATTAGAGCGGAGACTGCGAGCCAGGCCTTCTCCAACATCAGTGCCTGACCTCACAAATGCACTTCTTGAAGAATGGTCAAAAATTCCCATAAACACATAAAGCCTTCCCAGAAGAGTTGAAGCTGTTATTGCTGCAAAGGGTGGACCAATTCCATATTAAACCCTACAGATTAAGAATGGGATGTCATTAAAGTTTATGTGCATAGGCAGGCGTCCCAAAACATTTGGCAATATAGTGTATGTAAAGAAACTATTTATTATAACTTTGCAAGACTATAATCACACTTTAAGGATTTACGGTATTAGATCAGATTTTTTGATATGCAAATAGTAATAATAATAATATACTTGTATTATTGTAGTTGTTATAATTATTATTAATGATTGCAGACAACTGTAATTATTATTAGTATTATAATGAACAAACAAATAAATAAATTCATGACATTGTCCCACACAAATAATCAAATTTCAGAAAAATTAGTTTTAGCAATAATAATAATAATAATTTATTATTTAAGAAATAATCAATTATTTCAGATGCAACTGTAATAATAAATAAATAGAATGTCCCACACCAATAATCACATTTTCTAAGAAAGTTTTTTTTTTGGATGGAAATAATAACATTAACAATAATAGTAATATATATAATATATATAGATGCATGCAACTGTAATTATTAGCATTCATCATAAATAAATACACACACACTCACATTCCTGAAACTGTCTGTGTCTGGCACAACTAGTAAAAACTTTTGTGAACGTTTTTATATTACACCGCAAGGCCTTGACAAAGTTGCAAATGTTGAGCAAATGATTAATTAATATATTGTCTGACGATGGAAATAGAGGACTCAGATGAGGTGATGGAATTTGGCAGAATATTGTTACTCTTTTTTTGGCCTGGGTCATTGTCAGGAATCAGGATGTACTTGGTGATGCAACTCGTCTGCAGGGCTGTTCAGAAAAGCCTCTCATTGGATTTACTCTGATAGACCAATCCTGAAGCTAGATTAAGCTTGATACAGAAAAAAAGGAAAGGAGAAGGGCATCATTCTTTTGCAAAGATCATCAGTTCACATTCATTGTGATCAGCCAGTTGAAGAGGCAGGAACAACTGTAGCAAAATGTCTCATGATGGAATGTCCAGAGAGGAATATGAAGAGTATCAGAAGCAGATGGTGGAAGAAAAGTAAGTTTGAATCTATTTTTTTTTTTAAACTCATTGAGTATTATTCTTACAAGGAATGAATGGAAATGTAGCAGCAAATATAACTACCCTTCCAAACCGACAAAAAAAGATACTGATCATTACATTGGTGGAGCTGTGAAAGACACTATACCCCCTATTTCCCCTATGGTAAATACATGTTAAATATGAGGTACCCTGCTGTTCTGTTGTTACATTTCTTGAATTCAACTGGTGTCTTTGCTGTTTGTTTTATATTCCTGTTCTATGTGTTTTCCCATCAATAAAGGATGGAGAGAGATGCAGAATATTCTACAAAAAAAGCAGAAAGGGCTTGTTTGAGGACTTGTTTAAGAGACAAATATCGACTTCCAAAGGTAAGAGTCCCATGCAGATGCAGATAAATAAATTATAGTTTTATTCATATTCAGTACAAAATTGTATTCCTGAAAAAATGTTTCCCCCTCAATCTGATTTATGGAGTCATATCCAAAATCTCCTTAAACCTTTGACTCTGTCAGCAAAATGAAACAAGAATTTTGAATCTGGTTTTATACAAAGTTCAGATTTCTGTTCTGGAAATGAATGCAAATTAATTTAGATAATGCACATTTGCAACATATTAAACAGACTTGACTGTAAGCAGCACATTAAAAGCCTGTTTGAAAATATGGTTAAACTATCACGTGTGTGAAAGCTTCCATTGCAGATTGTGGCTGGAGATTAGGTTATAAAATAGTAAGACTAAAATAGTCACTCTGGATATTTAGGGCTTAACCACCCGCAGTGATTCTCTGAACTGAGCTCTAAAAGCACTGCTGTATAGTGTGATTCTGTAGCAATTTCCAACCCGATCGCACAGGAAAACTTGTACGGGGTAGCGATTTCATATAAATTTGTATGATGTGAATTATACAAAAACATACGAGTTTAGAAAAAAAGTCATTATGAAGGACCACTCCTAAACCTACCAGAACACAGAACAGATTGTTCGGGTGGGTGGGTTGTTTTCCCCATGGACATCCCTGTTCTCCCATCCGGGCCGAGGGAGACAGACTTAAAGGGTTAGTTCACCCATATGATCATATTATTAGCGAAAAAGTGTTTGGCAAAAGATCTGTATTTACGCTTATCAAATGATTCAATTTCCATCGTTTTCACTTCGGTGAGTAATGTAGCCGCTTTCGCTTCGGTGAGTAATGTAGCCAATCACAGACATTTTAGTTGGTTTTTTGAACGCAATGGCCAATCACAGGTGTTGAAGTTAGAATTCACTCAACGCTTGAGTTTTTGTCCAGTGCTGCACACGCGCAAATCTTCTCTAACAAAGTGTCTGTAAATAAGAGATTCATTGTGTAGTCAGCTTCACTAATTAATATAACAGAACTTTGTGATATCGCGTTCATTGAATGAGTGACAGCTTTTTTTGCACTATTTTAAAATAATTAATAGGCCTATAATACATTCAGAATTTGAATAAAACTTTTGTTTTCCATTCTTGACAAGCGGCCACATACACGCTTCAATACATAGGCCCATCCGCATATAAATGCAGGATTAACTCTCGAAATTGTGATGACTGACAGTGATAGATATTTATGTAGGCTATGTATCGAAATCTGGCTCATATAAATGTCAGGAAAATATGATTCCTGACTGCATGTCAGTATCTATGGATCACAGGATCTTTGGTAAGTTGTAAGGAACACTATTTCGAATCCAATCTTTCGTTTAAACTGAAAACCGTTTAATTTACTTGCGTTTTCCCCTACTAAATCAAGTCATTCAGCAGCTCACCTGCCACTCAGTCCCAGAAAGTGACGTCAATGCATGTTGTTTTACCTTGATTTGTCAAAAATAAGTCCTCATGATGCCCTGGGCCCCTGGTTGAGAACCACTGATATAAAATCAATACTTACAGTGATGCAATTAACCCTTAAATACATGAATGTTTCGCCAATCATTATTACATATGTATTCGGGTCTTTAGTGACCCGAATCTATATCTAACACGGATGGAACTTGTGATTTACCAGCGGAATTAGGGTACTTTTAAATTGTTGCCCCAGGTTGATTTTTTATTCTGCGGGGTTAAAGGTGCCCCAATGAGTATTAAATGACCATCATTATTCTGAGAGACAATGTTATCGTTTACTGAAGTAGCTAAAAAGCTTAATATAACAGCATACTAAAGGTATTTGTAAAGATGTTTTATTTATAAAAGTCATGCTTGAGGCTTCCTTCAAAGCATGTTTGCAAACTATGCGTTCTAAGTACATAATCATTACATTATATATAAGCAAAGAACTGATATTAGAATTTCTTTATTAGGTTTTATTGACATCCTGATTGTTTTCCCCCCAGAGCGAACAGGATGAGATTATGATTCAGCAGGCCGGAGATGACATTGACGTGCCAGATGAATTGGTCAAGATGGTGGATGGAGAGGTTCCACAGGAGGAAGAAAAGGAATCCATCATGGGCCAAATGCAGAACCTTCAGAACATGGATATGGAGCAGATCAAAGAAAAGGCTCAGGCCACATTTGTGGAGATGAAATCCAAGGCTGAGGAGAAGTGCACAGTTATGTAATGTCTAGAAGAGGTTAAAGTTGTCTAGTTGTCTAATCTTGACACTCATTTTCACTATATTGCCAAAGGTTTTGGGACGCCTGCCTTTACATGCACATGAACTTTAATGATATACCATTCTTAATCCGTAAGGTTTAATATGGAGTTGGCCCACTCTTTGCAGCTATAACAGCTTCAACTCCTTCCACAAGGTTTAGGAGTGTGTTTATGGAAATTTTTGACCATTCTTCTAGAAGTGCATTTGTGAGGTCAGGCACTGATGTTGGACGAGAAGGCCTGGCTCGCAGTCTCCGCTCTAATTCATCCCAAAGGTGTTCTATCAGGTTGAGGTCAGGACTCTGTGCAGGCCAGTCAAGTTCCTCCACACCAAACTCGCTCATCCTTTATGGGCCTTGCTTTGTGCTCTGGTGCGCAGTCATGTTGGAACAGGAAGGGCCATCCCCAAACTGTTCCCACAAAGTTGGGAGCATGAAATTGTCCAAAATGGACCTCGGCCATGGAAACCCATTCCGTGAAGCTCTCTATGCACTGTTCTTGAACTAATCTGTAGGTCACACAAAGTTTGGAGGTCTGTAGCTATTGACTCTGCAGAAAGTTGGCGACTTCTGCGCACTGTGTGCCTCATCATGCGCTGACCCCGCTCTGTGATTTTACATGGCCTACTTCGTGGCTGAGTTGCTGTTGTTCCCAATTGCTTCCACTTTGTTATAATACCACTAACAGTTGACTGTGGAATATTTAATAGTGAGGAAATTTCATGAATGGACATATTGCACAGGTGGCAACCTATCATGGTACCATGCTTGAATTCACTGAGCTCCTGAGAGTGACTCATTCTTTCACAAATGTTTGTAGAAGCAGGCTGCATGCCTAGGTGCTTGATTTTATGCTCATGTGGCTATGGAAGTGATCGGAACACCTGGAATTCAGTGATTTGGAGGGGTGTCCCAATACTTTTGGCAATATAGTACTTGCCGTATGCATAGTTTCAATAACCTGATGTTGATCACTCTTTAAGAGATCAGTGTCCTTGTTCAGAAATTAATTTGTGAATGTATTCACTTTCATTATTTTCTTTTTAATCATAATCTTTTTTCTTTGTTTTTATTTTGTTCCTTGATTTTCTTTTTTATAACCAAACTGTGAATGTGACTGAGATCACGGAGTAATCTTAAATTGCAACGTCAATGTTATGACTTATGACCAATATGCTAAAAGAGGATCATGATGTTTGATTCATGCACTTTTTATTTAAAAATAAAAGGTTATTTTTCTAAATATCTGTTTAAAATCCACATGAAAAATGGTCATCCACAAGATGTTTAAATGTAATGAGATGAGATTTTTTTTAAACATCAATGATAATTTAACATGACAGTATGTTACATTTTCTTTGCGATAAAACCGTTTGAAGGTGCCGTAATAAGTTAGTAACGCGAAGGTGAAGACAAAAAACTGTTGGAAATTAGACATGACCACCTGGGATATCATTTTTACATCACTACCACCGCCAAATGCAAAAGATAATGCAGACAATTTATGAATGGATTATATATAGTCTGGACATTAAGATAGGATAGCAAACAGTGTTTTAACTAACTTAAAAGACACCCTTCACCCTTAACATACTAAACCCACAATGAAAAATCATAATTTAAGCTTAGACTACAGGAGTTTTTAAATCTTAACCAATTGTGAAATCAGTTTGCATCACACGCATAACAGGAATCTTACAGATTTTCTTCTTTTAAATCTCAAATCTGCACACAATACAAGATTTGAGCCGCATCACACACTGAGATATTCTTACGATTATCATGCCAGATTTAGCACATCATGGGGAAGCGGATGTAAACAAAATCGATTTTGATACTGTGTCGCGGCAACTTGCTGTAGACAATATAAGAGGAGACATTATAAAGGTTGTCGTGTTGTTGCCACATTTGATCAGCCGTTCATTCATCTCCATAGTCCACCGGACCCGTACAGCTGCTTGTTGTTTCATGGTCACCATTTCAAAGGTTCTGTCACTTCCAACTCCTTGTAGATTTGCCTCTTATCTACAAGGAGACGCTAGTGTGGAAGTACTGACGTAATCCTAGTCGTAATCATCCCGATTTAAAGGGATAGTTCACCCAAAAATTCAACCTTAATTTAATGAAGCGACGTGAATACTTTGAGTGCAAAAACAAAAATAAAAAATGTATTCAATTTCATTCTAGTCTGTGTCAGTCTCCTACACAGTTTCCGGTGTAAACAGTGCAGCGCTTTCGAGTTTTATGGCAGCCGATGCTGTTCACTTGAGCACCACGACGCATGCGTGTGATGATGTATTTATTTTAAAATCCTAAATGCATGTTTGATATTGTCGGGACGGCTCCAGTGTGTCCGCGAGCAGATTGGGAGGGTTAAGATTTGACCTGTAAACGCTTCACATTACCAGATAATCTGGTCCGAACATTGGAACCGACCGATGCCGTGGACACGTTTTTTTTTCTCCGAATGTTGGGAGGGGTAAATCAGGCATAAATCAGCCTGAATCTCCTGTAGTCTGAGCCCAGCTTACGCACTCTGTATCAGTCCCAGGTGTATGACTTTCTTTCTTCAGATGAACACAAATTAAGATAAAAAATAAAAAAAAATCCATAAAATGTAAGTGTATGGGACCTCCCAAGCTGACACTTCAAAAACCACACGAAACACCCTTACATCACGCTGTGTGCTATATATTCACACACCTATAGTTTCAGTTCACAAGTCATTAATTCATCAACTGGGGTCATATGGGTTACCATCGTGTTTGTTTTCTGTGGTTTTTGAAGCATCCACTTTGAGGGTCCCATCCACTTGCATTATATGAACTTGTTCTAAAACTCTTCATTTGTGTTCATCTGAGAAAATAACTGCACTCAACTCACTCAATGATGGTTATAGAGTTGCAAACTATTCATGAAATCATTCTGCATGTCATCAATGTCATCAGTGGTCTCAATGGGAATGCTCGGTGGGTTCAGGAAGGGTAAGCATGGCATGTCCTCGTATTGATATGTATGGTCACTGTGCAATCGAAAGTCCTCACAACCCCCTACAGCTCCGTGGAGAGGCTCGCAGACGTTGAGGTAGGGGCTGGCGTACTGCTGGTGGAGGCAGGGGCTGTGGAAGCGGCGGTCAGATCCGGGGCTGTGGCTGGGGCTGGTCGAGGGGCTGTGCGGCATGTGACACGTCAGCTGACAGCTGTTCTTCCTAGTGGGGCGGTTGAGATCCAGTTTGGCGGTGAGGGGCTTGCCGATATTAACGTCCATGTTCCACTGGACCAGGTCATCTAGGGAGTTAAACTGGACTTGTAGGCAGACAGTGAAAGCTAGTTCCTCCTATAAAACCGGAATAAAGTGTGAGAAGAAAAAAAATCTCTATGTAGTTTTGAATCAGTATTTCTAGATTATGATGTGTTTAAAGAAGTTGAGATGTACCTTGAGTTTCTGCACTGAGCTGAGTCTGGTGTAGAGGCAGTGCTGAGGAAGACTGCCTGAAAGTAAGAAACTTCCCGTTTCCTCCAGAGTTTCCTTATTCATTAGCTTAGGGTCTACATCCAAGTCCTTCAAAGTCAGATTCAAAGCATTTATGTTTATTGCAAACACGTGTAAAGAAACACATTTCATGTTTTATTATAGGCATTATGAAAAAAAATGCTAAGAATGCTATTAATCCAATTAAGATTAGTTAAACTGTATAGCTAAATAATTAGCCAGATTAGTATTTCACGCATTTCTCTTGATGTACACTACCATTCAAAATTTTGGGGTCTGTATGATTTTATGATGTTTTTGAAAACCGTTTCTTATGCTCACCAAGGCTGCATTTCTTTAATCAAAATACTGTAAAAACAATACTGTAAAATCAATTTTAATATATTTTAAAATGTAATGTATTCCTCTGATGGCAAAGCTGAAATTTTAGCATCATTACTCCAGTCTTCAGTGTCACATGATCCTTTAGAAATCATTTTAACATGCTGATTTGCTGCTCATGAAACATTTCTTATTATTATCAATGTTAAAAACCGTTATGCTGCTTAGTATTTTTGTGGAAACCATGATACATTTTTTCAAGAACTTATTTGAAATATAAGTTTTTGCATCATTATAAATGTGATTACTGTCACTTTTGATTAATTTAATGCTTCCTTGATGAATAAAAGTATACTGACCCCAAACCTTTGAACGGTAGTGTATATGAATAAATAATGAGACATTGCAGATTCATTCTTCAAAATGAAAACAAAGACCACTAACCAGAGGAAGGTTAGTTATGTGCGCCTGGCATGACAGCATCTCTTCTGGCTTTTTCACAATGCTGGTGTAGATGACCAGCACATTGGAGAACTCAGCAGCAAAGTCCATTTTTATCTGAACTCCACAGTCAAAGTCAAGAGTTTTACTCTCCGGCAGTTCTGGGTTAAAATATGAAAATGTTACATTAGTACATTCATTTCCAGTACTATTTCACTTATCTTGAACTCTCACCTGTTTTAAAGGGATAGTTCATCCCTGTCATCATTTACTCACCCTCAAGTTGTTCCAAACCTGTATTAATTTCGTTCTTCTGCTGAACACAAAACAGATATTTTGAAGAATTGGGTAACCAAACAGACCCCATTGACTTCCTTAGAATATTTTCCATACTATGGAAGTCAATGGGGCCCATCAACTGTTCGGTTAACCATATTCTTCAAAATATCTTATAAAGAAAGAAATTCATACAGGTTTGGAACAACTTAAGGGCTTAGATTTACTTGAGAAGTAAATGATGAGTAAATATGGGTATTGTCAATAATGAAAGTGAGGTGAAAATCTTCACAACATAATGATATGATTTCAATTAAAACATACTGTTGATAAAATAATTTATAGCAAAAGAATAATATGTAGCAAAATAAAAAATGCACTGAACATTTGTTAGAGAAAAATAATACGGTTGATTGAAATAAACCAATTTAACTGTTCCTGAATTTAATAAATGATTAAAAAATGCAATACATTTTTGGATAGCGTTTGGCCCGATACATTGTAATAATTGATTTCGATAAAAAAAATAACATCATCTTTCACATTACTTGCAACTAAAATAAAAAAATGTAAATATAAATTTTTTTTTGTAATTATTAATATTCTGCTTGAATTTAAATAAAATGACCACTGCTTACATCTTGACAAAAATGTGAACTTTTTTATACTGTTACTTATATGAGTTGCACACTATTTTGAAGTAGCAGAAAATACCATGTGCTTTAGACCAGAGCATGTTGTGTGCCTCGGCTGGATCGGAGTAGTCCCCGGAGCGGATGGGATCGGTGAGGGAACGTCTCTCTGACAGGCTGCTGCGGATCTCTAGAGCCTGCTTACCCTTTGTGGGGTCAAACTGACCCATATCTACAAATAATCAGTACAGTTGCTTGATAACGAAGACACACACCAAGCACAGATAGATGAAATATACATGTTTAACTGACATATTTCAATTATATTTGATTTATTTGAAAATCCAAATTAATCTTTGAAACGACAACATATTATGTTTAGTAGAAGTAGTAGAAATAAATAAGTACGTACTGAAAATAGCAGTACTCTTTTCAAATCAGTTAATCATTTGTTTGAGCTTAATGGACCTACATTTAACTAATAAAAGGCTGTAATGCTTAATTTAACTTCAACAGGCTTGTGGTTCCCTCACCTTCAGCCACACTGTCCAGCAGGACAGTTATCTTCTCGTCCTCTAGAAGGCGCTCCTTGAGGAATTTGATAAAGACTCCATTGGTGAATCCACTTGAACTCAATTCAAAAGCCTCAGCATCTTGGCAACTTCACAAAAATAATATATCATGGCGTAACATGTTAGATAGAGAATATACTTCAGCATGTTATTTCTGGATGAAAAAGAAAGACAGAAAAACTCACGTGGCATATCCAAACACAATATTGGCTGTAACTTTGAGCATGACATTTGGCATGGCTTCGTCATGTACATTTCTGAAACAATGTAAAAGTGTTAGAATGATGACAACCAATGTATGAATTACCAATGTGAATATGGTGTATTATCCTGCATTTTAAAATCCCTACCTTTTCCTGCACATATCCAGGAGGAACACATTGAGTCCAGTCTCCTTCTCCTGCATCAGTTTCAGAATGCTCTGAACACAGAGACAGTTGCCTGAGCGGTATGGATTTGGGGCATCCACAGGCACCATGAAGCTGTTCCCAAAGTTCTCATAACCATGTCCAGCATAATACAACAAACCTACAGGGAGGAGCAATCACCAAAGAGTCAGTTTGCACAAAAAAGAAAATCCTCTCACCATTTACTCACCCTCATGTCGTTCCAAAGCCACATTACTTTCCTTCTACTGTTGAACACAAAAGAAGGTATTTTAAAGGTCCCGTTCTTCGTGATCCCATTGTTCAAACTTTAGTTAGTGTGTAATGTTGCTGTTAGAGCATAAATAATACCTGTAAAATTATAAAGCTCAAAGTTCAATGCCAAGCGAGATATTTTATTTAACAGAAGTTCCCTTTCAAAGCCTACAGCGAACGGCTGGCTTGGACTACATCCTGGTACTTCCTTCATAAATGACGTCAGTCAGTAGAACAGACTAATCTCCGCCCACAAGAATACGCGAAAAAGGGGGCGTGGTCTTGTTGCTGTCCCACGTGGAGAAGAGGACGGTCGCGTGGAGAAAAGGAACTGTAGCTTGAGTGTGTTTGTCGCCATGCCATCGAGACACTGTTATTTTCATCCCGGAGTCAAATCACCTTTGTTTGGCTTTCCCAGGGACGCTGTAGAGATCATTAAGCGCATACATCTCCCGTTAAGAGGCGTGACCTTTCCGTACAACTTGCGTTAAGCTGCTGTCGAATCACAACACAGGAACCGCTGGCACAATCAGAACTCTTTACGTATTTCTGAAGGAGGGACTTCATAGAACAAGGAAGTCATCAGCGGTTTTTAGGACAGTGAAAACAGCGGTATACAGATAAGTAAATTGTGTGAAAAATACTGTGTTTTTTTACACGCGAAACATGAACACATGTTATATTGCACACTGTAAACACAATCAAAGCTTCAAAAAAACACGAAGAACGGGACCTTTAAATATTGTCTAGTCTGTTCTTTTCTATATAACGAAAACTTTTGGTGAATTGCACTGTCAAGCTTCAAAAAGGACAAAAAAGTACCATAGGGTAGTGCAGTTTGACTTGTGTGCTGAATGATAGCTTTGCAAGTTGTTATTTGCTGACCCTTTGCGGCAGACCTTAATTCAAACTTGCCTACATATTAGGCATATCATGGTATCAAATTTTCGTCTCACAATGGCTGCTGAAACATTCATCATGGTATACGGTATTACCACAGTATTGAATAACAAAAACAAGTTGAAAAGATAAACTTCAGGGTTGTTCTCTTAATAACAAGTTTAATAACTTTTTTTAAATAACAAAAAGAAGCATAAATGTTTAAATTCAACAAAACAATGCACAATGAAATTAAAGTGCAAAAGAACACAACTATAAAAAAACAGAACATTTTCAACCAGTATCAAGATATCTTTTCAGGACTGCATGTTTCAGCATGTTTTAGTCAAGATTAAAATGTGTTAGTTAGTGTAAACAAATGTTTGAAAATAAATATTAAAGTCACCATGAAATCAAAGGGCTTGTTTACACCTGGTCGTGTTTTTACTGATCAGATATCTATCTGATTTATCAAAACGATTCTATTTACACTTGGTCACATAAATGTGTCTCTGCAAAACGGATATAAATCCGATCTTCAATTCCCATGCTATATGCAGAGTTCATGTCATCGAAAGCAACAGATATAAACTGCATTTTATTGATCATCAGCTAATTTAAAATTATTAGATTAGATTATATATCTCCACAATAGGAGATTTAGTTTCTTTACTTTTAATGAAGATGACTGTGTATTGAGCATCTGCGACTTACTTTAGGTTTTATTTGCAGTAGTTTGTGAGTTGGCTTGATGAAGAGATACTCAGCTGCGCTGATGTGTGCTGCTGCAGAGCTGTCATATCTGGCTATAATAACGTCATACAGTATATAGCCTATAACACGCTCTCACACTTTTATTTTTTGGCATTGTTGGGAGGAGTAACATTTACATTTAGACTTGTTCAGTTTTGACTGGAATGCGGTCCAGACCACCTCCTGAAGTGGTTTGAGCGATCGGATTTAAATCCATCTCGAATGCTTTTTGGAGGGCATTAGCTATACGATCAGAGAAAACACATGGCGATTCTTGTTTTTAAGGAACATTGTAGTATCTATTATAAATTATTTATCCGTGCACATAATCTTTAATCCCCTTTCCTTCTTGCAGCAACATCTCATCTCTAATGATGTTTCTCTAGAACAATCTGTCAATCACGAGATCACAGCAATAGCAAACCCCAACGATCCAATCAATTTCTGATAGACAAAATAAAGTGGCACCCTACATTTTTCTTGTTCAAGAAGCCATTTCAATCGGACAAACGTCACAATATGAAAGACTATCGCTTTACAAGATGTAATAGAAGTCTGTCCCCAGAGTGTGTATGTGAAGTTTTAGCTCAAAATACCCCACAGATCATTTTTATAGCATGTTAAAATTGTCACTTTTTGAGGGCAAGCAAAAACGCACCATTTTTGAGTTTGTCCCTTTAAATGCAAATGAGCTGGTGCTCCCGGCCCCCTTTTAGGAAGAGGGCGGAGCTTCAAGAGCTCTAGCAGGTCCAATTACTTCACATAGACACGCATTGAAAAGGTCTGAAGCTGTTCAGCCTTTTATGTTCAAACCGGAGTCGGACATTGATGGCGAGACTCACAAAGAAGTGACATGTAGAATGCAACAGGACATTTCTGAATGGTTAGTTGGTGAATTTATGTAGCTTAACTATCTTCAAGTCATTGATTAGCATGTCCTGTCATGATAATCTAGAAATTGCTTGTGTGGGAACTGTTGAAAGAGCCAGAAAATATATGCTGCATGAAGATAGAACAGGTATAGTTTAGATTCATTACGGTTATATCTTATGTTGTCATCTTGCTTTTATGGCATGCTATTGCATTTGTGTTATGTACTGTATTGGAATAAATGTGAAAAGACGGATGTGACAGCTTGAGCAGACTCCCAAATGTGCTCTACTACAACAACTCTTCCTCTTCTCAACATGGCCTCAACCCCTTTGTTGCGCGTTTCTGGGGGCAGGGTTTATGTACATTTTAGGGTTTGTTTTGTTACTAACCCGTGAAGAAGCTCATTGTAGTCCCTACCAGCCATTTGTTGTAGTCCTTAAAAAGCGATTTCTTTAAAAGAAAATATCTTCCCTTCTTTTGAATTGTAACTTTGCAGATGTTGTTCATGCTCAAACAGCAACATTACACACTGAATAAAGTTTTAAAAAGTGAAATCATAATTAACCACCCCTTTAAATAAATAATAATAATTTTCATGGCTTGTCTGCCATTTGTTTTCCTCATCAATGTGAAATTCGGCCTATTTACACAGCGATGTCAATTTTTATAAATTAAAAAAAAAAAGCTCATGTGCAAGGTATCTAGAATTATTCATACTGTTAATTATCACAATATTACACCAAAATATCAGCACATAGTACATATATTTAAATATGACACATTAAAATGTGTTGTACCAGATTTGGCATCAAAATGTCATTAGTTCTCTTTGTATCTAATAACTGATAGGTGACAGGGCAAGTTTTATTATGTGAAATGGTGCTTTTTTGAAGTCTGTATACTTCTGTTATATGGAAATGAGAAGTGTGATCTCCTTTTGTGCTCCACAGAAGAATGAGGGTGAGTAAATGGAAAATATTGTAACTTATAGTCTTCTAATTACCTCTAACAACCAATTAGTTGTAGTCTTACACATTTCAAGATGGCATGGTTATTATGGCAATTATATACTTTCCAAAAATTGTGTTTGTTTGATCTTTCGAGGCAATTGCAATGTTTAAAGCAGACTACGGTAGCATAAACTATATAGCAGAAGCCACAGTACCATAAACTCCCTTATGAAGCAGGGACAAGAATTCCTCCACGGCGTTCCGCATCTCTGACTCTGTCAGATCCAGCAGAGACACCACTTTAAAGTTGAGCTGCCGCAGCAGATTAGTGAGGTCGTACACATCAACCATGGGCGCCTTCAGCTGTGGGTGGTTTCGATATGTGAGGTTACCGATCAGAAGGGCCACTTTGTCTGTAGCTAAAAGGAGAAACACATATTCACTGTGAAAAAAAGAGACTCCAGCCATTTTGAGTTCTCATGTCTCTTCAAGTTAAATGAATTCATAGAATATATTTGGTCTACTCACCATAAGGTTTCTCAAGACTGTAATCTGATTTTAAAAAAAGTCATAATTATTCACTGACGTACTAAAAGCAAGACATTTTTGAGACTGAATGTGATGGGAACACAAAAACGTACCTTTATCAATAGTCAGAAAGTCATCTGAAAAGAAAAACGGGTATTCAGAGGATTCTTCTAAGAAGGCACGATGATGATTACAGTAATGAAAAGATACTTATAGATCACAAATAGAATATATTTTAAAGACAAGAAAATGAGATTTGACCCAATCCTACCACAGTGAACCCTTAAAGCTACTACACACATTTGATCATGTTCTCACACTGCATTTATTACAATTTGAATGGGAATTTTTTCAACAGACATGCAGAGCTGCATTACCAAAGGCATCATAACTATCAAAGTGTTCTCCGCCACCTCAATCAGTAAGAATAATCAGTAGTAGGGAAAACATTTAAAGTGTTTTCTAGGTTCAATACAAGCTCAACTGTGGCATGCCGTCGATTACCACAGAAAATTGCGTGTTTAATGTAATGCATTCACATTATTTATGGTATTGCTGTTGATGGGGCTTGTTTTGAACCTGAAACATTCATTAAAAGCTGTTTTAGCATGCATTAATCGGTATGACAGTATGATTATTAGGTATGACATGCACCACATTCAGATTGATGCCAAAAATCCCTTGGTGTTAGAGAGGTGCCACTACATCTTACATAATACCTTCAGAGCACTCCATTGCGCCTGAAATTTGAGGAGATATTCTTGGCTCTTTCATTTCAGAATGGCAAGGATTTTCTTGAGAAAGAACAAGGGGTTGGACCACAAAATGAGTATATAAAGTTAAAAAAGAGAGCAGCTCACACTTCTTTATTGATAACTCTTAATAAGGCTAACACTAACACTGCCATACAAATCTTACTATCTCTGCACTAGAGTTGGATAGGATACACTTAACATTGCAAAGACTATTTTTTGACATTGCTAGTTATTTATATTGACTTGTAACTCACTACTGTTCAGACAACTGGTTTGATCAGAAAATATCTAACCAAATATAGAAAATAAATATAAAACAAAAGACTTGATGCATACCAATAACAACATCAACTTCATTGCTCCATGTTCGTTCATTAGTGCAGAAGATCTCGCAGCGATATCTTCCCTGGTGCTCTGCCAACAAATTCTTTACCTATTTTAATGCAAAACATATTATCACTCTCACTTCACTGAAAAAAAAAAAAACATTAAAAAAAAAAAAGTTGTAAATAAAACAAAGATTACTGGAGCATGTTTTACAAGAAAATTGAGTCTGTTCACCATATAAAAACGATCAAGTCTCTTCAGAAAATTTGGACTAAACTGCTCGATTCATATGGATTAGTTTTACGATCTCTTTATGAACCTTTTGGAGTGACAAAGTGGTAGTTGTGTAGACTGTCAATGGAGGGACAGAAATCTCTCAGATTTCATTTGTGTTTCGCAGATTAACAAAAGTCTTACGGGTTTGGAACGACATGAGGGTGAGTAACTGATGACATTTTTATTTCTTCATTTTTGGTTGAACTAAACCTTTAACATTTTTAAAGTTACTTGCTGTTTCTATGTAATTATTTGTAAAAATGTGCTAGCAATTCCTGAGTGAAATTAGTTTCAAAGTAAATCTTACACCGTTTTTTCTCCAGTGTAGGCTCTTTTTTAAAGGGGTCCTATTATGCCCTTTTACGAAGTCTTGATTTTGGGGTGTACTAAAATATGTATTCATGCTTGATTTCTTTTTTAAATGCATTATTTTTCACATGTTTTAAATTATTACAACACCTATCTCCTCAGTCTGGCTCAAACACGCCATTTTAGATGAAGCCCCTCCTTCTGTTCTGAAATACGAAAGTGTGTGTGATTGGTTATCTGGCCCAGTGTGTTGTGATTGGCAGAGTTTAGCGCGTGTTCGGGAAATGCCCCGTCCTCCATAACTGCAAGTTCTTCTCCAGTGTAAATATTACGGATGGCGTCAATTTCAAACTGTGAAATTTCAAACATGCACAGACTTTGCAAGCATGGATTTCTTATACATTATAGATATCCACCATTTAATCGTGATATTTGTCAGAAAACTAAGGTAATACAAACAGAAAAATATATCAAAAAAGAATGGTTACCATGGTTAAGGAGCGGTGAACCGTCTTACAAAAGCAAGAGCTTACAAAAGCAACAGAAAACAAGCTATTCTCCATAAAGTGCAGTGCACAGATAAACGTTGGGGTTATAATGTTCAGGAACAGTGTTTAAAATAAGTTAACCACTCTAAGTTCGTCTGCCTTAGGAAGGTCAAACAGATGAGTTTTGGAAAAAAACGGTGTCTCTTCGACATACCGACAACACTGTCTTCTCTAATGCAGCTCAGCCAGGCCTCGTCCCCTTTTTTGCATATTCTGTGAGAATTATTTAAATGAGTAACAATGCGACTTCATAAGATCCGGAAAAATTGCGTTGTAGTCCAAACGAGGGGGAGGATTCTGTTAAATAAAATATCTCCCTTTGGAGTGGACTTTGAGCTTTGTAACCTTCAGATCATTTTTAAACTCAAACAGGAACATTACACAGTAACTAAAGTTGAAAAAGTGGACAAGCACAATATAATACAATATATAGTACAATAGTAAATGTATCCTCTCACAGTGTACTTCCTCTTGTTGGCTTTTTTGATCGGCACTCCATTTCTGTACCATTGATATTGTGGTAGGGGTCTGCCAACAGCGCCACACTCCAGATAGAGTAGGTCACCCACCAGCAGCCTTTGAGGCTGAGGCTGGATCAGGACCCTCGGCCTGCCCTCTGATGCCAAAGACACTAATCCTGTACGAAAAAAAGCATCAATTTTGACACACAGTAGCAATATCATGGCAATTCAAACTAACTTATCTCTTGTCTCTACTGATCATAAATTATTTACCATATCTTGGTGGAACATCAAGAACATCTACTTGGGCCCAGTGACTGAACTCATATGTGTTTCCACAGTTCACCCTACAGATGTAAAACCCTGCATCTGTGACCTGGACTGGGCTGAACACCAGGTCTGGGGAAGAGCTGTTATGTACCTGAAGGATTGAGTAAAGTTATATGATTCATGTGAATGACTGAAAATTAATTATGTTCCTCATTGTAACGTCATAAGTTTACCCACCTCTTCCGTTCTCTTAAACCACTGGAACTGCACTTTTGAAGGACCAACAGCACAACAACTGAGTCGAAGGTTGTGTCCAGTAATGACAGCAACTGACTGCGGCTGGACGAGGATTTGAATTCCTGTGAAATCAATTGAGAAAGCAACAGCATCTGAAACTGGCTGCAAATTAATGCTAATAAATCACAGCACAGAATCCATTTTAATGCATGTAATTTACAAAGTTGCATGTTTATTTATTAAAGGGTTACTTCAGTGATTTAGCATTATGCTTTGTATTTAAACTGGGTCATTTATGTAGTAAAAGTGTGAAATTATTTTTGAACTTGGTGCCTTCTAGACAGTGAAAAGACAGAAAATGTATTTTTGTCTCATGGGGAAGAAAGACAACAACTCCCAGAATGCACTTGCTTCGCGGCCCACCGCGGCTCCACTCCAATGTAGTAATACAATAATTTCGTTCAGCTAGAGAATAAACACTACAATTAAAAACTGAATGTCTCTTTTCAATAACGTGTGACTGAGCCGAACGAAAGTCACGAGACAAACGCAGCAGGAGCAGGAGTCAGATTTCCTTCATCGCGAGAGCACAGAGCTGAGGTAAGCGCGGCAGTCACTTACAGTGCGTGTCCAGTCTGGCGCGTTCTCAGATCGCATAAGGAAGCTAAACTTTCATAGGAATTAATTGAAGAGTTGAAACACTCACTTTCTCTGCACGGCTCCGTTATGAATTGCAGAGGCCGAGCCGTGCGCATTTACATTATTACCCCTTTTCCACCAAGGCAGTGCTAGAGCGGAGCCAGAGCCTAGTTTCAAATCGGTTCTTTGTGTTTCCACACCCAAAGCCCCAGCTCCGAGCCAGGGAAAGTGGTTCTTAAGTAGCACCGAAACATTGCTGGGCTAGAACAGGGCTAGAAGTAAGAACCGATTACATCAGGCGCTGGGGGCGGGGTCAACAAGACCAACACAAACTTGAGATCCGCCATTGTTGAAATAGCAGCTAATGGAGCTAACAGCTGCTGCTCATTTGTAATCTCCGTCTATACAAATTACGGCGAGCTGCATGAATGCGTTGGATTCGCTGTGTTTTGATGCCGATGTAGGATCGTAAAGCCATGTGAATCAATAGTAACGCAACGTTTGCAGTGTTGATGGAAGGCTTGTTGGCAGCGGTGCTGTGCAGAGACCGATCGCCGTATGATAACGAGTCCAGCGAGAGCACACGACTCCTTATGCGTTTTTAATATCCTACGTGGATCGGTCTGCGTGTGTTTGTGTTTCCCGCTGCCCAGGGTTGCCAGGTTTTCACAACAAAACCCGCCCAATTGCTACTCTTTCAGGGGGGCTTCCCTGGTAAAAATCACATTTGGGGCTAAATGTGTTTTTTTTTGGCATGGTTGCCTACTAAAATTCGCATTCCCGGGGCTAAATAATATCACGTAATTGGGGTCGCTTCAACCCGCGGACATGAAAAACAGCTCGCGGCAACAGTGATGAAGTAGCCCAATTCCGCGGTAAAACCGCGGACTTGGCAACACTGCCGCTGCCTCGCTAGCGTTGCTGAGAAAGATGAGACGTATACAGTGACGTAAGACCTGGCTCTGTTGTGGCTCTCAGCATGTGGAAAAGCAAACGGTTCTTAGAAGGCTCCTCAGTTGAACCAACTATGAACTGGGACTAGCTCTGGCTCTGAACTAGCTCTTGAAACCTTTCCCTCTTTGGCTTGCTGTTGATGCTGTTAAACTGAATGTACGAGGCAAGCTGACTGTAACAGCACTGAAATAAAAATGTGCTGTTTATCTTTGAATCAGTTCAGGGCCATTCCCACAGGATGCGTTTTTGCGGTTAAAAACGCGACATGCAGGTCTAGAGACACGTTTTTTTTTTTTTACTTGAGTGCCGCGTTTATAAAGCCGCGTCAAGGTCGTAACCATGTCTTGAACAATATAAAATATTTTTATTTTTATAAAGCCTAAACAGAACAGTGAACAAAATTCTTCATTCTAGTTGGGAAATAATCATTTTGGGACTATTTGCAAATATTTGCGTCAAATATATTATTAGTCCCGAGATTCTTCACATTAGTAGGCTATACATGCATAAATCTGCTGTTGTTGTACATTCCCTAGTGGTCTGATGGTAGAATCTTTGTACACTGTCAAAGGGTTTCGGGTTCTAATCCGCTCTTAAATATTTTTGGACCCACTTTATATTAGGTGGCCTTAACTACTATGTACTAACATTTTAATTAATCATTTGATACAATGCACTTATTGTGTACATACATGTTTCTACATTGTACTTACATTTAAAAAAATACCTGCATGTAATTACATCTGTAATTAATTTCTGTAGTTACATTTGTAATTACACAGTTGACGCTTCCCTTACACCTAACCCTACCCTTAAACTTACCCATACCCCGACACCTGCCCCTAACTCTACCCGTATCCCACCTCAATATCAGCAAAGGTGTTTTGCAACACAATATGAACACAGTAAGTACATTGTACTTATTTATTGATGTAAGTACATAGTACTTAAGGCCACCTTATATAAAGCTGGGCAGTTTTTTCTTCTTCTTCTTTATTAAAATCAAACATGTTCATCAATAATTGTATATTAAGAACAGGGACACGTTTGTGTCCAGTTTGTTTTGTGATTTCACAGGAAAGAATATAGTCTCTCTCCGCAACGGCATTAAGTGATAGACTGACGCGCTCGTCTGTGTGTTAAGAGACTGCACGAGCCAAAAGAGAATGTAAACTCCGCCTACTTGGATTTGATTCGCCATCTCAATCATTTTGACATTGATGAGTGCTGTTAGACTTAGACTAACTATATTAACATGTAGGCTTCCATTCTGTTTTATTTCCAAATTATCACTGGACAGTAGAAAAGTGAAAATGTTAGCATTTTATTTAAAGTGAAGATAAGATTAAAAAGTAATTTAACAATATCTATCTATCTATCTATCTATCTATCTATCTATCTATCTATCTATCTATCTATCTATCTATCTATCTATCTATCTATCTATCTATCTATCTATCTATCTATCTATCTATCTATCTATCTATCTATCTATCTATCTATCTATCTATCTATCTATCTATCTATCTATCTATCTATCTATCTAGTGTACACCCAGGATATCTGCCAGCCCACCCTTCTATAGGTGCCTAGAACCGGGCCTGGTACGGACGTTGTTTTGTGTCGCTATTTTGTATTGAAGTCTATGGGAGTCTAGTTTATTTTCCCCTAAAAGTGAGCGTGAATCTGTTCAAAGACATTCTAGGACGTTGCGCCGGTTGTGCGTATTCAGTGCTCTGATCAACAGAAAGCTGATTGGTTTAAAAGTGATTTCTGTCTGAGCTGTGCTTCATTCATTGCTACACTAGACCAGGGGTTTTCAAACTTTAGGATGCCAAGGACCCCCAAATATGATGAACCTTTTATGAGGGACCCCCTTCCTAAAATCCATCTATATATTTGTATGTATGAAAAAACATTTAAACTGTTAGATAAATAGTAAGAGTGACATATTGTTTCCAAACTTAAATGGGTTATACTTAAAAACCTGAAGAAGACATTTTCAATTAAAAATTATTTGTAAAACCAAATTTCACAATAAATGTACGTAAGCAGTTTACGTACTGCCTTAAGAATTCTGCCTTACAACCCCAGTGAGCAAGATAAAGGGCACTATAGTGAGAAAAACTCACTAGAAAGATATTCTTTCTTTTGAAAGGAAGAAAAGCAAACATATACAATTCTGGAGAGTATGTATACAGTAATAAAGGAGAAACATTTAGAATGTTCAGTAGACTTTAACAATTTTTGCTTTGTCTTTTTATTCTCTGAATTTCTCTGGGGACCCCTTAGAACATTCTGGAGGACCCCAGTTTGAAAATCCCTGCACTAGACAATGCCCGCAAAAAATTGCATTTTTGTCCGTATTAAAATCCATTTCACAGAATTCAGATTTTCCCTTGATAATCAGTTAAGAAAATGTGATATTCTGTGTGGGACTATGTTACTTACTATGCATTTGTCAAGGTCATGTTAGAATTTCACTTTTACGACTGTGATTAAATATCTGAGTACAAAACAATCAACATAAGATAATGCGATGCAGCATTGTACTGTTGAGACATCAACTCTTTCGTTGTACCTGGAGGTTTGAGGCACTGCAGGGCATCCGTATGACCCATGATCTGTAGAAACTCAACCAGTTCACCCAACATACATCCTTGATCTCCAATGAGTTTGAGAAGAGTGCGGGAGGGACTCCCATCCACCTCCAAAGCCTTCAGAGAACACATGTCCATATCATCGAGACTGTGCATGTGAGCGGAAGGAGAAAACAAGAAAAAGACTTGAGTTTATTAGTGTATTAAAAGGAAATGTGAATAGAGGAAAAATAGTGCTTTTACCTCACTTTGAATCGCCTGTCACTTTTCACTGTCACAATCTCCCCCAATTTTCGCCATCCCTTATTGTTGGCCTTGTCAAGAGACTCACAGAGCCTCTTTAACACAGATTCTTTCAAGAAATTTATGTTCAAAGAGTTGTCATTCAAATCTGACATGATTGACGATAACGGCTCATAGACATCTGCGATTGGCTGAGATGTTAAATGTCCAGCAAAGCACCTGCAATATGGGACATTGACAAGACATTTCAGGCAGTGTCCCGAGATGTGACATAGGACTTCATATGAAAGAATCAAGATATATAAAAAAGATAATATATAGCACTTAGCAAAAATGCAAAAAATCTTGAACTAAAAAACATGATGGTGTTGGAAATATAAACTTTACCTTAAAATTTGTTATAATATTTAGAAAAATATTATTTTTTTGCACACTGAAACTATTATATATATATATATATATATATATATATATATATATATATATATATATATATATATATATATATATATATATATGGTTACACTGAATACAATTTTCTTTCAGTGGTCAGGTATAAGTGAAAGTAGCTATAGGGATCAAATTATGTGCACCTTCATATTTTGCACACCTTCATGTTCCAAACCTGTAAGACTTTTATTTCTGTCCGTGGAATACAAATTAATGAGATGTTAGAGAGAATGACATCCCAGGTCACCATTGTACCGAAACATGCAATAATTGAATGGAGAGTCGACTCAAACTTTATTCTGCCTAATATCTTTTTTTATGTTTCACAGAAGAAAGTAAGTCGATGCGGGTTTGGAACGAGAAGAAGATAAGTAGCCTACCTGCATGAAGGCAAATTTTTCATTTCTTGTGAAAAGTACCTTTAAGATAGTTTCACTTTTTACAGTGAGTGCAGAACAACAGAATGTCGAGTGATGAATGTGTGTTAACTAACGTTAGCCAGCGCCATTCCTTCCTAGAACAAAAATTCAAATGCAGATTACTCAACTGTTATGAATTTCTAAATGTAAATGTTCATGCAAACAAACAGATCAGAATTCACCACGAAAAAAGTAGCCTTATATCAGAAAGAGTGTAAACATCGAGCGCACATACCGCAGACAGTTAAGATGTTGACATGAATCTCATTATTTACATGTAAGTGTTCCCATTAATCCTTCGCTGCACTGACTGATGCGGGGAAATCCAACAAAATATACGTGTAAGTGTGTGTACGCATCACTTCCTGATGTTTAACAAAGAGGAAGGTGTTCATCTCGTCTCTCCCGAGTTCAAAGAGTCCTTTAACGGAAGTGTGTTCTTATAGTCAAGAGAGAGAGAGAGAGACTCGCTGTTCATAAATAAAAAGTACACTAAGAATGGCAGACTGAGCCCTGAGAGAGGACCAGTAGGTGGACCAATTATTTTAAAAAGATTACTACACATTTTAGTTGATTAATGGCCAGATCATCAACAGTGATATTGAGCAGTTTTGGTAGCCTACTCTTACCATATTACTACACGTAATATATAGGCTATAGGCCTAATATTTACAGTTTACTAACACACAGTATGAGCACAGCAGTTCTCAACCTTTTTGACATCTTTTTTTATGATTTAGCTGTACTGGATCAGGAGAATACTTTTTCTTTTTTGTTTTACTCAGTATAAGTGTCTATTATAAAAATGCACATTAGAGCATAGCCACGACAAACATTTTCTTACTCAGCATTTTTGTCTTGTTTTCTATTGCAAATATCTACACATTTTTAAATCAAGCTACGTGAGAAGCAAAAGTAAGATAATGACCCAATGTTTCACAGGCTAGAGACTAGTCCCAGACTAAAATGCATGTTTGAGCTGTTTTAACATCAGTAATTGCAAGTCCTAGCTAGACAGAACACCAATAGAATACAGTATTACAACAACAACAAAAAAGAAGCTACAGTACCAGTCAGAACCCCATAGTAACACACTCTTTTTATCTGTCTGTCAGTATGTACCTGTCTTTCAAAGTCTTAGTCCCGTAATTTGACATCTTTTTTAAACTACTTTAAAAAAAGGCGAGCCTTTATTAATCGAACACAAATGTTTTATTGACGAACTTTCCTCCTTTATTTTACAGTTGCTCTAACCAGGTCCGTGCACAGACATTTTGAGGGGCAGTGGCCCAAACCAAAAAAAAGGGGCACTATAAGGGGATTGAGTATCATCTTAATGTAGAGATTGAATAACAAACCTTTTACAATCATATTGTAAATACAATTGTTTGGCTTTAGTGCTAATTCAATTTATGTTGTTGTAATTACTCTTCCAAAAAATTCTGCGCTAATTTGATATTCAATGTTATTTTTAAATGTTATGTAGAAAATGAGAATGGCTAAAATTATTGAATATATTTTGGGACAAGAGTCTTTTTAATGATTTTCAGGTTTGTTTAAAGTAAATGCAAAAGTATGGTATTTGTGGTAAAAGGCACAATTAACATGATAATAAACAGCCGACTGACTTTTCCATTTGTTGACATGACATGGTTACATTCAGATAGTAAATATCATGTATTAAGTTGGGTGTCCACCTTAGAGATAATCATCACATTTATAATGAAACCATCGGATTTAAAAATATGATAATAATCATATCATATAATAATCATATATTTATTTGTTATACTGTAAAGCTTTATTAAATTATTATGGGATGCTTTCAGAATCGTTACTTTAAAAAAAGTGTATTTATTCTGTTCTATTTATTGAACAATGATGACATCTTTTATTTATCAAAATAAACAGAAAATATTACAAACTTTGCTAAAGAGATTTTTTTAAACAAGTATTAACTTAGATATGATTAAAAAGCAATTTTTTTCTTAGGGTGTGCCTTTAGCCTCATTGTACCACAACTCATTTTGAACATTTATAGGAGGCTATACCTTTTTTAATGAAACAATTATTTTCCAAGAACGTGGATATTTTGCACAAGTTGTTAGCACTATTAGAAGACCAGGAGAAAAACATTACCGACAAAAATACAAAAACAAACTACCAAATTACTAATTCCGCGGATCAACCACTGTCTGTAATGTGGATTGTAGTTTGTAAGCCTGTTAATGGGACGACATTCTGGAACTGCCGTCTCCACAGAGAGCGGGCAGCCGGGCACAACCACAGACTGTGAGCGATGCTGCGGAGCGAGCGGGAAAACACGGAGCGGGTTAGCGGAATTAGTGGATTTTTAGCGGAACAGAACGTTTTTATGGGAATCCTCTGGGGGTGAGGGAGGGAATGGGGGCAAGAGGGGCACCTCAGCCGATGAGGGCAGAGGGGCAGTGGCTCTAGCCACCGGGCCACCCCCCTGTGCACGGCCCTGGCTCTAACACACACCGTGTCATTGGCCCGTAATCTGTGTGATGTAATATCATACCCTATATGCCACTCCTCAAGACTCTCCCTGAAGCTTTAAGGCTGTTTGTGTGCAACTAGAGACTCTAGCTGCGGTGTCAACAGGGTGACTTTGTATTTGCGCTTTTTGCGGGGGAACATCGTTTCGGATAGACTGTTTTCACAGGGGAACAGTCCAAAATGCAGCACGTATATGGATTTGGATTATGGGGAAATCACAGGTGAAGCTGTGTGTATAAATTCGGGCACGGATTGGGTGGCGGATCCAGGTGAGTCTCCGCGTAAAAAACTACAACTCGATATTACAATGTTTTTTTTTTTTTTTTTTTTTTTAATAAAGCGGATTAATGATTAATGATCTGTCATTGTTCACTTAGTGTGCACAATACCGCGATCAAAACTATATCTCGTGTAGCTATGCAAGGATTATTATAGCGGCAAACAGCTGCGTCTTTAAGATTTGCACTATTCCTTTGTCATTCTTGGATTATTGCATCATATTTAATAGGCTACATAATATTATTTTATGTCGTTTTTAGGAATAGCAGAACGTCGTGTCGCCAAGTACAACATGTTCAACATCTTTGTTGATCCTGGAACAATATCATTTGCAAGATACGTTTATAGTGTCTGTCAAGTTTTGGTTAACAAACAGGGTTAGGTGCTTCTACATCAGTGTTATTCACCTCTGATTATATGGGAAATGTATGGGTTGGGTTAGGTGGGGGGCTACATTTACAGACAGTAAAGTTGTTCCAGGATCAACAAAATATTGATCCTCGAACATGTCTGTATATTGCC
Organism: Romanogobio albipinnatus; assembly: GCA_023566225.1. NCBI lineage: Eukaryota > Metazoa > Chordata > Actinopteri > Cypriniformes > Gobionidae > Romanogobio > Romanogobio albipinnatus. The sequence goes on from CM042242.1 coordinate 47,593,507, forward strand.
AAAATTCATAGTGACCATAATCTCCTCTTTCTCCAGGGTACATTTTTTGTTGAATTGGGTTGACCTGGGACCATGGGTTGACTGTCTGACCTGCCTCGTCTCGGCTTACTGAGGCAATATGTGTTTGTTTATGGCTATCACATTGTTATCAGTGACTGAGAATACAGTGGCAAAATTGGCCCCTGGAGGAGAGACCAAAGGGGACTGGAGTTTGTGTAGACTCAGTAATAATAGTAGTGCAGTTTGCTATTCCCTATTGTTTTTTGAGCGTCAGATGAACAGTTTTTTTTAGAGATGCAAATTGATTGACCTTGTCTTTTTGACTGTTAATACATTTAGTTTGATCCCAGATTGGCCTCCGCTGCCAGCTTCTCCCTCCTGTGTTTGTGCCCTGTTATATCTGTCTTTTGAGGATGAATATTTATTTAGATAGTCAGTTACTTACATAGTGTTTGATTTTGGTTGGTGAGGGGCAACTCTTTTTGTATATAAATGTCTAATTTTATGCTTCATCTAAAGCACTGCCTATTGGTTTTCCACATTGGTTACCTTATATATTAGCTGTTAGGAACAGTGTTGCATTACAAGTAACTTGAGTTATGTAATCAGATTACATAGTATAGCATTGCTTTTAAAATGTACAACAAAATATCTGAGTTACTTTTTAAAAAAGGAACGCAAGTTACTTTTTCACGTTTATTTGACAGACAGCTCTCCTGTCCCCATTTCACGCTTACAAATAAGTCAGAGTTGGTAAACGTATTTAGCGTGCTGTCCAGGGAGAGGGCTCTGAATGGCTCTGTGATTTATATATGGCTTGCCTTCGTGCTGATTGGGTAGATATGTTGATTACTAATTATAGACAGCTGGTGACACTTGAGTAGCTTATTTTGACGTGTTCCTCCCGAACTACGTTAATAAAACATCATGTTGAGAAAAATTGAGAGTAAGTGCAGAGGCGTTGTGTGTAAACATGATGGTTCTTGTAGTTCTAGACTAAATGTGAGCATTTATTCATCTCGCTTGCACAATAAAGATTCAGTACTCCTCAAAATGAATAAAATCAGTCAAATGCAAAATCAGAGTACTATGCAAACCCTCCAATAATTAAATGTTAAATAAAACAAATATTTTTATGCATTTAATCTACCTTTATTGACTAATGTCTTGCTGCTAACCTTAGATGATTCAGTTAAACCATGAGCAAATATGAATTTTTTTGTTTGTTTTTATTGGTAAAACCTTTTTCTCCTGCGTCCTATTCTTCCATTATCCAGAATGGCAGCACAGCTGAGAGGTTTGTTTGAGCTGCGCCCTCTACTGTTCATGCGTGTATTTGCATTTTTACCTCAGCCTGATAACCTGACAAGCTAGACCCACATCAAGATGTTGGGTCTGGGAACACACCATTGGCAGGGCTCAATCCGATGGGCCAGATAAACGGTTGTCTTTCAAATTCCCTCTGCACGCAATAGGATAGCGCTACAACCAACCAGAGCAACGAAGAAGGTGAAGCGGAGTTAGTTGATAGATTAAACTTTTGCCATATCCGGTCGGCAAAATTTCGAACACATCTTCCTTTTTTAAGAATGACTTCAGTGCCGTTCTTTGTTCTTTTCTCAAAGAAAAGCTTAACTCCAAGTCTTCCAGAGTCGCAGCCAAAGCCGATTCAAAAGACCGCTGTTCGCCAGCTTCTTTGTTTACAAGTAGCACGCAGAACCTCTGCAACTCTGCCGTCATTATGTTAATAATGCCCACCACCCACCGACTCTATACACAATGTGACTGGCCTGACTAGAGTTTGGTTTTTCCAGCTCGCAAGCCAACGGAGAGTTTGGCTAGACGACCTTGGCTGCAAATTACATTTGCTGCTGCTAGTGTGCGTCTAGATTTCTTCAAAAAGGCTTATTATTTAAATTTTGGTATGAAGAGGTCTTTACAGTTGCACAAAATATATTTTCTTAAAAAGCAACTAAGTAACTCAATTAGTTACTTTTTAAGGGAGTAACTAAATATTGTAATGCATTACTTTTCAAAGTAACTTTCCCCAAAACTGTTTAGGAATGTAGAGGAATGTGTAGGTTATGTAAAATAATACTCTAATATTTTAGCTACTTGTCTGATGTGCTGTTAATCTTGCTGCTGCCAAGCTGAAAAATAATTATTTTAAGTTGTTTGGCACCGAAATAGAAAGTGGATGTCAAATCTTCTGAGGTCATTTAAACCTGGACTTCAGCCCACTCCCTTCTCATATATGCATATAAAATGGAGGGGGGGGGGGGGGGGGGGGGGGAGGATAGCTTGTCGGATTTGTACCAGGTTCATTGCATGAACATTTGGGTCTTGTCCTTGGCATTTTAACGACTTATATAAATAAAGCTGATGGCATGTCCATGGAAACTAAAACATGTAAACATAAAATGTTGCCAAGTGTTTCTAAAAAAACGATACAAAAACTACAGAAGATTGATGGCCTTTTCAATCTCTGTCTCTCATTGGAACTCATCATTTCCAAGGCAGTAACTTTCCATGAAGTCACCTCTGTGCACCTGCTCGATTCTATTGTTGAAGCCTTGTATTCATAACCTTGTGCATTACCATGCTATCAGAAATAAGCATGGTTCATTTTTTAAACATCTCTTCCGGGATCATGATGTGCTTGTGCTTTTTCATTTGCGCCAGTTTGAATAGAGAACATAATTGTTTTGAAAATTCATGTCTAGTGTGACTTAGTGTTTATGATGGTCCTGCTCTCATAATCAGAAGCCTGAGTCTTATCTATGGCGGCATTTTAATTCAATTAATAACCATCAACACAACTGATGCTTGCTCGCGCAGTAAATCACTCCAGCGAGAGAATAACAGATCTACACGCGAGGAAACGGCAGCCCGCGAGCCCACGCGCGCGCATGACATCTCCTCTGCGCGCAAATCAAGCCCTTGCGAGCTTGGACACGACTCGCAGCACGCGCGTCATCATTCCCCACACTCGCGCTCGAGCTGCTATTTTGCTCGCGTGAATTTTTTTTAATTTTTGTCAGTCGTGGGGCGGGACTTTACTTATTTCATTGTAACCTGAAATGTCATTGGTCAATCCCGTTTTTCCGGAAGTCAGTTGTGAATGGACACCTTTTGTAAAATATGCAAAAGACTTGGCTTCATAGACGAACCAGATGCAAGAGAGTTAAACTTTATTTACTGACTGATTGCATTATTAATATAATATGTCCTTAACAGATACTATATTAACTTTATTTATTATTTTTATGGAGCTGTAGCTACTGGCCATTATTCATAAAAACATATACAGTGAGGAAAATAAGTATTTGAACACCCTGCTATTTTGCCAGTTCTCCCACTTAGAAATCATGGAGGGGTCTGAAATTGTCATCGTATGTGCATGTCCACTGTGAGAGACATAATGTAAAAAAACTTTTTTTTTAAACTATTTATTTGTATGATACAGCTGCAAATAAGTATTTGAACACCTGAGAAAATCAATGTTAATATTTGGTACAGTAGCGTTTGTTTGCAATTACAGAGGTCAAACGTTTCCTGTAGTTTTTCATCAGGTTTGCACACACTGCAGGAGGGATTTTGGCCCACTCCTCCACACAGATCTTCTCTAGATCAGTCAGGTTTCTGGCCTGTCGCTGAGAAACACGGAGTTTGAGCTCCCTCCAAAGATTCTCTATTGGGTTTAGGTCTGGAGACTGGCTAGGCCACGCCAGAACCTTGATATGCTTCTTACAGAGCCACTCCTTGGTTATCCTGGCTGTGTGCTTCGGGTCATTGTCATGTTGGAAGACCCAGCCTCGACCCATCTTCAATGCTCTAACTGAGGGAAGGAGGTTGTTCCCCAAAATCTCGCAATACATGGCCCCGGTCATCCTCTCCTTAATACAGTGCAGTCGCCCTGTCCCATGTGCAGAACAACACCCCAAAGCATGATGCTACCACCCCCATGCTTCACAGTAGGGATGGTGTTCTTGGGATGGTACTCATCATTCTTCTTCCTCCAAACACGTTTAGTGGAATTATGACCAAAAAGTTCTATTTTGGTCTCATCTGACCACATGACTTTCTCCCATGACTCCTCTGGATCATCCAAATGGTCATTGGCAAACTTAAGACGGGCCTTGACATGTGCTGGTTTAAGCAGGGGAACCTTCGTGCCATGCATGATTTCAAACCATGACGTCTTAGTGTATTACCAACAGTAGCCTTGGAAACGGTGGTCCCAGCTCTTTTCAGGTCATTGACCAGCTCCTCCCGTGTAGTTCTGGGCTGATTTCTCACCTTTCTTAGGATCATTGAGACCCCATGAGGTGAGATCTTGCATGGAGCCCCAGTCCGAGGGAGATTGACAGTCATGTTTAGCTTCTTCCATTTTCTAACGATTGCTCCAACAGTGGACCTTTTTTCACCAAGCTGCTTGGCAATTTCCCCGTAGCCCTTTCCAGCCTTGTGGAGGTGTACAATTTTGTCTCTAGTGTCTTTGGACAGCTCTTTGGTCTTGGCCATGTTAGTGGTTGGATTCTTACTGATTGTATGGGGTGGACAGGTGTCTTTATGCAGCTAACGATCTAATTTAGGATAATAAATGGAGTGGAGGTGGACATTTTAAAGGCAGACTAACAGGTCTTTGAAGGTCAGAATTCTAGCTGATAGACAGGTGTTCAAATACTTATTTGCAGCTGTATCATACAAATAAATAGTAAAAAAATAATATATTGTGATTTCTGGATTTTTTTTTTTTTTTTGATTATGTCTCTCATAGTGGACATGCACCTACGATGACAATTTCAGACCCCTCCATGATTTCCAAGTGGGAGAACTTGCAAAATAGCAGGGTGTTCAAATACTTATTTTCTAACTGTTTGTTAGCTTGGCATAGAGTTAACCCAATGCTATTGTTCACATAATGACCTTTCAGCTGTTGTGATGAGTGAAGAAGGTGTTTACACATGCTAAGTGGTTGTTTTGCAGGTCTAGATTGATGTTTAAAGTAGAAACAAACTCTACAGGTGGCACTTAACGTGCTTGGTGTGGACACCTTATTGACTTTGTGGACGTTTAATTCTCATGTAGGAATAATGCGGAGAGATGCAGAGCAGGCGCTGACTCTGATGTTGCTCCTCTCTTGGATCCCACACAGCATGTGTAAGTGTATGTAGTGGACTTTAAAATCCAGCCAATCAATTCAGACAGTTTCTCTAAATCTATAGCTTTTAAATCTATAATTGAATAATCTGAAGGCCTTTTGTTTATATACTACACCAGGGTCGTGTGCCATTCAGAATTGAATTGCTGCATTTGAATTTGATGCATTTTTAAATTCCATATTGAGTTTAGATATGGAATACCCATACACATGTTTCAACACACAACATATGGACTATTTCTAGAAGAATTCAATAATAGGGTATTCTATAATAGGCTTTTTACAGATATCATAGATCATATAATCTTCAATTACAATATCTCTCCAGGTCATTCTCCCCCAGGGAGGCCCAGACTAACAAAATGTCGGTCACCTGAGAAAGAGACCTTTACTTGCTGGTGGGAGCCTGGATCAACTGGTGGATTGCCCACCAGCTACAACCTGTACTACAGAAAAGAGAGGTTTGTGCAACCTTAATCACAATTCATCATTGTATCTTTTAACTTGCCATCCAAAAAAAAAGAAAGGTTTGTGGTTACATAATTTCCCCCATGTATCAATGCATGAACAATAGCCTCATTGTGTGCCTATTCTGACACCGTTTAAAACAAAGGCTTTATTTGGCTCAATAAAACATTCCATGATTTCATGTGTATCAGGAACATATACTGTTACTGAGAATGATACTCCATTGTTCAAATGTTTGGGGTTGGTAAGACTTTTTAATGTTTTTGAAAGAAATATTTTATGTTAGATGGCATTAAAAGTACAGTAATATTGTGAAACATTATTACAATTTAAAATAACTGTTTTCTAGTGTAATATAAAATAAAAATGAATAATACAAATTAAAATATAATTTATTGCTGTGATGGCAAAGCTGGATTTTCAGCATCATTACTCCAGTCTTCAGTGTCACATGATCCTTCACAAATCATTCTAATTTGCTGCTCAAGAAACATTACTTATCAATGTTGAATGTTGATTTGTTATCAATGTTGAAAACAACTTTTTGGGGAAACCCTGATAATTTTTTGGGGGATTTGTTGATGAATACAAAAGGAATGGCATTTATTTTAAATAGAAATCTTTTGTAACATTATAAATGTCTTTACTGTCACTTTTGCTGAATAAAATGCATAAAATTAATTTCTTTGAATAACATATTACTAACCTCAAACTTTTGAAAAGTAGTGTATATCTGTAGCTCTCATAATTCTGGGTGGAACTTTATTTTTGTTGTTATTCTCTAAATATGTTTGTCCAGAACGTTACACATTTGTACAGCACTCACAATTATTCATAAGCACACTAAAGTAAGCTGGCATGAGTCTATGTTTACTTATTTTCTAACAATAAATCTCAGGTTCTGGTTCATCTGTTGTCCAAAAGTTATGTCATTCATTTCAACTTTTAAACCATCAATAAACTTTTTCAGCTCTGTGGAAGTCTTTGAATGCCCGGATTATCATAAGGCGGGGAACAATTCTTGTTATTTTGATAAGCGACACACCTCTATTTGGATCATATACAACATCACAGTGGTGGCCTCCAATACACTGGGAAAAGCTTATTCAGAATCTGTGGAAATTGATGTTATGGATATCGGTGAGTTCATTTATTGTGTTTACAACATACTAAAATATATCCAGAAACGGATTTGTTTTTATGTGCTTGCAAATTGCCCCTAGCGTATAGCCTACTGAGCATGCATGAATGGTTAATGAAGTTTAACTACAGAGAGCAATTTCAGGGTTGTTTTGACAACAGCCACAGTGCAGTGAACTGCCTGCTAAATATAGTGTATATTAAACAGGGATGGCGACTTCAGTCCTGGAGGGCCACTGTCCTGCAGGGTTTAGCTCTATCCCTAATCAAACACATCTGCCTGTAATTTTCAAGGAATCCTGAAGACATGGTTCTGTGTGCGACACGCTGCCAAATCAGCTTAGTTTCGTCATGTTGAAACTGTTGCACTTTTATCACTTTCAGTTAAAACGTCATACTAGAACACAAGGCAGATAATGCTGCATGTGCAATTATATAGTTTAGTTACAATTTCCCCTAACCAATTCAGTTCCTGCTAGAAATGTGTGTGCACTGGGCTTATCCATCTGTAACAGTGAGTTAAACGGTGATGAGTTTTAGAGCATCTGAGTGGAATGGAAAACTACTAAATGGCACTAAACAGAGTCCGCTCTGGCTGACTAGCTGAACAGAATGAGGATGAACAGGTTTGTGTCTCGCATATATCAAATATCCCAGTGAAGATGCTTGAATGTGCTGGCATATGGCATATGGTTCATGCTCTAACTAATACAGTTGGTCAGAGCATGCTTTTGAAATATTTTTGAAGGTGCATTTATTTGATCAAAATATAGTAAAACAGTAATATTGTGATATATTATTACAATTGAAATAAACTGTTTTCTATTTTAATATATATAAGATCATTTTATTCCTGTGATGGCAAAGCTGATTTTTCAGCAACCATTACATCAGTCTTCAGTGTCCCATGATCCTTCAGAAATTATATAATATTCTGATTTGGTGCTCACACTTCTTATTATCAATGAAAACTGTTGTGCTGCTTAATATTTTTGTGGAAACATTTCTTTCAGGATTTTGAACTTTCTTTGACTCTTTTGATCAATTGAATGCGTCCTTGCTGAATTAAAAGTATTAATTTCTTTAAACAACAATTGACTCGTTTTAACAATTTCTTAACATTTTTTTAATGGTTCTTTTGAAGTGAACATATTACAGTTTTATTGTCTCTACACTGGCTTCTGGGGGCGTATTACAGAAATGTTCTATCTTAGGTCTTAATTTAAGATATGATAAGTTAATTTAGGATTTTTCACAATTTCGTATTACAGAAGCAAATCTTAACTTGATTTATGATTCTTATCCTATCTTACAAAATCCATACCTGCAAACTCACAAGTGGTGAAAAAGGTGACATGTTTCCGAATTAAATACTTTAATCTGGGTCTGGGGCACTGCCCTACAGTAGAACGTGTGGTTTTAACATGTAAACGAAGCATTCTGGTGCAAAGAAAAGACAACATTTGCTTTCAAATAAAAAAAAAACATTTACACTATAGCGCTGGGCACTGAAACAAATTTCATTTGAATTTCAAATTACAAATTTCATTTGATATTGATTAACATGGGTACAGAAAAATTACAACGAAAAATGTTATGAGATTGTATGTTTTCTTATTTGTATATTCAATCAATGATATTTTAAACATGAAACTAAACCGCCAGTAGGTGGCAGCAAGTGACCGTCTTAATGAGTGAGTCATTGAGTCGTTCATTCACACGATTCATTCAAACATCGTGTGTGAATGAATGTGTTGCTTTCCTTTGGAACCATTTCCGTCAGTGAAATAGAACAAAAAAGTAAATGTTGTCTGTGTCTAAAATATAAGTAACTTAATATTAACTTAGGCTAATTTACTTGTTTACTGAAGCACAAATTTCAATGTAACATTTGCAATTGTGATGATATTCAGCAAAACAGCTCCCTTAGTTGACTCGTGTTATTAACAATATCATAAGTTATAAATAAAACTATTTTACCCCAATATGTTTCTTCTGTGAGTTTATAGTATAGTGCTGTTATGTTCATTTGTTTTGATTTCTCCACGAATGTCTCAGGCAGACTTTTTCCACCGGCTGCGGAACGGCTCCGCTCCGTGTTCCGTCAATACCCACCAGGTCCGGATTTGTTGCGGAACGGCTGCGGTCATGACTGACAGCTGACGTCACGAGGCCCCATGTAATCTCGCGAATTCTGGTGTGATCGCGCGATATGTAGTTTCTATAAACAGAACTACCAAACCAGGAACAGTTTTCCATCCTTTTTAATGTTGTCCTTATAAAAAGGATGTGAGGGGTCATAGATGATGGGTTGATTCTGAACCTCAATAATCAGCATTTCTTCATCCATCGTGTCAACGGAGTTAAAACAAGCCTGTCTCCGCCCATTATGACGTTTTCAAGGTGTAGTGTAGGGAAATATGAGCGCGGTGTATTTCATTTTGAAAATTAAACGGATCTTTTATTTTGTTTCTGGCTGTTCTGTTTTGTCACTCGACTTCATGTCCTGCGTACTCTGCCCTGTAGTGCTGCGGAGCGCTCCGGCATCCGGCAAAAATAGAAGCTCTGCGTATCTGCTCCGGAGGGCTGCGGATCGCCAGAGTCGGAACGCAGCTGTACCGCATTCAGTGGAAACACACTCATTGACTTTAATGGAAACCTATTGACTCCGCCGCCGTGCCGGAGCCGTGCTGACGCGACCGTCATAGTGACAACAGCTAATCACATACTTGCCGCTTGGACCACAACGCAACACAAAAAAGCGCCTTTTTTGACAGCTTTTAAACAGAGCACGGACGGAATACAAGCATGATACATTCCAGATTCTCCAACCGTCTCTGCCACCTCCTTCCAGGCCTGGTCTCTCCAGTTTGTGTCCCGGTATGTAAATAATGATTGGTAGTAAAGGACCGGGTGATTACCCACCGCAATTATTAGCTTTTCCTCCATTTTAGATCGTTCTTCACTCTTCATTCACTGGTGTTTTAAACGAACGCGATTGGCTAGCGTCTGCTCTAGGATATTTGCATAGGGTGATCTGATTGGATGACGCCTGCGTTGGCGCTTGAAAAGTTGAGAAATCTTCAACTTTTGCCGCTTGCAACGCGAGTGAAGCGCCGCGACGGAACCCACAATTCAGTTCGGCAACGCATGACGTCACCCATTCAAAGTAAACGAGAAGCGTTGACGCCGACGCCCCGTGTGAATGCGGCGTAAACGAGAAGCGTTGACGCCGACGCCCCGTGTGAATGCGGCGTTATCAATCGCTGTTTACATTGAAATGTAATAAAATCTGAATCATTCACAGGTTTCTGGTTATTTTATTAAGTTTTAAGAATCTACATGATTCACATGAATGACATATTTCGATTCAAAACGGCGAATTTCGCCGAAAAGCGACTAGTTTGCAGGAATTAACATCTCATCTATAGTTGGGAAATCTTAAGCCGCTCCATGGAGTTCGTTAATCAACTTGTCAGGTCTGTTACCAAGCAACCAACAACGTGCAAACTGCTTCTGAGGTAAACCTAAAATCAAAATGGAGAAACAACGGCGTGCTTTTAATTCCAGCGCGGCAGAAATGTAAATTTTGATAAGCTTCGTTGAAAAGTTAAAGCCTGCTTTATAAATCGCTTTTTGCAACAAAAAAAAAAAAAAAAGTCACGTTGGTTTATGCTCAAATCTAGGGTCCGTCTCTAAAGTATCATACGACAATTGGTATACACATTTCTAAGTAACTTCAATAGCATTTGAACGGAATGATTTATAGTATCAACTGTAAAGTGTTCATCTAGGTGTCAGCTATGATAAACACATCTTACATATTCCGTTCAAATGCTATTGAAGTTATAAATGTGTAGGTTCCAATGTCGTATGTAACTTTAGAGACGGTCCCTAAATTTGCGCATATCGAACGTCCATCGTCAAACCAACTTTATGCCAGTAAAGAACGACCGGTAATGCTCCGTGACGGCTTGTTGGCCTCTGTAATGTTGGTGGCAATTAATCAACTAACTGCAAAATTGTGTCGTGGGAGTCTGCAATTATTTACAAATATTGTATCATCAAAGCACAGCACATCCTCTGGGTCCTCCAAAGGTCTCTCCACCATCAAACGTCGCTGCTCTTCATCTTATATCATTAATAAATGTAACGCTCTCTCGAAAAAGGCTTTTGTACTGTGATTTTTACCGTTGGATTTCAAAAAGGTTTGAAGTTATGACACCAGTGGGGTTGTCCTAAAGTTGAGACAGCTTTTAGGATTTTTTGTCGACTAAGTAAGGATGCTTCTGTAATACCCGTTTCCTATCCATAGTTTGATAAGATTATGCACTTAAGAAATGTCATTCTGTAATAACGTTTGTCCTAAATGCGGTCCTAACTGAAATTGCCATGGTTACCAAACAGATAAGATAGGATTCTTAAGTTAAGATGTTTCTGTAATACGCCCCCTGGTCTGTTTTAGCATTGATTTCATAGCGCTTGTCTTTAAATCTTTAAATGACCCCTTCTTACCTTTTGTGTGAAGTCCAAGTGGAAGTTAGCACCTAAACTTTGGAACAGTTTACTGATTTTTATTATGACTGCAGCAACAGTACATATTTTTAAACCAAAGTTAAAAACATTTTCTCTGTGATGTCCTTTGTTGTCTGTTGTTTTTTATGCCCTGTTTTACATCCCTTATGTCTTATGTTAGATTCTATTGTATTTATAATTAATTCTAGTTCAGTGCATTGGTCAACTGTTGTTGTTGTTGTTGTTTTTAATTGTGTTATAAATACAATTGAATTGAATGGTAGTGTACAAGAAGAATATGAGGAATAGTCATCCATTCATTTCTTTCTTTTTTTAGTAAATGTGTTGTTGTCACTGTTCAGTAGCACACGGATTCTAATGGAACATTTTGTGTCTGTGCAGTTGAATGCAATTTAAGATGATTCATCTTCTTTCACACAGTGCAGCCTTACCCTCCAGAGAATGTGACTGTGACTTTAATGCAGACCAAGCACAGTCCCTATTTCTTGGTGGAGTGGCAGCCTCCCCGTGACGCAGACACCCGCTCAGGCTGGGTAACAATCAAATATGAAGTTCGCTTAAAAATGAACAGTGGAGACGAGGACAGCAGCAATTGGGAGGTGAGATTCACCAAGGTTCTTAAAAAATGTTCTTATGACTCAATTAAATTGACACTAGTTAGGCCAGGATTTTCAACTTGGGGTCCATAAATAAAAAATAGGATTTTCTTTAAAAACAATGATCCTTTTTATACAGTGCATCACTTTTTCCACATTTTGTTATGTTACAGCCTTATTCCAAAATTGATTATATTCATTATTTTCCTTGAAATTCTACAAACAATACCTCATAATGACAACATGAAAGAAGTTTGTTTGAAATATTTGCAAATGTATTAAAAATGAAAAACGGGGAAAAAAATCACATGTACGCAAGTATTCACAGCCTTTGCCATGACACTCAAAATGGAGCTCAGGTGCATCCTGTTTCCACTGATCATCCTTGGGATGTTTTTACAACTTGATTGGAGTCCACCTGTGGTAAATTCAGTTAATTTGGAAAGGCACACACCTGTCTATATAAGGTCCCACAGTTAACAGTGCATGTCAGAGCACAAACCAAGTCCAAGGAATTGTCTGTAGACCTCAGAGACAGGATTGTATAGAGGCACAGATGTGGGGAAGGGTACAGAAACATTTCTGCAGCATTGAAGGTCCCAATGAGCACAGCCTGGCCAAACTGAGGGATTGGGGGAGAAGGGCCTTAGTCAGGGAGGTGACGAAGAACCCAATGGTCACTCTGACATAGCTCCAGCGTTTCTCTGTGGAGAGAAGAGAACCTTCCAGAAGAACAACCATCTCTGCAGCACTCTGGCCTGTAGTGTAGAGTGGCCAGAAAGAAACTGCCCAAAAATAGGTGTGCCATAGCCTGACAAGCCAGACCCACATCAAGATGTTGGGTCTGGAAACTCACCATTGACAGGGCTCAATCCGAGGGGCGGGATAAACGGTTGTCTTTCAAATTACCTCTGCACGCAACTGGATAGCGCCATGAGCCCCACAACCAACCAAAGAAAAGAAGGTGAAGCCGAGCTAACGTTAGTTGATAGACTTTCGACGGATCCGGTCGGCAAAACTTCGAACATATCTTCTTTTCTTAAGAATTACTTCAGTGCCGTTCTTTGTTCTTTTCTCAAAGAAAAGCTTAACTCTTCCACAGTCGCGGCCAAAGCCGAATCAAAAGACAGCTGTTCGCCAGCTTCTTTGTTTACGAGTAGCACGCAGAACCTCCGCAACTCTGCCGTGGGGCAACCCGCCCCTTTTTTTAATAATTTTAATACATTTGCAAAGATTTCAAATTAACTTATTTCACGTTGTCATTTTGGGGCATTGTTTGTAGAATTAAGGAAAATAATGAGTTTATTCCATTTTGAAATAAGGTTGTAACATCATAAAATGTGGAAAAAGTCAAGCGCTGTGAATACTTTCCGGATACACTGGATGCGCTATTTAGGTTTAAGAAGCTAATTTTTGCATTCAGAAGTTTTAATATCATGTAATAGTTATGATTGAGACACATACTTCTTGTGTTTGTAGTCATATGGTGCTGGAAAACAGTTGGAGTTTAGCATCTATAGTCCTCAGCCAGGAGCAAAGTACGTTGTGCAAGTGCGCTGCAAACTAGACCAAGGCCTCTGGAGTGAATGGAGCCCATCTACTTTCATCCAGATTCCAGACAGTAAGATGATACCAGCAACAGCAACTCAATCTTTCACACCTTCCAGCCATTGTTCTACATTACTAAGCAACAGTTCTGCCTTTAGAAACATTTTAAAGGGGACCTATTATGCCCTTTTTCAAAGTCTTGATTTGGTTTTCAAGCTCTTCTTTTCACATATTTTACCTTATTGCAGCACCTCTCTTCCTAGCCTGTCTGAAACACTTTTACACCTGGTCTCTATGAAGCTACTACTTCCGAAAAACGCAATTTGTTCTTATCGGTCAGGTGGGCCAGTGTGTTGTGATTACCGCGATTTGTCACGCACCTTACCTTAACTGCAGGTTTCAAGTTCGACACATGTCAAAATAAACCATCTCAAAACCAGACCTCGCCCCCTTTTTTGCATTTGCTTTGGGCTGGAATTATATAAATTAAGAATAATGTGATGTATACGTTCCCAGAAAACAACAATCCAGGCGTTTCAGGGAGTTCAGAAACAGTGCTTACTGATATAGAGAATAACTCCATTTGGAGTGGACTTTGTGCTTTGTCAGAATAATAATCATACACTGTTTGTTAATTGGCCACTGTTGCCTTTGGCTTGGCTTGCTCAGTTGGGGACACAACATTTTCAACTAAATATCCAAATAAATTGAATTACTAAACTAAATGAAATGCATCAACTAAATTATCTAAATATTATCTTAATATTACTAAACGATCTGCTCACATTGGCCCTCATTTATCAAAAGTGCGTACACCAAATTTCCAGCGTACCCAAAACCATGGTGACTTTGAGATTTATCAATATGGACGTTGGCGTACGGCACGCTCAAATCCTACGCCAGCTCAGGAGGTGGTGTACATGTACGCACATTTTGAGTTAGTGCGGAAACGACAAACTCAAAGGTATGAATTATTATGACCCACTGTAAACATTTTTTTGATAAACTTCAGTGTTTATTTTTGTGCAACATGGACTTCAATGTTTAATTTGTGTGACTTTACCAAAGCATTTGATTTGTAGGCATATGTATTCCTCCAGTTGCGAGCCTGTGCGCTTTACCTGACGTTTCAGGGTTAGGCCCGGCAGCTGCGCACGGACTGGGTTCAGTAATGAAAGGCTTTCAATGACCAAAAAATAATTCAGACTGACAAAATAAAAATGACATTCTTCTTCTTTTAAATAATAATAATACAAATAATAATAATAACGACATTCTTCTAAATAACAATAAGCGTCATTGATAATAAAAATCATAATAATAATAATAAAAAGAATATTACAAATTGTCATGCAATTATTAATGTGAATGAATGGTACTCCACATCACATCATCATCACTATTGTACACCCCAATGTGAAGGGATACGAAATTAAATGCTAATTGTTTCAAAACACGTGCTGTAAAATAATGCCCTGTGATCAGTCTGACTCTGGCTCCTCTTCAGTGCCGAGACGCGATCTTTATATCTGACCACTTTCTTTCACTTACAATAAACAAGAAATCTCATGCTTAACTTGATCACTATTGGTCTATATTAAGCAATAAAACATTCTTACCTCTGCTGGAGTGCGCTTCTCAACCCCCACACTATTAACAGAATTCGTAATTTGGGTCCATATTTTGTTTTTGTGGGCGCCTTTAATCCCACTCTTTAAACTCCCAAATAAAACAATTTAGTATTTTTCCACTTCCCTGGTGATGGTCTTGATCTCCACGTCGGAGAAGTTTCGCTTCTTTGCCGTCTTCCGTGTGTCCATGGAGTAAAATGGGGGCGTGGGGGAGGCAGAGACTTGAATATATAGGGGCGTGTTATTCTAATAACGCTCGTTTTCAGCCGCAGCATTTATCAAGGGCAGGTATTGCGTACACCTAGATTTCAAAGGTACGCACAGCTTCATAAATCAGGCGGTGAGAGGAGTGTAAGCATAATCTTACGCCAACATATACGCCCGTTTCTACGCAAGATTGATAAATGAGGGCCATTGTCAATGTATGATAATTGAAATGTGCTAGATGACATCACCATTATTTTCCTGTTTAACACTGTGAAGCTGCTTTGAAACAATCTGCATTGTAAAAAGCGCTACATAAATAAAGTTGACTTGACTTGACTTTGTAACTTCCCAGATAGCAACAGAGTCTGGGCAAAATCTGTCTTATATTTGGCACTTCTGGCTTGATTCTGCTGTCGTTTTTTTCACCGTCTTGTGTCAAATAGCTTTAGGCTGAGCTCTGACGTGAGTCTGGCCAACCAAAAGAAACAAAAAGCAAAAGGCATCTGTTTGACTTGAGTTTGGTCAGCCAGAAAAAAAGAAAATAGTCAGCTGAGGACCCCTTTATCTCTATCTACAGCATTAAAGGATGATGATAGAACTTTAAAGTGAAAAATGTAAACAAGTCTTTGTGCTTTTTATATTACAGATATGCCTGAAACACAGAATGCAGTTATGATCCTTGCCTTCACTCTAACTGTTGTCATTATTCTGCTGACTGCAGGAGTGCTGACAGTCAAGATAAAACGGTAAGCATGACATCCTACCTCATCACAATGACAAAGGGATTTACACTAATGACTGTGCATAAAAGTGTTGGGGTAACAGCTTAGGACCCAGGACCAGTAGTGAAAAATGAAGACCAAGAGTCAGGAGTTAGATTAATTAATTTATAAAAAATAGTTTGCAGTTTCATCAGCAGAAGCCAGCTTCAAGTCTCTCAAGGAGTTCGTAGGCCGCGCTCCCTCTAACAGTCTCCCCGCCTCCACCTATCGTACATACAATTTCTGAACAGTTATACTGTTTTCAAGGTCTAACCACGTCATTATTGCCAAGTGGAATGATTCTGATTGGCAGAGAAAATGCACAGTCACGGTAAATTTCCACACAAGGATAGATAGCAGAGCATATCACTAAACTAGGTAGACTAGTTGTTGCCCCATCACTAAAATTAGATCATTGTTGACCTCGGAGGTTGCAGAAAGGCGTCTTGAGGTCTGGTGTCATGTGCAGAAAATGTCCATCTTCCATATTGGGCCTGCGCAGATCATGCAACGCACACACATACAAGCACTAGGGTATATCGCACTCTAGTCAGTGTCAGTGGATCCTGACCTTTATCAAGAGAACACACAATACCAAAACAGAGATACAGCAATCGCTCTTCTTCTTTTTCGAGAGAAACATACATACATGATATTGCATGATACGAACATTCAACACATTTAATACAAAATAAAATGGCGGCGGCAGCCCCTCACGGCCGATTGCCGCCTACATACAAAAACAAAACGTAAACACAACACAAAATCCAGGCCTGGTCCTCTCTCGTCCTTCACTGTCGTCGCTCCTCCTTTATACTCCCTCACTCCTCCGTGAGACACGAGACGGCTGCAGCGCGCAGCTGGCGCCCATCCACCCTGATGAGCGCCGCCTCTTCCCGCTCCCACGGTCCCTCTGCCTCGCTGCTCGCCACATAGCCCCAACGCCCTTCGCAGGCCGGGGGGCACTCCCGGCGATCACGACGGCCGCGGCACCTGGGGGTAAGAACAGCGAGGTGAGAGAACGGAGCCGGGAGAATGAGGAGCGACAGAGACGAGAGAGTGGAGAGAGGAGAAAAGAAAAAGAAAGAAAAAAAAGAAAAAAAAATCTGGTCCGGTTCCCAGACAGACTGCCGCTCGGTCCTCAGCCAGCCGAAAGGCTCTTCCTCGCGGTGCCATGCGGTGGTACTGGACGCTCGGTGGACGGCTCGATCCTCCTCCGCCCCCTGGCGGCCGGCGGTGGCTCCTCCTACTGAGGGCAGCCGGAAGCGAGTCCCAGTCCCGCGCTCCCTGCTCCTCCCCATCATGGCGGACGGCAGCGCCAGTGTTTAGATAAACACAATGAATTACCGACACGAGGAGCTGGTTAACACATGACTTTACTGGTGAACACCATCAGACTAATAAGCCATCACACACATAGACCCAAACCCCACCCCGCGCTGACGTGCCACAACACTGGGGATCAGACGTCACATCCCATACACGACACCAGGGATCAGACGTCACATTCCACTGGCGCCACCCATTTTCCATAGAACCACACTACCGTTCCTGCAGTAACTGCTGACCTGTAAATCACAGTGAGGTACCCAGGATAGCTATGTGGTAACAAGAAACAACTGTTAGAATCACCTATACTGTACAGCCTAACAGGCTATTAAAGAACACCAAACACAAAATGTATAAACCTATCAAATAACACTTCCCCCCCACACCCAAAAAAGGATACGAGTCAAGGCTATATGCCTACTGTAGCTCATAGTCCATCAGCTTAACTGGGAGCCGGCGAAGACGCCCAGACCTTTGGGGTGTCGGTACCGGGCTGTGACAAGGGGAACTACCTGTACTGCCAACAGGTGAAGGTGCTGGCACAGCTATTGCCACAGGAGTGTCAGGCACCGGCGATTGTGCTGGTGATGACGCTGGTTCGCTATTGCCCTAGGAATGTCAGGCATCTGTGGGGAAGAGCTCACACCCCATTCCTCGCTCTCAGAGTCCGAGTCCTCCTCAACTGATGCCACTTTCTCAATGACAGACTCAACTTAATAACAATCACTCAGTCGAACTCTATACGAGCCACGTCGTAGCTGTGAGCCTGTAAACTTTCGAATGTTGCACCATGCCCCATCAGTATTAAGTACCAGATAACGACTCCGTGCCTGAGACTTATTCCGATCACTATACAAGTATACTAGATCTCCTGGGCCAACATCTGGGCAAACTGCAAATCGGTTCGATGGTACTTTGGCCTTACAGCTGTGAGGATGGTTTGCCAGGCGTTGTGTATGTTGCCGAGCAATTAACTCCTGATCATGGACCGGTAACTGTTTAAGAGAGAACTGATCACGTTGGAACAACATCTCACGGGCCGACATGCCCCGTGACCTAATCCGGCTGTTCAACTGAGCGACAGCCATAGACAAAAGAAGAGGTGTGATAAACTGACAATGTGGCTCCAATCGCAAAACCTCATCCTGCAGCTCTTGAATGGCCTTTTCAGCGACAGGGTTTTTGTTAACATTTTTAGCTGCATCCACCTCGATGACCAATCTATGCTGCATTAATGCTGCAAATCCTGGTGCCGGGTCAGTCCTGACCACTGCCAACGGACCATCAAGTGGACGCAGACCGATACACAGAGTTACGATACCATCCCGCAATGTCTCTTTTCGCTCATCAGCGATTAAAAGGGCGGTCGTGAATGACGTCACACCCTCACGAACAACTAGAATGAGCTGACGTTCATGCTTTAACACATCCGCTGCAAAAGAGGATCCTACAGCTTCAGACGGGTCACTGCTGGACTCTTCCACTACAAACGAAGGGGACTTTGCCAATGCGGCACATTGGTGGCAACCCTTATTAGTATGTTGAATAGCAGCCTCCAAATCCAGTGCATAGAAGTATCGGCTGACTACGAGTCTCAACTGATGCACAGAAGGGTGATTCAACCTGATGTGCAATGACATAAGCAAGCCATGCAACACATTCCTTGGAACGACAATGCACCCGGAAGACCTCACCAGCGGTGTATGACGATGTACAACTAAGAGCCCATCCTTTGCCAAAGTGGCATTGTTCAAATAGCGTTTCACATCTCTGACATTGGTTACTCTCTTAGAGGGGCGTGTACCTTGGCGAAGATGTGCACATACTCTACGAAGATCTGGACATGCTGCTTGTATGGACACCCATGACGCTCTATTTGAAAAGGGTGCCTTTTGTGCTCCCTGCAAAATATCACCAACATCAGACCGGCGCACCACCATATTCATACACTCCTGGACGAATCCACAAACCTGACATGTAGGGCTGTTGCACTCTACAGCATTGCGACTAGCATGATCTGATGGAAGAATAGCAGCCTCAGCGACATGGCGGACAGACACCTGGAATCGACTTGCAGTTGACAAGATCGTAGTAACACATGGACTTGCTGAAAACTCGCCCCTACATAACTTCTCAAAGGCTTGCACACATGATTTGCTGTCAGTAAGAACACACGCCTTCTTTGTTGACTGGATAACAAATGGGCCAAAGTACTTTAACGCAGCCGCTATAGCGAGAGCTTCAATTTAACATGGAAGCCAATTGATCTGGTTTTTGCGAAGTTTAGCACTGAAGTAGCCAGCCACAAGTAATTTTTCCTCACGTGTTACGTACAATGTTGCACCAAGGCCTGGGTCCCTGAAAGCTCCGTCAGTAACGATCCAAAGTTGGTCATCGGGTCGCGGTATTGTCACCGCACAGTTACTGGATAATGTCCTCTGAGCCCTGTGAAAACACTGGAGAAGCTCATCTGACCACACGATTGCAGTTTTCGACTCACACCCAGCAACCATGTCATCAAGAGGGGCAAGAACTGATGCACATCCCTTAAGTACACGCGCTAAGACTTTATAAGCACCAATAAAAGATCTCAGACCTCTAACACAAGTAGGAGGGGTGCATGAGGCTAACGTGGCAATGCGATGTGGACTAGCGCTGATGGTACCTTTGCTCCACACCCATCCTAGGATGTTGGTCTTTGCAGGAGCAACAACTGTTTTTACAGGGGATAAGCATAGGTTGCATGCCTGAAGAGCCACTAATACCCTCCTCCAGACCACAAGCAGTTCTTCAAAACTGTTAGCGCCACAGTAAAGGTCGTCAGCAACTTTGACCACCTGTCCCTGTTGAAGAAGGTCACCAAGTACGCGACACGTCAACTCCTCCAGGGCAGTTTCTGATCCAGGCATACCCATTGCACATCTAGCATATACGCGAATTCCCTTGAATGGCGTTACTACTCCACAGTACTTCATGGACTCCCTTGAAAGGGGTATCTGATAGAATGCCTTTGTGAGGTCAGTCGCAACAATATATCTCCACTGAGCAATCTGACGTAAAGTGGCATCGATGTTTGGCATGAGGGATGGCTGAGGTTTACTGTACCGGCCTACATCTGTGAATGCTGTCACAAGACGGAACCCTCCATTCGGTTTTTTGATAAGGAATGATGGATTAACATACTCAACTGCAACACCCACATCCTCAGGTTTTCGAAAGACCCCCATCTGTTCTAAAATGTCAAATTGAGCCTGCAGTTCCTGTAACTGGCCTCTTGAGTACTGTGGGACTCTACCCTTCCGTTGCGGTGGTTGAACAGGGCCCATATTTACTCTAGCCTGAAAGGGTCCGACAGCACCATTATAACCCTTAAACTGTGGGTTGAAGACTTCGTCGAATTCTCGGTTGACTTCCCGAAATTTGTCTCTCACATTTGGAGTCATTATACTATCTGGGTCTAATGAGATGAGATTGGAAAACCGTGTCAGACTGGAGTTATGGGTAACTGTCATTGAGGACTCAGACGGAGCCTGTTCAGATGTTTCAAGCTCTGGGACATAAGTCATACGAATACGACACACATGATCATTTCTCTTAATGCCCTGCGGTGTATTGGTCAAATTGGGAATTCTGATTTTACCTGATATTCCTGTATACAAGGCAGGTGCAAGCCACTGTGTAAAGGCCTCATGCGGCTCAACAGCGAGTTTCTCACTAACGTTCACCAACTCGGCAGGCAGTTCGAGCTCAACAAAATCACCAGGCCACACTGTATGTGATGATGTAGCACGAAGAACATGTGCTCGCTGGACAACGTGTGTATTCCCCACTGTTCGTCTGGAACCATACTCGTATGTATCAGACCCTACACAGACCTGGTGTTTAGCAGGACGAAGGGAGATGTCATTCCACTCCATAAATGGTATGCCAGCAAGAATATCAGAGTCTAACTTTTCTACAACAAGTCCTTCAAAGTAAAGCTCATGTCCATCTCTGTGAAAGTGGGTGTTTGTCTCACCAACTACCTTCAAAGGTGAAGAGCCATCCGCCTGGTGAGCCGACTGGGTACTGCTGGTAATCTTAAGCCCCAGTCTATTAGCACACGCTGTCCTTATCATATTTCCTGTAGCACCACTATCAATGGTCAGCTTAACTGGAGCATAACCATGGAAAGCATCAAGACACGGCGACTGCATGATACGAACCCGCTGCACTGCCATAGGGCAACACACAGTGTCATCATGGCCTTCATCAGATTCACCCTCTGTGTGGTCTAACGAGCCCACCACTTGCCGTGCTTTAGCAATGAACGCTCTGTCGTGGGGAGGCAGATAGGAGCACTTACTGAGAAAGTGATTATCTGGTCTGTGAGCCTCTTTACATAATGGACATGACTTCTTAAATCGACTCATAGACGATGGTCTTTGCCTTGGAAAGTTTGACACAGCAGTGCGCATAGCTCTGGCATCCTCTGACGACTGCAGTTCGTCCAGTAATGAACTAAGAGCTTGTGATATCTCTGGTTTTATAGACGCCAGTGTACGTGATCGTAATTCAGTGCCATACCTCTGCTTTACGAGTTTCGGCAGCTCACTGTGTATAAGTCGAAGCCATGTGAGAACAATAAAATTTTCCATTGCGGGAGAGAGTTCTTCATCCTCCACAATAGCTACCCCTCCATGAGTAATGCCAGAGTCTTTACGAAGTAAATTGTCTTCAACAAAGGCCATTAATCTCTGATATAAATCCTCCGGACCCTCATTAGGCTCTAATTTAATAGCAGTAAAGTCAATGAAATGGGCGCCCGTGGATTGAAAGCCAAAGTGTAGCCTGATTGTCTGTCATATCTGGTCAATGCAAGTGGAGTTCTTAACAATTGTGTTGCGGGATATAACTGGACAATAATTTGCAATCTGTCCCAGCATAAGCTCAAGCATGCTAACCTTTTGTTGGCGCGTGCGTCGTTGAGCTGCAGGAATCTCTGCATCATCATCGGTAAAACCCCTATATGGTGATGTCCGAGCCTTCTTTTCCCATTGCACACCGTCCGTTAAAAACAGGGCAAATTCAGAGTCCAGTAACAACGTGTAGACAAGATTCTGACGCCAATTCTCAAAGGAGTTCACGGTCTCAACTTTAGTAAGGCACCACTGCTTCGGTGCTCTGTGTGTGTTTGCCATGCTTACAACTCGTGTCTCGTCATCAAAGTTACTCCGCTCTTAATTTACAAACATTCGTAGCATAAACTGTTCAAAGAAAGCTCAACGAATGCATTGAAGGAGTGGATTCGTCACCGCTGCCACCACGCCAGTGTTTAGATAAACACAATGAATTACCGACACGAGGAGCTGGTTAACACATGACTTTACTGGTGAACACCATCAGACTAATAAGCCATCACACACATAGACCCAAACCCCACCCCGCGCTGACGTGCCACAACACTGGGGATCAGACGTCACATCCCATACACGACACCAGGGATCAGACGTCACATTCCACTGGCGCAGGGAAAGCGCTGAGGACTCCTCCGCCCCCTCTCGGACGGCAACCACCCCACCTCGACCCAGGGGCACGGCAGCGAGTTCTCCGTCCCACCGACCTTCATCCGCTCCAGCACCACCGCTTCGGGCAGCCGCTCGCGGTCTTCTCTCATCCACGCTGCCCGAACTCCTCAGCACCGCGATCCCCCTTAGCAGCGAGGGCTCTTCGACAGCATGTCCCTCCTTCCTCCCGGGCATCGGCACCACTGTAGTAAAGTTCGATCGTATGGGAAGAAGGAGGCGGGAACCGGCGAACATTCAACACATTTAATACAAAATAAAATGGCGGCGGCAGCCCCTCACGGCCGACTACCGCCTACATACAAAAACAAAACGTAAACACAACAAAAAATCCAGGCCTGGTCCTCTCTCGTCCTTCACTGTCGTCGCTCCTCCTTTATACTCCCTCACTCCTCCGTGAGACACGAGACGGCTGCAGCGCAGCTGGCGCCCATCCACCCTGATGAGCGCCGCCTCGTCCCGCTCCGACGGTCCCTCTGCCTCGCTGCTCGCCACAGGGTCTACCCCCCCTCCCCTCCTAGTGGATTCCTAGGGTTAGACAACAGCCACAGGCTAACACCTGTGGAGTACTTCTGAACTCCATTCTCTCATCGGGGCCTGTTTTACCCGCTGGAGGTCAGAACAGGCAGCTGAGGAGAGTGGATTAAAACTACAGTGAACACAAAATTCAAATCATCCTTAAACTAATTATATGAAAGCAGAGAAAGAGATACATAATTTGATTATCCTTGATAATTGAGGTTATGGAAATAATAAAAAGAAACATTGAGAAGGATAGATGTATAAAAGAAGAGACACAGGTATCTGACCTGACCCTTCAGTCCCCCGTTTTAGACTAATGTGCGGTCCAATACCGCACGTCCAGTCTACCAGTGAGGTCACTACGGAAGGTGGAGTGGTGACGCGTGCTCCCCTGGCGGGTCACCTTTGTCTCTTCACCTCATTGCGGACAAGCTGGATTCTAAATATTCCAGTCCCCACTTTGAGGCCCTCCCACCTCCCACTCACAACAGGGCGTTGATGTTTTCTTTTCTCAAAACTCCTGATCAACATACTGATAACGTGCTTTCTCTCAGTGAGAGAGGTACGGACAATATAGTACACTAGTATTCATACAATTCTTTGGGGTTTCAGTAAAAGGAAAGATAAAATAAATTGAACGACAAATCCATATTTAATCTCTGGAAGCCGGGCTAAATGAGCAATCACTGTTGCTGCATTCCCATCGAGTTAGAGGTGTGTGATGCCTCCAAAATCCCAAACACACGACAACATGTTCTGAAATCCAGTGTTCTCCTGAGACATCACACACGCCTAGGACAGACCCTCAGTCACCACTCAGAGACCAAATACAAACTTTAGAAAATATAAAATATTATATATAATATAAATATAAAATATAATATAAAAGGAGATGGTGGACCAGTGGGTTAAACCACTTAACTGATATGCAGACGGTTGCTGGTTCGATCCCAGCGGTCGCCACCAGTGTGTCCTTGAGCAAGGCACTTTATTACTCCACGTTGCTCCAGGGGGATTGTCCCTGTAATTAGTGCACTGTAAGTCGCTTTGGATAAAAGCGTCTGCCAAATGCATAAATGTAAATGTAAAATGTAAATAAAGGAAGAAACAATCATTGGTCCTCTTGATATAAGCAAAATCATAACTGGAAAGAATCATAATAATTATATAGGAGGATGAATATTGATTGAGGCTTTGATTATGAGTTTAATTAGGATATAACAATTATATTGAAGCGGTAGTGGATTTCAGAATCCACCTTTCAAAAGATAACAGGTTTCCCAGGATTTCCTTCAGAATACAGAATTCTGTACCTAAATTTATGACAAACTGAACATTAACATAATATTGAATCTACCTTATCTTTAAACAGTATATGTATATGTGCAGGACTTCCCATTCATTAGCCACTATAGGTCAATAACTAGAAGAATAATAATGTGTAGTAAACGGTAAAACTATTTGTGCTATAAAACTTGATTACAATAATAAATTATTATAATACGATAACAAATACCTTTTTTATTTTTTACATCAAACAGCATAATAAAAAAGACTGTGCCTGCTCTTACATTAAAAATCAGGTGGATTAACCATGAAGTTAATTCTGCATTTCGGTATTTTTCTCTAGGGTGAAACATTTTTTACTGCCACCAGTTCCTGAACCGAAGATCAGTGGCTTAGACACTCAGCTGCTTAAGGTACAGCAGACACGATCATAATTTGTGCATTTCTAGCTTGCTAAAGGGGCCGTATCATGCATTGCTTTATTATTTATTTTTCTCTGAGGTGCACTTATAATGTTAGTGCTGTTTAGTTTAACTTTTGGGCTTTTTTTCTTTTATATACATAACTCAGTTATTCCTGATACTCAAGATACATTCCTGATATTTACATGATACTCAACACATTAGTAAAAGAAAAAAGCCAAAACCATGTCATGATTTAAAATTAAATTAGCCTTTCTTTTTTTTTTTTTTGCTGTTGTGCTTTTAAGACTTGGTGTTAAAAAGGATAGTTCACCCAAAAATGAAAATTCTGTCATTAATTACTCACTCTCATGTCGTTCCAAACCTGTTACTTGACTTTTGTTCATCTTTCTGATCAAATTTGAGAGCTTTCTCTGTTGACAGCTACGCAACTACCACTTTTATGCTTCAAAAAATTCATAAAGAGATCGTAAAACTAATCCATATGAATTGAGCGGTTTAGTCCAAATTTTATGATGAACAGATTTAATTTAGGCTTTTATTCACATATAAACATTCATCAACTCACAAATCAGTTATGATAAATAGAAGGTCAATCATGATTTCTTGACATGCAACAACCAATGAGGTTCATTTGAGCTTCTGCAAGAGGTTTGTTCTCGTACCTCAAGCAAGTTTGGCTTAGCTTCTGTTTATGTTCGCTGATCAATGTTTATATGTGAATAAAGGCCTAAATTAAATCTGTTCATCATATAAAGCGATCGAGCCTCTTCAGAAAACCGCTCAATTCATATGGTTTAGTTTTACCATCACTTTATAAACCTTTTGAAGCATCAAGTTGGTAGTTGCATGGACTGTCAATGGAGGGACAGAAAGCTCTCAGATTTCATCAAAAAGAACTCCATTTGTGTTCCGAAGATGAACGAATGTCTTACAGGTTTGGAACGACATGAGGGTGAGTAAATGATGACAATTTTCATTTTTGGGTGAACTACCCCTTTAATGTAAACACTCCCTTGCTGTTAAATCCAATGTTGTTTTTAATGGTCAGATTTCTCAATAACAGCCTCTTTGTAATGTTTGTATTACATTGTGAAATTTTCACAAAACAATCTGTACTCAGATGTTGTTCTTCGTTCTATCATGGTCACAAAAAAATTAAACATTTCCAACTGACAATGAATTGACCCCACAAAACTGCTGTGCCAAAATACAAAGGTCATTTTACTTCTTGTTTCACAGAGTGGGAGGTCTGAGGAGATCTTCAGTGCTCTGGTTACTCTGGGATATCCCCAAATAGTGGAGCATCAAGTGGAGTATCTTGTGGTCTCTAACTATGATGAGGAAACAGAGTTTGATAGCAAAGCTTGTGTTGAGTACCAAAAGGAGAAAAATGGTCCCGCAAATACTGCACAAAACAGATTCCAGATCACATGGAACAGCAGTCGGGGGCTAAACACTCCACTGAGTGAGCAGGTCCACCCTGGGACTGTCTCCAATCAGCTAAGTGCCACCAGCCGTGTCCATGGCGATCCTCAACAGCGACTTCACCTTATTTCCAATGGCTCACCAGTAAAAGCTCAGGACCAAAACACTCAAATGAGCAAATGTGAGCATGTCAGCATCACCTGTGCTGGACTTACAGGGTATGTTGAGGTTGACGAAGAGAAACGAGACCAGAAGCCCCTGGTAGGGGAGGACTACAGTATGGTCAGTGACGTTATCAGCAATAGTATTCTTGTACTACAAGACAGCATCCCTGTACAGGGACACAAAGATGTCAAGTGTGACAAAACTTCTGGAGCTGAGGAAACTGGAGGTGTCATCGAACATCTGGGATACATGGAAACCGTGACAACATTTTCAAGTGGATCTTGACTATTTTGTGACTTAAATTTCAGAGGTTTGGGACTGTTTTGTCTTGTAACGTCCTGTTCAAACTATCAAGCACTTTTTAGTAGAAGGGTTCTTTCAGAAATCTGTGGTACATTTCCCATACAATGACGTAACTTGCTGCTTACCGGAGAAATTAACTAACTAGTCATGATGGTTTCCCAAAACCACTCATTTGACATTCAAACCACGTTGGCTCAACAATCGTGTGGAGTAATAACTTCTGCTAATTAATCGGTTTATGATTGAATGAATGTCAGATTATTGCTGTAAATAACCAACACGGCATCTGAGGATTACTTCAATACTTTTGTTTGCCATTATTTTGCTTTATTTCCTAATGTTTGATTCAATCCTGGGAAGCTAGAGCACATTTACACATGCACTCTTTAAAAACTGTGCTTTTATTCTATTTTCAAACTGGATGCAGAATGAAATTTGTATACACTTTATTAGGTACACCTTGCTAGTACCAGGTTCGACCCATAGACTGTAAAAAAAATATGGACGTAGTGTCCGTGATGTCACCCATAGGATTCTGAAGAGCCGTTTTGAAGCATAGAGTCGAGCTAGCCGTTGCCATCTTGGCAGCGTGTCACTCCCGGATAACAGAAAATGGGCAAAGAGGCGGGATGTGGGCGGAGCTGAGGTGACGTAATGACTAGCAGACAAATGGCCAGTTGATGAATTGCAGTTTAAGCCACTTCCGTATTGGCTTCAAGATAAACTGGGGGGGTTGCTGCTTGTTTGGACCCCATTTTGCCTTCACAACTGCCTTAATTCTTCGTGGTTTAGATTCAGCAAGGTCCTGGAAACATTCCTCAGAGATTTCGGTCCATATTGACATGACAGCATCACGCAGTTGCTGCAGATTTTTCAGCTGAAGATCCATGATGCAAATCTCCCGTTCCACCACATCTCAAAGGTGCTCTATTGGATTGAGATCTGGTGACTGTGGAGGCCATTTGAGTATAGTGAACTCATTGTCATGTTCAAGAAACCCATTTGAGCTTTGTGACATAATGTGTTATCCTGCTGGTTACTCATTGTTGCCTTTCTTTAAGCTCGACCCAGTCTGGCCCTTCTCTTCTGGCCTCTAGCATCAACAAGGCATTTTGCCCACAGAACTGCCACTCACTGGATATTTTTCAGAGCATTCTCTGTAAACGCTAGAGATGGTTGTGCGTGAAAATTCCAGTAGATCAGCAGTTTCTAAAATACTCAGACCAGCCCATCTGGCACCAACAACCATGCCACGTTCAAAGTCACTTGAATCAACTTTCTTCCCCATTCTGGTGGTCATTTTGAACTTCAGCAGATTATCTACTACATGCCTAAATGCATTGAGTTGCTGCCATGTGATTGGCTGAATAGATCTTTGCGTTATTGAACAACAGAACAGGTGTACCTAATAAAGTGGCCGGCAAGTGTATGTATGAAATTAAAGGTATATTGTACTACATTACCTTGCTTATTTTGCTCGAGAGCATAATTTAAGTCCATGTCATTATAACAAGAAACTAGCCGAGAGCTGTAGTTCCAACCACACAACTTGTTTGTGAATATTTGTTGGAACTTTGGTTTTGGGAAAGACCAGATCATTGAACTGTTGGTAACAACAGAACTTGCAACCATAGTTTGCAAACGATACTGTGAAATGTACCCCTGTAATGTTGTATCTGTCAACCTGCACAACTACAACTACAGTTTGCACAAAAAAAATGAGAACAGTTTCTGTGGGTAATTCAAAAAAACAGGAAGCTGCTTCAATGAGTGGAAAAGGAGATTGAAAGGAAGTGTCTTTCTAACCCCATTACACATCGACCAACAGCTTAAAAAAAATACCCAACTAAATTATATTAATTGTTAAACCTCTCGAAATGTTTGTTCAACCTACTACCCCATAGCTGACATACAGAACACCACACTGGAGTTTCACCACCCCCTCTAAAGACCTGGCATTTTTCTTAATGCTTTTGCTGCTCCTGAATCTTTCAATGTTGATTGTTGTTAAGCATTTTTATAGTTGTATGGAAAAGCGCCTTTTGTATATTTATTCAAAATGATACTATGAATATAAAAAGAGATTTCTTTGGTCAAAACAACTAATGATTTTACTATGTATTTATTGAACTGAATATACTATTTGTATGTCGCTCACAATCCATTTTATTTATACTTAATTTAATCTTGATCTATAACACTTATTCAATGTTAAAATGGCAATCAATATTTACTCGTTTTTGCCTAAACAGACTGTGAATACGTCCTTCTGATTTACAACTATATGAACTTGGAACCTCTAGCATTAAGACTAAGGTCAAATAATAGATTAGATCTGTGTAAAACGCTGGCACAAAAGGGCCGTCAAAGCCTAACTACTGTCAAAGCTTAACCAAACACAAGGGCAGTGAGCCCAGAATGGTCTGGCAGGCCTTTGATGTTTTGTTTAAAAATCTTATACCGACCGCCTCAGAGGAGCTAGTTACGGCGGCAGACATAGACAGGTCAGCTGGTCTCATCACTGAGCATTTATGGTCTGCAGAGCAGCCGTAAAGAGTTACTTTAAGTCAAATATTGACTTAACACTATACAAGGACAAACATTTGGGTCAGCATGAACAAAACTTGTAATACCATTGTGCAGCTTTTTTGTTTTGTTTAAATTTGAATGTAAGCCATTTGTTTTTGTTTTTTTTATACCACCCATTGTGGTACATGTACTGCATTCAGTGTGTTTGTTTGTGAGTTCAAGATGTTTAATACTACAAGAAAAGTTGTTGGGTCATTGGTGTTTCTAGCATAAGCTCCTCACATTCTTTCACTGACAATGGCATGTGTAATGCAGTTTTCTATCCACGGCTGGACAAAGTCCAGAGACGTTTGCTAAAAGGTGAAGATTTTTTTTTATTTTTGACCATTTCAATAAACACCAGTTTTGCAAATTGTTTTAGAGGTTGCCTTGCGCTAAAATAAAATAAAGTTATACAACCAGTTGAACATTTTCCTAGTGAAATTCAAAGATGGATGAAACTTAAAAGCAGAGTCAGAGAACTGGTTCAGCCAAGAAGTGATGGTTTATTCCTGATCAGTAAGCATTTTTTTCACATTCTCGAGTAGCATATAAGCATACATTTGTAGCCCCAAGTCAGATTTTTGTGGTAGGGTTAGATGTGATAAGTACGTCTCATTTGATAATGAAATTTAAAGGGATCGTTCATCCAAAAATGTAAATTCTCTCATCATTCACTCATCATCAAAGTTCTTAAAGACCTAAACATAGTAGATTACTGTATTTATGTGCTCTATATATGTGCGTTATTCAATGCTTACATGTGAGGGAGGGAAAAAAAATCAATGATCATGTGTCTTCAGAAGATGACGTCTTTATGAACTTTTAGGTTAATGGATAGACATATAGATGAATTATTCCTTTGGATGAAAATTCTGTCATCATTTACTCACCCTTAAGTTGTTCCACACTTCTGCTGAACACACAAGATAATTTGAAGAATATGGGGAACAGTTGATGGACCCCATTGACTTCCATAGTAAGGGAAAAAAAAATACTGTCAATGTCAATGGGGTCCATCAACTGTTTGGTTACCGACTTTCTTCAAAATATCTTCTTTTGTGTTCATCAGAACAAAGAAATTCATACAGGGTGAGAAAATGATGACAGAATTTTCATTTTTGGGTGAACCATTCCTTTAAAGCACTACATATACATTTCTGATTTCTATCAAATGTATAATGGTATTCCAAAGACAAAAACATTTCTGACACAACAAGATCATTTACTGCAATGAATTTATTGCAAATACTGGAGAAAACTCTCAAATCTTCACAATCACAAAGTTGTTTTGGTCCCAAAGTCAACATTCTGAAACTACACAGAAGCAAAGCAAAAGGTTTATATGTGAAAAAAATTGTGTTACTACCAAGTGACGTTTTGAATTGTTAGTTCTGTGCTGCATGAATATGCCATGAACCACAGACTACACAACTGCATAACACACACATTCCCTATTAACTGCAGTCGATAGCATAAGACATGGAGCTGAAATCGCAGAGAAATTTAAGGAGAACCACCTCAAGGACTCAGTATTAATGGATTAGCCAGTGTTGAGGAACAGCCAGAGGAGGGTTATAAATTAAAAGTGGAGACTATGATTTAGGTAAGTGATAGTTTAATAAGTTCTAGGAGGGAGCGGTATTCCCACAAACAGTTCACGGTCTTAACAATCATTCGCTTATGAGCCTTCAGAATTAAACATCAACCTGCCAATAATGGCGATACGTGGGCTGCAAACACAGTGGTCATGATCAGTAAAATTGTGCATTCAACATGGAAAATACATTTGATTTACAAGTGTAAACATGTACATAATTAAGTGGTTCAGATTGTTTCTACGATTTTATCAAACTATTAGACTTATTTTAATAGAAATAGATGGATATTAGCTATTTGCAAAAATATTGACCATTCAGACTGTGGAAACATCAAACTAAGTATGTTACATCTATAAGAAAATATGTAGTCAAGGGCTCTTGATTTAATACACCATTCCAGGTCACAGGAAAACATGTATACATTTTTTTTTTTAGAAAATCCTCTAGACAGGCACATTTGGTATTTCAAGCTATTCCTGACAAGCTAGTCATTCCTATATCTCACAAGGTGCAAGAGGCTCATGCGGGGTCGGAAACACTGGATCTGTTTCCGTGTCACAGAAGCATGACCTCGACACTGCAAACAAACAAAAACTTCACTTTACTTCCATCAACTTCCTTCATGGTCATCCAGCAGCTGCTCTGAACCAATGGAAACAGATGAAAACTGGTCCTCGAAATTCAGGAAAGGGGGGTTGTAATCTTTCTCAAGCATTTTCTTCCAGGTTTTAACTGAGAAAAGAACAGATTAAAACGGTGAATTAGAATGCAGAGCAAATAATTCTTATACATTAATTTTTCACATCCAAATATGTATAAAAATGATAAGCACTTTAAAGCTGCAGTCCGCAAATTTTGCCTCTGTGTCGCCATCTCTGTTTAAAATCTGTAAGTTA
The DNA here is from genome assembly GCA_023566225.1 of Romanogobio albipinnatus. NCBI lineage: Eukaryota > Metazoa > Chordata > Actinopteri > Cypriniformes > Gobionidae > Romanogobio > Romanogobio albipinnatus. Next base: position 47,625,643 of record CM042242.1, read on the forward strand.
GGCGAGTTGTGCATCGGCACGGCTTCTCAGCGCGGATGAATCTAATGTTTTGAGGAGTGTGTGCGGCTTTGCTGTCAGACACCACACCGTTGTGGATACTGTACTTCAGAATCACAAATTCTACGTCTTGGCGTATAAGCTAAATAAGAATGTTCACTGGAAAATGTCATCTGAACAAGTAAGTACATGTCTGCCACTTTTGGGAACAAAACATTACGTTTTGGAAATCTAATTTGCAGCCAGGGTCATCTGGCAACTCTCCATTGGCTTGCGAGCTGGACCAAACTCTGGTCAGGCCAATCACATCGTGTATAGAGTCGGTGGGCGGGCTTAACATAATGATGGCAGAGTTGCGTCAGTTTCCGCATGCTACTTGTAAACAAAGAAGCTGGCAAACATTCGGCTTGGCATTGACTCTGGAAGATTTGGAGTTCAGTGCCGTTCTTTGTTAATTTCTCAAAGAAAAGCCTAAGTCATTCTTAAGGAAGGAAGATGTGTTCGGAGTTTTGCCGACCGGATACGGCAAAAGTTTAATTTATCAACTAGCTCCGCTTCACCTTCTTCGTTGCTCTGGTTGGTTGTAGCGCTATTCTATTGCGTGCAGAGGGAATTTGAAAGACAACCGTTTATCCCGCCCCTCGGATTGAGCCCTGTCAATGGTGTGTTCCCAGACCCAACATCTTGATGCGTGTCTGGCTTGTCAGGCTATAGTTCTTGAGCATCAAATCCGCATATTTGAATGATTTTTGAATGATCATGTGACATTCACTGGAGTAATGATGCTGAAAATTTAGCTTTGCCATCACAGGAATAAATTACATGTTAAAATATTACAATTTACAGCTACAACAATTGTACTGTTCTTAATTGTATTTTTGACAAGTAGTCTTGCATAAGAGTCATAAGCTGATACTCACATAATAGCCAAATATTGATTAATCAGCCTTAGTTTTTATGAAAGGAATTTTTGAAGGCATCATTAAAGCTGCAGTCCGTAACTTTTTCTGGTTAAAAATGATCCAAAATAAATTTTTGAGCAATTACACAACAAACCAGTATTCAAAACTATCTCCTTACCTTAGCCCTATTACCAACGATAAACTTGTAATAATGTGTTATAATTAGAGTGGTATGATGGATTTCTGCTGAAAAATTCAAGCATGTCTTTGCGTCATTACGTCATGTCTGTATACATAAAGAGTCTGGCTAGTAGTAGTAACACACGTGAGAACACACGCATGATCTTCAGCAAAAGATTAGACTGGATGGAAATTGAAATCTATAAGTAACGCTAATAAACACTAAATACACGCAATGCTAATGCTGTTAACATTAACAATTTGAGAACAAAGTACAACAATAATAATAAATATAGCTGCAAGCAGCCATTATCGGGGCCAAGCGCAATGAAGAAGACAAGACATGCCAAAATGGCTGGCAATGTCAGATCAACTGCAGCAATGAGCAATTATAGACCTATTAAGGTGATTTTAGGCAAAATAGCTGTAAAATTATAAATACAGTCAATAACAAGCGCAAAGAAGAAGACAAGATGTGCCAAAATGGCTGGCAGAGTCAGATCAAACGCAGCAATAAGCAATTAAAGACCTATTAAGGTGATTTTAGGCAAAATAGCTGTAAAATTATAAATACAGTCAATAATAATGATTTAATGATTTATCACTTTCAACCAATAGGTGGCACAGTTATGAAATTGATTTGGTGTGGTCAGAATAAGGGGACAATGACACATGCAAAGATTGGTGTCAATGTATCAAAGCAGGGTGTCAATATAGTGTCAATATGTCATTGCAGAGATATAGCCTCAAGATGCCTTTTCATTATAAGTATGGACCACATGGCGGTGCTGTTTTGAAACCTTTTAAGTACCTTAGAGGCATGGTGCTGATGGAACATACCAAGTTTCGTAATGATACATCAATTCATTTGTAAAGCATAGCATTTTATATCATAATACTGCATTTTAGTCAATGGGAATTTCATGTTTTGTTCTACTATAGCGCCACCAAGAGGCACAATCCTACCATTTTTTTTATGTGTCCTCGGAGTGAGCCCATACATGTCTGTGTCAATTTTGGTGAAAATATCTTGTTTCGTTTTGGAGTTCTAGACATTTTATATGAAGAAACACATGAAAAATGACTAACACCTGACTTTGATTGGATTTTACACCCCCTTACTATCAATATTTTGACATTTGGGCATTAGCATTTAGCTATCAACCTATGTTTTCGAACTTCTGACGCTGGTTTCGTCTCGACCGGACTAGCGGTTTCGAAGATATCAGCTATTGTTTTTAAAGCGCTAAATTACAAAGCTGCACAAACCATAGACCAAAACCTGGTAAATCTGGTATTGTTGGTCTCGGTGAGGATTCAGGAGACCAAAAAAGCGACTCTCATGAAAATAAGTCAATCTCACCCAAAGTTATAAGCATTTGGGGGAAAAAAAAAATCCACTAGGTGGCGCTGTTTCGAAACTTCTCAGGCTACTTCAGGGCATCGTGCTGATTACCCATACCGAGTTTTGTAACAATCTGTTCATGCGTTGATAAAATACAGCATTTTAACACATAATTCAAACTGGCCGACAGTCAAAATGGCCGATATGGTAAAATTGGATATCAGACGACTCGGCATGCCGTCCTGAATCTAACGAGACCACTATGATTTTTGGACAAACGGTTCAAAAGTTATAAACAAAAATAGCCATTTTTCGTATCTCCGGACAAGTAGGTGGCACTGCGCCGAAACGCTGTATGTTGCCTCAGGTCATGCCTGTGATGAATTGTACCAAGTTTGGTTTGAATAGGATAAAGCGTTGTGGAGATATAGCCTTAAGTGTATTTTCGCAACCGCTACGTAAAATTTGTTCACGCGTTTATCAAAAACGATTTAACGAATCAACTTGAATTCCATGGTTTTTTTTCCAGCATTGTCTGAAGATGATCTGGTTCAATTTTCGTGCAAATCGGATGAACCGTCTAGGACGAGTTCGCAAAAGTAGGTTTTCCAGAAAATTCTAAATGGCGGGAAAATTTTAATGACGGAAAATGATGTCATAGGGTGCAGTCGAATCGGCTTGAGCCAGGGAATCAGAGGAAAAAAAATTGTTTCTAGCCCTTATGGTTCAAAAGTTATTAGCATAAACATGAGTGCAACTTTGGACAGGTGGTGGCGCTAGAGGGATTGCGTTAGAGACTCCAAATTTGCTATGTTGACACTTCAGACTGTCCCCTATGAGTGTGCCAAATTTCATAACTTTTTACCATAAGGTTCTATGGGCTGCCATAGACTTTGTGGCGGAAGAAGATGATGAATAATAATAAGAACGTATGTTAATTAATTGTAGTGCTTAATATTTTTGAGGAAATACTTTTTTTCCTGATTCCATTTATTTTAAATAGAAACCTTTTGTAACATTATAAATGCCTTTACTGTCGCTTTTGATAAATGTAATATGTTCTTTCAGAAGAGAACTATTAAAGGTGACCCTATAGTGCTTTTTCACTTTCATGCTGTGTGTAATATAGCCATTTATGAACATAAAAGGTCTGCAAAGTTTCAAAGATCATAGTGCATGATAAAATGTTAATATCTCCCAAAATAAATAACTGATTCTGAAATGAGTCGTCTGTAATCCCAGTCTTATTTTCTGCACAAACCTACATATGTTTGTAATCAATTTGCATAATGCCTATGGTCTTCACTGGCTGCCTGTGAACAATGTCTACTTTGACCCACTCTCAAACACTGAAGTTGTATCTGAAGCCTGGAAGAGTTTGGTTTGTGTTGTCGTCATGTCAAGAAGTAGCTTTTTTTCCCGTCAACTTTCAAAGGACTCGGACTCAAATTGTAAGTAAAAACGACTCAAATGTTACTGTTAGTTTCCCTGTATGGCCGTTTCATTTCTGACACTCGCTGTAAGGAGTAGACCAATCACAACAGATTGGGCTGACTCATAGGGTTGGGCTGATAGACGATGCCATTGTCCATCGCAGATGGCTGACAGACATCACGATGTTGAGTAGGCATCGTGATTTCACCCCCCACCCCAACCAACCAGAGAAAAAAAAATATCTTAACCCTTTCACGCATAATGAGTTTTCCTTAGGCCGCGTGTCCACCAAAGCGTTTTTAGCCGGCTGAAAACACTAGAACATTCTTCAACTCTCAGCGACCAGTAAAAAACGCTGAACGCTCAGCGAAATACTTCTAAAAATGCGGCGCTCCCATTGAAAACATCTGAATGCGCCAGCCAGCTGCGTGAAAAAACGCTTTGGTGGACACACGGCCTTAGGGCGTCTGTTATTTTAGAACGTTTCCCCTTTATTGTCTCCATGGCGATGTGTCATGCTTGTCACATGACTCACCGCATTAAAAATTGCACTGTATGACATAATATATCGCTTTTATTTCCTTTTTTATTCAAAATATTCAAAAACTTACTTGCCATGTCATCAACTCATATCTGATTTTCAGATTCTCAAACACGTGCAAGTGAGTGTGTTTTGTCGTTTAAATTTTTTTATTTTTTATAAATGATCATGGTATTGATCTATAACGTGAGATGGGCGGTGCAGTTCAGAGAGTTCTGTCAGTCATATTTACAGCATGTGAATTCATCAGTTTCTCCCGAAATACATGCAGAAGAATTGAGTAAACTTTATAGTTCTTTGCACTATGTGTATCTGATATAAACACGTCTGCAAATTATATTTTAATGGATTGTTCTTGCCACTTCCATAGACACCCGTGTTCATTTTACAAACTATAAATTGATTCGCTAGTACTTGTGTGTACTTAAATGTCTGAAACCTAAAATAAACATTATGTTGTTGAAAACACTGAATAGTTGTGATGTGCTGAGTTTGACGTTGTACTACTGTCTACTAATGCCAAATCTACTTGGTAGACATCGCCCAACCCTACTGGCTGACCAATCAGAGCAGAGCAGACTCACAGAAACGAGTGGTTTAGAGAGACTGAATCCTTTATCGAACCGTTTCTGACATGAGAAAAGAGGTGATGCTGCAATGTATATTATGAATTTTTTATGGATGCAGCATGTTGTGCGAGACCTCCAAAACAAAATGAGGGACCTTTAAACTGGAATAATAGGGGCACTTTAATTTCTAAATGTGTCAATTCCAGATAATTCACATTTTCTGTTCTCATTTTAGTGAACTTTGATCACAAAATTTATGAAATTGGATAATTTTACACATTGTGTGTAATCTTACACATCTGTACAGCTATTCATGGCTGGCATTCCAATAAACAAAGCAAATAAGTTACACATTTACATATTTAAAAGTTATGAGTAGTTTAACAGAGAAGTTAACTAAGAGAATAATGAAACCGCAGTATTGCACAAAAAAACTATAAATTCAAACTATTTTTAGGTTTTTAATTAGAACGTACTGTACTCTGGCTCTTCTGTTCCAGAAGGTTCTCCCGAGGGCTCCACCTCCTGTAGCTCTTCCTGCTGCTCCTGCAATTCTGCCTCCAGACTTGCAATCATCACCTCATAGGCTTTTCTGGCTTCGGCTGATAACTCAATCATTTTGTGATAATGGTCCTGTGGCCATGGAATAATTACATGTACAGAAATCAGCAAAATACACTAATAAATAAATAAATAAATACAATAAGTTAAATATAATGACCTTTTTTACTGTAATGCCACTTAAGATTCTTTACAAGAATCAACATTTACCACAACTACAATCAGAAACTTCTGGTACTCACCTGTGCGCCATCATAGTTAAAGATGCCCACCAAGCTGACCGGGACGGCTTTATTAACACAGCGGCCCAATGCCTTTCTCGACAAGGCAAACACAAATGGGACACCTTGATCCCGGCATGTGTCAATGATAGTGTGTAGAGCTTCATCTAAACCTCCTACATTAATACAACAGGTCATCAATTAAAAACAACATGCAAGCTGCAACATGAATCGAAATGTGTGTTTGTGCAATAAGTTCATGCTACCTTTGGACTGAATCCGTTCACAGTTGGGCGAGATGATAACACACTTGACCTTCCTGAGTTTGAGGTGTTTCAGCACCTCTCGTAGGCCCATGACCAGCCTGCGCTTCATCCTGGCCTTCATGGGGTCTTTCTGATAAAGACGATCCTGAAACCTCACCAGCTCCTTCAGTAAGATGCTCACACATTCATCTACATCTTTTCTAAGCACTTGGTTGCAGTAGCTGTAGACATAGAAGAAAAATATGTTAACTACAAATTAATAATAATAACATCACTTGAAAAGAAGTGAATTTCAGGACTCAGACGTTCTTTTCATCATGTCTTCAAGTCTTTTTGGGAACAATTTGCATATCTTCGGGAAACAAAACTAAAACCAAAATATAACATTGATTGTCTTACTCTCTGAACTTCCTGCTGTGGATTTTGGGAAGATTGGGATTGGAATTGGGATTCCAGGATTTTAGTGTTGCATTTTCTGACACACTGTCATCCAACTTCTGATCAGATGGCGAACCAGGCTGGTCACACTCCGATTCCTCAGTACCAACAAGTCCAGGGTTCTCATCGATATCTGATACAGATTTCACATATTACAAAAACATTTCATATTCTGAGCAACCTCAGTAATTGTCTACATATATATATATATATATATATTATATATATATATATATAATATAATATTGCAGTGCTGGGTGTCATACTTGTATGAAGATTTTGTTCATTGTCAGGTAGGCTCGTTTCCGAAGGATTCTCACTATTACTACTTTCTTTTTCAGCAGCCTCAGTGGCCACTCGGGCCGGGTCTCTCTCCTCCAGCAGGCGGTTCTGTTTCCTCTCCTCTCTTTCCCGAAGAATGACCTCAGTTGTAAAAAATGCAAAACATCTTTTAGTATGCTTATCAAAAATAGAGATTCAAAATTAAAAGAAAAATATATATATTTTAAAGGGGTCATGAATTGAGCAATCAACTTTCCCTTGAGCTTTTGATATATAAAAGGTCATGGTAATATAAGAATATCCTGTAAGTTTCAGAGCTGAAAACTTCCTTGTTAATCAAAGAAAAGCTTTTATTGACAGCTGGCTCAGCAAACGATCGATCTGCGAATGTGTTTATCTTTTTTATATGTGATAGTATTGCATTGCTACAGACTGTTTGATATCTACCGATTATATGTACGTGTCTAACTAAACAATTAACGTCATCTTACCACGCTGTCACAGGCTGGAGTATGTTTTGTATTTGAGGTGTTGTTGGTTCATTGTCCTGCGATTCGGGATCAGACTCAAACATGTATGGGCCAGGGCTCACAAAGCCCAATGACCCGGGGCTATGTGTTTTCCAGTCCGGCTACCAAACTGTATCACCGGCTATCTTAAATAGTGAAATAACATTCCTTTCTTGATGTGCGTTGTTCACTCTCTTGACTTAAAAAATACAGGTCGCGGAAGTTTTGAACATTCTGATTTGTCTGCAGTAAAGTTTTGCTGATGCACGTACTTGGCTTGTGAGTGTCCGCGTCTGTGTGTGTGTTAGTGATACACAGTTTGTGGTTATATCCACCGATCGGGCGGGCTAAGTAATAAAAAAATAACATTCCAATTAATTGGAAAAAAAAGGCTTCTCCTCCTGTCTATATGGTAATTTCTCTACTATGCGACGGAGTCTTATGATGCAATCATTAGCCTATTTTTACAAAAATGGCTTCTACTGGGCGATAGTGTAAGATACAACGTAATGGAGCCTTTTATACATTGTCGTGTTTTTTTAGAAATAAACAATGGACAAATGGAGTCTTTAAACGCCTCAGATGTAAAGTTATTCGCTGTCAAAGTAATGCCAAAATGAATGGGAGTCAATGGGATGTTTAAGCTACACTGTGTAACTTTTTTAGTTTATTCTTAGCTAAAAACACTTAGTTCTTTCAAAATATATGTCCTCATTAATGTATATTTACTTCTTTCGAGTAATAAAGTATTCTCGTAAGTTTATAATATGCCATTGAAAATGCATACGGGTAAGGGGTTCGAATGGGGGTCGCCATGTTGCCCCTCCATCTTGAAAGTACATTAGCCAAAGAGGGACATACCCGTAAATTCAAGCTTCGCCTTTCGCGTTTTAACACTCGATGGCTCGCACCTCTGTCACATCAACTGATCTCTGCTCACGGAGAAAATGATATAGCCTACAATGTAAACTTTGCCTTACGCTAGTGATGTCGTACAATATACAGAATAACGATAGCACTGATAAAAGTTACTTTACTAAGATTAGCTTGCATTCGTCTGGGAACCTGATAGCTGATGTTAGCAATGAAATGGTAAATAAATTACAAAAACTTAAAACTATTATTCATTTTACATTCATTTTACATAGATGTCATAACCTACATGTTAACTGACAAATTAAATAACTGCAAATTATAATAGTTTTCTAAAGTAACCTCATCACTTGAAGGAACACTAATGGACGAGGTTGAACTGGAAGCCATGTTAATCTTGGACTAAATCGGCCACCGTAGGAGTTAAAACGAAATCGGAATTGGGAGGAACAGAAACTAATATTTACCTGATGGTCATATACCTTTTCACCGCTAGATGGGGGAAAATATCACACAGTGTAGCTTTAACAGCAGGTGATAGCTTGGTTAGAAATGGCTGCCCCTATGGAAGGTGCGCTTTCCGGGTGCTGGATTACCCCCCTTGGTGCTGACAGGGGAGCCGAAGCTCATTATAATATGCAAAACGTATAAATAATTAAAAAAAAAATCTTAGCCGTGGGCGGTTACTTCAAGTCTTCAATGCGGCACGCCCATAAAAACAGAGCGTTCCATGAGAGAGACTCAAAACCAGTGTAGAAAATAGCCAATTACTTATTCATTACGTTTCTGAATGTAAAACCATGCGAACGTCATAAGTTGACCTCAGACGACAGTATAAAAAAAGCTAATTCATGACCCCTTTAAAAGGTGTGTGTAATTTCTGCTCTAATAGCAGCACTAAACATAACTGACAATTCTGTTTGATGACACCAGTGGCACAGAAATTACACAGTGCACCTTTAAATGGAAAGTAGACTCACTCTTTTCAGTGGTGTTGGTTTTTTTGCCTTGGGAACCTCTCGCTGTTTTCCCTTCTTCACTAAGGGACAAGTTGAGTCCAGCGGGTTGTGCGGTGCTTTCTCTTGCTGCCATGGCTTTTTCTGGACTGAAGGTTCTTTGTGGACTACAGGTAGAGCTCCTCCAACTAACACACCCGTAATATTATTTGTTATATTAGACGTGCTGACTAACATCATGGTGTCCTACAAAGTCTTTTAAGGGTTAGTTCGCCCAAGGATGAAAATGCCATCATCATTTACTCACCCTCATGTCGTTCCAAACCTGTATGACTTTCGTTCATCTTCAAAACACAAATGAAGATATTTTTTATTAAATATGAGAGATTTCTGTCCCTTCATTGAAAGCCTATTCACCCAAAACTCTGACACTTCAAAATGTTCATAAAGAGAACGGAAAAGTAATCCATATGAATTTAGCTTTATATTAGTCTTGATCAATCTACAGATGCTGGTCATATAATTAGAATATCATCAAAAAGTTGATTTATTTCACTAATTCCCTTCAAAAAGTGAAACTTGTATATTATATTCATTCATTACACACAGACTGATATAGTTCAAATGTTTATTTTTATTTTATTTTGATGATTATAACTGACAACTAAGGAAAATCCCAAATTCAGTATCTCAGAAAATTAGAATATTGTGAAAAGGTTCAATATTGAAGACACCTGGTGCCACACTCTAATCAGCTAATTAACTCAAAACACCTGCAAAGGCCTTTAATGGTCTCTCAGTCTAGTTCTGTAGGCTACACAATCATGGGGAAGACTGCTGACTTGACAGTTGTCTAAAATACGACAATTGACACCTTGCACAAGGAGGGCAAGACACAAAAGGTCATTGCAAAAGAGGCTGGCTGTTCACAAAGCTCTGTGTCCAAGCACATTAATAGAGTGGCGAAGGGAAGAAAAAGATGTGGTAGAAAAAAGTGTACAAGCAATAGGGATAACCGCACCCTGGAGAGGATTGTGAAACAAAACCCATTCAAAAATGTGTGGGAGATTCACAAAGAGCGGACAGCAGCTGGAGTCAGTGCTTCAAGAACCACTACGCACAGACGTATGCAAGACATGGGTTTCAGCGGTCGCATTCCTTGTGTCAAGCCACTCTTGAACAACAGACAGCATCAGAAGCATCTCGTCTGGGCTAAAGACAAAAAGGACTGGACTGCTGCTGAGTGGTCCAAAGTTATGTTCTCTGATGAAAGTAAATTTTGCATTTCCTTTGGAAAGTCTGAAGGAAGAGAGGAGAGGCGCACAATCCACGTTGTTTGAGGTCCAGTGTAAAGTTTCCACAGTCAGTGATGGTTTGGGGTGCCATGTCATCTGCTGGTGTTGGTCCACTGTGTTTTCTGAGGTCTAAGGTCAACGCAGCAGTATACCAGGAAGTTTTAGAGCACTTCATGCTTCCTGCTGCTAACCAACTTTATAGAGATGCAGATTTCATTTTCCAACAAGACTTGGCACCTGCACACAGTGCCAAAGCAACCAGTACCTGGTTTAAGGACCATGGTATCCCTGTTCTTAATTGGCCAGCAAACTCGCCTGACCTTAACCCCATAGAAAATCTATGGGGTATAGTGAAGAGGAATATGCGATATGCCAGACCCAACAATGCAGAAGAGCTGAAGGCCACTATCAGAGCAACCTGGGCTCTCATAACACCTGAGCAGTGCCACAGACTGATCGACTCCATGCCACGCCACATTGCTGCAGTAATTCAGGCAAAAGGAGCCCCAACTAAGTATTGAGTGCTGGACATGCTCATACTTTATGTTCATAGTTTTCAGTTGGCCAAGATTTCTAAAAATCCTTTCTTTTCATTGGTCCTAAGTAATATTCAAATTTTCTGAGATATTCTAATTTTCTGAGATACTGAATTTTGGATTTTCCTTAGTTGTCAGTTATAATCATCAAAATTAAAAGAAACATTTGAAATGTATCAGTCTGTGTGTAATGAATTAATATAATATACAAGTTTCACTTTTTGAATGGAATTAGTGAAATAAATCAACTTTTTGATGATATTCTAATTATATGACCAGCACCTGTATATGAACAGTAAGCTTTTATTCACATTTAAACTTTGATCAGCAAATGTACATAGAGAAGAGTGCTCAAATTTGGTAAAATAGAATCTCAAATGTGCTTACTTGATGCGCAAGAACCAATGAGGTTCATTCTCGCATCATGCCAGCGCATTTGAGCTTTCGCAAGAACCAATGAGGTATACTATTAAATTCACTAAACAAAACAGTGAATATTGTGTCTAAAAATGTAAGTAACTTTACTACTTGTTAGTTGAACTTAAATCAATGTAACGTGCACGCTCCCTTGTCATGGTATATTATTTAACTACAGGACTATATTATAAATATGTTGAATTTTTACCTCAGTATGTTTCGTCGGTGAATTTCTTTATGTTTGCCATTACGCTCATTTTATTTCTCCATGAGTTTCTCACAGTCAGGCGGCGCGAGCCTCAACAACAGCGCGACACTGATACTAGAAATACACTTATCCATTATCTATCGCTGAATGTAATAAAATCAGAAGAATCATTCTTGTGATATGATGCTACCATTTTTTGTAAACTTGCATGAACCCATCTAAACTAGTGAGGAGGCTGGTCAGCTGTAGTTCGACTGGATTCTGCCACCGTACTTCTCTCTGATGACGACGCAGGTTACAGCGGGGTGAAATCTGTCTGTGGTTTGTCCAATGATAACAATCACGGTGTCCGTCAGACTGGAGAAATTTTACCGGTAATGTGACCAAAAATATTTAAGACCCATCGAATCTGAATTTAAGACTTTTTAAGGCCTTATTTAAGGAAAACCTTATTTAAGACTTTTTAAGGACCCGTGGCCACCCTGTATGTAACATATGCACACAGTTAATTTGTACAAATAAAATGGATTTTATTTATTGATAAAACATTTATTTATTAAAGCTACTGTTTGAGGAAGGTCCTGCGTGACTGAAACGTTTAATTTTAAAATGCAATTTTTTGCGCTTGTACAAATAAAGGGTAGCATGTAATCCTTTTGAGCTAACGTTACATAGCCTAACAAATGATTTTTAATAATTAATTTTTTGTACACTTTTTTGGATGGACTTGAAATTGAAATTGAAGGGGCAGGTCAGATACCTGTGTCTCTTCTTTTATACACCTATCCTTCTCAATGTTTCTTTTTATTATTTCCATAACCTGAATAATCAAGGATAATCAATCTATGCATATCTTTCTCTGCTTTCATACATTTAGTTTAAAGATGATTGTAATTCTGTGTGATTTTATACTTTTATATATTTAGTTTAAGGATGATGATTTTGGAGTTTTAAATCTAGTCTCCTCAGATATCTGTCTCTTCTTTTATACACATATCCTTCTCAATGTTCATATATTCAGTACTTAAAGAATAAAAGAATATCATGTATGTATGTCTCTCTCTGGCGAAGGAGAGCGATTGCTGTATCTTTGTTTAGGTATTGGGTGTTCTTTTGATAAATGTCAGGATCCGCTGACACTAACCAGAGTGCAATATATCCTAGTGCTTTTGTGTATGCGTTGCATGATCGGTGCAGGCCCAATATTGAAGATGGATGTTTTCTGCACACGACACCAGACCTGAAGACGCCTTTCTATGTCCTCCTGGCTCATTGTGATCTAAATCTAGTCATGGGGCGATAACTAGTCTACCCATTTTAGTGATATGCCCTGCTATTTATCCTTGTGTGGAAATTTACCATGACTGTGCATTTTCTCTGCCAATCAGAATCATTCAAAATGGCAATAATGACGTGGTTGGACCTTGAAAACAGTACAACTGTTCAGAAATTGTATGTACGTTAGGTGGAGGCGGGGAGACTGTTAGAGGGAGTGCGGCCTACGAACTCCTTATGAGCTGGCTTCTGCTGATGAAACTGCAAACTATTCTTCAGTAAATTGTTCTTTAATTAATCTAACTCCTGACTCTTGGTCTTCATTTTTCACTACTGGTTCTGGGTCCTAAGCTGTTACCCCAACAAAATCTTCCACAGATGAGGATCTTGCGCTGGCCAGTGTTACACTCACTTACACTGACATCTACTGGCGTGTGTCCATGCAGCATCACGCAAAAATAAAGGTTTACAGTAACGGACGGGACTGTTAATGCGCCATTCGTTGTGACACATGATAGATTTATTTTGTGTCATTCCTAGAATGGGCAGTTTGTGACGTATTACAATACATTCAGAGGCACATGCCAATCAAATACAGACGTGACACAAACATTACTGACTTTAATGCGATGTCACTTAATGTTACTTTTACGTTCTTTTTATGAGCCACCAGTGTTTTGAGTGAATATACTTTAAATGGAGTGACAGAAATCTCTCAGATTTCATTAAAAATATCATAATTTGTCTTTTGAAGAAGAACAAAGGTCTTACGGGTTTGCAACAACATGAGGAAATGATGACAGAGATAACATTTTTGGTAAACTATCCCTTTAAATGCATTAAACCAACCAGAAAAGCACAAAAAAGTGTATCCACTTATTTTTTCTTACCTGAAAGTTTTACTGGTCGTTGATCTTGATGTTTGGATTTTTGAGACTGTTGCTTCTGCTCAAGAACCATCAGCATGTTTCCAAGATCAAGCTGTACAGGAACTTTTGACTTTTTCTGACTAGTCTGATTAAATAAGATGGGATAAGAATCAATTATAATGTGCAATTACAATGCATCTCGTTTTTCAGAAAAATTATTTGGTGATTCATTTTACATTGCATGGTATTGTGAAGTTCAATCAGATTTAAATCTACACCCCTATACATGATGGTTTTGTTTTCACTGGAAACCAACCTGTGTTTTCTTAGTGTCACCAGAGGCAGAAGTGGGTGTAGTGGCGTTGTGTTTTATCTCTGGGCGTAAAGATGATCCCTCTTTTTGTGCTAAAGAATGTCCTTTGAGTTCCTGAATCAATATAATTACAGATGATACAATACATGAGCATATTTCAGTCTCTAATATTCAAACATGTTATATGAACTGCTGGCATTAGGATGTGCTCCGGACAAAAGAATAAACTCACAAATGCAAGCGACAGGTCTGGAAACTCCTCTTCATCCTACAAAAACAACACTTAGATAATCACCATTATGCTTCTAATGCATGTTAACGATCAAACATAAGAAAATGAGGGTGGAGGCAATATTTCAACTATTAAAATGTAAAATTATATCAAATAAAATATATTTTAATATTTAAAATATGTAAAATATTATCAAATAAAAGTGCAATAGTTAATACGTTTCTAAAACTGATGTACACCACTTATTTTTGTATTATTTATAAACTATTATAGAACTTTGTTTTCATTTTTCCAAGTAACAACTTAACATTACATTTCTAAAATCTAATTTTAGAAAATATCAGAATATATTTGACATACATAAACAGTTTTTTTTTTTTTTTTTACCTCAATCTTCGGTGGCTCCTGCTGTATCAGATGTTCCTCTAGTGTCTCCTCTGTGTTCTCCGATCCGGTTTTGGATTTCTTCTTTTTCTTCCTCTTCTTGGTTTTCTGCTCTGCTGTCTTAGTGGATAAATCCTCCTAGACACAGAACATTTGTGAAAATTGTGTCTATTTTGTATAGTACATGTTCAAATGCTGATGGACAGTGCGATAGTTTACCTGGGAACAGGTGTTGGCTTTGGGGATTTTCTGGATGACTCTGGGAGGCTGAGAGGCAATGTTTGCCCAGGAGTGAGCAGAAGATCCAGTGGGATTGGATACTGCACTACCCTGATCTAAATCATAATGGATTTTAAAGAATACGATCCATTTAATTCCTTTAATATTGAATTTTAACATCTAATTTAAAGAGATTCACAATCCATTTCTGTAATATGATATAGGCCTATTTCCCAGTGAAACGAAACTGAATATGCAATTTATTTATGTTCCTTGAAATTGTGCAAAATAACAAAAGGGAAGACGTGTATTATTAAAGTTGGCATGAAACCAGTTGCGATGGTGTTTTCTATCATATGGTTACATATGTATTTGAGTGAAACGGCTTCTTGAACAAGAAAAAAAAAAAATGTTGGGACTTATTTCGTTAGATTGTTGTGGTTTTCGACTGCTGTGACTTCAAGCCTTTCGCTGCAAGTGGGAGGGGTCGCTTTGATTAAAGTTTACAAGGGCATATGACTTAAAAAAAAAAAAAATTGTCCACAGATAATTTATAATACATACTGCAATATTACGTAAAAAAAATAAGAATGGTAAATTTTGATTATGGAGACGTGATTTCTGAAGCATGTTTGCACATGTTTACCTGCTGTGATAGTTAATGACATGTCACACTTTCCAATGGACGAAACTTGCTGTGCAGACTTGGTTCTTCGTTTTGGTACATTCTAACAGAAAACAACAATTTCTAAGTTTCAGTAAGGTCTCTAATGGCTCCTTTGCTCATCAAGCCAGCATTTATTTTATCGAAAATACAGGAGAAAAAAAAACTTAATATTGTGAAATATTATTAAAATTTAAAAGAATGTTTTTCTATTTTAATATACTTTAAAATATAATTTATTTCTGTGATTCAAAGCAAAATTTTCAGCATCATTACTCCAGTGTCACATGATCCTTCAGAAATCATCCTAATTATGATGATTTATTATCAATGCTGGAAACAGTTGTGCTGCTTAAGTTTTTTTATAACATTATATTTTTCATGTTTTTCATATTTTTCAGGATACCTTGACGAATAAAACGTTCAAAAGAACAGCATTTATTTAAAATAGAATGTTTTGTAACAATATATACTACCATTCAAAGGTTTTTTTTTATTAATACCGTATTTCCTCAAATAAAAGCTGGGGCCTTTATTTACCTGAACTGCAGAAGGTCACCGGCTTTTATTTGAAGCAGGCTTTAATTAGGGGCAGGCCTATATTTCGAATTCCATCTATTTGAAAAAAAATTTTGTTTTAAATAAACCGTTTTAAATTAAAAGCGATAGAGTTCCAGAGGACAGATATCATCAGGAGCGCGGGAAGTGGGGTGGTTTCAAAGGATTGCAAATGCAATGCAAATTTTTGTTCATTCTATTAATTTTTAGAATTTAATAACTTATTTGTAATAAACATTTTAAGTGGCCCATTAAAAAGTATTATTTATAAGTTGAATTGTGTTTTTAAAACATACATGAGGTCATATTGTGACTGTTGCGGTGTGTGCGTTGAAAGAGCGATAATATTTCCTTCAGTGGAGAGCGCCTTTCTCAAGAATCCGCTCAGCACCGCACGCACAACCCAGAACTCCCTTTGTGACATGCTGGATTTTTGTAACCCAACTAATGCGCACACTTTTCTCAAGCCGTTATGGAGCTATTCAATTTTGATTTTGCATATTGTTTTTTAAATGTTCGTTCGAGTAGTTCAAATGACCACTTTACAATATTTCAATAACATAATTTATTTTGAAACCTATGCTGTTTTCTTGTACAAAATAAAATAGTTTAAGTTAAATGCAGAGTAAGATGTGTAATAAAGAGAAGAGGCTAAGAGATTGTCAAGATCAATATTTGTGTAGCCTGTCTGACACGGTATTTTCACAGACTAACACACGTCACATCTCTCATAGACTACAGTATTTAAAATAGCATATATGCATCAGTTATATTCTCAATTTAATTTACAGAACAATCCCTGCAAAGTGTTTAGGTTAAGTATAGAAGAGACCAGGATTAGTGTGCGTCCACTCGCAATGGTAACAATGGTTTTGGTCCTTCGGCACAACCCTACTGTACATGAACTTGAATGCACATGAAATGAAAGGAAATAATTTTTCCCCGGCCTTAATTTGAGACCGGCCTTTATTTGTTCGTGCTGGCCACGCTCCCGGCCACTATCAGAGGCCCGGCGTTTAATTGACTACAGGCTTTTATTTGAGGAAATACGGTACTTTTATTCAGCAGGGATGTGTTAAATTTATAAAAAAGTGATAGTGATTTATATTGTTAGAAAATATTTATATTTTGAATAAATGTTGTTCTTTTTAACCATTTATCCATCAATAAATCCTGAAAAACATTATCACAGGTTTCAAAAATGTATTAAGCAGTACAACTGTAATAATAATAATTATATATAACTATCAAATCAGCATATTAGAATGATTACTGAAGGATCATGTGACTGACTGGAGTAATGGCTGATAAATTCAGCTTTGCATCAGCTGGAGAGGTGAGGAATCCCAAGCACATCCACTGACCACTGGGGTTCCCCAGGGCTCGGTGCTTGGTCCTCTCCTCTTCTCCATCTACACTACTTCATTGGGACCCATCATTCAGGCACATGGCTTCTCATACCACTGCTATGCTGATGACACTCAGCTCTACCTTTAATTTCACCCAGACGACCCCACAGTAGCTGCACGAATCTCCAGCTGTCTGGCTGACATCTCTGCATGGATGAGAAAACATCACCTGCAGCTTAACCTGGCAAAGACTGAGTTTCTCATCTTCCCCGCCAGTCCCACCATACAACATGACTTCACCATCCAGTTAGGTACATCCTTGATTTCCCCATCAAAGTCAGTCAGAAATCTTGGGAGTAACATTTGATGACCAGCTGTCCTTCAGAGAACACACAGCTCGCTCATGCCGGTTTGCGCTCCACAACATCAGGAAGATTAGACCATTCCTAACAGAGCACGCAACACAGCTTCTTGTCCAGGCCCTGGTTATTTCTAGACTTGACTACTGCAATGCGCTTCTGGTTGGACTCCCCTCTTGTGTGATCCAATCACTTCGAATGATCCAGAATGCAGCAGCATGTCTTGTCTTCAACGAGCCCAAAAGGACCCACGTCACACCTCTCTTCATCTCCCTGCACTGGCTACCACTCGCTGCTCGCATCAAGTTTAAGGCGCTGACCCTTGCATACAGAGCCACCACACGCTCAGCTCCGACTTACTTTGACCCCATTCTACAAATCCACACCCCAACCAGAAGCCTTCGCTCAGCAAAGGAACGACGGCTTGTGGTACCATCACAGAGGGGGAAAAAATCCCTTTCCAGAACATTTTCATTCAACGTTCCCAGCTGGTGGAACGATCTTCCCAACACCATCCGAAACGCAGAATCATTGACATCATTCAAAAGTCACCTTAAAACTCAGCTCTTCCGTGAGCACTTAACCTCATATAAAAATAAAAATACATTTTTTTTTCCTCCTTCTTCTTTCTCTTTCTTCTTCCCTCTCCTAGCCTGTGCTACACTGAGCAATGTACACGGTCTCAGGATCTCAGGCTCTTATTGCGCTTCTCGACTCTTCATGACCTATCGCTTCATGTTCTCCCATGTTGTTTTTTTGCTTTGGATAAAAGCGTCTGCTAAATGCATAAATGTAAATGTAAATGCATCACAGAAATACATTTTAATGTATATTCAACTATAAAAACATTATTTTCTGTATTTTTGATCAAATAAATGCAGGCTGTATGAGCATACGTCTTCTTTCAAAAACATAAAAAATAGTAGGGTTTCCAAACTTTTGACCGACCTCTGTGTGTGGTGTGGTGTGTGTGTGATATTTATAAAATTGTCATTATAAAACGGTGGCACTAACAGACATAAATGTATGCATATCTGTCGACTTCTGTGTTGTGTTGTAAAAAAAATACATTAATGAAATATTGTTTGACTATTTACAGTCTTTGTTTTTGTTAATAAAAAAGTAAACACATTTTCATAAGTGTAAAGTACATTGTAATGTTTTTCATTGTAAACACTTCAGTGAGGCTGTGAAGTGTTAGTAAACAGCTTGTGCTTTAACAGAACAAAGTGTTCTTTGGCTCAAACCATCATCCATGAAAGTTACCTTACAAATGAGTGCTGGTGAACTCTGACGCTCTGCTGGCATGACTGCACTAGCACACACTGTTGGTTCCTGGTGCAGGGAAGCTGCTGTATGGTTGCTGGGTGTGATATCACCCAATTCCGGGAAATCGGCCAGTTTCATTTCAAATGTGCTACTATATGTAATGGCCGATTTGGCTCTCTCAGCGGGGTTTGGGGTAGGTTTGGTCCCTCTGTAACCTTGAAACAGAAACAAACAGTTTAATTACGATTTAATCAGTAAATTATTATTAAAAGGCTTCTTGAAAGGAATTAGCACCTCTGTCTGTTGATCTCCTGCTGATTCTTTTGTCCTGAGAGGATGGCTCAGCTCTGTTGTCCTGTAATATCTGAGAGATCGAAAAACTTTTGCACAACAGTATAAAGATGCAAATCATCCAAATGGTTATACTAGAATCATACCTTTCCAATTTGCTTGTTTGTGCCTTCTTTGAAACCACTGCGTGTTTTGAGGTCAGCGCTCTTGTTGGCGTGAAAGCTGCTGTTGTAACCGTGCATCCTTGGTGCCGCGTCATACTGATTGTCAACTGATCTCTGCCTTTTCTTGAACCAGTCCTCAGGTGACGACTGGCATGTGGCGTTTTTAGATGGAGGTCTGTGTATAATAAAAAATTAATATCATACATCTAATCAAAACCCCATTGACTTTCATAGTAGAGAAAAAAAACAGATGGAAGTCAATGTGCAATCTGGTTACCGCCATTCTTCTAAATATCTTCTTCTGTGTTCAGCAGAAGAAAGAAATACAGGTTTGGAACAACTTGAGAGTGAGTAAATGATGGAATCATTTTTGGGTGAACTATTCTTTTAATTTAAGTCTTGTGAAAAGATATGATCGCTTTACATGATGAACAAAACAACAGCAAAAAAAAAAAAACCCTTGATTCATATTATGATGCCTTTTTGACCCTTTTTTTTTTTTTTTGGATCTACTAAGTTTTCACTAACGGGACTAAGTGATGAACTACACCTGTGGTTAGACTTTGAAAGGACACCTGTGTGAAAATGGCCCATGAAGCCATATTGTGACCACGGATTAAGAACTGATTCCCACAAACTCATGGCCATGTTTTAGGTAAATCTTGGTCATGCTGTACGAATTCATTTGTTTTAATTGAGTTAAAGTGTGGCTAGGATTTACCCAAAAACAAAGGGAAAAGTAATTTGTGGCCACTAAATGTTGCAGAAAGAAAAATTGATAGTTTGTTATATTATGCAATGAAATTTCAAGTATCCCAATAGTTTTTAGGGGCACTGGATGCGCTTATTTTGAAAAAGAATCTACATAATATGTTAACGAATCATATTTCTTAATGTTGGCCTACTCTGACAAGTAAAGATAGATGCCACCTAATCACTTATATTTTACCTTTTTAAATGATCCTCCATTTTGCCTGGCTGTGGAAGGCTATGACTCAAACAACTTAAGAGGATCCAAAACTCCAGCCTTCATTATCTGTGAGCAGAGAGACAGGATCAAAGAACAGATTGGTGATAACGCAGCATGCACGAGCTGAAATGAAGTTTAATTCATAAAATAACCATATGTGGTGCACAAATCTGCGTTTAAACAAACGATGCTGAATCCATGTGTAAATAATGACGCAGCAAACCGAAGTTAAAGACTAAATACCACTCAGTCAACAGCATTATGTAATAATCCAGTCCAACAACGTCATATTCAAGGATACGGTTAAAAATGCGGGTTATTATTTGCTACAAACTGACTTACGTTTATTATTTTAACAGGTCATCGGTAAACGTAAGGTTTTTGCGTTGCGTTTAAGGTTTTGTGTTGTCGTAATGGAGATGGACTGGATCGGTTAGCAGTCAGCTGTACTGAAGTAAACATCATGCAAACTTTAATTCAAACTTAGATACGTGAGCTACTACCTTACATGTCAAATAACATGATAGAGAGTGTGATGCATGTTTAGCTAACGACAGGTTTCACCAGCCAAATGGGGTTTCTAGATAGCTCGTTTAGACATCTGAGCTAACGTTAGTGTAAACACACAGTCGTGACGATAACCTATATGGAAAACCAACAAATAGTAAGATCTTCCATACCTCCCGGCCTTTACAAAACTCCATTTTAAAAAGACGTAGTCCGTTCGGCAAAATAATTAAAGATTAAGCTCAAAGTCGACAACATGCTCAGTCGGTGCGGGAACTTTTATTTTGAAGGGTGGTCTGATAATACGACATTACTCAACACACTGGTTGATGTGTGATATTCAGCAGATAAATGAGTTAGACTAGTTTATGTTGCTAGTTTTATCTAACGATAAACAAAAAGTAAACCTAAGGGGGGAAAACAACCGTCATGGCATGTGTATACTATGCAAATTAATAGAAACATTCAGATAAAATAAAAAATAAAAAAACACGTGGTAGACAATAATCATCTTTATTATATCATGAATCACGTTTAAAAGTAGCATTCAGAATACATATTTTGATATATAAACACACAGTACAGTACCGGTCAAAAGTTTGCAAACATTACTTTTTTTTTTAAAGAAGTTTCTTATGCTCATCAAGCCTGCATTTATTTTATAAAAATGTATTTCTGTAATTCAAAGCTATATTTTCAGCATCATGACTCCACATGATCCTTCAGAAATCATTCTAATATGATTATTTATTATCAATGTTGGAAACAGTTGTGCTGCTTAATATTTTTTATAACCTATTGTTTCAGTATTCTTTGATGAATAAAAAGTAAAAAAACAACAACAAAAAAACCCCAGCATTTATTTAAAATAGAATGTTTTGTAACAATATACACTACCATTCAAAAAGTACCTATCAAATCAGCATATTGGAATGATTTCTGAAGGATCTGACTGGATTAATGGCTGATGAAAATTCAGCTTTTCTGAAGTATATTAAAATAGTAAACCATTATTTTAAATTGTAATAATATTTCACAATATTACAGGGTTTTTTTCTGTATTTTTGATCAAATAAATGCAGACTTAATGAGCATTGTCTTCTTTCAAAAACAATAAAAGTAGTAATGTTTCCAAACTTTTGACCGGTACTGTGTATTTGTGTGTGTGTAAAATATTTATAAAATTGTCATTACAAAACGGTGGCACTAACAGACATAAACGTATGCATATCTGTCGACTTCTGTGTTGTGTTGTAAAAAAATACATTCATGAAATATTGTTTGACTATTTACAGTCTTTGTTTTTGTTAACAGAAAAGTAAACACATTTTCACAAGTGTTAAGTACATTGTATTGTTTTTCATTGTAAACACTATAAGAGGAACTTTCTTAAGTGGGCTTTAAGGCTTTCAATAAGGAAAAAGAGGTCTGACCCCCGATGACACAATAGTGATTCCTAAAATCTTGATCTCACTCCTCCTTCGGCCTCTTCAGCTGGCTCAGCAAAATCAGAGGGACTATAAAGAACACTGAACTGACTATAAAACATAATTCTGCTCCAGCCAACCAGTACACTGAAAAAAAATAAAAATAATAATGTTATGATTTGCTGAGAACTGCAAAAGAACAAAGGTACATACTGATATATAAATGATATACAGTCATTGAAAGGGACAATTCATTGCAATTCTGGTTAGGGTTGTTCACAGTGTACATATAAAAAAAGACATTTAATCTTAGGATATATTTTTGATATGTTTACCTGAAGAAGCCACAATAGGACCTAGTGCTCGAGCTAAAGCTCCAAGACTCCGAAGGATTCCCATGACTGTTCCCTTCTGATTGGCTGAGCCTAAGACATTAACACAGACATCATTAACACCATCACACATTCAAACTAACAGAGGTGTGGGAGATCATTGCCATCATTAGTAAAGGGACAGTTCACTCAAGAAATGTTCACTTTTTTTTTGTCCATACAATGGAAGTCAATGGTAACCAAAACTGTTTGGTTACCACCATTTAAGAACAATATCTTCTTTTGTGTACCACAGAAGTTTACATTTTTCGGTGTAATGACCTCTCAAAAAAAATCCACAGAATGGATAAATAAAATTTAAAGGAACTTAACAAAAAAGCCCACCGTGTTCAGACACTTGTGTTGAAAGACATGGAACGACAATAGCAGCAGCTGCAAAAATAAATACATGAATTATTACAAACTGAAATACTAATGCAAAAAATGCAAGTATATTTTTATTTGGACGATAATAATAATGCATTTGCACACTGACAGAATTGATGCATGATTGCTTACCAAAAGAGAATAAAAACAAGCCTGAATAGAGTAGCGTCAAATTCCATGCTATTCCAATGAGCAAGAAGGCTGGTATAAGGGATATAATTGCCTGAAATACACATAAATGAAAACAAATATGTAGTCACAACGTGCAGACCTTTGAGTAGTTAATCATTCAATCGTATTCAGAGTTCCAAGAAAATTGCAAGAAAATTTTAATTTGACTTGTGATCCAGCAATGCATGAAAGAGTTTACCACTTTAACAGTCTGGATCTGATGGTCTGGTTTGATCCTGCGGGCATATCCGCCCTGGATCACTGCCATGGTAATGCCGATGAAAAAGAACATCTTCCCCTGCTGCATGCTACAACAGAAGAAAGCAGTGTTTCGCTTTAAAACCCTCAGGCAAGACCATGGGCTTCAGCTGCTCAATGATACACACAATGATATCAGTATGTCATGGTTCTGATTAAGCAAAACATATCTCAGACTGTGCAAGACTACATTGGTATATTGAAATCACATATTATCCTAGCAGCTACACCTTTGACCTTTGTTCACGTTCCCCCATTCTGGTTGTTTATGATGTATAATAAATTCTCCAAAACTTCCTGGTACCTAATGCCTACATACAAATAAACCCACAGGCTGTTTTTCTCATCTCATGGTTTAAGTTGAGCCCTGACCTCAAAATCGATTAGTTAATCGATGATTTACAATGGATAATGCTTTATAATGTCACACTTTTCTTTGAAGCAGTAGCCACAGATTTTGTAGCAGTTTTGTAGAAGTTGTAACATTCAGCAATGTTGTGTTAGCTATAGATTTTAGGCCTCACCTGGAAAACTGGAAGCGCTGATGTGTCAGGAAACTCAAGGTGAATTCCAACCCAGAGAAGAGATACAGATACGTGAAGTAAACCAGTCCAAGCACCTTAAGATTTTGCATTTCTATTGTAAAAAAATAAATCCACAAAAAATTACTATGGCAGTTCATTAATTTTTCAACCTGGTAAAGTTCAAGACTTCTAGGTTGGGTGAAACTTTATGCTCTCACTTTGTTCAGACGGTGGATTCTCTGTTCTTGTGACTGCAGTGAATCTGAAAAGTGCAACAGGGTGTAGAAAATCTCCAGATTGTTGAATGCCTGAAGATTCAGATGCCCCCTGAAAAACATTCATTACATTTATAATTGAAGACAATGCTATAAACAATTCAAACCAAGTTGAAGTCTATTCAGAAAGTGATCACAATTAAAGTTGCAATGTAATGGAAGTAGCACCAGATCTTTTCTTCCATAATGTGTCATGCATCCGAAATAGGGGGACATGGTTCTATCCATTGAAAGGTTGGATTCTGAAATCCACTGCCACTTCAATATACCTATATGTATATATATCCGAATTAAATTCATAAGCAAAGCGTTAATCAATATATTTATCCTCCTATATTATTATAATGATTTTTGTTGATTCTTTCCAGTTATGATATTGCTTAATCAAGAGAACCCCTTATTGTTTGTTTCTTCCTTTATTTTTTCTAAAGTTTGTATTTGGTCTCTGAGTGGTGACTGAGGGTCTGTCCTAGGGATGTGTGATGTGTCGCTAAACACTTGATTTCAGTCATGTGTTTGGATTTTGGAGGTATCACACACTCCTAACCTGACAAGAGTGCAGTAACAGTGCTTGCTCACTTAGCCCGGCTTCCAGAGATGAAATATGGATCGGCCTTTCATTTTTATATTATATTTTATTCCTTTCATATTTCCTTTTACTGAAACACTAAATAATTGTATGCATATTGCCTGTACTATTGTCTGTACCTCTCACTGAGAAAAAGCACGTTATCAGTATGTTTTGGGAAACTTTTTCTGGTCAGTACTAGAGCTCAACCAACTTCAACCTTGGAGAGAATGTGTATCTGTGTGCGCGCAGTATTTTGTGTTACAGATCAGTTTTGGAGGTGGATTACGGGCATCCTAAGAGATGGGTGGACTTGTTGTTCGGGGCAAGCTGGCGCCTTCTCCAGTCCTGGAAGGTCACTACGTGCCTAATTCCAGGGTGAAGATGTCAACAAGTGATCTATGTACACATGAACCTGATTAACTGACAATGTGTGGAAATTGACCATGACTGTTCATTTTCTCTGAGCCAATCAGGATCATCTAATGACGTGGCTAGACCTTGAAAACAGTATAACTGTAATTGAAATTGAAAATGAAATTGTATGTACGATGGGCGGGTAGAGGGAGCGTGGCCTACGAACTCCTTGTGAGACTTGAAGCTGGCTTCTGCTGATGAAACTGCAAACTATTCTTCAGTAAATCTTTCTTTAATTAATTGCACTCCTGACTCTTGGTCTTCATTTTTCACTACTGGTCTTGGGTCCTAAACTGTTACCCCAACACCATCACCTGTTGATTGGATGGAGGCCGATCTGAATGCAAGCTTGCAATCAAGCAATATTATATTCCTGCAATACTGGAGACTGCAGTTTCAGGACCGAAGTTCTAGGACCCTATTTTTTTGTGACAGCGCCACCTAGCCAATTTCACTCCAACAGAGGAGACCTGATTAAATCTGCAAACAAACAGATGCAAAGACTAGACCCATGTATTTTTTTTATTTTTATTATCTTTCCATCTTATTTTTAACATGAGAGGGCGCAGCCATTTTAAACTTTAATGTGCAAGGCTTTCGGTGTCAGCAGTCTCCAATTATTATTTAGGTGTGCAAAAACAGTTCATTGTGCTGCTGGATGTTGTAAACTGGTATTGTTTTCAAATCATGTTAATTTATTACCGTACTATTAAACACACTAGTTTGTAGTGCAATTGTTTTACCGTGTACCGCACTTTGTTTAGTGGGTCAAACATCAGACGTGAAGCGCTGCGCCTAATGAATTGAAGTCTCGCACAGGGAAAGAAAATTGTTTTCTTTTCAAGAAAACTTAATTTAAAACCAGAATAAGTTGCTCATATATTGAAAATTAGGCTAAATGTATTTTAAGAGGGTTACCAACAGGTTACCTGTTGGTATGGTTAGGGATTGGTTTTAGGACAATATATCAATTAAATTTTTTCAATAAAACAACTAAATAAATTCAGATTTTTTAAAATTAAAAATACAGAATTGAATAGTAAGTGCTATAAAATAGTCCTAGAAATGCAGTCCTGTAACTGCAGTCAACAGTAAGAAAGGGGCGGGGTTTAAGCATACATCACTAGAGAGAAGTCTTTCATTTCACCGGAAAATTTAAGTTACAACATTTTGATTGATTAAAATTTTAGAAATGAAATATGCATTGATGAATAGTTCGCAATATTATTATGATCAATAAGATTTATTTAGAAAATAGATGATAGGTACATTTCCATTTCATGTCAAGTTTAAATGTTTATCTATCCCCTGGTTACACAGACAAAGCTTAAGACTAGTTCCAGACTAAAATGCATGTTTGAGCTGTTTTAATTGAAAGCAACTAGCACTGGCATATCTTAAAATATGTCAGTGCCATTGTTTTGTCTCAAGATGCATAACAGTAATGTTTTTTCTAAGGCACGTTTATAAAAGCTACTTAAATGCCCTAATTGAACAAAGGCACAATCCTGGCTTAATCTAAGCCCTGTCTTTGAAACCGGACCTATAAATATTAAAGCACATTTGAATAATGAGTTCACTTAGAATTACATAGTTACATTATATTATTAGAATGTACCTGAAGTGGCAAATTACATATCCCAAGCATTATTTTAGTCACTAAATTATAACAGTTAGCCTCTGGCTGTTGCATATTGTCAAAATCACTGACCTTTTTTAAAGTCTCTGGCAGCATGAGGAAAATAAAAAGAAGGTCTGCTAAAGAAAAAAATACAGCCAGCATGGCAGGGCCTTGATAAAACACCTCAGAGTCTTTGAGTCTCAGAGCAAAGTATGCTCCCATTAATGGACCCAATGTGAACCCCAAGGAGAAAGCAACACCAATCATTGCCTGAAAATAGAAGAAAACAAATCCACTGAATCTTCAAGTTACTCACAAGCTATGAGGTTAAAAATGTCAATCTGTCCTGAAAACATCGATTAAAGATCTTAATGACTTTAACTCACCATTCCCTTGCTTCTTGCTTTAGGGCAAGGCAGGTCCGCCACAACAGCTGTGCACAGGCTGACATTACCTTTACAAATGCCTCCCACCACTCGAGACAACAGAAAAACAGTAAAACTGTGAGAGAAAGCCCACAGAATGTAGGACGCCACGAGACCTACCTGAAAAACAAGGAGAATGTTACTTAGATCTACTAAGTCTAGAAAAGGCCTTGAGTCATTGACATACATTAAAAAGGAATATGTTAGCATTTAAATTTATCTTAATTAATACCCTATTTCAGAGATAAGTTTATTTTATTAATTTAACCTGGGGGTTGATGAAAAGCTAAAGATTAAATAAATAATAAAAATAAATAAATAAATACATTTATTTATTTGTTTACCTGCATGTCATATCACAATTAATCAACACTAGAAACGTAAACATGTGAATGTGCTGTGAAATTATGGAAATATTAACTTAAAATCTCAGTGGCTACTTCCAAGTAAATATTTTAGGTCAAAGGGGTTTGACATACAAAAAAATGTGGGAAACCTTTCCCTATATGATCTAATTTTGTCTATACTCACGGTTGTTAACAGGAGCAGTGGTTTTCTTCCGTAATCATCTGAAAGAGCCCCAATAATGGGTGATGACAGAAATTGTAGTAAAGAGTAAAGTGAGCCTATCAGACCTAAGACCCCAAAGAAGAAGATAATCAATGTACACGTCCTCCATACAAAAGTTCAAATTATGCACGGCATTTAAAGGGTTAGTTCACCCAAAAATGAAAATAATGTCATTTATTACTCACCCTCATGCCTGTTCAACTTCGGAACTCAAATGAAGATATTTGTGTTGAAATCCGATGGCTCAGTGAGGCCTGCATAGCCAGCAATGACATTTCCTCTCTCAAGATTCATTAATGTACTAAAACATATTTAAATCAGTTTATGCGAGTACAGTGGTTCAATATTAATATTATAAAGCGACGATCATATTTTTGGTGTGCCAAAAAAAACAAAATAATGACTTATATAGTGATAACCGATTTCAAAACACAGCTTCATGAAGCTTCGAACCATTATGAATCACTGTATCGAATCAGCAGTTCAGAGCGCCAAAGTCACGTGATTTCAGCAGTTTGTCGGTTTGACACGCAATCATGATTCAACACACTGATTCATAACACTCCGAAGATTCACAAAGCAGTGTTTTGAAATCGGTTATCACTATATAAGTCGTTATTTAGTTTTTTTGCCGCACCAAAAATATTCTTGTCGCTCTATAATATTAATATTGAACCACTGTACTCACATTAACTGATTTAAATATGGTTTAGTACATTAATAGATCTTGAGAGAGAAAATGTCATTGCTGGCTATGCAGGCCTCACTTAGCCATCGGATTTCAACAAAAATATCTTCATTTGTGTTCCGAAGATGAACAGAGGTCTTACAGGTGTGGAACGGCATGAGGGTGAGTAATAAATGACATTATTTTCATTTTTGGGTGAACTAACCCTTTAAAGAAACCCTCAATATCAGTCAGAGTAATGAAGTTACCTCCAAAAAGAACACTGTTATATTTTGTGTCCAAAGGAACTCCAACTGCCCCTCTGAACCAGTTCACTACGCTCTGTAATGACTGATACACACCGTCCTGTAGAATACACAGGAAAAAACAACATCAAAATCATAAGACAAAGCTCTTTTATGCACACTGCAATGATTTTCTTAGCATTTTTGTTGTTTTACATTACAAATATATACAAAAATCTTAAAGGTGCAGTGCGTATTTATGAGGATCTAATAACAGAACTGCAATATAATATACATAACTATGTTTTCAGTGGTGTATAAAGACCTTACATAATGACCCGTTATGTTTTTATTACCTTAGAATGAGCCATTTCTATCTCCTTACAGTGAAATCGCCATTTTGCTCCGTCATGTCTCTACAGTAGCTCTAAATGGACAAACTTCTCTACAGAGCGCTATAGTCACTATAGACAACAACATCTGTGTCCTGTGTTGGTCACCGTAGCTTCTCTATGTGCTTTGAAAGGGAGGGGTGGGTGGTTGCAATTCGCAACCTCACCACTAGATAACACTAAAAATTACACAGTGCACCTTTAAATCAAGATACATTTAGTTGAGAAGGCAAATGACTCAAGACAAAAATACTGAATAAGAAAATAATTTTTTGCAATTCACATAATTGTGCTACTATTCAATGGCTACTATTCAATTTTCCCCTATCCAGTAAAAATGTTACATATAACACAATAATTTGAATAGTTCAATGAGAGCGCGCTACATTAACATGAACCCTTTCTGTGAATGAAGCCATTGTCAGCTTCCTTCCTAATGAGCAAGAACAGCTCTGAGCTTGGAGGCTTTCCACAGACTTGTCTCTTTAACTAAACTACTTAATATTATAAAGTTCATTTATTCAGTAAGTAATTATATAAGTCATCTCTGACTTTTGTACTAGAAATGGTCTGTATATCCTTTCTTCAAAAGACATGGGTAGGGGAAACATGTCCTGACTGGAATGCATCATGCACTGTCACAGTCTATAGTTAAATGCATGACTAATCGAGGTCAAAATACAGCAGCATTTCTTTTTGAATAAAGAGCAAGCCAAATACCTTTTGAGATTTTATTACAACAATATAGCCTATTCAAATGATAATCTTAAAAAGATGATCTCACCCCAGTTTGACTGTAGTGGTCTAAGATGGAAGGGAGCAGTGGAAGTATTAATGTGAAACCCAGCAAGTCAAGCAGCAGTGCTAAGAAAACCACCCTGATGACTCTGGAAGAGTGAACGTCCTCAGATGTAGTTTTGTCACCTGTCATGTCTCCACTCTGGTAGTTTTTATTTACAGCTGAGAAATCTTAAAGCATCTCCTGTGGGCAGTGAACCGAATCACTGAACAAAAACAAAACATTGAAAAACTGTATGAACTCCATTATTTGTCCTTGAAACTAAAGTACCAATAAATGTTTTTTGGTACCATGGTATTCTCTAAAGTCATGTAAATATAGTTTACAAATCATTCAGTCACACTCAGTACCATTGGATATATCCAAATACATGGGTATATAGTAATTTAATACAATCACTGCACCATATTTGACCACCATTTTACATAGTATATATATTTACTATAAATGTAAAAAGTAGGTTAAACTTTATTATAAGGTGGCCTTATTACAGTGTAATTGCACAAATAAGTACAGAGTAATATAAATTAACAATGCATACATATATGGTTAGGGTTAAGGTTTGGTTTACGGTTGGTTTATTGTACTTATGCATAATTTAATGTTACTACTATAGTAAGTACATGCAACAAACATAACAATTTATTAAATATTTCAGTGTCCTTGTTGTAATTGCACAAATAAGTAGGCTGGATAATATTATTTAAAAACACGTTCTTACTACAGGATTAGGACTTGGTTCATGGATAGTTGCTTGTACAACCCCAAATCAGAAAAAGTTGGGACAGTATGGAAAACGCCAATAAAAAACAAAAGAAGTGATTTCTAAATGTACTTTGACTTGTATTTCATTGCAGACAATATGAACACAAAATATTTCATTGTTTGTCTGGTCAACTTCATGTCATTTGTAAATATGCATCCTTTCCTGTCATTCAGACCTGCAACACATTTAAAAAAAAGTTGGGACAGTAAAGCATTTACCACTTTGTAATGTTGCCATTCCTTTTCACAACACTTAAAAGACGTTTAGGGACTGAAGACACCAAGTGATGAAGTGTTTCAGGTGTAATTTTGTCCCATTCTTCCTGCAAACAAGTCTTAAGGTGGGCAACAGTGCGCGGTCTTCGTTGTCGCATTTTGTGCTTCAAAATGTGCCACACATTCTCTATTGGAGACAGGTCGGGACTGCAGGCAGGCCAGTCAAGTACCCGTACCCTCTTCCTCCGCAGCCAGGACTTTGTAATGTGTGCAGAATGTGGTTTTGCATTGTCTTGTTGAAATATGCATGGACGTCCCTGAAAAAGATGTCTTCTTGAAGGCAGCATATTATGCTCCAAAACTTTTCAGCATTAATGGTGCCTTCACAGAAGTTTGCCAAGGGCACTGACACAACCCCACACCATGACAGACCCTGGCTTTTGGACTTGTTGCTGGTAACAGTCTGGATGATCCTTTTCTTCTTTGGTCCGGAGCACACGGCGTCCATTCCTCCCAAAAAATACCTGAAATACTGATTCATCTGACCACAGTACACGTTTCCACTGTGTGATGGTCCATCCCAGATGCCTCTGAGCCCAGAGAAGTCGACGGCGCTTCTGGACACTGTTAACATAGGGCTTCCTTTTGGCACAGTACAGTTTTAACTTGCATTTGTGGATGCAAGTGCGTATTGTGGTACTTGACAAAGGTTTGCCAAAGTAGTCCTGAGTCCATGTGGTGATATCGCTTCTAGATGAATGACGATTCTTGATGCAGTGCCGCCTGAGGGATTGGAGATCACGGTTGTTCAGCTTAGGCTTGCACCCTTGTCCTTTACGCACTGAAATTCCTCCAGATTCCTTGAATCTTTTAATTATGTTATGCACTGTTGAATGTGAAATATCCAAATCTCTTCCTATCTTTCTTTGAGGAACATTGTTTTTAAACATTTCAATAATTTTCTCATGTATTTGTTGGCAAACTGGTGATCCTCGGCCCATCTTTGCTCCTAAAGGATTAGACCTTTCTTGGATGCTGCTTTTGTACCAAATCATAATTACAATCACCTGTTGACATCACCTGTTTCAAATCACATCATTATTTAACCATTTTACCTCATTACTAGCCCTAAATTGCTCCTGTCCCAACTTTTTTTTAAATGTGTTGCAGGTCTGAATGACAGGAAAGGATGCATATTTACAAATGACATGAAGTTGACCAGACAAAACATGAAATATTTTGTGTTCATATTGTTTGCAATGAAATACAAGTCAAAGTAAATTTAGAAATCACTTCTTTTATTTTTTATTTGCTTTTTCTATACTGTCCCAACTTTTTCTGATTTGGGGTTGTATGCATAGTTTACTGTGTTACTACTTTAGTAAGTACATGTGTAACAAAGACACTGTAAAATAAAGTGTTACCAAAAAGCTGTTTTAATGTTAATTGTAATAATAATAACTGACAGCACGTATTTACTTTAGGGTTAGGGTTTTAAGGGAAGTTGCTTGCATTATGCATTAGTTACAGTTACTGACATGTGTAACAAGGAAGGACACTGTAAAATAAAGTCTTGCCAAAAATTATTGAATAAATATTTCAATTTGCTCTTATTTAATCGAGGACTGATTAAAAAACAACTTGCCATAACTTTAATTAAATACCAAAACTTTAACATTCATCATGCACTGGTCATATAAACTCGCACCGCCCATACAGTATTTCACCCAGTCTACTGGAGTCCCCGGGAAAACAGGCAGCTCTCAAATAAACTCTAACAAATTCTAAGAGACTTGGCAGTTTATGAAACTCTTTTAAGTCGGTTATTTTCTTCGTTTAACCTACACGGTACAGTTGACTTGATATCTTACCTTGAGATCGCAGTGCGCAATCAAAGTTCCCAGAAGATGCTGCTACTTCCCCACACACTCCCCCATCTTACACACCAGGAAGCGCGAGGCGCGCGGTGTCTCATTTCACCAGCTACGACAACCGTGACGTGTAGAGGGATGAGCACGAGCTGATTTAATGAAGTGTGCAAATATTTACAAATGAGAGTTTGCCACAAAATATAGGTTCATGTGGTCTATATTATGAAGGTATAATTTGGAACAGCTGGGAGTACTGTAATGCATTACTGTAATAATCAATTAACTCATCATCATCTGATCTGTCAGAACAGATATAATCATAGGGCGTGCATTATCAATAAAAAATACAAATCAATAAGTTAATCATTCCTCTCAACCAAATGTTTTAATTTATTTGTTCATTTTAATTTTCAACATCACTGTTTTAATAATAAACCACTTGTAATGGTTTCCAAAGACCAGAGATGGAGTTAACTTATAAAGTCGAGATCTTGAAAAATTGCCCGGCGAATATATTATTTATAAATAAAATATATTATTTTAAATTGTATTAAATAGGGGTCTTCAGCCTCCGAATATTGAGTAGCGTGCATTTTATACACAATGTATAGAATTTTGTAATTTTCTAAACCTTTCACTATTTAGGTTAATATATATATTGACAATGTTAAATAATAGTTAAAATCGAGAAATTCACCATGCACGCAAGCATTTTTGTCTCTACATAAATATATGGGTAATTTTTGTCATTTTCAGTGGCATTTTGCCTGGTTAATTTATGACGATGCTATAGTAACAATTTAATGTATTTATATAGCTTGTTATAGTGCTTGTCAAAGACAACCATAATGAACAGATTCGTATACTAAGTACATGACTATTTAATTTGAATTAAACGTATTGCATTGTTTGAAGTAACTTTTTATAAAGCATATTTTATGATGCTTCCAAATGTTTTATATGCACCTATTGACTCTGATGTTTCTTTAAATGTCATCTTAAAGTTGTGTTTACAAATACTGGATAACATAAAAGACAACAAGTAGACAAGAATACAAAATTAAACCATCAAACCGGCGGAACCATATAGAAAACAAACGTTTCAGGAGGAACGAGACATCGGCGCACACAATGTAAGGACTTCAAAATCGTTCCGCTGTCACACAGCACTGTAAGTTCAATATGTCAAATAGAAATGAATGATTTAAAAACGTTTTAACGGGGAAACATCGTTGATAATGTTACTGATCTATCATTTTTCCACCGTACATGACACATGTTTGTAACACCTTTGGTTGATCAATCAGGGGGCATCCCTATGGTAATAGTACGTGTGCAGTGTAAAAGAAGAAACGCAGTATCTAAAAACTTAAAATTATATTCAATTTGATTACAGTTACAGAATTCTGGCACCCAAAGATAAAGCCTAAATTTCACCTAATTTGGCTTTTTCATGACTCGTCAATAATCTGCACTGAATACTGTGTATTGTGTTCTCTGCTGTTTGTATTGTCAGGTTTATTGTTCCTGAAGAGGTCCCTCATTTACACACGAATGCAAGTAGACAATGAAGCACCCCGCTACTTTGCAGTCGTGACATCTCTTACTAACAGTCTGCCATGACAGCTGAAATGATATGCACCAGACTACTGACACTGCTTAAGCCACATGCAGTGAAGAGGAATCTACCACAGATCTGTTCTGCCCGTTTTTCAAGTCTCAGAAGACAGCATGAAAACATCACCACAGCCTTCTGTCAGCCTGGATCCTGCTTTAACAAAAGTGATGATCACAAACAGAGAATATGGTCTCCTTCACTGGCAGGTCACAACTACGGCAGGAGGTTTTTCAGCTTCACACCTGCTGGGATTGTCAATGCAGCCCCAGCGTCCGTTCAGCCATACCTCAGATTAATGAGATTGGACAAACCCATAGGCGAGTTCTTGTCAAACACCTCCCAGCTGTATATAGAAGACTTATCCAGGATGCTCAAACATTACAAGCTCCTCTGTGTTTCATTAAAATATGAATTATATGTTCTTGTAGGAACGTGGCTGCTGTATCTGCCTTGTACGTGGAGTATTGGGCTGGCGGCAGACCCAGGATGCCTTCCTGATCTGCGCATGCTTGCGCTGTTCGGT
The DNA here is from genome assembly GCA_023566225.1 of Romanogobio albipinnatus. NCBI lineage: Eukaryota > Metazoa > Chordata > Actinopteri > Cypriniformes > Gobionidae > Romanogobio > Romanogobio albipinnatus. The sequence continues at coordinate 47,660,706 of CM042242.1, forward strand.
GTCGGAGCTTTGCTTATGAGAGGAGCTGGATGCACTATCAATGACATGTGGGATAAAGACTTTGACAGGAAGGTATGAGTACATGAAGTCGTTGTGATTCCCTATTGTGAAATATATCAGAGTGAAACGACTTCTCAAACTAGAATAAATGTAGCTTTTTGTCCGCCGGGAATTGATTGGATTGTTGGAGCATTGTGGTTTGCTATTTTGTTGTGATCTCGTATGAGTAAAATTATTCCTAATAATTACTGCAATATTTGATTTCATGTTGACTTTAAGATGCTTTTCCCCCTCATAATGTTATTCCCTTAGTCCCAAAAAGTCATCTTTTGTTTTTGTTCATTACCTGGGAAAATTAGATGTAGTGGATTACCATTCCACTAGTGGAGTAAATTTATTTGGAAAATTGTTTCCAGCACAGAATGAAAAACAAAAACAAAAGGTAATTGCAACATTTTATCTCCCAATTCTGACTACTTTACATTAGGCAATTCTGACGTTTATTCTCAGAATTGTGAGATGTACACAAGCAATTCTGAGAAATAAAGTCAGATCAGAATTAGTTATAAAATCCAATTATGAGAAAAAAAGTTTATATCTTGGAATCCTGAGGGGGAAAAAAGTCAGAATTATGAGATATAAACTCAGAATTGCAAGTTTCTAGTCTGGTTTCACATACAGGGCTTAGATTAAGCCAGGATTAAGATTTAGTTCAGTTAGAACTTTTAAGTAGCTTTTATAAACATGCCTTAGAAAAAAAACATTACTGGTGTGGATCTTGAGACAAAACAATGGCACTGACATATTTTAAGTTGCTTTCAGTTAAAACAGCTCAAACATGCATTTTAGTCTGGGATCTTGCAATTCTGACTTTATTTCTCAGAATTCGGACTTTAAAAATAGCAGTTGCGATTTTGTGTCTCACAATTCTGAGAATTGCATCAGAATTGCGAGATGTAAACTCAAAAATGTGCAAAAAAGGTTGCAGTTATCTTTTTTATTTGTTATTCTGTGCCAGAAACAAGCTTCCATTAATTTCAGCATTATCATCTGCCGTTCAAGACTAACTTATCTCCTAATCTTACCTGTGCCAAAGCAATTGGCATTGGCATTCTCCATTCTCCATAAACCGTGTCCGTGTCAGACTGTGACCCAGTGAAGGGATAGTTCACCAAAAAAAAACAATCTCTTATCACTTACCCTCATGACGTTCCAAACCTTTATGACACCAGATTTGGTGCTAATTGACTTTGCATTGATGTAAAAAACACTTTTTCTCAGGCATTTCTCAAAACATCAAATCTGAATTTGATATTGGCAGCCATTAGAATCTGATGTTGGGGTATGTCATGTTTCTGGTAGGTGTCAAGGACAGCCTCTCGGCCCATTGCATCAGGGGAGATCACACAGTTTCGGGCTCTGGTTTTCCTCGGAGGCCAACTGAGTTTAGCATTGGGGGTCCTGCTCTGCCTCAATTACTACAGGTACTTCACATTTTACAGTTTTTTGTTTTGTTTGTTTTTTTACAATATTTTTATGTATTTCTTTATAGTCACCATGACATCAAAACTGACGTTCTTATTTTTATAGAATATTGCAGTATTTATTATAAATGAATTTTCTGTGCACTTAAAAAAAGTGCCTCGTGATATTTAATCAAAATCATTCACTTCCATTCCCCCTCGCAATGGCATCTCTTCTCTGATAACGTGTTTATGCTGCCTTCACCTGCTATCTGAAATTTGATCATTCCCACTTCTGAAGTTGTGATTGTGAGGTGTTCATGTGCAATTTTGACGATAATTCCGAGAGCACGTGAAATCCCTCTAGCAACCTGTCACTCACATTTGATTGGTGCAACAGTGCCCGCCCCCTTTTTCAGCATCATTGGTTATGGAAGTTATTTCTTTCCATTAATTTCTCCCATAGGGATTTTAAAAAGTCTTTGTTAAAGCGTTATAAGCCATGAACCAAGTCAATCAGCTACGAGGTGAGTCATAACATTGCAAACTTTGATTTGAAGCAAAAAAGTATTTAAAAATCGGGTAAAAATACAAAGGTACAAGACTGTAGAAAGAACTACAATTCCATGAAGAATTGTGAACTGCATAATTGAGTTTAAAACTATAGAGAAATATAAAGCTACACATTTAAAATGTTGATTTTTCTATATATACATACACCGATCAGGCATAACATTATGACCTAATATTGTGTTGGTCACAAGACATAGACTTCACTAGACCCCTGAAGGTGTGCTGTGTATTCTGACACCTTTCTATCAGAACCAGCATTAACTTCTTGAACAATTTGAGCTACAGCAGCGGACCACACGGGCCAGCCTTCGCTCCCCACTTGCATCAATGAGCCTTGGCCGCCCATGACCCTGTCGCCAGTTCACCACTGTTCCTTCATTGGAGCACATTTGATAGATACTGACCACTGCAGACCGGGTACACACCACAAGAGCTGCAGTTTTGGAGATGCTCTGACTCAGTCGTCTAGCCATGTCAAACTCGCTCAAATCCTTACGCTTGCCCATTTTTTCTGCTTCTAACACATCAACTTTGAGGACAAAATGTTCACTTGCTGCCTAATATATCCCACCCACTAACAGGTGCTGTGATGAAGAGATAATCAGTGTTATTCACTTCATCTCATAATGTTATGCTTGATTGGTGTATATATATATACATGCATATATATATATATATATATATATATATATATATAAATTCAAATAAATTCTTTAAAAATCAGACAATGTGATTTTCTGGATTTTTTTTCCTCATTCTGTCTCTCATATTTGAAGTGTACCTATGATGTAAATTACAGGCCTCTCTCATCTTTTTAAGTGGGAGAACTTGCACAATTGGTGGCTGACTAAATACTTTTTTGCCACACTGTGTGTGTGTGTATATATATTTTTTTAAGTTTATTGCAAAATATGTATAAATCAATAGATACAAATATTTAAGTATTTTGAGAGGCACAAAATAACAGACACAACTGTTGCACTCTATTGGCAAACAACAACGATTTAATCAATTCCCAATGGACAAAATCAAGTCCCTACAATTTTTTCTTGTTGCAGAAGCAGTTTCTTTCAGATATACGTCACAATAGGAAGAAAAGATGATTCGATTTTTTTGTTTTTGTCTCTGCTGACTTCCCATTTCTCTCTAGCATAGCTCTCGGAGCTGCTTCTTTGTCGCTGGTGGTCACATACCCTCTCATGAAGAGAATCACATACTGGCCCCAGTTTGTTTTAGGTTTGTTACCATTAATGTAATCTTTCTCTAACCCCTCCCTTCCATATTATTGATAAAAATGTAAAAGTGAAAGTACTTAAAATATCTGTACATGATTTGTCCCCCTGTAGGTCTCACTTTTAACTGGGGTGCTCTTCTCGGTTGGTCTGCTGTGAATGGATCATGTGACTGGTCTGTGTGTTTACCTCTCTATGTGTCTGGTGTCATGTGGACATTGATTTATGACACAATCTATGCCCATCAGGTACAGTGCTCGATTAGTTAGCACACCCTAACATAAATGTGTGTAGTGTACACTTTTCTGAAGGATCTCCTTCTCATGAGTAGGACAAAGATGATGATTTAAAAGTGGGCGTGAAGTCTACAGCTCTAAGGTTCCAGGAGAACACCAAACTGTGGCTGAGTGGCTTTACAGGGGCGATGTTGTCAGGGCTGGTTCTAGCAGGAGTTAATGCAGACCAGACTTTGCCCTACTATTGTGCAGTGTCTGCAGTGGCTATTCATCTTGCACATCAGGTGAGCAAGACAAACTGTACTCGATAACAGTGGCCTGTCTGAGGTTACAAAAAAAATATTAAGTCTTTAGCCCCATGTGGATGATGGTCATGTGGAGGTCTTTAAAAATAAATTTGTATGGCACCTCAGCGATAATTATTTTGGATTTTTTTTTCATGGTGGAGGGGCGAGTTCTGTGATCCAATGAACTTGGGAATGCGCTTGCTCGTGGTCAGTCACATGATTGTCAGCTTTAAGCAAAATGCATATGCTTGGAATAATATATTTCTTAAATAAAATATCTTGTGATTAATTTAAAATGCTAGAGTTAAAATGGTTTCTGTTTTGTACACTGTCAAAATTGTGTTTTTTAAATCCCCAGCTACTTGTTCGACTAGTAAAATGATTAGTTGTGCAAGCCCTAATTTATATAAATGTATAGAATATAATTATTATCTCATTGCATACCAAATCTTTTTTTTCCTCCTTTTCTTTTCCTCCTTTTCTTAAAAGCTCCAATTCACTGTAGTGGCGCCTTAATGCAAAAAACATTTTGGATTAAATCTAATTGCATGATATTCATTCATCAAATTACATGCATATCATTATTTGCTGAGAAAATCTAAATTAAAAGAAGTTTTGCATTGACAATTAAGATTTTTTTTTGTGTGTGTGTTCCTCAGATCTACGCTGTGGACATTAACAGACCCGAGGACTGCTGGAAAAAATTTGCTTCAAACCGAAACCTTGGACTGCTTTTATTCTTAGGAATAGTGACTGGAAATTTATGGAAAAAGAGAAATGATCAGTGAAACAGCTCAACTCCATTTCAAATTAGAGCGTCTGCTGGTTGTGCGACTTGTAATAATACCAATGATTTACGAGGCATATGTAAACCAGTGTTCCTTTTAAAATATTTATTCAATTGCAACAAACAGGCTTTATTTCTTAAATAATTAGAAAACTTACATTACATCTATAAAATTATTGTTAACATTGAGAACAGTGCCAGTAAGTTAAGCCTAGATACAGACCCCCCCCCCCAAAAAAAGAACCCAAATATTTTTATACAGTGAATAAAAATATAAAAACAACAACAACAACGAACCCCTATACAGGTCGATTACAGTATCTGAATCAGATTTGGATTGTTTTAGTAGAGTAACAGAGGAGACCAGCTGTTTGTGCATTGTATGCAAAAGGAAAATCTGAGGCACTGTGAACGTGCCCAAGAGACTGTAAATCACAGGGAACAAAATGATCATATTTGATGGGAATGGTTCATTTGGATGAAGAAGCGCATAATTGAGTAATGAGGTCACGAGGAAGCTCTTTCTTCATATGGAGACTCGTAGGCGTCCATGGGTGGACAGGTGCAGACGAGATGTTGGTCCCCATAGATGTCGTCGATCCTTGAGATTGTGGGCCAGAATTTGGTCTCAGGTCTCACAAAAGGCTGAAATAAAAGGGTTAAAGTTATATTTTAAAACGGAATTAATAAGAACGCATTTTGTCTGTATTTTACATTGATTTAAGGTACACACCATGGGGAATGCAGCATCCTCTCTGGAATAAGGTCTGTCCCATGTGGTCGAGGTAATAGTGGCCAATGAATGAGGAGCCATCTTTGGATGACAAATGCAAGACACAATTTAAGTTATATGCAGGGTTTAAAAAGCTCATGTTTTTAATAAAACACTTCATTAATTCCTCTGTACATACAGTGGGGCAAAAAAGTATTTAGTCAGCCACCAATTGTGCAAGTTCTCCCACTTAAAAAGATGAGAGAGGCCTGTAATTTACATCATAGGTACACTTAAACTATGAGAGGCAGAATGAGGAAAAAATAAAATAAATAAACAGCTTGGTGTGAAGAAATCAATTGTGGGTGCAATTATTAGAAAATGGAAGACATAAGACCATCTCCCTCGATCTGGGGCTGCACGCAAGATCTCACCCCAGATCAGTGAATGACCTGCAGAGAGCTGGGACCAAAGTAACAAAGGCTACCATCAGTAACACACACTACGCTGCCAGGGACTCAAATCCTGCAGTGCCAGACCTGTCCCCCTGCTTAGGCCAGTACATGTCCGGGCCCGTCTGAAGTTTGCTAGAGAGCATTTGGATGATCCAGAAGAGGATTGGGAGAATGTCATATGGTCAGATGAAACCAAAATAGAACTTTTTGGTAAAAACTCAACTTGTCGTGTTTGGAGGAGAAAGAATGCTGAGTTGCATCCAAAGAACACCATACCTACTGTGAAGCATGGGGGTGAAACATCATGCTTTGGGGCTGTTTTTCTGCAAAGGGGCCAGGACGACTGATCCGTGTAAAGTAAAGAATGAATGGGGCCATGTTTTGTGAGATTTTGAGTAAAAACCTCCTTCCATCAGCAAGGGCATTGAAGATGAAACGTGGCTGGGTCTTTCAGCATGACAATGATCCCAAACACACTGCCCGGGCAACGGAGGAGTGGCTTCGTAATTAGCTTTAAGGTCCTGGAGTGGCCTAGCCAGTCTCCAGATCTCAACCCCATAGAAAATCTTTGGAGGGAGTTGAAAATCCATGTTGCCCAGCAACAGCCCCAAAATGTCGCTGCTCTAGAGGAGATCTGCATGGAGGAATGGTCCAAACTACCAGCAACAGTGTGTAAAAACCTTGTGGAGACTTACAGAAAACGTTTGACTTCTGTTATTGCCAACAAAGGGTATATAACAAAGTATTGAGATTAACTTTTGTTATTGACCAAATACTTATTTTCCACCATAATTTGCAAATAAATTCTTTAAAAATCAGACAATGTGATTTTCTGGATTTTTTTTCCTCATTCTGTCTCTCATATTTGAAGTGTACCTATGATGAAAATTACAGGCCTCTCTCATCTTTTTAAGTGGGAGAACTTGCACAATTGGTGGCTGACTAAATACTTTTTTGCCACACTGTAAATGCGTCTAATTTGAGTTGGCATGAGGAATTATTATTTCTATGCTCCACAAACTTCCAAGAGCATTACTGCAAAGCTGCACAGATGCTGCTGACAAGGAATATTCTGTTAAGTTAACACACCTTGAGAGGATTAACCCTCGAGTCCATCCGGCCCTCTTCGATGTCTGCAATTTCCTGTCGAATGGCCAGCAGAGAGTCACAGAAGCGATCGAGCTCTGCCTTATCTTCCGACTCCGTGGGTTCAATCATTAGAGTTCCAGCCACAGGCCATGACATGGTCGGTGCATGAAAACCTGACATAAAAGGTTGTGGAGAATCAGTGAATTGTCATCCATGAAACAACCTGCTTTAAATGTCTGTTTTTCTATTTACCATAATCTTGCAGTCTTTTTGCTACGTCAACTGCCTCAATGTTTGCCGACTTCTTAAAAGGCCGCACGTCCAAAATGAATTCATGAGCAACGAATCCTGAAAATGATCAGAAATGTTTGAGGAACTCAGGTTTATTTTTAAGATCAGAAAACACAATATTTCATTCAATAACGCCAACCTTTAGTGCCTCTGAAAAGAATTTTGTATTGGTTTTCCAGTCTTTTAGCCATGTAATTGGCATTAAGGATGGCCACCTCTGTAGCATGCCCAAGACCCTTTGAGCCCATCATCTGTTGAATGAAAAATAAATAAAATATTAGATATATAAATATCAGCCAATATTACAGTTTATTTATTTATTGGTTTATTCGTTCATATTCCGCAGCTCATTTGCCATCATCTAAAACTCATTTAAAAGTTATTTAAAACCACTTATAATAATTTAATAATGCAAATTAAAATGAACTTTTTTAGCGTTTTATTTTTTAATACATTTTGGACAATAATATAGAAATGTAATGTCGGACATACTTAAAAATATAAGGGCCAGATTTACTAAAAGCTTGCGCCAGCACAAACCCTCTTTTGCTTTTAAAAAACTCCTGTGAGGATTTAGTAAAGACAAATTAGCTCTGAAAAGGCAGTTATTTTTGCAGCTGACCTTATTGCATATGCATTTGTAGGAGTTTCCCTTTCAGATGCAAAATTTACGTGAGGAGAGGGTATTTAAATGAATCCTGCAAGGTAATTTACGCTAGTCAATTTACCGCCCATAAAAAGCATGTCTTAAGCCAGACGCTCCTCGTAGATTGTGTTCATCATTATGGAAATTATCCGGCTGAGTGTTCTTTAATTTGCGCGTCGTCATTATATCGCGTGCAGAACTGTCCACTCCCATCTGCGTTTTTTTGGAATTGCGCTCACATGTTAATTCACCCTGTTTAGTAAATCTAAGTTTTGATCATTGTTAATATCAGTACATTCAAAAGGTAAGACAGGAAATGCACAGGGAATGTTGACCTTAATGTAAGCCCATGAGATGGGCAGGATAGCGCTGGAGCCCCAGGGAGCGGCGCTGATGGTGCCCAGAGAACTTCCTGCATTAGTGGACTGGATGTTCACCACTGGATGATTGGGCAGGAAGGGGGCAAGATGCTGTTTCCTGTAGGCAAAACCAATTGGGTTAACTGGAGTCAACGTTTCTGGTACAGATGCCATTGGGAAGGCCTGTTCACTTCAAAACACTTACACTCCGATCGGTCCCATCCCAGGGCCGCCACCACCATGAGGAATGCAGAAGGTTTTGTGGAGATTCAAGTGAGAAACATCTGAGCCGTAGTCTCCTGGTCGACATAATCCAACCTGAATCAAAAAGATAACTGATGATTCATAAGAAATAGTGCATTTAAAATGTAAAACTTAAACACTGAAAACAGCTCTTACGGTAACAAACTTCTAAAACTTTCACAGCATTTAATAATAAATTACAATTACTAGAGGTTCTGACAATTTTAACTGCTGCCGTCTATTTAAAAACGTTCATTTTGATTCAGTGACTCACTCAAAGACTTCACTTGTTTCATTAATGGATGAATCTGCATTTTTGAACGAATCTCTTGAATGAATGATTCAATGACAAATACATTTAACACTCACTTGTCGCCACCTACTGGTGTGACAATATCATTGGTATTTAAAGCATCAAGTTATTTTCAAAAGGTGATTTGCTCCATTTTGAGCACTACCGTAGATGTCAGTGTTTATATGTAAACTATAAACTTTTATCCTAGTACTTCTGTGATAATTAGAATATTTGTAACAGAAATAACAATACTGTGTGGTTTCATACCTATAAAACTGCTCTCTGGCTCAGTGGCAGCACCAACGCAGATTTAAATGCTCCGGTGTGATTTTGTCAAAGGTTTAACAGACAGCCAAAATGTTGTCATTTAGGAGTAAGATCATGTGGGTGTTTGAATCAAGATCCCAATCTTTTATAGATGAATCATGCAGCTGTAATTACTACAGTACTGTAAAGCGTTACAGTTCTTTCTTAATTTTACCTGTGCATTCATGTTGGCACCATCCAGGTACACCTGTCCACCGTTCTGATGAATGAGCTCGCAAACTTCACGGACGTTCTCCTCAAACACACCGTTAGTGGAGGGGTAGGTGATCATTATGGCGGCTAAGTTGGCCTTATGTTTGTCCACCTGACAAAAAAAAAATTATGATAAAAGTATGTCTTTTAAGGCAAAGTGTCATTTTTTAGATGTTAAAACTCTTTCCCAGTGTTAATTTTTTCACCACACAACCAAGCCATTCATCGATTCCCTCCAAAAAGTATGAACACAAAGCTTTCCAAATATTGTTCTATTTGAGCATCATGACCCAGCAACAATGTGTGAGTTTAAAGTTGGCACCATTTCTTTGCTTAACCAATGGTAGACAAGAAGTGTGTTCTGGTTTAAATCTTGTCATTATTTTCTCAATTTTGTCTGGTGCTGCTAGTTGGGCAGGAATTGCACACTTTTACACTGATGTGATAATGTTATCAGACATGTTTATCAGTGTAAATAGTTCTCTAACAGAAGATAAAGGCTTCCTGTTGACAAGTGATGCAACACAAAACACTTTAAATCATTGTACATACCATGGCTTTAAGGTGAGACACATCGATGTTGCCATCTTTATCCACTTCCACCACCTGAACCTTCATGCCCGCCATCTGTGCACTGGCAGGATTTGTTCCATGAGCTGATTTGGGAATCAGACAGACCTGAACAAATCCATAACAGATTTAATATGGGAGATTAATGGACAAAACAGGAAAAAAAAAAAAAAAGTTTGCTTGTTTAACCAAGGAAACTTACTGGTTGTTTAAGATACACATACCATTTCAGTAAAATAGATTTGCAATACTAAGAAAGATGACAAGATGTGATGTCTCATTTGAGCTTATATGTTCGTTATGCATCTTTTTATATTCCAATCCACATTTGGATTGACAAGCGAGTGAGTAAAATAACAATTCTATAGTGGGTGTATTCAATTTTAAATCAAGCATCTTCCACTAACCATTAAATATCATCAAATGTCATAGACTGTATGGCAGACTTTCTGAACTAAGGACACAGTGACCCAAACACTTCGCATTATGCAATTTTCAGCAGGTCACCATAGACAAACTCATCGTCCAAGGACTGCAAGTCTTAAACAAAAATCACCAAATATGGAATCTTGCACTGCAGTAGAATCCTGTAATGGGGTGGTTGTTTTCTATGGCTATTTACTCAACCATGGCAGTTTGAACCTTGGCTGGTTTAAGAGCTGCATCCGCTATCTAAGATCTGCTTATTAGGGAGATGATAAAAACAAAAAACAAAGGCCAGGTTACAAAACACTATAATGACTCGACTAAACGTTCTTATCGCTGATCTCCTTTCCAGTCCCAACTTGCCACTTTAGCAATTTTTCCCTCAGGTTCAAAACGCCTCTGACCATTTTCCACTTTACACTGTGGAGAGAATTTACCCAAACGTTTTTTGTATCACTCATGAATCGTTTGCCTTCACCAACTTTTGTGCAAATATATATATATTTTTGTCAGGAGTGAAATCACTGATAGGTAACATATTGGAGCACTTTCATATTTATTTATGTTGAAAATCTTTCAAAATAAAATTAAACATGTCTGTCTAATTTATATACATTATATTATATTATATATATAAAATATAAAATGTAACAAAATCTGCTAAAACCCTTAGTGTATATCTATTTGTAAAAGCAGTGTAAAACGCCTGTACAAATGCAGGATTTTTTCTGTTAATGTTATATTAATAATTATGCGATGTCCCAATTTATGTATCCAAATAAACATATGCGTGTGTTGGGTGTGGTGTCTTTTTTAGGCTCTCTCTACGTTGGACAGTATGTAATACCAGAAATCTTTGGCATATGAGGACATTTTTGGCCTCCATTAAGAAAACCGCTTATAAATCATACTAGATGCATTTGAAAAAGTTAAAATGCAAAGTTCTGTGAGGGTTGGGTTTAGGGTCAGGGGATAGAATATGCAGTTTGTAAAAATCATTATGTCTATGGAAAGTCCCTATAAAACATGGAAACCCAACATGTATCATACGTGTTCTGATACAAGTCATGAAGGGTCAACCTGAGGTCAAGAATGTTTTTAAAAAGGCCCTGAGGTCAAACATGAGGCTTAAGTTTAAATGAGAGGGGTGTTTCGCTGCAGGATGATACTCACCGCTCTATGAGATTCTCCTTTGGAATTCAGATAGGCTTTGATTGCAGCCAAGCCCGCATATTCCCCCTGTGCGCCGCTACGTTGCAAAGAAATCAATAGCATCATGTAACAATTCTACCTCGGAACAACAGAGTTCAAAGATTGCTTCAAAGTTGCCCAAGAGTACAGTATACTAATGATCCTGTTAAAGTGTCAACCAAGCAGAACATAGATGCGTACACACCCCCAAACTTATCAGCACAAGAAGCCTGAATAAAACAGAGCGTCATGTTGATACTTGAATTGTCAACTATACAAGACCACTGTTGTTTGCAATTAGAATTAATCATCTGCTTGATATTGTAGCAGCAATTTCAGGCAAGACACTTACCTGTTTGGTTGAAAGGAGATCTTATCATATCCTGTAATCTCACAAAGGTCTCTCTCTAGCTGTCTGAAGAGCTGTTGATAACCTTCAGCCTGCTCCAAAGGCACGAAGGGGTGAATGTTTGCAAACTCTCTCCAGGTGATTGGCTGTTGTGAAAAGGTTACAGTGAAATAATGCAAAGATGAAGGGCTGTGTTTCTCAAAAGCATCGTAAGCCTAAGTAGATTGTAGAACCAGTGTCACGAATGGTCTCTATGATCAACTTTGCTCACAATGCTTGAGGGAAACGTAGCCCTGATTCGTTGAAGTGAGAAAAGAACGAGTAAAAAGGAGGGCCATTCTAAAAGAGCAGAGCAAGATGGACTCACCATGAGCTCTGAGGAACTGTTCAGCTTCATTGTGCATGAACCCTGGATTCAAAAGCGGAATTTGTGTTACTGTGATGTTATGTAAAATCATCACACGGATGAATCCCAAAGTAAACTCGGTGATGCTCTGATTTTTTACTTACCAATGGAATCATACTATGTACGAGAGAAATATCCTTATTTTCCAGGCGCTTCATGTAACGTACAATATTGGTCTCGGAGTGATAACTGAAATTTAAAGCAATAAAAGTAATTATATAGAAGAAAAAAATAAAGAAATAAGCACATCCACACAGTTGTAGCAAGTTCACCACAAACAAATTTGTTAAAAACAATAGCTAGCATTGAAACTGGCAAACAAGCAAACCTGTTAAACACTGGATGGGTGAGAAACTTGCTGGTTCTCTTAAAAGGGCTTGCCAGCAATCCTTTTGTTCTCTCACTCATTTTCTCAGCAATAAGCTCCTGATGAAGGTAAAAAAAAGATGATGGATCATAAGAGTACGAAGACAAACAGATTTTTTAGAAATATTTAAAATCTTTCTGAATCAGGCAGGAACTTACAGCTGACGATTCACACCCGAAGATCCAGAGCAGATCGTCCAAGTCTCTCTCAGTGACAGTTTCATCCAGAGACACTCCGAGCTAAAGCCACATGAAAAACATTAAATAAATGAATAAAAAAAACCAAACTTGTCCATTTGTGTTTTAACATTTTTCCAGGTCTTACCAGTCCATCCCTGTACAACCGTAGGTTGATTTCCCGCTGCGTAGCTTTTTCTAAGATGTCCTTGCCGGCCACACCACAGTTGATCTTCAGCGTGTCAAAGAAGTTCTCGTTTTGGAGTTTGTGCCCAGCTCTTTTCAGTCCTATTAGAACAAGAAACAATCAGCATCACAAAAATCCCTATAAAATTCTTATAAAAAGAGTAAAACAGAAGTCAAACAACTTGCCCTCAGCTAGAATCAATGTTGCATTGTGGGTTCTCTCTGCAATGTGCCTCAATCCTTGAGGACCATGATACAATGCATACATGGCAGCCATGTTTGCAAGAAGAGCCTGAGTTTAAAAGACATTAAAATTGAGTACAGACACACAACATCACAGATCACACACACACACACACACACACACACACACACACACACACACACACGTATACAGCTATCTTTGTGAGGACATTCATTGATACAGTGCCACCTCTAGCGCCTTACCCGAACCCTGCCAATCACAACTAGGTGCCTAACTCGAACCTTTACCCTAACCCAATTATAACCTTATCCCTAAAACCAAGTGTTGACCCTCAAACAGACCTTTAAAGGGATCTCAGAAAGTAGGGACCGGCCAAAATGTCCTCACTCCGATGGTCTAAAACTCAAATCGGTCATACACACATTGTATTTTCAGATTATTTAATCTCTACCTGGGCAGTGCAGATGTTGCTAGTGGCTTTGTCTCTGCGGATGTGCTGCTCTCTGGTCTGCAGAGCCAGACGATAAACTTCTTTACCAGCTGCGTCTCTGTAACCGGAAACATTTTACAGTTTAAACACTGACGCAAACTACACTGAGGTTTTGAGACTATAAAAAGGACAGACTCACCTGGTCACTCCAACCATCCTTCCAGGCATCATCCTGACCAGATTTTCTTTGACTGCAAAGAATGCAGCATGAGGCCCGCCATAGCAGAGAGGAACTCCAAAGCGCTGAGAGTTGCCCAAGGCGATGTCAACTCCAAACTCACCCGGAGGACGCAACACGCAGAGTGCCAGTAAGTCTGTGGCACAGCAAGCCAGTGCCTTTGGAAAAAAAGAGAAGAACAAACAAACAATGGAATCATACTTTTATCATGTATGAATCGGATGCTATATGTCTGTATACAAAAACTAGATTATGTGGTGGGAACAGAGGATAGTTCACCCTCATGTCATTCCGAACATGACTTACTTTTTCTACATGGAACACAGATGTAGATATTTTTTATCTCACTTCAACCTGGTCTGACATCAGTAACTGACAGATCTAAATTATTTAATAGCATGGACAGAACAAAGTGTTCTACAATGTGAAACACAAAGTTATCATACAGGTTTGGATTTGGAACGGTGAGTAATGTGAAAAACAGGAGGCGAGATGTACATACACCACCCTTGTGAGCCTGGTCAACAAGTGCAGTGAAATCTTCCACCCTGCCCTCAGTGTCTGGATACTGGAAGAGCACACCGCTAACATCCTTCCCACTGAAGTCCATCTCATGAGGAAGCTTGAGAACAGTCTTCACACCAATGTAACTAAAGGATAAAACAATTATTTAGTCGAGATAGAGAAGATGGAGAGATTGATAGAGAGATTGATAGACAGACAGACTTAGAGAGCACTACAAATTCATCAAATTAATAAAGATTTTTACAGCCATGCTTGGCTGTGTGGATGTGCCACAAACTGAGACAGCAAGTGAATGTGTGTAGTGACAGTAATATATGCATGTATTGTGCCTGACCTCAGTGTATCCACCACAGTGGCCCTCAGTATGTGCGAGTATACATATATTAAATACACATTAACACTGGTATTAAAATGTTCACACACATTCTAATTTGTTACACTTTATTTAAAGGGATAGTTTACCCAAATGAAAATGCTGCGGGTATTCCTATACGGCACGCGAGCGTTCATCGACCTGCTGATGACAACACTCCAGGATTTAGCGCAGCTCTGCAGGTTCTTCGCTTCAGATTGCCGAAAATTGTTTGCGATAATCTTTCAGCTAGCTTCCACGTCGTGGAATGTCTATGAAATTCCTTAAGTGTGTCCATTTTATACGTCTCCTCGGAGCAGCCAATCGATAAGCGAACTCTCTCTGATGCAGGTGACCCTCAGTATGTGTGTATCCACCTCAGTGACCCTCAGTAGGTGCGTGTATATAAAATGCACGTTAAACACTGTGGTATCAAATGATCACACGCGTTCTAATTTGTTACATTATTTATTTAAAGGGATAGTTCACCCAAATGAAAATTCTGTCATCATTTACTCACCCTCAAGTTGTTCCTAGCCTTTTTCTTAAGTTGATCACAAAAGATGATATTTTAAAGAATGTTGGTAATCTAGAAGTTTTACAGCACATATATCGACTTCCAATGTTTTTCTTTTCCTATTGTGGAAGTCAGTATGTGCCATCAACTGTCTGGTTACCAACATTTGGGGGGGTTGGGTAAATGATAACCGAATTTTCAGAGTTCTATTATTTTGTTCTTTTTTATTATCATTATTATTAGTATGATTTCATGTACATATATATTCAAAGCTTTGGCAAAATTGTTATGTTTACAGTCATGCCAATTGAGCAATTTTGAATTGAATTGGATAGAGACATAATAGAGAAATAAATAGAGTCAGAAAGACCGTCAGAACAGATAGACGGACAAAGAGATAGACAACAACAACAGAGGGATAGACTGACATGTATAGAGAGACAGAGAAGGTTTATTCTATAAATTGGTGTATGTCCTTACTTGGCTCTGGTTTGCACAACTGCAATAGTCTGTGGATGGCAGCGTGGGTCAATGTAGAATGTTCTTCTTTTGTTTTGCCTTTGAAAAGGAAAAGGTGAGTGTTAATCATCACCACTCCCCGCCCCAAGGCACACTAAAGACCAGAATGTGCTGGTTCAGGTGTTGTTTAAAGCAGTTGGTGCACTAACCTGTTGCAGAGCTGCATGGCCTCAGCAGCGGCAGTACCTTCATCCAGCAATGATGCATTGGCTACTGCCATTCCGGTGATGTCACAGACCATTGTCTGATAATTTAGCAAGCTCTCCAGACGCCCCTGAGAGACCTCAGGCTGGTACGGTGTGTACTGAGTGACCCTACAGAGAACACAAAAACTCACTAAAGCTCTAACCAAAGACCTTCAGCTTGAGTCACAAGATGCATCTGATGCTGGGCACGCTATTCCTTTATATAATAAAAATCATCAAAATGCAATTGCTTTTTGACTAAAACCTGTGAGAGACTAATGATGAACATGGTGTTCTAGCTCGTGGCTGTACATTTTAATTCCCATTACTGAAACAAAGGGTTAATGTGTGTCAAAATAGTTTCTTTTTTGGCTTTTGTTCAACCACAGGGTGAAAAAAACAAAAACAAAAAGGCAATACATACCATCCCGAATTTTCAAGAAGGTTTCTTTGTATGACCTGTGGAACCGAGCAGTTATAATAGCCCATTCCAATATAGGACCTCCACAGCTTGTTCATCGATGCAATCTTTTGGAGTGAGTCAAGAATTTCATTCTCACCTGTGGTGATTAAGTACAAAGATAAGAACGATTTGGATATCGGAGATTACTGATTAAAACAAACGGTGTGTAAAACTCCCTAGATTAATTAAACCGTGCTCGCATACTTTGGGAATGTAACGGTTTTGCAATATAGTCATGAAAGAATTGATTTTTGATTTGACAGTATAAAAAAAATAAAATAAAAAACACATCTTTCAGATTTAAGCTCCTTCCAAAAAGGATTGTGTGGCATCAAATTGAAACTGGCAAAAACACCTGGTATTTAAACGCCCTAACAAATATCACATCAATTGCAACATGGTATTACCTACTGATGAATAATACAAGATCACATGATCTCACTGGGGTCTCTAACCTGCA
Source organism: Romanogobio albipinnatus (assembly GCA_023566225.1). Lineage (NCBI taxonomy): Eukaryota > Metazoa > Chordata > Actinopteri > Cypriniformes > Gobionidae > Romanogobio > Romanogobio albipinnatus. The sequence goes on from CM042242.1 coordinate 47,677,458, forward strand.
ATATGCCCTTTTATAAATGCACTAAGAGATTTTGCAATTTATAATTTAGTAGCGAAAAGGTAGATAAATGGCACATATGGGACTTTTCCTGATGGCTAGGTAAGTTCGAGGGCACTGGAGCCGGTTCACACAGACTCAAATTCCAGAGTCATTGTGTTGCAGCTTAGCAACACAGCAACTGAGCGGGGCAAAGATAATGCTGTAGTAAAAACAGCTAGAGAGAAATACACATTACTGACCCCCTCACACTAAAATGTATCCAGGGTGTTCATCTTGTTTTACACTGAAAATGTGTGCGATAATGAAGCAGGCAGCTGCTTGATGTTTTATATAGCGTTTCAATTGCTTTAAAACGATATGTAAACATTTTCAAATAAAAACTACAAATGGGCTTTAGACAACAAGTTTAGAGAGCCAAAGCAGCCCGTTCTTGTTGAGCAGTGAATTTGCAGATCAAGCTCTGTGCAGCTGAACCAGCAGAATCCAGTATAGCTCCCCCATCAGCTTCAGCATGGCTTGCTTCATTAAAGACACACACACACACACACACACACACACACACACACGAGAGAAAACTGACTCCTGCCAAGTCAAACCTTGTAGTAACTATAATAAATTAAATATTTCAAGACAATATACATTTTAAAACCTTCATTATGTCATTCATGATTCGCGGAGGGAGTCTTGTGGTTATGTTGGCATAAGCTCTTAAAATAGAGACTTTACATCTGCATGTATAGATGTGTTAATATAAAAATATTTTTTGGCTTTACATTTTAGTAATCGTGTTGTAAAATAAAACGTGTTGTTCACACTCCGGTATTGTTTGTATGTGTAAATCGTTGCTTTTTGTAGCAAATGTATTTGAAATAATTGTCGGACGTTGAGATTGACAATGCTACTCAAAGTTCTGTCTGCAATTCGTCATTATTCCCGATAAATTGTCAATTATTACGCAAAGTTATATGTTGTGCGGTGCACGCGTGATGTAATGCTACTGCTAACCAGATCAAACTGGCCGTGTGACGCTGAACTTTACACTCTAATTGTCATCCTATTGGCATCGGCTGAGGGCGTCAGGAGATTGGTGCTGCTCGCCGGGCTCCGCAAAAACAACTCCAAATATGTTCAAAGGAAGACTTAACGGTGGAAAAACCCTCCAGTAAGGTCTATTGGCACACAAAGAGCGTGTAACCCACATTCCTCGCACAGATAGACTCCTTTGTTAGAGTTTTGTCCATAAGAAACCCCTAATTCGAAATATTTCGATATAAAAATATACATTTGATAACAAGGCTTGATAGAATCAATGATCCCGCTGCCCTAAAATCTGCCGACACACATAGTTTTTAGATACCCCTTAAATGAAAATGTAACCTCGCGGGTTGCCTCACAAGACAGTGCAAAGCAAATATAATGATGAATTCACAACAACAAACGACACGTGTTTCCTCTGTCTGCGGCTGCTGAGAGGAGTAAGAGCAACTTACACACAGGATCGTCCATTTTCAAACTTCTTCCCAGGCGGATGGATGCGGGAATTGTGTTTTCTATTAGCTGAGCGACTGACTGAAATCAAAATGAAAAATGTAAATTATTTTTATTTTTGGTTATCATTTATATCAACACAAAACGCGATGGTTGCCCTTTAGAAAGTTTGAGATGCTGACATAAAGCGTTTAAATAGGCTATCAATCAAGCATATTAGTTCAAAATGTGCCGTTTAATTCAAATAAATAAGTATTAACGTTACCTCAAGTCCAAGAGTATTGAGCATCTCTCTTTTCTCTTTGTCACCCGGTCCAATGTGTCTTTCAGAGAAATCATCGTGCCTCGGCAGAATTCTTTCAATCTTTCTGGACCACAAAACTTGTGAGGTGCCCATACAGCGCACATTTGCAGACACATTTGCGGATAAACCTTGAAGTTTCATAAAAACATTCCCTTTGCTGCTGGTATTCCTATACGGCACGCGAGCGTTCATCGACCTGCTGATGACAACACGCCAGGATTTAGCGCAGCTCTGCATGTTCTTCGCTTAAGATTGCCGAAAATTGTTCGCGATAATCTTTCAGCTAGCCTCCACGCCGTGTAACCCAGTAAATGTCTGTGAAATTCCTTAAAAGTGTCTATTTTATACGCCTCCTCTGAGCAGCCAATCGATAAGGGAACTCTCTCTGACGCAGGGACAAGCCCCGCTCGTTCAGGTTCCGCCGTAACTTCGAATGCGCCGTGAGGAGTTTATATTAGAGCTTCATTACTCATACAGTTGGTATCTGCTCGTTATCCTTTCTATGTCTTTACATGTTTTGTAGTTGCGTAATAAAACGCTGAGAAAACTGTGAAGCAATTTGAAATAGAAGCGGGTGGCGCTTAAAGGTTCCTAATTCCTCAATGCTTTGCAGGTCCTTTATCTATCTATCTATCTATCTATCTATCTATCTATCTATCTATCTATCTATCTATCTATCTATCTATCTATCTATCTATCTATCTATCTATCTATCTATCTATCTATCTATCTATCTATCTATCTATCTATCTATCTATCTATCTATCTATCTATCTATCTATCTATCTATCCATCCATCCATCCATCCATCCATCCATCCATCCATCCATCCATCCATCCATCCATCCATCCATCCATCCATCCATCCATCCATCCATCCATCCATCCATCCATCCATCCATCCATCCATCCATCCATCCATCCATCCTGTAAAAAGCGTTTTCTAGTCTTGTTTGAGAGAATTGTTTACTCATATCTTGGTTGGCACGCTTTCAGATTCCATTTAGGAAAAATAAGTGCACAATGTTACGTACTGAATGTCTGTCTATCTATGCACGTCTGGAATCCAGAAAGACATTTTACTCTGAAGATCAAATAAAAGATAAGTCAGCCATACTGTACTCATCACATCTCTTTTACTCTTGCACTCTTTTGAATCACTAGAGCAGTTACCACAACTATTTGGCTGGGTGATGGATCTCATCTGGATATTGTGTGATGGAAACCCACAGCTGTTTTACCAGTTTGTGAACATACCATTTGCATTTCTGTTTTGTTGTTTAGCCAGACAAGGACGTCTCTCAATAATCAACAGGTACAGTATGTTTTTTCATAAATGCATTGTCTCAGAATGTTTAGGTCACTTGTGAAATGAAATAGCTGAAATTCATCTCCTGCTATAAGGTATATCTATCTGATTTTGGGAGGATTCATCCTGGCCATTGTAACAATGGGTCCATATAGCTTATTGCTGTTCTTCAGTGCCGTCCTTCTCCTGCTCCTTATCCACTGTCTACGTCCAATGCATATTCATCAGTGGACGCTGGGACTGCAGATGTGTTGGCAAACCTGCTGGCATTTGTACATCCAATACCAGTTATACCACCTTCAAGAAACACCGGACTCTAGGTATTTCTCCAAAAGTATACACTGTATGACAACATCCAATTTTATCCATTTTATTTTATTTTAAGCTTTTGTTTTATTACAGGCTTTTACTGGCCATATCTGCACTCATGTTGATGACCCAGAGGGTTTCTTCTCTATCACTTGATCTGCAGGAAGGAAGACCCTCTAGTCCCTTTCAAAACAGCAGTCAGGGTCAATCTGTCCTTATTCCATTTCTAAGCTACTCACTTTATTTCCCTGCTCTTCTTGGAGGACCACTTTGCAGTTTCAAAACATTTGTGGAGTCTGTTAGGCAAATGAGTGTAACTCCCCCTTTTGCTTCACATTTAGGGAATCTTACTTCAAATATATTGCAAGTTGTAGTTTTGGTGTGGATTAAATATCCTCTCAAGGAACTCTTAAAATCAGTCGCATTCGGCGTAAGCAGCACTTATGTTTGTCAAGATATATTATGGATCTGGATCCTGTCACTGCTACTTAAGATGAACTATTATGCACACTGGAAGATCAGTGAGTGTGTTAACATTGCTGCAGGAATAGGTCTCTATGGTCACAGTGGAAAAACATCATGGGATGTGCTTTCTGATGGAAGTCCATGGGTGACTGAAGCGTCGAGCCGTCCTTCAGTTTTTGCACGCCAGTGGAACAGAACCACGGCGGCGTGGCTTCGAAGAATGGTTTTCAAAAGGTCCATCAGATCTCCACTGTTCATGACCTTTGGGTTCTCAGCGTGGTGGCATGGCCTTCATCCAGGGCAGATTCTGGGCTTTCTCATCTGGGCCTTCACTGTGCAGGGGGACTACAAACTACATCACTTCTTGCATCCAAAGCTTACTTCCCTGTGGAGGAAATGGCTGTATGTGTGTCTAAACTGGGCTTTTACTCAACTGACCATTTCATGTGTTGTTGTCTGTGTGGAACTTCAGAGTTTAGCATCAGTGAAACTGCTCTGGTCTTCATATATCACTGTGTTTCCACTGCTGAGTATTCTGATGATTTTAATCCTGTGAGAAATTCATACCAGTGTAAATTATAAATGTCATCAAATATCTCGTCAAACATGGTAAACCCAGAAGCTTAACCAAGCCTGCTTGACCAGCCAAACAAACAGAATATTGGTAGGCTACTTGCACATCAGGAAAGTATGTTTGAGCTTTCGTTTACCATATTTGTTGTGCTGTATATGCTGATTTTTGTTTATATGCGAATCAAAGCCTAAATCTGTTCATGCATATAAAGTAATGTTCCTTCAGAAGACTTTAATTTAACCACTCAAGTCATATAGCTACAGATTAGGCTACTTTTACAATCTCTTTATGAACCTATTTATGGGTGAAAGTTTTGGTTGTGTGATATCTGGCATGACGAAAACTACGAGAGTATTACAGTTCCCTTTTGAATGGTCAGTTCGTACTGCGTCGAAGACGCCATGGGAATTCTCCTATTCTCGAATATACTGAAGTAATTGTAAAATCACGCAGTGCTACTGCCCAGTCAAAACAGTGTCGAGACATCTCGAACGCTATTGGCTGGCCAGTGGGAACTGCATGAACCATTGACAGAACAGCGTAATCTGAGCGAACCAATGGGCACATAGCCCGCAAAGCTGAGCGCAGAAACCTGTGAAAGGGGCATATAAAATACGCTGTAAATGTCAAAAACGTCAGATTAATCTCCTTCAGCGACAATCTACGGTCCTCGCTGATAAACTTGAACTACACCACCTTCACCGTGAATTGACGAGTCTGTAGCGGAATAGCGAGCTAGCCAGCCCGGACGTCCTGCGAGAGTCAGCGGCCTGCTGTATTTTCAGCGCGCTCAAATCGGCAGCGATCCCGCAAACTGTCACGTCTTTCCCCTGCACTCTTTGGTGAAACACTACGGTGTATCCTTTCTGTACAATACTGAGAAAAACATATTGTTTGTGTGGCATGTGCAGTATTTACCTGCACTAGGAGGATAACCACGACGGGTGCGTGATCTGTCTGGGCAAGGCCCACGTGGACGCTTCTCTCGCCGGGTCCAGATGCTCTCACTGCGAGGGTATGCCCATTTCCTCCCTCCGTTCGTGGATAGCGCTCTTTTCAGGGCGCGACCCCGCCCCTCGCGCTCTCCCGTTCCCCTTTCCATCCGAGCCTCGGGGGGAAAGAATGGCGGAGCCAGAGGGTTGCGTATACCGAGGCTAGTGAGTTCACGTCGGCCCAGTGCCCGCGTGCCTCGTCTTTGCCTCAGAGAGACGTTTCCCCTGTGTTCTCTCGATCGGACCTGCTCCCTCCGCTCGACGCCGAGGGCCACTGTCGAGAGCGCGACTTACGTCATTGTTGCCTCGCTGTCTAGCGCATAATGGCGTTGTGAATGGCGGCAAGGCCTGCTCCATTTTCACTCTCTATCACTTCTCTCAGCCCTATTCAGACAACTGGAGAGGTTCAACAGTGTAGTAAGCGAGCCTGTTATGAAGCACACCCACCCTACAAACCAAAACACAGTCAAGAGCGCGACTTACGTCATAGCTGCCCTCTGCTGTTACGGTGCACTTTCGCACACAGGGTTGCCGGTTCGAGCCCCGCTCTCACAGGTTTCTCAGTGAGTCTCAATTTAGTGAATGGCGGCCAAGCACTCCACCAATTCTCTCAGTCCCCTATTCAGGTGACTGAAGAGGTTCAACAGTGTAGTAAACGAGCCTGTTATGAAGCACGCACGCCCTACACACCAAAACACAGTCGAGAGCGTGATTTACGTCATAGCCACGCCCTCTGCTGGTACGGTTCACTTTCGCACACAGGGTTGCCGGTTCGAGCCCCGCTCTCACAGGTTTCTCAGTGAGTCTCAATTTAGTGAATGGCGACCACTTCTCTCAGTCCCTTATTCAGGTGACTGGAGAGGTTCACCATTACAGTAAACGAGCCTGTTATAATGTTATGTAGGGTGTACCCCTATGCACTGTTAATTCAGCGCTATAGAACCACTCAAAAGTCCTGCTGTGGCTGGATTACCACCACAGACTTCCTTTACATTCTCTCAATCCCCTCGGTTCAGGTGACTGGAGATTTAAATATTGCAGTCAACTAGCCTGTTGTCAAACAAGCTTGCCTGTACACCAATGCTGTTTTAACAACAACCTTACTAAAATACGTGCACCTTGCACATAAGCACTGTTCTCACAGATTATTTCTCTTTAGCTTGTGCCGAGAGCGCTCTATATGTAGAGCGCGCGCCCACTACAAGTGTGCTCCGCTACACAAAAGTGCTGTCCGCACAGTGTCACAAACACAAACCAATGCTGACAAAACTGAACACAGAAAGCAGCCCTGACAGGCTGATCAGGAAGAGAGGAGGGTTGAGTCCCGCCCAGGCCGGTCCGCCTTCCAAAAGACTCTTGAGTTCTCCCCACGGCCCGTTTTTGTTCCGGTCATGGAGAAAAAAATACTGTTCTGAATGTTTTTTCATGCAATGAATGTAAACGACGAGTCCGCTTTAATGCGTACTCCCCTGCATTCTACCGCCATAAAGGCGAGGTAAAAAAAAAAAACAACAACCTTCAATCGCGCAAATCTGCCCGATGGACTGGTTTTTCTCTGTGGATCTGAAAGATGCTTACTTTCATATCCAAATTATCCCATGTCACAGACCGTTTTTGAGATTTGCGTTAGACGGGAAGGCTTATCAGTACACAGTCCTGCCATTTGGCCTGTCCCTGGCCCCCCGCACTTTCACGAAGTGCATGGATGCAGCTCTCTCCCCCTTAAGACAAGCGGGAATGCGCATTCTGAACTACCTCGACGACTGGCTCATACTGGCCCAGTCAGAGGAAGAAATAAAATCTCAAAAATCTGTGCTACTCAGCCATCTAGAATGCCTGGGTCTCAGAATAAATACAGCCAAGAGCTCATTGCTTCCCAGGCAGAGAACCTCCTTCCTGGGAACAATTTTAGACTAACCCAAATAAGGGCGTGGCTATCAGACGAACGAGCTCTGACTACATAGCAGCTTGCACGTTCATTCAAAATGGGAACCAACAGACCCCTAAAAAATTTCAGAGAATGCTAGGCCTAATGGCATCAGCTTCTCCAGTACTTCCGCTGGGTATGATGCACATGCGCCCCCTGCAGTACTGGCTGAAATCACGGTTCCTTCCCAATCATGGCATTCAGGCCAGCTTTGGATCAAAGTGGGCCACGGCTGTGTCAAAGCCCTGGCCCCGTGGTCACTTGGGAACAGTTTCCAGACGGATGGTGGTCACCACGGACGTCTCCAACTCGGGTTGGGGCGCTCTGTACGAGGGCGAACCGGCCTTCGGCTCATGGTCGAGCATGGAGTCACGGTTGCACATAAACTGCCTAGAAATGCTGGCAGTAGTGTTAGACCTCAAGACTTTTTTACCACGTCTCTCAGGTCACCATGTTCTAGTCTGCACGGACAACACGACTGTGATCTCCTATATAAACCGCCAAGGCGGGCTCATCGAGATGGCTCAACCAACAGGTCAGACATCTCCTCCTATGGACAAAAGGCAAATAACATTCACTGAAAGCAGTGCATGTGCCAGGCAGACTGAACCAGGGAGCAGACATGCTCTCCAGGGGCCTCGTGTCTCCATTCCTAAACGGTTCAAATGATATGGAGTGTTTTTGGGAGGGCAGAGGTCGACCTCTTCGCCTCCGAAGACAACTGTCATTGCCCAATCTATTTTTCAAAGAGCAAGGATGCGCTGGCCCACGAATGGCCCAGCTGCATACTTTATGCTTTTCCACCAGTACCACTCATTCCCCAGGTCTTAAAAAGGGAATCAGGGAATGCGAGCACACAGTCCTGCTAGTGGCTCCACTCTGGCGAACCCACATCAGGTTTCCCGAGTTGATTCAGTTACTATCAGCAGCCCCATGGCCAGTTCCCCTGAGGAAAGATCTCCTTTCTCAGGCGAACAAGACAATCTGGCACCCCCACCCCAAAATCGTGGGCGTTACATGTTGGCCACTCAAGGGGGGCTCGAGAGCTAGAGCTCCGTCTACTAGACGTCTCTATGGCCTTAAATGGTCAGTGTTCTCTTACTGGTGTTCAGTCAGGAACTATAACCCAGTGTCATGCGAGATATCACAGATTCTCGTTTTTCTACAAGAAATGTTGGATGCAGGACACACTCCATCCACACTCAAAGTCTACACGGCAGCTATCGCCGCATCTCATATGCCTATAGCTGGCCAATCAGTAGGCAGACACGACATGGTCATAAAAATTCTTAAAAGGAGCCAGGAGGCTTAACCCTCCTCGCCCTCCTACAGTGCCATCCTGGGACCTTCATTGGTCCTGAGAGCACTAAAAAGACCTCCCTTCGAGCCGTTGCAGACGGCTGAATTAAAGCCGGTTTCGCTGAAAACTGCCCTGCTATTAGCACTGGCATCTGAAAGCGTGTCGGTGACATTCAAGCGTTATCTGTGAACGCATCATGTTTAGAATTGGCCCAGGCGATTCTAAAGTCATCCTCAAACCAGGGCATGGTTATGTACCTAAAGTGTTTTCAACACCGTTCAAAGCACAGGTAATCACTCTCTCTGCCCTCCCCACTTCGGAGGATAAGAGACAGTTACACCTGCTCTGCCCTGTTAGGGCGCTTAGAGCATATATTGAGCGGCCCTCCCACTTTAGACAGTCGGAGCAGCTCTTTCTAAGTTTTGGTGGCCGAACACCACGTCCGGACACCAAACAAAGCCTAGACAGATGGCTAGTGGATGCGATAGCATGTGACACTATGGGCCTCCAATGCCCCATAGGTGTCAAAGCTCACTCCACCAGAGGCATGGCCTCCTCCTGGGCGTGGTCTAGTGGAGCTTCTATGGGTGACATTTGTAGATCGGCAGGTTGGTCCTCACCATCTACTTTTACCAGATTCTACAGTCTGGATGTCCTCGCTGTATAGAAAAATACTAAGCTAAACTAATATTTGACGGCCTTGTAAGCCCGCCCCCGTCATAAGTTGGCATTGGGGCCTTCATATGCTTCAATGCTTACACATTCCTTATAGTTACCGGCCTCTACGAGCCCAGTAGTATAAGGCTATATATATATATATATATTTACAGTGTATATAATGTGTACATATATATTATATATATATATAAATTATGTGTCAATAACTCTAGTCTTGAGCCCTTTCTAATAAGTGTTCAAACTTGAGGGAGTACATGTCACTGCGCTTATCATAGCACGGCGGGATTTTACAGGTTCCCATGGCGTCTTCGACGCAGTACGAACTGACCGTTCGAAAGGGAACGTACTCGGTTACTTAACGTAACCTCGGTTCCCTGAGATAAGGGAAGGAGTACTGCGTAGACGGCCGTGCTATGGCGCTGACTCGGGTGATCGTCGCTTCAGTCGATTTAACCTGACGTTTTTGACATTTACAGCGTATTTTATATGCCCCTTTCGCGGGTTTCTGCACTCAGCTTCGCGAGCTATGTGCCCATTGGTTCGCTCAGATTACGCTGTTCTGTCAATGGTTCATGCAGTTCCCATTGGCCAGCCAATTGCGTTCGAGATGTCTTGTCACTGTTTTGACTGGGCAGTAGCACTGCGTGATTTTACAATTACTTCAGTATATTCGAGAATAGGAGAATTCCCATGGCGTCTTCAACGCAGTACTCCTTCCCTTATCTCAGGGAACCGAGGTTACGTTAAGTAACCGAGTATGTTTTTCTCCATTGGTTTGGCTCATTTCTTGAAACAGAAATTACATTCTCAAAATTGTAAGATCATTTGGCAAAACAGTCTTACAGTTCAGCACAACACTATAGCTCACTTGCAAAAGCTAATATCTCTCCCAAAACTGTTCACTCATGCTTCAGAACTAAATTCCTTTCCCATATAAATAGTCAGTGCCACGAAAATGGCAAAGATCCTTCTCAATTGCTTTGGCTCATTTCTTGAAACAGACCGGACGTTCTCAACACTCTTGATGCTTTTGCCAAAATAACGTGGATGGTTCGGCACAACACCAGGGTTCACCAGCAAAAGCTCATACGTCTCCCAAAACAGTTCAGTCATGTGTCAAAACTAAATTTCCTTCTCATTTAAACAGTCAGTGCCCCCAAAAATGCTTCGTCCCTTTGGCCTTGTGTAAGCACTGCAAGTCAAAATGTTTAGATGTTTTGTCACTATGGCAGAGGACCATTGAAATATCCCTCATGTCCACCTTTCAGTCTTAGCCTAGTCCTTCATTTTTGTCTAGCTAACAGAATACAATTGTGTATAAAACTGAAAAAAAAAAAAAGAAATAGGATTTTAGGGTAAGAGTAGCCTCCAAGGTTTGACATCACACATTGCACTCATACTGCCAAGGAAATTATAACTATTATCATCCACACACATAAAGTAACTTCCATACATCAGAGTAAAAAGAAAATGTATACAGTATATACTGTAATATAACACACAAACAAAAAAACAATGAAAATTACCGTCCTCACCCTCCTGGCCATCCACACACTGCTGTTCTCAATCTTACTGTAAACACTTATAATATTGCTACTTTTCTAATGATATAATCTGGGTTTGATTTTTTTCAGAGATTATATTGTTAGAGTAAAGTATATGACTATATTGACCAAACAGTACACACAAGATAAGTACTGCATATTGATGAAAATATTTATTTCTCTCTACATTTGTAAAATCATTCGATTCATTCATGCATTTTCAAAGTTTTTTTTTTTTTTTTAAATATCTGCTGAGGTTGGGCTAAAGTCTCTGTCCAGCCTCTCTCAATGTCAACCCATGGGTACTCAGTAGAATCGCATCTGATAAATTTGGTCCCCGTCTTCTTTGATCACATCCTACTCCAGGGCTACCTCTTCCTACCCCCCTCTTCCCCTTCCCCTCTCTTCCCCTGAAAACCCCCTTCCCCTCTCTACCCTCTCTTCCCCTCTCTACCCCCTTCCCCACTCTTCCCCTCTCGACCCCCTTCCCCTCTCTACCCCTCTCTTCCCCTCTCTACCCCCTTCCCCACTCTTCCCCTCTCTTCCCCTCTCTTCCCCTCTCTACCCCCTTCCCCACTCTTCCCCTCTCTACCCCCTTCCCCTCTCTACCCCACTATGCCCCCTTCCCCTCTCTACCCCTCTCTACCTCCTTTCCCTCTCTACCCCTCTCTACCCCCTTCCCCACTCTTCCCCTCTCTACCCCCTTCCCCTCTCTACCCCACTATGCCCCCTTCCCCTCTCTACCCCTCTCGACCCCCTTCCCCTCTCTACCCCTCTCTTCCCCTCTCTACCCCCTTCCCCACTCTTCCCCTCTCTTCCCCTCTCTTCCCCTCTCTACCCCCTTCCCCACTCTTCCCCTCTCTACCCCCTTCCCCTCTCTACCCCACTATGCCCCCTTCCCCTCTCTACCCCTCTCTACCTCCTTTCCCTCTCTACCCCTCTACCCCCTTCCCCTCTCTACCCCTCTATGCCCCCTTCCCCTTCCCCTCTCTACCTCCTTTCCCTCTCTACCCCTCTCTACCCCCTTCCCCTCTCTACCCCCTTCCCCACTCTTCCCCTCTCTACCCCTCTCTTCCCCTCTCTACCCATCTCTTCCCCTCTCTGCCCCCTTCCCCTCTCTACCTCTTCCTCCACGGGCTCCCCCACTCATCCTCACTCTTCCTCTTCCTCAAGAAGGAATTTACTTGGCCAGGTGCCTCCATGTTCAGAAATTGTACTGGTCCTGCAAGGTCAAGCTCTTTACATATATGTTTGGCGACAGTTCTAGTTTCACCTGACTGTCAATTGCTGTAATAAATTTATCAAATGTTCTAAGGGATTCATATGGTATTCATGGTATTATGTTCTTGACTAATTTTGACAATTGAACAGACTATTGTGCATGTGATACGTTTTGGAGCGAACGACCATTAGACTGAGAATCAAACAATCAGTTTAGATCAACAAGATCTATTCACTTGGAAATTGTGCTAAATGTAGGCTACCTGTACTTAATCATTTGCAAAGATTTACTGAGACATTGAGACATGTACTTAGACATTTGCAATTTGATGAAATGAATGAGAAATGCTATTCTGTTGTGAACAATTGCCAAGCGGTTTGGAGATTTGTCCATGTTGTTTTGAGAATGTCAAAGAGAATTTCTGTTTCAAGAAATGAGCCAAACCAATGGAGAAAAACTGTAAAAAACGTCAGAAAGCTTTGGAACGACATGAGGGTGAGAGCAACTCTTTTCATATTTGGGTGAATATCCCTTTAACATCTACTACTAATAAAGTATGCTAAATGAACTAATGCTAAACGCTATCAGCAATAGGGAGGTGTTTGAGAGCTCAACTTCCGCATTTTACATTATATTTTATTCAAAGTGCAGATTTTCATATTATAATTAAAGGGATAGATCACCAAAAATAAACATTCTCTTATCATGTACTCACGTTGTCATGTCCAACCCCGTTCACTTTAAATTATTTCATAGATTTTTTTGTTTTACACCCGCTGGTCACAGTTACATTTCACTACATATGAAGATACTATGCATTTTCCACAGTGCCATGCAGCATTCCGTCCAAAATCTCCTTTTGTTTTCACAGAGAACCAACGTCATACAGATGACATAATTTTCATTATTTATTTATTAATAGAAAAAAACTTTACACTCAGTCAGAAACGTGTACAAAACAGTGAAAATGTATATTTATTGTATTTAACAAAACACACACCACATGCTTCTCTTACTGTGGTCATACTGCCACCTGGTGACAGCTAGATGATCTCTCAATATCCACTGCTTACACATGTGGAGAATACAAACTGATGGGATGTGAACAGTGGTCTCACAAACAATTTTCAACATAATTCTTAGTGATCATCACCATGAAAATTATTCAAAAACAAAACTTTGCCAATTTGGTGGTTCTTATACTAGATTATATATTTAAAAAATATTTAAAATGCTTTGTATGAAGGCAAATGTAAAAATAGATATTCAAACGCACCTGAATGAATATATAGGCTATATATATATATATATATATATATTATATAATTGGTTTTATTATATAAGTGGTTGTCAACAGTATAATTCTTGTGTAAATTAAAATTTGAAGGCTGGACGAATGAAACACAGATCCTCTATAACTGCTGTACAGAAATAAATCTGATTGGATTAACATAAATTAATATTATTTGTATTTCTCTGATTGTCACTTAATTGCAATTATAGGAAAAAAGACAAGTCTTGTCATCATCACCAAAAAACTTAAACACTGCACATAAAACAACAAATAAAAAGACATTCCTTGCTCAATAAACCAAAATAAAACAGTGTTTTCTCTATTTATCTTTGGAAAGAGAATGTGCATTTGGGGAAGTATCAAAAGACTAAAATATGCATATGACAGTAAATTACATAGCATGATTCTACATGTTATGGCACATTTACATCAAATACATACTATTTGATGATATAAGGAAATTAATGTGATCAGTGTTGGGGAAAGTTACTTTTGAAAAGTAATGCGTTACAATATTGTGTTATGCATTACTTTTGCTTCATTTTCTCACCTGTGCTGGGCTTGCTTGTATGTTTTTTAACAACAACAACAACAACAACAACAAAGGTTCTATTTTTGGCAAATTAAATGAATAAGCCTCAGGCTGAAAGAAATGCAAATTCACACCTACAAGAGTAAGTAGAGTTGTGAATCTACAATACAATAGAGGTCATTAAATGGGAAAACAAATATGACAACAAAACAATATTTTGTTCTGCGTTACAGTAATCTGATTACATAACTCAAGTTACTTATAATGCGTTTCCCCAAACATTGGTCATGACTCATGATATAAACAGTCAACAGTGTGTTTTCATAAACCTGAAATTAATGTCTGCTGCCTTAGTGGAACATTAGTTCAGTGTACAACATTTTGGCTGGCTGCTGATATTTTGAGGTTAAAGGTGGCAAATTCTTTGTAAAACTCATTTGCCAGCTTTGCCCATTTAAGCAGATTTCAGCATTACTAAGGCATCTTTGTGATTCCAAGGTATGTGTGTGTGCACATAATAATACACCAAATATTCAGAGCAGACATGTACTGCCCAACGAACTCAGAGCAATGTGGTATTATACAAATAAACACAAGACACGAAAGACAGTAAAATATAAGAGCGTCCACTCTCTCAACAACTGCTCAAATACCATGTATTATTCTGATTTTGTTGCATAAATCTTTGTGGATTTCTGAAATAATACAGTGGCCCCAAAAAGTATTCAGACACTTATGATGTAACTAACATTTCTCATATTCATTTAGTTTAAATAAATAAATTAAAACCTAATAATTTTTTTTATAAAAAGACAAAATTCAAATGACAAAAACAAAATTACTACAACGTAATTCGAATTGAAAATATAAAAATAAAATCTAATTAAAAATATGAACAAAAACTACATGATACTAAAATAACACAGTTAACAATATATGAAACCAAGTGATATTTATTTTAAAGTACACTTTTAAAGCAAAACATTTCAGAGAAAGAAGTTTTTATATAAAAACAAAACAAAACCGATAAGCCATTCAAAAAAATAAAAATAATAATAAATCAGTAAGTAGCATAAACGATAAAGTCATAATTTCTTTGCAGATACCACTTTACTTTTTGGAGCCATGTATGTAGATTATATGCATATTTAATTTGTAGTTTCACATTACTGCACTTGGCATGCATGCACACAAACAGAGACATTATAATATTTATATTGCTTTCAGATAATGTAAAATCATCATATATCTCACTTAATGCTTGTTCTGTACATGATGAAATAAGCAGCCTTATCTGAACTCAATGCTTCTATAATTATTTCTAAGGTCAGAAACAGGCTCTGAATTGCACGCATCTCAGTCGTTGTCATTGTTTGTGAACAATTAGTGGTTTAAACGTGACAATGCCACAGTCTTAAACTAATATCTCTCTGCTTGGAAGTAATGGGGCAAGCCTGCAGCTTTTTTGACAGGTAAAAAAAAACATTAATATAATATGGCTTTAAATAGATAAAAAAAAAAAGTTCATATAACAAAAGAAACACTGGGAAATTACAATCAGTGGCTTTTAAACATACACACTGTCCGCTTTAAGTATTGGATGATCTGTAGTCTCAGTACATGAATCTGGTAGTTTGAGTTTTTTCTTCTCCACCAGCCGGTCAACAAGCACCACAAAAAACCCAGACAAGACAAGACAGATGCCAGACAAGTAGAAAGCAGCACTGAAGTCATGAGTCCAGTCCACCAGCCAGCCTGTAACACAGATACACAAAAGAAACATGAGACAGGTGAACAAAGAGCTCATGGGATACAAACATGTTGGCAGTGTCTGTATCCTCCCCACTAAAGCGACATCGGGAAAACATACTCATGGCACGTCATGGTACAGTTACAGACCTTATTCAGACCAGCGCCATGGCCAGTATGAAAGCGAAGCTGTGAGGGATACACTTACTGTGTTTTCAATGACATTCGCTGTAAAAAGCTTTTTCACAGCCCATGTTGTCTGGAGTTTGTCTCCTGAAATTTCTTTTAAAGATATTTTTGCTGGGTTTCGCCAGTAGAACAATCCAAAAACACATTAAATAACAGTGCAACCCACTGAAGAGATGCATGCATGTCCCTTGCAGCCTCGCTTTTATTCAAAGATAATTGGTTGCTGCTGTGAATAAGGTCTATAGTGAAGAAACAGGAGAGGTACTATTGTACTTATTTAGCTCATTTAACTTTAAAATTGCTTTTGGTACAAAAAGATTATGCAGCAAAATTTGCAAAGAGACTTATGTTCACGTTTTATCAAATGTCAAAGTGCAAATCTTAATTTTGCATTGTGTGGAAGTGGATACATTATTTAAATAATATTATTCCACATCAATCTTAAAAAGGACCACTTTATACCAACTTGAATATGATATAAAATCAATATTTGTAATGATATTAATATGATATAATTACAAATATGATGTGTGCAGATAATAGATGTATAAATACTTGTGCTGACAATGATTAATTTTGATGATTTTTACTACATTAATTATGAAATTAGCTCACAATTCAATTTTATTCATATTATTAGATTTACATGTACACATTTAGCAGGCACTTTTATTCAAATTGACTAGCAAAAAATTATTTAAATTATTTTGAGATGATTCATAATTATTTTCAAAAATATGCTGGTCACAAATTAAAATTGACAAACACTACATTCATGTTTGTTTTACTAATTCACACACCACACACACACGTTCCCGATCTGTAGTGGTCAGTATCTATCAAAAGTGGTCCAAAGAGCCTTCGCTCCCCACGTGCATAAATGTGCCTTGGCCACCCATCACCCTGTCGCCGGTTCACCACTGTTCCTTCCTTGGAGCACTTTTGATAGACACTGACCATTGCAGACCGGGAACACCCCACAAGAGCTGCAGTTTTTGGAGATGCTCTGACCCAGTCATCTAGCCATCACAATTTGGCCCTTGTGAAAATCAGTGTTCATAATGTTACAGTCGGTCAGTCACATGCTTGTATAATAAATTCTTTAATTCCATCATGTAATTTTTCACTGTCATATTGATGCATCGCAATGGATGAATTAATTTTAACATCTTATAAAATAAACAAATAAATTATGAATAATAAAAGTAAATAAATAATGGTTCAATTATAAAAGGCATAGTTCACCCAAAAATGTCCCTGTCCATAAGTCATTCTTTCATTCTTCTATATGACTTTAAATATCTTCTTTCATGTTCCACAAAAGAAAGAATGTCATACAGGCTTTGAATGAGTAAATGATGACAATTTTCATTTTTGGGAGAACAATCCCTTGAAAGACTAGTTAAAGACAAGCACTGACCTGCAGCAGGTGGACCCACAAATCCTCCAGAGCTCCGGAACAGCATGAACAGCCCTAGAGCGCTATCAAACCCATCCAGTCCAACAATATCCACGATACTCGTCACATGGATGGCCACCACACAGCCGAACAGGAAGCCATAGAACGAGGAGAAGACCAGGATGGTCCAGTAGCTCTGTGCAATGGGCAGCAGAAACAGCACCACCCCCAGCGCTGTGACCAACATAGTCAGCAGCTGCAGGTTTCTAATGAGCCGCAGGTTAGCCAGCCATCCACATGCCAGTCTGCCCAACAGGTCTGCCAATGCCAGCACTGACAGAACGGAGGCGGCCCAGTACTGCTCCATGCCCAAACTATTGACATACGGCACCAGAAACAAAGGTGGAATGAAGAAACCTGCTACAGCCAAGATAGCAAACACAATATATAGCAGCAGCTCAGGCCTCTGAATGAGATCCCACTGGAAAGTGCCTTTTTTTAATGTCCTGCTTTCATCTTTTGAGTCCAGCATAGGTTTGTCTTGGATAGAGGTTTGTGCAGGTTGAAGGGGCTTCATCAGAGCACCACACACACACAAATTCAGCTGAAGACCACCGATGATGAGTAGAGACCCCTGCCAAGAATAGCTGTCGATAAGCCACTGGAAAAATGGGCTGAACCCCATGGCAAAGACACACTCTCCAGAACTAGCAATAGAATAGGCAATGGGGCGCCAGCGTTTGAAGTAATGGCTGACCATGCTGTTTGCTGGTATCCATGAAAATGAGACTCCAAGTCCTAGATTACACACACATACAAAAAACACTACAGTTAATTTCTCACTCGAAAAATAAATCAGTAGACAAATAGATAAATATTTAACCATTTAATTTAGTCAACTGTAAAAAAAAATTATAATAATAAATGCATCGATAAATCATCTTTAAATGCAAAGTATTCTTATTATTCATGTATATACAGGAGTGCAGAATTATTAGGCAAGTTGTATTTTTGAGGATTAATTTTACAACATTAATAATTAAACAACAACCATGTTGTCAATGAACACAAAAAACTCATTAATATCAAAGCTGAATATTTTTGGAAGTGGTTTTTAGTTTTAGCTATTTTAGGGGGATATCTGTGTGTGCAGGTGACTATTACTGTGCATAATTATTAGGCAACTTAACAAAAAACTAATTTATACCCATTTCAATTATTTATTTTTACCAGTGAAACCAATATAACATCTCAACATTCACAAATATACATTTCTGACATTCAAAAACCAAACAAAAACAAATCAGTGACCAATATAGCCACCTTTCTTTGCAAGGACACTCAAAAGCCTGCCATCCATGGATTCTGTCAGTGTTTTGATCTGTTCACCATCAACATTGCGTGCAGCAGCAACCACAGCCTCCCAGACACTGTTCAGAGAGGTGTACTGTTTTCCCTCCTTGTAAATCGCACATTTGATGATGGACCACAGGTTCTCAATGGGGTTCAGATCAGGTGAACAAGGAGGCCATATCATTAGATTTTCTTCTTTTATACCCTTTCTTGCCAGCCACGCTGTGGAGTACTTGGACGCGTGTGATGGAGCATTGTCCTGCATGAAAATCATGTTTTTCTTGAAGGATGCAGACTTCTTCCTGTACCACTGCTTGAAGAAGGTGTCTTCCAGAAACTGGCAGTAGGACTGGGAGTTGAGCTTGACTCCATCCTCAACCCGAAAAGGCCCCACAAGCTCATCTTTGATGATACCAGCCCAAACCAGTACTCCACCTCCACCTTGCTGGCGTCTGAGTCGGACTGGAGCTCTCTACCCTTTACCAATCCAGCCACGGGCCCATCCATCCTCACTCTCATTTCATCAGTCCATAAAACCTTAGAAAAATCAGTCTTGAGATATTTCTTGGCCCAGTCTTGACGTTTCAGCTTGTGTGTCTTGTTCAGTGGTGGTCGACTTTCTGCCTTTCTTACCTTGGCCATGTCTCTGAGTATTGCACACCTTGTGCTTTTGGGCACTCCAGTGATGTTGCAGCTCTGAAATATGGCCAAACTGGTGGCAAGTGGCATCTTGGCAGCTGCACGCTTGACTTTTCTCAGTTCACGGGCAGTTATTTTGCGCCTTGGTTTTTCCACACGCTTCTTGCGACCCTGTTGACTATTTTGAATGAAACGCTTGATTGTTCGATGATCACGCTTCAGAAGCTTGGCTATTTTAAGACTGCTGCATCCCTCTGCAATATATCTCACTATTTTTTACTTTTCTGAGCCTGTCAAGTCCTTCTTTTGACCCATTTTGCCAAAGGAAAGGAAGTTGCCTAATAATTATGCACACCTGATATAGGGTGTTGATGTCATTAGACCACACCCCTTCTCATTACAGAGATGCACATCACCTAATATGCTTAATTGGTAGTAGGCTTTCCAGCCTATACAGCTTGGAGTAAGACAACATGCATAACGAGGATTATGTGGTCAAAATACTCATTTGCCTAATAATTCTGCACTCCCTGTAATGTAGGATTGATGATGGGAAACCCTAAAAGCAGGTTCTAAATAAATGAAGCACTTGACAGAACCATGTAAGGTTCTATATAGTATTATTTATTTATTTAAAAAGGGACAGTGTACATTAAATCAACATTCACGAATGTAAATGTACCCAAATTAGCTCAAAGGCTAGTTTTCATCGGTAGTCCCTTCGGTGTAGTACCTTTTCTTCTAAGAGTGTATGATAGCATGTTGCCTTAAGGTTGGAACACACAAGACTTTGGACCAGAGTTTTGCTCTGATTTGCAGTCTAAAGAAATATAGTTGACGAAAGTCAGAGCCAGTCTGTATATTTTGGATATTTTTCAGACTTTTTTTTAGCTTCAGACTGTAAATCCATCCTGTCAGAGGATATCAAAAAACGATTTTAGAACACATATTTGTTTACTCGGTTTTCATTTCACAAGGTGTATGTTGAGTTTGTTGTGTTCGGAACGACTTAAAAGTCTGAACGTATGTGGATGTGAACCATTTAGTGTATTACGATAGACTGTAAAAAAAAATATGGACGTAGTGTCTGTGATGTCACCCGTAGGTTTCTGAAGAGCATTTTTAAATTCTGAAAGTGTGCGGAGCCGGCCGTTGCCATCTTAGCAGCGTGTCACCCGGATAACAGAAAATGGGCAAAGAGGCGGGACGTGGGTGGAGCTGAGGTGACGTGGTGTCTAACAGACACTTAATTATGCAGAACGTTACGGCTTAATATCATTTAAACTAATGAGTTATAAAATATTTTTTTTAAATCACTCCCCTCACAGTTGTCAGATTAGTCAGCAAAATTAGCTGTATAGACCAAAACCACAATTTGTACCAGGCTGTAAACATGTTTCTTTCTGCTGTAAAGTTGGGCATTTTGACATGGAGCTCAATGACATTCTGCTTCCTTTTGGAGCCTGTCTCTAGCGGCCATTCAATGGATTGCAGTTTAAGTCACTTCCGTATTGGCTTCAAGAGAAACTGGGGGAGGTTGCCACCTGATTATGACCAGTTTTCCTCAGTAACCATTTACAAGTCAGCAAGCTAAGCAGGGCTGAGCCTGGTCAGTACCTGGATGGGAGACCAACTGGGAAAACTAGGTTGCTGCTGGTAGAGGTGTTAGTGAGGCCAGCAGGGGGTGCTCACCCTGTGGTCTGTGTGGGTCCTAACACCCCAGTATAGTGATGGGGACACTATACTGTAACAAGCACCGTCCTTCGGATGAGACGTTAAACCGAGGTCCTGACTCTCTGTGGTCATTAAAAATCCCAGGATGCCCTGGCCAAATTTGCCCATTGGCCCCTGTCCATCATGGCCTCCTAATCATCCCCATATATATACGATTGGCATCATCCCTCAGTCTCCTCTCCACCAATCAGCTGGTGTGTGGTGGGCGTACTGGCGCAAAATGGCTGCCGTCGCATCATCCAGGTGGATGCTGCACATTGGTGGTGGTTGAGGAGATTCCCCCCTTCTATGTAAAGCGCTTTGAGTACCTTGAAAAGCGCTATATAAATGTAATAAATTATTATTAAGTGTGTGCCCAGACAGCATGGTAACACTAGCCGCGTTTCCATTACAGATTTGCGCAAAACTTCTAAAGTTTCCATTGCAGTTGTGCGAAAATTTCATTTTTCGAATTGCCTGAAAAAACACCTCATGCGAGCGTAAAAATTTTTGCGATATATGGGAGTTTTTGCGAAATTGACGCATTTCCATTGGGCGTATTTTCAATTCGCAATTTCAATTTGCGCAATTTGAAGGGTAATTGAAACGCGGCTAGTGATACAATGTTGAGTTTTGATCCAAACCATCATTTTGGTTGAGATTGACATTTCAATGTTTAAAGTGTGTTGGATCAGCACTGAAATTGTGATGAAAGTCAACAGCACATATGGGTGGAGACAGTGACATTGAACTAACAGTGATTTGTCGTTGATGAGCACAAGATCATGCAGGTGTGTATCTCTGCAGAACACTAGTGGGTGTTTCCCAATCAGTGGGGTGTTTTCAAATTTTCAATCGCTTTATCTGATTTGCTCTAATCCACTGGGGGCTTGGTTTAGGGGTGGGCCTTCATGAGTTTAGCAAGTCTGTTGAAAAATGGTTGAAAAACATCTATTGTAGTTTGAAATCGGCCACTGATTGGTAAACGCCCATTTTGGTTTAGCATGTGTACTTCTCAGTAGTTTAATTGATGCTTCTTCATTAGAGAGAAAACAGGTGCATCCTATACAGTCTTATGTTGAACCACCTGACATACATGACTTCTCTTGTACAGTTGACCTCATCTACCTTATTATTTCTCTGTTCCTTTATTTTGAGTACTTGTTATTTGCGTTTGATTTGTATTGTTACTGACTGTAATTAGAAACATTTTTTTACATTCTCAAGAAATGCATCTTGCTTTAGTAATGTTCCTGAATAAAGTCCGAACATCATTTTAACAGATTTCTTGAAGTACAAGAGACATGAGTAGGCATGTCACACTGCACATAGCCCATGTCTTCATCCATCAGTGCTTGCAGAGCACATTGCTTCTTTAGTAGGAGTGAAGGGAGATGAAGATGGACAATTTAAAAAATGAGAAGCACCTCCTGATAATGCTGACATTGATTATATTGAGTTATTGTCAACAGAATAATCACCTGACCTGTGACTTATCTCCTGCTCCCTTTATTACTAATCAGGTAATTATTCATATTCCTGAATCACTATTACATTTAGGAAATGTAACTGATCTCCGTTCAGTTTAGCCTGTTTCCACTGAAACACAAATGATAAAAAAATGTTTTGTGTTTATTGAGAAAGTGACTGCCATGGCCATTTTGTGATATTTAAAGAGAATAAGGTCTACATAAGGTGAATATACAGCTTTAAAGGAATAGTTCACCCTGAAATTAAAATTCTGTGTTCAGCAAATGAAAGACACTCATACAGGTTTGGAACAACTTGAGGGTGAGTAGCTAAATGATGACAGAATTCTCATTTCAGGGTGAACTCTCCCTTTAAATAATTTTTTGTTGAAAAAAACCTAAGCTCTTTTATTCTTCAAGATTAACTTATTTGAACGCTATGTAGTTTCACAGAAAATGAAGTGAGATTTATGTAATGGTCTATGGCAGGGGTGTCCAACCCTGCTCCTGGAGAGCTACTGTCCAGCAGATTTCAGTTCCAACCCTGCTCCAACACACCTGTCTGTAATTATCTAGCACCCTGAACTAGTGATGGCCAAATGAAGCGTTTCGAAGCATTATTGCTTTCTGATACAATTGTGTCGAAAATGGTTCATTACTCGAAGATTCATTCAGATAGAAATTGCAGCACCATCTCCTGGTGAAGTAAATGTAATGCAACAAAGCTGACAACCATAAAATGCAACTAGGCTTATATGTTAAAGCTACACTGTGTGATATTTTCCCCCATCTAGCGGTGAAAAGGTATATGACCATCCAGTAAATATTAGTTTTTGTTCCTCCCAATTCCGATTTCGTTTTAACTCCTACGGTGGCCGATTTAGTCCAAGATTAACATGGCTTCCAGTTCAACCTTGTCCATTAGTGTTCCTTCAAGTGATGAGGTTACTTTAGAAAACTATTATAATTTGCAGTTATTTAATTTGTCAGTTAACATGTAGGTTATGACATCTATGTAAAATGAATGTAAAATGAATAATAGTTTTACGTTTTCGTAATTTATTTACCATTTCATTGCTAACATCAGCTATCAGGTTCCCAGACGAATGCAAGCTAATCTTAGTAAAGTAACTTTTATCAGTGCTATCGTTATTCTGTATATTGTACAACATCACTAACGTAAGGCAAAGTTTACATTGTAGGCTATATCATGTTCTCTGTGAGCAGAGATCAGTTGATGTGACGGAGGTGCGAGCCATCGAGTGTTAAAACGCGAAAGGCGAAGCTTGAATTTACGGGTATGTCCAGGGCCGGCGTTTGCTATAGGCGAGCTAGGCGGTTGCCTATGGCGACAAATGTGTTGGGGGCGCGCGCGGGCGCCCTCTAGTGGCGCCCTTTAACTTACTTCCCATTAAGCACAGAATTAAAACAAGCGAAATAAAACATACTGTTTATTAAACATGATCATCCTTGGGCGCCCCCTCAGCCGCACGTTTAATTACTTAACCTGATTATTAGATTGAATTGATAGTGAGTATTGTCGAGCACAGGCGTTCAGGCGTTAGGTCAGGCAAGTGCTCATCACTGGCGCGTTCTTCAAAAATGTGGTCTAAACCCTCGAGTGCACAGGGACGGAAAAAGAGAAAGGCACATGATCAAAAGAAAGCCCAGTATAGAGGTAAGTCTTCTCATCTCAGCCATAAAGCTGTCAAACGAAATAAATTTACTTCGTATTATCGATATTATCAACTAATATTGGACGGCATTGGACGTTTTATTGCTGTCACTAAGCTATCACTAGCTAGCTAGTTATCTACATATTACTACGCATTTCACTGACAATAAGGAAATCCAGACGAGCCAAATTTTAATGCTGCGTCAATTTTGAAGGTGAATAGAAATGCCAGAAACAACTGTTCATCTTTTATTATTTAAGAAAGGGATAGAGCTACAAGAACTTATATATTTTAATTTTTGTAGTGGTAAGTACAGTGTATCCATAATAGCACTTTTGTTTGTAGAGGGTATAGTTAATCCAGTTTATGGGTCATAATTTGTGTATCATTTAAGTCATAATTAGCTTTTTAAGTCTTGGAGTAACTATAGGAGCATTTTTGTTTATATAGTTTTTATAAATACTTAACCCATGTGCCCAATTTTTTTCTGAATGGCATGTTCTGCATTTATTTTCCCCAGGTTTTTGTATTTTTTCTTGAAAATCGTATTTGAATCTGTGGCAACTATAGTTGCCGGTGGGCAAATATGTTGTATGCACCCCTTCAATGTCAAATATGTATAAGAGGAGAACATTTAGCATCTAACTCAAAATAACTGCTTTCAACAGATCAATCCTTAGTCATAATCAAATTTATTATGTTTGACTAAGTATACTAAAAACTATAGATCTATTGTAAGATTTGTTTTGTTTGGATGATTCTAGAGACCTTCATGATTACCTATATATATGTCAACTAAAAATACTTATTAGGAACATGAAAATATCCTTTCTTTGGGAGGGTTTGCCTTCGTTGTGCTCCCTGGAAGTAGGAGTAGGAAGTTGGCAGTCTCATGTGACAGGAAGTTAATACTTTTTTTTTTCTTGAATCCTTTATTTGGTTGTATGCTTGTGTGTCATTAAGATATAAAACATGGATAATATCTAGAAAAATACTTACAGAAGGAAAATGACACCTATACACTGGCAACTATTTGCCGGTGGGTTTTAACAATTAAGGGGGGGGGGGGGGGCGCAAAACTCAATCTTGCCTAGGGCAACCAAAGAGCTAGAGCCGGCCCTGGGTATGTCCCTCTTTGGCTAATGTACTTTCAAGATGGAGGGGCAACATGGCGACCCCCATTCGAACCCCTTACCCATATGCATTTTCAATGGCATATTATAAACTTACGAGAATACTTTATTTCTCGAAAGAAGTAAATATACATTAATGAGGACATATATTTTTGAAAGAACTAAGTGTTTTTAGCTAAGAATAAACTAAAAAAGTTACACAGTGTAGCTTTAACGCAGCCGTTTATTACGTGTTTACCGAGGCGATCAAAGCTGAAACAGTGTTAGTGCTGTGAAACTCATTTATGTAGTACATGATGAATTTCATGTGTTCACCTTTATAATAAAACATTAAGATTAGATTAGATTCAACTTTATTGTCATTACACAAGTACAGGTACAAGGCAACGGAATGCAGTTTAGGTCTAACCAGAAGTGCAATAGCAGCAAGTGCAGGATATACAACGGTTGCATAAGTGCATGATATACAATGGATGAATAAGTGCAGGACATGAATATGTACTGAATTTTATATAATATATATATATATATTTACAGGTGAATATGTATTATGAGTATAATATAATATACAGATGGCTATTACTATAAACAGAATTTTACAGATAGAGGTATACAATGATATGTTAGGCTAAAATTAGGAATATAGCAGTGGATTAAGGTAGTGCAATGAGTATGGAAAGAAGCTATCGGAAAAAAAGTGTAAAGTGCAGTGGAAGTGATTGCATATTACAGTTAGAAGTACGGTGCCAAATGCAAATGTAAACAGTTGGTACTGTGAATACAGTCAGCAGTGCAAATGAGCATAATCCAGTTAAGGTATGGTAGTGCAAGATGCATAAGTAAACAGTTTTTCCAGTAGTGCAAATAACAAGTGAAGGCAGATGTGAGGTAGGAGAGTTGGCAGTATATGAGGGGAGTGGATCAGCGAGGGTTAGAGTTCAATAAAGTTCACCTGAGACGCTTGCCGGAGGGCAGGAGAGAAAACAGTCTGTGGGCTGGGTGAGAGGAGTCCTTAAGGATGCTACGAGCTCGATGCAGACAGCGTTTCCTCTGGATGTGCTCGATGGCAGGTAGTGGAGTCCCTGTGATGCGCTGGGCAGTTTTCACCACCCGCTGCAGTGCCTTGCGCTCCGCAACAGAGCAGCTCCCATACCATACTGCGACACAGTTGGTCAGGATGCTTTCTATTGCGCAGCGATAGAAGTTCACCAGGATAGCCGAGGAGAGCTGATTCTTCCTCAGTGTCCTCAGGAAGAAAAGGCACTGGTGAGCCTTCTTGACCAGGCTGGAGGTGTTGGTTGTCCACGACATGTCCGCCGAGATGTGGATCCCCAGGAACTTGAAACTGGAGACACGCTCAACAGCCATTCCATTGATGTGGATGGTGTCGTGTGTGCCTCTTGACTCTTTCCTGAAGTCCACGTTCCTTCGTTTTGGTGGTGTTGAGGAGCAGGTTATTATCAGCGCACCATGTGGCCAGGTGCTGGATCTCCTCCCTATAGGCAGTCTCATCGTTGTTGCTGATGAGCCCAATCACCGTAGTGTCGTCCGCAAACTTGACGATGGAATTAGATCCATACACAGGCTTGCAGTCGGAGGTGAAGAGGGAGTAGAGAAACGGACTTAGCACACAGCCCTGTGGAACACCAGTGTTAAGTGTGATGGACGTGGAGCAGGTGGATCCTGATCGAACATTCTGGGGTCTGTCAGTTAGGAAGTCCAAAATCCAGTTACACATTGAAGTGTTGATGCCCAGGTCTCCAAGTTTGGCTATTAACTTGGTTGGGATGACAGTGTTGAATGCTGAGCTGAAGTCAATAAACAGCATGCGTGCATAAGTGTTTTTATTGTCCAGATGAGTGTGGACACGCACACATCATTAAGCATGATGTCGGCGTGTGTAATTATTTCTTTAGAAAAGAATAGAAGATCAGACCAGCTTAAAAAAAGTTGAAAACCATCACAGAAATTCTAATGGTTTCTATTAAATATTACCAATAGGACCTATTGGCTTTTACCATTTAAACCACTACAGAATTATTTTTTGTAGTGTGTTTGGGACATATTCCATTAGGATTTAATGCCCTCACCAATAGAACCCAGCACATATCAGTAGAGACCACTATAATTCCCATTACAACCAATAAAATTACCATGAAAACCATTAAATCCAATAGAATTTCTGTAATGATTTCTATAGGTTTTTTTAGCAGGTCAGTATCATGCGTGAAAGCTTTATCTTGTTTAGCTGTGGGAAGCATCTTATAACAAGCTATAACTGGTGGGACTGATATTTTTGTATGTTGAAAAGGATGTGCTTGTGTAACTGGTTGTACTTGTATAATGTAGCAGAGGGTTTTTGAAGTTTCTGTCTTTGATGCATGTTTTTATGTAACAATGTTCATATGTTCTCTAATTAATAATAATAATAATAAAAACAAATGTGGCAGAGGGTGACACTGAAAAACTCAATCCACTCTCCTCAACAATAACGCCAATCCAAACACCAACTCCTACAACCCAAGGTGTTGCCATGGTTTGGCTTCACTTTTATAAGAAATTCAGCCGCCAGGTTTCAAACCTGTCAAAACTGGATTGGGCTGTCAAAGTAGTCAGGTGATTCACTACAGGAGTGAACCAGTGTGTTTGCTTCAGAAGTCATTTTCACATGACTAGTGACGTAATGATACAAGCTCCGAAGTAGTGGTTCATTGCAAGGACCGTTCGAGTTTGAAGCAAGCTTCGGAGCGTCGGTGTCAGATGTAACATCACTACCCTGAACACCATGATTACCTGGTTCAGCTGTGTTTGTTTGAGGTTGGAGCTAAAATCTGCAGGGTGGTAGCTCTCCAGGGGTCCGTTCTTCGTACCTCGCTTAATACAGCTGAGATGATTTGACAGATCTCAGATCTTCTAATCCTGATAACTGATGTCTGGCTAATTTGGTTCTTCAAACGAATTTGCGGATTGGATTTAAATATCTGGATTAAATGATCCAAGATCACTGCGCGTTCTTGTTTTCCCTGAAGAGGGCAGATGCATCGATACTCGAAACCATGATCAGCAATGCAGCGATTGGCTGGCGTCTAGACAGCAACGTAACGACATCATATAATTAAAAAAGCCACCTGGCAATAAACTTGGCAAATTACACAAAAAAAACCCCACGAATATCTGGACCTTTATAAGGAAACAGCTAAACGACCAAACCAACATAAAAGTTATAATAGATCAATGATAAATGTTTTTTTTTATTACCAATTATTTATATTCACGATTTTATAGAGTATTTGTACACCCTTTATATTTTTATTTCAATGTTGTAATTAAATTTTTTATTTAATTTGAAGCAGATTTGTAACGTGACAGTATTAAAGTTTCTTAAGGGTCAAGATCAAATTCTCTGCATCTCCTGCGCTGCATCAAGCCATCCCATAATATCCGTCATCACTTAAATTAATGCACGGCTCAGATTAACTGTACAACATGTGTGCAAACTTCCAATAAAATTATATAGTAATTATTCCATCACAAATAAATCGCTCAATCAAGTGGCTGTGTCTATAGTATTATACACAACATTATAATATTATATACATTCTCATATACATATACAATTTAAAATTTGTATATTATTATTATTTAAAATGATTATTATTGCCCCTGGTTCAGTAATGAACTCTTGTAATAAAGTAGCAGTGGCTGGGACAGATTTTAAGTATCACCTCAAGATGCAATCTAATCCTGTTTACATGAAATAAGCCTGTTCGCGAGCAGGTTTAAGTTTACAGACCTGTTGCTATGACAGCAAGTCCAGGATGAGCGTCGAAGAACCAAACAATCCAAGATCATGCCAAATCGTCAACAATCAAATCCAGCTAAACGAGGTATGAAGAACGGGCCCCAGGACCAGGGTTGGACACCCCCGGTCTATGGTCATAGGTCAGAGGTGTTTATTCCTCTACATGTTTAGCTCAACACGCCTGCCTTAAGTGTTCATTGATCCTAATGACCTTGATCAGCTGCTTTAGGTGTGTTTAATTAAGGCTGGAGATAAACTCGGTGGGAAAAATCAGACACAATTTATTTTGCTATTGAAGCATTAATAGATTTAAAAAAACTACATAAATATACAGAATTTAATGGTACATGAATATTTTGTGTTGAGCAACTTTTTTTTAAGTGAATCATATTGTGATTAGTATATTAACATTCTTGTTAATTTTATTTTGTTAATTTCAATATTGATTCAACATCAGTGATGTAAAATCCATCATAGTGTAATGTTGATTCAATAGCATTACCATTACCATTTTTATCTCACCATTGATTCAACATTAAATGTGGGTGCAAGTGTGATCTTGAGCTAACATCAGTTCATAATGTTGATTCAATGATAAATTACCATTGATTCATGATTGAAATCTCAACATTATTTCAATATTAATTCAGGGTGCAAAAGTGATGTTGAAAAAACATCAATTTATAATGTTGAATCAATGATATTATCGTTGATTTGTGGTTAAAATATCAGTATTGCTTCAACATTAACTGAGGGTGCAAGAGTGATTCTAAAACAACATCGCTTTGTAACGTTAATTCAATGTAATTAGCTTTGACGCATCAACACTGACTCAACATTGTTTCAATGTGACCATGCTATCTGGGTGGTGTTTTGGATCTGTTAATATTTTAAAAGTCATGTAGTGTATTCCAGTTAAAAAGTGGATTTTGCACTTAATTTCAGCATTACATAATTATAACTAAACAAAATAAACAGAGTGAACTAAAACTTACCTTGCAGTATACCCACAGACAGATACATCCAGGGCAGACTGAGGCCCAAAGAGGCGATAATCATTCCTGAGGCAGCCAAAAGCCCTCCGACCATGATAACAGTGCGCTGGGACAGGCGCATACTGAGAGCACTGGCAAGAGGAGCTAAACGGACAAAGAAAAAAAACACCTCTCACTATGCAGGTCCGGTGCTTACTAGGGTGTCATCATGAAATGTCGGTTTAAAGACAGTTTGTAATAGCAGTTCTGAGACAATTTCTGCGGATAACAATGAGAAAAAAGGCATTCCTCACCTCCCAAATGAAACACAGCAATGGTGGTTGAGGTGATCCATGAGGTAGTACTAGTAAGAACACTATAGTGACTTTGGATTTCAAGGAAGAACAGGCCAAAGTTCTTATGAACAGCAGCAGTGAGGCCCATGATGAAGAAGGCCGAGGTCACCACAACCCAGCCATAGCCTCCATCCAGTGGGGTGAACGAATGCCTCTCCATACTGAATCCCTCACCTTCTGTAAAATAATAGCACAGAATTTCAACATTGAATTATATAGGCCTATACCAGTGTTACATTGACATTATACTATTTTAGTAATAGTTTAAATATAGTATTTATTTTTATACTATCCATTTTGAATTTCATTTTATCACATGCTTTTGTCATTTTTATTAGGTTTTATGTAATATTTCCATTTAGCTTTAATTCATTTTTATTTCAACATTAGGTCATACTTTTCCAGTTAGCTGCCAAGGCAACATTTAAAAAAAAAGTTTTTCATCAAAATTAAATTAATACAAATTTCGTATACTTCATTTCACCTGTATTTAAATTACCAAAACAATTTATTTTATTTATATAATTGTTTTAAATATATATCTTTTTTGGTAGGATTTTTTTTTCAGAATTCTTTGATGAATAGAAAGTTGAACAAAGTAGCACTTATTTGAAATCGAAATCTTTTGTAATTGTAACATTATACATTTCTTCATTGTCACTTTTGATGATTTTTTTGCATCCTTGCTGAGTATTAAAGGTGCAGTGCAGTGTGTAGTATTTATAAGGATCTACTGACAGAAATGCAATTCATAACTATGTTTTCAGTGGTGTATAAAGACCTTACATAATGAACCGTTATGTTTTTATTACCTTAGAATGAGCCATTTCTATCTACATACACCGTGCGTCCCCTTACAGTGAAGTCACCATTTTGCGCCGCCATGTTTCTACAGTAGCCCTAAACAGACAAACTGCTCTACAGAGCGCTAGCTACTCTCTGCTGTCTCAGACGACGACATCTTTGTCCTGTGTCGGCCACTGTAGCTTCTCAATGTGCTTCGGAAGGGAGGGGTGAGCGGTGGGCGGTTGCAATTCGTGACCTGACCGATAGATGCAGCTAAAATTTAAACAGTAGACCTTTAATTTCTTTAAAAAGCGGCAACTTATACTTAGCCTGGCTCCGCCCTCCTATGTACTTCACATTACATTTTCCTTCAGTACTGCGTCTGGGATTGCTGTATGTTCTTTGGTTTTCTCCGTTCAAATTTTAACCGGTCCAATCAGCGAACAGAGGGAGTGGCTGAGAGCGATGACGTTGATGTCGTGCTCTAGTTTGAGATGACATGCATCACGATCAAACGTTAGCGATTGGTTATGGCAGATCCAGAGTGGCTCTGGGCAGATCCGAAAGTTTTAAACTTCAAAAGAGTACTCGCCTTCAAAGAAGTAAATGCTTGTCAATGGAGGGTGGCCAGACTCTCTGTACAAATGAAATGTACGAGAGTCTGGTAGGACCAGGCTAACTTATACTGGCACAAGTGCCACAATTGCCACACAGAGGTATAATCCCTGACACGTGACAATAACTAAAAAGAGGTATATGTATTTAATTTAAAGTCCCCTAAACATGCATACTGAAGTACATCGAGGTAATCATTCCTCGTTGTCCCACAGCCTGTTTTTTAGGAGCTATAACTACTATTAAAATGTGAGATTTTAACCTCCGCTAGTAAGCAGATCTGACAAACCATTTGTGCAACCGATTATCCCTGAAGTGTGTCAAGGTTGCCGACCCCTATACATACAATTTGTAAAAGTTCAACAAAATGACAAATTATTTGAAAGAAATTGTTATGATTTGATAATGTGATGAATGTATCGGTGTCGCCACTTCTGCAGCCTGTTCCACATGGTGTGTAATTTAGCATGTTGTGACCAAAAAAAAAAGTCACAACATATGAAGAAATTCATAAGTCACGTCAATGTTTCCCATAATCCATCGGACGGTCAAGGCACCCCAGTGGATGCACATTTAGACGGCTCTTTCCATTTCTGGTGGTTCTTGGCCAGGACTTGTGTC
Source organism: Romanogobio albipinnatus (assembly GCA_023566225.1). Taxonomy (NCBI): domain Eukaryota; kingdom Metazoa; phylum Chordata; class Actinopteri; order Cypriniformes; family Gobionidae; genus Romanogobio; species Romanogobio albipinnatus. The sequence goes on from CM042242.1 coordinate 47,709,870, forward strand.
TTAGCAAAGTACTTAACAGCACAAGCACAAGCAGTAACCAACACAGACCTAACAGGAACAATCGGTCACAATGGAAAACTGTAGCAAGTGCCAGAAATCATAAGCTTGTGTGCGTCAACACACATGACCCACAGTGCCTGCTCCACTGCCCAGCCCTGCTGCGATCACTGACTAAGCCAGTCTTTCATTGCCATTTACTCAGCACCACTAGCAGCAGGCAAACATACTCATGTTACAGTATAGTTCATGACCACCTTGTCCTTGGCTTGTACCCATATTATGCTACATCTTGACTTATTAAAGAAGCTATCAAACTGTCAGCAGCCTCCAGTACAGAACAGCCTGATGTCCTGCAATCCAAATAAAAAGTTGCTTACCACCGACTATGCCATTCATGAGACCATTTTCACCTTTCAAAACACCTTGCTTCCCTGCTGATAAAATCCTGTCCCAATCTGCTCAAATCTATTAGCATATACTGTATGAATCTGTTTTAATGCACACTCTGACTGTGTCTATAGATTTGGGTGTAAGAGTAAACACAGGCACTCCTGAGCTTTAAGGGCAAAATCCTGTCTGCATCAGCATCTAGTTGTTGCATGTTGAATCACTGTGTACTATCAAATGTGAACTTAGAAAACTGGTGTTCAGCGATTCCATTGTTCATTGAAAAAGTATGCAAACATAAACTTATGTTTCCATAAACAATATTACGAGACATAAAGTGAGCTTTATTCTAAATTACAATAATTTGATATTTTTGTGCTGTAGCTGACACATTAAAACCCACACTGACATACATTCAGACACTCAGCAAACACAGAACGTTCTCCTAACCTTAGTATTTGGTTCCAGTTTAGTTCTTTTTTTGGGAACCAAATAACGTTCCTTTTAGGTTTTATTTTTTGCAACCATTACGTTCAATTGCCAGGAGGTTATTGATGTTACATTCATATAGTGCTTTTCTCTGCACTCAATGCGATTTACATATGGAAGAGGGGAATCTGCAGCATCCACCTGGATGATGCGACAGCAGCCATATTTTGCCAGAATGCCCACCACACAGCTTATGGTAGAGAGGAGACCGAGTGATGAAGCCTGGACAGCCTGACATGATTAGGAGGACAGAGGCCAATGAGCAAATTTGGCCAGGATGTCGGGGTTACACCCCTGAGAGATGGTGGTCCAGTGGGTTAAACCACTTAACTGATATGCAGAAGGTTGCTGGTTTGATCCCAGAGGTCCCCATCAGTGCGTCCTTGAGCAAGGCACTTTACTCCATGTTGCTCCAGGGGGATTGTCCTTGTAATTAGTGCACTGTAAGTCGCTTTGGATAAAAGCGTCTGCCAAATGCATAAATGTAAGTGTGACCCCTACTCTTTAGTATAGGATATCCTGGTACATTTACATTTATGCATTTGGCAGACAAAGCGACTTACAGTGCCCTTATTACAGGGACAATCCCCCTGGAGCAACATGGAGTAAAGTGCCTTGCTCAAGGACACACTGGAGGTGACCGCTGGGATCGAACCAGCAACCTTCTGTGTATCAGTTCCATGGTTTAACCCACTGGACCACCATCTCACCATCTCACCATCTCACCATCTCACCATCTCACCATCTCACCATCTCACCATCTCTCTGGTATTTTTATGACCACGGAGAGTCAGGACCACGGTTTTAATGTCTTATCCGAAGGAGGGTGCTTTTTGATAGTATAGTGTCCCCATCACTATACTTGGGGATTTGGACCCACAAAGACCACAGGGTGAGCACCCCAGTTCCAGCAGCAACAGGTCTCCCATCCAGGTACTGACCAGGCTCGACCCTGCTTAGCTTCAGTGGGCAACCAGTGGTATGGTCTACCGAGTGATATCTGCCAATAACTTGTACAGAACGTTCCCTAACGGTTCTATTTTTAGTTTATTATTTTTCAACCATAAAATAATGTGCCTAGAACATAGCAGAGAGGTTATTTTTAAATAACCTTAAAATAACTTATACAGAACGTTCCCTAATGGTTATTTTAGGTTATTATTTTTCAACCATAATACAACCTAGAACATTGCAGGGAGGTTATTTTTAAATAACCTAAAAATAATGTATACAGAATGTTCCCTAATGGTTATTCTTTTTATAATCATGTAAACTAAACTTCCAATTAAAATACGGCACGGCAATAGCCAACAATGCATTGTATGGGTAAAAATGATCAGATTTTCAAATAGTCAAATATTGTCCTATTCTAACAAACATCAATGGAAAACTTATTTATTCAGCTTTCATATGATGTATAATTCTCAATTTCCAAAAAGTGACCCGTATGACTGGTTTTGTGGTCCAGGGTCATTTTGTTTTACTGGCTGACCGACTAACTCAAAGACTTTATCTTAAAGGGACTTTGACTAACTTGTTTGTTACTTTACTGTTCTTTACTGAATAAATATCACACGAGTAGTTCGTTCTGGTTCTCGAATCTGATTGGCCTTTCCAGGCATGCAATATTCTACTATGACCCTTTCGTAATACCAAATACGACATATTACTTATAATAACATATGCATTTAAAAACCTTTAATTGAAATGTCCACTTAATCTTTAATATTTGGTCACTCCTTACGATAGCAATTCTACAGCCACTGTATTTTTTTGAACAATGTGGACATCAAAACATGCGATGAGTTTTATTTTGAAATAGCGATGAACCCTAAAAGGTTTATAAATGATAGCACTATGACACGGGTCATTCCTGTTATACAGTGACATTTTTGTCCCTATGATTTACTTACTCATATATTTTATAAAATTAGTCACATATTTATAAGAAATGGCTTAAATTATAAATGTAGGTCTTCTTTATCACTTAAACAGATATAATAGACATTAAAAATACAATTTTGTATTTTACACACCTTTTTATTTATATATGCATTCAATTTTATCATGTCCTCAGTGCAAAGTAATCAACTTCCACAAGAACTATAAACCATAAAATTATAAAAAAAATCTCAAAATATTTTTAGATTATGTTATAGAATAGGCTAAACTGCCTCTAATCATAAACATCATGCTCATGTTAAACTTTAGTTATTTTTTGAACAATTTTCTTAATTAACCGTGTCCCTGAAGTCATCTTCCACCCTGTTAGGATGTATTTCTCGACTTCCAAAAAAGACCACAATTCCATTTAGGCCAATTTCAGGAAATTACATTTATTTTTCCTGCTGGAATTCAACCGTACAAAATGAAGCTTCAACTCTCACCTCTACCTTTTGTTTTTATGTTATCCTGCTTGTCCCACTCTTAAAGTTCCACCCTGTTAGGCTATGTTATGAAGAATTTTTGTCCGGTCAAAATGTTTTAAAAACATATCTGACATGGTTATAAAAGTTCTGTTTATCTGTAGTAGGTTAGCTAGCTAAATATTGATCAGTCCAAGAGCTATGGCTAACTTAGCTTTAAAATTTCCACCCCGTTAGAGTCCACCAGGTCTATAAATCTAACAGGGTGGAAATTCTAATAGAATAAATTGTATTTAGTGTATATTGCAAATTCTATAAAGGGAGTGCAGAATTATTAGGCAAATGAGTATTTTGACCACATCATCCTCGTTATGCATGTTGTCTTACTCCAAGCTGTATAGGCTGGAAAGCCTACTACCAATTAAGCATATTAGGTGATGTGCATCTCTGTAATGAGAAGGGGTGTGGTCTAATGACATCAACACCCTATATCAGGTGTGCATAATTATTAGGCAACTTCCTTTCCTTTGGCAAAATGGGTCAAAAGAAGGACTTGACAGGCTCAGAAAAGTAAAAAATAGTGAGATATATTGCAGAGGGATGCAGCAGTCTTAAAATAGCCAAGCTTCTGAAGCGTGATCATTGAACAATCAAGCGTTTCATTCAAAATAGTCAACAGGGTCGCAAGAAGCGTGTGGAAAAACCAAGGCGCAAAATAACTGCCCGTGAACTGAGAAAAGTCAAGCGTGCAGCTGCCAAGATGCCACTTGCCACCAGTTTGGCCATATTTCAGAGCTGCAACATCACTGGAGTGCCCAAAAGCACAAAGTGTGCAATACTCAGAGACATGGCCAAGGTAAGAAAAGCAGAAAGTCGACCACCACTGAACAAGACACACGAGCTGAAACGTCAAGACTGGGCCAAGAAATATCTCAAGACTGATTTTTCTAAGGTTTTATGGACTGATGAAATGAGAGTGAGTCTTGATGGGCCAGATGGATGGGCCCGTGGCTGGATTGGTAAAGGGCAGAGAGCTCCAGTCCGACTCAGACGCCAGCAAGGTGGAGGTGGAGTACTGGTTTGGGCTGGTATCATCAAAGATGAGCTTGTGGGGCCTTTTCGGGTTGAGGATGGAGTCAAGCTCAACTCCCAGTCCTACTGCCAGTTTCTGGAAGACACCTTCTTCAAGCAGTGGTACATGAAGAAGTCTGCATCCTTCAAGAAAAACATGATTTTCATGCAGGACAATGCTCCATCACACGCGTCCAAGTACTCCACAGCGTGGCTGGCAAGAAAGGGTATAAAAGAAGAAAATCTAATGATATGGCCTCCTTGTTCACCTGATCTGAACCCCATTGAGAACCTGTGGTCCATCATCAAATGTGCGATTTACAAGGAGGGAAAACAGTACACCTCTCTGAACAGTGTCTGGGAGGCTGTGGTTGCTGCTGCACGCAATGTTGATGGTGAACAGATCAAAACACTGACAGAATCCATGGATGGCAGGCTTTTGAGTGTCCTTGCAAAGAAAGGTGGCTATATTGGTCACTGATTTGTTTTTGTTTGGTTTTTGAATGTCAGAAATGTATATTTGTGAATGTTGAGATGTTATATTGGTTTCACTGGTAAAAATAAATAATTGAAATGGGTATAAATTTGTTTTTTGTTAAGTTGCCTAATAATTATGCACAGTAATAGTCACCTGCACACACAGATATCCCCCTAAAATAGCTAAAACTAAAAACCACTTCCAAAAATATTCAGCTTTGATATTAATGAGTTTTTTGTGTTCATTGACAACATGGTTGTTGTTTAATTATTAATGTTGTAAAATGAATCCTCAAAAATACAACTTGCCTAATAATTCTGCACTCCCTGTGTATATACAGGTGTGTGCAGGTGACTATATAGGGTGTTGATGTCATTAGACCACACCCCTTCTCATTACAGAGATGCACATCACCTAATATGCTTAATTGGTAGTAGGCTTTCCAGCCTATACAGCTTGGAGTAAGACAACATGCATAACGAGGATGATGTGGTCAAAATACTCATTTGCCTAATAATTCTGCACTCCCTTTATACAGGTCCTTCTCAATAAATTAGCATATTGTGATAAAGTTCATTATTTTCCATAATGTAATGATAAAAATTAAACTTTCATATATTTTAGATTCATTGCACACCAACTGAAATATTTCAGGTCTTTTATTTTTTTAATACTGATGATTTTGGCATACAGCTCATGAAAACCCAAAATTCATCTCAATAAATTAGCATATTTTATCCGACAATAAAAGAAAAGTGTTTTTAATACAAAAAAAGTCAACCTTCAAATAATTATGTTCAGTTATGCACTCAATACTTGGTTGGGAATCCTTTTGCAGAAATGACTGCTTCAATGCGGCGTGGCATGGAGGCAATCAGCCTGTGGCACTGCTGAGGTGTTATGGAGGCCCAGGATGCTTCGATAGCGGCCTTAAGCTCATCCAGAGTGTTGGCTCTTGCGTCTCTCAACTTTCTCTTCACAATATCCCACAGATTCTCTATGGGGTTCAGGTCAGGAGAGTTGGCAGGCCAATTGAGCACAGTAATACCATGGTCAGTAAACCATTTACCAGTGGTTTTGGCACTGTGAGCAGGTGCCAGGTCGTGCTGAAAAATGAAATCATCTCCATAAAGCTTTTCAGCAGATGGAAGCATGAAGTGCTCCAAAATCTCCTGATAGCTAGCTGCATTGACCCTGCCCTTGATAAAACACAGTGGACCAACACCAGCAGCTGACATGGCACCCCAGACCATCACTGACTGTGGGTACTTGACACTGGACTTCAGGCATTTTGGCATTTCCTTCTCCCCAGTCTTCCTCCAGACTCTGACACCTTGATTTCCGAATGACATGCAAAATTTGCTTTCATCCGAAAAAAAAGTACTTTGGACCACTGAGCAACAGTCCAGTGCTGCTTCTCTGTTGTCCAGGTCAGACGCTTCTGCCGCTGTTTCTGGGTCCAAAGTGGCTTGACCTGGGGAATGCGACACCTGTAGCCCATTTCCTTCACACGCCTGTGCACGGTGGCTCTGGATGTTTCTACTCCAGACTCAGTCCACTGCTTCCGCAGGTCCCCCAAGGTCTGGAATCGGTCCTTCTCCAAAATCTTCCTCAGCGTCCGGTCACCTCTTCTCGTTGTGCAGCGTTTTTTGCCACACTTTTTCCTTCCCACAGACTTCCCACTGAGGTGCCTTGATACAGCACTCTGGGAACAGCCTATTCGTTCAGAAATGTCTTTCTGTGTCTTAACCTCTTGCTTGAGGGTGTCAATGATGGCCTTCTGGACAGCAGTCAGGTCGGCAGTCTTACCCATGATTGCGGTTTTGAGTAATGAACCAGGCTGGGAGTTTTTAAAAGCCTCAGGAATCTTTTGCAGGTGTAATTTTGATTCAGATGATTAGGTTAATAGCTCGTTTAGAGAACCTTTTCATGATATGCTAATTTATTGAGACAGGAATTTTGGGTTTTCATGAGCTGTATGCCAAAATCATCAGTATTAAAACAATAAAAGACCTGAAATATTTCAGTTGGTGTGCAATGAATCTAAAATATATGAAAGTTACATTTTTATCATTACATTATGGAAAATAATTAACTTTATCACAATATGCTAATTTATTGAGAAGGACCTGTATGTATGTATGTATGTATGTATGTATGTATGTATGTATGTATGTATGTATGTATGTATGTATGTATGTATGTATGTATGTATGTATGTATGTATGTATGTATGTATGTATGTATGTATGTATATATATATATATATATATATATATATATATATATATATATATATATATATATATATATATATATATATATATATAATATATATATATATATATATATATATATATATATATATATGTGTGTGTGTATATATAAATATTATATATATAAAACAATATTATTGTAACGATCACCAGCTGGAGTGCCCTTGAGAGCCACCAGAGGGCACTCCACACATAAGACTATATTCACTCACTAACTACATTTTCCATAACTCACTGCCCGGACTCATCATCACTTATCACTGATCACATTCACCTGTACCTCATTTACTGATTGCATTTCACCTGTGTCTCACCATCCTGTTATTTCCTGTCTATTTATACCTTGGTCATTCATTTACTCACCGCTAAGTCTTGTTTAGTGTTACACTGCAATTCCGAGCATTCCCCTGGTTGTCTTGTCTCCTGGTTTTCTTGTTTTGGATTTCTTGCCCTGTTCCCTGGATTACTCTCTTGCCTCTGGTCCCTGCCTGTTTTGTTTGTTTGTTTGTTTCTTTGTTTGGACTGCCTGTCTGTGTATGACCCTTGCCTGTACCTTGGATTACGCCTCTGGATTGCCCTCAAATAAAAGCTGCATTTGGATCCACCTTCGAGTCTCGGAGCAGTTCATAACAGAAGACTTAGCCACACCATGGATCCAGCAGTTCGTCTCATGTGTCTCCAACAAGGTATACGTAGTATTGAGGACTATGTAGCTGAGTTTTTGGAACTCACCCCTCAAGTGGGCTTTGAGGAGGTGTCTCTTAGAGACTTTTTTCGAGGGGGACTGAGTGAACCATTATATTCAATGATGCCACTCAATGGCCTTGAATGGACTTTGGAGAGTTTCATTGACTGCGCCCTACTTCTCAGTGGCTCTGTGTTTACTGTGGGTGTCGTGGAGGAATGTGACATTTACTCTGTCCCCGCCAGTCCAGCCGAGCCTGCAAATCACGCCAGTCCAGCCGAGCCCGCACTTCACGCCAAATCTGCCGAAGCCAAGGCAGTATGCGTCATGCCCGCCGCCCCTGAGACAGCAAGCGACATGCCCGTCAAGCTAGAGCCTTCACCGCTGGTCTCATCCAGTTCAGAGCCCTCTTCATCGCTGGTCCTGTCCAGCTCAGAGCCCTCTTCATCGCTGGTCCTGTCCAGCTCAGAGCCCTCTTCATCGCTGGTCCTGTCCAGCTCAAAGCCCTCTTCGACGCTGGTCCTGCCCAGCTCAAAGCCCTCGCCGCCGCTGGTCCCGTCAATCTCAGAGACGCTTCACTTCCTGCCTGCCTATCCAGTGCTTCACGTCACTTCTGCCGATCCAGAGACTGAGCTTCACGTCACTTCTGCCGATCCAGAGACAGAGCTTCACGTCACTTCTGCCGATCCAGAGACAGAGCTTCACGTCACTTCTGCCGATCCAGAGACTGAGCTTCACGTCACTTCTGCCGATCCAGAGACTGAGCTTCACGTCACTTCTGCCGATCCAGAGACAGAGCTTCACGTCACGTCTGTCGATCCAGAGACAGAGCTTCACGTCACTTCTGCCGATCCAGAGACAGAGCTTCACGTCACTTCTGCCGATCCAGAGACAAAGCTTCACGTCACGTCTGTCGATCCAGAGACAGAGCTTCACGTCACTTCTGCCGATCCAGAGACAGAGCTTCACGTCACTTCTGCCGATCCAGAGACTGAGCTTCACGTCACTTCTGCCGATCCAGAGACTGAGCTTCACGTCACTTCTGCCGATCCAGAGACAGAGCTTCACGTCACGTCTGCCGATCCAGAGACAGAGCTTCACGTCACGTCTGCCGATCCAGAGACTGAGCTTCACGTCACGTCTGTCGATCCAGAGACAGAGCTTCACGTCACGTCTGTCGATCCAGAGACCGAGCTTCACGTCACTTCTGCCGATCCAGAGACCGAGCTTCACGTCACTTCTGCCGATCCAGAGACAGAGCTTCACGTCACTTCTGCCGATCCAGAGACTGAGCTTCACGTCACTTCTGCCGATCCAGAGACTGAGCTTCACGTCACTTCTGCCGATCCAGAGACTGAGCTTCACGTCACTTCTGCCGATCCAGAGACAGAGCTTCACGTCACGTCTGTCGATCCAGAGACAGAGCTTCACGTCACTTCTGCCGATCCAGAGACAGAGCTTCACGTCACTTCTGCCGATCCAGAGACAGAGCTTCACGTCACTTCTGCCGATCCAGAGACTGAGCTTCATGTCACTTCTGCCGATCCAGAGACTGAGCTTCACGTCACTTCTGCCGATCCAGAGACTGAGCTTCACGTCACGTCTGCCGATCCAGAGACTGAGCTTCACGTCACGTCTGCCGATCCAGAGACAGAGCTTCACGTCACGTCTGCCGATCCAGAGACAGAGCTTCACGTAACGTCTGCCGATCCAGAGACAGAGCTTCACGTCACGTCTGCCGATCCAGAGACTGAGCTTCACGTCACGTCTGCCGATCCAGAGACAGAGCTTCACGTCACGTCTGCCGATCCAGAGACTGAGCTTCACGTCACGTCTGCCGATCCAGAGACAGAGCTCCACGTCACTTCTGCCGATCCAGAGACAGAGCTTCACGTCACATCTGCCGATCCAGAGACAGAGCTTCACGTCACGTCTGCCGATCCAGAGACTGAGCTTCACGTCACTTCTGCCGATCCAGAGACTGAGCTTCACGTCACTTCTGCCGATCCAGAGACTGAGCTTCACGTCACTTCTGCCGATCCAGAGACAGAGCTTCACGTCACGTCTGCCGATCCAGAGACTGAGCTTCACGTCACTTCTGCCGATCCAGAGACTGAGCTTCACGTCACTTCTGCCGATCCAGAGACTGAGCTTCACGTCACGTCTGCCGATCCAGAGACTGAGCTTCACGTCACGTCTGCCGATCCAGAGACTGAGCTTCACGTCACGTCTGCCGAGACAGAGCTTCAAGTCACTTCTGCCGATCCAGAGACTGAGCTTCACGTCACGTCTGCCGATCCAGAGACAGAGCTTCACGTCACGTCTGCCGATCCAGAGACAGAGCTTCACGTCACTTCTGCCGATCCAGAGACTGAGCTTCACGTCACTTCTGCCGATCCAGAGACTGAGCTTCACGTCACGTCTGCCGATCCAGAGACTGAGCTTCACGTCACGTCTGCCGATCCAGAGACTGAGCTTCACGTCACGTCTGCCGAGACAGAGCTTCAAGTCACTTCTGCCGATCCAGAGACTGAGCTTCACGTCACGTCTGCCGATCCAGAGACAGAGCTTCACGTCACGTCTGCCGATCCAGAGACAGAGCTTCACGTCACTTCTGCCGATCCAGAGACAGAGCTTCACGTCACGTCTGCCGATCCAGAGACTGAGCTTCACGTCACTTCTGCCGATCCAGAGACAGAGCTTCACGTCACTTCTGCCGATCCAGAGACTGAGCTTCACGTCACTTCTGCCGATCCAGAGACTGAGCTTCACGTCACGTCTGCCCGTCAAGAGTCTCGTCCCGCCGAGCCTGAATCTGTTCCTCTTCCTCTTCCCGTGTCTGTGTCTTCGGACAAGATGGCCGACTCCACACCTGTGTCTCCGTACAAGATGGCCTCCGCCGAGCCAGTGTCTCCGTACAAGATGGCCGCCGCCGAGCCAGTGTCTCAGTACAAGATGGTCTCCGCCGAACCAGTGTCCCAGGACAAGATGGTCTTCGCCGAACCAGTGTCCCAGGACAAGATGGTCTTCGCCGAGCCGGTGTCTGTTCCTCTTCCTGAGCCGGTGTCTGTTCCTGTTCCTGAGCCGGTGTCTGTTCCTGAGCCGGTGTCTGCTCCTGTTCCTGACACGGTGTCTGCTCCTGTTCCTGAGCCGGTGTCTGCTCCTGTTCCTGAGCCGGTGTCTGCTCCTGTTCCTGACACGGTGTCTGTTCCTGTTCCTGACACGGTGTCTGTTCCTGACACGGTGTCTGTTCCTGACACGGTGTCTGTTCCTGAGCCGGTGTCTGTTCCTGAGCCGGTGTCTGTTCCTGAGCCGGTGTCTGTTCCTGTTCCTGAGCCGGTGTCTGGTCCTGTTCCTGAGCCGGTGTCTGTTCCTGTGCCATGGTCTCCTCCCTGGCCGCCTGAAGGGTCGTCTCCTCCCTGGCAGCCTGAAGGGTCGTCCCCTCCCTGGCCACCTGAAGGGTCGTCTCCTCCCTGGCCACCTGAAGGGTCGTCTCCGCCCTGGCCGTCTGCACAGCCTGATCCGCCCTGGCCGCCTGCACCGCCTGATCCGCGCTGGCCGCCTGCACAGCCTGATCCGCCCTGGCCGCCTGCACAGCCTGATCCGCCATGGTCGCCTGCACAGCCTGATCCGCCCTGGCCGCCTGCACAGCCTGATCCGCCCTGGCCGCCTGCACAGCCTGATCCGCCATGGTCGCCTGCACAGCCTGATCCGCCATGGTCGCCTGCACAGCCTGATCCGCCATGGTCGCCTGCACAGCCTGATCCGCCGTGGCCTCCCAGCTTTCCGCAGTCTCCAGGTCGTTATCCACTCCACGGGCCTGGCCCTCCATCCCGCCCCCGGGTCCGCCTCCGCTCCTCCTCCCTCCGTGACAGTTTTAGGAGCGTCTGGAATCCACTCCTTAAAGGGGGGGCTATGTAACGATCACCAGCTGGAGTGCCCTTGAGAGCCACCAGAGGGCACTCCACACATAAGACTATATTCACTCACTAACTACATTTTCCATAACTCACTGCCCGGACTCATCATCACTTATCACTGATCACATTCACCTGTACCTCATTTACTGATTGCATTTCACCTGTGTCTCACCATCCTGTTATTTCCTGTCTATTTATACCTTGGTCATTCATTTACTCACCGCTAAGTCTTGTTTAGTGTTACACTGCAATTCCGAGCATTCCCCTGGTTGTCTTGTCTCCTGGTTTTCTTGTTTTGGATTTCTTGCCCTGTTCCCTGGATTACTCTCTTGCCTCTGGTCCCTGCCTGTTTTGTTTGTTTGTTTGTTTCTTTGTTTGGACTGCCTGTCTGTGTATGACCCTTGCCTGTACCTTGGATTACGCCTCTGGATTGCCCTCAAATAAAAGCTGCATTTGGATCCACCTTCGAGTCTCGGAGCAGTTCATAACAATTATATAGGTGCAGTTCCACACATTACTGATGGCAAATCATGCAGGACAATGACGGAAAACTCATCCACTGTTATGGTGTTCCACCCTGTTATACTTGATTCCAACCTGTTAGGCGGGTCATTTTTAAATAATAATTTTACAGCAACGTTAAATGTTTTGCATATGTGATACACACAAAGTATGTATACAATTGTGTATTTTTTTTATTTTCCCTCAACTCTATAGTGTTATAAGTTTAATGATTGCATTGTTCTCCTATGCTGTGTGCAAATTAACCTGATGTTTATTGAATCAAAGAGAAAAAAAAAGGGGACTCTTATTTTGACATTCTGACCCGGGAGTCGCGAACGGACTGGTGAACTGCGCATGCTCCCTCACATTAACAGAGGAGCTGTGAAAAAGAGCAGACGCGACTCTCCCGTCCTTTTCATTTCTTCCTGTGTTTTACAGTAATCTGTTTGACGGGCCTCCGGAGGCGGGGCCTGCAACAGATTCTTGGGGGCTCGTCCGGGATCCACTCCATGTGACGCTAGGAGGCGGATCCAAAGATTCCAGAACCGTTGGGACCAGGCGGCGTTGGGGCTAGAGGCCGGCGGCTGCTACATCCACGGGACAACGAGACAAGAGGGCGTGTGCCAGGCAATCTGTGGGCGCTGTCTTTATCCTGAGGTTGAGGCTACCACAGAGGGAACGACAGAAGGTGACATAATGGCGGATCGTGCAAGGAAGCAGCTGGTGTGGGACATCAAGAGAGAATTAATTTCCTTACCTGCTGACGAACTGTTCCGCATCGCCAAAGTTATCGGGTCAACACCTAGACATGCCACCAGTGAACTGGATCTGGAGGACAGTGGGGTTTGTTTTGACCATATCAACGCTTTCATGTCCAGTGAACTTTTGCTAGAGACTGAGGACCAAGGTATGAGTGAACTGTTGTCATTGCAAGATATGATAAAATCAGCAAAACAGGTTTGCACAACTACACCTGATGTTGATACAAACACTCACCTTACACATGTGTTACATCCACCCTCCACTGATGACACCTACCTGACACCACTACATGTTGCACCTGACTCAGGGGGTATTAAGGGGGCCATACCTGAAACAAACACAGATATACATAAAATGTTAGCGGAGTATAAAGAAATTGGCAGAAAGATACAACAGTACATGACACCGACACAGAGCCAGAACATTAACTTGACTCACACTTTAACACAGGGGGGCGCCACTACAGCACACGTGAACCAGACTGAGCAGCCCAAACGTGTAGTTCCTGACTTTGCGCTCCCGATGGGGGGGTTTCAGTATATCCAGCCCCGTGAGTTTAAGATACATGGAGGCCAGATTGGGGACCACTCGTCAGACATCACGTATCACAATGTGTGCAGGCAAATAGACAGCGGCCTAAAAGAGAACTTCAGCAATGCCGACATTGTCAGAGGTGTGCTGCGAATTATCAAGCCAGGCATCTTTAAAGATATGCTGATGAACAAAGATGACATGACTGTAGATGAGCTAAAAGGTTTCTTACAATCACACTTGGGGGACCGAAATAGCACCGAGCTGTTCCAAGAACTGATGTGCACCAAGCAGAGTGAACACGAAACACCCCAGCAGTTCTTATACAGGGTCATGGGGTTGAAACAAAAAATACTCTTTGCTGCGAAACAAGCTGACTCAGACAGGAAGTATAGTGCAGCTACTGTGCAGGATGTGTTCTTACACACTGTCTACCAGGGACTAAGCCACCGTTGCAAAGACATTCGTAGCGAGTTGAAACCCTTGTTAGCCAATAGTGATGTAACTGATGACGCTATCCTCAGGCATGTTATGAAGATCACAAGTGATGAGAATGAGAGGCAGCGGCGACTGGGCCCACCAACCAGAGCAAAACCATCCATGGCTAGTAGTGCCCAAGTTAGCGGTGAAACAGACAGAGATGTAAGAGCTGCAAAAGGTTCTGCTACACAAAAAGTTCAAGACGACCAGATTAAGCATCTCACTGCCAGGATTGATGCTCTAACCAGCATGGTAGACGCCATACACCATTCCATGCCAACCCGAACTGGGGGTGACTGCCAACGCTCTGCCAGCCAACCATCCTTTCGCCGAGTGAGTCGTTTGCGATGCTGCCCACGATGTGCAGATGAAGGCCGGCAGGACTGTGCACACTGTTTCATCTGTGGAGAGGATGGACACCGTGCAGTGGGGTGTCTACGACGACCTCAGCGGCAGGGAAACGGGAGCCGGCCACTGCAAAGGGGCGACCAGTGACCGCACAGCAAATGCCCCAGTCAGACATTACTCCCCTGAAGCCTACCAGACCTAGTGGTGGAGTGTTAGGACATCAACGCCTGTATCAGAGACAAACAAATAAATCCATTAATGAAATGAGGTCCAGGAGTCAAGGAACAAGCATTCTGGGTCCCTGTAAGACCAAAAATGACGACATAATCAAACTGATTGGAAGCAAGGCACTGACCCAGTGCAACTTGAATGGCTTGACAGTGAGGGCATTACTCGACACCGGTGCCCAAGTCAGCATGGTGGACCGTGTGTGGAAAGAGAAGTATTTGCCAAGTGTTGAGGTGAGGCCACTTCGGGAGCTTCTCGGATGCCCAGATGATTTGAAGGTCTATGCTGTAAATGGGGACGTTATCCCATTTGACGGCTGGGCAGTCATCACCGTTAACCTGCTAGGAAATGAGGACCCAAGTTTATCTATTAATGTCCCATTCCTGGTGAGTAGAATGCCAATTGAGAGACCACTACTGGGGTTCAACTTGATTGAAGAACTGATTCAGGGTCAGTCTGAGCAACTGATGCCAACACTTACCTCACTACTGGCTGGAGCCATTGATATCCCTTGTGAAAAGGCACAAACTTTAGTCAAGGTGATCAAAGCTACTGAAGAAGATGATGGAGACGGGCACTTGAAGGTTGGTCCGAGAGGGGTAGTTATCCGGGCAGGACAGGTGACTTGGATGAAGTGCAGAATTCCTTTAAAGATGGCACAGTCTGACTCCGTGGTCTTGTTTGAGCCTCATGAAAATAGTGAACATTTAAGATCGTTGGACATTGGAGAGGGACTCTTAGAGATACAACCCCAAAGTGACCCTTATGTTTCCATACCCATTGGAAATAACACAGTGGTTGATGAGACCTTGCCCCGTGGCACAGTGATTGGAACCTTACAACAGATTGAAAGGATATTAGTGGAGTCTGGAAAAACAAGTGAGCTGACGCAGACAGCAACGATCCAAACTGCGACCACACGAGAAGATGAGGTCAAAACATCATTGTGGTATCCACCTGTCAACTTGGACCATCTGGAGGAAGGCCAACGAGTGGTAGTTCAGAGGATGTTGTACGAGGAGTCTGGTGCTTTTAGCAGAGATGACAATGATATTGGATGCATACCCAGCTTGCAGATGCCAATCACACTTAAGGATGACATCCCAGTTCAGAGGGCATATTCTTCAGTACCAAAACCCTTGTTCAACGAGGTGAAGAGCTACATACAAGATCTTCTAGCAAAAGGATGGATTGTTAAATCAAAGTCCCCATATGCCGCTCCAGTAGTCTGTGTCCGTAAGAAAGATGGCAAGCTGAGGCTTTGTGTTGATTATCGTCTCCTGAACAAGAAGACCATCCCTGACCGTCATCCATTGCCTAGGATCCAGGATCTGATTGACACGCTTGGGGGATACTCTTGGTTCAGCATCCTCGACCAAGGTAAAGCATATCACCAGGGGTACATCGCAGAAGGATCCAGACACATGACAGCATTCATCACACCCTGGGGACTTTATGAGTGGGTCCGAATTCCCTTTGGATTGTCTAATGCGCCTGCTGCCTTCCAACGCAGTATGGAAGAAATGCTGGATTCGCTCAGGGATGAGTGCTGCATTCCGTATTTAGATGATGTTTTATGCTATGCAAGGTCCTTCGAGGAGCATGTTGAGAGTACCCGGAGAGTGTTGAGGGCCCTCCAGCATCACGGTGTAAAGCTGAAGCCTGAAAAGTGTGAAATGTTCCGGAGTGAAGTCAGGTACGTCGGACGGCTAGTGTCAGCTGAAGGAGTACGGATAGATCCTAAGGACCTGGAGGCCGTCCAATCCTTAGTGACCAGGACTCCTCAGACAGTGGGGGATGTGAGGAGGCTACTCGGGTTCCTCAGCTACTACCGTGCCTTCGTCCAAGACTTCTCCAGGGTAGCAAAACCCTTGTACGAGCTACTGCAGGCCAAGCCTGGGACAACACAGGATACTCACAGCAAGAAGAAAGCCAAAGGTCCACAAGTTCCCTCCAGATCTCCAGTAGAATGGACTAGGGACCACCAACAGATCTTGGAAGAACTAATTGGTATGTTAGTAAGCCCACCTATACTGGCCTATCCAGACTTCAACTTACCATTCACGCTCCACACTGACGCATCCGAAAGGGGCCTAGGGGCCATCCTATATCAGCGACAAGACGGGAGGTTGAGAGTAATAGGATATGGGTCCAGAACATTGACAACGACAGAGAGGAACTATCGATTACACAGTGGTAAACTTGAGTTCCTGGCATTGAAGTGGGCAGTCTGCGAGAAGTTCCGGGACTACCTGTTCTACGCCCCACACTTCACAGTGTACACCGACAACAACCCCCTGACATATGTGATGAGCACAGCAAAGCTCAACGCAGTAGGCCATCGGTGGGTCGGGGAGCTGTCTAACTTCCGGTTCGACGTCAAGTACCGGCCAGGGAAAGTCAACATCGACGCAGATACCTTGTCTCGTCTCCCTCTGGACATTGAAGCATATGCATCGGAGTGCACGGAAGAGCTACCTGTGGGGGCAATACAAGCAGCGTGGGAGGGCAGTCATGTGTCAAAGATGAAGGACGTGGCCTGGGTCGCTGCCCTGTATATGTCCACTGGGGAGGATGAACCATGTCAACCCAACACCTTTTTGCCAACAATAGGACCAGATGAGCTGATTCAAGCCCAGAAAGAAGATTCTGTAATCTCTCAAGTGAGACAGTGGAAGGAGGATGGTGTCAATCTCACAGATGAGATGAGGGGAGGTTTGACAGGAATGAGCAGAAAGCTGATATACGAGTGGAACAAACTACATCTTGAGGGAGGACTCCTATATCGACGAACGAGAGAGAGAAAACAGCTTGTCTTGCCGAGCAAGTACAAAAAGCTTGCACTCGAGCACCTCCATGACAAGATGGGACATGTAGGTACAGAGCGAGTGTTGCACTTGGCGAGAGAACGGTTCTACTGGCCATACATGAAAGTCGAAGTGGAAGAATATGTGACCAGAAAGTGCCCGTGTATAAAACAAAAGAAACCGACTGTACATGTTCGCGCACCCATGGGTAGCATCACAACACACTCACCTATGGAGCTTGTCTGCATTGACTACCTGCACTTGGAGCCGAGCCGTGGAGGATATGAATACATCCTGGTCGTCATGGACCATTTCACAAGGTTCGCCCAAGCTTACCCAACCAAGAACAAGTCAGGACGGACTGCAGCCGAACGTTTGTTCCAAGACTACATTCCGCGCTTTGGGTACCCGGCCAAGTTACATCATGACCAGGGCCGTGAGTTTGAGAATGAACTGTTTCGCACTCTCCAACAGTTTGCTGGAATTGGCCACTCTAGAACATCACCATACCACCCCCAAGGAAACCCAGTGGAGAGGTTCAATCGGACTCTACTACAGATGTTGAGGACACTGGCAGACAAAGAAAAAGAAAGGTGGAAAGAGCACTTACCTCAAATCGTGCATGCCTACAACTGTACGCGGCACGAGTCTACTGGGTATTCTCCATTTTACCTATTATACGGGCGGCATCCTCACCTTCCAGTTGATCTGATCTTTGGTCTGGTGGAGCCAACGGATGGAGTCACACCAAAGGGGTATGCAAGTCAGTGG
The DNA here is from genome assembly GCA_023566225.1 of Romanogobio albipinnatus. Taxonomy (NCBI): domain Eukaryota; kingdom Metazoa; phylum Chordata; class Actinopteri; order Cypriniformes; family Gobionidae; genus Romanogobio; species Romanogobio albipinnatus. Next base: position 47,727,973 of record CM042242.1, read on the forward strand.
GCGACACGAATGGCAGAGGCATACAAAATTGCTGAGGGAAACAGTCGTCAAGCAAGTGCGAGAGGGAAGGCTCAATACGACCGAAAAGCCAGAGGAGTGTTACTGAAAGCGGGAGACAGAGTGCTCGTCAGAAACCTTGGAGAACGAGGAGGGCCAGGGAAGTTACGATCCTACTGGGAAAAAGTAGTCTACGTGGTGAAGTGTCAAGTCTCTGACAACCCAGTCTATGTAGTTTATCCTGAGAATGGAGACTGTAACAAAACCAGGACGCTACATCGGAACCTACTACTGCTGGTCAATGACTTACCTGTGGAAGCTCCCACGATGACACCTCGATCGCCGAAACCTGGAAAACAGAGAAAGACAAGGAGTCAGACACACAACAAAGAAAGCATCAGAGACAGTGACACGACGGACTCCGATGAAGAAAATAGCGGAGGGGGATACTGGTTGAGGATCCCAGTCAGCAGAATGGAACCAGGGAATAGCCATCTACCCGAGCGAGTAACTGTAAGGGAAGAATACAATCAAATACACAGACGGGATGAATCAAGGGTACTGGAAAATTTGTCAGAAAGAGAACCAAATACTTACCTGGTACCACCTGTGGAAGACGATGTGGATGAGGAGAGGGAAGCAGTTGCTTGTGTCGAGCCAGAGAGAGAAGCAAGTCAAAGTGAAGGGAGTGAAGCTACAGTAAGAAGGTCTACAAGGGAGAAAAGGCCAAGACAGATTTACACTTATGACAACTTTGGTCAGCCTGTGCTACAGCCATACCTCACACTTAATGCAGTGACAGCTTACCCAATCACCCACATACCTGTTTGGGGTTTGAATAGTTGCCTACCACAAATTGGTTATCCATACACTCCTCACACATACTTGCCTTTCAATTTCACTGCGCCTTAGTGTTGATTGCACATACACAGGAGGTAAACGGTTGATCACTGGAGCTTTTCTTATTTTGTCAGGGAGAGTGTGATACACACAAAGTATGTATACAATTGTGTATTTTTTTAATTTTCCCTCAACTCTATAGTGTTATAAGTTTAATGATTGCATTGTTCTCCTATGCTGTGTGCAAATTAACCTGATGTTTATTGAATCAAAGAGAAAAAAAAAGGGGACTCTTATTTTGACATCCGGGAGTCGCGAACGGACTGGTGAACTGCGCATGCTCCCTCACATTAACAGAGGAGCTGTGAAAAAGAGCAGACGCGACTCTCCCGTCCTTTTCATTTCTTCCTGTGTTTTACAGGTAAAAACACGGACATTATAGGAGAAACCGTTAAATATATAACAGTGATTGCACTATTTTGATGTATGAGGAATGTAAGGTGTTGAATGTGATTTAGCTGATGACGTTTTGTTTTGTAATGTATGTTCTCTCTCTAACTTGAGGAAAATTCTCTAAATATGCTCCAGTGATCATTATATCTAACTATAGAGTTTTATTAATCGTTTTTGGGTTGTAAAATGTTTAATTGTTTGAGTTAATGTGTTAAAATAGAGCGTTAAATGTCTCTGGGAAGCTCATTCTGTGATCGCGTTTGGCGCGCTTGGTGGTCACGTGACCAGTCGCTGAGGGAAGAGTGAAAAGCCACTCAATCTGTGTTCTTCCACTGTAAATGCTCTCCTATGTGAGAAAAAAAATAGTAACTTGTATTTTACAGTATTTGTGAGAAGGAAGTGGTTTAAAATATACACTTTTATAATATATATATATATTGAGTAAGACCAATTCTAAGTCATATTGTCTCTAAAAATGAATATTGATGTATATAAAATGTCTATTGAGTATTCAGGTGTCAACGAAAGATAAATTGAAGACATGAGACAAGGAAAATGTTAAAAAGAAATCTATTGTGACACTAACGTGATGGAAAGGGAGAATAGAATGTGAAGAAAAGCTTTAAAAGTAATTGTATGTACTGGAAATTGATTGTGCACAAATAAACACATTAACAGAGGAGCTGTGAAAAAGAGCAGACGCGACTCTCCCGTCCTTTTCATTTCTTCCTGTGTTTTACAGTAATCTGTTTGACGGGCCTCCGGAGGCGGGGCCTGCAACACATACTTATGTCTTATTTTGAGAGGTGAGGAGCATTAACAGCATATACAGTATATGTTTTTGAACACTTTTTTTATTTTATTTACCATCCTGTTGGCAAAAATGGGTACAAAAAGTACCTGTTCTTAATAATCAAAACATTCTATTCATCAATAATAGTTGTGATATTGTTTCAAGAATAAAAAAACAATACTATGATGGCATAAGGGACATATACCATCCAAGAAAAGCTCATTATTGTTTAACATTTACATTATTAACATTTTGTAATAACTATCTGTATGTCCCTAACAGGGTGGAACACCTTCACTGCCAGTGTCTGAAGAATGAATCTACCCATAATTATAATTTTTTTAAGTCCCTGAGCTTGACCAATGTGTATTCTTGATAGTTAAATGTGTCACTATTTTGGTAGAATGCTAAAAACATGAAAATCATGTACTTTTCCCCCCAACATTTATGAAGCCAAAATGTTACCGCATACAAGGAATGACCCATATGCTAGATTATGATTTTGAAAGTGTTTGAATTTATCTGTAGAAAATGATCTAATAGTGCGATTCATGGTGTGTATAATAACGTTAGGCTACTGATTAGCGGGAGTGCTGAATGAGTTAAGGGACATTAGAATAACGTTCTGCAAACTAAAACTTTCCTGTCTAATCAAAATCAGACCTTAAAAAGAACTTAATTCTGGGAACCAAAAATTGTTAGCTGGGAATACGGTTTTTAAATTTTTATATACTTTCCATTTTCATTTTAATCAAAGTTTTGTTGTGTATTTTTGTCCTTTTTATTCGTTTTTTTGGTCTGTAATTGTTTTATTAATTTAAGTTTTAGTTACATATCAGGTTAAACTACAAGCAAATGAGAAATGTTAATTGGCAATTAGCTGAAATAAAAATATAAACTTTTTTCATATATATATATATATATATATATATATATATATATATATATATATATATATATATAATTTTTTTATTATTTAATTTAAAAAAAAAATGTATTCAAATAACAAATGTTTTTATGGTTTTACTAAATGGTTCAGACAATAGACAGCTCTATATGAAAGTAGATTTTAACTGAAAGTTAAAAACGAGTATCATGAATATCAGGTTGGATGTACCAGAATAGTACCGATACAGAAACTGACATTTAAAAATAAACCCAAATATTAATTGGAGTAAATGGTGGAGCCACTGTCCCCTACTGTATTGCATATCTTATTCCAGACTGTCTATTGTAAACTGTGTTGATCGTTGTAAGTTTTTTTTCCCCCCAAGATAATTTTCCATCAAGCCTTAATGATGTAGTATGTCCTTTCAGTGTTTTAAAATAAAATCCTGCTCCACATATTATGGTATGGAAATGACTTACACCAGAGGTGCGACCGCACTCTTCTCCTCGATCCTGTCCTCGGTCAGGTCCTCTTCATGTTGTTCATCGCAGACTGTAACACAAGGAGGCTAGCAGTGTGCATTGCTGCCACTGATGTGAGAGGATCTGTATTTATAAACTCGCACGACACTGGCCACACCCCTTCCGACCTCCTGCTCAACACGCTTCCGTATGGCAAGCTGTCTAAACATTTATTCCATTAAAGGCGGCATGAAATCAAATTTTACAATTCGTATTTTATATTTAATATGGTAGTGTTAACTATAACTGATTTATCTGTGCACTTCATTATTTTTTAAAAATTCATTTACCCTTATAATCTTTAATCAAATATGTTAACTTTCCCTCCCCCATCGAAACTACCTCTCTTCTCTCCCGGTCATGTGATATGGCACGAGGGCGGGGTTATCGCCGCCTGTCTCGTTTCTGCACCGCCTCTCAGAAACCTTTCACTGATCGTAGCATGGTGGTTAAGTGCATTTTTCTCGTTGTACACAGTAGCCTACCTTCTTCAAGAAGGACTTGAGACAAAAAGAGAGAAATATATGAGAAAAGCAGTTTTTATGTAATATATATATTATATTATTATATATATATATTATATTAATATATATATTATTATTTTATATATATATTGACGGACGAACAGCTTGTAGTGACGGCTCGCACTGAGGAATGCAGCATGTGTGAACGCGCTTATGGCGCGCCCCTCTTATATGGGAGAACTGAGAAAAAAGTTTGACAGAAATAAAGCCATAAAAGGCTTAAAATAAGTGAAATATGTAGCATAAACCAGCGAAAAGTGAGGGAATATGCTAAGTATGTAGAAAAGAATTAGAGAGAAAATACATTTATTTAAGAGATAGATCGAGTTTTTCTCCACAACTGAGTGCAAACTTCAAATCTGCCTCCATTTTATTAGCAACGCCCAACTTCCAACGATCCAATCAATTCCCGAAGGACGAAATCAAGCCTCGCCCTACATTTTTTTCTAATTTCAGAAGCCGTTTCACTCGGATATACGTCACAATAAGGAGAAAAAGACGATCTCAACTTCCGTTTCATGCCGACTTTAAACGCTGTTCCACTCCACTTTTAGACACACACTTGGGAACTTCCTTAAGCACTTCCCCTCTGGGAATCCCTGCCACCATTTTGAAGTGCGTTCCACTTCGTGAAGTTGACGAGGGAAGTTTATGGACAGACCCTCAAGAGTCTACTTTATATGTACACTTCAGGCAGCTTCATATACCACAATGCAACACGATTGTGACATCACTGCATATCGGGTTTAATTTACGCCACCACAAACAACTCTATGATATATTATTTTTTTAAATATTTGAAACAACCCAAACACACCTAGCTATATGTCGAATGCTGCATTAAACTATTTTGTAAGGAAAAAAATAAATAATAAATCAACTCCATAGTGGATTCCAATGCTGTGTTCCAGTTCGTTTTTATTATGCCCTTTACGCCAACTTCTCTCCATCTTGTTTACTTGGATGTGCGTCATTACGCTGCATGAGTGCCCACTACTGGTGGATCTTTTACAACAGGCTGAACTGGAACGTCCTAAGCCCTTGATCACTTGGAATCCACTATGGAGTTGATTTATCTCTGGGCTCATCTAATTTTTTGTACATAGTATACGGTATTAGTATTATGTTTACTGAGTTTGGTCTCTTAATAAAAGTGTCTTAGTACATTAAGCCACGTTAAGCGTTTCTCACGTTTTAGAATGTCCCGGCTGAAGTTGTCCTTGTGTTGATGGTTGTGTAATAACTTCTGTATGCTGGCAATAAGTGTGTCTATAATGTGATATGCTAAACTGATTTTATTTCGGGTGCGGGTCGGTTCTGTTTTAAGCGGGTCGGGTGCAGATTTTATTTAGTGCTGTTGTCGGAGAACGGGTCGGATGCGGTTTTAAGCACTGCGGGTACGGATTTACAAAATCGGACCCATGCAGGACTCTGGTAGAGGTGTCCTTGCAAGTGGGAGGGGAAGTTGTTTTGATTAAAGAGCACATGAATAAAAATAAAAAAACAAATATGTGTGAAGAAAAATTATTTATAATAGAGGTCTGCTGCAATATTCAATAAAAAAATACGGATTGTCAAGTTTGATTTCAGGGTGAATATACTTTCATAGACATTCACTCAATAAGAAAAAAAAAATACGATCATCATATCATACCGACTTTCATAGTTAATTTCTATTTATATGTTGCAAATTATTTCTTTAAACTAAGATCTATGTCACAACCTAAAGTGTGGTTAGTTGTAACACACATGGTTTAAAACTTTCCACACATGCCAGGATGACGAAACTTAGTGTATTTACTGGTTGCCATATCAACACTATTTAGAGAAAAAAAATGGCGCCAATTTAAAAAAATCTTTGGAAGATATCACTGACCATTTTAAGCTGTCATTTGGTCATGTTACAATGTATGGGGTATGTTGTCACATATCACCTGCATTCTTTCAGGGTAAATCAAGAAAAAAAATTACATAATTGTACTAGACATGTGTGAAATTAATGTGTGTGTGTGTGTGTGTGTGTGTGTGTGGGGTTGGGGTACTCTGAACCCCAAGCGGATTACACTGAGAAAGTCAAAAAGCGTTAGGTTGTGCCCCGCTCTCCCCTACTATATATAAAATAGTGGCCAAAAGTGATTTCTGACCTATAGGAAAATTGGATTCTTTGCACTTGCTCAATTGTCTCATTTTGTGGTCGTCCTTTTTGGCCAAGTGGTCAAACCAAGCTTGCTCTCAATATTCCCAGCCTATACTAATTCAACAAATCAGTATGTGGCAGGCATTTGACAGATGAGTAAAATCACATGACTGAAACACTATAGTTTTAAGGAATTCAAGGCATGCCATACTTCTGTCCATTCTCTCATGCACTTTGATCAAAATATGCATTGAAATATTCAACAAACTGCTGGACCAGACCCATTTCTTGGAGCTGTTTGTCAAACTGGAGTCAACCTCCTGCCAGAATTATTCATGTAAATATACATTTACAATATAACATTCATGTAAAGCTGTCAAAATGTGTTACAATCTCTATATGTATAACATAAAAATATATTAAAAACATTTAAATTATATATATTTTATATTTAAACAAAATAACTGAGCTAACTGAGAGGAGATCATGTAAACGTACACACTGAAAGAACAGATAAATTACAGTACTAAAATTGTCATTTTAGAAGCAAAGTGATTCATGATAGATGCAAACGCTAAAGCATCTATTCTTAAGTTATTCAAACTAAGACACAATGTGAATGCCAAAATGATAGCGATATACGACTAAAAAGTAATTCTCACTTTGGATTGTGGGAAACGACCGAACTGTTTACATTTCTGTAAACAATGAAAGGACAAAGCAAAACAGAATGTTTGCTGCTTATGTTAACAAGCGTCACAAAAGAGTTCTGAGTACTCAGATCAGTTTCATTTCAGAAACGTTAAAATTGCTGCAATAACACGAGGGGTCAGTCTGTGTGGTGAAAACTGGTACCAGCCAGCGGTAAGAGGATAATGTCAAGTCTATGTTTGACACCCCGCAATGTTGCCATAACACAGCTCCAGGGGCCTGACAGATCAGAATACACAAACCGTATGTTCTTTCTTGCAGTAAATATCAATGTTTGAGGCCAAAAAACCAGAAACAAATTAAATTCTACATTCTATCCATACAATTACGTGAATATAAAGCAGGGCCGAAAGATACGCATAGCAGTTTGACAGAATATGTGGTGCTGAAGAGCAATACGTTAGCGCGTACTCCACATGCCCATTGCGTTACAAAGAGTTTAATGGGGAATATACCACTGGGAAATGGCTCATTAACGGCTATTTTGGGCTGTAGCGATGACATTTTTTATTCAAAGAAAAACAGAAAGGCTTGCAATAGCAAGATCTTTTATATCTTTTCAATCAGACACCACCTGCATTACAACAAACAACTTAAAAACAATATATTTTTTCCATCTTAATTTACATGACTGCTTCCAAACAATTTTTATAAAATTATAAAATCATCTTTATATATGTACATACAAACAAACAAACAAACAAACACGTGGATGTAAAAATGCACAGCTCTTGCATTTCTTAATAAAACGATTAATTCATCGTTGATAGAGGGGCGCATGCCAGCACTGCTAGCAAAAGAGAAACCCACCCACTCTTGATATAAATGACGTTAACGGTTCAGCCGGAAGATGAGGTCATCAAGTCCTTAGATCTGCCGTAATGGCACAAAGAAGGATTTTAAGACAGCGGACAGGGCCAGAGGACAGACGCAGGGCTGGGTATCTGCGTGGCAGCAGCGAGTGAGCGAAGCAGCTCTCTTAAAACCCAGGCACTTGGGTATATCGGTCTGAATCGCTACTGTCCCGGATCAAGTCTACACGGAGAGCGAGCTCCTTGAAGGTTGGCCGAAGGCTAGGCTCGTTGTCCCAGCATTCCTGCATGATCTCGCACATCTGAAAGAATTCAAAAAGTCAATGTTTAACGTGAGCTGATTTGCAATGACAAGGATAATGCAATTACACAATTCTACACTAGCGTTGTCTAGTGAGATTTTTTTTATGTTTTAAAAGACGTTTCTTATGCTTAGCCAGGCTGCATTTATTTGATCAAAAACACAGTGATATTGTGAAATATTATTACAATTTAAATGACTGTTGTAATATCTTGTAAAATGTAATTTATTCCTGTGATCAAAGCTGAATTTTCAGCATCATTAAACCAGTCTTCAGTGTCACATGATCCTTCAGAAATCATTCTAATAGAGCCTTTTCATGGACTGTGATGACGTGTTTCCACAGTTAACAACAACTAGTGAAGTTTTTAATATTTAAAAAATAAAAAAATAAAAAATGTAATACAGTAGACATTGTCTTGTACGTGTTCTGAGATCTGGTACCTCTGAGGGACAGCCCATAGGTTGGGGTAAACGGTTTCCTTTTTTCAAGAGTTCAATGAGATGATAGACTATCGTTTGTCCCTGCTTGTCACCTCCCATCATACTCAGGAAAACCTGAACACAGCAAAATAGAGGTTCTTATTTAACAGTTATTCTATGCGGTGTTGTTGACAGGTTCTTCAGACATGTCCTGTGTGATTTATAAGTCCAAAGCAATTCAAAACTGTTAAATGTTGTCCTTATTACAAGAATGTGGCATGTCTAGGGCCCTATGATTTCCGGGGTGCAGAAAACAAGGATGGAATCAAGGAATCCAGTCATAAAAACACAGTTTACTGTATAACGCAGAATGTTACAGAATTTGTAAAAATGTATTAATAAATAAAAAGTAGGTCAGTACAGTGAAATCAAACGGCAATATAGACTAGTGTCTGTGAATATTAAAGTAAGATTAATTAGACATGCTTTTTATTATAAAAATGTAATTAAACAATTAAAATGGAAAAAAGAAAACAGAATATTCTAAAATAAAATGGAATTTGAGGGGGAAAAAGGGTGTTTCACAGGGCCCTAAAAATGTAATTTTTGTTAAACTTTTAACAAATTGTTCTTACATTTGTTAAGTTTAACGATTTCAATTAATTAGACACGCTTTTTGATTACTACAATCTAATTTAACTATTAAAATTGAGTCCAAAATGGAAAATAATTAAAATTTAGGCAAAAATAAAACCGATTTCATATGGCCCTACATGTCCAGAAAACAAAAGCAAGAAATGACAAAGAACAGCTGTGATACTTACTGTAGGTGGGCTACATAGCTTGTTGCTATAGGTAAAGAGTTCATACAGAACCACTCCAAAACTCCAGACGTCTGACGCTACCGAGAACTTACTCTCCGTAAGAGACTCGGACGCATACCTGTCACAACAAACACATCTTTGTCAGACAGATAATTTACTCACTTTCATGTTGTTCGAAACTTCTATGACTGACTTTCTTCTGGAAAACTTTCTGCTGAACATTTTTTGTGCTCCAACAAAGCATGAAAGTCATACAGGTGTGAAGGAAAAACATACCAGAATATTGGACTCTCTCCAGGTTCTTTAACCTTGTAGTACTCTTTATCCTGAGGTAAAACCTTGGTCAAGCCAAAGTCACCAATCTTCACCCTGAACTCACTCTCCACTAGGATGTTTCGTGTGGCCAGGTCTCTATGAATGTACCGCTTTGTGGCAAGGTATTCCATGCCCTGTAGAGGAATGTAAAAATGACAATGTAAAAAAAAAAAAGAAGTTTGAACAGTAAAGAGACACGTTTGAAATTTAAGTCATGGGGGAAAAAAGAAAAAAAAAAAAGGTTCACATTTTTCGGCAGATTTTGTTAATGAAAATTAATACTAAGACGAGATGACACCGACTTCATTAAACAATAACTGACTTATAATCAACACGGAATATCATTGACGAAAAAAGACGAGACTAAAATGTCTTCGCAAAATCTCTGTTTTTGTCGAATAAAAAGAGGAGACTTTTTGTTAAAAACTAAGCTGGAGTTTAGTGATGTCCACTGAGATATTCTTATATCTGAGTCATTCAGTCTGTCTGTGTTCCTTCACAAGACACTTGTGCTGTTTGCTGAGACGAAATCTGCGATCAAACCTTCTCAGTGATGAACTGTAATAACTCCAAACATGATCTCGACTATATTTGTGATTGTGGTCGCTGAATAAAAGCCCTTACAGTCTGTGTTTTAAAACAAAGTCTTTTTTGCTGTTGTTTTAATAGAAAAAAAAGAATGTAAATATTGAAACTACTTTTAGGAATTCTACCGTTTTTCATTTTTGTGAGAAGTTTCTTGCTTTTACAATGTAGCGCGTGTTAATTTATAAGACAAACAGCCCATTATAAATAAGGAAACTAGACGAGGTAAAATAAACCATGTGTATGAGTTGACATTCTCTTGATTTGTGCTTAGGTGAGAGTGCAATAATGTAAAAAAACATTTCTTGAATGACAACAATTGTTGTGAATATAATTCAACATGAGCAAAATAATTGTTGTTTTAACCATTATGCAGCATGAAGAAAACGTGAAAACGTTTTTTTTTGTTGTTGTTGACTAAAACAAGACTAAAATACCCAGACATTTAAGCCTGGCTTCACAGACAGGGCTTAGATTAAGCCAGGGTTAGGATTTAGTTCAATTAGGACATAAGTAGCTTTTATAAACATGCCATAGAAAGAAACATCTCGAGACAAAACAATGGCAGTAACATATTTTAAGATATTATGCCCTGGTTTCACAGACAAGGCTTATGCCTAGTCCCAGACTAAAATGCGTGTTTGAGCTGTTTTAATTGAAAGTAACTTGCACTGACATATCTTAAAATATGTCAGTGGCATTGTTTTGTCTCAAGATGCACACCAGTAGTATGTTTTTCAAAGGCATGTTTAAAAAAGCTGCTTAAATGTCCTAATTGAACTAAGGCCTAATCCTGGCTTAGTCTAAGACCTGTCTGTGAAACTGGGCCTATACGTTTTTAATGCGGCGCGTCAAACCAAAAAAAAACTAACCCGAGGCTTTTTTTAAAAAAAATGCCGCTTTTACGCCTGCCGTTTAGCGTGTCGGTGTGCACACTCACATCGGCACCCTTTGTTTAGTCACAAGGCGTTAAACATTGGCAATAAACACACGCGATAATCGTCCCGGTGTGAACAAGCCTCAAGACTAAATTTTAAAATATCTGAAGAGAAAGAAAGAGGATCAAAATTAGAGAAGCATGATAATATTACTATAAAACAATGTTTCTCAACCTTTTTGACTCAAAGGCTCCCACAGTCAACAATGCACAAAGGCCTCATAGTTGTATGTGATTCACTGGATAAGGTCTAAAAATACAGATTTAAAAAAATATTTTTTACTCAATATCTACCGATTTCTATTTCAGAGCAGGGGGTTCTCAATTCTGGCCCCCACTTTCCTGCAGAGTTTAGCTCCAATTCCAATCAAACACACCTGGACCAAGCTAATCAAGTCCTACTAGAAATGTAACGGATAGGGAAAGCTCTGGCTTCGTGTGGACGAAGTCACACTTTTTAAACGCGGTTTCATCATATATGGTTTTTCAAGAATTCTGGTTCTTCAAAGAAAAAGAAAAACAGTTGTTGAAGGGGTGAATTATAAAAATAAATATCTTGATTTTTAATAGTTTTGTCTCATTTCAAATCCTCTTTTCCACATTACCTTGCATATTTGAGATGCATAATGCACAAGTTTCTTGTGGTCAATCCTGTCTCTGTTCTTGTTGAGATAATCTCGTAGACTTCCGTAAGGCAGGTACTCCATAATCAGTCGAAGGTTTCTCCTTCCTGAGAGAACAAGAAATTACACTAGAGCTTGCAATAAGCCAACATTAAGACAAAAGCAAAGGTCTTCTGTATTTCTTCAATGTGGTAAACCTCAGTCAGGAAACAATGGAGAGTGCACAATGATAGACGCACACTGTTTTAGACTTCCTGTACTGATTGAGGGAGAAAATGATGCACTCGTTTTGGGATCTCCTTTGGTTCGAACTCGAATATCTGAGACAAGAGTTGGGTTTGGTGCATTTATGGAAGTAGAGCATTAATCAGCAATGCAGGATAATGCAACATACCAAATGTTGAGCATTATCATCTAACCAGTCTGACCAAGATGTTTCATACACTTCTAGACAGATACGAGAAGTTAAGATCACATTCCAAAATATGTTTAGTAATTCAATTTGCAACTAAATGGAAGTTGTGACAAAAAAGGTTATAAATAGTGAAAAAGGTTCTTAAAAAAATTAAGTTGGGTAAGGGCCTGTTCGTTGTTGATTGGATGAAGGCAGATCTAAACGCAAACTTGTGGAAGAAGTAATTCCACCAGAAGATATTTTAATTAAAAATTAAAGCATAAACATGGATAAATTGTTCACAATAAAATCAATAGCATGCATTTAAAAAATAGATGGGGCGAATTTTCAGTTCACGCTTTAATACGTTTGAACTGGACAGCAAATTTTCATGGGAACATGACACTGTGATCCTTTATTAATGCTATTACTGTGCTGGTCAGGTCTCACAACAACACCTTAATTTTATCTTAATTACAGTAATATTATTAATATTAACTCAAAGAACTTGATCAATACTAAAAAAATGATCAGTCCGTGATCAACAGGCAACGACCCATCGCTTCTCTATCCGTCATCGTGTTAAACCCGCCAATAGCGCGCCAGGTGGATAAGCCAGTCTGTGATTGGTTCCCGCAAAAGTGTAACAAAGTGTAAATCAAATCGCTGGCAGATCAGGCTGGGTTTACCCAGTCTAGATCAATGGTGGCAAATGGCCTAAATACCACTGGTTTAATTTCTATTAATTGCTTGTCTGGAATAAAAAAATAAAAAATAAATAAAAATTCAGACCATGCAGTTGAACCAAATGTGAAAACAGCCTTAAATATGACAGAACATGCCAATGCATCTAGAACTACACTCTTGTTTGTCTGTCACTCAAACTGTGTAAATGTGTGGGTCTAAAGATGACACATCTAAAGCAATTAAAGGATTCACAACACTACTTCCGTCCCATACCTGCACCGTAGCACACGCCTTTATATTTCACAATGTTCTCATGCTGGAGGGATTTGAGGATCTCGATTTCTCGTTCAAAGTCACGGATGTGTTCAGTGGTGCTGTGTTGCAATTTTTTCACCGCCACCACCTCACCGGTGTTGTCCTGCAGGGGATCGTACCTGCACATTTCAACACTGCCAAAATTTCCCTGGAAACAGGAGATAATTACAGTGGTTAGTTGATTAGCACACATCTACTCCTTTATTTTTTACCATTTCCAAATACTCATGAAGTTATTTACTGTGGTAAATGAAATGGTCATAAATACTATTTTTGTAGAGTTTAACTTGATGCTTCCCTTTAAGCATTAAAGAAATATGAAGCAAATCAACAATTCATATATGCACAACCATTCAAAAGTATGGGGTTGGTAAGATTTGTTTACTCTTTTTGAAAAAAAGCTGCACATATTTGATAAAAAATTTGACAGTGCTATTGTTAAATATTATTACAATTTAAAATATCAGTGTTTTATTTGAACATATGTTTAAGTGTAATTTATTCCTGTGATGCCAAAGCTGAATTTTCAGCATCATTACTCCAGTCTTCTCTTCAGTGTCACATGATCCTTCAGAAATCATTCTTATATGCTGATTTCTTATTATTATTGATGTTAAAAAACGTTGTGCTGCTTAACTCTCTCCCCATCATTGACACAAATTATACGAGTTATACAAGTTATATGGCTATTACGCATTTTCTGAAAGAGTACTTAATCTCTTGATCAAAACAGGTGAAAAAGAAGCAGAAACAAATAATATCATATGTAAGCATATGCATATGTAAAATATCACGATCATAAGCATTAAACAGCATATAAATCAAAATGATGCTACTAATGTTACTGAATGAAATGTTGACCCAGGAATAGTTCTAGGACTGTGCAAGCTTTAGGGGTGTTGATGGACTCCATCTACTCCATCTGTGTTTGATCATCATTCTGAATCTGATCTGGATGTAGTCTTTGACAAAAATGTTTTTCTCAGCTTTTTGCTCAAAATGTTTTTTTTTAATGAAACTTACCCGCATTCAAGTATTGATAAAAAGAATAAAACGATTTAAAAATAATAATTATTATTAATAATAATTATTATTATTTATATACATGTATGTGTGTGTATATATGTATATATATATATATGTGTATTTATTTATTTATATTTATTAGGGCTGTCAACGTTAATGCGTTAACGCATGCGATTAATTTAAAGTCCTTAACGCGTTAAAATAATTTAACACTGCATCATTAACGTAATTTTCGTCACACAGTTAGATGATGTAAGAAGTCGGGAGTTTATCACAATCACACTGAGCATCTACAAGCACCTGTAACCCTGGTAAGAGGTAATTTGCCTAATTCTTTAACTTGATTCTGCTTCTCTGTTAAACTCCGGGAAAGTGTTCAGTGATCCAATAATCGGAATCATTCAAACAGTCCAAAACAGCGCTAATGTAAAGAAGGCCAGGCTGATTACATCAGACTAGACATATCAGAGAGAATAGAGACTCACATTGTTTTTAGTAGTGCTGGTAATCGGTAAAAAAAAAATTAACTAATTAAATCACATTTATTTCTGTAATTAATCGCAAGTTTTTAATATTTTGATATAGTAATAATTTCAGTTACTCTCCAAATGAATGTAGAAACAATTTAAAGACAGTATATTTTAAATATGTGTTGTAATGGCATCTTTTTATGAATGAAGGCCAGTATCACTGATGCTAACGTCTCTATGAAACATTACTGACGTTACATTACAGTATAACTAAAAGCTCCAAATTTCAACATTTATTAGGCTTTAAAAAAACTTTTAATTTAAGTTAACTTAAAACAATCTTTACATAAACTAGGGCTGGGCGATATGGCTGAAATCTGTAACACGATATAAGGGTTTCATATCGGTCGATATCGATAATTATTGATATGTTTATGACATATTTAAAATAAGGACCAGGAGAAAAATAGTTTACACATTATATATATATATATATATATATATATATATATATATATATATATATATATATATATATATATATATATATATATATATATATATATAAATAACACACACACACACACCTTATACTACTGGGCTCGTAGAGGCCGTTAACTATAAGGAATGTGTAAGCATTGAAGCATATGAAGGCCTCAATGCCAACTTATGACGGGAGCTTACAAGGCCGTCAAATATTTGTTTAGCTTAGTATTTTTCTATACAGCGAGGACTTGTGCCTGCAGTGCACATCATCCTCGTTATGCATGTTGTCTTACTCCAAGCTGTATAGGCTGGAAAGCCTACTACCAATTAAGCATATTAGGTGATGTGCATCTCTGTAATGAGAAGGGGTGTGGTCTAATGACATCAACACCCTATATCAGGTGTGCATAATTATTAGGCAACTTCCTTTCCTTTGGCAAAATGGGTCAAAAGAAGGACTTGACAGGCTCAGAAAAGTCAAAAATAGTGAGATATATTGCAGAGGGATGCAGCAGTCTTAAAATAGCCAAGCTTCTGAAGCGTGATCATCGAACAATCAAGCGTTTCATTCAAAATAGTCAACAGGGTCGCAAGAAGCGTGTGGGAAAACCAAGGTGCAAAATAACTGCCCGTGAACTGAGAAAAGTCAAGCGTGCAGCTGCCAAGATGCCACTTGCCACCAGTTTGGCCATATTTCAGAGCTGCAACATCACTGGAGTGCCCAAAAGCACAAGGTGTGCAATACTCAGAGACATGGCCAAAGTAAGAAAGGCAGAAAGTCGACCACCACTGAACAAGACACACAAGCTGAAACGTCAAGACTGGGCCAAGAAATATCTCAAGACTGATTTTTCTAAGGTTTTATGGACTGATGAAATGAGAGTGAGTCTTGATGGGCCAGATGGATGGGCCCGTGGCTGGATTGGTAAAGGGCAGAGAGCTCCAGTCCGACTCAGACGCCAGCAAGGTGGAGGTGGAGTACTGGTTTGGGCTGGTATCATCAAAGATGAGCTTGTGGGGCCTTTTCGGGTTGAGGATGGAGTCAAGCTCAACTCCCAGTCCTACTGCCAGTTTCTGGAAGACACCTTCTTCAAGCAGTGGTACAGGAAGAAGTCTGCATCCTTCAAGAAAAACATGATTTTCATGCAGGACAATGCTCCATCACACGCGTCCAAGTACTCCACAGCGTGGCTGGCAAGAAAGGGTATAAAAGAAGAAAATCTAATGATATGGCCTCCTTGTTCACCTGATCTGAACCCCATTGAGAACCTGTGGTCCATCATCAAATGTGCGATTTACAAGGAGGGAAAACAGTACACCTCTCTGAACAGTGTCTGGGAGGCTGTGGTTGCTGCTGCACGCAATGTTGATGGTGAACAGATCAAAACACTGACAGAATCCATGGATGGCAGGCTTTTGAGTGTCCTTGCAAAGAAAGGTGGTTATATTGGTCACTGATTTGTTTTTGTTTGGTTTTTGAATGTCAGAAATGTATATTTGTGAATGTTGAGATGTTATATTGGTTTCACTGGTAAAAATAAATAATTGAAATGGGTATAAATTTGTTTTTTGTTAAGTTGCCTAATAATTATGCACAGTAATAGTCACCTGCACACACAGATATCCCCCTAAAATAGCTAAAACTAAAAACTACTTCCAAAAATATTCAGCTTTGATATTAATGAGTTTTTTGTGTTCATTGACAACATGGTTGTTGTTTAATTATTAATGTTGTAAAATTAATCCTCAAAAATACAACTTGCCTAATAATTCTGCACTCCCTGTATGGGGCATTGGAGGCCCATAGAGTCATATGCTAACGCTATCGCGTCCACTAGCCATCTGGCTAGGCTTTGTTTGGTGACCGGAAGTCCCTTAGTTCGGCCACCAAAACTCTGGAAACTTGATGTGGGTTCGCCAGAGTGGAGCCACTAGCAGGACTGTGTGCTCGCATTCCCTGATCCTTTTTAAGACCTGGGGAATGAGCGGTACTGGTGGAAAAGCATAAAGTATGCGGCTGGGCCATTCGTGGGCCAGCGCATCCTTGCTCTTTGAAAAATAGATTGGGCAATGACAGTTGTCTTCGGAGGCGAAGAGGTCGACCTCTGCCCTCCCAAAAACACTCCATATCATTTGAACCGTTTAGGAATGGAGGGCCCATTCCCCCTGGGACACGAGGCCCCTGGAGAGCATGTCTGCTCCCTGGTTCAGTCTGCCTGGCACATGCACTGCTTTCAGTGAATGTAATTTGCCTTTTGCCAATAGGAGGAGATGTCTGACCTGTTGGTTGAGCCATCTCAACCTGAGCCCGCCTTGGCGGTTTATATAGGAGACCACAGTCGTGTTGTCCGTGCAGACTAGAACATGGTGACCTGAGAGACGTGGTAAAAAAAGTCTTGAGGGCTAGCACTACAGCCAGCATTTCTAGGCAGTTTATGTGCAACCGTGACTCCGTGCTCGACCATGAGCCCGTAGCTCGACCATGAGCCCGTAGCTCGACCATGAGCCCGCTCTGTAGTAAGAGCGCGTTCGTCCGATAGCCACGCCCTCATTTGGGCTGAGTCTAAAATTGTTCCCAGGAAGGAGGTTCTCTGCCTGGGAAGCAATGAGCTCTTGGCTATATTTATTCTGAGACCCAGACATTCTAGATGGCTGAGTAGCACAGATTTGAGATTTTATTTCTTCCTCTGACTGGGCCAGTATGAGCCAGTCGTCGAGGTAGTTCAGAATGCGCATTCCCGCTTGTCTTAAGGGGGAGAGAGCTGCATCCATGCACTTTGTGAAAGTGCAGGGGGCCAGGGACAGGCCAAATGGCAGGACTGTGTACTGATAAACCTTTCCGTCGAACGCGAATCTCAAAAACGGTCTGTGACGTGGGATAATTTGGATATGAAAGTAAGCATCTTTCAGATCCACAGAGAAAAACCAGTCCATCGGGCAGATTTGCACGATTGAACTTTTTTGTTTTGTTTTATTTTTTAACTCGCCTTTATGGCGGTAGAATGCAGGGGAGCATGCATTAAAGCGGACTCGTAATTTACATTCATTGCATGAAAAAACATTCAGAACAGTATTTTTTTCTCCATGACCGGAACAAAAACGGGCCGTGGGGAGAACTCAAGAGTCTTTTGGAAGCGGACCGGCCTGGGCGGGACTCAACCCTCCTCTCTTCCTGATCAGCCTGTCTGGGCTGCTTTCTGTGTTCAGTTTTGTCAGCATTCTGAAAGCCGTTTGATAAGGGCCCTGTTCAGATGTCTGCCGGTTGGTTTGTGTTTGTGACCCTGTGCGGAGAACACTTGTTGTGGGTGCGCGCTCTACATATAGTGCACTCTCGGCACGAGCTAAAGAGCGATAATCTGTGAGAACAGTGCTTATGTGCAAGGTGCACGTATTTTAGTAAGGTCGTTGTTAAAACAGCATTGGTGTACAGGCGAGCGTGTTTGACAACAGGCTAGTTGACTGCAATATTTACATCTCCAGTCGTCTGAACCGAGGGGATTGAGAGAATGTAAAGGAAGTCTGTGGTGGTAATCCAGCCACAGCAGGACTTTTGAGTGGTTCTATAGCGCTGAATTAACAGTGCATAGGGGTACACCCTATGTAGGGGACACACTGCCTGCAGTCATAACGGCGATCTTAATAAACAATTAAGAGTTCTTTCCTCTGTTAATACAATGTTTTGTGTACAGGCGGGCATGTTTTATAACAGGCTCATTTACTGTAATGGTGAACCTCTCCAGTCGCCTGAATAGGGGAAGGAGAAGTGGAGTGCTTATGGAGTGGTTATGACGCAAGTCACGCTCTCGACAGTGTTTTGGTGTGTAGGGCGTGCATGCTTCATAACAGGCTCGTTTACTATACTGTTGAACCTCTTTAGTCGCCTGAATAGGACTGAGAGAAGTGATAGAGAGTGAAAAAGGCGCAGGGCTTGGCCACCATTCACAACGCCATTATGCGCTAGACAGCGAGGCAGCAATGATGTAAGTCGCGCTCTCGACAGTGAGCTGGGAGAGAGAGAGGGAGCACGTACTGCCGCTGTAGAAAGCGCGAGCTGCAGTGACAACAGTCTGTAACGTAAGCCGCGCTCTCAATATCTCCAGCAGTCTGAGAGCGAGTAATGCGGGAAGCTCTGGCATTAGTTCGCTCGTTCACTCTGGCATTCTCTGTCTGCGGCACTTCTTAGCACGGCCCAAGTGAGAGAAAAGGAAGAGCGAGACGTTGGTAATCGTGCAGATACGTCTTCCTCATTGCCGCCGAATGAGACCAGGCCCTCGACGTGGGCACTGGGCCGACGTGAACTCGCTAGCCTCAGTATATGCAACCCTCTGGCTCCGCCGTTCTTTCCCGCCAAGGCTTGGACGGAAAGGGGAACGGGAGAGCGCGAGGGGCGGGGTCGCGCCCTGAAAAGAGCGCTATCCACGAACGGAGGGAGGAAATGGGCATACCCTCGCAGTGAGAGCAGCCAGACCCGGCGAGAGCAGCATCCGCGTGGGCCTTGCCCAGACAGATCACGCACCCGTCGTGGTTATCCTCCTAGTGCAGGTAAATACTGCACATGCCACAAAAGCGATATGTTTTTCTCAGTATTGTACAGAAAGGATACGCCTTAGTGTTTCACCAAAGAGCGCAGGGGAAAGGCGTGACAGCTGGGATCGCTGGCGATTTGAGCGCACTGAAATACAGCAGGCCGCTGACTCTCGCAGGACGTCCAGGCAGGTTAGCTCGCTATTCCGCTGCAGGCTCGTCAATTCACGGTGAAAGGTGGTGTAGTTTCGAGTTTATCAGCGAGGACCGTATATCTCCGCTGAAGGAGATTAATCTGACGTTTTTGACAGTTACAGCATATTTTATATGCCCCTTTCGCGGGTTTCTGGACTCAGCTTCGCAGGCTTTGTGCCCATTGGTTCGGATTACGTTGTTCTGCCATTGGTTCATGCAGTTCCCACTGGCCAGCCAATAGCGTGTGAGATGTCTCGACACTGTTTTGACTGGGCAGTAGCACTGCGTGATTTTACAATTACTTCAGTATATTCGAGAATAGGAGAATTCCCATATAGCGTCTTTGAGTCTGTCTGTGCGTCGTGTGTGTGTGTGTGTGTGTGTGTGTGTCAGAGTGTCCCTCGATTAGCTGACATGAGGCACAGCCACACAACCAGGACATTGACATACAGCGCGTTCTCTAGTGTCTTGTCACGCTTGGAAGCGTGATCATGTAACGCTAGGCAAAAATGGATATAAAAACGGACGCTGCGTTATTTGCATTAAATATTTTTCATGCGTTAAGGCCTGTACACACCGGGACGAATATCGCACGCGCTTATCGCCAGCGTTTTTCGTGACGTTTTTCGGCGCGTCTTGAGTGTTCACACCCAAGCGATTTCCACTGGCGTTGCGCCGAGTGAACGTGCACATTCAGTAGATGCGCTCCCGGTACACAAGGTGGTGCTGCGGCACTTTACGCTTCTGACACTCGCTTGTCACACAGAAGAAGAGGAGAGACAGTATTTACGTGCTTGCCAAAACCACAGATATATTATGTCTATGGCAAAACCATTCACACACTTTTTGCTCACTGGCAAGCAGCATTATCAGCCTATCTTCTTCTTTGTCTACTTACTACTTCTTCGTCGTATCAGTGTGTGCTCGGCAAGACCGATTTTGTGCTTGAGCGCCACCAAGTCGTGTTTTACTGTCACTTCAGCAGCTCCAGGCACGTGAACAAAAGCGCGGATCTCATTGGTCGGACAGTTTTTTACGCGCCGCGTCAAAATAAAAAAACGAACCCGAGGCGTTTTTTTTTTAATTACGCTTTTAAGCCTGGCGTTTTACGCGTCGGTGTGCACACTCACATTGGCGCCCATTGTTTAGTCACGAGGCGTTAAACGTCGGCGATAAACGCGCGCGAAAATCGTCCCGGTGTGAACAGGCCTTTAAGCTGAAAAAAAATTAATCGCCTGCGTTAATGCGTTAATTTGCCCAGCCCTAGTTTTTAGTGAATTGTTAGTTCCAGTATGCTTTGCTTTAAAACATGAACTCTGTCGTATTCTGCGATTGTTTCTGTAGAGTGCAATTTTGGTGATATTTGGATATATTGCATGTTCCGATATTTATAAAACAAAATATTCAGGGGGCCATGAAAATGTTGTGAAAATGATCGAAAATGCTGTCAACTTCTTTAAAAAATGCTGGCAGGAAAAGAGTTACCTGAATAAAAATGTAACCAAAATACATTTTTATTCAGGATTCTTTGATGAATAGAAAGTTAACATTTATTTGAAATAGAAATCATCGGCAACATTATAAAATGTCTTTGTTGTCACTTTTGATCATTTAAAAAGGTCCCATGGCATGAAATTTTCATTTTATGAGGTTTTTCAACATTAATATGAGTTCCCCTAGCCTGAATATTTTCCCCAAGTGGCTAGAAATTTTGATCAGTGTAAACCGAGTTCTGGCTGTCTTTCTCTGCCTTTGAGAAAATGAAAGCTCAGACGAGCTGATCTTGAATTTTCCTGTTATGACGTCATAACAGGAACGGTTACCTCCCTTTCCTCCACCCAGAGAATTTGGCACGCCCATGCGAGCGCCATATTTATTTGTCCTCGAGAGATCATGGCTTGTGAACGAGTGAATGCTGGCAGTTTCTCAGTGTTTGGATGTACAAATGAAAACAGAAGTCTTTTTTCAGTTCCTTCCGATCTGTGATCAGTGATTTCGGATGTGTAGCTAATTATTCAAGTTCACACAGAACTTTATTATTCGTGCTGCGGCTTCTCTCTCTCCCGACAGAGCGGTGTTTTTTAGCGTTTTATATGTTGTGAGTCAGTGTTTTTGTACGTCCTCGTCGCGTCTATCTGTTCTAAAATGTGCATACAGTCGTGAGTTTCTGCTCAACATCGGCAGAGCTACATCTTTAGTGAAAAACCTCACGCACGCCAAGGCTCGGGCTGCATCACCGACCCCCACTACTGTATCTTGCTCACAGCGGAGGCACCAAACGTGGCGCGAGATTAAGCAGAAGGGGGATAAACTTGAGGGTCTCCGGGCTAGGCTAGCCAGCTATCCCCACAATAAACTGGATTACATTCGATTACCGTTGTTGTGTCTTTGTTTGCGCTGTGTACTCAATGCGCATCACTGACGCTTTCCATATGATAGGAAAATATCTAAAAATAATGCTATAATCAACACTTACTCGTAACTCGTTCATCTCCTGTAATGGTACATTACAAGTGTTACAAAGTTGGTAAAAAGGAGGAAGACGGTCTCAGCATGACTGGGACTCGTGTTTATTCAGAACTCTCAGATACAAACAAAATAAACTCACACTGACAGCACTCTCACAACTCAGTAGGTACAATATAACTTTGTTAGCAATCGCTCCGTCTCTGGTCCATTGACGTCCGGTTCGCGAACGAATCGTTCGAACCAGTTCACCAAATCGGACTGAATCGTTTTAAACCGTTCGTGTCTCGAATCAGCGCTGATCCATCATTTACTAAAGTTACTAACTTTCTGACATGAGCGACAGTCCCTACGACTAGAAATAAACAAATAACCTGAAGTATATGCTAGTAACTACAACAGTTCACTGAACTGAGACGTGCTGAGAGAACTGATGAGAAGTGACATCCGTGGCACAGCCTTGTGCCTCGTAGACCTCGTTCAACCACACACCCTCCACTAATTTCAAAAGCAAAGATGTCAGCCAATCACAACAGTGGGCGTTTTTACTGAAGTCTCACAGCAGACACGCCCCTTGAAACAGGGCATTCAGCCAGAGGGCAAACATCAGTATAGAAAAAATGCCTTTTATTTCGAAATTATGACATTTTATGATGTAAAAATCATACTATCAATATAAGTACACCTCAGAATACATTATAAAATAAAATAAAAAATCCATGCCATGGGACCTTAAATGAATCCTTGCTGGATAAATTTATACATTTCTTTGAAGAAAAACATACAAAATCTTACTGACCCCAAACACTTGAACAGTAGTTTATGTACAAAAAAAAAAGTGATCCAACAGGGATGTTGGGGTATACCTTGCCAAGCAGCTGCAGGAAAATGAGATGTCTCTCCTCAAACTGCACTGGCTCCTCATTCTCAAAAGCTCCAGTACTGAATCCAGATGCTCCTGCTCTGCTGGGTAAAATGTCACTCTCCTTCACGATCTCATAATCTGAGAACAAATTTCATCACTCAACATTACACAGTAAGTGCCAAGAATGAGCAACAGCACGAATAAATTGTGACACATCAATGTCAGAGGGATTGGGTGTGTTACAGTGTGACTGACCTGGGCAGAAGAGACTGTTGAGGTCTCGTATGATGGCTCTGAATGAAGGTCTGAATGTTGGCTCGTAGTCCATGCAGCTGCTGATCAGGTTAGCAAGCTCTGTCCACTTGGGAGCAGGCAGTTGGTGACGGTTTTCATAGAACAAGTGTTTCTGAATGGAGGAATACAAGAAATGGTCTTCAAGAGGTTCAGATTATTCCTTTAACAGCACTTCATCCTAAAACAGGCTTTTCTGATAAATATTTACTGTATTTGTATTCTGTGGACGCAAGTATTGATTTACCTTGGAACTGTCCATGTTGGCAAGTGGCTTTTCTCCTCCACTGCAAATCTCCCATAAAGTTGTCCCAAAGCTCCATTTGTCTGTGGCAAGGCTCAGGTTTTTGGGATCTAAGATGCATTCAGGGGACACCCAGGGGATTCGCTCCAAGAGAACTAAAAACATATTTAAAATTAATTTAATGTTAAATGCAAATATTTTAATCAAATTAAAAATCTAATTTTAATCTATACCTAAAGACCACCGGTGGTGAAAATCAGGTTTTAAATATTGTTTATATGTCCATGTGTTGTTTTTAACATGCTTTAAGACAAACCATGTGCAAATTCATAAGTCAACACCATTGCTGAGTATTTTCTCCTTAAAACTGCAGTGAACCAAAGTCTCAAACATGGGTTGAAATTGTCCCTGTTCGCTACATCACAAACATGTTGCAACAAATCAATGTGTGGGGGAGCTTTAGCAGATCCTTACTAACTACGAGCAGGGGAGTCTCAAGAGAAGCCAGGTTTATCCTGGTATATTTTTCTGTTGATATGAAAAATCCGGTACATTTAGCAATATAGCAGGTAAATTATGTATATGATGTATATTACGATGTGATGATGAACTAGATGCATTTCTACACTGACTGACGTTCTAAGTTGTTCAAAGCAGGATACAGATTTTTATAAAGTAGCTGTCTGACTCTGAGATGGCGAACAGGAGCATGGTTTGTGTAACATTAGCAACACATTATTAGCTGTTTGATAACGCAGTCAAGCCAAAGGCTAATTATATTAATTACCGTTATGTGATCGACGCTGTAGAGAGCGATACATAAAAGGCATTACCTTTCTGATACATCGACCTGTATACAAGCCTGTATAATTTACTCTTCCACTTCTTCTGAATCAGTTTCTGGTTGAAACGTATATGGCTGAATTAAACCAGTATTTTCACTTGCAATTGTGCAGCGTTTACTACAGTAAAGTTGAACAAGTGGGTGTCTGAGCTGCATATTCATGGTTCCATGCATACTAAATGAAGCAAGGGTGTAGACTACATTCAAGCTATTTTAAGGCACAGGAAAAAACATATGAATATGTCATTTTGGTGATAAAAGATTAGTTTTAAGGGATAAAAAGATTGAATACAGGGGGACTTTATTTTTAAATTATCAGCATGGGGCAAATCAATTCTCCCATTTGGCATAGTTTCATTTTGTTAAATAAAGTTAATTCAATTTTGTAAATATCATTTAGCAATTTAATGTACATGTAATTAACTTTCACTAAATTATGTGGTGAGACAAGTTGTCATTATGTTGGCCATCGGCTATTAAAGCAATACACATTCCAAACACATGAGCCGACTCCAGAACAGCTTCTTCCCACAAGCAATCAGACTACTTAACTCCTGATCCATCAGGATCATAACACACACTGGACAGAATATCACTCAGCACAACCCACTGTAGATACACACACATTATATACACATTTATTTATCATTTATTATTTATCATATAGCACCTATTGTACATTGGATCTCTACTGTGAATAATAATGTATACTGTACATTGTATATTATTATTACTATAGCTTAATGTATACTGTTTAATGTATGTTTAGTGTATATTGTTTAAAGTATATACACTCACATTGTGTAAATTATTTATTGTTTATTGTAGAGTTTACTGTGCTGTGAGTAATTGTGGGCGCATCAGATGTGTAATCTGATGCTGCTTTAAATGTTGTACATGTCATGTCGTGACTACTATGTTGCTCGGAACTGCACCAAGAATTTCACCTGCTGTTGCACTTGTGTACATGGCTGTGTGACAATAAAGTGATTTGATTTGATTTGATTTTGATTTGATTTGTGGACCACACCACTATTTGATAGACTGCGTTTGGACTGTACTAACAACAAATCTTAAAATGTATCGTTTACACAAAACTGAAAATTCTGTAATTATTTAATCACTCATGTCATTCCAAACCTGTATAACTTTCTTTCTTCTGTGGAATAATGTCCCTGTGTATTTATTGTTTATGACATTGTGTGTACAAAAACAGTTCAAACATTCTTCAAAATATGTTTTTTTTTTTGCTCCACAAAAGAAAGTCATACAGATTTAGAACATGGGAGTTAGTAAATGATAACATTTACATTATTTTTTCATTTTTGGGTGAACCTTCTCTTTAATAAGATGAACAATGACTTCTGCCCTCTACTGGTCAGTGTGTGTATGTACAACAAGTAAAATATGCTTATGCTAAAATATACTTTGTTCCAAATTATTATGCAAGTGACATATCAGTAGGATTTCAGTACAATAAACATTCAGATTGTAGTTTTTCAAAGAAAATGTTTGTGTGTTTTATTCCTCCATATCTTTTTAGATAACCGTTATCAATCTCAGACAGGTTTGTTAAATAGTTTGCCAGGTCAACTTGGGTAAATAGAAACCCTAAATAAAGAGGTTGTTTCACATTATTAGGCAACATGGGGAGGAAGAAGGATCTTTCTGAAGATGAAAAGCATGAAATGGTGACAATGTTATGCAAAATGTATAAAAACTACCGTCAGTATAAGTCTAACAACCCAAGTAGATTTAACAAACCTGTCTGAGATTGATACCGGTTATCTTAAAAGATATAGAGAAATAAAACAATTTTTATTTGAAAAACTAAAATCTGAATGTTTATTGTACTGAAATATTGTACTGATGTGTCACTTGCATAATAATTTGGAACACATTGGGCCTCATTCATGAAACACGAGCAGAGCGAATTTGTGTGTAAATCGTTGGTAAAGCTGCTCTGACGTAAATTTTCGGATTCACGAAAATGATCGTATTTTCAAAATGTTAGTTGGTACAAAATAAATGTACACCTGCTCCCTACCACATGTAAATGGTGCGTAAAACATTTGAACGTTCTATGTTCTAATTTAGACAAACTGATGACTATGTACCATAATACTATTTCAAGAGTTGATTTTCCGCGTCTTTTATTTTTTTTACTGTTCAGCGTTTGGTAATAGGCAGCGCTCGTCACTGTCACTTTTTACCAAGCCGTCCAATCACAGTGAAGGAGGTGCGGGACAAAAACTACACCGACCAATCATCCCACTGGTACACCGACTGAACAACAATAATAGAGAAGCTAATACTGCTTTTAACTGCATTTTTTATATTTAGTAATATTCTTCAAAATGAGATACAGAATATCCATGGCAGTAATGTGTTACTAGTATCATAGCAACCAAAGTATCTCAGCTGGAAAAACGCTGCCCTTGCAAAGCGCCACCAGCTGGCCGTTTTCAGAAGAGCACCAGGTGTTTTTTAGCTGGCTAAAAATGCTTTGATGGACACACTATAATTGAATATTTATTGCTATGCATATGGCCAATTAGTCTCTTTAGTATTTATACAAAATACTGGAGGCAAACCTCAGAAAGAATTTCAAAAGATTCCACAGCGTTCCTGGACACGTCATTTGCAGTTGTAACTCATGGGCGAGGATGCATGCGTGTGAAGGGGTTATTTTTTTTTGGAATGCCAGGTCTACTTTGCAGTAGACACATTGCACCTTGTTCTCTTCTTTTTTTAAGAATGTAATTATCCCAAACTTTAGACATTCTCTGCCGTTTATGGACATCTTTACTCTCCGCCATCGCGCCAACTATATTCAAAATGTATCACGCGCTATGGTGAATGAGGTCCGTATGAATCAGATCCCTGCGCGTATAGTGCGCGTCATAGGAATTCAACGAGGCTTCGAGGCAGAGTTTTTGCCTCAAGGAATTTTTGTAAACGAGTTAATCGAGTAACTCGATGAATCGTTTCAGTCCTAATTACATCTTTATACAGAAAAAACAAAAATTTACAGACTGAAAGTTATTCACTTCTAACACAGACTAGTACAGGAGCTGTATGGAGTTCTAAACATGCATATTTGTCATTTTTGGATCCGATTTAAAGGTGCACTGTGTAAATTTTTCACACTGTACTTAACTCAGGGTTATCATTCTACAAAACCTCGCTTTTGAATGCATTGCTGTACCAATGCTGTACAAAATGTGCAGCATTTTGATGGGTAAAATGTCAAATGGCAATGAAAACACGTCAACTGGAGTGAAGTCATCCAAAAACGTGATGGAATATTCAACAATGTATAATACGAGGAAGTGCAATGTTATAGCTTTTATATAAACAGGTTGCGTGCTGCATTCGTCCAATCAGTGACACAGACAGAAATGTGAAGCAAGATAACCAAGGATTTTGTTTACCCAGGGTTGAAAATTACCCAGGGTTAAGCATTTCAAGTGTGAAAAGCCTTTTTCTGTAAAATTGGTGGTTATGAAAAATGATTGTTAAATAATTATTTACGCTGATTAGCCCTAAACAACCTACTGTTTTTTTTTTTTTTAAACGTATTGGTGTAATTTTTTTTTTGTGTGGAAAATCCATCCATTCATTATTCATTAACTTTACTATGGAGAATAAGCGGAGGGTAGCGGCTGCTTCATGACCAGTTTGAAAGTTCTGTGCAACTGCCACTAGGAGGGCAAAATGTGACCATCATATGCGAATATCAGAGATAATGAAAAAGTGGCTCCAGATTCACACGTTCTCCCAAGGGCCTCCATGCCTTTCACTCACTTTCTTTAGGCAGCACTGTGATGCTGATGCCAGGGTCACTTAGTTTGATGAATGGAGGGTTTCCCAACGTCCTGTCCTCCTCCCTGATCAAAAGGATGTTTTTTGCACACACATTCCCATGAGCGAGATTCTTTTCCTCCTGTGTGTGAAAGAATAAAAGCATTAGTTTACTTGGCTCACAATCCACATGGGCCATTCCTGACTTGTTGCTATTTCTTACCAAAAACAGCATAGCCCAGGCAAGCTGCTTGGCCACTTCCAGCTTCCACAGGATATTAACTGATATTGAGTTCTTGTTTTTCTTCAGGTATGTGTCCAAGGACCCAAACTTCACATATTCCTGCACCATGATGTCTAAGACAAAAAATCCACAAGCTCAAGTATGCGGCGGTAAATCCTTTTGGCCACATGTGAACAGTGTGAACACTCACTCTCCTCTCCGCACACACAGATACCGTAGGTCAACACCAGATGCTTGTGGGTGAGCTGGCTCATCATGCTGGCTGCCTCAAAGAAAGACTTACAGAGAGTGGAAAATTAAGAAACTGAAGAAACCACATGGTACATCAGTTAATTAAGCATAAACAAGCATACTTCCCTTAGTGAGACTGAGACATGTCATGTCTAATGAAATTTTATATTAAAGCAGAGGTCTTCAACCCTGCTCCTGGAGACACACTGCCCTGCAAAATTTATATCCAACGGATCCCGAAGAGCTTGATTAGCTGGTTCAGGTATATTTGAGCTAAACTCCTCAGGAGTGGGTCTCCAGTATTCAATTCGTTTTTCGATTCAGGGAGTCACAATTCAATTCCAAATTACTCCAGAATTGGTTGGACATTTTCCCCTACATTTATGTTGGCCACTTTTATGAACTCTATTAAAACAGGACATTTTATCTACATCTTACCTCAGAGTAATTTCTGTGTGCTTTGTCCAAAACTTTGACAATGACTTCAGTCATATGGGTTTCTCCGTAGTCTCCCTGCTCTTTCCGAATTCCTTTGAAGATCTTGGTGAATGTCCCCTGACCTTGACTCTCACCCTGGAAACAATGTTACACACATATAAATCACATGAAATTGAAATTTACACTACCATTCAAAAGTTTCAGCAAGGCTGCATTTATTTGTACAAAAATAAAGTAAAAACAGTATTATTGTAAAATATTATTACAATTTAAAATTACTGTTTTCTATTTTAATATATTTTAAAATGTAATGTATTCCTGTGATGGCAAAGATAATTCAGAAATCACTCTTATATGCTGATTTGCTGCTCAAGAAACTTTTCTTATTTATCAAAATGTTAAAAACAGTTGTGCTGCTTCATATTTTTTTGTTGAAACTGAGATGCATGTTTTTCAGGATATTTTGAAGAATTTATTTGAAATAAAAATCTTTTGCAACATTATAAATGTCTTTACAATCACTTGATTAATTTAATGAATCCATGCTTAATAAAAGTATTCATTCCTTTAAAAAGATAAAAGGATGCTTACAAGATCAAGGTCTTCTTTTTTGATTTTGTGAAATACCATCTGACTGATGTTGTGTCTCTGCAGTGAGGAGGAAAGGGGAACCTCCAAACCCCGATGACTTCGGCACACCAACAAACTTGACTTCTCTATTCACACCAAAAACACAAAGCAAAAAAGTAAACCATCAATCTATTATGTCACAGGATACATTTTCACAATCAAAAAGGTTTGTTTCCCAGAAGATGATATTGAAGAGTTGCACATTTCTGGTACTCGTACATGATAAAAGCATAATGACAATATCAGTACTGACTGATAGAGGTGCAGTACTGACCTTTGGCCTTTGGTGAACAGCACCTGCTAAACTGAAAGATGACACCATCTGATTTGACCGTTTCCTTCTGGTAACACTTCAGCAGCTCCTGTAAGCTTCTAAAACTCCTTTTGGTTCCACTAAGATTGTAGTTGCCATTCTCAGACCTGGTGATCAGGCAGTGCTTGTACTCCACGTCCTCATACGCCTGATGGAAAGAAATCATTATGTCAAGAGACTGTCAGGATGTTCAGAAGGACACACCTGAATGTACACCAGCGTTCAAAAGTTTTCGGGTCAGTAAGATATTTTTGGGAAATAAAGTAACATGTTTCTTCAGCAAATAAGCATTAAATGGGTTAAAAGTGACAGTAAAAGACATTTATAATGTCACAAAAGATTTCTATTACAAATAAATATTCTTTTGAACTTTTTATTCATCAAAGAGTATAATGTTTTCCACAATAATATTAAGCAGCACAACATTTTTCAACATAGGTAATAAGAAAAGTGTCTTGAGCAGCAAATAAGCATATCAGAATGATTTCTGAAAGATCATGTGACACTAGTGTCACGATACTGGAATTTCTAACTTCGATACGATACCTAAAAAGTAGCGATATTCGATACCATTTTCGATACCACAGGGAAAAATGCTGCATATACTGTCAAATAGATATTTTTAATATAATTTAAAAATGCCTACTCTAGGCAATTAAAAATTTCTTCTGAAGAGATCACTTTATATGATAAAGCTTTTAAGCTTTTTCTCATATATAAACGTTGATCAATTATCATTACAATCATCTCACAAATATTTGTTAACTAATTGCGTTGCAATAGCTTACATACAGCACAAGGAAGCTTGATTTCAAATTTAATTTCAAAAGACAAGTAAACAGTAATAAAATTACAAGCAATAGCACAAATAAATAAAATATAATAAAGATACAAATGAAATAGACTGCTTTATTTTTTCAGGTAGGTCTACCAGTGTTCAGGTAAGACACTGAATATATAAAAAAACTAAATAATCAAATTTAAAATAACATTGGATAATCTTCATTGTAAAAAATGAAATACAGATTAATCCATTAAAGTTACACAAGTTAATCAGTCATGAGCAGTACATGATCGTTTGTCTTTTTGTATTTTGAATAATAAATAACTGCTGTCCCATTAAGACCTGACGCACACATGGATCCCAAACACTGTTCCTGTTACACATTCTTCCTGAACTGGTTACGACTGTGTTTACATTAATACTCACCAAGATGGGCAAGAGGAGAGGAGAGCGCAGCTGGTATCGATACTGTAGAAAATGAGTATCGTATCGTTTAAGATATTTCAGTATCGATACATATCGAAATATCTATATTTTTGACAACACTATGTGACACTAAAGACAGGAGTAATGATGCTGAAAATTCAGCTTTGCCATCAGGAATAAATAGCATTTTACAATAAATAAAATAGAACAGTTATTTTAAATATTAATAAATGTAATTATATTTAACAATATCACTGTTTTACTGTATTTTTTTTAATCAATAAATAAATAAATGAAAATTGGTCAATAAATGCATCCTTGGTGAGCCTTGGTTTCAAAAACATAAAAAAACCAGCCAAACTTTTGAATGGTAGTATACGAAGGTCAGGATTACAGTGGCGGAATATTCAATCTAAAGCCTCATGCACCGGGGCGATAATCGCGCATGCTTATCTCCAGTGTTTATTTGACGTGTCTTTGTGTTCATACCCAAGCGATTTTCAATGGCAATGCACCGAGTGAATGTGCAAATTCACTTCCTGAAAGTAGATGGTGCTTTTGATTTGACTGCAGCTCAAATAGGAGTCGATGGAAACTCACCATCGAATCCCATTTGATCTGAACTTCCTCTTATCAAGATTTTTGTAGTCGCTGTGGCGTTTGTCATAAAGTTCTTTGTGTTCAGACACCAAAGAGACCAGCAGCTCTACATTCATCTTGCCTCGTTGCATCTTCTTCGTAAATGTGTGCTCGGCAAGTACTGTAACTTCCAATAGAACTTCCAATAGCTCCAGGCATGTGAACAAAAGCGCCAATCTCATTGGTCGGCCATTTTTTAACGTGGCGCATCAAAACAACAAAAAAAAGAACCTGAGGCGTGTTTTTTTATTTTTTTAATTACACTTTTACGCCTGCCGTTTTGCGCGTCGGTGTGCACAATCACATTGGCGCCCTTTGTTGAGTCACGAGGCATTAAACAACGGCAATAAACAAGCACGATAATTGTCCCGATGTGAACAAAGCCTTAAAGTACAAAATGCTACTAATTGATAATTGATTATGTTTTGTGTAATTAAAATGGCACTTTGCAAGAACGTACCCCAACTGCAAGAGTTAGGAAGTATTTGTTGAAGTCTTTGGGGCTGTACCGGAGTACGAAGAGACCTCTCTGGTTCCCCGACTTGCGTAGTTTACTGATTGCAAACTCCATTCTGTCAACAATGAAAACAATGATGATGCATGAATGCAAATCTTCTGAGAATTTGATGAATCATTTTATAGAAACCTGAAAAAAAAACTAAAACTAAGATTAAAACTTTCCATCAGGTGTATGAGGATGTGGAGTACAAAAATAGGCAAAAATGGGGCTCTATAATAATCATTTACAGTAATTTCTGTCAATCATTTACAGAAAATGAAGAGTAAATAAATAGCCTGTCATTCATAAGCATTTCCTGTAGTGCTTACGATATCGGCCCATGGCAATAGCTCTCGATGGCCTCCAGCAGATGAGGTGGGACGACATCCTTGCAGAGGTAGTGATGGGCATCTGTGGTCAGTCTGTAGTAGCCATCGATTAGAGACACAAATGACAACGCCTCCATTGAGGTGGAAAACACCAGCTCCTGTATAAAACAAAACAAAAAAAAAATCCAATTTTAGTGCATGATCTGTAAATATTCTCAAATATAATAGCGGGAAGAAATCCAAAAGTTCAAAGGCACTGAGGCCATTTAAAATGGTGTAACAATGAAAGGATATCCCAGAGAGTTACAGCAGACTTACTAGAATTTTTCCATCCTGTCTGTTGATGGAGACAATGCGGTTCATATTGGTACCCTCTTTGCTGGCTTGTCTGATACTGATATCGACAACTTCCGCAAAATCACAATACGTCTGCAGGTCCTTGAGAGAAAGTACAATAGTGTTATGAAATTTCACCAGCTGAAAAAGAACCCCCCTTTTTTATTTTGGCATCAGTACAGAAATATTAATAAACACAACATAACTGGTATTTCCTTCAGGATATGCCAATGCATTAAAGGCAGCAACATAATTGTTTTAAAGTTCCAGGATGGTTTAGGTTCCAGGCTTTAGTTCAACATAAACAAAATGCCACCTCAGAGCCGATTTGTTATTTTAAATTATAATATTACATCACAATACTGCTATTTTTACTGTATTTTTGATTGGAAAAAAAAAACAATAAAAAAACCAGCCTTTGTGAGCATAAGAGACTTCTTTCAAAAATAATAAACATCTTACTGACCATCAAATTTTGAACGGTAGTGTATATAGTTTTTGAATTAATTGTGGAGAAGAATAAGAACAGAATGTTTGACGACTATTAGTTCTGCCTTGAAAACACGATTTAAAACTAGTGTTAGTAAAACACTACAAACTTACTGGCCTAACTAGACCTCTACTAATCGAAAGTCAGATCGGTTTAATCTGAAGTGGGTAGTGGGTCCTAGAACAAAGAGGCTTTCATAAGAGTTCATAAAGTCAAAGTGGTTTAAACATTTACTTAAATACTTGGCCAGATTGACTTCAAATCACACTAGTTTTGGTTCGACATTGGTTCGGCAATCGCACTCCGAAAACCGGACTTTAAATTCTTCAGTGACGAACCGCCGTTTACAAACACAGCAGCGGAGCTCTTTGTCTGGACGGCCCGACCACGCAAACGCGGCCGGAGAAGGGGAAGCAGAGCCGGCGTACTTATCAGAGTAAGACGCCGCGCAAACCGACCCCCACTTCCCAGTATTTTACTGGCAAATGTTCAGTCTCTGGACAATAAACTCTGCGAGCTGAGAGCGCGGATCTCTTTCCAGCGAGACACGAGGGACTGCTGCATTATCTGCCTTACAGAAACTTGGATGTCCGCTGAGATTCCAGATTCGGCCATCGAAACCACGGGGTTCTCCGTGCATCGGATGGACAGAGAAAAAGATCTCTCCGGGAAAAGCAAAGGCGGGGGTGTATGTTTTATGATCAACCAATCCTGGTGTGATCAGAGGAACGTACATTCTATCAAATCTTTCTGTTCTCCTGATCTGGAATTTCTCATGCTTCTGTGCCGACCATTCTGGCTACCGAGGGAATTCACCGCGGTCATCATCACAGCTGTGTATATTCCCCCACAAGCCGACACAGACCGGGCACTAAAGGAAATGTATAGGACAGTGAGTGAGCAGGAAACCGCGCATCCTGAGGCTGCGTTTATTGTGACCGGAGACTTTAACAAAGCCAACTTCAAGCGCATCGCACCTAAATACCACCAACATGTTAACTTCAACACGCGAGGGAACCGCGTCTTAGATCACTGCTACTCCCCCTTCAAGGATTGTTACAAGTCCCTCCCGCGCCCACCATTTGGCAAATCGGATCACGCTTCCATCCTACTTTTGCCCGCATATAGGCAAAGACTCAAACAGGAAGCACCCGCCCTCAGAACCATCCAGTGCTGGTCGGACCAATCAGATTCTATGCTACAAGACTGTTTTGATCACGCGGAACAAGACGTTGTTCCGACCAAAACAATTCGGCTGTACCCTAACCAGAAGCCGTGGCTAAATGGGGATGTTCGCGCGGCACTCAATGCGCGGACCTTCACTTTTAACTCCGGTAACGCGGAGGAGCATAAACAAGCAAGTTATGCCCTCCGGAAAACCATCAGAGCAGCAAAACGGCAGTACAGGGACAAGATTGAAGGACAGTTCAACACCACCGACTCCAGAAGCATGTGGAGGGGAATTAACACCATCACGGACTATAAAGGGAACACAAACTCCACCGTGAACACCGCTGCCTCTCTCCCGGACGAGCTAAACACCTTCTATGCTCGCTTTGAGGGAACTAACACCGCCCTCGCGGAGAGAGCGCTCGCGGCTGAGGATACAGAGGTTAGTGCACTCTCTGTATCTGTCGCGGATGTAACCCGATCCTTCCGGCGGTTGAACGTCCGTAAAGCTGCGGGTCCAGACGGCATTCCCGGCCGTGTGATCAGAGCGTGCGCGCACCAACTGGCTGGAGTCTTCACGGACATTTTTAACCTGTCCCTCTCCCTGTCTGTGGTCCCCACATGCTTTAAAACGTCCACTATTGTTCCTGTACCTAAGCAGTCAAAAACCACCTGCTTAAACGACTGGCGTCCTGTTGCTCTGACCCCCATCATCAGCAAATGCTTTGAAAGACTAGTCAGAAACCACATCTGCTCTGTTCTCCCCCCCTCACTGGACCCACTGCAGTTTGCATACCGCACAAACCGTTCCACTGATGATGCCATTTCATCCACTATACACACTGCTCTCTCCCACCTGGAAAAGAGGAACACGTATGTGAGAATGCTGTTTGTGGACTACAGCTCAGCATTCAACACCATTGTGCCCTCCATACTTGACGGGAAACTCCAGGCTCTAGGCTTAAACAGCCTGTTATGCAGCTGGATCCTGGACTTCCTGTCAAACAGACGCCAGGTGGTCAGAATGGGCAGTAACATCTCCTCATCACTGACTCTCAACACTGGAGCCCCTCAGGGCTGCGTTCTCAGCCCACTCCTGTACTCTTTGTACACACATGACTGTGTGGCAACCCACAGCTCCAACACCATCATCAAGTTTGCTGACGATACGACGGTGGTAGGTCTTATCACCGACAATGATGAAACGGCCTACAGAGAGGAGGTGCACACTCTGACACGGTGGTGTCAGGAGCACAACCTCTCCCTCAACGTCAGCAAGACCAAGGAGCTGGTGGTCGACTTCAGGAGGAATGAGAGAGAACACCGCCCCATCACCATCGATGGAGCACCGGTGGAGAGAGTCAGCAGCTTCAAGTTCCTCGGTGTCCACATCACAGAGGAACTCTCATGGTCCGTCCACACTGAGGCCGTTGTGAAGAAGGCTCATCAGCGCCTTTTCTTCCTGCGACGGCTGAGGAGGTTTGGAATGAACCGCCACATCCTCACACGTTTCTACACCTGCACCATAGAGAGTCTGCTGACTGGCTGCATCACCACCTGGTACGGCAACAGTACCGCCCGCAGCCGCAAGGCCCTGCAAAGGGTAGTGCGCACGGCCAGCTGCATCATCGGAGGTGAGCTTCCCTCCCTCCAGGACATTTACGCCAGGCGGTGTGTGAAGAGAGCTCAGAGGATCATCAGAGACTCTAGCCACCCGAACCATGGGCTGCTCTCACTGCTGCCATCAGGCAGACGGTACCGCAGCATCAGAACACGCACCAGCCGACTCCAGAACAGCTTCTTCCCACAAGCAATCAGACTACTTAACTCCTGATCCATCAGGATCATAACACACACTGGACAGAATATCACTCCGCACAACCCACTGTAGATACACACACATTATATACACATTTATTTATCATACAGCATCTATTGCACTTTGGATTTCAATTTTTCAATCTGTGAATAATATTTATACTATACATTGTATATTATTATTACTATTATAACGTAATGTATATTGTTTAGTGTATGTTTAGTGTATATTGTTTAAAGTATATGTATATTGTAAGTATGTGTATATTGTTTAAAGCTGTGAGAACTAAACTCACATTGTGTAAATTATTTATTGTTTATTGTAGAGTTTACTGTGCTGTGAGTAATTGTGTGCGCATCAGATGTGTAATCTGATGCTGCTTTAAATGTTGTACATGTCATGTCGTGACTGCTATGTTGCTCGGAACTGCACCTAAGAATTTCACCTACTGTTGCACTTGTGCATATGTAGAGTGACAAATAAAGTGATTTGAATTTGTATTTGTATTTGTATTTGTTTAAAACTTGCTTTGTGTAAAGGCATGGCCAGGGGGTAAATGTGATTTTGAAGTACTCATGAATTTGAAATAAAATATTTAGGTTCAACTTCTTAAACTGGATACCTCAGACTGCGAGTCTTTGTGTCTTTCTCGGCACCACTGGATGCCGTGGTCTGCGGAGATGACGATGGTGACCTGCTCGGCCGAGGGCTCTTTGACCTGGAAGCGTTCGGTGTAGAAGCCAGAGTCCAGGGACTCCAGGCTGATCAGGTATTTGAGTTTTAGGTCGCGCGCTGAGGCTCGGCACTGGCTGAGCTGCTGCACTACTTTCCGAAAGCGATAGCGGATCCGCTTCCTTGTGACAAAATGGTAGTCCTGGATTCGCTCCCTCATGTCTTTAGGGAGGAAAGACTTGTAACTGTGAATAAAGCAGATAATGAGAGTTAATATCAAATACCACATTTTGTTTGTTGGATGGATGGAAGTTTTAGAGGTCTTTGTCCCATTTTTGTTTTTATTAGGGCTGTCAATGTTAACGCATGAAATTTATTTCAAATCACAACACACAATGCAAATAAATTACTGAAGCATGTGAAATTGAGTCATTAACCTAAATTTTGTATGATGTAAATGATCACACTGAGCATCTACAATGGCGCAAGCATATGTAACCCTGATAGGCGTACATTTCTATTTGATTTTGCGATCAGATCAATTTAAGCCGCTAAACACCAAGAAAGTTCAGTCCAATGATCCGGCAAGCGAATTCATTTAAACAATCAGTCCAAACCGGCACAAATGTAAAGAAAACCAGGCTTATTACATCAGAGATGGCAGAGAGAATAGAGACTTGCATTGCGTTTTCAGAGAATTATTCATTACATTGTTTGTCATTAAAACATTATTGCATTATTGGTAAAAATTATTGCAGTGATGTACAGGAGTCGTATAGTAAGTGTCTGTGTGTGTGTGTCCATTATACATTTCCACACCGGTTTCGATTTGTCATGTGAATGTTGCCGTTTTTAGTATTTCTGAATGAATCTCTATGTACTGTAGTAGGTATATGCTAGCCTGACAAGCCAGACCCACATCAAGATGTTGTGTCTGGGAACACACCATTGGCAGGGCTCAATCCGAGGGGTGGGATAAACGGTTGTCTTTCAAATTCCCTCTGCACGCAATAGGATAGCGCTACAACCAACCAGAGCAATGGAGAAGGTGAAGCAGAGCTAGCTGATAGATTAAACTTTCGCCATATCTGGTCGGCAAAACTCCAAACACATCTTCCTTTTTTAAGAATGACTTCAGTGCCGTTCTTTGTTCTTTTCTCAAAGAAAAGCTTAACTCCAAGTCTTCCAGAGTCGCGGCCAAAGCTGATTCGAAAGACGGATGCTCGCCAGCTTCTTTGTTTTCAAGAAGCACGCGGAGCCACCGCAACTCTGCCGTCATTATATTAAGCCCGTCCACCAACTCTATACACGATGTGATTGGCCTGACCAGAGTTTGGTTTTTCCAGCTCGCAAGCCAATGGAGAGTTGCTAGACGACCTGGCTTCAAATTAGATTTGCTGCTGCTAGGGTGCATCTAGATTTCTAGGCTAGGTATATGCAGTCAGGTCAAGGTGGTTGGTTTAGGTTTATTTTTGGCATCTTTTTTGGCAATTTTCAGGAATCAACGCTCTGTGTGAAAGGGGCTCGTGTGAAAGGGGCTCATGTGGTCCTGTTCGGTATTGCAACTTGAAACGTAAACAAGCTCTTTGCTGTTGCACTGTACACATTCTATACACTGAAAAGGTTTTTTTTCTGAAATTTTATTTATTTATTTTTTATTTTTTTCATGGGTGCTTTGGTGTGCATACATTTATGAATTATATGGACTCCTTATATCATCTTGGTTATTTGATGTCCTTTTTGGAATGACAAATTTACTTTGGAAAAAAACAATCCTTCAATCTGATGGTTGACTGCTGGATATTGCTAATGATGACAAAATGGATGTGTTAAACTATGAATGCGCTTAATTTCACGACAAATGTGTTATTAATCGAGATTAAACATTTTAATCTATTGACAGCCCTTGTTTTTATAGAACTATATTTGTACGATATTTCAATGTTTTTTGGGCCATAGGAGCAATGTTTCTGGATATTTACCGTGGTAGTCCCGTTGTACAGTTAAATACTGTTAGTAAAATAAATATGGTAATTATTCAGTTACCATGAGGGTCAGTACATGTCAAAAGTTTAAACATCTGACTGAATATTCTCAAGATCGTAATGGTCTTATGTTTCTAAAGTCTTGCATTGAAATGCTCAAATGTTTGAATTATTTACATTGTGTCTATGAGTCTATGATGAATTTGGAGATCTGAGGGTGTGTTCACACTTGCTTCGTTTATCAATCAATCAATCAATCAAGTTTTATTTATATAGCGCCGGAACCGAACCTAAAGGCATAGTGATACATTCACAACCTGATTTGGTGGTTTGTTTGATTTTTTGCATTCATATTCCATTCGAACCGCACCAGAGTTTGTTTGGTAACAGACCAAGACCCATCTTTTCAGCGGTCTTGGTCAGCTTGTTTGGTGCGCACCACTGTTCGGATGGCAGAGTTCACACTTATTCAAATTAACTGCACTAACAGAGTAATCACGTTTTAATCAAACCAAACATGCCTGAGATTGTTTGGAATCAGACAACAAAGCAGGTTTTAAAAAAGTTAAAATTCTGGAGGGTTTACAGAGGATTTAAAAAAGACTCACAGTAGATCTGACACATTGACAGGTCTAAATATCAAGTAGATCACCCCGTTACTAGTACCTAATGTCATTGTAGATGTCCAGTGGGGAGCACTGCTTCTCTTTGGCAGTCCTCATCATGTCTAGCACAGCCATGCCAAGGCACTCCTCCTGAACCTCATGGTCACTGGATAACTTCACCCAGCTGTTTACAAAGTCACTCCTCCACTGCATACACAAAACAGAGAGGGGAACCCCACATCAGTATGACAGTATAAAAATCAGGAGAGAGCAGTAAGAGAGAGAGTTCAATGGCATGATAAGCCGCGTTTCCACCGCAGGAACTTTCCCCAGGAACTAGGAACTTTGGGGTGGTACTCGGTGTGTTGTTTCGACCGCAGGAACCAGGGTCTAAATGAAGTTCCGGGTATATATTTCCCCCTCCAAACGGCCCTGCTCCCGAGGTGGTACTTTTTCAAAGTTCGGGAACTTTCGGGGGTGGGACTTGGGCGCTGAACATGCTGATTGGTTGAGCTCACGCAGCATTTTATTTCAACCGGCATTTTTAAAAGTCTTTTGCGAGGATCGTTCTGCTTTCAGTAAATATCATTCTTGCTCTTTCTGTCTGATGGCACGCGTTCGTCTCAGCCATCTCACACTCAATGTCCGTAATAGCTGATAATAACATACTTTGTCTTATTTTAAATCTAGCTTTACAAGCTTTCAGAATACGCTTTAGTATCAGTGCTCGTCTCTTTTACGCCGTTTTGTTAATGACCTCTTTAGTAAACCAATGCAAAAGCAGCGCTGCTTGCATCTCCTCCACTTGTTGTTGTTGCAGACAGTGTCGCACAAAAAATATTACTGTCCGTCGCTGACTGGGAGGAGCAGTCGCGCCGCACTCAGTCCTACATCACCGGACTAATTTGCCTAATCTTCTCGGTACTTCAGACCGCAGTGGAAACGCAGACAGCAGCAGGTCTGGGGAAAAAAAAAAAAGTTCCTGTAAAAAAAGTTCCTGGTACAAATTGTTCCGGGTAATTTCGGTGGAAACAGGGCTATAGTAACTCTCTGGGCCCAATGTTTAAAACCCCTTTTTAAACGAGCGTTAAAGGGTTAGTTCACCCAAAAATGAAAGTTAGCCCATGATTTACTCACCATCAAGTCTTCCTAGGTGTACATGGCATTCTTCTTTCAGAATAACAGTCTGAGTTTTATTAAAAAAAAACATCCTGGCTCATCCAAGCTTTATAATGGCAGTGAATGGTAGTTTGTGTCTGTTTTTGAAGTCCATAAAAGTGCATCTGTCCATCATAAAAGAAATCCACACAGCTCTGGGGGGGTTAATAAAGGCATTCTGAAGCGAATCGATACATTTGTGTGAGAAGAATATCCATATTTAAAATGTTATTAAGTAAAAGAACTAGCTTCTGGCAGACAGCGAAAGAATAACAACTGAACTAACCCTTTAAAGGAACACTCCACCGTTTTTAGAAATAGGGCTTATTCAACTTCTTTCCTACATTTAGATATGTGGGCAAATGCATTTTTGTCTCTGTGGCGGAGGGGGCGTGGTTTTGCGAGGTCTGTAGCGGGAGAGAGAGAGAGAGCAGAGCCGAGCGGTCGGTAAGTAGGTCAAGTGCAGATGAATAACACCTGTCTCTGATTGCAGTAATTGGCATGGAGAGACTGCTTATAAGCTGCAGCAGAGAGAGAGATGAGAGAGAGAGACCGGGACTGGGACTGCCAACGCCTGCCTACCATTACCAGAGTTTTGAGAAAGAGATTGAGCCTGAGAGCAACGTTGTTTGTTGTTATTTAAAGTCTTGAGTTTTGAACGCCCTCGTGCGTGACAGGTTTGAGGATTGTGAGATCAATAAAAGAGTGCAATCCCAGTTACGCAGACCATGTCTTCTTCCTTCCCTCACCTACATGAACCAAACACTACAATCTCAGTGCATGCATTGTTTTAGCTTGGCAGGGTCGCCGCTAGCTTAGCATAATGAATGGAATCCTATGTTGCCAGCTAGCATGTCCCGAGTAAAAG
Organism: Romanogobio albipinnatus; assembly: GCA_023566225.1. Classification (NCBI taxonomy): domain Eukaryota; kingdom Metazoa; phylum Chordata; class Actinopteri; order Cypriniformes; family Gobionidae; genus Romanogobio; species Romanogobio albipinnatus. The sequence goes on from CM042242.1 coordinate 47,769,905, forward strand.
TGATTCAAAAAAAAAAAAAAAAAAAAACCCCACCTAAATACTTCTTGTGGCCTGCGTATTCACAACGAGTACAAATAGCGATGCAGATTAAGACTAGGCGATTTCCTAGGCAGATATTAACTTGGGACTATATTATGGGGACGCACAGGCGAAGCACTGCTACTTGGGCGCAGAGATATCACGCAACACATGAAATCCCCAAATTTCCGTCAACATACCGGCATGAACAGTAGCTGGCTATTTTTCATACAGTACATGAATGGCAATGAACATGGCTGATTTTGTGAGAGCTGAAGAGAGTTACTTCTTAGACAGTCAAGATCCAGAACCATACCTCTAAGAACCAGAGTTTTCAGAAGAGGAGCTACCCCTGCGTGCTATGGAAAAAGAACGACAGGAGGAGGAGGTTGCGATTGCTCAACAGCCGAACAGCACATGAATGCAATGTCATATATGTCAACATATAAAATGTACATAAACATTAAAAGACTGTTCTGCTACTTCCTTTGGTCAAACTGCTTGTAGCCTTCTCTCTAGTAGTTATATTAAAACTCCTGAGTCAAAAGAACCAGGCTAACTCAGTGAGAGAAATATAGCCCTCATTAATTTCATTTCACAGGTAACAACAACATTATTTTTTATTTTAGTTTCGTTTTTTCCACGCTAAACAGGTTGAATTCAACATGAGGTTATACTAGAGGAGGCTAACTTTATTTGAATCGTAGTCTATATACAGCTTCTCAGCATCTATCTTACAACAGAATAAAGGCAAACAATAACATAAGGAAGAGTAATAAAAGACAACTTACATGTGCACTTTGTTCTGCCTGTGCTTTGAAAATGGATGGGACGGCCGTATCTTTCAGGCGTAGTACCATATTTCTTGGCCCATATTGCATTTTTTCAAAGTAGTCCTCCGGTGCAAAATGTTCTTTGCAAACACGATACTGTTTAATTTTGTAAAGCGGCGTAGAAGTGCAGATATATAGAGTAGCTAGCCATTTATTTCTTAGTTCCACATTAGATAGAATTCTGTGAAACATTACATTAGTGTATGTCCGTTGCTTGTTCTCACAACCTTTTACTACGCAGGCAATTACCATGTTTGCTGTAACTAACTTCTCAAAATAAACAATCCAAAAGATAAGACACTCTGTGCTGGTAATGTTATACTTTTTTCCCCATTTTTTGTTGCGTTTGCACGCCGGTATGTTGACAGAAGTTTGGGGATTTCATGTGTTGCGTGAGCTGTGCTTCGCCTGTTCCAAGTAGCAGTGCTTCGCCTGTGCTTTACCCTAATATAGTCCCCAAGTTAATATCTGCCTAGGAAATCTTAATCGGCATCTCTATTTGTATTCGTTGTGAATACGCAGGCCACAAGAAGTAATTAGGTGGGTAATTAGGTGAGTAATTTTTTTTTTTGGGGATTACTTTTACTCGGGACATGCTAGCTGGCAACATAAGATCCCATTCATTATGCTAAGCTAAGCTAGCGGCGACCCTGCCAAACTAAACAATGCATGCACTGAGACAAAAATGCATTTGCCTACATATCTAAATGTAGGAAAGATGTTGAATAAGCCCTATTTCTAAAAACGGTGGAGTGTTCCTTTAAGGGCATTTATTCGATCAAAAATACAGTAAAAACAGCAGTTTTGTGATATTACAATTTTAGTTCTGACCCCAAACTTTTGAACGGTAGTGTATATTGTTACAAAAGATTTTAAATTGAAATAAATTCTGTTCTTTTTTTTTTTTTTTACTTTTTTTATTCATCAAAGAATCATTAAGGATCTTGTGACACTGAAGACTCGTATAATGATGCGGAAAATTCAGCTTTGCGTCAGAGAAATAAATTAAGTAGAGTATATTAAAAATGAAAACCATTATTTTAAAATGTTAATAATATCCCATAATCTTACGTTTTTTTCTGCTTTTTTGATCAAATAAATACAGGCTTAATGAGCACAAGAGACTTCTTTCTAAAACATTAAAAATAGTAATGTTTCCAATCTTTTGACTGGTACTGTAATTAAAACAATTTACTTGATGATGGATGTTCACAAATTTGCCTAATTTGAATTAACACTTATTTTACACAATATTTAATGAAAAAAAATTTAAAATGTCCACTATTTATTTACAGCACTGTCAAATGCTGTTGGCCAATTTGGCACATCTGTCATCAACCAATAATCTCAAAATGGTAATTATCAGCCAAATAATTAGCCTGGCCGATAACAGCCTATATCTAAAAATTGCCCTGTGTAATGTTAATTATATTAAGTGCTGTTAAGAGTATGTTATGTTTAAAACCCAATAGAAAAGATGTAGTCATCGTGGAACTGGGGTTTTACACAGAAAAATACCATTTATAAAACATACCATGTTAAACTTGCATCAGTAAGCAAACAATGCTGTTTTCATTGTATACTACCAACTACGACACTGCTGTGCATTAATACGAGTGTGCTAGAGAAAACCTTAGATGAACTAAAAGCAAACATACATTGTGAATACATCAACCACAAACTGACTGACAAGTGTACACAACAAGATGACACTGCAAAGCTGCTTCCTCAACAACGCGTCTAAAAATGACTCCTGTCAGTGTCAGACTTGCACATTTACAGGACATAAACCCATGTAATCCAATGGGGTCAGACAGAGTGCACCTCCAAACACACAGCTTTTAAACCCCCAATAAGCCTGTTCTTTCCTTGAATGATCTCAACATGATGGTCATCTGATCTGACTCGACACTTCTTCTCAAACACAGCTTTCCCTATGATAGTGGTTTCTTTTTCTATAGGGCCCGCATTTTGTTGAGAGAAAATATTTTCAAGCCCCCCCTCCAACATTCACCCACATAGACTCTCAACAGACAGGACCTTGCTTTCAAAATCCTATAGGATTTATTTCAAGCATTATAATTAATGCAGTACTAAAACGTCTTAGAGACCACTTTAAGAGCAGCCAGTTGAAGTTAAGTGCCATCTTAGCTTGTTGGCCTTTATAGTGTCAGAAGCTAATATTTTGACGCATGCAACACACTGTGGTCACTCTTCATTACCCACTGAGAACGAGATATGCCTCATCATATTTTCTTGTCTTGACGTGGTCTACTCAGGATGCAACAAAGCGAACATTGCAAATCCATTTGTCCTGTGTGTCAGAAGTAGTGCAAGCACTTGGGAGTACGTCAAAAATAGAACGGGGCACCAGTTCACTGTCAGCGATTTGTCGGTCACGGCATATCTAGTGTAGACAGCATCGCTGATTATAATGGGTTCTATTTGCTTTTGTCACGTCACGTCACGTTGCACTGCTCGTGTCTGGTGTAGACACAGTGTTTTGGTAGTTCCTTTCACAAACTTGTCCATGCTTAGTACAGAACCATGCATCATTCTTTTATAGTGGTCTGTTCTTCCATGACAGCAACCGCTAAAACTGATCATTAAAAATGTATATTAATATATCAAATTAATATTTTTAGTTAAATTATATTTACTTAGGTGGCAAGTAGCCACATTATAAGTGGTATAATTTCGCAGTGAGATCTTGCATCACCCTTAAGAGGTTTATTTCGCATAATCTGCTGACGATGATATTTTTTAATCAAATTGGGTGAAGGTGAATGTAACCTACATTCAAGAATATTTCTCATTCCTTGAACGATAAGGTAAGAACGTAACTTCAGGCTATGACTGTGTAAAACATTTGAACAAAGCCTGCTGAATTATCAGTACCATATTGCATATCGGCCAATATTAGAGTTTTTTTATTGGTCAGTATTTGATAAAGGGATAGTTCACCCAAAAAAGAAAATTCTCTCATGATTTACTCACCCTCAAGCCATTCTAGGTGTATGTGACTTTCTTCTTTCAGACGAACACAATTGGAGTTATATTAAAGGGGTGGTAAACCACGATTTCACTTTTCTAACTTTAGCTAGTGTGTAATGTTGCTGTTTGAGCATAAACAACATCTGCAAAGTTACAACGTTCAAAGTTTAAAGCAAAGGGAGATATTTGCTTTTAAAGAAATCAATTTCTAAGGACTACAGCAAACGGCCGCTAGGGGCTACTACACATTCCTCCAGGGTTGCTGACATCACCAGCCCCAATATTTACATAAACCCCTCCTCCGAGAATATGAAATAAGGGGGGGGGGGGGGGGGGGGGGTGAGGCCTTTTTTGTATCGCCGCGGGGAATAGTTGTTGTGGTAGGCTAGTTAGTAGGCTGGAGTGTTGTTGCCAATGCCGACGAAACGCTGTTATTTTTCATCCGGATTGCAGGTCCACTTTGTTCAGCCTTCCCAGGGACGGGGGTGCGTTGCAGTGCGTTTAACATACAACGTTATATGCATGCGTGTATGTTTACAGCAGATATATGCTGCCCATCATAAATCAAAGCACGAGACAGACAGGGGTCGGAGGAGAAGACCAGAAAATGTGACATAATGGACAATATTCGTCTGTATTTGCAATACACGAGCCACGGTTCAGCGGTGCAAGACAAACACTGCCAGTGTGAGAACGGCTCGCGCGGCTCCCGCTGCACATTTCACAGAGGAAAGCTTCCAAAATCTTCACGAGTTCGATGCAGGATTCTTACAACGGCTTGTCCTGAAAGATGGATTTAAAAACAGAAGCTGTTTACGGCCCACAACCTGTAAGTATGATTTATTTTTCGTCGATGTGTTTTCCTGTAATAGTTAATATTGTTAATTGTACGTTGTAGCAAGCAAGGACACAGATGACAACGCTCTGCAAACCAGTTTGTTAAATGTTCATTCATACTTAACGTTATCCGACAAACACCTAACGTTACAAACTTTTTAAAATCTCAACAGTGAACTTGGCATTAGTGTAAATTATACTTTGATTAGAGCTTTTATGTATTGTTTATCTACAGGCATGCTAAACATGGTTCTGTGTTTGATTTGGATACTATAGTAAAGCCAATGTTTAGTGTTCGTTCTTGCGACAGATATTTGGCTATAATCATTTTAAAAATACAAAAGTAACGGTGCCATTCAGTAGAGATCACTATAGATCCGCAGTCTTTACTCTTGAGGACTGAACAGGTTCTGCTCGATCATCTTCACTAAAATTGTCTGGGTCTGATTCGGGCTCAAATTGGTATGGTTTTATTGACGCCATTGTACTACCCAAAGCACAGGCTACCGGTAAAGGTAAGGGGCGTGACGTTTCTGTGCACTAGGCGGGTAGTGAATCACAACACACTGGGCCAGCTAACCAATCTGAGCCCATTGCGTATTTTTGAGGGACTGGCTTCATACAACCCAGAAACCATCAGCAGTGTAGAATAAAAGGTAAAATATATGAAAAATAATGATTTTTTTTTTAAAACGAAGCATGAACACGTTACAGTGTACCCCACAAACACAATTAAGCCTTCGAAAGAATGTGTTTTACCACCCATTTAAAAGATATCCAGGCTCTTCCAAGCTTTATAATGGCAGTGAATGGCAGACCTATTTTTGAAGTCCAAAAAGAGCGCATCCATCCATTAAAAGTAATCCATGGGGTTAATAAAGGCCTTCTGAAGCAAAGCGATGGGTTTTTGTAAGAAAAATATCCATATTTAAAACTCTATACGCTAAAATAACTAGCTTCTGGGGCTGGGTTGGGCTGGGCAACAAACTCAAGCTCCTCTTCTCTTATATCGAAATCCTCCGACATTTTTTCTTTATAAATTCTTGTTTTAAACTTCCAATTCTCGCGCTTCCACGTTTGTCAATACGTCGCGCGTCTGGTCAAGAGTTACTCGATGCATATGGCCGTCTGTCGGAAGCTAGTTATTTTAGTTTATAAAGTTTTAAATATGGATATTTTTCTTAATTAAAAGCATTGTTTCGCTTCACAAGGCCTTTATTAAACCCATGGAATCATATAGATTACTTTTATGATGGATGGATGCACTTTTTTGGACTTCAAAATCAGGTCTGCCATTCACTACCATTATAAAGTTTGGAATGTTTTTTTAATATAACTGCGATACTGTTCGTCTGAAAGAATAAAGTCATAATATACACCTAGGATGGCTTGAGGGTGACTAAATCATGGGATAATTTTCCTTTTTGGATGAACTAACCCAAAATTAAACGGTACAGACGATTTCCTCTATTTCTACATTTACATTGCCTTTGCTGTGATCTAATGCTCACTTTAAATTTTTTTAATTTTTTTTTTTTACTAATAACGATGTCCAAAAATGTAATCTTAAATAACTACTAATTTAAGATGCCATTTAAAACAATCTTAGTTTTCAGTAATTTATTTACTTTGACAAAATAGGCTTGAAATTTAAGATCCAGCATTGTGGCTGCATTTTGCATTGGGAAGTATTAACATGCTCTTTAGAAAATGAAAAAAAAAAAACCCACCTAATTGTCTTTAAGATGTCCTAATGAGACGCACTATGCAAAAGTACTAATAAAACATCAGCTCAATCACCTTCCCCTCAGTGACAGTCATCACATACCAGACTGTTGGTGGAAGACAAGTGGGCGCCACAAAACCAGCCCACTCGGTAGTCGAAGAGCAGCCAGCATGAGTTTCCTTTATTTATCATTCGTTTAGTAAATAGGGGCCTTTATCCTACAGATACAGAGTGGCGTAATTCACATTTAAACACTGTAAAATCAGAAACCAAGACTGTCTGTTCTCTGAGAAGATAACATAGGCCAAACTGTAATTAAATTATATATGGATGTGCTCAATTACACAAGATATGCTCAGATTTCAAGTGATGCCTAACTGTAAAATACTGTTGCTATGGTGATTCAGTATCCACAGAAAGCAGTTTAATTCACAATTAAAGGTCATTTATTTATTACTGGGGAAGCCTCACCTGAGCAAAGAGGTAAGACATAACATAGTCATCCAGGACAGGACTCTCAGATCCCTTAGTCACTCCATAGCGGTATGCCCGAGACGCTCCACAACTGTACCAGCCAGGAAAATAGTACCTGACAGGAAATATCACAGTCACTAAACTGCAGGCTACAAAATATTGAGGCGGAAAGGACAAAGACCAAATAATATAAACCAGGTTAATGAAGTGAAAGAAGGAGCTCAGTGCATTACCTAATTCTGAATAACAAACTATCATTGGCTGCTTCGTCTAAATGGAGAACATGATTGGGTGATAACCAGACCCCTTCATCTTCTCTGTACAGTCCAAACAGGCTGCAGTAAACTGGTGTAACTCCTGTGAGAAACAGATGAACATAAAGAACAGGCACTAGTGAGACGAGAGACAGACACAACATCGGCCCTACGGCCCAAGAACAACACGTAAAAAAAAAACAAAGAATGGAGAAGCATACATGCTTTAAACACTTTTTCCACACTAAAACAGCCAGTGTAAAGTCAGAAATGCCTGCACATATAAACCAGGGATTGGATCATCAACAATAGCCCAACAGCCAACTAGTCAATTTGTGAGGTTAACTAGTTAGTTAGTAGAACAGAATGGTCATTATCTACACTATCGGTCAAGTGTAAATAATTAAGATTTTTAAAATAATAAATAATAAAATTATTTGATTACAAATAGTAATATTGTGAAATATTATTACAATTAAAAATAACTGTTTTCTATATGAATATACACTGAATTGTCAGCACCATTACTCCAGTTTTAAGTGTCACATGACCCTTCAGAATAGAATAGAAAAAATGCATCATGGACATTTTTTCAACACTGATAAATGTTTTTTTTAGCACCAAATCAGCATATTAGAAGCATTTTACAATAACATTTCACAATATCACTGTTTTACTGCTTTTAATATCAGCACTATGCTTAGCAGTTGAAAAGTGTGACATCTTACAATATCATCGCATGTCTGTCACCAATGCCCTGTTGGGGGACGAGCTGATGGCTCCAGGGATGATGTTTATCTTTTTTTAACCGTAAACACAGGTGGACTGACAGGATCTTACATTATATAAGCCATCAATACTGCACCTGATTTTAATGTGAGAATCCCCAACATGCCTTCAATAACGGTTTTTGCAATAATCTCAGTACAATAATTATATCTCCTTAATAGGAATAAAAAGAAGATTTATCAATAATAAATCTGTGTACTTGGGCAAGAAGAAAACAATGTTAGGCTGGTAAACCCTTTTAAAAAAAAAGGGAAATCACAATTAACACAGTGTCCTAAACAGGAGCAACGTGACAAGTTTTCAGTAACAGTCCTAGTTTTGTTCACAGTGAAAGCGAAAATGTTGCGTGACAGTATAATTTTTGTTTAATACACAGCATAGAGCATCCCAGTTTTTGATAAATTAAACTTCACAGTGGTGGGGCTAATCAGTGCAACAAAAATTTAAACACCAAGCAACCAATAAAATCATGTTGTGGGACATTTGTCACAGTCTCCATGGAAGGGATTTATCGCAATGCATCTGGAAGGAACACGGTGCAACATATTATTCTTTATCAGAACATAATCATACATATCTACTTTATAAATTCTAAATACATTTTTAGCTTCTTTTCTATAATCACATGATGGGCATAACTGACCGCATTCCTTGGCAGCATCAATGATGAGCTGTTCGGTCACGTACTCTCCCGGTGGGTAACAGAGAGGGGTGCAGTTAGCATCGCTCCGGCTGCTGTGGTAGACGTGGATCTTGAGAACGGTGGGTTGCTTTGAACAGAGTTCCTCATGGTGGACGTCACCGTTCTGGTAACGTGGTTCACAGACAGTGGTCTCCATGTCCATCACAGAGACACATGTGATGAGAGATAAAACAGCAACATTCACCTGGTGGAGGACATGGAGAAAGAGTACATTATCTACTTGCTGCTGTAGTTTTACTGTGTTGCCGGTGTTACACAGTGTTTGGTGATAGGTAGGGGTGCACCGATCCGACTTTTTCAGTCCCGATACCGATACCGATGCCTGGGCTTTGTGTATCTGTCGATACCGATCTGATACTATTGTTGAATTAATAATAAACTGTATATCTTCCACCTTATACCTTCCTCGAAGAGACTAAAGGCACCAGACTTTACTAACTAAACATAACTAAGACAAAATAACAGATGTATGTAAAGTGTTGAATTCTTATTTATTTAAAAAACGATTGTGCATTCAAATCTAAAATAGAATGTAATCAAACTTCTTTAAATAAATAAAATGTAGCAGTGGAAACAAAAAACAGTGTATTGGTCAAACATACAATAGTAATCTGACAGTTACCAAACATTTTTTACACTACAGATAATTGTTTTGGTATACAATCAAATCAATATTAAAAATTAGGTTAAAAATTAACAAATAGTCAAATTTTCTGCCATATGCAATTTAATAAAAATAATCAGCTCGCTAATAACAACTTTGTTCTGGTTTCACCTCACTCCAGTCTAAATGATTGTAGGCTAGGCCTATTTGTTTTACTACACATTGTCAACAGAAATAAGCTGAAATACTGTTGATAATTAAAAATAATTCTTACTACCCACTCTTGCTTAATTTGGTAAGCACACTTGTGTTCTCATTTCAGATGTTCTGAGTAAATTAATAAACTGATTCATGAGTTCAGTGTTGGACAGATCAGTTGTTCTAACCAGTCGTTAAAATGATTCAGTTCAAAGGAGTCATAGGTCGCGAATCGGACATTAGTAGACGCGGTGCGAATCCCGTCTGTTAGAACATCGCGAAAGATGTCAACACAAAGAAAACACTTCATAACTGGATATGATTTGTCTCCCGTTTATTGAAAGTATGCTTTATGTCAGCTGGTCAGAGAAGAGTCAACATTTTTTGAGCGCAATTCACAACCAGCGGTAATTCTAGGACAAAATTGTCAGAATGTGTCACGTGCAACATGGTTTCGGTCTTCCGACCTTTTGATTTGGATTAATATGTGAAATATGAGAGAGCTAACAGCTAACACAGATTATTTTGAAGACTTGCGCGGGGGAGGAGCTCTCTGATCTTTCTCTCTGTCACTCAGTCACAAGCGCAGCATCTGTTCTACATCACTCATAAATCACAATAACTCATCAAATTAGGCTTTGGCGGCCGCCAAAAATGTTCAATGCAGGAAAAACCCTGGCTTTGCAGTAATACCACCTCCCCTCGAAACATTTAAGTTACTTTGCAGGCATTGCAAACAGCCGACGAACTAGTTGGCGTGGCAAGCGTGAAATATCTCCTCCACACAGCCGACTCTCTGGCTCGCTCCATGTTGCTTCTAGCATGCAACACACGTGAAGCTGACGAATGACGTAGGTTCTGCTGCGACGAAAAAAAAAAACACCTGGATCGGCTTGTGGATCTGTTCATTTTTCCGATCCCCGATCCAGCTATTTTGTCAGTATCGCGGCCGATATCCGATCCTAATATCGGATCGGTGCACCCCTAGTGATAGGGATGCACAATATTATCGGTACGACATTGGAATCGGCCGATGTATACGCTTAAAAAATAAAAATAGGCCGATATGAAAACATTACACCGATTTGCCTTGTCGATATAACGTGTTGATATCTGCCTGCAATAACTCACGTGTGCAAGGAGTGCTATGGTGCTAAAATCATGTCAGCAGTGTGGTCATTCTTGAAGTGAACGTGTATGCAAGCAAGCAAAAACAAGCAAATACAATGCATGTATGGTGATTTATATTGACAGTTTTTAAATGCTGCCTTGAATTTGTGAATGCGCCTACGTGACTGTCAACAGTGACTCCCCACTCACTCTCTAGCGCGTGCAGACGCAGCCTCAACAGCAGCACAAGCCTCCTCCAGGTCCTAGTGCCTGCCGGTAGAATGTTATATATATTTAGTGGGGGCGCTGTTGTTATGGTAATATATATATATATATATATATATATATATAAAAAATAACGAAGTTACTTCTTTTTCTGCATAAATAAAGCAGTAATGATGTCATAAATCACAAGTATGACACTTGTAAATTAAATAATTGTATATACAGTTTATTAATCTGTAATACCATTTTATGAAATGGATGATGAAAAATAATCCAAGGAGCTCTAAAATAATTGTATTTTTTATTTGAAGCTAAAGACAGCATTAACTGATGTCATGCCACCCCCACTTAAAAACTTAACATACACAAACGTTAAATCCAAAAATAAAATATGCATCTGCATGGGGTGAAAAATTGCTGACTTTATTATTGTTATTTTCAGAGCTTTTAATATACGCATTATAAAAAGAACTTTATTAACATTTATTTATCTTTAACAAGTATCCTTTTAGTAAGGAGAACTCATAAATGTGAAACCAGAATGAAAAAAAGAGTTTTTGCTCAAAATGGTGTCGTTTCCAATCAAAGGGGGAAAAAAACGTATATCGGTTAAAATGAGTTGAAAAATATCAGCATTTCGGATACCAAAAATCTAATACCAGTGAAATTCACAATTTTCAGGTACAGAAATTTTATATAAAGTACTGCATAGACGTCATGTATAAACTAAACATAGATTTAAACATAGAATAACAAAAGTTATTCAGTCAAGAGTGTTTTTTAACAATAAAAACAGACAGCAGCAAGTATATTAGGCTGCTGTCAATTTAAAGGAACACTACACTTTTTTTTTGAAAATAGGCTCATTTTCCAACTCCCCTAAAGTTTAACAGTTGAGTTTTACCGTTTTCGAATCCATTCACCCTATCTCCTATCTTACTTTGTGTACTAAGACCGATGGAAAATGAAAAGTTGCGATTTTCTAGGCCGATATGGCTAGGAACTATACTCTTATTCCTGCATAATAATCCAATAGGGATCCAATATACTGATACATACTGTACACATGCGTTTTCTTTCTTAACTATATATCCTATAACTATAACTATAACTATTAACCCATTTTCTACTTGGACTACATCCTGGTACTTCCTTCATTAATTACGTCAGTAGAACAGACTAACCTCCGCCCACAAGAATACGCGGAAAAAGGGGCGTGGTCTTGTTGCTGTCCCACGTGGAGAAGAGGACGGTCGCATGGAGAAAAGGAATTGTTGCGTTTGAGTGTGTTTGTCGCCATGTCGTCGAGACGCTGTTATTTTCATCCCGGAGTCAAATCACCTTTGTTTGGCTTTCCCAGGGACGCTGTAGAGATCATTAAGCGCATATATCTCCCGTTAAGAGGCGTGACCTTTCCACGTGCGCTAAGCTGCTGTCGAATCACAACACAGGAACCGTGCCACGTTCGCTAAGCTGCGGTCAAATCCCAACACGGGAACCGCTGGCACAATCAGAACTCGTTACGTATTTCTGAAGGAGGGACTTCATAGAATAAAGGAAGTCATCAGCCGTTTTAGGACAGTGAAAACAGCGGTATACAGATAAGTAAATTGTGTTAAAAATACTGTTTTTTTTTTTACACGCGAAACATGAACACATGTTATATTGCACACTGTAAACACAATCAAAGCTTCAAAAAGACACGAAGAACAGGACCTTTAACCAAAATTGGAGCTAATATGTGTTTTGTTTTTAGTTAGAATATCTGTTTGACTGTATTGCCATATTAAAAATTATTATGAAGATTTCTTTCAATACTTTTATTTTATTAACAAAGTTATATTCAAGATTAACAAGCTCTGAATGAAACATGATAAGCCATATATACAAATGCAAAGAACAATCATTAAGAATGAAAAATTGTCACACTTAGTTGTAATTGTTTATATAGAACATTTTTACAAAAAATGTCTTTAAAAGCAAAAAAAAAAAAGTTTACTTTGGTTAGAGCCACAAAAAAAATCTTTAAAACAGGCTAATGCAGAAGAAAACAACTTAAGCGCTCGCTGAGAAGACAAATTGCAGTGCGTGCGCATAACATCTCACATGAGAAAACTTGCCGAGCTGCAACAGTCATGTTAGAGACATTTAACAAATCACTCGCCAAAACAAAGTCTTTGTTCAGAATTTTCCATTCGTTTGAAACATTGTGCAGTAGTTCAGCAATATTCAATAAGTCAGTCCAAAAATTATGCCACGGATGTTGGTAGGTTTATGTCCCGGCCACCGCATCGGAGACATAGGAGTGTTATTAAGTATGGCAAGAAAAGCGCCGTATAGCCTACTTGGAGCACCACTTCGTTATTTTGGCTCAGAACTTTGTTTGTTGGAAATATTAACTTAATTTAGAAGTGCTTTTGAAATTAAAAACTTCGCATTTAATAGGCAAAATAAATTTTTTGAAACGGAGAGGCAGCTGCAGCGAGTGCAGACAGAGCAGCCAGAGAAACGGAGGAGCGACTGCTGCAAGGTGTCTGAGCAAAACTGTGGAAAAACTGCATGAAACGTGTGGGTGTTTAACCCTCTCACCGGAAAAGTGTCCCCACAGGTGCGACGCCCCTGAACAGGTCGTAGTTTGTCCATTTTATCTTAAACGAAAGCAATTCACCAGCATATGAACGTTCGCCTATCAACGGGTGGTTCAGTTTGGCTGGTGACAGCGCGGACAGGCACAGTGGTGAAGTGGCCGTTTGAATTGAACACAGAATCGATTCTGAATTTTTGAGAATCGATTATGAATCGTTGGATAATGAATCGCGATGCATCGACCTTTTCTCCCAACCCTACTATAAACAGTACATGTGATCTCACATTTAAAAGTGAAAAGCAATGGACATTCATTTCCTATTATCCCCATTATCTACCGCCAACTACAAGCAAAACAAAAATAGAATAAAAGTAGCACTGTATAATATATCAGCAACTGATATGGTATTCGGCAATAACTATTATTGTTGATAGAGGAATGAGTGATAATTAATGATCATTTTAACTAGTAACTTGCTAGCCATGGTATACTAGATTGTAAAAACTTTTCTTTTTTGTGTATGACCTAATAATTTTCATGTGTTCAGCATGTAAGCTTGACCTGAGTCCTGACGCTTTGTAAGGTTATCTTGTCAAAGCCACACCTGAATATGAACAGGTTTATGTGGACATGCCATGCGCCACATAGAAATCTCTGGCACCTACACTCTTTTTGAATACATAAATGTGTCCTGTGTGAACGGCCACTTACATCTAATAAAAGCATACGTTTAGAGTTAGTCAGAATTCCTAAATGCATGCTAATTTCAGACTCTAACAACATAATTTTGAATCAAGTAAAGGGTTTTTAAAGGTCCCGTTCTTCGTGATCCCATTGTTCTAACTTTAGTTAGTGTGTAATGTTGCTGTTAGATAATATAATACCTGTAAAATTATAACGCTCAAAGTTCAATGCCAAGCGAGATATTTTATTTAACAGAAGTTCCCTTTCAAAGCCTACAGCGAACGGCTGGCTTGGACTACATCCTGGTACTTCCTTCATTAATTACGTCAGTAGAACAGACTAACCTCCGCCCACAAGAATACGTGAAAAAAGGGGCGTGGTCTTGTTGCTGTCCCACGTGGAGAAGAGGAAGTGTCACGTGGAGAAAAGGAAGTGTTGCGTTTGAGTGTGTTTGTCGCCATGTCGTCGAGACGCTGTTATTTTCATCCCGGAGTCAAATCACCTTTGTTTGGCTTTCCCAGGGACGCTGTAGAGATCATTAAGCGCATACATCTCCCATTAAGAGGAGTGACCTTTCCATGCAAGTTACGTGCGCTAAGCTGCTGTCGAATCACAACACAGGAACCGTGCCACGTTCGCTAAGCTGCGGTCAAATCACAACACAGGAACCGTGCCACGTTCGCTAAGCTGCGGTCAAATCACAACACAGGAACCGTGCCACGTTCGCTAAGCTGCGGTCAAATCACAACACAGGAACCGTGCTACGTTCGCTAAGCTGCGGTCAAATCACAACACAGGAACCGTGCCACGTTCGCTAAGCTGCGGTCAAATCACAACACAGGAACCGCTGGCACAATCAGAACTCGTTACGTATTTCTGAAGGAGGGACTTCATAGAACAAGGAACTCATCAGCCGTTTTAGGACAGTGAAAACAGCGGTATACAGATAAGTAAATTGTGTGAAAAATACTGTGTTTTTTTACACGCAAAACATGAACACGTTATATTGCACACTGTAAACACAATCAAAGCTTCAAAAAAAAAAACCACGAAGAACGGGACCTTTAATTCTTTAGCTGCTCCATGTAATAGGTGTAAAACAGAAAAAGGTAATTATACACAACAATATATATATTATTAAATATCAATAACCCCAGAAATTCCATATCAGATAATTTCAAATATGTCTTAACATCAGTATCTGCCACTTGGGTATTACTCCGCTTCTGTACGCATCAAACCATCTGACAGTCATAGTAGATGTTGTATATATGGTCAAAACACAGAATGTGTGAATGTAGCTGCAGAAGAATCATCATGATTTTTATTTAATTTCACTTTTGAGTGAATCTCTGTATTTTTTGGGGGCTGCATGGCGATACACATCTCGTTTTCTATTCGCTTCAAACTTTACTGGCAAGAGGAACAACACACATTCACTCATCTGTAATTATATTAGTCTACATTTGATAACCCCATTACTACAGTCACTTTACAGTGACTTCTATAATAAAAATACACTTACTTGTGCCATATTTAGAATTTTAAACCTACATTTAATTTCCAACAAGTATTTTAAATGTATATTTTAGTCAGAAATATTGTGCTATTCTATGCGCTCTGTCTGTTTGGCGCATATGCGTGCGTGCAGCGGAGCTCATTCTGTGAAGTTTAGTGGAGATTCGCTTACAGCTCACACACTCCTGACAGCAAAACAAAAAATATTTGCATGACCTTCTAACATGTACAGATTATACATGATGTGAAATGTAAGTTATGCACTGAGCACAAATATCAGTCAGAGCATCTGACGGGCAAAGCCATGTTAAACTATATGCGTTAACTATATCTTACAAGGCATTTTGAAGCCCTTCATATAGAGCACGTCTCTTGTTATCACAAATTGGATTATCATGCAATTTCCCAGACGCAGCTCACTCTGCGTTCTGCGGTATATTTCAGATACGATCATAATATTTAACTACTGTACTGCCTAATCCTACATACATAGATATAAAAATATATAGATATATCATACACTCTATAGCCTACTGCCCTGCCCCAATTTGGTTTTGTTCAAGTCATCCAGACTTTTGAATTCTGACACTGTCTGATATTATGTGAAATGTCGACCCAGGAAGAGCTATAGGACTGTGCAAGGTTTGGGGGTGTTCATAGATGCAATCTATGACAAAAACACGATTTTCTCAGCTTTTTGTTCAAAATGTTTTTTGTGTTTGTTTGTTTTTTTCATTTATGAGACTTACCCACAGATTCAAGTTGATTTAAAAAAATAAAAAATAAAAAAAAGCTTCTTCTTTTTTTTTAGCAGAGGCTCTATTCTTTTTTTATATATACAGTAGTTTATATCTCGCAATTCTGACTTGGATATAAAATATATCTGATATAAACTCGCAATTGTGAGTTATAAAGTCAGTATTGCGAGATGTAAACAATTGGGAGAAGTCGCAATTTTCGATTAAAATGTTTGATTCTGTGGTGGAAACAAGCTTCCATAAGAAAGAGTTAAAATGACAGCAGCCTAAAATTCTTGCTGCTTTCTGTGCCATTAATAGGGGTGTGACGAGACACTTATCTCACGAGAGGAGACACGAGATTGGGTTCACAAGACAAGATGAGATTTTTACATAGTATTTTTAAGAAATCCTCAATGATGAAATGTATGACTAAAAAATATTTTGCAGGTGCATTCGAAATGTTTTAACACATCTTGTAATGAATGTTATTTCAGTTCTACTTTCTGAGTATGAATTATCATATGCTGTAAAAGACAACAAGCACTGTAAATGTTTTGCCAAAAAGATTGTCTCTTCAGACCTTAGAACTGCACATGAGCTTCTTTTGACCTCTAACTGAACTCCTCTCCTTCCCACAAATTGATCAGATATTAAAGGGTTAGTTCACCCAAAATTGAAAATTCTGTCAGTAATTACTCACCCTCATGTTGTTCCAACCATGTAAGACCTTCGTTCATCTTCGGAACATAATTTAGTATATTTTTGATGAAATCTGAGAGCTGTCTCACTCCTCCTTAGGCTTTCAGAGGGAATGAAACTTGATGGCCCAGAATAGTAAGTAAAAACGTCATTTAAGGAGTCCAAATGACTACAGTGGCTCTGTATTAAGTCTATCATGCGACGAAAATACTTTTTGAGCGGAAAAACAACAAAAATAACGACTTTATCCCACTATTTATCCCACTATATACTCTCTGACGAGAGTTTGCGGGAGTGCCACGACGCATGCGCGAGAACTCGCGCATGCGTCGTGGCACTCCCGCGAACTCTCGTCAGAGAGTATATAGTTCGCGGGAGTGCCACGACGCATGCGCGAGTTCTCGCGCATGCGTCGTGGCACTCCTGCAAACTCTCGTCAGAGGCTCAAATTGAACAATAATAGTTGGATAAAGTCATTATTTTTGTTTTTTTTTTCGCTCAAAAAGTATTTTCGTCGCATGATAGACTTAATACAGAGCCACTGTAGTCATTTGGACTCCTTAAATGACGTTTTTACTTACTATTCTGGGCCATCAAGTTTCATTCCCTCTGAAAGCCTATGGAGGAGTGAGACAGCTCTCAGATTTCATCAAAAATATACTAAATTATGTTCCGAAGATGAACGAAGGTCTTACATGGTTGGAACAACATGAGGGTGAGTAATTACTGACAGAATTTTCAATTTTGGGTGAACTAACCCTTTAAGTACCAACAACAACCATAATCAAAGTACTCAATATTCTAAGCGCAAATAGAGACCAAATTTTTCTTCAAACATGATACAGAGCTAAGAGATGGTTACCACGAGCTTTTATATTGGGAGATATTCACGTGCTTCAGAGAGCCGCTTTCAAACAACGGTAACGTATTGAAATCGTGTTTGAATGAGCACTCCCGTTTATTTTTCAATTTCACGATCGTGCGTACATGTAATACACACTCGTACACATGCTCAATGCAAGCGCTTCACTAACACGTAACACACACTCATAACATGCTCAATGTCTTCTCGTCACATGATCAGTGCACTGATTAGCCATGGCAGTGCTGCGCACTAGATAAACTCGAATAGCTCGTGTTGGATGAGCTGATGGAATTGAAGCAACTGTTTAGTCGACTGTTAGTCATTAATGTTAAACAACAAAAGACAGAAAATAATTTACTGCTCTTGACTAGAGGTCGACGCGAATTGGACGCAAATTGAGCGTCTTGCGTGAGTGGTGCTTTTTGTGCATTCGCGCGTTTGAAGCGAATTCGCGTGAAAAATCTGAACTTTGGTGTAAATTTGCGCCGCGTTAACCAATCAGGAGCCTGCTTGCTGCTGTCACGTGGTAAAGTGACGTGATGAGAAACCCTGCATTATTTAAAAATACTATTGTGTCACACAAGAGGTTAAGACTTTTTCAGGTGAGAATGTTGTTGTTTAAAGCTCAAATCTGTGGTTTATTTATAAAGAGAGCGCCTATTTAAAAAAACAATCTTGTGTTTTTGGAGTTGAGATCCAGGCGATCACCGGGCACTCAGCGCTCATTAACCCGGCGAGAGCAGCCTTTCCTTGGCCAGTCCTTCTTTGCCGCTGGCTCTGATGTCCTGTAGTGGTTCGTCTTGTGTGGATCTAACGGGCGATCTTTGGTGTCATGAATCTACAATTTGTTGTCTGCCAAATCGTTTTGACTGAGGGCAAAGAGAAGTTTCATAACTTTATTTTTTAAGGATATTTAAATATACATGCAGTGAAGATAATGTAGGAGTTGCCTGGACCACATTTGTGTGGTTATTAATGTTTAATATATATTTTTAATGAAAATGAAAAGAGGCAGAGTGGTGTTTTATGTCATATTTCTCCTGGAGCGCCTTGAATGCGGACACGCGAATGGATTCGAAATGTTCACGCGTCAAACTAGACGCGGTAGACACGATTTTGACGATTTCTGTATCGTCAAGCATACGACAGAAAAAGTATTGTTCATTGTTAGTTTTATCTATTAACCTTAGTTAATGCAATATGAACTAACATGAATGATCAAGGTACAATTGTATTGATAAAATATTAATACATGCTGTAAATTGTATATTGCATAATGTATATAGTTCATGTGAGATACATCCTTGTTAACAAATGGGACTTGCTGTCTGTTACCGATTACATTTACATACATTTTTCTATTATAGTTAAAGGAACATTTATTTATTTATAATTATTTTAAATGTTTAAATTATTTTCTGTAGAATTTGTTCGGTTAGATTTTCTTTAATGTATCCATATTTACATTTACTTTAAAAAATGTAAAGCCTCTCCAATTTAACTCTCTAAATTTTTCAATTGGCCAAATTGAATTTCTGTGAATTGAATTTTATCCATTGTGGCAACAGTCTGTTAACATTTTTTTTTTCAAGCGCATTTTGCGCATGCCATTTTTCGGACGTAGGACTTGTTCAGCCAACATGGATTTTTCACTTCGACTTCATAGATTGACTGAGCACAATTAAATATGTTCGGTGAATATACAATTTTAATTTTGAGTGAAGATCTTAAGCTATGATTAGTACAATGCATCTTTTTGCATGGGGATAATTATTTTGAAGTCATTTATTGGGCCAATCTGTAATGATCAATTTTCAAAACCCAAATTTTTTCTCTGTTCAGTGGCATACAAATCAAATGAAAGCGTATAAGTGTGGACATAGCCTAAAAGATTGATTCTTGGGATTTATAATCGATAACGGTTCATCAAAACGAATACATCATTAACTAGGGGGTGGGAATTTTTTGGAGTCTCAAGATTGGATTCAAATCGATTCCTGGGGTTACGATTTTGAATCGAATTTCGATTCGATATGCATAGATTTGATTTTAGCTTTGATTCTTAGAATTTTATTTTATTCATTTTAACTAACATTAAATATAAAGAATAATATAATATTTTAATTTAAAGGTTTAGTTCAACCAAAAATGAAGGAAACGTGCAGTGGTGTGTTAGAGTGCCTGTGTGGAAAGATTGATCGAGCAGGTCTACTATGGATCCTTCACAGAAATAGCTGATCTAAAACAGGGGATCACAACCTTTTGCCCTTGAAACCTTTTTTATGTGCCCTAAAGTGATTGATATTAAATACAACTCATAGGTGTAATTAAATTTTAATTCAAGTTTGGTTGATCAATCTCATGTTGTTTTACTTCAGTCAATTTATAATATCTAATAAATATTTTATTAATATAAATTACATTTCTTTTGAAAGATATTGGTAATATTAGTTATACTGTTTATATTTGTTCCCCTGGTAGTTTTGCCATGTCTGCTTATTGCAGTCTTAAAGGGTTAGTTCACCCAAAAATGAAAATGTCATTAATTACTCACCCTCATGTCGTTCGACACCCGTAAGACATTCGTTCATCTTCGCAACACAAATGAAGATATTTTAGTTGAAAGCTGATGGCTGAGAAAGGCCTCCATTGACATTCAGTACATTTACACTCACAAGACCCATAGAAGGCACTAAAAACGTCGTTACAAAGTCCATCTCACAACAGTGGCTCTACAATAATTTTAAGAAGCGACGACAATAGTTTTTGAGCGAAAAAAAAAATTAAAAATAACGACTTTATTCCACAAGTTCTTGTCTTCCTGTGCCATGAACTCACGAAGCACCACGACGCATGCGCGAGAATATGACGCAGAACCGACGTTCGAACACGTGACACAGAAGCGAGGAGATTTGTTTACAACAACCAGAGGAAGACGCACCGTATCGAAGCTGTTGAATTCTACATTGATCTTGCTTTAGGTCTCGGTGCAGGGCTCAAAATGGGACTAAAGCGTGCATTTCATGGATTCCCGAACGCCGGCACTACGTCATATTCTCGCGCATGCGTCGTGCTGCTTCGTGAGTTCGACGGCACAGGACAACAAGGAAGACAAGAACTTGTAGAATAAAGTCATTATTTAGATTTTTTTTTTTTTTCGCTCAAACTATTATCGTCGCTTCATAAAATTATTGTAGAGCCACTATTGTGAGATGGACTTTGTAACGACGTTTTTAGTGCCTTTTATGGGTCTTGTGAGTGTAAATGTACTGAATCCCTATGGAGGCCTATCTGAGGCCTTTCTCAGCCATCAGCTTTCAACAAAAATATCTTCATTTGTGTTCCGAAGATGAACGAATGTCTTACGGGTGTCGAACGACATGAGGGTGAGTAATTAATTACATAATTTTCATTTTTGGGTGAACTAACCCTTTAAGGGGCTTGTTTTGCTTTATCGTGACATCTGGCAACCCTTCACCTGAGCTTTAATGAAGAGAAGGAAAAGTTCAGAAGAGAGTAGAAGCAGTATGCAGTTAGTGCCAACTTGTCTGGGGTTATAAAGCAGTTTTAATTATACACGTTATTTTACTTTAGCTCGGTGGAGACTGAGACACCGCCTCCACCGTTAAGCCTTTTATATTTGCCTCTCACGGCTGGGGAGCACGTATAAATGTGCATTTTGCATCAACGTGATTGGTTTATGTGAACGTCAAGTTGAGAGATGCATCGAATCCAAGGAAGTGATTATCAGCTGGTTCTGAACAGTGGCTGATTGTTTGAAGTGATACACGCTGTTGCATTCTCGATATTTAATGATGTGTTCAATCGCTTTTACAAGCAAGTATTGTTTGTTATAACATTGAACGTGCTTCTTGTGTAAAAAGCAAGAACACAAGCTTGACCTGCGCCAGCTACTATAAATGATTTAAAGGTGCTGTATGTAAGGTGCTGTATGTAATTTTTGGACTGTACTAAAGCATAAAAATACCATAATATTTGTAGATATTTAAGAAACAGATAATTATTCAAATCAAATGTACGTTCTGTGTCGGAATGTGTTTGTATTGGTCTGTGATGCCGCCTGCTGTCAATTTTCCCGATAGTATTTCGACACCCTGGGTTGCCAGTTGGCAGAAAACAGCTTACAATAGGGCTGTACGATTAATCGATAAATAATCGAAACCGAAATTCAGAACCTCTAACCGATGTATTTTTCCCATGTCGGTTATTCCGGACGGTTTTAGTCACGTGACTCCGCCCCATCAGTCACATCAAGTACAGTTCGTAGGCACACAGAGAAATGCAAGAGCAGTTATCTTTGTTTATAGATGCCTATTGTTTATAGGTGTTTACAAGGCTGATGACTAGGGATGGGCGATATCTTATCGTTTGCGATATACCGGTAAAGATTCTCCCCACAAGAAGAATTTGTGTTCCCGCGATAATAACGATAAAGCCTAGTTGATGATGCAACACGCAACCCGTTCACATCTCACGTGCAGAGCAAAAACAACTTTGGCGGAAGCTGCGGAGGAGTTAATAGCTAAACGAGGGGCTAACTCTACAATCTGGAACCTGTACAGATATATTTTCACTCGCTGAGCAATTGGACTGATCGCTTAAGAGAGTTGCTCTCAATCGATCGGTAAAGCACACCATTTAATTTCATCTCAATGAATGCGCAGTGTATTTGACACACAGTAAATACTAGTGTGAGGCGCACGTGCGCGACGAGTGCTCAGTGCTTCACACACACTCAAAGAGACTTATACCACACAGAATTGACGTGCTACATGTAAACAATATTCTTTGTCGTATTTTCCTGTAAAATAATGGCATTCGTTTGGAATTATTCAGCCTTTTATGAACAGGAAGAAACGAATGCACAAACGGCAATCTCATTGGCTGGCGCGCACCTATTACTCTGCCTGTTTTGGCTTCAGCAAATCAGTTTGAATGAGCGCTGACAACGTGATTCATATTCACAAACCCAGAAGCTCATTAATCCTAAATGTGGTTTATTTTTATCAGTATTATGTTTAGTTACATTTTTTACAGCAACGCTGAATGTCTTAAGTTCCACCACCAGGCCTAAATTCAGTTAAAATGACAAATGTGCATTCATACGTTTTCATTCGCACATGATTACATACATTTTAGTTCAAATGACTGAAGTTCTATCATTAAATCATTATTTGCAACTTTTTTGTAATCTGAAGACATGGTTGGGATTATTACTTTTGCTGCTTGTGCTATTTTTTCCACTGTTTGCACCATGAGTATGAATAAATACAGAATCTGTGTTTACATTTCAAACTTGTCACTGATTTTAATTATTATTATTGTTTGTAATGCGTAATGTTTTTCCAGTACAGTTGCACTATTTAAACATTACCTGCACTTTTACAGAAGAAATGTATATCTGCAACTTTTCCATTTCTGAAAAGGCTGGTGTAGATTTTTACTTTAAAAAAAATAAATATATTTTTTATGTATTATAGGAGCCTATTTGATGATGGGTACGTTTTACTTTAGATCATTGGTTGTTTTTCTGAGGCTCTCAAGAATGCATGCAGCTCTCACTTGTATCCAAAAACATGGGGAATGGTACTAAATTTATCGTTATCGCAATAAATACCAGAAAATACCGTGATAATTTTTTAAGTGGCTATCATGTTAATACTTTGCCCATCCCTACTGATGACTTTAGATGGCATTAATACTGCCATTAACAATACTAAAAAGAATTCTGCAATACCATATGAAGCATAAAAAGAACTGCAATAATGGCAAAGCTGGGACTGTCATCATGGCTGCTGTTTAATATGGCAACACTAAAACCTTTTTTTTTTTTAAACAGGACACAAAGGCCATCAGAAGATTATGAAATTTGCTCCAAGAAAAAGAAATATCTTGACTTTGCTTTTACAGTAAGAGCCTAATGTTTTACAATAAGGCCTTGAGCGACTGACCAGAGTCAGACGGAGTTTAGAAAGCTTTTGATCAACATCACAGACAGACTTTAACCTGCACTGAGATTATTGGATTGTGCTATTGCACTACACGTTTATTTATTAATAACTGACTCATATTGTTTGCACTGTTGCAAGCATTCAGATTCCCTTCGTGCCCTTTCTATATTTAGGAATTCTCTATGGGATGCAGGCGCTGTAACAAATCATTCGTACTGGGAAGGTTTAAGAAAAATAAGCAGGCTTGATGACGTTTCTTTCAATGAATATTTCAGTAACAGCCTTCAATAATGATTCAATAAACATCATCTTTCAAACAAAAGCATCAATGCAAAGCCTGCATTCCAGATTCATAAATCAGTAATGTCAGAATGAACCCTGATCACCCAATCCCTGTCATTGATGGGTAAACATGGATGGTAATGTGTTGGTAAAGTTCAGAACGAGTCAGAGCATAGTTTCAAATATTGCTCTTTGTTGAGGTTTGATTCAACTTTTTTTGTATCTTAGCTTTTGAATTAAATCAACAGACATCTCACATACTGTATAAACAGCACAACTAAACTTGACAGACTGAAAAGCCCATGCGTGCACATTCACAAAACTCATGAAATAAGCTAAATTAACTTCAACTCTAATATTGAATGGAAGATGTAGAGAAGAGAAACTCTCTGAAGGAGCAAAGGCCTTTAACAGGATGATTTTCTGCAGCAAAAGACAGAAGTGAGTGAACTCGACTTCCTGCAGGGGAGATTTTTTTTTTTTTTTTAAACATCACCTTCAACAAGCACGGGTGCGGGCCATTTCTGCTGCCTAACCGCAATACGTGCTTTATTCCTAACATGACTATTTTGCAATGCGAAAACTATTACAGGGTCAAGATGAAAGGGAAGATTTGAGCTGACAGATGTTCAGAAGAGTTCCTTTGAAATAAACATTGCACACATGTGGGTGTTTCTTCAACTATAGGCACTTATGTGTCACAGGGTTCTTTTTTTATTAAAATATTTTATGAGAGTTTTACTAAAACTTAAGTCAATTTTGAACAATGGAGGTCCCATTAAAACTGCCTTGAACACTTTTTTTTAACCATGCCTTCATCATGTGTTTTTGCTACCTTCAAGAATCTTAATTTATGAAAATCTATAATAAAAATAAACCACATTTAAGCGAGACACTATGGCCAATTTTTTGATTTTGGGATATTTTGCTTCCATAGCATGTCTTCTTTCAGACTAGTGGCTAGAAAACATAAAAAAAGTCTTCACTTCAGCACTTACATGCATCTAACCTTACAGTTGTATTTACAGTTGTAACTTCTGAAGGTTTTACAAAGGTTAAATTGTTTATATATCATTTGTGTGTTTTATATACCAATTTATTTCTAAAATCAAGGTGAATTTTGTTCTGGCCGTTGACAGTATTTTCTGATTTGATCTTTTCTGAGTGATAAAAAGAGCCCAAAAATCACCAAAAACCAAAATATCCTATGTAAAAATAAAAAAATACAACATTTAACTTTAATATGTCAACAAAAAGAAATAAAAGAATGAACAAGTTTTTAACATGGCTTTATCTAATGTTCAGATTTATCTATGTTCTGAAAATACATATTTAATTAGACTAAAATGTGGCTGTGATACATTTTTACCCTAATACAGTGTTTTATCAAACATCAGTGTACTTGTTTATCAAGGAGACACCAATGTTTGTAAAGAGCTTAAGACAATATGAAATGTAAAGTCTGTTGTAAACCCAGATACATATCATGTTAATACTTTACAATAAGGTCCCGATAGTTAAACTTAGTTAATCAGCAACAACTAACAAGCTATACATTTGTTACAGTTTGTATTAATCTTAGTTTATATCAATTATTAGTTGATAAGAAAAAAATGCAACTGTTCATGGTTAGATGTTATCGCATCATGTCCATTAAAGAATATTAACAGATACAACTTTTCAAGAATGTAGTAAATGTTGCAATTATCATTAACTAAAGAGTAATACATGTTTTGGAAGTTTTTCTTTTTCATTGTCAGTTCGTATTAATAAATGTAGTTAAGCAATGTTAATAAGTGAAACCTTATTGTAAATCGCTGAACAGAACATTTTGATTGTGCATAACTTTCAATTATGCCCAAGTATGTGAAAACATTACTGTTTTTAATGTATACATGCTAGCTATGGAATTAGCCTTAGTAACACAAAAACAACGGTACATTTCTTACTTTTTTTTGTTTTGTTTGGTTGTAAAACAGAATGTCATTACAACCAAAACATAATTATGAAGTGATGAAAAGTTAAATAAACGGGTGAGAGTGTGAAAAATTAGTTTAAGATATTTATGTTCTAGAAGTGTTCCCGCAGCTGAAGAAACATCTGCATATGAATTATGCATGAATAGAGGAAAAATGGGCGCAGCTGAGGTTACTCCGTTAATTTATCAACACTCTTGAGTCGACAGTGTGCCAAACTGGCTGTACAGTTACATAAAAATATGAAATTATACATGACAAAATGTATTGAATCCAATCTACAACATTAACATATGGTCTTACAGGGTGCAATACACAAGACAGTGTAAAAAAAAGAAGGAAAAAAAAAGAAGAAGAAGAAAACATTTGCACAAGAAAAACAATTAGCGTCACTGTAAAGATAAACACTTACTTGTTTGTTTGGGATTGGTGAACTAGCACACTGCTAGCCAACTCGCGTGACGATCACCGTACTTGAAACTTCAAATATCCGAGCGAAAGTCATTCAATCCATGCTGCTTCTTTTACTCCACATATTTTTGTCGCTCAGCGTCACTTACGTGAGGATCGCTCGTTAGTTGTCGTAACGTTTGACTTTTTGTAGCACAGCTCGCTAAGATGTTTAGGGTCAAGTTTAGACGGCTAACGTTAGCTGCGAGTTAGCATGTGCTGCTTCCCTTATTTACAAAACATGACCACAGCTTCGCACTAAGCATGCTGTCTGTCTCAACTCAATAGGACCACAAAGACGACAATACATGTTCTTAAATAAAGCCACCTGATGAATATGTCATGGGCGCGACATGTCTTAAGATCACCAGTGGTGTGACAGCTAGCGAGCATGCTAACTCACCCGACATGGCAGTCAAGACTATCAGTAGGTCATGCTTTAACAAGCCACACCTGCTTGTCTTTAAACGACTGCTGTTTTGCCTATCCTTCAGCCCGATGAAGACCAGTTTTAATTTCCAGCACGCAGTCTATATGCTCCAGTGCTGTCTCGCGCCCTGTGCGACTGCAGTTGACACGCTAACTCAGCGGGAAGTGTCTCAATTCTCTAGTGTGCTGCCCACCTAGACAGCATGTTTGGACAGCATAGGTCCATTAGCTTATATTTCCACAAAATCTGCCTATGTCGGTCAGAAATTCTTAAAGTGTTAAACACTACCCATGTGTAACAGAAGAGTGTTTCGCTGACCCTGTGCTGTATTCAGATTACAATCAATTATTAACTAGACCCTCCCAGCACTGATCCTTTAGATTATTCATGCATTTTATATTTGGTCATTTTGAAATGCTTATTTTTGGTTGAACGACTTGGTTAAATAATAGCAAGGAAGTGAAAGTTAGGATGGTTAACGTCCTTCACAGACACTCTGTTTGACCTTTTAGTTTGGTTTTAGGTGAAAGCAAAGTATGTTTGCTATACACATGCTCCACTGCTTATTCAATTCATCAATATGTCAAACAAATCCATTTACCCAAACACCAAACAGTGTGATGAATCAACAGTAGATTTTGACTTGGATTCTTGAGCTAATAAACAAGGGGAACTTTGCACAATTTATGATTCATGTCCGGTTTCACAGACAAGGCTTAAGCCTAGTCCCAGACTAAAATGCATGTTTGAGCTTTCTTGACTGAAAGCAACTTCGTTGTTTTGTCACACCAGTAATGTTTTTTTTTTCCTACGGCACATTTATTAAGGCTACTTAAATGTCCCAATTGAATAAAGGCTTAGTCCTCTAATCCCTGAAACCAGCGGCCCATACCATGATGGTAGTTGAACAAACTCAGGGTTACAGGATTAGTTTCGAGGTGACATGTGTCTCTTTGCTTACAGGTGATTGGTCCAATTTTTGTTTGAGAACTCTTACCTGGAACATAACCTGGCCTAGAAAAGGTTAGCCGTGGAGCGTAAGTTACTATAGCGATGAACACTGCTAAAAGCTGAGCCACTTTCATGGTGCCTAAAAACCCAGGGTTGGCTCAAACTTAACTGAAACATACCTGGGGCCTATACCATGAAGCTGGTTTAGCTGGCTAACCAGATATGTTTAAGCTTAGTTTGTGCCAATCCTGGGTTTTTGGTACCATTAAAATGGTTTGGCTTTTAGCAGTGTTCATCGCCATAGTAACTTACGCTCCACGGCTAACCTGCTCCAGGGCAGGTTATGTTCTGGATAAGAGATCTCAAACTGAAATTGGACCAATCAGCTGTGAGCAAAGTGACACACCTCTGATGCAATAAAGTCACTCCCCCTTTTTCTACTCCAAATTAAAGGTCACTACATAGCAAATGCTTTTTAAAGACTAAAGCGTCTGGCTTTTAACAATGCTTATTTATAATAATATAAATGTTGGTTTATTTATCATTTATGTAATTATTATACCCTTAATCAATTACACGTGTATAATTTGGTTACTCAATCATTAATAGGCACTTGGTTCAAATTAATATAAATAGCCTATATAAAGGTCTTACAAATAAGCTTTAAAATCAATAAATAAAGCTATAAAAATTACTACATGTGAGCTTAAATGTTCAATTCTCTCTATATATCAACTAAACTAACTTACCGGTAATAACTTTTACTTGCATTGACGTAGTAAGATTTTTCTTTAAGTGGTCTTCTTTTATAGACAGCTCTTTTCTTCTTCCTGTGTAAATTAGTTTAAATTCTTAGTATTTTTCAATCATCTCATATTCTGCAGAAGAGAGAAATGAATCTCACTGCTACTCTCGCGAGAAGTGAATCTCAGTTTCCTTGATCCACAGCATGTGATTGGCTGTTCACTGCTGATGTCACAGCTAAACTCCTAAACTCTGGATCAAAGCCTGAGTTGACAGAGAAAGCGGATGATCAGTATCATGGGACCAACAAAGCCTGAATCGATTGGTTTGGTTTTGTCAACTCGAAACTAATCCTGTAACCCTGAGTTTATTAAACTACCATCATGGTACAGGCCTCTGGCTAGCCACCTAAACCGGCATCGTGTTGTAGGCCTATAATTTCCCTAAACAAGTTGTTAGATATGATCAGTGAAATGATAATTGAGAGCCTAAGCAGAAGCACAACAACAGCGACTTAGCCTATAAAAAGTATTTTAGCAATTCACATTTTAGGATTGATTATACGTAAATATTATCATTATTATTGTATATTTATTTACAGTGCATCCGGAAAGTATCACAGCGCATCACTTTTTCCACATTTTCTTGTGTTACAGCTTTTTTCCAAAATGGATTAAATTAATTATTTCCCTAAAATTCTACAAACAATACCCCATAATGACAACGTTGTTTGAAATCTATAACATGTAAAAAACAACAACAACAACAAGTATTCACAGTCTTCGCTCAATACTTTGTTGAAGCAACTTTGGCAACAATTACAGCCTCAAGTCTTTTTGAGTATGATGATAAATGCCTGACACACCTATTTTTGGGCAGTTTCTCCCATTCTTCTTCTTCACGGGCTTTAGCTGGCTAGCCAGATATGTTTAAGCTTAGTTTGTGCCAATCCTGGGTTTTAGGTACCATTAAAGTGGTTTGGTTTTAAGCCGTGTTCATCTCCATAGTAACTTTGCTCCAGGACAGGTTATGTTATGGATAAGAGATCTCAAACTGAAATTAGACCAATCAGCTGTGAGCAAAGTGACCTCTAATGCAATAAAGTCACCCCCTCAGTTTCTACTCCAAATTAAAGATCACTACATAGCAAATGATTTTTTTAAAGACTAAAGCGTCTGGCTTTTAACCATGCTTATTTATAATAATAATACTTTTGAATGATTTATGCAATTATACCCTTAATCAATTACACATGTATAAATTTTAATTAATCATTCAATAGGCACTTAGTTAAAATTAATATAAATAGCTTATATAAAGGTCATACAAATAAGCTTTAAAATCAATAAATAAAGCTACAAAATTACTACATGTGAGCTTAAATGTTAAATTCTCTCTATATATCAACTAACTTCATAACTTTTACTTGCATTGACGTATAAGATATTTCTTTAAGTTGCCCTCTTTCATAGACAGCTCTTTTCTTCTTGTCTATTTGTTTAAATTCTTAATATTTTTCAATCATGTAATATTCTGCAGAAGAGAGAAATGAATCTCAGTTTCACTGATCCACAGCACGTGATTGGCTGTTCACTACTGATGTCACAGCTAAACTCCTAAACTCAGGATCAAAGCCTGAATTGACAGAGAAAGCTGATGATCAGCATCATGGGACCAACAAAGCCTGAATAGATTGGTTTGGTTTTGTCAACTCGAAACTAATCCTGTAACCCTGAGTTTGTTAAACTACCATCATGGTACAAGGCCCTGGACCTCTCAAGCTCCATCAGGTTGGATGGGGAGCGTTGGTTCACAGCCATTTTCAGATCTCTCCAGAGATGTTCAATCGAGTTCAAGTATGGGCTCTTGCTGGGCCACTCAAGAACATTTCACAAAAAGATGATAAAGTTTTATATGATAGAAAATGCTGTTAGTCAAAAGGCATAATTTCTTTTGGTTTAATTTTTTTTTGATAATGCAATGAAACTAACAGTTTACTCCCTTGCCTTCAGAATTGCCTTAATTCTTCATGGTTTAGATTCAACAAGATGCTGGAAACATTTCTTAGAGACTTTGGTCCATATTGACATTATAGCATCACGCATTTGCTGCAGACTCAATGATGCGAATCTCCCTTTCTCCCACATCCCAGTGGTGATCTATTGGATTGAGATCTGGTGACTGTGGAGGCCATTTGAGTATAGTGAACTCATTGTTATGTTCAAGAAATCCAGTTAAGATGATTTGAGCTTTGTGATATGGCATATTATACGGATGGAAGTAGCAATCAGAAGATGGGTACACTGTGGTCCTAAAGGGATGGATGTGGTCAACAACAAAATCAAGTAGGCTGTGGTGTTTAAAGATGCTTAATTGGTACTATGGGGCCCAAAGTGTGTCAAGAAAATATTCTCACACCATTACAACACCACCACCAGCATGAACCCTGATTACAAGGCAGGATGGATCCATACTTTCAAGTTGTTTATGCTAAATTCTGTCCCTACCATCTAAATGTCAGAGCAGAAATCAAAACTCATCAGACCAGTTAACGTTTGTCCAAGATGTTAATGTTTGCTCGAACCAGTCTGGCCTTTCTCCTCCAACAAGGCCCACAGAACTGCTGCTCACTTGATATTTTTTCATACATGATACTCTTTATCAGAGCATTCTCTGTAAACTCTAGAGATGGTTGCATGTGAAAAACCCAGTAGAACAGAAGTTTCTGAAATACTCAGACCAGCCCGTCTGGAACCAACAAACAACATTCCTGTAAATGGTCTGAAAGTCCGAACCACACAGAAAATGAGACTACCTCTTTTCGTCTGACCAAATTTCATCTGTTTGGTCCGGACCGTGGTCCGGGGGAAGTTTCAGACCTGTAATTTTGATTTGGATCAACCTGAAAAGTCAGAAAGGTAGGTGTGAAAGATCCCTTAGTAAGAATTTAACTCCCAAGGTAGACTAAACTTTTGTTTGTTACTTTGGCATTGCCCACTTCTGAAGTATTTGTTTCCCTCCTAAGTTGTATTCTTTATTCAAAAGAAATAAAGTTGGGCCGCTTGCATGCGGATGGGTATCTGCGCATCATAAACCCAATCATGAGCAGCACAGACTGGGGAGAAGCCTACCTGAGCCAGGATGTTTCTTCAAAAAATCATAGTCATCCAGGTGAGATCGGGGAAGGGAGAAATAAACTTGTTGTGGTTCCCCGGTGAGAAGGGGGGCAAATGTTTTTATCCATTCTGATTTTTTTTCCAGCCCTGTCTCCTTGCGACCACCTCAAACATGTGCAAAAAAAACTTCTGGGTCATCCTGTTCAGTCATCTTTGGAAGTGTTATGGGTTGCAATGGGGGTCTGACATTGGCCAAAAGGGCCCTGGTGTAGTCTGCACGAAGACGCACCATTTCCTCTGCCACCTGGTTTTGTCCTGCCACCAGCCTTTCTGATAACTGTTGTTGACACACTGATACTTCAGCGAGATGACAGATTATATCCCCTACGCTAGGGAGAGAAGCGGCCTCACTGGGATTCTCGTGCCTGGTGTCTCCTGCCTACGGGAAGAGAGGAGAACAGACACGAAATGCAATGAAGTGTCACCCCAGAGGCTGTCTTTATTCTTCCAAACAGGGCCAAATTAGGTGCAATTAGGTGTTCTGTAGTGTGAAGTGTAGTTCCTCTTTGCCCCGTAAAGAGAGGGAAGTTTAGCCAATTTAGCTGGGTAATCCACACTCACTTGGGGAAAGCCAATCACTCTCTCTGCAAAGAAAAGAGAGGTTAGTCACACACCTGGTGAGAGTCCAAACTGCTCCCCTCTGTTCTTCCTGGCTGGAGTTTATATCTCCCCTGAGTGATTGCCTCATGGCCATCAGCTGGGACCGCAAGGTGTTGCCAAGATTAACATGGGTGACAAGTAGGGAGTCAGCACTATCTTGTCACAACACACACACACACACACACACACGCACACACACGCACACACACGCACACACACGCACACACACGCACACACAAGTTCTCCCACTTGGAAATCATGAAGGGGTCTGAAATTGTCATCGTACGTGCATGTCCACTGTGAGAAACATAATCTAAAAAAAAAATCCAGAAATCACAATATATGTTTTTTTAACTATTTATTTGTATGATACAGCTGCAAATAAGTATTTGAACACCTGTCTATCAGCTAGAATTCTGACCCTCAAAGACTTGTTAGTCTGCCTTTAAAATATCCACCTCCACTCCATTTATTATCCTAAATTAGATGCACCTGTTTGAGGTCGTTAGCTGCATAAAGACACCTGTCCACCCCATACAATCAGTAAGAATCCAAAGACACTAGAGACAAAATTGTACACCTCCACAAGGCTGGAAAGGGCTACGGGGAAATTGCCAAGCAGCTTGGTGAAAAAAGGTCCACTGTTGGAGCAATCATTAGAAAATGGAAGAAGCTAAACATGACTGTCAATCTCCCTCGGACTGGGGCTCCATGCAAGATCTCACCTCGTGGGGTATCAATGATCCTAAGAAAGGTGAGAAATCAGCCCAGAACTACACGGGAGGAGCTGGTCAATGAACTGAAAAGAGCTGGGACCACCGTTTCCAAGGTTACTGTTGGTAATACACTAATACCCCTTTTACACCAAGGCAGTGCTAGAGCTAGATCGGAGCCAGAGCTAGTCCCAGTTCATAGTTGGTTCAACTGAGGAGCCTGCTAAGAACCGTTTGCTTTTCCACAGGCTAGAGAGCCACAACAGAGCCAGGTCTTACGTCACTGTATACGTCCATCTTTCTCAGCAACGCTAGCGGGAAACATAAACACACTAGGCTTGTTCGAGATGCATCGGTGCTGCGCTGACCGATCCACGTATAATATTTTAAAAAAAACGCATGAGTGAATCAAAAGCATAAGGAGTCGTGTGCTCTCGCTGGACTCGTTATCATACGGCGATCGGTCTCTGCACAGCACCGCTGCGAACAAGCCTTCCATCAACAATGCAAACGTTGCGTTACTATTGCTTCACATGGCTTTACGATCCTACATCGGCATTAAAACACAATGAAAACACAGCGTATTAAGGAGAGGTGTTCAAATACTTATTACCCTCACTATCTATCTATCTATCTATCTATCTATCTATCTATCTATCTATCTATCTATCTATCTATCTATCTATCTATCTATCTATCTATCTATCTATCTATCTATCTATCTATCTATCTATCTATCTATCTATCTATCTATCTATCTATCTATCTATCTATCTATCTATCTATCTATCTATCTATCTATCTATCTATCTATCTATCTATCTATCTATCTATCTATCTATCTATCTATCTATCTATCTATCTATCTATCTATCTATCTATCTATCTATCTATCTGTCATTGGCAGCAAAAGGGGAACCAACACCACAATGGTCATATTGTTATGCCTGATTGGTATATATATATATATATATATACAGCTCTGGAAAAAATTTAGATATATATATATATATATCAATCAGGCATAACAATAGCTATATATATATACAGCTCTGGAAAAAATTGAGACTCTTCATTTTTTCCAGAGCTGTATATACCGATAAGATATAACATTATGACCATTGTGTTGGTTTCCCTTTGCTGCCAAAACAGCCCTGGCCCGTTGAGGCATGGACTCCACTAGACCCCTTAAGGTGTGCTGTGGTATCTGGCACCAAGATTTTAGTTGCGAGGTGGGGATCAGACTCCATGGATCAGACTTGTTGTTCAGCACATCCCACAGATGCTCGATTGGATTGAGATCTGGGGAATTTGGAGGCCAAATCAACACCTCAAGCTTGTTATTGTGCTCCTCAATCCACTCCTGAACCATTTTTGCTTTGTGGCAGGGCACATTATCCTGCTGAAAGAGCCATAGCCACAGCCACCAAGGAATACTGTTTCCAGGAAAGGGTGTACATGGTCTGCAAGCAACAATACTTAGGAAGGTGGTATGTGTCGAAGTAACATCCAAATGGATGGCAGGACCCAAGGTTTCCCAGCAGAACATTGCCCAAAGCATCACACTGCCCCGCCGGCTTGCCTTCTTCCCAGAGTGCATCCTGGTTCCCCAGGTAAGCGACGCACACGCACCCACCCATCCACGTGATGTAAAAGAAAGTGTGATTCATCAGACCAGGCCACCTTCTTCCATTGCTCCGTGGTCCAGTTCTGATGCTCACATGCCCACTGTTGGCACTTTCGGTGGTGGACAGGAGTCAGCATGGACACCCTGACTGATCTGCGGCTATGCAGTCCCATACGTAACTGTTATGCACTGTGTATTCTGACCATTCTATCAGAACCAGCATTAACTTCTTTAGCAATTTGAGCTGCAGGCCAGTCTTCGCTCCCACATGCATCAATGAGCCTTGGCTGCCCATGCCCCTGGCGGGGTCGGTTCACCACTGAGAAGAACTGTGGACGCTCTGACGTAGATTGAATGCTTGGTCTTTTTTTAAACCGTATTTAAATGGGCCGCAAAGCAAACAAGCATTGATGCAGGAGGTATTTGTGCAGACTGACCACAAGTAGGGTATAAGTTAACCTCATGAAATCCTTTTTAAATGTGAAAGTAAGAAATTGATTGATGAAAATGATGTAATTATGTATTATGTAATTATAGTTACATGTTTGCTAACGAAATAAACCTATTAAAAGACATTTGTGTGGTGTGGCTTTTGCGTTCATGGTTAAGTTTATAGGAGTTTAAACATGCATAAAGTTTACCTGAATCCAACTCTCCTCGACACCCTCACTGTCCAAGACGCACTGCTGCTCGCCGCCGTTCGCTGCCGGCTCCCATTGAGAATGAATGACTTCATGACCTCAAGGCCTGTAATGCTCTACTGGGTGGTTGCCCTGCACGCTTAATAAACAAACTCCAGTTGGTCCACAATGCAGCAGCTACTTACTAGAACCAGGAAGTATGACAAATATACAAATAAACACACAAGTCTCAGCAAGCCGACCCTGTCTCTTTCCTTCACTATACTTTGAACATTGTTACAGCATTATACTCCCGCATGTCTATTGCAGTCTCAAAATTCTGACCAGTTGATAATACCTAGAATATCAAAATCAACTGCAGGCGGTAGATCATTTTCCTATTTAGCCTTCCTAGCATTGTTTGGGAAGCAGACACACTCTGCCAGTTTAAATCTAGACTAAAAACACATCTCTTTACTATGGCATACACCAATTTCTATTATTCAAATCAGTTCAATGATTGTTTTAGGCTGCATTAACTAGGTCAGCCGGAACCTGATACACTTCTCATAACGCCTGATGTACTCGTTACATCATAAGAAGAATGGCATCTACATTAATATTAGTCTCTCTGTTTATCCCGAGGTTTACTGTAGTCAGCCGTATCCGGGCCGTATCCAGATCAGATGGTGGATCGGCGCCTAGACACGATGAACACATCCTCGAAGTGTCTGCAGAAACTAGACTCTCCCCTGTGAAGGCCTCATCGTCACGACATCCAGTGGCACTGATCCTCAACAAACCCGTCTCCTGCGTGATGACTCCGATCTTATTCTAAATGTTCCAATCTAGTCTGACTTCTGACATGTAATTTTTGCCTAAATCATAATCATACTTTGTTTGTTGGTTGGCCAGAGGAGAACTGACACCGTCTCCATTATGTCACCTGATGGAGTTTTGGTTCCTTGCCACCATCGCGTCTTTTGCCTTTGCTTGTACCTATTACTTGTCTATTTTTCAACCAAATCTTTTCCTTCCCTTCGCCTCTCTATTAATGTGCTTGGACACAGAGCTCTGTGAACAGCCAGCCTCTTTTGCAATGACCTTTTGTGTCTTGCCCTCCTTGTGCAAGGTGTCAATTGTCGTCTTTTAGACAACTGTCAAGTCAGCAGTCTTCCCCATGATTGTGTAGCCTACAGAACTAGACTGAGAGACCATTAAAGGCCTTTGCAGGTGTTTTGAGTTAATTAGCTGATTAGAGTGTGGCACCAGGTGTCTTCAATATTGAACCTTTTCACAATATTCTAATTTTCTGAGATACTGAATTTGGGATTTTCCTTAGTTGTCAGTTATAACCATCAAAATTTAAATAAATAAACATTTGAAATGTATCAGTCTGTGTGTAATGAATGAATATAATATACAAGTTTCACTTTTTGAATGGAATTAGTGAAATAAATCAACTTTTTGATGATATTCTAATTATATGACCAGCACCTGTATATCTCACTAACAGGTGCCGTGATGAAGAGATAATGTTATTCACTTCACCTGTCATAATGTTATGCTTGATTGGTATATATATATATATATATACCGGGATTTCTTCAGGGATCAGTTAAGATCATGCCAAATCGTCAACAATCAAATCCAGCTAACTGAGTTAACGAGGTACGAAGAACGGGCCCCAGCTCACAGGAACAGTGTTTGGATATGCGTGCGTGAGGTCTTAAAGGGACTATTTATTTATTATTCAAACTACAAAAAGTATTATTCAAACTACAAACGATCACTTACGAGCACACATATTCTGTCAGAATTCATATATATTATAGCTATCAACAATAATTTCAGAATTTTCTTATAGCCTAATAACAACATGCAAGACTGTTTCTTTGAGTGTTCAGACACTAGAGGGAGCCAGTTTCCTCTGTAACACCAAGTTAGCTTCACAAGTCTTTGGAAAGATATATTGACTTGTTAAAGCAAGACATGAACTTGACAAAAACTGTGTCAACAAATGAATCATTATAATGTCATATAACTTTGTTAGAAAGATATGTAATGGATTACAATCAACCAATCAGCTGTTAAATTTAAGTACACAATTATATAATACCAATTTAGGTCAACCAATTGCAAGCAATGGTTAATTTGTTCAGTCAGTTGTGTGAAGGGTCGCATTAGCAATTAAAGAAAAGTGTCTGAATGAATCATTTTGATCCTACATTTTTATCAATTTTACTGGTATACATTTACAAGAAGAATAAATTAGTATAAAAGCAGCAGACAAAAAAAAATGTACAAGAAGAAAACTTTCACATCCTTTAAAACTCTTTAGGGGGTCCTAGAGAATATTTCTTCATCTTTTATACATGCAGCACTAGGCAAGGCTGGGTATTATATTCCAGTCATGAGGGTTACTGCAGTACAGCGTCTGACATCATGATCAGTGTTGCCTTTTCCTGGGGATATCCGTCACAAACAGAGAGGCTGAGATTGGGACGGGAACAGGAAAGCATTCACTTGGAGGAGGGTGGGCTGTGCCGAAGAGGTAAGATTTCAGCAAGGACAATTATTCCTTCAGACACAATTTGTAAAGCCTGTAACCCCCCCCCCCCCCTCTCTCTATCCCCCCAACCCCCCCCTCTCTCTCTCTCATGCCTGAACTTATGAGGTTGAGCAAATGGAGCTCCTGCCCTACAGCTGTTGTGGTTCAAGGGCAGGAAGCAGCTTGGTTCCCACACAAAGGTGCACATCAAACACACAGACTAGTACAGACTCACTAGTACACACACACACACACACACACACACACACACACACACACACACACACACACACACACACACACACACACACACACACACACACACACACACACACACACACACACACACACACACACACACACACACACACACACACACACACACACACACACACACACACACACACACACACACACACACACACAGACAACCGCACAAATTCCAGGTTTGCAAGCATAACACAAAGTACAGTGAACAAATACACACCAAGACAAACAGGACATTCCTACTGTCTGACGCTACAAACCAACAGATTTACAAGCCCGGCTTCCACTTAAATAATGCTTTAGCTCGCAAATGTCATGAAGTCTCCCCTTATGGATCACAGTCACAGTGTCCTCAGATTTGTCTCATTATGTATGTTTATTACATGTGTGCTCCCTGGAATATTTGATTTTGGTGAATTCAGCAGTCAAATGTTTTAGTATAACAACTGCCAACTGTATATTTGACTGTGTCTATGGCAATTGTGCTAGATCTTGTATCACTTTGTAGAACTTTTCTCAAAATCAGCAAGGCCAGTAAGGTGTTATATATATATATATATATATAATATATATATATATATATATATAACATATATATAAACTTGAATTTCAGAGATGCTGTTTTACAACAATTTTACATTGTTAAAAAAATCTATTTCCACTGCGTGTTCTATTACAGTTTTTCTCAGTGGCTTTGGTACATTTCTCAAATCATCCTCGACATTTGCAAAATAGTAAGTGCATTTCTCAAAACAATTCGTACAAATACAGACCATGTACAGACAGACCATGTCATTATGATACAGAAAGGAAAAGACAGCACTGCATAGCACAAAAAAAAAAGAAGAAATGTGAACGTCTAATGGAAATGTATAGAAATATGCTTGACATATTATGACAACTTGTTCAACCATTTTGCATGTAAAGACTTATGCTATGAACTAATGCCTAAATGTTGTGCGGGGTGAGACTACAGAGACCCACAACATGACATAAGCAATTGATAATGTAGGAAACAGCAGAGAATTGTACATAATCATTTGTATGGATGCACACATGCATTTGCAACTTGTTCAAAGAAATGAGAAACTGCAAAGATGTGAAGATAGAACAGGTAGTTATGAGAATTTCAATTCTGATCTGAGAAATAATAATAAGAAATGTTTCTTGAGCACCAGATCAGAATATTAGAATTATTTCTGAACAATCTCAGAAAAAAAACATTGCAAAAAATTGTACCTTTAGGGTTATAACAGCTTGTGTCACTGGAGCAGTACCCCAAAAGCAGTAAAATTAAAAGTTTATAGTAATACCTTAAGGGTACATATTGCTATAAGGTATATTACTTCTACCAAGGCAAAATGTTTCCATATTTTTGTGACACTGAAGACTGGAGTAATGACTGTGGCTGACAGTTCCGCTTTGCACAGGAATAAAATACATTCTAATATATATATATTTTAAAAAACAATCTATTTGAATATATATATATATATATTTATATATTCAAATAAATTGTTTTTGAAAATTGTGTAATATTTCACAATATTATTGTTTTAACTATATTTATGATTAAATAAATGCAGCCTTGGTGAGCATAAGTTCTTTCAAGGACATTAAAAAATACTGACGCCATAGGCTATGATATGTATAGCACTTAAAGTAAGTTTTAAATGGTGGGAAGTGAGACACCCATCACTAAATTTCAGCATAACATTATTATCAGCATAAAACTTACAGCACTATACACTAATTGAATGGGCAGTGCCCTGAGGCAACATGGTGTTAAGTGCCCAAGTCAAGGGCACTACAAATGACCCCGCAACATGGACCTGTTTAACAAGGTTTCACATTTAAAAGCACACATAATTTGCATTTTAATTTAAAACCCCTCACAAGGCAGTTTTAGAAATGTTTTGGCAGTTTTAGAAATAAATATTTTGGTTACACTTTATTTTAAGGATGTAATTAACAATGTAAATTATACACTCACCTAAAGGATTATTAGGAACACCTGTTCAATTTCTCATTAATGCAATTATCTAATCAACCAATCACATGGCAGTTGCTTCAATGCATTTAGGGGTGTGGTCCTGGTCAAGACAATCTCCTAAACTCCAAACTGAATGTCAGAATGGGAAAGAAAGGTGATTTAAGCAATTTTGAGTGTGGCATGGTTGTTTGTGCCAGACGGGCCGGTCTGAGTATTTCACAATCTGCTCAGTTACTGGGATTTTCACACACAACCATTTCTAGGGTTTACAAAGAATGGTGTGAAAAGGGAAAAACATCCAGTATGCGGCAGTCCTGTGGGCGAAAATGCCTTGTTGATGCTAGAGGTCAGAGGAGAATGGGTCGACTGATTCAAGCTGATAGAAGAGCAACTTTGACTGAAATAACCACTCGTAACAACCTAGGTATGCAGCAAAGCTTTTGTGAAGCCACAACACGCACAACCTTGAGGCGGATGGGCTACAACAGCAGAAGACCCCACCGGGTACCACTCATCTCCACTACAAATAGGAAAAAGAGGCTACAATTTGCACAAGCTCACCAAAATTGGACAGTTGAAGACTGGAAAAATGTTACCTGGTCTGATGAGTCTCGATTTCTGTTGAGACATTCAGATGGTAGAGTCAGAATTTGGCGTAAACAGAATGAGAACATGGATCCATCATGCCTTGTTACCACTGTGCAGGCTGGTGGTGGTGGTGTAATGGTGTGGGGGATGTTTTCTTGGCACACTTTAGGCCCCTTAGTGCCAATTGGGCATCGCTTAAATGCCGCGGCCTACCTGAGCATTGTTTCTGGCTATGTCCATCCCTTTATGACCACCATGTACCCATCCTCTGATGGCTACTTCCAGCAGGATAATGCACCATGTCACAAAGCTGGAATCATTTAAAATTGGTTTCTTGAACATGACAATGAGTTCACTGTACTAAAATGGCCCCCACAGTCACCAGATCTCAACCCAATAGAGCATCTTTGGGATGTGGTGGAACGGGAGCTTCGTGCCCTGGATGTGCATCCCACAAATCTCCATCAACTGCAAGATGCTATCCTATCAATATGGGCCAACATTTCTAAAGAATGCTTTCAGCACCTTGTTGAATCAATGCCACATAGAATTAAGGCAGTTCTGAAGGCGAAAGGGGGTCAAACACAGTATTAGTATGGTGTTCCTAATAATTCTTTAGGTGAGTGTATACTGAGTAATATTAGTAAACAACATGTAGGTACTGTTTAGAAATAGGGCTTGGTTTATGGTTAGTTGTAATTAAGCACATTTTATAGTTATAGCTATAGTAACTACAGTATATGTAACAAGGACACCGTGACTGTAAAAAATGGTCAAAAATGTTTAACCTTAAAAGTTCAGTTCAGTTTTGGTTTTGTTTGGTAATAGATTAGTCTATATAACTATTAATCACTCTGTTCAGTTTTTAGACCCTGTACACCATGCC